>CM042664.1:11467688-13932762 GCA_023638005.1 Forsythia suspensa | reverse complement strand
ATTAAATTTTAAAACCCTTCAAGGGCATGGGAAATATTATTTGGAGTCACAAATAAAATTTTAGAGATTATTTTAGTGACCTCCGGGTTGAGAAAGTCGGCGTTACATAATTAGAGATAATTAGGTTCGCATATCAATATAGAATTAATTGACCATAGAGAGAGCTTTTGATTATATTAGGATCGCCGATTTTCAATCCATGGTAATTATAAGCTAAAGCGATTAAAAGGATTATTGATTAAGGAACGTAGGTAGATTCGTGAATCATAGAGTTAATAAAACTCAAATTGTTCTCACAAATTTACTTTAATTGTTTGTTAATTTTGATTTAATTAAACATAATTAGAATAGTTTTAGAATCAAAAATCATAAACGATCTATGTCCTTTTATTGTTAAAACTCGAACTACATATTAATTAATCAATTGATAACTCGTCTTCATGGGTTTGACACTCGACACATCATTATATTACTTGTTAACGATATATCCACTCGAGGGATTAAAATCTACAACAAGTTTTGATAAAGGTAATAGGACATCCTCTAAGTCGTTTCGTGGTCCCGAGCTTGGAAGAAGGCTTAAAGGTATTAGTGTTATCGATTTAAATACATAAACTACTCTGATTTATTTAGTAATATTATGAAACTTTAAATATTTACAGTTAGAAGAAATAATTATGTGAGGGTCTGTCCTTGTTTGTTGCAGTTTGAACACAAATAGTGAAAACAACATATGATCTTCTTGTAGTAACTGATGTGCATAAGACAATTCAGGTAGTTGTTCTATCTTGTTATAAGAGATGCTTCTCTAGTTATGTACATGTTCTATTAAAATATATAATAGATTATCTCATAATCTCCAATATACATAAAAAACTTTTATACATGGCAAAGCGAGAATAGTCTATGCACTCCACCATTTTTCAAAAATAGGTACTTGATAATTCGATTCACTATTTGCTAAAGTATGATTTTTATTATTGATATGAATCCTAATAGATAAAAATTGACATAAAAGAGTAAATATACATTAGATTTCTCCTTCAAGCATCATATTAAAGTAAAGTCAAGATATAAAATGGTGAATAGTTCGGCAAGTGGTACAACTCTTCTTAATATGATGATTATACCAAATTGTTGAGCACTTGCATATTGCCTATTATATAAGTATGCCACAAAAACCTAAAATGAGTCCGTAAATCATCTCTCATTAACATTTTGGTAGATATGCAAGATATCATCTTTTAATGCTCACGTCAAGGTAATTATGAATTAATGTTGTTCAACCCGTAAAACTTTTGCCTTTTCAAATGCTTTTAATAGTTAAATGTGATTTATTGTAGGAATCTAATATGAAAAGTTTATTTTATTTTACTTTTTGAGAATTGATATTGTATAACATGAATAAAATATCAAATCTTGAGAATTTTTGTATGATAGTTACATATTTTTTGATGATCTTATTGCTTTGTAGTATTTTGATTATTGGAGTATGTAAAAGTACTGTATTTATTTTTATTCCTTTTGGGCATGATTATCTATATTTAGTTGTTTGTTAATACTTTTTCGTCGAGTTATTAATTCAAGGAAAATAGAAGAAATTTATATACGATTACAAATGTACAATCTTTTAAGTACATGTAAATTTTGAGGACAAATCCTCTATAAAGAGGAGCAATAATGTAATATTGCGATATTTCATATAAGTCTACCAATAGTGATGGAGTCAGATAAATATGAAAGATGACTAACATTCCAAAAGCTCTTTGATTCATTAAAAATAATGGTAGTTTAGACAAAATATGAAGAAAGAGTCTCATAATATTTTATTATCAATAGAGACGAAAAAACCAAAACTTTTAGTTGCTATTCACGGTTTTAAAATACCTAATTGTCAAACATTATAAATATTTCAACCATAGTCCCAAATCTCTCCTAAAAATAATTATTACGTTCTCATTTAGCCAAAAAAAAAATAACAATAAAAGGAATAAACCACAATTTTAAATGTTTAAAAATTTAAACATTTAATAAATTGTTAAAAATTTAATGTAGGATTGTTGAAGGTGGTTTTGGGGGCAATGGACGTTTCGTGAATGAATACAACTTTAATTTAATTAGGTAAACTTAAAATGTAATATAATAAATAAAATACTATAAGATAATTGTACATTTTGAACATTAAGAGTGAAAATTGAATTTTAATATTTTGTAAGAATATAATAGTCAAAAATATTTCTCCATTTTATGGCCTTTTAAATGTAGTATAAATAAAAATCTGAATTGTCAAACATTATGAATTTTTCAACCATAGTCTCATATCTTTCCTAAAAATAACTATTATGATCTCATTTAATTTTAAAAAACCCATAAATTAGCTATAAAAGGAATAAACCACAATTTTAAATGTTTAAAAATTTTAATTGTATATTTAATAAATTGATAAAAATTTAATGTAGGATCATTGAAGGTGGTTTTGGGAGGACAAGAGTCGTTTTATGAATGAATATAATATTAATTTAATTAGATAAACTTAAAATGTAATATAATAAATAAAATATTATAAGATAATTGTGCATTAATGAACAATAAGGGTGAATGTGGAATTTTAAAATTTTTGTAAGGATAGATTAGTATAAAAATATTTCTCCCTTTTAAGAGCCTTTTAGATGTAGTATATATATAGATATAACTTGTTACATTTTGTAAAGAGTTTATGCAAATATGGCCGAAATGGATTATTACCATAGTTAATCGTGTCACTGATTTATTTATTTTCAAAACCAAAAGAAAAGAAGGTGAATATTCACTAGGTAATAAGAAAGGGTTATATGAGTTTTAAAACATTTAAGGATTAGGATTAGATTTTTTTAAAAATAACGTAACTATTTTCATTTGTGAAATTTTATTTTGAAATAATAGAGCTCGTTAGATTTGTAATTTTTAAATAACAAATTTGTTACATTTGTAAATTTGATATAACATAAATTGTTACATTTGTTATATTTTGTTACGTTTGTAATTTTAATAATGCGTTACCAATTACTTGTTTTTAAAATTTTATTTCAACATTCGCTTTACATAAATGGATATGTGTGTTTATTACTCCATTTCTTGTTAAATTTCTAGGATTGGGACTACAAGAGATCGCAAAAATTTGGCTGTTGGTAGGATTATGGTAGCACCAAAATTGATGTCATAGGAAAGTTGAATGCTAAACTGAATGAATCTCGAAGCAAATGTTTAAAGAATATTTCTTTGAGCCGTTCTTAGATATAAAAGACATTAGACTACAACATCAATTAATCCACAAAATATTGCTAAGAGAGGTTAAGCAACTGAATTACAATGAAATATGGTCTAGAATTGGATAGAAGCACGTAAGATTTTCATTGGAGGAGTTTTGCTTAGTCACGTAACTAAAGTGCAAGGGCGAATGATATTTCAAACTATTTTGTGGCCCCAATCTCACTCAAAACACGATATTTCAGTCATTTGCATTCAGTGTACAAAATGATGTTGAAAGTGTTTTCCTCATTTTCCTAATAGCACTAATGATGAAGATGTTGTCAAATTAGGAATTCTTTGTCTTCTATCATCCTACCACTTTACAACTACGTATGCAAAACAAGTTTCGATTCAACCATGAGTCTTGTTGGTTTAGAAAAATTGGACAATTTTCCATGGGAGAAAGAATTATGCAACGCAACATTCGATTATTTGAAGTCGCAATAAACACTAAGTTTGATGGGGTAATCACATGTAGGCTATGTGGCTTCCCAATTTCCTTTAGGTGTGGTTATGAACGTTGCCGTTAGATGGGGATATTGTGCGAGAAGGTTTGTGGTTCTTGGCCTCGAGATAATTAATTGGACAAGCGATAAGCGCATATCATCATCTCCATTGGAGAACAAAGACGTTTGACTCATTAGAAAGTATGTCTATTATGATTTTGTTATTATTTTTAGTAATACATGTTTGTATTACAGTTTTTGACATATGTGTACTTGACTATGATGGCTAAAATTGATTAAGATGTGTGAAGAAGAGAAGAGGCAATCTTGTATTCAAATGTTTGAAGAGGCATCTATGAAATTACCCATGAAAAACAACAAAGATGTTGATCCACCCTGCAGCATGGCAAAAGAAAAAATGATTTAAATACTGCACCCAGTGTGCAATGAATTTGTTGAAACCTGCGTACCCCACCGAAGAAAAAGATATTATAGTTTTAATCTTATCAATTTGTGGTTTGTTTTTTCATTGTAATCATTGGTCTTTCGTACTAATATTCCGAGACAATATGTAATTATTTTTGTTTTCCATTTGTTTGACCCTCGTTTCTTTTGCTAGGTGTTAGCAATTTATTTTGTCTTGCAAGTTATACGGATCGCATGCATCACACAAAGAATACCAGGTCCAAATGTCGTTCTGTGAGAGACGCAGATAGTTCAATCAGAATAACCTTAACCAAATCAAGGTACTTTTGAAATTTGGTGTTTTAAACTAACTAAAATATGAACTAATAAATAATTAAATAATTATAACTCAAATAATTAAAAGACCAAATTTATGAATAATTACTTTAAATTTGAGGAAAAGCGTACTAGAATCCCTCGAATCCACTTATACCAGTCCCATTTAACTCTCAAGCTGACCCAGATTTAATAACACAAAGTAATTATGAAGATCAATATTTCTAATTTGCTTGCCAATCTCTCTGGTAGAATTAAATCTATCCTATATCGCATGACTCAGCTATATCTACGACGGATCGCGAACATACAAGAGTGCATTAAAAATTATAAATACTTAAAGATCGCTTAAAGTTATACTTGATATCTCTTTATCCCTATCGCATTTCACGACAACTGATACTATTTATAACTTATTTTCAATGCATCGATGTTAAAATAAACCATAAAACTCATACAACTATTGGCGCATATAGTTATAGAGAAAAAAGAAATCAATATCAATTATTCAAAAATTAAAACGTGCATTGAATATCAAAAACTAGATTCGTAAGAATTAAAGGTTCATGATACAAGTTTCATCATGATTCTAGCACTAAAAAAGAATTTAGCCTAATATATAGAAGAAGAAAAATAAAAGAAAATATAAAAGCCATCACCGGATGTGAAGAAAACTCAAAAGATGAAATCTTGATCTTTGATCTTCGTTTCTTGTTTCTTCTCTTGTTTTCCTATCAAATTTGGCTCTTTATTTTTGGGTTGAAAACTCATATATATAGTATCCTTATTGTGTCTGAAAATTCGAATCGCCTTAGTACAAAGCGTGGGCGATCGCTCATCAAAAAAAAACTCTCTCGGCCAAAACTAAGGATGAGGCGCTTGCCTTATTATTTTCCATTCTCATGACTCCGTTTTCAAACGGTCATAACTTTTTGGAGAAAATTCCAAATTGAGATCATAATAAGTGTTGAGCTAAGTAATTCAATTATCTTTACAATGATATATCATTTGTCTCATGGAGATTTTAATACCAAAATTTGTGTCGAATTTTTCCCATGCTTTAGTAGATAGCTTCTCAATTACCGTTTCTTTAGCTTTTAGGTGTTCGATCATTTGCTTCAACTCTTCATTGTCACTCCAACACACCTTAAACTTATTGATTTTTATCTTCTTCCTCATCTTCAATGTTTGGCTCTTGGATATTCACTTCAAAACTCACTTCTTCTCATTTACCGTCTATTTCACTAAATTGTTGCTCTTTCCAGTCCATTCTTCTCCAATTGCCTATAAATGGGTTCCAAACTGAAAGAGAAACAACAATACACTAAATTAAGTAGAAAATAAATAAAATAACGAGATAAAAACTTAGTTTTTAAAAGCTCGAATAAAGTGCATAGAATACACTTATCATTAAGATTCCAGAGAGCGTCACAATGAAGACATCCCCAAACCGGTTAGCGTATGTACAAATAAAGAAATAACAAATCTTGCATGAAATGAGGTTGTTCAAATAGGTGTTGAATCAATGATTTGACTCTTTAGAAATGTGATAATTAGAAAATTCAAACAAAATATCAAGTCCAAAGGCTAGTGAAGGCATTTGCTTTTCGATTGAAGAAAATATTTTGGATAATAAGGTATTTTTAATGTTTATTTTCTTGGGTAATATGAGTATAAGACTCAATTATTACTTTTTTCCATTGTGTAGATTTTTACTCATGTGGGTCCGATAATTCTACGAAATATTGAAAGTTTTAATGGCGAGAAGTCAAGAAACTATTCTTTTTTATCTTGTTCATAGGGCTCATTTTGGGCCAAGGTGAGTGATAGCGATACGCTTTTTCATGGGAAGAAGGCGGAGTGCTTTTAAGTTTTAACTATTAATAACTAAGTGGAAGATAAACCATGAAAAATTGTTTAACCAAATATTTAATGAGAAATTTTGAGATTGAGTCTGCTTGGTGATATCAATCAATATTCACTATAATAGATATTATAATATACAAAACAAACTGCTCCTAACATCATGTTGAAAGCAAAACTTTAAAAGTATGTGTGTGTGTGTAAATGGGCCTAACGTTTGTTTTTTGGCACATAAATCTCTAACATGTGTTTTGATATGCAATTGGTCATATTTAATGAAAATACAAGTATCGTGGACCCATTTGCTCTTTTGCAAAGGTTAGAAATGCAAATTACAAATTTCTCTAATTAAAAATAAGGGCATATTTGTCTTTTTTTTTTTTAAATAATGAATTCAATTACGCATCAAAACACATAGGTTAAGGATTTTGTGCTAAAAAATAAACGTTATGGACTCACATCCCACTCTTAAGGGCACAAGCGTTAGGGACCATTTGTGCCAATTTTTCTATAATATATGAGACAAAAGTGATTACTTGAGATTTGAGAGTTAGTCCGAAGTTGGAAAAAGATTTTTCTTCTCGATTTTTATTTTGATATAATGTTATTTATATATAAAAATATATAATTAGGCTCTCCTATATGTGTTAAGCGAAATGCAATTATATAGTTCAAATTCATTTGTTGATTACCAACTACGTTTTTAGTTTTATTTTCGAGGTTGTGAGTTGTGATAGTAGAGTTTTCAAAGTATCATACAAGCAGTTATTTCATAATTTTCGCTAAGTCTCACTTTTCAAGTAAGCAATAACTTTTCCATGCTTATTTATTAAGCTTATTAAAATAGTTGAAATTTTGTCGAAACATATGATTGTGTACTTGTGGAATTTTAATATATACTTACAATTTGAGGAACCCATTGGGAGCCTAATTTATGAAATTTCTCCCTAGGACCAGAAATCACATGATCTTCCATGGTTTTAAATGGGTGAAAATAACAAACTTTGTAAAGTAGTCAATCAAATATGAATATAAAATATCAATGCCAATATCATGAATTACAATGCAACGTACTCATCATGGCGGTAGTAGACGAGAATATAGGTATGAGTTACAATGCAATGTAATCAACATATTGAGTGTGTAGACGAGATTAATTGTGCCAAAATAATACAATAAATATATAAACATCAATGTAATACATAGTGTAATGCATAAGTCAACACGTTTTGTAAGACAAATATAATTTTGTAACAATTTCAACCTCCTCTGTTGTGAATAGTATATTTATCTTCTTCAGTCTAACTTTCTCTAACATATTCAACGTCTGTAAGTTAACTTTAATTTTTGACAAATTTATTGTCAAAAGAACACCACACATTAAAAGTTTCTACTTAAAATCACTACACCCAATATCTAATTCAACCCGCATCATCCGCACAAAACAGTCCATAGTAATCAAAACTTTTTATATCATAAGAATATTACATATAGAACTATTTAAATTTGCAATTAATTCATAACAATGAATTTAAAAGAAATTCACCATTTCATCCCAAATAAATATTATTAGTATTAAACAAAATATTACTACAAATGTAAATAACTTCTACAAAATTTCACCATATCCATAACTAAACATAGATTACATTATTACCATAACTCATAGACTTCAAATTTGCATTATCCATGTGTCAACATATCTCCAATCAATCCTCCATCGTACCTGTATGTTACTTGCACATTTGGACAATCAAGTAGATACAAAATATCATCGTGGAAACAGGGGCCGACGATCATTGCAGATCCGGATCATCAAGTCAAATACCGCTTATATAAAATATATAGAGAGAATATTTGGATGTGGGAGAGATAAGCAAAGCGATTTGAACAGATTTTAAGGTAAAATAATATGCATATTGGAATACACGTAGTCTAGTATTTATAAGTGGAGATTTCTTTAATTGATTTAGGAAGAAATCAATTAGTTATTTGATTGAATCCTCATTCCTTATGAGGATAAGATATATTCCAATCTTGCCATGATCTTCTCGAGATTATGTCCTGATTTCTCTCTCAATATCTAAAGCATGCATTACATTGATTTTATTAGGATTGAGATGTTGTTTTCTTTGGGAGTTTGTATCACAACCAAATGCAATCTTTCTTGAAAATATCTTTTAGTTGTTCCAAAATACTGGATTACTCCGGGAGATTATGCGGGGTGCGAGGAAAATTTAAGGCCCGTGCTCATCATAATGGTGAAGCCCTTCATGGGCTTCATTTGATTCTGGATATTGGATCAAGGGCCTGGGCCTCCATGTGTGATGGGACTAGGGCCAATAAAGGCCTTCGGCAGGGGGCCCTCCCACCTATCGTGGAATCTTTGCCAAATCTAGGTGGTAACAAAAGTCTCCCAAGTCCAAGCCGCTTATTTATGCTAGGCATGAGGTTTTAAGAGTATTTTTTAGGCTGCGAATTCGTAAGCAAATAGTGAACCTTTTCAAAATATACTCTATTGAGGGAATATTTTTTCAAGCTTATTCTACTTAGGGGAGTCCTTTGCATAGATGTGTTTAGCCCTTTGCTTAAAGCTATCGTATCCTTCTAGATATACGATTCTCAAGCTCGAGGTCTATTTATTCATGGCAAAAGTAGGAGATTTGACTTTTGAATCTAAGAAAGTCATGGAGTCCATGGCATTTCGTAATTGATTAGTTATGGTGCTATTTTTAAATCTACAAAGACAACGCTGTGAATGATGGTCGTTGCTTTGGAATTGAAAAGGTCATGATGTAATGATGGCCATCATTGAAGCGAGTCATTTGATGGCGTGCTTGGGGGCACGAGTGGTACGCCATAGGCCTCAATATCCGGTTTCACCCTTGGTCTATCCTCAACACATGCCATGCTACCAGCTGTCCCGCTTGATCTACTACTCTTTGTCTTTGGGTTTTCGAACGAAGAGTCAAGCTTTGGTGCCCTTTGCTTATATAAATCCCAACATACTTGTTCCTTACCTTTTACTTTCGCAAAAAAGAAAAAAAAAGAAGATATTGTTCCAAGCACTTGGAGTTCTTTTGCTAATCACTGTAGTCTTTCCTTTCTTAGTCAAGCTAGAAAGTTCCACCGCTGGCATAGGTAAAAAAAGAAAAACTCGTCTGCTTCTTGTTCTTCCCGCTTAGGTAGTACTTTTCTAATGTCATTTTCCTTCCGTCGAAGTTTGTCGAAAGTGAGAGAGTCTAGTCTTCATGAATTATATCGGACAATGTCATCCGGATAGTAATGATTGTCAAAATCGGTTTGATCATCCCACCGATCCCAAGATCTCGGGGTGAGGTGCCTTCGCTGTTTCGAGCCCATAAATTAGGGGGTTCGCTAAACCAAGGAAGTGTCCTTGATGCCTTCCAGCTAGATGACGAGCTTACATCGCTCGGTGAACGCCATCGCTGTGGTTCAAAGCAAGATATGAGAGGTGAAACTCGAGGCATTGCGACCAGCCTATGACATTCCCGCTAGTTTAGAGCAACTCCAACCATGATCTTTAAAATGGTGCAACTTTACATCAAAATAGTGCAATTTTCATACTATTTTTTACTATCTCCAACCATGATCTTTAAAAATTGCTTTTAATTAAATATTCTATCACTACTCAAATTTATAAATAAAAATTAAATAATTATTTAAAATTAATGAGTAATTTTATTTTTTACATATACATTAATTAATTTTATTAATCGATTACAATTTTTTATATGAATAAAATAATAATGAAATGAAAAAAAAACAAATAAAATTAAACCATAAAATAATAAAATGGTATGAAAAAGGGTATACAATGAAAACAAATTAAACAAGGATCATATAAAGGACAAAAATGGAATTAAAAAACTGGAATTCCTATCACTAAATCTATTAAATAAGCATACGCCAAATTTACAAGAAGATTGTTCACTACTCCAAAATGGAGTAGTGAGATACAATTTGCTGAGCAAATTTGGTGGCCTTAGCCTACGTGTTCATCGCCTATATGAACGCGTCGATGATCTCCTCGAAAGTCATGTGGCCATTTATGAACCCGCAATGCAAAATGGGGTCTTTCGTCAGTCCTTCCTTTCGCTCATTCACGGAGTTCTCAAAGATTTTAACCTCGCCTTCTCAAATCACGCCCAAGGCCTTGAGACAATATATCACCCTTGCCGGTTTGGGGTTTGGTACAATATGTCTTCCAGACCGAGCAAGGGTGATGAACAATATTCGATAGCTCCTAACAAGGTTCCAATTGGAAGGGGGCTTTTTCTTCATCACTGGGACCCAGAGTTTAGACCTGATGACCATCTCTTCCACATTTTTATTTCTCGTAGCTTCGTGATCTTCGTATGTATGATTTGATTGCATTTCAGATTCGTCCAAAGTACTTTGACAAAATATTTTTTCTGCCTTGTCGTAGTTTGTAGAAAACCTCCCATCTTCATACTAGAGCAAGAGGATCTTCTTGCAAAGTGGGCTAGGATCCAAGGGCTTCAAGCGATTTCACCAACTTGGCAATTTTCTCCGACCTAACTCACAACTCATTCACTACGATTTAATGGGTAAATTTTGGCAACCCTTCTTTTTCCATTTTTTTTGGAATGTTGTATCGATTCTTTTTTTTTATGTAGCTAAATATACTTTTTCAAGCATTCCTATCTTCAAACGAAGATGATGTCGAGGATGCAGCACTGCCTTCCTCACCACCGGAGGTGAACACCGCCGTGTCCTTCCGCACGGTACACCTCTATTGTCTCTAGCCCCATCGCCCCCCCTCGGCCCCTACCCACTCTCCCAATTCAAGTCAAGGCTGCCCACCTCCGCCTCGAGGCTCTTCTCTGCCTTCCTCCCAAACCATCGATCAACAAAACAAAGAAAAGGAGATCGTTGAGGAGGGGAGGAAGGCCCTGTGACGTAAGAAGGAATCAAATTTCAACGTATGGCAAAGGTATAATGAGACTGCTGAGCCCGGGCGGCATTGAAGAATCTCATTGGGGTTAACTTCTTCCTGTGTCGCTATAATTGCCTCGATCTTCATATGCATCTTCTCGACAAACGGAGTGTGAACATTGGGTCCCACCGAAAAGAGCTTACCCATTGGTGCTTGAAATGTTTCATTCGCCTTTCTAAGAAGGGAGTCATGAATTTACAAGTTCGACGCCGACTGGGAGAAGGACGCCGAGCCTTCTACTTTGATGAGATAATCACAATATGGACAATGAACACCGCCCGAGGCTTTGTCATACATAATGAGCTCTACAACGCTTTGATGTGATTTAAGAGAAATTTTGGTAAGGCTAAAGCAAGTTGAAGAAGCTCGCCGAGGACCCAAAGGCCATGGACCCATGAACACAAAGTCGGGTTCAGAGAACGAGTGCTCTTCGATCTAAGGTAGAGGCTTGACTTTGGGTGAGGTGTTAAAATGACGCTTGAGGTCACGCTGAAAATATTCGACAGGTGTAAGGTAGGGGTGTTGGCAACCCGCAGTTAGAGGAAGTTTGCCAAGCGTCGCTCGGAAGCAGGCCGAGAAAAGTGGTCGCAATTGTCGAATGTACCATTGCCTCAATTAATTATGACTTTGACACTATGGTCCCCGGAGAAGGAAAGACATTCGTAGATGTATCACAGATTTAGAGAAGGTCAAAGAAGAACTCAAGCGGCTATTAAAGACTCCGTGGTAGAGGTGGAGGCAAAGGCGGTGAAGGCATATAAGAAGAATTTTCCAAGTATGCTCGAGTATGCGCCTCGCCATTTTGTTCATGGACGCCTGTGGAGATCGTAGCGATTGGGGGCCGCAGATCCCGAGTAGGACCCTTCCTATCTATCGGTCGAGGCTTCCTAGTCACCCGCACTCGCACGCTGAAGTCGCCTCCCCGGCGCCCAACCATCCGGACGCTCGCCATCGAACCTCTAGGCGATGCCCTCTTAGTGAAAAACTTAGGATAGTGTCCATTTTGTTCACCCTCCAAAGGCAAGTGGGGAAGTAGGAATTGAAGCTTTGTATTTTCTTTTTAACTCGAATTTTATAAGTGGAAGATATCTTTTTCTTTAATGATTGCATTTTCCTTTGCCATGATTCCGCTTGCTTTCAAAATTTCCTCATAATCAGATAATTTCACCTCCGCTGATGCGGTAAGTAGTTTAAACCTGAGATGTTGGGAGGTAGGTGCGAACCTTTCTCCTTTGTTGTTCGCACAATTTAATCCTCAACCTAACGCACTAAATATTTTGAACTCGTATTTGAATCACGCACCTCTTGTTGTATCATCTTCGAGTCTAAATTTGAATGTGTTAAGTAGTTTTATTTGGTGATGAATAGTTTACCCAATGAAAGTTAAGAAGTTGGTCCGCTAATTGCACTCCCTCATTGCTTCATTTGCCTAACTCGTGATTGTACGCATTAAATGGTTTACACAATGAGTTAAGGAGTTGGTCGTGAACCATATTCCCTTTCCTGCGGTGCTTGACTTGTGATTGTACGCTAAAATGGTTTATCCATCGAGTTAAGAAGCAGGCCGCGAACTATACTCATTTGTCGCCTCGTGCTACCGACTTGTAATTGTACGCATTAAATGGTTTACCCAAATAGTTAAGGAGTTGGCCACGAATCATACTCACTTGTTGCCTCGCGTGCTCGACTTGTGATTGTAGACGACTAAATGGTTTGCCCAACGAGTTAAGGAGTTGGTCGCGAACCATGCTCCATCGCCTTCCTCGCTTTCCCAAGACTTTAATCTTGATGAAAGAACTTGATTTGAAATCGTCAAACTTTGAACATGATTATCATCAAATTTAATAATGAATAAAAACAATATGCCACCGACTTTTGCAACTTGGTGCTTGTTAAAAAACTACCGATAGTGACGAAGGTGTGTGATGTTCCATGATGCTTCGCTTTCCTTTCTCATAGCATCTTCAAACCTCAGAAGTCTGTGTGGCCAAATTATGATACCAAGTTGTAACGCTTCTAGATTTTTCAACCTCGTAGGTCACTTAACAATCCTTAAATATCATTTGAGAACTCCAAATAAACATTCACACGCTCCCTAGAAAGGTTTTTAAGAATTTAACTATTATTGAAAATAACAAACGCCAAGAAGGAAAAATGAATCAATCTTCTAAAATCTTAAGTTGTTTTACCAAAACTACTTTAGATGTCGCCACAAATTATTTGACCATCTAAACTTATTCCAAAAATTTTGAGATTTGAACCAGTAGAATATTTGAGATCATGGAAGACAAGATATTAAAATTTAAGACCTTAAACTTGTCATTTGATATATGAAAACATAGCCAAAGTTGCTTGAAAAACTATCACAAAGGTACTAACGCAAAGACTCAGAAACGAACATAATAAATTAATACGACAAATTTTATGAGTAATTCCAAATTTTTTATTGTATCACTTAGTATATGTTTGGCACCACTTAAATTATAATTTCAAATTGGGTCAAACTAGTCAAACATAATTTTTATCCACACATTTCATAGGACCCAATAACTTACAACCACTTTTTATCCACACATTCACCAACAACTTATAATATAAGTACTTAAATTATAATTTCAAGACTTCCAAACATATGCTTATATACCTATCAAACTCCACCGATTTCACTCAAAAATTCAAAGTACAAAATAAGTTATGATATTTTAAAATTGATGCACAAAGCTGAATTTGTAGAAATATAATCGACAACGCCATCTTCAAATTCCAAACCCGGCAATTTAATAACAAATTTGATTTTCCTCATCTATATAGTTAAAAAGGTTCAACAATGTATTAAACTTTACATCATAAATGACCGATTATATCAACGCCAAAACATAATTAATATCAAACTAGGTCGCTTTCTTTAAGGTCACTACTCTTACACTATCGCATTCAACCCAATCACATCACTTTGAGGATTTAATAATTTTGGAGTGAGTATTTCATAAAAATACTGTAGAGTAAATTTTACTACCATGTGAGAAAATATACAAAATTAATAGGCGTACATGTCATTTATTTAAACATACATAGGAACAATATATTTTTGGTAATTGGCACCACATGAAATCATAAGTTATTACCTTCAATGACTAACATACTTAATGATTACCTACAATCACTATTATACTTAAGTGATTACCTTCAACCACTATCATAATGTTCCATCTTTATCATTAAACATGGTATATAATTTACATATCATTTTCTCCACATAAAAATTCATAAAACATAATTTAAGTAGTATACCTAAACTACCTTGTATATAAAAGCTGCTTGTCGAGTTGAATTGAATAAAAACATCGAGTGCACTTTTCCTCAAAATAAACTGCGCTTTTGCCTTTTTGTTCTCCCAAAATATAGTATGGTCAAGCTTTGAAGGAAGTTGAAAAATAGAGAATTATGGCTAAACTGGAGATGAAAGTGGCTAGAATTTTGACTAGAACACAAAGAACAAGCTTATCGCTCAATCGGAAGTTTGGTATGAAAGAGAGAGAATAAGACTTGTATATATTGGTTGATAAATGAGAGAAATTCCATGACTTTTCCGGGTACTTTTGGTTGCTAAAATGAAGATGAAAGTGATGTAAAAAGTAATGAAAAACATAGCAAACACTTATCACGCCGGGTTGAAATTGAAGGGAGATAAAGTCGGGTTTATTGCTTAAGTTCTATGTTGATTTTCATTGGGGCTAAGAGCACACTACATGGACGAAATTGAGGGTGATTAAGTGATATTTTACTGCAAATTGTTTGAAAATAAGCAAGGGTAAAACTCCTAATGATGGCCAAAAACTGGAAAGAAAATGTGACATTCTTCCTCGAATTATCAATGAAAATGTAGTGAATTGTTGGTGTTTATATGGGATTGAAATGAGGCTAATAAGGGAGATTATGGGAAATGAAATTGAGGACTCTCGGGGTGAAAATAGAAGTTAGGTTGGTGGCTTATATGTGAGAGAAAAACGATAGAAAATGAGGTCGAAACTGAAGACGGTGAATGATTTTCTTCAGTCGTGGGAGGGTGTTGAGGACTTGTTTTCATTGGTTTCTTTGGGAGATCATTTAGATTTGGCTTAAATTGGTTTTCCAAAGGTAGGTAACATGGTGGTTAAGAAAGTGTTGAACATGGAGGAAAATGGTTGAGAACATGGGTGTCAAGGGCGGTTATTTCATGGTTTTAGGGGTTGTTTGGGAGTTGAATTCATGGGTGGATTGGGGTAGTTTGGATGGTTATTTTCTAGCAGCTAGGTGAACTGGTTTCGGGCTAAGTATAGGAAATGAATGAGCTAAAATAGAGTCAACACTAGGCTAAATAAATTGATCTAAAAGTGGGTCGAGAAAATTTAATTATTCGGGTGATAAAATATATTTCATGTTCGCTATATAAAAATAAAAGGCAAGCATGTGTAAAATTTATCGTGACTAAAATATTTGAAATCAGACTGGAACTTCAGAGAGACGCCGTGGTTAAAATTTTATGTCCTTGAAATTAAAAGAATTTTTGGTCGCTACAACTCTTCCCATTTAAATAAATTTTGTCCTCGAAATTTAATTTTCTTAGTTTATTGGTTCGGTACTTACCTAAGACACCTTTTCTCTTTCCCAAGCGATTCCGTCATCTTCGTGTTTATCCACTAAAAATTGATTAAAGGGATCTCCGATTTATTCATGTACTTTTCTCTCTAGAGCCAACGAGACGCTTTCTCTTAAGTCATATCATTTCTTAATTTCGACGATTTATATTTTATCATATGCGTAGGTTCATGCACACATACTTTTTAACATCAAAACCTAGAATATGTCGTGGCAATCGCCAAGACAATATCGCATCTTTCCAATTTTCTCACGATCCTCAAATGGGCCGATGAATCGTGGTCTCAACTTCTCATTCTTACTAAATGCAAGATAATTTCATTGGGGCTACCTTTAGAAAAATCTTTTAGCCAACCCCGAAATCTAATTCTTTTTCTTTCTTTGATCAAGATAACTTTTCTCGACGATCTTGATGTCTTAATGTTGGACCTAGTCTTGTCTATTGCTTCCATTTTCATAACTAACTCGAACCCAAAATTCATTTTTCGCCAACTTCATCCATTTAACAATAACGACGCACCATTATAGTGCCTCACATGGTGCCATACCAATAGTAACTTGAAACTATTATTATAAGATAACTCCACCAATGGTAGGTGAATTTTCCATTTACCACCCAAATCTAAGACATAGGTTGTCAACGATCCTCAAGGATTTGAATAGTTCATTCCGATTGCCCATTAGTCCGAGGATGATAAGCCATACTAAATTTTAATTTAGTACCCAAAGCTCCTTGAAGACTTTTCCGTAACTTTAAGGTAAACCCGAGGTCTCGGTCCGATACAATAGATGTTGGTACTCCATGGAGTCAAACAACTTCTCCGACATACAATGCAAGCTAGTTGTTCCAAACTAAAAGTCATTCGGATCGGTAAAAATGAGAATATTTCATCAAATGATCTAGTACGACCCACATAGAATCATGACCTCTTGCCAATCTAGGTAAACTCAGAACAAAATCCATTACACTTTTCTTCCATTTCATGTCCTAGATATCCATTGATTTAATGGCCCCGACGGCCTCTAATGTCCTCGCTTTCACTTGTCGTTATACCAAGCATTTTGACACAAACCGAGTCAGAACTTGTTTCATGTTTCTAACCAAAATGTATTACTTAGATCTTTATAGATTTTGGTTCTTCTGGATGTGCGCAGTGTAAGGAGTGGAATAAGACTCGTGATAAAATTTCATTTTTCAAACCCTCATCCGTAGGAACTCATAACCCCAATTTGAACATTAAAGCTTTGTCTTCGCTATTACAAATTCTTTCTTTTTGGTTCTCTCCGCAGTAGTCTCCAACATCGTTCTTAGGTGCTCTTGGTATTGCTGGAATCTCTTTGAATAAATTAAAATACCATAAATGAACGCAATGATGGACCGAGCTAAGCATCGATAAAATACTATTTTCATCAAATTCATGAATACTACAGAGCATATCATCATCCAAGGGTATTACTATAAATTTATTATACCCATAGCGTAGTTCGTAATGTTGAATTTGGTATATCTCGATGGCATGATCCTCAAGATCTTTGAAAACACCTGAACTCCTTTCAAATGATCAAATAAATCCTCAATCTTTGAAAGGGGATACTTATTTGTTATCATCAACTTATTCAAATTTCAAGGTAGTCGATACACATCCTTATTAACCCATTTTCTTTTTCACAAAGAGAATTGGGGCTCTCCCAAGAGAAACACTCGATCCGATAAATCTCGTAGCTCTTCCAATTGTATTTTTAACTCTTACAATTCTTTTGATGCTAACTAATACAAAGCCTTTGACATGGCACACAGCCTGTGTATCGATCTATCGTGAATTCTACTTTTCTATTAGTGGGATACTTATAGGTCTTCCGAAATACGTTAGCATATTCTAGAAATACCGGTACATTATCGATTGATAATTCCTTAGATAAGGTGCTAGTAAGATTGAAAAAACCTCGACAGCCTCGCTTTTTTAGTAACTTTTCACCGCAGTTAAGACACGGTGGATAGGTACTTTAATCTTAGACTCATAAAATTTGAACTCCATTTATTTTTCCCTGGCCATCAAAAGATTACTTTCTTCTCAAAACATACAATGGTAGCGCTGACACTACCCAACTAATCCATACCCAATATAATATCAAAATCCTCAAATTTATAGCATATAGATCCACTGTCAAGACTCAACACAACAAAATCTATTTGCATTGCCCTAGCTAATTTTCTATATCAATGGTTCCTTCCGATGGAATACTAACCTCTAATATACTATCGAATTCGACATCTAACATTAATCTCAGCTAGGCATGCATTAGATATCAAAGATATTTTTATCCATTTGAGGTGCCTGAGGTTTGATCCTTTAACTTCACTTTTACAAAATGGTAAGAACACAATTAAAGCCAACATCTTGTTTTCACAAACCCGTACTTCATCACCCTAATACGTGATGCCCTATGGGTACTGACATGATGGCCAAAGGATAACTCAGAATTCGAACCAAACTAAATGTAATCATTTCACCGCCTTTCAGATAATGTTGTAGACAAGATCACTTGGTGGAAGCATGTCCAAAATACCAATTGAGTCTCGATTATGAGTTTCTATTATCTATTAATTTCATTCCAAGGACTAATATATTTTCATAAAATTTAGTCATATTTTTCATAATATTTATAGTAAAAAAATTCAATATCCACTTTAAAAATTTCAACTCAACGTAACATTTTTATCATAAATGAAACAAATATTGAATTTTATAAATAGAAGTTTTATTTACGTCGTATTTAAACATGAAAAGAAATTATCAAACTTTATTTACCTCGTGAAATGGGTATAGCGAAATGATTTAGTAGACACTTCAATTCCAAAATCTTAATTTTAAAATTTTTAAGTTGAATTAGTAAAATAAAGACCTTATAAAATAAAATAAATTTTTAAAATTTACACAAGTCGATGACCTTGTACACTCTTTTTCTCATGTAGGCCCAATGTTCTCAAGACCGATCTCCTTGTTGGCAAGGAAACCCTTTTAGGACCAATCATTGGCCTCGGAAGCTTCTGCTCTCGAATTTGGAGTTGTAGTATCTCGCAATCTTCTTCTAATAAATGGCTAGGTGAAGTTGTGAACTCAGATGTTTTTCTTCCTACAAGTCGAGGAATGCTCATGGAGATCCTCGCTGACTACTTCATCAAAATGTAAGCACTATTGGGATGGCATTCCTAATTCAACGGGATCATTGCCTCGTCCCATAGGTGGCAAACAAAGTTTCACCAGCTTGTCGCTCGAGAGGTAGTCCGATATGACCGTAAGACCTCGAGAAGCTCATCACCCCATCATCCATTAGCATATTCCAGCCTTTCTTCATTAGAGTGTGCCTGTTAATCTTGTTGACGGCCTCCACCTCGCCACTGGATTGTGGATAGTAGATGGTGGAGAAATATCTTTAACCCAAGCTCCTCGCAGCTTGAGTTAAATTTATTTCTTGTGAATTAGGTCCCATTTTCAAACTAGTGAGTGTGTGATCCCAAAATGGCGTATTATATTCTTCTACATGAACCGCCCACGCTACTCTATGATCTTGGCAAGAGGCTCGACTGCACTTTGGTAAAGTAGTTCATGGCCACTATCACGAATTTGACTCCACTCTTACCTGTTGGAAGGAGACTGGACCGATGAAGTCGATCCCCATTTGGTGAAAGGCCATGGATTGGTAATCGAGGGTGATACCCAAGTAGGAAGCTTTAGAACAACGGCGTAACCTCTCCGCTCTTGTCACATCTCTTCACAAAGCCATGAGGGTCCTTCTTCATTGTTGGCCAATAGTATCCTTGTTTCAAGGCCTTATGTGCCAATATCATCCCTCCAAAGATGATTGCCACAAACCGCTCGTAGATTTTCTACATAATATAATCGCCATCACACATCGTAGAAGCGGCTAACTAAATCCTCGCTTATATAGAATTCTTTCATGTAAGATGAACTTTCCAGCCTCTTCTACGAAGCTTTTGAGCTTCATCCTTGTTATCTCGAAACACTTGATTAGTTAGGTATGTGATGATATCCTCATTCAACCGAGAGGCTCGTTAATTGAGATCAAGTTCGGGCTAGGACATCTCCAATTGTGGTCGACTAACTTGCTCGACCGGTATGGCCTTTATCAAGTCTCGAGTCTTTGCAACTTGTCAACTTGGAGAGGACATCCCGATAACTATTCTCAATCTTGAGATTTGGAGCGCTTAAACTTTTCAAGTGTAGTAGGAAGTTACCGATCCGCTTCAAATAGGCCACCACCGCTTGCTCACGAAATGTGAAATTTCCATTAACTTGACTAACCACTAGTTGTGAGTCACTACATATCCGACTTCTCCTAGCCTTCATTTCATGTGCTAGCCTCAAGCCCCGCAAGGAGTACCTCATACTCAACTACGTTGTTTGAAGCTTTGAACCCTGTGGCAAGTGCACAGCTGAGGATATGATTGTTGGTGATGATTAGTAGAACTCCAATTCTAACTCCTGTTGGTCGTCCGAGGATCCCACAACATATAATTTCCATGTTGGTACTTTTTGAGTTGACTTTGAGCAATCTTTCTAGGATATGGGTGAATTCGACTATAAAATCTGCTAACACCGGTCTTTATCGATGGCCCAGCTTGTAGGAGATCTCGAACTGCTAAGCTCTACATGCACTCATTTCATGAACCTTCTAGAGATGTCTCGATTTTTGGAAAATATGTCTCAAGAGAAGGTTCGTCAGACATCGATGTCCAGCACCTAGAAGTATGACTAAAGTTTCCTTGATACGACGATCAAGGATAAGACGAGCTTCTCCATGTCCCGGGTATCTCGCTTCTACGCCATGTAAAGCCTTACTAACATAGTAGACTAGAGCTAGGTTGGGCCTTCTTCTTGAATTAGTACCAAACTTAATGCTTTCTTTGATACATCTAGGTAGACCAACAATCTTCTCCGTGCTTTGGCTTAGATAGTAACGAGGCTCTACCAAGGAGGTCCTTGAGCTCTTGGAAGGCCCTCCCATTTTTCTTTCCACTCAAACTTTTTCCCACCCTTGATGGTCTAGAAGAAAGGTTGGCACTAATCGCTTGCTTTCGATATAAATCATTTTCAACCCGCCAACCTTCCCTGTAAGCCTATGGACTTCTTTTTGGTGAGGATGTGGAGCACATGTCAATGAGTGCCTCGATTTTCAAAGGATTAGCCTCTATCCCACGCCGATGCACCATATATCTTAAGAATTTTACGACGAACTTCATAAGAACATTTTAGAGGATCGAGTTTCATTTGGTATTTGCAAAGAATCTTGAACATCTCCTCTAAGTGTTCTAATATGTTCTACAAACATGCAAAGGTACTAACCTTTAATAAATAGCTCCGACATTCTTCGTCAAGGGCATCATCTTATAACAATATAAACCTCGATCCGTTATGAATGAAGTGTGTTCATCGTCCTCGCACCCGGCGAATCCCTAGGAAATTTGATATTTTGGAACAACCAAAGAGATATTTCAAAAAATATTGTAATTGATTGTCATTCGCATCACCACAAGGAAACCACATGTTAATCTAATAAAATTAGCAATGCAATATTAGAGATTGAGAAGAATTAGAACATAATCTTAGAAGATCATAGCAATATTGGAATCTACCTTATCCTAATAAGGAAGGAGGATTCAATCAAATAACTAATTGATTGCTTTCCCAAATCAATTAGAACTCTTCACCTATAAATACTAGACTCGCTCATTCTAATGTACACATTATTCTTTACTTTAAAGTCTCATAAAATCTCAGCTTGTTTGTCTCTCCCACATGCAAATATTCTCCCATATATTTCATATTATCGGCATTTAACTTGATCATCGGAGTACCAACGATCGTCGGACCCTTTTTTCCTAATGATCATGGTACCTAACAATTGTCCAAGTCGCAAGTAACATACATGTTGACAGAGGATTGATTGGAGATGTGTTGAAATGTGGATAGTGGGAATTTCGAGTTCAACAAACTCAATCTACAAACTACATTCAAAAAACAAGGTCAACAAAATCAATATACAAACCGCATGCAAAAACATAACTATCATATCAACCAATGTATAATAGATTCATAAAACCAAACCCATTAGAAATTTAAAATTCGAAAACACCAATCAGCATGTAAAAGCCAAAACTAGATTTTTTATTTTATTTTTAAAAAGAAATAGTACAATCATATTCATGACCAAGCAATTGGAGAGATCACTGTGGACTACATAGTCGCCCTAAAGATTGTCCCAATAAGCCCGTCAGAGAAAGTCAACAGAGACGCACAATAGTCGCCCCAATATATTCACGATTTATAGGGACTTACTTTATCGCCCCTATAGCCCTTATATTCGCTTTCTTTACTCGTCTAAATATTCGTTTCAACTTATTTATTGAGATGAAAATTGTCATCCCAATATATGTTGAATCTATAATCTTTATGTCCCACTTCCAATTTGAATATTGGCACGTATTTGGTCTCAAAAAACTATCGCACGTAAGAGGCAAAAGAATTAAAATTGAAATTAAGATTAATGATACTAAAACACGTGAAATTATCGTCAAGATAACAATTTTATTTAAATTAATGAATTAAAAATTGTATCTCAAAATATAATCCTAACGTAATTACATAAAAATCCCATAATCAAGCTTAATTAATCCAATAAATTTCATTAAAATCCTTCATCAAGTAAAGGTAAACGAGGTTTCTTCAAGGCATAATAGGCTTTCCACTTCTTGATCACCAAGAAATTGACCTGCCTTCTCACAAAGTCAACGATCAACGCCAATTGGAATTTCTCAGAAAGGGTGTGTGTAGGTAGGTTCGTGATCGAAACCTTGGGGTGTGGTTACGCCGTGACTTGCCACACGGCCATCGGAGGAGGTGACGCCACTTTTGAGATTCTCGCTGCTTCCACCGATGGTACCTTCGTAGTGGCGCCCGCCAGACCACCCAAAGCCCGGCCGCTGGGGAAAGACTTGTGCGGCGCATTTAAGCACTCGTGAAGTCCGCTTCTTGGGTTCAGTGAGCGTATACATTAGAAACGGTACCACCGGGCGGTCACGGTGGTGGATGTCGACGCTGGAAGTATTGCCATCGCCCAAAGCGGTGGCAGAATTATGGAGTTCTTACGTGGCTTGCTTTATGTTTGCCGAGTGCTTGGTATGAGGTAAAGCCTTGTTGCACACGCCGCAATTGTAAGACCGGTTCGGTCGGCGCGCTGCTAGCGGCGGCGACGTAGTAGAAGTTTCGCTTGCTTTTTGTTATCCTCTATGGCAATGGTAAGATTGGCATTTGTGGTAGTGGGAGTGGGACTGGACCGTTGTATTTATCGAAAAACTATGGGCTCTAAAGGGACGACTTTAAGAGTAAAAGCTAATTTCAATTTTTAAATCTATTGAGAAGCGCCACAATTTGATTATGCAGGATTTACATTCTCTCAGTTGCCTCTATAGGTCTATAATCTAAGGAGATGACAAATACATCATCCCTATAGATACCGACTGTAGGAACGATCGTTAACTCTATTAGACGACAAAAGTCGCCCCTATAGCTTATAAAGCGGGAAAAAATGGTGCCATTTTTTATGACCCACGGGACCTAATTTTTAGGCTATAAGGACTATATTAGTCGACTTTTATTTCAATAGAGACGACATTCTTTGTTGTCTCTATAGGTCCGCACTCTATGGGACGAAAATAAGTCGCCTCTATAGATGCCGGACCCATAGGGACCACTCAATGTGTTGGGACGACTTTCCTTGCTATAGCTATCACAATCTTTGTGGGACTATATTTTATTGTCATCCCTATAAATTCTATATATAGAGACTAATTTGATGTCGCCCCTATAGATATCGTCCCTATAGTTCTCTCTTTTCTTGTAGTGAGAACATGCATGTGTACATATATATTCGATGAAATTACTTACCCATTGTTCATATACCATGGCTTGTTTCTTCTTCAATTTTGTTGACTATTTGATATCATCATCCCTACATCTTTTCGAACTTTTTTTTTTTCAAATTTGATGGTGCTTTTCCATCATCTTTATGGCGATTTCAGAGCTTGCTTTCGCTATAGAATGCCTCATTAAGAATGCCTCATTTGATGGTGATTTTTTAGGGTTTGATGGTCAATTTTGGGTTTTTTTTTTTGGCTTGATTCAAAAGAATCGAGAGAAATCTTGGGTAAAAATTATAGAATTTGGATTTATTTGGATAATATTGGAAATTTAGAATGGATTAAGTAAGGTATCTAAATCTTGCATGAAGTTTTCCAAACAAAATCACACTAAATCATATATTCAGCCTCGTTTAGGATTGATTTTAGAGCCTATGCATTTGGTAAATTTTAAAAATTGATTATAAACTAATCTACACCATTTGCTAGCATTTTTAGAATAATGCATATCCACCTAATAATTTAAATACTTTTTTAACCCTAATTAATTAAAGTAATTCATTTTATTTCCTAGGTTTTTAAGTATTCTAATTTTAATGCATATCCACTTAATAATTTAAATCTAAATTTAATTGATTTTTGTACTATATAACTATGCTTTTATTTTGTAATTTTTATAAATTTTGAGATTTATTAGATGCATATTATTTTTATTTTAAAATAATTATGGTGAATGCATTGTCTTAGAAAATATTTGATAATATTATGTATGGTTATAAAAGTAAATATAAATTTTTCAATACTACTCATGATAATAATACAAAAGAACATTATTATAATCGATGTCTATTTTAGTAATTTTATATACCACATCAATAAATCACTTTTATTTACAAACGCCAAATACCGATTTGAAATATACAAGAATTTTAAAATAATAGTTTACCAAATACTTATATGATTATTCTTAGAGTCGGTTTTTTTCAAATAAACAAAGAAAGATGATTCTCTTTATAGTACAACAATACCAAATATAAATCACAAAATTGCGTAAGAAGAAATTGGAAGCTCTTGGATTTGAGGGATCAAACGTGTTTTTGGAATTGTTTTGAAAACACTTGATTTTTCATTTTTTTTAAAGCTACAAAGGGTTGGCTTAATTTCTTCTTACTTCCCAACTCAAGGCCTCTTTGGGAGTTTTGAAGTACTAATTATAAAAAATTCAAAATATCAATTTTGAGTATTTATGAGCAATTCAAAGAATTGGTATTGTTAGTAGCGGTTTCAAACAAAGGAATTTTTTTAAAAGGAATAAAACCAGATATATGCTCATATATTAAAAATGTAGGTATGTCACTTACAATTCAATACTGCTTTTACTAAGTTTACTAAACCATTTTCTATTGTGTATGGACTAACCTTTGAACTTTTTTTTTGGTCTTTGCTCATTAATTAATTTAAAGTAAAGTTTATTAAAAGTTTTAGGCATTAATAACTCGAAAATAAAATATATATTGCAATCGCAAAAGTTTTCAAAAATATTTCAATAGCACATAAAAAATTATTGTTTGATAGAAGGTGCGAAATGTGCGCTTGAGAGAGAAGATGAATAAGAAAATACGATTTTAGGTTTGGGGTAGATTTAGAAATAATTGTTTTAGTGGATAAAAGGGTCAAAACCACCAATTTGGGAGGTTGATAAATACACATCAACTTATGCTAACCACCCAAAACTAGTGCCCCAAAAACTAACAAGCAATGATTTTCCAACAACTCATAAACAATGCCACCCAAAATTGGTCAAAACCAATAAAAAACTTCCAAACACATCCTGATGGATCAATGAAAGATTCGAAATCCCATTATTAGTACTAGACTGAGTGCTAGGAATGACAATTTGACCCACAACCGGCTTTACCGCCCCCCCACCTCACCCTGGAAAATTAGGTAATACGAGCGGCATCAAGCAGAGAAATCTCTTGTGGCGGGTCCGAGCGTAATGGACCTCCCCGTAATGATTTACTATTATTATTTTAATTAAAAGCATAAAATAAAAGTCTAAAACCTCAAAAACAATTTTAACAAATTTTGTCGAAAATGGGTCCAACAATCCGAGTCGAATCGAGATTGGAAAGATTGATTTACAAGTCTTAACTACTACACTACATCTTGACTTAGAGATGGTAATGGAGCTAAGCGAGGCACCCCTATTGCCACACTTCGAT
The DNA here is from genome assembly GCA_023638005.1 of Forsythia suspensa. Lineage (NCBI taxonomy): Eukaryota > Viridiplantae > Streptophyta > Magnoliopsida > Lamiales > Oleaceae > Forsythia > Forsythia suspensa. The sequence goes on along the minus strand of CM042664.1, from coordinate 13,906,641 downwards.
TATATATTTTTTTTTTTTTTTTTTTTGAAATTTTATAATCGAAAGAGCTATCAAGCTTAACTCAAACTTAAAACCCTTTAAAGACCCTTTTTGTAACGTCCCAAATTTTCTTAGGTCACTTAAAATCTTTAAATAATATTTGATGACTCTAAATAGGTATTTCGTGGCCCTTGAATGGTTTGAAAATGTTAACTATTGCGTAAAGTAACAAGCTGCATGGAAAAATAAATTTAAATTTAAAATATAAGGTTTTTACTTAAACCACAATAAGTGCCGCCACAATTTATTTCACTACCCAAAATTAGACTAGAACATGTTAAAATTTTAGACCTTAGCTACATCCTTTGGGAGGTGAAAACATGGCCAAAGTTGTTTGAAAACTATCCCGAGTGCATTAGGTGCCCCATGTAAAAACCTTCAAAATAAATTCATACGATGTGATTTTTTTGAGTGATTCCAAATCCTGCTATAGACAACATACAAGCCACTGATTTTATTCAAAAAATTCAAATACACTGAGAGTTGTGATTTTTCAAAGTTGGGACAGAAAGATGAAAATTTAGAAATGAAACTAAGTAGAAATTTATTCATCTTGGGGCTAGTATTTCATAAGAACACTCAAGAGAAAATATGCTAACATGTGGGAAAAATTTAATGTAATATAAATGCGACATGCCATCACTTTAAATGTAGATAAAGAACAACATAATTCGTGGCCGGCACCATATAGATTTATAAGTGATTACCTTCAATCAAATCTTCCATAAGTGATTACTTACAATCACTACATAAAGTCCCTTCATAAATATTTAACATGTCATTCCTTTTAAGTATTAATTCCCCAATATAAAATTTGTAAACATAGCTTTTGTAGTAATAAATACTACCTTGAAAATAGAATTCTGCTAAATTAATTTGTGGTTTAACTTGGCGCTTTTGTTCCTCAAGTAATGACCCCTGCTTGCTTTTTTTACTTGTCAAAATTCAAGTGTTGTGGTGTGATTTGAGTGATAAAAAAATGAAGGGAAGGTAAAATCTAGTTTTTAGTGGCCGAGAATGGGGACCTTCAATGGAAGATTATGACTTATTGTTGGTAAAATTAGTGCATTATTTATATTTCGATAATTTAATCACGCAGCATGCAAACGAAAGCAAAATGACGACTTACAGTGAAATATCAAGAAATAAAAATTAAATTCGATCGAGGCAAGAGTTCGAATTTTCTCTTAAGATTTAAATTTTATCTCATTGTGTGCATTTTATATTCTGCTTGAAGTTGTTTTCATTTCTAGCAAAGGAAACAATTTAATAGCTTTAATATTATATGCATTATTTGAATTAATCAAAGAACTGATTATGTTTAAGCAGATATATAAATAAGTTTCTTGTACAGTAAATAAAAAAAAAAAAGATATGCTTTTAGAATTATATAAATTGTATATTCGTGTTCATTATTATTATTATTTTTTTTTTTTGAGAAATCACTTATTCAACCCTAAAGAAACTAGGGGCAGTGGTTTTAAAGAACTCCTCTAGACAGCCTGACTTCGTAAAGCCATCGATTGAATAATTAATGGTTTATTTCAATTGAGGTAATAACACTTAAGGGTGTGGCTTTAAGACACATGAAATTTCCAATCGCCTGATACCGATGTTTGTCGATCGTGGTGGTAGTCAAGAAAGAAGTTGGTATTTGTGAGGCATGTTGTGCACACATTTACTAGTAGGAGAACAGACTCCAGGAAAAACCAAATTTATGGAAGAAGGGAATACTAGTTTAGTTTTGGAGAATGATGCACATGTGTATAAAAGAAGAAAACACTATTGATTTCTTTTATAGATTCATGTTTGAACCGATGCCTCGTTAATTGTAAAAGTATTTGTCTTCTTGAATGTAGTCTATAAATGGTCGCTTTCATTTCGATATGTTTTACTATTTCACTATAATTCATTTAAAAATTTTGTATATCCGCCGCCTTTTCTAGATTGTGTTCTATATCAAGTGCATCATGATTAGTCTAAATAAATTATTGAACTCGTTAATACATTTTGTTATAATTTTCTCATAATTTATTTATGACTCCAAATTAGCATTATCTTATGCTAATATAAGAAATGACATATTTCTACTACTTTGTTGTACCCTTTGATAATGGACTAAAAGTTTATAGTGGACTTTAAGAAATGCAAAAGTGTTATGTAGATTCTTGCACAAGGACAATCTAATTGAGGAAAACAAATTGATTAATGGGATGTCGGATTTAATGTTCTCGACAATGGTGTTTGAAACCAATTTGGTAGATAACCTAATAATGGTGAATCGACACAAGCGCTACTTGAATGTTTTTGCTAATAAAGAAATGTTTTTATCCTACACCCGATCGCTGGAAGACAACTCTTTATGGAAAACTCTTCTACATTATAGATCTTTAGACTAGGTAAAGTAGTGCTAAAAATAACTTCTCGAAAAAAGAAGTACCCTAATTGACGCTTTTACATGTTCCAAATAATCGAAAGAATTTGGTTTATGGTTCATTATTGAGCAAGAATTGGTTCAAAGCTAGTATTTGAGTCTCGAAAATTTTGTACGCACTCAAAAATGAGATGTACGTGAATAAGAGGTACTTAGCCAATGGATTGTTTAATATGAATAGAATGCTTGTGCGTATGATATTGATGAAATTATGTTGTTACAAGCACAATTCTACCTAGAATTGTGGGGATTGTTGGAAATAGTTGACTAAATAATTGATTTAATCAATGTTTGACCAAATATTAGGGTAGGTCCGGATTACCAATATTAATTAATTCTAATTTGAATATGTTCTACTCCTTGAGTAGATGGTTATGGGATATTTGGTCGATAAAACTATTTCTGGTTGAATGAGAAATTTATTGTCAAATGTTGATACTTTGAAACTGGATTGTAAAAAGAAGTGGGAAACTTGTATGCCACATTGGAAGAACAAAAGATTTGTGATCACTTTATATATCCTTAGTTTGACTATTGGGTTTGGGGCCCCTAGAGGTACCAATAGTCTTTGAAAGGGAGAGACCCAGATCCTATTGGGTTCGGGTCCAAAGGCCCACATCGCACAGCACCGCCACCGACCGGGCTCAGGGTCGTGGGTCAAAAGATTGGGCTTAACCCATTATAATTTTTGGACAAATAAAATAAATATTTATTTATTTTATTTAAACTTCCAAATATTAAATTAATTAATCCAAAAGTACATGTTTGAACGAAAGACATGTCTTTTCTGACTTATTTGTTCAAATGATAATCAAGAAGTTAAACCGACATAACCCAACAGCTTGTGTCCATTCAATTTGAACTTTTGGCATGCTATAAATAAGTTCTCCCAGTTCAGATAATATTCATTCAAGTTCCACACTTTCTAATATTCTTTACTTCCTCAGATTTCCAAAAGAGAGTTCCAAAATACTTAGTTCATTGCTTGTGATTTGAAGTGTCGCCATCACAAGAAGGGATCGTTGTACCTTGGGAGACGATTGTCATAAACCCGTGAGCACCATATGGACAAATTGCCTTTTTAAAGGTATATAGTCGAATTCTAGCCTCGATCCTCCATTTCAAATACATTTTCCGAATTTATTTTTATTCAACATGTAAGAATTAATGTCCAAGGTCCAATTAGTTGGGTCGGACTTAATTATTTATTGGACCAAATTAATTAATAAGATTAATTAATTGGGCTCATTTGTTGATGGGTTCAAGTTTGACTAGAACTAGGCTGTGGTTAGCCCTACCTATAAATACAAAGGCCACGCATGCATTAAATGAGAAGTTGGTTTTCATTACTTGCTAGCACAAGAAAAAGATGCCCAAATACAAATACTCCCAAAAGGTTCCGCTTTCATCTATTTTTGATCGTGGAAGTCCAGACTATTCTTGCCGTGGTGGATTACCATTGAGGTCGGACAATTCGACAAATGTGGTATTGAAGATCGCACCTCCAACTAATCGTAAATTAGATTTCACGATATTCATCAAAGGTAAACTTTCATAATGAATTGTCTCTAAGTACAAGGTTGATCCGCTTAAAAGAATTGAACATTTAATTTCCGCCGTGGATGTATACCTAAATTTTTACAAAGGGTATCGTGAGCTCACCTTGTTACTTGTTAGAGTTCGTTAGAATGTTTTAATGAATTGAACAATAATTGTTATTGGCATATTAATTTGATTTGAGTTTTGACAAGAATAAAATTGTGAATTTTAATCTGATTTGATTTAGATTTTATTTTTTGGAAGTTAAAAATAAAAATAAATAAAGGACTAAAATGGTGATCAGAGCGACGCTTTTGAAGTCGCCACGCCGGAGATGGAAACCATGGGCGCCTCATCGCTACCGAGCAGATCGCTGGCCAGCAAAAAGCTGGCCGCATTATGTCGCGTCAATACCGATTCACGGCGACAACATCCTCTAGCCATCATGCGATTTGCGCTGGCTGCCACCAATGATACATGGGTGACGGCGACAACATCCTCTAACCACTTTCGCCAAATTGAGCGGGACGCCTGTGATTTTCGACGCCATTATCAAGGTCGTAAACCCTAAGGAGGGTTTCACCAATTTGATTTAGGACTGACTCTCTGTAATTTTGAAATTACATAAGAAACCCCTAATTTCAAAAGGACGATTATGTAGTTTATGAAATTGCATTGAAGGAGTTACTATTTTGAAATAAGAAAAGGGCTTCTAGGTAATTTTACAAATTGCATTGAATGACCCACAGCTTTAAAATTTTAGATTGATCTGCAATTTTAGAAATTGCACATTAAGTCCTCAAATTTCAAAAGAAAATTAAGGTCTTAAATTCAATTTTAATTTTTGAAAAAATTGTAATTATTAATTTATTTAATGTTGGTCAAATATTCAAAATTAAATTAAAATTATTTTTAAACCAAATTTTGAATTTCTAACGTGATTAAACTTTAACTTATTACTTTATAAAATTGTAATTTTGACCATATACAAATTTTATCTTCAATTTAGGTATGGCTTTTAAATTGGGAGATAAAATAAATTTTGAAAAATCTCCTTTATAAATAAAATTAATTGATCAATTGGATTAATTGATTAATTATATTGTTGAAAAATTAATTAATTAATTAGATTAATTATTTAATTCGCCTCAGTCCGCTCCAATTGATTAATATATTTTTAATATTAGATATTAAAATAAATGTTTAGTGGATGATTATGGACTCGACCCATGTGATTGGTTGTATGGTTAATTATTCCTCGTTAATTGTTGGTTAGGCCTCATGAGCCTATTATTTAATTAAATGAGCATGCGAGCTTATTATTTAATTAATTGAGTTTTCGAGCTACTTATCTATTATGGGCCCACGTGTCCATTTATCGCTCTACGCGCCAACTAGTATAGGATATATGTTGCGATGGGTCACAAGGAAGCAACTAGTATAGGATACAAAGAAAAGAGGAGATGGAGATGATTACATTTAGCATTTGATGAACTAATGCAACGCTCCTTAGAATTGACCCACTAATCTTCCTTTTGACTCGTGAAGATTAGATAGATAAAGTCCATAATCATCCTCAATTATTTTTATGTATGATTGATTACATGTTGAATGTTAGTTAATATACATAAATGTGATGAGACAAACCCTCTTTATCAAAATATTAAATGGTTAATACAGCATGGCCTTCTATTGTTATAGTGAAAATCGTAGTCTATTATCGATGTCGCTTATTAAGTCGCCAAGGTCGCTCGCTTATAGATATCACTATGAAACATTCGATGTTTTCAACAATGGGTCGATTTAACTAGAATTTTATTTTTGTTGAGTCGCCAAGAAAATAAAATTTTAGAGGCACAATCAAGTAAAACACATAAGATGTGTACGATAACAAGTTGTCTACTTGATGATCTAGGAGTCGATAGTAGGAGTCGACAGAGATGTGATTGATAGAGTATTCACCGGATGTTTTGTTAGGACTTGTTGAGTCGCTTCAAGGTTCTAATAAAACAAAATGGATCCTAGCTCATCGGGAATCTAATTGGTTCTATTAATTAATGTTTGAGGGTCATTAATTCAATTTAAACAGCTGGGAGTATAATTAATTTAATATAAGTCCATGTTAAATTAATTTCATGCATTTAATTAATTGTTCTATCTTGTTATTTAATAGTTGAATCATGAGTAACCATATAAGTTTGAGAGGCATATTGATGCCAACATACATATCGGACCAAATTTTCTAGATCGGCACCGTGATTCTCGAGAATTGTTCTCAAGCATGAAAAAAAATTGATATGTTAATAAGCGTACCAATAACGGAAGCTCCTTATCGAGGAGGCTACTGGGAACGCAAGCTTACAAAACACAATGATAATAGTAACACTACAATATGTGATGCTTGGCAAGATGTCACTTGAATTAGAAAAGCAACATGAGGGTATGGACGCTTTATACCAAAATATATCATTTCAAGGAGTTGAATGATGTACAAACACTGATTGAAAGGTATGAGACATCCAAAGGGTTATTCAAATGTATGTTTGATATTCAAAGGTAACGCCCCTGCATTTTCTCAACCCGGATGGTCACTAAAATAATCTCTAAAATTTTATTTGACGACTCCAAATAATATTTCCCATGCCCTTGAAGGGTTTTAAAAATTTAATTGTTGCGGAAAAATGACAAGCGTGCAAGGGAAAAGGAATTTTCTTCAAAATTTCATATTTCTGTCTATACCGTGATTGGTGTCGCCATAATTTATTAGACCATCCAAAAGAACTCAAAAAAATATGAAATTTAAATTGTAGATACTTGGGACTATATACTACAACATGTAAAATTTCAAACTTTAGCTACGCTCATTTGGTAGGCTAAAAATATAGCCAAAGATGCTTGAAAACATTCCCGGGTACCTTAAGGCAGCCCGTTCAAACGTCCAAAATAAATTCATCTAATGAAATTTTTAAGCGATTCCAATTTCTGTTATTAGAACACATATAGGGCTTTACGTAGAAACTGAATTCACTCAAAAACTTCAACCGCAGAAAAAGTTATGATTTTTCGAAAAGGGGACAATAAGCTAAAAAGTTTGAAAATGAATCTAAGACATTACTTTGAACGGCAATTAAACCAACATCTTGTCTTCCGTACATATTACATAATTAAATACTGAATCAAATACTTAAAATAAGTAATTACATCATATTTGACTTGATCATTTCGACGCCTAAACATAAACTATATAAGACTTTTCATGGCAAGCTCATTAGTTCATCGCCACCGCATCAACGCCGAATCGCATAATCAAAAATTATTCGCTTGGGGTGAGTATTTCCTAAGAAACACTTAGTAGCAATACTTATGACATATGGAAAATTTTACTTAAACATGAATTCGACATGCCGTGATTTTTGAAACGATATCATATCATAAACAATGGTAGCCGCACCACATAACATCATCATCATCATCATACGTGATTTCTTTCAATCACAAACATGTTAAAGTGATTACTTTCAATCACTATCATAAGTTCCTTCATAAATAAGTTTGCATGACATTCAAATAACATCATAATTTTTCCAAAACATCATTTAAAATTGCAGAAAACATTATAAAACTACCTCAAAACGAAGTTTTCTGTTGAAGTTTTGATGAAGAAAATGGTTTCGCAGCTATTCAAACCAAGACCCGCACATTATATCTATAGATGTATATATATAAGGAACTTTTTCGAATTAAAAAAGGTTAAGGCCCTCTTACTGCTGGCCGAAAATCTGGATCGAAAGTGATGAAAAGTGTTGGAAAATGCTCACCGTTGGACCGAAAACCAAGAAAAGTGCTGGGATTTTGGGACTGCAATTGCCAAAACTTGCAGGAGGATAGGAGTTTTTGACAAGTATTTTAGTGCCAAGTTTTGGGAGATGAATGAGGGGATGTTGCTGGAAAATAAGAAGAAATAAAACAACAAATGGCTGGAGCTTAAGGGTCGAATTTTGAAGAGGGAAAAGAGAGTTTTTGCTTAACTTAGGAACTGATTTTTCTGGGCTACTATGTGAACGAGTTTGGGGTGGATTTGAGGGAGAAATAGGTTATATTGAGGGCTGAAAAATGAGGGAGAGTGGGGAAAGAAAGTGGGAAGTTGTGGAGCAGTTAATGATCATGGAGGCTGCTGGTTTTGGCTGGAAACTGGGAAAATCTCTACACTGCTGGGGCTTTTTGGTCTGATTTGGGGTGAAAAACGTGACCTTATGGTAGGTTAATGAGGTGGAGAAGTTTAGTTACTTGGTGATGGGAAGAAATGGAGGAACATGGCTGGAAAAAGGGCTGCTGGACTTGTTTTTTCATGTCATGGGAGGCGCTTTATTTTTGTTTCGTAGGGGCTGTTTGTTTGATGGTAAATGGTATGATGTAAGGGGTTGTTTTGAGTTAATTATAGGTGAACTTTTTGTGCTAAAAGCTTACAAATTTTGGCATAATAAGGGGCGGTTTTTCTTTGTCGAAAGTTGACTAGCATAGACCAAAATAAATCAAGAAATTAAACCAAGAACATTTATTCGATGTAGGAAAAATTAAAGAAGCTCGGTGATAAAATAATAATTCATTTTTTTTTTGTCAATTAAAATTTAAAGCAATCAAGGAAACATTTAACGTGGCGTAAATATTTAAAATGAACTATAAGATTTGAAATGACGCCAAGTGTAATATAAAATATTTACGTGAAATAAAAAAATGAAAAAAAAAGTTTCTATTGTTACAACCTCCCCACTTAAAATAATTTCGTTTCTAAATTTAACTTACATGGTTTACAAGGTCCGGTACTTATCTAAGATATCCTCTCTCTTTCCCATGTGATTCCATCTTCCTCATGTCTACCCTAATCGAACATTAACTAATGGGATCTCCCGATTTTCAAGACATGGACCTTTCTTTCTAGGATTACCGCAGCGCTTTCTCGTAAGTCATATCATTCCTTAAATCCAAAGCCTCATATTTTACCAGATGGGTAGGATCATATACGTATTTCTTAACATCAAACGTGGAAAACGCCATGCACCGATTTGAGAGCTTAGGTGGCAATGCCAAACGACACGCCTACATTTCCAATCCTTTCAAGAATTTCAAATGGGCCAATGAAACGCGGCCTTAGTTTTCCTTTTCTTACCAAAACGTAGTATCCCTTTCATAGGAGCCACCTTTAGGAAAACTTTTGGCCGACCGAATTCCAATTCTAATTCATTTCTTCTTTGATCGGCATAACTCTTCTCGACGGCCCCTGCTACTGCCTTAATTCTAGTCCTGATCTTGTCTATTGCCTCTACTGTTTTCTCAACCAACTCCGGTCCTAAAATTCTCCTCTCACTGACTTCATCCCAACAAATTGGTGAACGACATCGACGACCATACAGTGCCTCATATGGTGCCATGCCGATGGTAGTTTGGAAACTATTATTGTATGAGAATTTCTACCAACAAGTAGGTGACCTTCCCATTTACCACCCAAATCCAAGACGCATGCCCTCAACATATCCTCAAGGATTTGAATAGTGCGCTTGATTGCCAACGGTTTGGGGGTGATAAGTCAAGCTAAATTTCAATTTAGTGCCCAAAGATCCTTGAAGACTTTTTCAAAAATTTGAGGTAAACCTCGGATCTCTATCCGATATGATGGATGTTGGTATCCCGTCCGCCTAACAATTTCTTTGACATACAATTGTGCTAATTGTTCCAGAGTGAAATTATTCGAATGGGAAGAAAATGCGCAGATTTTGTCAAACGGTTCACCACAACCCAGATGGCATCATGACCTCTCACGATCTAGGAAAACCCAAAACAAAATCCATTGCAATTTTCTCCCATTTCCACCCCCGTATATCCATTGATTTAATGGCCCCGACGGCCTCCGATGCTCGCTTTCACTTGTTGACACACCAACCATTTTGATACCTAAACAAGCTACATCTCCTTTTATGTTTCTCCACCGTAATGTATTACGCAAATCTTTATACATTTTGTTCCCCCGGATGTGCGGGTAAGGAGCGTAATGTGTTTCGTATAAAATCTCAATTCTCAAACCTTCATCTTTCGGCACATATTCGACCTTTGAACATCAAAACCTTGTCCTCACTATTTCAAAGTCTTTCCTCTTGTCGGCCCTACTTCAGCTCGATATTTTCCAAGAAAGGATCTTCCTTTCGAGTCACAAAATTCTATCTCTCGAGTGTGGACTTTACTATCAAACCTGCTATCACTGCCGACGTTCATACCGATGGGGTTAATACTTCAATTTTCATACTCTCAAAGTCTTTGATCATATTATTTTGTGTCGATTGCAATGAAGACAACCCGACCCACATTCTTTTCTCGCTAGAGCATCCGCGACTACATTTGCTTTTACCTGGGTGGTAAAGGATAGAGCAGCCAGAATCCTTTACTAATTCCAACCATCGCCGTTGTCTCATATTCAACTCCTCCTTCGGGTGAAAAAGTACTTGAGACTTTTATGGTCGGTGTAAATTTCAGACTTGCTTCCATAAAGGTAATGGCACCAAATTTTCAAGGCATGAACTACCGCAGCAAGTTCAAGATCATGTGTTTGGTAATTCTACTCATACCGATTCAACTGCCTTGAAGCATAAGCTATCACTTTTCCATTTTGCATCAATACACAGCCCAAACCGAAGTTTTGATGCATCACAGAAATTACGAGCCCTCTCGAACCATTAGTGTAAAGCTAGTAATCGTGTAGATACTAGCTTGTTCTTTAATTTTGAAAACTCGCGTTCACACCTCTCGTAACAAACATACTTAACCCCTTTCGAGTCAATTGTGTCATAGGGCCGCCTATTTTAGAGAATCCTTCTATGAAATGTCGATAATAGCCTGGCTAAACCCGTAAAACTTCTTATTTCCCAACATTTGATGGGTCGGCCAATTTGACATGCTTCAACCTTGATGGATCTACTTCAATTCCCTTGGTCGTTATAACATGTCCAAGGAACCCTATTCGTCCAACCAAAATTCGTGACTTCAAAATTTGGCATACAACTTTTATCTCTCGCAAGGTCTCCAATACTATTCTCGTGTGCTCTTTGATGTTGCTCAGATTCTTGAATAAATCAAGATGTCATCAATGAACACAATAACGAACCGATCTAAATATTGATCAAAAACTCGATTCATTAAATCCATAAATACCATCGAGCATTCGTTCACCCAAAGGGCATTATCGTGAATTCATAATGCCCATAGCGAGTACTGTAACGTCGACTTCGTATATCCGATGGCCTCGACTTTTAGTTGATGATAGCCCAACCTCAAGTCGATCTTCGAAAACACAGATGCACCCTTCAATTGATCAAACAAATCTTCAATTCATGGGAATGGATACTTGTTCTGATTGTCAATTTATTCAACTCACGTAGTCGATGCACATTCTCATCGATCCATCTTTCTTTTTTACAAACAAGACAGAGCTCTCCACGGAGAAACACTTGGTCGATAAACCCTTTATCCAAAAGTTCTTCCAATTGCATTTTAAGCTCTTTGCTCTTTTGGTGCCATCCAATACGGAGCCTTTGATATGGGTGCATCACTGTGTATAAGATCTATCGTGAATTTACTTGTCTATTAGGTGGTATGCCTACTAGATCGCTTAGAAATACATCGGCAGCATTCTCAAACCATCGGGTACGTTAGCCAACGATACTTCTTCGATGGGGTACCAAAGGAGATTTACAAGAAAACCTTCGCAATTTATCTTCTTAGCAACTTTTTCACTGTAGCGTCGAGATGAGACGGGAAGTGCTTTAATCTTCGACCCATAAAATTTGAATTCTTTCTCCCCCTTTCAAATATTACTTCCTTCTCAAAACATACAATGGTAGCACGATTACTACCCAACTAATCCATCCTGTGATAATGTCAAAATCTCTCATACTTATGACATGCAGATCTCACGACAAAACTAACCTATCAAAATCTATCTCGAACCGCTTTAGCTAATTTATCCGCTTTATAGTTTCCCCGATGGCATACTAACCTCTAGTATACTATCACTTTTCCGACATAGAATATTAACTTTAGCTAGACATACTTCAGATATAAACGAATGCGTCGCACCGAATCAATAAGAATGTAAATAGGTACGCTTAGAAATAGATAACATACCCGTAATAACATCCAGATTCTTCGCGCCTCTTCATGGGTCATGGCGAACACTCTAGCTTTTTCTTTGTTCCCTTGATCGTTAACCTCTCGCTTGCTCGCCCGACATTGCATCACATAGTGTCCTCGCCTCCATACCTATAGCGCACGTTTTGCCAAAGTAGCAATCACCATTGTGATTCTTTTACACTTAGGCAATCGAGGAATATTATTACTTGATTGACCTCCGATGGGACCTTGATTCTGCCTCTTGAACGCCTCAAATTTGATTCCTATTCGATCCTCGCCAATTCTCTTTCCCGAGTCATTTTGTTGTCCCCGAACTTTGACCTTTAAACCCAAAAAGGTCACAGCCCCGAGCCATCTTGACCACCGCTCGAAAAGTAGAAAGTGCATGGGAACCAACAATTTGTCTCGACTCTCGGGTGCAATCCTCTTTCATAACGCCTTGCCTTCATTAATTATATGCTAACCAAATATGGGACATAGCGCCACAATTCTTCAAATTTTCGCAGACTCGTGGAAATTTCCATTTCTCCTCGAACCAAATGCGTAAACTCGATTCTTTGTAATCTCGCAGAGCTCGTGGAAAATATTTTTTTCGTTAGCTCAACTTTGAATCGGGGCCCACGAGAGATTATTCTGCTCATCCACAAGATGGGTGCGTAGATGCCGACTCCCACCAAAGGACCGCTTCACCGCTTAGCATGAACTCGCGACAAAGGACTTTTCGATTTTCGGACAAGCGATGTGCCAAAAATTTTTCTCAATTGTCCGCAACCATTCTCTTCTCGCAAGAGGATCATTCCCACCGCCGAAAGTAGGAGGTCAAGATCGATTAAAATTGCTCAATCATCGCATGTAAGGGCCACATGATGTGTGGTGGGGCTTGATGCGCTTTGGGACATTTGCGTGCCCGTGGGCGCCATTGGCGCTATGGTACCTGGGGTGCCGATCGAGTTGCCAACGCTTTCCTCATTTCCTCAACCGCTAGTTGTAGGTCTCTAATAGCTCTTGCTTATGAAGTTGGTGCCATTTTCTTTAGAATAAACAAAATGAAGAAGTTTGTAATTCATCAAATAACCACCATACACAAAGCCATGAATATCTCGAAGACTATCGATAAAGGAAAAATTTAAATAGCATCTTTTATATATTTAAATCATCCTTCAAGAGGTACAATAAGTAAAAGCATCTAGTGCTAAACAACGGTAAAGTAACCGTATATGGAAGAACTGAAATCGAAAAGGAAAACATCTAACTACTAAAAGTCTCTAAGCATCGTCATCGCCGATCCATCCTCCATGTACTCTAGGCCTTGGGCCGTGGAGCCTCGCCATCCGAGGTAACACAAGACTCAAACCTCGACTCTATCTCAAGATCCTCCTCGGGTCATCTTCAACCCAGATAACTAGATTATCCTCAAACATTAACACTTGCTCCCGGCTCGCTCAACTACTAGAGCAGCTCGAGAATGGGCTCAACTACTAGAGTCGGTTCGTAGATAGGATGGGGACATGCACCATAAAAATGTATCCTCCCAAAGGTATAATGAGTGCTTCACAATACACGCCATATTCTACCGCGGATGGTAGATCTCTTCCAAATTTCTTAAATCTCTCGGCAATCGGGTTGTCCCGAGCCAATCAAATGAGTCAATCACATGAGCAATAGACTCAAGATTGGTGGTTACTAAACCATAGTTCATCGCCTCGACACGAGCCGCCCTATGGTTACCGATATGATGGCCAATTGACCATTCGGATCCCAAGCAAAAAGTATATAATCGCTCCTAGCCACCTCAAGATGTTCTAGAGAATCATCACACTGAGAAACCATGTCCGAGATACAAATTATGAAGGGTTCGATTAGTGGGTTTCTATCATCTTTTAATTTAAAAATAACTAACTAACATAAATTTTCATCTTAACTTAACATTTCATCATAACATGGAACAATTAAAATTTTCCATAAGTATGAGTCCCACTTATCATACTTACTTGCATAAAAATAAAATTTTAATCAACCCCATAATTTAACTCAAAATCAGCGAAGCGTGGCAATGGGCGTAGTAGCGATACTAAATTTCTAAAATTTCAACCTCTTAAATTTCATCTTGACACATCAAAATAAAGACCAAAATGAAATATAATAATAAAATAAAATAAATTTAAAAATAAAAAAATTGCGAGTCTACAAAAAGTAAAACCGACTCGATACCAAGTCAGAACGCCTAGATTTTCAACCCCGAGGGTCACTAAAATAATCTCTAAAATTTTATTTGACGACTCCAAATAATATTTCCCATGCCCTTGAAGGGTTTTAAAATTTTAATTGTTATGAAAATGACAAGCATGCAAGGAAAAGGAATTTTCTTCAAAATTTCATAGTTTTGTCTATACCGTGATAGGTGTCGCCACAATTTATTAGACCATCCAAAAGAACTCAAAAATATGAAATTTAAACTGTAGATACTTGGGACTGTATACTACAACATGTAAAAATTTCAAACTTTAGCTACGCCATTTGGTAGGCTTAAAAATATAGCCAAAGATGCATGAAAACATTCTCGGTACCTTAAGGCAGCCTGCTCAAACGTCCAAAATAAATTCATCCGATGGAATTTTTAAGTGATTCCAATTTTGTTATTAGAACACATATAGGGCTTTACATAGAAACTGAATTCACTCAAAAACTTCAACCGTAGAAAAGTTATAATTTTTCAAAAGGGGACAAGAAGGTGAAAAGTTTGAAATGAATCTAAGACATTTCCAATTTAAAACTTTGAACGGCAATTAAACCAACATCTTGTCTTCCTCCGTATATATTACATAATTAAATACTGAATCAAATAATTACAAATTTAAAATAAGTAATTACATCATAATTGACTCGATCATTTCGACGCCCAAACATAAACTATATAAGACTTTTCATGACAAGCTCATTAGTCTACCGCCACCGCATTAACGCCGATCGCTCAATTTGAAAAATTATTCGTTTGGGGTGAGTATTTCCTAAGAAACACTCAGAGCAATACTTATGACATGTGGAAAATTTTACTTAAACATGAATTGACATGCCATGATTTTTGAAACGTACATCATATCATAAACAATGGTAGCCGCACCATAACAACATCATCATCATCATCATACGTGATTTCTTTCAATCACAAACATGTTAAAGTGATTACTTTCAATCATTATCATAAGTTCCTTCATAAATAAGTTTGCATGACATTCAAATGACATCATAATTTTTCCAAAACATCATTTTAAAATTGCAAAAGAAACATTAATAAAACTACCTCAAAACGAAGTTTTCGTTGAAGTTTTGATGAAGATGAAGTTTTGATGAAGAAAATGGTTTTCAGCAATTTTCCAAACCATGACCCGTATAATTATATCTATAGATGTATATATATAAGGACCTTTTTCGAATTAAAAGTAAGGTTAAGGCCCTCTCATCGCTGGCCAAAATATGGATCAAAGTGATGAAAAGTGTTGAAAATGCTCACCGTTGGACCGAAAACCGGAGGAAAAGTGTGGATTTTGGGACTGCAATTGCCAAAAGTTGCAGGAAGGATATAGGAGTTTTTGATAAGTATTTTAGTGCCAAGTTTTGGGAGATGAATGAGGGGATGTTGCTATAAAATAAGAAGAAATAAAACAACAAATGGCTGGAGCTAAGGCCGTCAATTTTGAAGAGGGAAAAGAGAGTTTTTGCTTAACTTAGGAACCGATTTTTTCGGGCTGCTGTGGTGAACGAGTTTGGGGTGGATTTGAGGGAGAAATAGGTTATATGAGGGCTGAAAAATGAGGGAGAGTGGGGGAAAGAAAGGGAAGTTGTGGAGCGCTTAATCGATCATGGACGTCGCTGGTTTTGGTTGAAAATCGGGGAAAATATCTACACCGCTGGGTGTTTTTGGTCTGATTTTGGGAGAAAACGTGACCTTATGGTAGGTTAATGAGGTGGAGAAGTTTAGTTACTTGGTGATGGGAAGAAATGGAGGAACATGGCTAGAAAAAGGGATGTCATTGGACTGTTTCTTCATGTCATGGGAGGCGCTTTTATTTTTGTTTTGTAGGGGCTGTTTGTTTGATGGTAAATGGCATGATGTAAGGGGTTGTTTGAGTTAATTATGGGTGAACTTTTGTGCTAAAAACTTACAAATTTTGGCATAATAAGGGGTGGTTTTTTTTGTTGAAAGTTGGACTAGCATAGACCAAAATAAATCAAGAAATTAAACCAAGAACATTTATTCGATGTAGGAAAAATTAACTAAGTTTCGTGATAAAGTAATACTTCATTTTTTTTTTTTTGTCAATTAAAATTTAAAGCAACCGCTGCAACATTTAACGTGGCAAAAATATTTAAAATGAACTATAAGGTTTGAAACAACGCCAAGTGTAATATAAAATATTTACGTGAAATAAAAAAAAATGCGAAAAAAAAAAAAAGTTCGGGTTGTTACATCTGAGTTATGATGGTAAAAAAGATCTTCAGTCGTTGTTCATGTATCAAGATGATTGGTTGTATTGAAAAATTAAACCAATTGAGTTTTACCATGGACCACGAATGGTGTGTGGACTTGGTTCCGCAGCCCTTACCTAATAGCTTTTCCAAGTTGATTATGAACTTCAACGTGAATAAGATTCAACAGACTCTACTGAGCGGCTAAACATGCCGAAAACTCTAAAGCCAAAGGAACGGGTCAACTTTGACCATTGATACCTCTAAGAGCACTAAGAGAAAATCTAAAGGGACCTTTTAGAAAGGATCCAAGAAGGCCAAATTTGTTGGAAAACAGTTATGCAAAGACAAATCCAAGTCTGATGATCCGTGTTTTCACTGTGAAAATAAAAGGACATTACAAGAGGAATTCCATGGCATAAAAGAGATAAAACTAACAACTCAAATCTTTGGCATTGCAGTCTCGGTCATATAAATGAAAACGCATCACCAAGTTACATAAAGATGAATACTTGGATTCAAATGATTATGAATCATTTGATAAGTGTGAATCATGCCAGTTGAACAAAATGACCTAGACCCTCTTTTCTGGAAAGGGATCACAGCTTAGTATATTTTGGGTCTTGTACATACCGATGTATATGGACAAATGTCTAAAGATGCTAAAGGTGGCTTTTTCTTACTTCATTTATAGATAACCATTTTAGATATGGTTTTATATGCTTGATAGAATTCAATAGTGAAGCCCTTGAAAAGTTCAAAGAATTCAAGCAAGAAGTAGAAAGACAAACCAAGAAAAATATTCTAACACTTAGATCTCGATCGTGGGAATATTTGAAGTGGGAGTTTTAGACTTTCTAAAAGAGAACGGGATTCTCTCAAGATCGACTCCACCATATACACCACAACTAAATGGTGTATCCGAAAGGAAAATCGCACCTTACTTGATTTGGTGCGATCAACAATGAGCCGTGCGCTTCTTCCAAAATCGCTTTTGAGATATGTACTTAACATCGCATGTTCCACACTAAACCGCGCCATATCTAAATCGGGTCAATAAAACTCCATACGAGTTATGAAAATAGAAAAGACCCGATCTTTCATACATGAAGGTTTAGGATGCGACGCTTATGTGAAGCGTGTTGAATCTGGATAAGCTATGAGCTAAATCGATAAATGTTTATTTGTGGAGTATCCGTAGTAAACTACATGGATACTATTTCTACAATTCTATCGAGATGAAGGTCATCATATCGAGATTTGTCGATTCTTAGAGAAGACAATGGGAGCAAAGTAGATCTTGAAGTGGTTCAAGAAACCACAAATAAAATTGACCAACTAGATGTTCCAATGGCTAAGCTTACATCCGATGAAGCACATATTGAGAAAGTGTGAACCACCGCCTAAGGACACACTAGCTCACAGAAGTCGAGTAGAGTCATTCATTTTCCTCCGAGATGCGATCTAGTAATTACTAGTAATGTATTACTAATCGAGGAAGATGAACATACTACTTACGTGAGAATCGAGTCAAGTGTTGACTCAAAGAGATGGGCAGAAGCCATGGAATCGAGATGAACTCCATGTACGAAAAACAAGCGTTCGACCATGATTGACCAATAGGAGTAAATGGGTTTACAAGAAAAGGTCGATATGGATGGTAATGTTCATACTTACAAGGCAATATTGGTTGCGACGGGTTACAAGTAAAGATAAGGGATTGATCTTGGACGGCGACGTGAATTGACCGATCTCGATGAATCGATGAAAATATCACTGCTTTTGCCATTGTGAATGGGAACCTAATGGGTCTCACACATAAAACAAGAATTGAGCATCTGGAGTTGGACCTTGTCCAAGTGGGAGATTGTAAGAATTAATGTCCAAGGTCCAATTAGTTGGGTCGGACTTAATTATTAATTGGACCAAATTAATTAATTAGATTAATTAATTGGGCCCATTTGTTGATGGGTTCTAGTTTGACTAGAACTAGGGTTAAGGTTAGCCCTACCTATAAATACAAAGGCCACGATAGATTAAACGAGAAGTTGGTTTTCATTACTTGCTAGCACAAGAAAAAGATAGCCAAATACAAATACTCCCAAAAGGTTCCGCTTATCATCCGTTTTGATCGCGAAGTCCAGATCTATTCTTACCGTGGATTACCATTGAGGTCGGACAATCGACACCGTGGTATTGAAGATCGCACTCCAACTAATCGTAAATTAGATTTCACGATATTCATCAAAGGTAAACTTCCATCACGAATTTCTCTAAGTACAAGGTTGATCCGGCTTAAAGGAATTGAACATTTAATTACCACAGCATGTATACCACAATTCCTTACACAACAAGTGTAGTTTATAATCTGCATTATTATCAATTATTAGAACACTTATGGGTGAAAATTCTAAGTAAAGTGTTGGAAATCGGCACGAGAATTAGCTAGTAAAACAAAAATTTTCTTTAATTCATAAAACCAGATCTTTGCTATTTGTTCACGTATTTATTATAATTAAAATACTAATGGATTAGTATTATACCCGAATCGATAAACGATATTAGTCCGGATCTCGATTGTTTTTGATTAACTTGGTGCTCCCAACGCTCAAGTCTTCTATGGTATTCTCCCAAGTCTCGATTACACCGACGTGTGGGCAACTTTTAATTTTAATCAAAACAAAACTAATTTTCTCGGATCTGGTCGATCTAGAAAACCGAGAAACTTAATTTCTCTCTTTTCTTGATTGAATCATTTGAATGAATTTACATCACAAGCAATGTGATATAAATAACTGAAAGTGATCCGATTGCAAACAACGACAAGAGTCCCGATCAGCATCCAAGTCCAATTAGTTTAGGATTGATTTAATTACACATGTAATCCCTTTAAACTTATATCACAATTACAATTAAGTCCAAAACTTTTATAGTAACCTGTGATTAAGTCCAAAACTTTATAGAGCTACCACAGACCCGTCCGGACATATATTTTCTAAGCTCCAATAATTAGATTCGCCTAGTCGACCCTAGACCGCCTCGATCTAATTATTAGTCTTTTGCTTTTTCCACTAAAGGCAATAGATCGCACTCTGAATATATAAGATTATAGAAGTCGCAATACTTTCCTTCGACCCACCAGATATATATTTCATCTCTCGTCTCGAGATCCGATAATTAGGTATGAGCATAAATAACTGCTTTGCCCCTCTAATTATTCTCACTAACTTTAAGTTACATTTTCTTCAACGGTCCCGTGAACTAATCACAGATGTCGAAGTTTAGTCGTCGCTAAACACCGAGCTCAGATTTATAACCGCTCAATGTAAAATACTTAAGTTGTCACTCACCCATTTTTCGTGGTATGACAGCTCCCTACACTAAATCGTGTTCTCTACTCGCCATTCTCAAGCTCCCAACTCACCGAGATATTTGATCAATTAAATTGATCTCACCCATTGGTAAATCAAAGAACCATCAAACTAACGAAAAGATATACACAATCTCGTCAAGGGATTTAGATGAAATATCCGTTGATCAAGTGGAATTTAATTATTCACATGGTCATGCTATATAATTAAATTCGACACATGGTCCGCTCAATACACTCCAAGTGTACTAGTGTCACCATTAATCCATTTCGCGATAAGGACAAATCGCAAACCCAAATGATTAAATAGTCAACACTACAACCTTCCTAAGACAAGGTGCCAACCCTTATACATTAGTTGTGAACAATTTTATTGATGATCAAAATATAAGTTGTATCACACTATACTTCTCAACGCAAGCATCCAACTTATATTATCACAAGTGATCATTGACACTTTATTTACATACTCAATATTAAACAAATGCAATAATAATAAATGAATACAAACCAAAGTTTTATTCAATATAAAATTGTCATTTCATCACAGCAAAATTATACTATTTGGGCATACAACCCAACAATTCTCCCACTTGCCCTAGAGTATAATATTAAAATACATATACTCCAATGGCAAAGAGTTAACCAGCATATAGTTCCTTGTTCTCCGAAGGTACTTAAGGATATGCTTTACAATCACCCAATGTTTTAGTCCGTCTAGACTAATAACGAGTTATCATACCAACAGCATAACAAACACGAGACTACTCATTGCAAATGCATAAAGTATTCTACTCATCTCATCTATTTCTTCAGGAGTTTCTTTAGGAACGTTCCTTAGATAGTGAAATTCCATATCTGAACGGCAAATTGCCTTTCTTGGAATCTTGCATGGAAAATCGACAAGCATCTTGTCAATATATATAGCTTGGGACAAAACTATCGCCTTGTTCTATTCGATCTCTTAAGATCTCAATCCCTAGAACACATCTAGCTTTGTCCAAAACCTTCATATGAAAACCTGTTGGCCAACCACGCCAGAGACAATGACATTCCTACGAGTAGAATATCATCCACATAAAGCACCGTGAAAATTATCTTTTGTTAGTATCTTCTTATAGACACGTGGATTCGCCAAAGTTCGATCAAAATCATATGTCTTAATCACCTCGTCGAATCTTTTGTTTCAAGATCTTGATGCTCGCTTCACTCCATAAATGGACCGCTGCAGTTTTGCATACTTTAGATTTATGACCACGTTTCTACTTAACCCATCCGGTTGTACCATATAGATACACTATTCAAGATGACCATTAAGAAAAGCCATCTGACATCCATTTGCCTCACCTCATAATCATAATGAGTCTGCAATGGATAAAAGAATCCGGATAGATTTGAGCATAGCTACAAAGTAGAAGGTCTCCTTGTAATCGATACTTTCTCTTTGGGTAAAACCCTTAACCACTAGCCTCGCTTTGAAGGTTTCCACCTTCCTATCTACTCCTCTCTTTCTTTGTAGACCCACTTGCACCCGATGGGTTTTATCCCTTTAGTGCATCTACAAGTTCCCGCACTGATTAGAATGCATAGATTCCATCTCAAGTTCATAGCTAGTTTCCACAATCGCATCCACATCGCTTATAGCCTCCTTATATGAATTCGGATCATCTACTTGTTTTACGTAGATCGCCTGCTTGGATTCTCCGACAAACAAGTACCTAGACGATTTTCTCGATGACCTTCGACTTTGCCTATGGGCGTGGATCTTGAAACGCGGCTTTATTTGGAATTGTAACATTTTCATCAATGTTAGTATCACCTTCAGTGATACAATTACCTCATCACTACCTTGAACATTTTTTGATCTATAGGATTAGATGATGAATCATTTCTCCCACTCATATAACGTTCCCTAAGTTTTTTCGATACCATGGGTCGTCTGTCACCAAGTTGTGTTCCAGGAATTGATGAGTTGGGATTACTCCCACTCATTTCTTCCAAAACATCCCTACTCTTGGACCGATGTTCATTAATATATTTTTCCTCCAAGAAGGTTGTATTTGTAACTAACAAAACCTTCCTATCTAAAGGACTATAAAATAGTATCCCTTGGTACCTTTAGGTATCCCACAAACAGCATATTTTCGATCTAGACTCCAACTTCTCTATCTTTCCTTTCAAAGACATGAGCCGACATCCAAATCGGATGTGACGTTAAATTTGGTTTGCGCCCATTCCATATTTCCGTGAGAGAGTCTGGGGAATGCACTTAGATGGAACTAGGTTAAGAATATAAGCGGGCCGCTCTCCAACAGCATATCCCCAAAATGAGATAGGTAGAGTTGAAAAACTCATCATCGACCCAACCATATCTAACAATGTCGTGTTTCTTCTTTTCGAAAATGCTGCTCGCTGGAGTGTACCAGTGCACTCAGCTTGAGAAACTATACCATTTTTCGTCAAGTAGTCCCCGAATTCTCCCGAGAGATATTCGCCACCCCGATCCGATCGAAATGTCTTTATACTTTTACTCAAATGTTTCTCGACCTCATCCGATATGCTTTGAATTTTCAAAAGCCTCCGACTTTCGAGTCATATGTAAATGTATCCGAATCTAGAGTAATCATCAAGAAGGTGATAAAATACTCATAGCCCCCTCTCACCGGTGTATTCACAGTCCACATACATCGAATGAACTAGTTCTAACACTTCTTTCGCTCTATGTCCCTTTGCTAAAAAAGGACCTATTGGTCATCTTACCCTCCAAACAAGAATCACAGAGATCGGCAATGGTTCGACCTCAATTGAAGTTGAGGGGACCATCCTTCGCCGCTCTTTGATCCCGTTAATGTTGATGTGTCCAAGTCTAAGATGCCATAAATAAGTATCACTAGTATGGTATGTATTTTGTTTATTATGGTTTATGTATATTATTAATTTCATTTGTGGAATAGTTTAATATATAAAGACCATTCATCAAATATCCCAAGACAAATAGGAGCTTTATTCATCAAAATGTAAAGCGCTTTTATTAGGCTCAAAATCAAGAGAATAACCATGTCCTATTAGACAAGAAATGAAAATCAAATTCGCTCATCTCGCGGGACATAATAATGCCTTTACAAAATTAAACGCCTACCACTACCGAAATAAAATAAACTACTCCTACAGCCTCGTCGAAACCATCGCTCCCTGTGCTAACCGTGATAGTGAATCTGCCTTCATTGAAGTTTTTCGCTTCTCTCAAGCACCGTGATTGACATGCAAACATAATTAGTAGCTCTAGAATCTACAACTCAGAATATGTAGAATCAACCACCAAACAAGACTCGCTTATGAAAACTCACCCACACTCGCTCGCTTAGCTAGTGCTTTGGGACAATCTTTCTTTCAAATGACCTTTTCTCGCAAGCAATTGAAACACTTGCTTTTCGGCTTTCCATCCCGCTGGTCTTATTGCTTCCCGCTTCTTGTTAGCTCTCTTCCTTTCTTTCCACCTCCACCTTTCGCTTGAAATGTGGGAGCCGCCAATTGTTGTATAAGCATCGCCACCTTTTGATTTAAGACCACTTTCCACATTTTGCAACTCATTCATCAACTCACCAATGGCATATCCATCTTGTATAGTGATAGTCCACAAGAACCGTGATAACATATCGTAAAGAGTTCAATACCATATCAACCGAGTATCTTGATCAATAGTTGCACCCAGATTCTCCGCCACATCAAGTGTCCAATCATGGTCAATATATGGTCCTTCACCGGGCGCTCCGGTTTCATGCGGATGTTCAGAAGGTACGAATGACTTCAAACCGAGCTCTCCTACTTTGATGTGCAAACATGTCCTCGAGGCTTTTCATTATGTCATAAGAGGTCTCAAGATCGTTATGCTTTTTGTCAGAACACATTCGACATTGATGCCAAAATGTAACAATGAGCCAACTTGTCTCAGCCTACCCACTTATCATAAGAATCTCTCTTATGTCCTTGCATGCGCCTCAGCTGGTTGCTCGTGCCAATCTTCTTCAAGCAAAAATCAATTTTCTCAACGGTGAGAACAATCATTAAGTTACGTTTCCAATCCACATAATTTTCTCCTGTTAGTTGGTTTTGTTTTAGGATAATGTAAAATGGATCGAGAGACATTTTGTTTAAAATAACAAAATTATTGCATATTAAAATCAAGCACAAAATTTAACATATGATGCATGAATGCACATGTAGATCCATAAAACTACAATAATGTAACGACTACTTAATCCTTGTAATCCAACAGCCTCTCTATAGGAAAGGTCACCATGTCCACCGATTAAGCCGGGATTCTCTCACTAGATAAATCATATCTTGATAATAAATGTCTAGATAAATCCAAGATCGCTTTATTTGGTCACCAATATCATAAACGAGAGTCTCTATAGGAGGTTCAGAGATGATCTCGATTGAGTGTATAACATTTGTCTAGATCTCTAAATACTTGAAAAATAATCCCGCCATCTATAGGATGATCTCAAATTATATTCTATCTAGACGATCTTACCAAAAGGAATCCAATCAAACAACCCAATTACGCAGCCCTCCTATAGGGAGTCTCGCTATGCTACGCAAGACGAGGTTAACGATTCTCGCTGCTTATGGATCGACAAAAGGAGACCGTGAATTTTTATTTAAATAAATATCCTCTCCCACTCAATATTTTAAAATAATGGATTTTAATTTTAAATAATTACCAACTGCTCACATTAATTAAATTAATATACGCTTAATTATTATAGATTTTCTTTTCAAGAAAAATTTAATTTAAATTAAATTAATCAAGGAAAAACCAATGTTTCAATGAAATGCATTATATTCTAAGTATCACGAAGCGATGCCAAAATTAATTTTATATGACATGATTTACGTAATAATAATATTTCAAACAAATATTTAAAGCATACATTAGCAATAAATTTAACAATTATTTGTGGCCCAAAACAAGACTCAAAAATCAAATTAAAACTAATTGGGCCCAAGCCCAATATTTAATTTAATCTTCATCTCTAGTCCTTGCTCCAATTGCCAAACAAGCCCAAAGATTAATTAGGTCCAAACACCCAACAACTTAAACTTTTGCCAAACATGTTGAACTATCAATGCAACCAAACGGTCAATCCAAATAGCCATTATCCAAGGAACCAAACAGCCACTATCCTAGCAACCAAACAAGGTCTTCTTCCTCAAATCATCTTCTTGTCCAAGCAAAAGATCCACACATGAAACCACCATGGTCAGATCTCAATCGTCCCACATCAACGCCGGTCATCTTCCTCCTCCGCGAAAACAACCTCCAAGCCGCCGGAATCCACCATGGCACAAAGCACAAGAAAAAATCAACCGAGAGAGCCATCGCAGCGCAGATCTAGTCGGATCGCGCTGAACCGGCCGATCAAAGACTGGCGCCGCCACCATGGATCTGCGCTGACTCGCTGCTGATTCTGCGGATCCTCGCACGCATCCGCGACCGCTGCATCTCGCTGGCGCATCGATCCGCAGACGCAGTCGCAGCAAGGCCTGATCCGCGAGCACCAGATCCCGCCAAAGACCTCGCGCGCGCGCATCATCCGTGCGCAAGATCGATCCAGTGTTCTCCCATGAACCAGATCTCGCCATTTGCGCATCTCCGCCATCTCGATTTTTCCTTTTCATTGACCCGATCTTGAATAATCTTCAATATTACAAAATAACTAGTCCCAATTTAGGGCTCACAATTAAATCTATTTTGCAATTAAAATTAAATCAAGATGATGGAGTCGAATCCACCTATCTTGTTACATACTCAAAATAACGAAATACAATGAATAATGGGGCCACAAAATAATTGGATCACAGCTTTAAAATAATATCAATTATTCAATCAACATATAAACAAATAATCCTATACATCGCCGACTAGAACATGCAATTATCGATCTAGATAATATAACAAACACGTAAAAGATCTAGACCGCCTCGATACCACTTGTTGAAATCGGCACGAGAATTAGCCGTAAAACAAAAATTTTCTTTAATTCATAAAACCGTGATCTTTGCTAGTTGTTCACGTATTTATTATAATTAAAATACTAATGGATTAGTATTATACCCGAATCGATAAACGATATTAGTCCTGGATCCGATTCACTTAACTTGTTGCTTCGATTCACTTAACTTGGTGCTCCCAACGTTCAAGTCTACTATGGTATTCTCCCAAGTTCGGATTACACCGGGCGCGTAGGGCACCTTTTAATTTTAATCAAAACAAAACTAATTTCTCGATTGGTCGATCTAGAAAATTGAGAAACTTAATTTCTTCTCTTTTCTTGATTGAATCAATTGAATGAATTTACATCACAAGCAATGTGATATAAATAACTGAAAAGTGATCCGATTGCAAACAACGACAAAGAGTCCCGATTGCATCCAAGTCCAATTAGTTTAGGATTGATTTAATTACACATGTAATCCTCGAACTTATATCACAATTACAATTAAGTCCAAAACTTTTTATAGTAACTGTGATTAAGTCCAAAACTTTATAGAGCTACCATGTGTGACATGTCCGACATATATTTTCTAAGCTCCAATAATTAGACTGCCTAGTCCACCCTAGACCCGCCCGATCTAATTATTAGTCTTTTGCTTTTTCCACTAAAGGCAATAGATCGCACTCTTGAATATATAAGATTACGTGTGTCGTAATACTTTCCTCCCGACTCACCGATATATATTTCATCTCCGTCTCGAGATCCGATAATTAGGTATGAGCATAAATGACCATTTTGCCCTCTAATTATTCTCACTAACTTTAAGTTACATTTTCTTCAACGGTCCCGTGAACTAATCACAGATGTCAAGTTTAGCCGTCGCTAAACACCGGCTCAGATTTATAACCGCTCAACAAAAATACTTAAGTTGTCACTCGACCCATTTTTCGTGGCGATACAGCTCTCGACACCTAATTGTTCTCTACTTCGCTCATTCTCAAGCTCTCAACTCATCGAGATATTTGATCAATTAAATTGATCTCACCCATTGGTAAATCAAAGAACCATCAAACTAACGAAAAGATATACACAATCCCGGTCAAGGATTTAGATGAAATATCCGGTGATCAAGTGGAATTTAATTATTCACACGGGTCATGCTATATAATTAAATTCGACACATGGTCCGCTCAATACACTCCAAGTGTACTAGTGTCACCATTAATCCATTTCGCGATAAGGACAAATTGTAAACCCGAATGATTAAATAGTCAACACTACAACCTTCCTCGCACAAGGTGCCAACTCTTATACATTAGTTGTGAAAAATTTTATTGATGATCAAAATATAAGTTGTGTCACACTATACTTCTCAACGCAAGCATCCAACTTATATTATCACAAGTGATCATTGGTACTTTATTTACATACTCAATATTAAACAAATGCAATAATAATAAATGAATACAAACCAAAGTTTTATTCAATATAAAATTATCATTTCATCACAAAGAAAATTATACTATTTGGGCATACAACCCAATGTAAAGAGGGGATACAGCTTTGAGGAAAAAAAAATATGGGAGAAATAAATGGCAGGGACCTGGGTTTTTCAGAGAGGGAGACAGGGTAAGTAAACTACAACTAGGCTGAAAAAGAAGGGAATGAGATGAACCAATTACTGGAATTCTTGATGGCTGAAACTTGGAAGAAAAGTGGGCTCTTATCGCCATAATTTGAGAGGAAAAGGGGAACTTGTTGGCCGAAAATGGGTGTAGGCTTTGGGAAGAAATTTTGTGAATTTTGTACTAAGAAAATTGGAGAAAAGGTGGGACTTATGGCCGAGTCAATCAGGGAACATAGATGTGTTTTCTTCAACCAAGTGGGTGAAGGATTGGCTGATTTTTGAAGTGGAATAATGGGCAGGAAGTGGGGCTTTGGTGCTGGAACAATTGGCAGTTTTAGGGATGATTATGGGGAATTTTTTCTTTTAGCAACAAGGAGGGTGGTTTTGTGGCATCAAGGTGGGTGGTTTTTGGCTGAAAAGTGGAGCGGATAGGTGCTTGCTTCGGCCGGTTGTTAGGGACTTTATGGATAAAAAAACATTTGCTTCGACACTAATCTAGTTAAATGGTTGAAAAGTGGGCCGGAAAATGTTTAATTTCCATTGGTATTTCATTTAAACAATTTATTTTACTGAACCCAAAATTGATTCGAGAGAAAAGAAATATTTGGGTTAAGAAAAATTAATTGGTCTCTCGGTGATTAATAAAGTTTTACATTCGTCACATAAAATTTTATTTTCTTGAATTTAAAAGACCGAAAAAAAAAATTTGTCTGTTGTTACAACCTCCTCACATAACATAATTTCGCCCTGGAATTTAACTTACTTAGTTTATGCAGGTTATGGTACTTAGCTAAGACATCTTTTTTCCTTTCCTAATGACCACGCTCTTTTCGTGCTCACCCCACCGATCCTTGACTAAAAGGACCTCTCGATTTTCGTAATACGGACTTTATTTTCTAGAACCACCGCAGTGGTTCCTTATAAGTCATATCATTTTGCAAATCCAACGAATGAAGCTTACCACATGCATAGGATCATGCATGTACTCACTTAACCTGTAAGTGTGAGCCAAGTAATTTTATCCCGTGGGGGTGCTTATGATGGTCAAGCGGGCTACAAGGTCGGCCGATGACATTGCAAAGGCCTCGTAGCACCTATACAAAGAGGGTGACATAGCTGTAGTCTATAGAGATAGTGAGATGTGAAGAAAACAATAAAATTACTTATTTTATTCAAAAAATTTATTCTATAAAAGTAATTGACTTTGGGTCACGAACATAAAATTGAATAAAATAATGAAAATGAAAAATAGAATCAATATTTTGTTTATTAAAAAAAATATCAAGTTTTAATTAAACCAAACTTGAAAAATAAAAATAAAATAAAATGTGAAAAAATGAAAATCATAGTTACTCATGTATATACATATGAAAATAAAGTAAACAAAATATAAAAGAAAAGGCTATTCTCATAAGTGAAGGCAAAAATAAAAAAAAAAATTATGTTTTGAGTTAAGTAAAATTAAAAACTCATATTTTCAAGAGATTTGTATGTAAAAAAAAAGGTTAATTTATTTTATTTTTTAGATTTTGGAATTAAAAATCAAAGAAACGTTATGGTCTAAAAGATTAAGTTCGCAGTATTTTGTCAATATTATTCTTCTAAAACATGAGAAAATTAGCGTTGAAATTTATAGAATTATGTAAAACACGAAATATACAAATGGAACTAAAGATTGAAGATTTAAAAGACATTTTTTAAGGTTGAGATTAATTGCACAAGATTTTTAAAAGAAAAAAAACAAAGATTGTTGGAACTTGAACCCCGATTTGGCTGTGATAAATGAAAAGCTTTACCACTAGGATAAAGACTCTTCTTGTGAATTTATCTACATATACACTTTTATTTTGGTTGTGGGAGCAAAATTATAAAATTTCAATTTTCTTAAAACAAACACACAAAACTTTGAATCGGGCCAGCAAGGCCGCCCCCACCGCCTCTACACTAAATCCGCCTCGCCTTAACATTGTGGAATACGCCTGCACCACCGAGAGTTCGGATGGCAATACTAGGATATACACCACATTTCCAATTTTTTTCAAGAACCAAAATGGGATGATGAATCGTGTTATCAACATCCATTACTTACCAAAATGCACTATTCCTTTCATTTGGGCTACCTTTAGAAAAAATTTATCATCGACCTCAAACTCTAATTATTTTCTTATTTGATCGACATAACTTTTCTCAAGGTCATGCACAATCTTAATTTAGACCTGATTTTCGCCATTGTTTTCTCAACCAACTCGACCCTAAATTTTTTATCACCAACTTCATCCGACAAATTGGTGAACGACATCGATGACCATACAAAGACTCATATGGTGCCATTCCGATGGTACTAAAAGAAAAATAGCATTTTCCAACATCTCAACAACAATATTCGTTGATAGCTTGTTGCTAAATGGGTTTATCGCAACACTCATCAAATGTATGTTGCAATTGATTAATTCAATTGACATTTGGCAAATGATTTGAATGAATGTTGCCATGTATCCTTTTGCAACACCATAGTATGTTGCCAAAATAATTGTATATTTCGTTATTCAACAACATGCAAGGACCTTTTTCAAATAATAGAGTATTTAGCAACGCTCATGCACGTTGTTAAAACATATATTTTAGGACATTTTGCAACGGTCACAACCTCAGAAGCTAAAGGTTTTATATAATAGACTATTTGGCAACGGTCGCTAAACATTGTAAAATCTATAGTTGTTAGCCTCTAGCTATTTTTAGAATCTAAAGCCCAACTCAAACCCATTTAATAAAATCCCTACCGTAAACTAATTTGTTGGATCCAACCTAAAATACTTCTCCTATCCATCTCTTTACCTTTTTTCTCAGATCCCCAAATCTAATCCAAAATCCGATTAAAACCTTTATGTTTCAATTTCTCATGGTTTGACCGGCAAGAAGAGTGATTGCACTTTTGAGCATTTTTTAAGTCTCGAACATTGTTGTCGAGATTTGGTCGCTTGTGTTCTCGATTTTTTCTCGGCCGATGATTTTGAAATCATTCCATCCATTATTCTTCAAAATTCGTAAGAACTTGTCGTTTGGTTATGTTATTCATAAAATTAGTGATTTTTTCCTTTAGGCGGTGTATGTATGGATGTGGATAAATGTGTTTTGCACCTTGCTTTGAGGCACATAAACTTCAATTCGATTTTTGATTAGTTTTTGAAGCAGAAAACATATGTTTGTTATACAGTATTTTCTCTGATGATTACTATAAAACCTGAATTGAGTATTAACTACTCAGAACATCTTATGGTTTCGAGCTTTTGCTTGAATTGATGTTGACTTTATAAATCTAAATTGGCCAAGAACAATGTGGAACTACTTAGAAGTTGAAAGTTTTCACAGAAATCAAACCTTCAAATAATTCATAATTAAAGATTAATGACAAATGTTGGTTGGTATGATAGAAATCTATTCAACTTCACATAGATTAGTGTTACTAAATCTAGACCCGCACTCTATAAATTTTTGTATGGTTTGTGATTATGATTTTAAGTGACGAAAATCTAAAAATTTAGTAGAACGTGAAAGTAAATTAGTTTCATGATTGATAAGATCTTTTACCCAATTCTACGATCCTGGCTGACTGATTGGTTCTAACTTTCATTCGATACCAGATTAGTTCGATGAATTTGGGTCTTGGGATTGTACAATCTTATGATTGAAATCATGATCTTAAAAAAACCATGATAGGAAATGAGATTGAACAGTAACATCTTCCTCATTCGAAAGTGTATACATGGAAGAGAAGAGAAGTGCAGTCCTGGGCACTATTGCTGCTCAGAATATATGTTCAAAATTGAGAATTCTTTTGGGTATTCTGCAAATTGATGTTGGTAAACAATTATATAAGTAACTTGAAAACCTGTGATGTTTATGTCCATACTACTGAAAATATGCTGGCAGCCTTGAGTGTATAAAATGTTATTTAGTTATCTATTTACTGTCTTGTGTCTACATATGTAACTATAGATAATAAAACAGAGAAATTTAAAATGATTATACATGCCAATAAATGAATGTATGTGAGACCAATTAAGGATAAGATGAAGACATCTAAATGATCATTAAGGTATGTCATACAGGCTTAATGAAACTAATATTGAAAAAGATTCAATGTAACATACACTTATTTACTTAGAACGACACTTGAGTGGTCTACTTCCATAAGTACAACTTTTCTTTTGACCACTTGATTCATTTCGTTTTCATAACTTGTAAATTAATGTTCATCTTCATCCATATCCAAACATATATACTTTTTATTTATTTATTATTATTATGTTTAAAACTAAACTAAAGCGTTGTATACTTGCATCAAAAGATTGTATATTTTTCTAAATTTATACTTAATGACAATATTGATTGTCTTAAAAAATGTAATTCACTGACATACTAGAAAATACTAAGTCGCTAATTTAATTTAATTGGCCACTATTGAATAAGTTCTTGTTTTGAAGAAAATACAATGTTCTCAAACTACTTTATATACATAAATAATTGTATGAATTGAAATGAAAGTGCAACTAATATTGAGAATTATTTGAATAAATTTATAAATAATTGCTAATAAGTATTGATGTTGAGATTTGAAATGAAGATAAATAAATAAATTGACAATTGAAATTGAAGCAGGAGGTTTATTGGTGATATTATTGAGCTCAATAAAGAATATTATGAAGATGATGACTTGGCTCCGGATATACATTCTATATTGCTTTGGATTTGTTTAGTTGAGAATCGTATTGATTGGGCACTTTTACATAAACATATTTGCTTTTTGTTGCAGCAAAGAAATTTCCACTTGTCAAGAATTAGAATTTATAGCTTTGCACCCTGCTCATCTGCAATGCTGATGCAATGGAGGTGTATACTCACCAATATATTATGCTTACTTTTTAAAATCATATAAGATATGATATAATATTAGACATTGTTTAAACTTTCAGACGCTTCCTATTTTCCTTGATAGTCTAGTCACAACTTGGGTTGCTATCTTGATATATGTGACATTAATTTTGCTGTTTGGTAAGGTAAGGAAGTTATATGGTAACTAGCCATTCCCTGACCCTAACACGCACACCCATACAACAACTATTTACTAACAATCTTTTCCATTTTCTCTTCTAGAATTGATTTTTGAAGAATTTAGATTGTTGATGGACTTGAGTAGCTACCTTCATGTTCGAATCCTTCATTATTTAGCTTCGTTAGTCTTCAAGTGTTGCTATCAAAGACAATGGAAAAAAGGAAAACATAGTACATAAAAAAAAAAACTAAAGCCAAAAATAGAAAACTGCAAAATAAAAAAAGAATATTGAAGTGAAAACAGAAAAGACATAATTGGTTATAGATTAAAAAGAGGACTATTTGGAAGAGGAAAATTTTGTGATTTAGGTTTGCTATCTTTGTAGTAACCAATAGTTTGTGCTTTGTGGATATAATGATTAATTTTATTTGACAATGTAGTTTCTTGTAAATAATGGTCATTGACATGATTTTATTACCTTATGATTCAACCTAATATTGTAAGAATATTTGTTATACATTTTCTTGATTCGAATTTTAACTTCTAATTTTGGACAAAGAATGTGAGTGCACTATTTTCATTTGAGAAAGAATGTGAGTGCATTTTATTAGTTAATTGATTTTTTAAATATTTTTGAACGGTCAATAATTTATTCCCTTTATAATATAGATTTTATTTCGTGTGATATTAGGGAAGAGATGTCAATTGATAGCTTTTTTTTGGCTTGGAACAAAACGCCATACCTAACAAAGGTTGTTGCTACTAAAGCCGACTCAACTTTTTTAGGTAACTTATCTATACTAATGCACCTTTTGCAATGTTTTTTTCTTTCATTTATTATATCTTATTTTCTTTCCAAAGCTATCTTCTTTAGTTGACCGAGTCAGATTTTTACCACGATCTTGAAATTTCAAAGCTATTGGACAATACATTGCTTATAATGGACAAAGAATGGGTGCACTTATCAAGGTTATTTTAAAAATTCGATCTCATGAATTTAATTAAAAATTGAAACGCCTTTCATGTATTAATGATCATAACATTTGTTTGTAGATTTTCTAAAAATATAGAGATGGTGCAAGGAATTTTGTTGATCTAGCTCATGAAAATCTAAATTCAAAATCGGTAGGATGCTCCTTGTTTTAAGTGTAGAAATCTAAAGCATCTCCACTTTTATATAGTGTATGAATATTTGGTCATTAAAGGTATGGATCCTATATACACTACTTGGGTATTTCAGAGAACGCCCAAGTGATTCAAATTTGGTCGATGTAGAAATGCTCGACTATATATGATGTTTAAGGACTCTATGTGCAACACGATAAAGTAGCTTCAAAACTCCCGATGGAAGAGAGGAGGCGTATTGAAAGTTTAGTTATGTATTTTGAAATTCCTTTATGTATAGGTTGCATGCATAACAAAGATGTCACCTTCAATTGTTTTGTTAAAGCATAAAGCTATGCATGGTTTATCCGACACCGGGTTTCAATGAACTCATAAATATTTTTCGAGACATGTCGCTAGAAAATAATACACTACCTAACTCATTGTTACGCTTCCAATCCACATAATTTTCTCGGTTAGTTGGTTTTGTTTAGGACAATGTAAATGGACCGAGAGACATTTTGGTTGAAAAATAACAAAATTATTGCATATTAAAATCAAGCACAAAATTTAATATATGATGCATGAATGCACATGTAGATCCATAAAACTACAATAATGTAACGACTACTTAATCCTTGTAATCCAAATGCCTCTCTATAGGAAAGGTCACCATGTCCACCGATTAAGTCGATTCTCTCACCGCACAAATCATATCTTGATAATAAATGTCTAGATAAATCCATTATCGCTTATTTGGTCACCAATATCATAAACGAGAGTCTCTATAGGAGGTTCAGATGATCTCGATTTGAGTGTATAACCTTGTTCAGATCTCTAAATACTTGAAAATAATCCCGCCATCTATAGGATGATCTCAAATTATATTCTATCTAGACGATCTTACTAAAAGGAATCCAATCAAACAACCCGATTACGCAGCCCTCCTATAGAGGAGTCTCTGCTATGCTACCGCATGACGTTAACGCATTCTCGCTGCTTTATGGATTGACAAAAGGAGACCGTGAATTTTATTTAAATAAATATCCTCTCCCACTCAATATTTTAAAATAATGGATTTTAATTTTAAATAATTACCAACTGCTCACATTAATTAAATTAATATACGCTTTAATTATTACTGATTTCCTTTCAAGAAAAAATTTAATTTAAATTAAATTAATCAAGGAAAACCAATGTTTCAATGAAATGCATTATATTCTAAGTATCACGAGCGATGCCAAAATTAATTTTATATGACATGATTTACGTAATAATAATATTTCAAACAAATATTTAAAGCATACATTAGCAATAAATTTAACAATTATTTGTAGGCCCAAAACAAGACTCAAAAAACAAATTAAAACTAATTGGGCCCAAGCCCAATATTTAATTTAATCTTCATCTCTAGTCCTTGCTCCAATTGCCAAACAAGCCCAAAGATTAATTAGGTCCAAACACCCAACAACTTAAACTTTTTGCCAAACATGTTGAACTATCAATGCAACCAAACGGTCAATCCAAATAGCCATTATCCAAGGAACCAAACATACCACTATCCTAGCAACCAAACAAGGTCTTCTTCCTCAAATCATCTTCTTGTCCAAGCAAAGATCCACACATGAAACCACCATGTCCGATCTCAACCGACCAACGCCGGTCATCTTCCTCCCGCACAGAAAACAACCTCCGTCGCCTGAATCCACCATGGCACAAAGCACAAGAAAAAATCAACCGAGAGAGCCATCGCAGTAGCGCAGATCTAGTTGGATTCGCGCGGCCACTGAAGGCGCCGGAACCGCCACCCGCATACCGCCGAGCATCAGCAGATCTCGCCAGACTGCAACACAACAGAAGGCCAGCAGATCCGCCAAAGACTGATCTCAAGGCCTCGCATCATCATCCGTGCGCAAGATCGATCCGTATTTATCTCCCATGAACCAGATTCGCCATCGTGCGTATCTCCTGGCCATCCGATTTTTCCTTTTCATGGTCTCGATCTTGAATAATCTTCAATATTACAAAAATAACTAGTCCCAATTTAGGGCTCACAATTAAATCTATTTTGCAATTAAAAATTAAATCAAGATGATGGAGTCGAATCTACCTATCTTGTTACTGCACTCAAAATAACGGAAATACAATGAATAATTAGCCACAAAATAATTGGATCACAGCTTTTAAAATAATATCAATTATTCAATCAACATATAAACAAATAATCCTATACATCGCTCGACTAGAACATGCAATTATCGATCTAGATAATATAACAACACGAAAAGATCTAGACCGCCTGACACCACTTGTTGAAATCTGCACGAGAATTAGCCGTAAAAACAAAATTTTCTTTAATTCATAAAACCGTGATCTTTGCTAGTTGTTCACGATTATTATAATTAAAATACTAATGGATTAGTATTATACCAATCGATAAACGATATTAGTCCTGGATCTCGATTCACTAACTTGTTGCTTTCGATTCACTTAACTTGGTGTTCTAATGTTCAAGTCTACTATGGTATTCTCCCAAGTTCGGATTACATCATGCAGGGCACCTTTTTAATTTTAATCAAAACAAACCAATTTCTCGACTCGGTCGATCTAGAAAACTCAGAAACTTAATTTTTCTTTTCTTGATCGAATCAATTGAATGAATTTACATCACAAGCAATGTGATATAAATAACTAGTGATCTCGATTGCAAACAACGACAAGAGTCCTGATTGCATCCAAGTCTAATTAGTTTAGGATTGATTTAATTACACATGTAATCCTTGAACTTATATCACAATTACAATTAAGTCCAAAACTTTTATAGTAACTGTGATTAAGTCCAAAACTTTATAGAGCTACCACAGGACATGTCCGAACATATATTTTCTAAGCTCCAATAATTAGACTGTCTAGTCGACCTTAGACCGCCTCGATTCAATTATTAGTCTTTTGCTTTTTCCACTAAAGGCAATAGACTGCACTCTCGAATATATAAGATTGGCGTGTCGTAATACTTTCCTCCGACCCACCGTGATATATATATTTCATCTCTCGTCTCGAGATCCGACATTAGGTATGAGCATAAATGACCATTTTGCCCTCTAATTATTCTCACTAACTTTAAGTTACATTTTCTTCAACTGGTCCCGCGAACCAATCACGTGGTTAAGTTTAGCCGTCGCTATACACCGGGCTCGGGATTTATAACCTGCTCAACAAAAATACTTGTTGTCACTCTGACCCATTTTTCGTATATGCCAGCTCCCATTACCTAATTCGTTCTCTACTTCAGCCATTCTCAAGCTCTCAACTCACCGAGATATTTGATCAATTAAATTGATCTCACCCATTGGTAAATCAAAGAACCATCAAACTAACGAAAAGATATACACAATTCGTCAAGGATTTAGATGAAATATCCGGTGATCAAGTGGAATTTAATTATTCGCAGACGGTCGCTATATATAATTAAATTCGGACACATGGTCCGCTCAACACACTCCAAGTGTACTAGTGTCACCATTAATCCATTTCTCGATAAGGACAAATTGTAAACCCGAATGATTAAATAGTCAACACTACAACCTTCCGTACACGAGGTGCCAACTCTTATACATTAGTTGTGAAAAATTTTATTGATGATCAAATATAAGTTAGTCACACTATACTTCTCAACGCAAGCATACAACTTATATTATCACAAGTGATCATTGGTACTTTATTTATATACTCAATATTAAACAATGCAATAATAATAAATGAATACAAACCAAAGTTTTATTCAATATAAATTGCTCATTTCATCACAAAGAAAATTATACTATTTGGGGCATACAACCCAATGTAAAAGAGGGGATACAGCTTGAGGAAAAATATGGGAGAAATAAATGGGCAGGGACTGGTTTTTCAGAGAGGGAGACAGGGTAAGTAAACTACAACTAGGCTGAAAAAGAAGGAATGAGATGAACCAATTCGCTGGAATTCTTGATGGCTGAAACTTGGAAGAAAAGCTGGCCTCTACTGGCCATAATTTGAGAGGAAAAGGGGGAACTTGTTGGCCGAAAATGGGTGTAGGCTTTGGGAAGAAATTTTGTGAATTTTGTACTAAGAAAAATTGAGAAAAGGTGGGACTTATGGCCGAGTCAATCAGGGAACATAGACAGGTTTTCTTCAACCAAGGGTGAAGGATTGGTTGATTTTTGAAGTGGAATAATGGGGCAGGAAGTGGGCTTTGGTGCTGGAACAATTGGCAGTTTTAGGATGATTATGGGGAATTTTCTTTTTAGCAACAAGGAGGGTGGTTTGTGGCATCTGGCAGGTGGTTTTGGCTGAAAAGTGAGCGGATAGGTGCTTGCTTCGGCCGGTTGTTAGGGGACTTTATGGATAAAAAAACATTTGCTTCGACACTAATCTAGTTAAATGGTTGAAAAGTGGGCCGGAAATGTTTAATTTCCATTGGTATTTTATTTAAACAATTTATTTTACTCGAACCCAAATTGATTCGAGAGAAAAGAAAGATTTGGGTTAAGAAAAAATTAATTGGTCTCTCGGTGATTAATAAAGTTTTACATTCGTCACATAAAATTTTATTTTCTTGAATTTAAAGACTAAAAAAAAAATTTGTCTGCTGTTACAACCTCTCCTCACATAACATAATTTCGCCCTGGAATTTAACCACTTAGTTTGTTAGGTTATGGTACTTAGCTAAGACATCTTTTTCCTTTCCTAAGTGACCACGCTCTTTTCGTGCCTACCCCACCGATCCTTGACTAAAAGGACCTCTCGATTTCTCGTATCACGGACTTGATTTTAGAACCACCGCAGTGGTTCCTTATAAGTCATATCATTTTGCAACCAACGAATAGAAGTTTACCACATGCATAGGATCATGCATGTACTACTTAACCGGCAGAGCTGTAAATTTTATCCTGGGGTGCTATGATGGTTGGCGGCCATATGGGCAATGGTCATCGACATTGCAATGGCCTCGTAGCACCTATACATCAGAAGGTGACATAGCGGTAGTCGATAGAGATAGTGAGATGTGAAGAAAACAATAAAATTACTTATTTTATTCAAAAAAATTATTTATAAAAGTAATTGACTTGGGTCACTGAATACAATAAAATTGAATAAAATAATGAAAACTAAAATAGAATCAATATTTTGTTTATTAAAAAATATCAAGTTTTAATTAAACCAAACTTGAAAAATAAAATATAAAATAAAAATGAAAAAAATGAAAATCATAGTTACTCATGTATATACATATGAAAATAAAGTAAACAAAATATAAAAGAAAAGGCTATTCCCCATAAGTGAAGGCAAAAAAAAAAAAAAAATTATGTTTTGAGTTAAGTAAAAATTAAAAACTCATATTTTCAAGAGATTTGTACGTAAAAAAAAAGGTTAATTTATTTTATTTTTAGATTTTGGAATTAAAAATCAAAGAAACGTTATGGTCTAAAAGATTAAGTTCGAAAGTATTTTGTCAATATTATTCTTCTAAAACATGAGAAAATTAGCGTTGAAATTTATAGAATTATGTAAAACACCTAAATATACAAATGGAACTAAAGATTGAAGATTTAAAAGACATTT
The DNA here is from genome assembly GCA_023638005.1 of Forsythia suspensa. NCBI lineage: Eukaryota > Viridiplantae > Streptophyta > Magnoliopsida > Lamiales > Oleaceae > Forsythia > Forsythia suspensa. The sequence goes on along the minus strand of CM042664.1, from coordinate 13,867,227 downwards.
TTAAGGTTGAGATTAATTGCACAAGATTTTTAAAAAAAAAAAAAACAAGATTGTTGGAACTTGAACCCCGATTTGCTGATAAAATGAAAAGCTTTTACCACTAGGATAAAGACTTCTTGTGAATTTATCTACATATACACTTTTATTTTGCTGTGGGAGCAAAATTATAAAATTTCAATTTTTTAAAACAAACACAAAAACTCTTTGAATGCCTGGGCCGCCTCCACCCGCCTCCTACACTAAACCACCGCCCTTAACATTGTGGAATACTGCAATCATCGAGAGTTCGGATGGCAATACTAGGCGTATACACCACATTTCCAATTTTTTCAAGAACCAAAATGGATGATGAATCGTGTTATCAACATCCATTTCTTACCAAATGCACTATTCCTTTCATTTGGGCTACCTTTAGAAAAAAAAAATTTATCATCTAACCTCAAACTCTAATTATTTTCTTATTTGATCGACATAACTTTTCTCAAGGTCATGCACAATCTTAATTCTAGACCCGAGCCGCTTTCATTGTTTTTCAACCAACTCGACCCTAAAATTTTTTATCACCAACTTCATCCGACATAAATTGGTGAATCCATATCGATGACCATACAAAGACCTCATATGGTGCCATTCGATGGTACTAAAAGAAAATAGCATTTTCCAACATCTCAACAACAACATTCGCTGATAGCTTGTTGCTAAATGGGTTTATCGCAACACTCATCAAATGTATGTTGCAATTGATTAATTCAATTGACATTTGGCAATGATTCGAATGAATGTCGCTAATGTATCCTTTTGCAACAAATATAGTATGTTGCCAAAATAATTGTATATTTCGTTATTCAACAACATGCAAAGGACCTTTTTTTCAAATAATAGAGTATTTAGCAACGCTCATGCACGTTGTTAAAACATATATTTTAGGACATTTTGCAACGGTCACAACCTCAGAAGCCTAAAGGTTTTATATAATAGACTATTTGGCAACGGTCACTAAACATTGTAAAATCTATAGTTGTTAGCCTCTAGCTATTTTTAGAATCCAAAGCCCAAACTCAAAACCCATTTAATAAAACCCCTACCCTCAAACTAATTTGTTGGATCCAACCTCAAAATACTTCTCCTATCCATCTCTTTACCTTTTTTTCCAGATCCCTAAATCTAATCCAAAATCCGATTAAAAACCTTTATGTTTCAATTCTCATGGTTTGATCTGCAAGAAGAGGATTGCACTTTTGAGCATTTTTAAGTCCGAACATTGTTGCTTAGATTTGGTCGCTTTGTGTTCCCCGATTTTTCCGCCGATGATTTTGAAATCATTCCATCCATTATTCTTCAAAATTCGTAAGAACTTGTCGTTTGGTTATGTTATTCATAAAATTAGTGATTTTTTCCTTTAGGCGGTGTATGTATGGATGTGGATAAATGTGTTTTGCACCTTGCTTTGAGGCACATAAACTTCAATTGATTTTGATTAGTTTTGAAGCAAGAAACATATGTTTGTTATGTATTTTCTCCGATGATTACTATAAACCTGAATTGGTATTAATCCACTCGTAACATCTTATGGGTTTCGGAGCTTTTGCTTGAATTGATGTTGACTTCTATAACCCAATTGGCCAAAGAACAATGTGGAACTACTTAGAAGTTGAAAGTTTTCACGTAAATCCAACAAATAATTCATAATTAAAGATTAATGACAAATGTTGGCTGGTATGATAGAAATTCTATTAACTTCACATAGATTAGTGTTACTAAATCTAGACCTGTACCTATAAATTTTTGTATGGTTTGTGATTATGATTTTAAGACTTAAAATCTAAAAATCTAGTAGAACGTAAAGTAAATTAGTTTCATGATTGATAAGATTTTACCCAATTCCTACGATCCTGGCTGACTGATTGGTTCTAACTTTCATCTCGATACCAGATTAGTCTCGATGAATTTGGGTCTTGGATTGTACAATCTTATGATTGAAATCATGATCTTAAAAACCATGATAGGAAATGAGATTGAACAGCAACATCTTTCCTCATCTCGAAAGTGTATACATGGAAGAGAAGAGAAGTGCAGTCCTGCACTCATTGTTGCTCAGAATATATGTTCAAAATTGAGAATTCTTTTGGGTATTCTGCAAATTGATGTTGGTAAACAATTATATAAGAACTTGAAAACCTGTGATGTTTATGTCCATACTACTCGAAAATATGCTGGCAGCCTTGAGTGTATAAAATGTTATTTAGTTATCTATTTACTGTCTTGTGTCTACATATGTAACTATAGATAATAAAACAGAGAAATTTAAAATGATTATACATGCCAATAAATGAATGTATGTGAGACCAATTAATGATAAGATGAAGACATCTAAATGATGATCATTAAGGTATGTCATACAGGCTTAATGAAACTAATATTGAAAAAAGATTCAATGTAACATACACTTATTTACTTAGAACGACAACTTGAGTGGTCTACTTCCATGGGCACAACTTTTCTTTTTGACCACTTCGATTCATTTCGCTTTTCATAACTTGTAAATTAATGTTCATCTTCATCCATATCCAACCATATATACTTTTTATTTATTTATTATTATTATGTTTAAAAACTAAACTAAAGCGTTGCATACTTGCATCAAAAGATTGTATATTTTTCAAATTTATACTTAATGACAATATTGATTGTCTTTAAAAATGTAATTCACTGACATAACTAGAAAATACTAAGTCGCTAATTTAATTTAATTGGCCACTATTGAATAAGTTCTTGCTCTTGAAGAAAATACAATGTTCTCAAACCATTTATATACATAAATAATTGTATGAATTGAAATGAAAGTGCAACTAATATTGAGAATTATTTGAATAAATTTATAATAATTGCTAATAAGTACATTGATGTTGGACGATTTGAATGAAGATAAATAAAATAAATTGACAATTGAAATTAGCAGGAGGTTTATTAAGATATTATTGAGCCTTAATAAAGACAACATTATGAAGATGATGACTTGCTCCGGATATACATTCTATATTGCCTTGGATTTGTTTAGTTTAGAATCGTATTTGATTAGCAATTTTACATATACATTTGCTTTTGTTGCAGCAAAGAAATTTCCACTTGTCAAGAATTAGAATTTATAGCTTTGCACCCCTGTTCATCTGTACGTTGATGCAATGGAGGTGTATACTCACCTCAATATATTATGCTTACTTTTTTAAATCATATAAGATATGATATAATATTAGACATTGTTTAAACTTTCAGACGCTTCCTCTTGTTTCTCCTGATAGTCTCGTAACAAACTTGGGTTGCTATCTTGATATATGTGACATTAATTTTGCTGTTTGGTAAGGTAAGGAAGTATATGGTAATCCAGCCATTCTCTGACCCTAACACGTGAATACACCCATACACAACAACCATTTACTGTCAACAATCTTTTCCTTTCTTTTCTAGAATTGATTTTTTGAAGAATTTAGGGATTGTTGATGGACTTGAGTAGCATTACCTTCGTGTTCGAATCCTTCATTATTTAGTCATAGTCTTCGTATGTTGCTATCAGCACACGGGAAAAGGAAACATAGTACATAAAACAAAAACGAAAGCCAAAATAGAAACCGCAAAATAAAAAGAATATTGAAGGAAAACAGAAAAAGACATAATTGGTTATAGATTAAAAAGAGGGACTATTTGGAAGAGGAAAATTTGTGATTTAGGTTTTTTATATCTTTGTAGTAAATCAAGAGCTTGTGCTTTGTGGATATAATGATTAATTTTATTTGATAAATGTAGTTTCTTGTAAATAATGGTCATTGACATGATTTTACACTTTATGATCTCAACTTGTAATATTGTAAGAATATTTGTTATACATTTTCTTGATTCGAATTTTAACTCTAATTTTGGACAAAGAATGTGAGTGCACTATTTTCACTTGAGAAAGAATGAGTGCATTTTAATAATTGATTGATTTTAAATATTTTTGAACGGTCAATAATTTATTCTCTTTATAATATAGATTTTTATTTCTGCGGTGATATTAGGGAAGAGATGTCAATTGATATTTTTTTTGGCTTTAAACAAAAACGCCATACCCAAATAAAGGCTGCTACACAAAGCTGACTAACTTTTTTAGGTAACTTATCTATACTCAATGCACCTTTGCAATGTTGTTTTCTTTCATTTGCTGTATCTTATTTTCTTTCCAAAGCTATCTTCCTTTGTTGGACCCAGTCAGATTTTTACTAATGATCTTGAAATTTCAAAGGCTATTCGACAAACACATTGCTTATAACGGATGCGCAATGGGTGCATTTATCAAGGTTATATTTTTAAAATCTTCGATCTCAAGGAATTTAATTAAAAAATCAGAAACGTTTTCCTGTATTAATGATCATAACATTTGTTTGTAGATTTTTCGTAAAAAATATAGAGATGGTGCAAGGAATTTTGTTGATCTAGTCATGGAAAATCTAAATTCAAAACTCGGTAGGATGTCTTTGTTTTAAGTGTAGAAACGCAAAGATTCCACTTTTATATAGTGTATGAAGTTTGGTCATTAAATATGGATCCTATATACACTACTTGGGTATATTTCAGGAGAGAATTCCAGTGATTCAAATTTACAGTCGATGTAGAAATGCGACTCGTATATGATGTTTAATGACTTCTGTGCAACACGATAAAGTAGCCGAAAACTCGATGGAAGAGAGGCGATTGAAAGTTAGATGGCGATTTTTGAAATTCCTTTATCTTATGAGCTGCGGTATGCATACAAAGATGCTTCACCTTCGCTTGCTTTGTTAAAGCACAAAGCTATGCATGGTTTATCCCAGTATTTGGTTTTCAATGAACTTCATAAATATTTTTCGAGACATGCTTTGCTAGAAAATAATACGGCTACTCAACTCATTTGATGAGATAAAAAAACTGGTTAAAACATTTGATCTTGGGTATGAGAAATACATGCATGATTGAATGATTGTTGTTGGTATGTAATGGATTTAATCGCTTCATAGATCTTAGCTCTAGATATAGTTGTTGGCATATAATTTAACTATATATGACTTGCCTCCTTTATTATGCATGTCGAAAAAAAGTTTGATAAGTTGAGTTATTCCATGGACCAAAACGACCCGAAATGACATAGATGTTTATTTGGAACCACTTGTAGAGCTACTCATCGCTGTTATGGACGGATGGAGTTGGGATGCGTGATCACGGTTTGCAAGTCTACATTCAGCTTAACAAGCTATTCTCGATGTGGACAATTACATGACTTTTGCGTGATATGGAAGTAACATCTCCATGGCCCACCAAGGGAAAAGTACATGCCCTATTTGTGGCGAACATTCATGTTCGCTGATACTGTTGGAATGTGGTAGGGAAGTTTTGCGCCATACGAGATGATATGATTTCTCTCCATGGTCATCCGGTGACACTTGAAAAAGAACTAGTTTGAATGCATATGCCCAAAATGGTAATTGGGCAAAGATAAAAGTAATTGAAGAAGATTCTCTTGAAGTTGATAAGTAAGCGAATGATTGGGGGGAAAAAGTGGTAAGAATAAAAGGAAGTAGCAAACACAGGTCAATCTAATGTAGCGTAGAAGAAAAGTTAATATTTTCAAGCTGCCGTATTGGAAGAGTAACTATTTCTTTCTATTTTATTTAATACATCTAATTAGACATATACTATATCATGACAATTCATTAATATTTTGATTGTAGACTTTACCTTTGTATGTCATAATTTGGATGTGATGCGTGTGGAAAAGAATATTTGTATATTGAGGCATGAAATATATTCTTAGAGAAAGTAAATTTATTTAACTACTCCACCCCACACGCTATCAAAATTTCGAAAACAATATTTTTCAAAAAGGCTTTCTAATTTGAAATTACCTAATGGGTTATTGTTCTAATAATGGAAATTGCACTTGAGTGGATGAATGTAAAGATAGTTGGACTCAAGTCTCCTGGATTTGCTAAACATTTAATGCAGCACAAATTATTATCGAGCTGCATTGAGGGGACTTTTACCTAAAGGACCGATGAACTCTCTTTTCAATTTGTGCCCCATTTTTCAATGAAATATGTCATGAAGCTATAGATAATAATAAAGTCAAACAATTATAGGATGATGTTTATGTAACTTTGTGTATGCCGGTGCCAGTATTTTCCTCCTTATTTTGATATAATGATTCATCTGGCAAATCTACCTTGGAAGAGAATTTCATTGGTCCACGAAGACAATATTGTTGGATATACCCTGTTTGAGAATTGATACTCTGTTAAGTAATTCAACACATTTATAAGTCATTATCAATTTGGTTTATTAAGATTTAGGTTTTTTTATTGTCTTGGGAGGTATGAAAGTATTCAAAAGGGTATATTATAGATTATCTTGTGGTTTGAAGGGGTGCGCATTAGCTTTTCTGATATATTGTGGAAGAAAATACGACTGTTTTGTAGAAAATATACAAAACAAGCATATGGAATAGGCTCTGGGCTTGCAGCCCAATTGAGAGTGATTTCTTGGTTGTGGGTGTGCAATTTCTAAAGGGAAATTACTTGAACCATCTCGATGAGATGCTGAGAAGTTTCTCATCGCCAAGCGTTATTAAATAGCATAGAAGTTCCAACCATAAAGTCGGTTTGTTAAACATCTACTTTATTAGATTTCTAAGTGGATCCACCATATAAATTTTTTATATATTATTTTCATTAGGATGTATATGGAAGAACTACGACAGTTTTGACAAGCCACTTAAAAAGAAATGAGACATTGTTGCATAACATTAACTGCGTTGTTGTTTTGCTTGGATGATAAAAGATTTAAGTACAAATTAATGTGTCAAAAGTTCAAGTATATAAACATATTATTAGGTTTTATTTCTAACATATTTAAACTTATGACTGATTAAATTTCAAGTGATGATCGACAATGTTTTCAAAATACATTGAAGTGGTAAACACATAGTAGATATTTGATCTTGCTACATGGCTTCCATAGTGTGGTCCTAGAAAAGTCTCACTAAACAAAGGGCATTTCGCTAATTTGGAAAGCAACGACCATTTGCAGATCTAGTGCAAGATACTGCACCACGTTCCATTGGGAAAGTCATTTATTATGGGTGTTGCTAGATGTTATAATTAGCGATTCTGGTCATTTTTCATGTTCCAATATTCAAATGTGCATTGGACAAATATATATAGTGAATGGAGTAAAAAGGAAGTGCCTTTACTGGTTAACCTTCACAGGGACACACTAATTGGAAAATGATCCTTTTATTTTGGCATCACGCAAATAATTGTTTTGACCAGAGAGAATGAAAACATCTAATTGGTATGTTGCTTGTAAGTGCCACCAAGAGGCTTTCACGTGTTAAATATGGAAGAAGCAAACTACTTATGGGGCAACTATTCCATTTGATATATCATATATTGAAGAAACTATGATGATACGGGGAGAATTATGCAAGGATAGATATCGAGCATATTATGTGCTACATAGATTAGTATGATGAATGATGAATGTTTATTGTTTTATATAGTTATTCATTTTATTGAATAAGCTATTAGGTCAAGGTAATATCACTTTTTTTTAATGTGAAACTGGAGAATGCACTTATTTTTATATTTAGTTTACGGTGTTAGTATTTATGGGTGTTTCTGGAATCTAGGTTATGGATTGTTTGTTATAAGGATGGGTATTTACGTATTGTGAATGATACGAGTTTAGGTTTATGTATGTATTTTCTGTCTTGTTAATTCAAAAGGGGGGGATAAACAGACTGCTTAATTCTTACCAATGCTTATCCAGTAAACGAAATATAAAATAGAGTAAATGTTTGATCATGGGTGCACGTCCAAGCTGGTGTAGAGATGTGGTGGGAGCAGCATAAGATAATCTTCCATCTATGCTCTACTATCTTAACGTAATCTGCAGTATAGCTGGTCTAGATGTTCAAAGCATGATTCATCGACAGGATAAAGCTCTGTCATTACAACTTGGGCAAAGCTGATTGCTTTCTTCCTATGAAATGGATAATCTACGGCAATGTGAGAAGCTAAGTTGTGGCATTTTATTGTGCCAAGTCTTGTCAAGATGAACACATAGCCATATTCTTATTGGGCTAATTATTGCCACTTAACATCTCTGGTTACTTCTCATATCTTTTGACATTTTAGTAGAAGTGTTGTGCGCTTTGCTCTTACTTAGCAGGTATAATTGTACTTTTAGTGATGTTAGATCATCATCGATGTTTGTTTGGCTTGAATACATACATCTGAGTGCAGTCTCTTTCAGTGAACACTAGTTCATTTTATTAGTAAGTTAGCAATATAATTATATAAGCCCAATTATTTAGTTTTCTTAACAACTACGGGCCTTGAATTTGAGATGTGAAAAAGATTAGAACAAGGAAAGAAAAGAGTAACGAAGTTCAAGATATATTTTCCTTTTCATTCTATAGCTAAATATCCAAGTCTAGTGGTCTTTCTGGTTGACTTAATGTATGTCAGTTTTAATTTCCTTTATTTTTGTGAAGTGCAGGGATGGAACGGGTAGTATAAGTGCTTGTGGGTAGCGGTTTTGCTAGAGGGTGGTGGAAGAGTATTTATTGATATTTTTGTGAAGTGCAGGATTGCGGTTTCAAGAATTTGGTAGATTATATGTTTGTCATGCCAAGAAACTTCTAGTACATGTGTATTTTGTTAGATTTTGGTTCGAACTTTCATGTTTGAAGAAACTTCTAGGCCATATTTTGTATGACTAAATACAAATTCTCCTATTTTATAATATATTTAATTTGTTTAAACCTTGTTCATATTTCATTAATTTTGTATAAATTTCATTTAAGCATTGATGTGGGTATATGGATTGAGTTTTATACATATATATCTACCATGCAAAGGAACATATACAATATGTTTTTAAAAATATAGTTTAAAAAGCATAACATGCAGGGAATGTAGTCAAAATATTAAAAAAAAAAAAAAAAAAAAAAGAAGAAGAAGAAAGAAAGAAAGAAAATTCAACATGTGCAAGACTATTGCTAAAAAGAATAAAAACAAAGTGCTAAAGATTATTGTTAAAATGAAACAACTTACAAGGCAACGTTGTTAAAATGAAACGATAATAGATGAGAACGTTGTTAACAATAATTTACAACGGACGGATGTATGTTGTTAAAAGACAATAACAACATATAACTAAACATTGTTAAAGGACCACACACCGCATTTGTCACAACAAGTATTGCACGTTGTTAAAAGACAACAACAACTTAAAGTTAAACGTTGTTAAAGGACATTTACCACAACAATCATTGCACGTTGTTAAAACCCGAAGGTACTTTGCTAAAAGTAAAATGACAACCCGCTTTTAAACATTGCACGTGCCATAGAGACCTACTTTTCGCAACATCGAAGGACGCAATGTATGGGTGAACGTTGTTAAATCTCTATTGCAACGCTCTTCCGCCTGCTGTAATAGGCTCTTTTTCTTGTAGAATTATTATAATCGAACTCCACAAACGGCAAGTGGCTTTTTCATTTACCACCCAAATTCAAGACACATGCTCTCAACATATCTTTAAGGATTTGAATAGTCCGCTCGATCGCTTGTCGATCTAAGGATGATAAGTAGTACTTGAAAACTTTTCCATAAATTTGAGGTAAACCTAGGGTCTCGATCCGATACAATGGACGTTGGTATTCCATGAAGTTGAACAACGCCTAACATACAATTATGCTAACTGCTCCAAACGAAATTCATTCGGATATACAAAATGAGCAGATTTCGTCAAACATCTAGTACAACCCGATGACATGATGGCATCTTAACGATTTAGGAAAACCCATAGCGAAATCCATTGTAATTTTCTCCCATTTCCACTCCAGTATATCCATTGTATTTAATGGCCCTGACAGCTTCTAATGTTCTACCATCACTTGTTGACATACAAAACATTTTGGCAAAAAAGAACTATAACTTTTTATGTTTCTCCACCAAATGTATTAAATAAATCCTTATACGCTTTGGTTTCTCCAAGATATATGGCGTAAGGAGCGGAATGAGCCTCGATAAAATCTCATTTATCAAACTTTCATCCTTAGGCACACATAATTGATCTTTAAACATCAAAGCTTTGTCTTTAGCTATTTCAAACTCTTTGCTCTTTTCGGTTCCTACTTCAATCCCGATCATTTTAAGAAAATGATCTTTCTTTGAGATGCCACATTTCTATCTCTCGAATGTCGGCTTTACTACCGTGTTTGCTATCAATGATGTGCCCGACCGGATGTGCTAAAACTTCAATTCTCAAAATCTCAAAGTCCTTGATCAAATTATCTTGTGTCGTTGCAGGCATAACCGCCTATATTCTTTGTACTTAGAGCATCCACAACGACATTGACCTTACCTAGATAGTACAAGATAGTGCGTCATAGCTACTAATTCCAACCACCAGTGGTTGTCTCGTATTCAACCTTTTGGGTGAAATAGTGCTTGAAACTCTTTTGGTGGTGTAAATTTCACACTTATACCTTAAAGGTAATGGTGACAAATTTTAAGATCAGATCAAGCGTCGAGATACTCTCCTCTTGCTTCAACTATCTTGAAACATAGCTATGGCATTTCGATGTTGCATCAGCTGCCCACAACCAGTCGATCTTTGGAAGCATCACTTTGTAAGTACATGGCTTTCCTAAACCTTCGAGTGTTAATCTTGGTCTTAGTACTTGCTCTATCTTTCGTGCTTTGACTCCTTTAACTTGTTTCATTTCCGGACCCGAACATACTTAACACCGCATCATGTCGAATGTATCATGAACCCGACTATTTAGGAAAATCATATCGTAGTTGCCGATAATAGTGATTAAACCACAAGCTTCTCAGTATCTCCAACATTCGGCGATCTTTTGCCCGGTTTGACCTGACCTTCGACTATTGATGAATCTACTTGATTTTCTTAGCTGTCACTTGCGCGTAACCAAGAATCCCTACTTTCGATCCGTCAAAATTCACATTTCTTTGAATTTGGCATACAATTTTCCTCTATAAAGTCTCGATCTTTGTTAACAGTGCTTTTGATGTTAGTCAGATTGCGGAATAAATATGGATGTCATCGGTGAATCTGATGACGAACTTGACTAAATAAATGATGACACTTTTCGGTTTATTAAATCCGTCCATCCGCAGAGTATTCCATCTGTCAAAGGGCGTTACTCTAGACTCATAATGCCAGCCGCGAGTTTAGAATCTTACGACTTTGGTATATCAGATAGCCTTATTTTTGGTTGATGATGGCCAGGCCTCAAGTCGTCTTTGAAAACACTATAGCACCTTTCAATTGATCAAACAACTCCTCGATTCTTGGAAGGATACTTATTATTGATCATCAATTTATTATTCATGATGATACGATATCCGATTCTCGTCGAAATACTCGATTTGATAAAATCTTTATCCGACAACTTTTCTAAGTGCATTTTAACTCTTGCAATTCTTTTGGTGCCATCAATACGGGCCTTTGACATGGAGTCACGACTCCGTGCCGGATCTTTCAAGAATTCCACTTGCGTATCAATGGGGATACCTACTTGGTCATTTGGAAACAAGTTGTCCATACTCTCGAACCTTTGGCACATTATCCGCTAATACTTCCCTCCAAATGAGGTGCAATAAGTTGACATGGAACACTTGACAATCTTGCTTGTTTTGACTTCTATGCATGCAAAGGATGAGATGAGTCAGTGTTTTAATTTTGACCCGTAAAATTTGAATTCTTTCTTTCTGGTCTTGAAAGATTAATTCCTTCTCAAAATATCGATGGTAGCACAATTACTACCCGCCAATTCATACCCAGAGATAATATCAAAATACCTCCGTAATTGTAACATGCATATACATTGTCCAATACTGACCCGTCAAAATCTATGGCAAGCTTGTCCTAGATAATTTATCTATATATATAGTTCCTCTTGATGGCATACTAACTCCTAGTACACTATCGATTTGGACATGAAAAGAAACATATGTCTACTAATGCTACTACTATGCTATCTCTAAGCATTGTCATCGCTAATCAACTTTATGTGAACTACAGGCCTCTTCAACCATAGAGCCTTATCATCAAAGGTAACACTGAGGCTCGGCCTCGGACTCCTCGCCCGAGATCCTCATTTCAAGTCTTCTTGACCTCAATAATTGGATCAACCTAAAAAACTAGAACTAAGCTTGGCACCTGTTCATTCTTTGAAGGCGAGGCTAGAGAGCAGGATAAACTACTAGAGCATGCTTGGGAAAGGTATGAGGGCTGACCGTATAGAATGTACTCCTCCCGATTATTATAATGAGTGTCTCGCGTCTGCGTCACACGCCCTCTGTGTGGTAGACCTCGCTTGGTCTCCCAAAATCTCAATGTGGCTGGCTTTCTGCCGATGGTGAATCAACAAGATGAGCAATGGACTCCGCCATCGGTTGTTACTAAAGCTGTAGTTCATCGTCCCTGTCGTGCTATCGCATGGGTGCCGATAAGATGACGATCGACCACTTGGGATCAAAAAAAATATACCGTAATCATTCATTGCTACCTCGGCCGTTCTATAGTATTCACTTGGTGGAACCATATGCGAAATACCAATTATGAAGAGTCAGATTAGGTGAGTTTTATTATCTTTTAAGTTAATTGCGAGGACCAAAATAAATTTTCATAAAATTTAGTCACGTTTTCATAACATTTGTGGTGAAAAAATAATATACACTTTAAATTTTTTCACTCAAATTAAATTTTATCGTAAATGAAACAAATATAGAATTTCATAAATATAAGTTTCATTTACGTCATATTGTTATAAAAAGAAAATTATCAAACTTTCTTTACGCCGAGTTGGCGTACTTACGGCGATGGCGGTAGAGACACTAAATTCTAAAATCTTAACTTATAAATTTTAACTTAATACTATAAAATAAAGACCATATACAATTAAATTAAATTTTAAAATTTGTCACAGTACGTAGAAAACTAAAATTGCTCTCATACCAAGTTATAGCATACAGATTTTTCTCAATGGAAGGCCACTTAAAAAATTTGTAAATAATATTTGTGACTCCAAATAGGTTTTTGTGCCCTTGAATGGTATTAAAAAGTTAACTACTCTGAGAAAGTAACAAAGCGGCGCTTGGGAAAAGAAATTAACTTCTATAATTTAAGGTTCTTACCTAAACCGCAATAGGTGTAATACAATTTATTTGACCATAAGCGTACTCAAAAATTATAAGGCCCAGGCTGTAAATATTTTGGACCCTAGAGTACAACATGTTAAAATTTCATACCTCGACTATGTCGTTTGGGGAGGAGAAATATAGCCAAAGATGCTTGCAAAGCTGTCTGCAAGAGCATTGTGGCGGTCTGCTAAAACATTCAAAATAAATTCATAAGATGTGATTCCAAATCACGCTATTAGACAACACGCAAAGTTATGATTTTTAAATTTGGGATAGAAAGCTGAAATTTCATAAATGAAACTATGCAACTTCTCCTTTTAAATTTCCAAGCAGCAAAACAACATCAATGTTTTCTTGTACTTTACATGATTAAAGATAATAAATCCAACATTGAATTGATGTTTTTACATTATAAATATTTCGATCATCTCGGCGTCAAAATTTAAATAAAATAACATTGTGCCAACTTCAAGATCGCTATCCTACACCATCGGCGCCAATGCCAACCATCTTAATCTGAAAATTTATTCATTTTGGGTGAGTATATGAAACACTCGATAGAAAATATACTAACATGCGAGGAAAAATTATAATGAATATAAATGCGACATGCCATCACTTTAAAAGCGTAGTTAAGGAACAATATAATTAGGTGGCGACACCACATAGATTTTATAAATGATTACCTTCAATCACATCTTCCATAAGTGAATCACTTGTTAAGGATGATGATAGTCCACCCACCAGTCACACTCATGAAGCCCAAGTCGAGTCAACTCTAGAACATTCCAATCGGTTGCTTGGTCCTCAAGTCTAGTATAATTATATTTATAGTATGATATTCTTGTATCTCAAGAATTATATATTTCCTTATATTATAATATTCTTACATTATACTTTTCCTTGTTATTAGAAGATTTCAAATTTCTTACCAATTGTAAATCTCTACAAGTACGTATATATAGTCGTTCATTGTACATCAATAATACAAGTTATTATTCTCCATATTATTATCTTTACATGGTCAGCCCACGGTCCTTTCTCAAATAAGTCGAGGCCAACTCTAGAACATTCCAACCGATTGCTTGATCATCAAGTCTAGTATAATTATATTTATAGTATGATATTCTTGTATCTCAAAAATTATATATTTTCTTATATTATAATATTCTTACATTATACTTTTCCTTGTTATTAGAAGATTTCGATTTTCTTACCAATTGTAAATATCTACAAGTCTGTATATATAGTCGGCCGTTCATGGATGTCTCTCGTGTAACTCAAGGCTCGATCGGTGTTGCACCAGCGCAAACCGCGACTCCCCATCTGCTGGTACTCACATGATCGCCACTTCTTTGTCACTTCAAATTCGCGGTGACCTCTTCTCATGTTGCTTTCGATCATCAGCGATATCATCTCGTCCTTCTTACTTGCTCGATACACATCGACTCTGGTTCTAGTAATGGCGGACCCGGCGATCTCTATCATTTTTGCTCTTAAGTCCTCCTCGATCAATTCTCATCATATGCAAACTTCGTGGTAAGAACAATATTCTTAAACCACAAATGTCTATTCAATACCGTCACTTGCGTCATCCTTTACACGATTCGTCGAACCTGCTTGTGCGTCTCGATCCTCGAACTTCACCTTGGCGCCCGAGCCGTATCCGGAGAAAATTAATGCTCTTCGCGCAATCATACTTGGTCTTTAGTTCCCTCTCATTCTTCTCAAAATATTGTCGGTTGCAAATGGGTGTTTCGCATCAAGCGAAACCTCGGGTCCATCTCCCGCTACAAAGCTCATCTAGTGGCGAAGGGTTTTCATCAACGACTTTGGTGTCATTGTCATATACCTTTAGTCCCATTGTCGAACCTTCTAAAATTCGAATCATTCTCACATAGCTCTCTCTCATAATTGGCCTCTTAAGCGACTTGATGTCAACAACGGCTTTCTTCATGGCGTGTTGGTGAAGAAATGTTTATGTCTCAACCCCAGCTTTGTCGATCCATATCCATCTCATATGCTGCCGTCTACAGCGGGCGTTTATAGTGCTGAGCGGGCGTCCAGGTGCTGGTATACTACTTAGAATTTTCTACTCTCTTATGGCTTCCAAAATTCTCAAAGCGACACCTCTCTGTTCTCTACTTCCATAGCTCCATCTCCACTTTATCTACTTGTCTATATCGACGATATACTCGTCGCTGGTAATAATCAATCTGCTCTCAACTCCTTCCTTACCAAGTAAACATGCCTTCTCCATTAAGGATCTCGACCACTTGAATTACTTCATTGGGGTCGAACTACTTCCCTACTCCATCGGTTCTCTCTAACTTTCGGCTAAATATATTTGTGATCTACTTCATCGTACCAACATGATCGGTGCCAAAGAATGCCTTACTCCCATATCCTTCCGCCGCCTCTTTGGCTTCTTGATGGATCGCATGACTACGGATCCTACACTTTATCGCCAAACTATCGGCGCTCTACAATATATCTCTCTCACTCGTGCGAGATATCTCTTATCCTGTTAACAAATTGTCGGTTTATGCACAAACCCGCTCAAAACTCATTGGATTGATGTCAAAGCGTCTTCTTCGTTATCTTAAATCTACCATTCATCATGGTCTATTTCTCAAAACAGTCTTCCACTCTATCTCTTCACGCCTTCTTGATCTTGCAGATTAGGTGGCGATGTTGATGATCGCACTTCCACCTCTACCTATATCATCTATCTTGGTGGGAATGCAGTCACTTGGTGCTCTAAGAAACAAAAATCTATTGCGATCCTCCATTTGAATTTGAATATTGCACCTAAGCTTCTTGTGCTTACGAGGTCCTATGGCCGCCAATCTTCTTCATGAGCCGTGTTTCCTTATCCTCTAAGCCCGATATTCTGTGACAATCTCGATTGCCACTTATCATCTATCAATTCTTTCTTTCACTCGTGTGAAACACATTGCCATAGATTACCACTTCATTCGTAATCATGTCTCCAATGGATCCTTTACATCTCCTACATCTCTAGTAAAGACTAGCTGTGAGCATTCTCACTAAACCATTGTCTAATCTTTGTCTTCTATCATCTTGGTTCCAAGATCGGACACTCGGATGAGAGCTCCGTCTTGCGGGGCATGTTAAGGATGATGATGGTCCGCCCACCAGTCACACTCATGAAGCCCAAGTCGAACCAACTCTAGAACATTCAAGGTTGCTTGGTCCTCAAGTCTAGTATAATTATATTTATAATATGATATTCTTGTATCTCAAAGAATTATATCTTTCCTTATATTATAATATTCTTACATTATACTTTTCTTTGTTATTAGAAGATTTCAATTTTCTTACCTATTGTAAATCTCTACAAGTCTGTATATATAGTCGGTCATTGTACATCAATAATACAAGTTATTATTCTCCATCTTATTATCTTTACATCACTACATAAAGTCCGTTCATAAATATTTAACATGGCATTATTAATTTTTTCAAGATAAAATTTGTAAAACATAGCTTATGTAGTAATAGAAAGTACTTTGATAATAAATTCTCATTAAATTGATTTGTGGTTTAACTTGGCAGTTTTTTTTTTCTCAGGTAATGACTCCGTGCTTGCCTTTTCAATTCTCAAAATCAAGTGTTGTAGTGTGATTTGAGTGATAAAAATTGAAGAAGGAAGGTAAAATTTGGTTTATGCTGGTCGTGAATGGGAACCTTCGGACTGGAAGATTATGAGTCTATGACTTAGGTGGGTGAAAATTTGGGCAGAAAGAGGGACACGGCTTGGGGGAAAATATGGGAGAAATAAATTTGCAGGGGCCGGTTTTCAGAGAGGATGAAAGGGTAAGTAAACCACAATTGGGATTCAAAAGAAAGGAGCAGGAATTCTTGATGGTCGAAACCTGGAAGAAAAGCTGGGCTGTTACTGACCGAAATTTGGATAGGAAAATGGAGGAATTGCTGGCGAAAATGGGGTGGGCTTTAGAGAGAAATTCTATGATTTTGTGCTAAGACAAATGGCAGAAAAAGTTGGGACTTAAGGCTGGGTCAATCAGGAACATGGGCAGTTTTCTTCAGCCAAGTGGAGAAAAGGATTAGCTGGTTTTAAGTAGAATAATGGGGCTGGAAGTGGGGCTTTGGTGCTGGAACAATGGGTACTTTTAGGGAAGATCATGGGTGCATTTTTTGGGCATCAAGGAGGGGAAGGCCGAAGGGGCAGTTTCTTGGCATCAAGGTGGGTGGTTTCTTGGCTGAAAAGTGGAGCGGATAGGTGCTAGCTTGGGCTGGTTGTTAAGGGACTTCTATGGCTAAAAAAATTTTGGGCTCAGAAGTGGGAGAATCAAATGGCGAAACTAGGTCGATACTAAAAGCTAGTTAAAGGGCAAACTTAACAAGAACCCTCTTTTTTGAAAATAAGTTGAAAAATACCTCTTTTTAATTTTTAAAAAATACCTCATTTCATGATTTACTTTAAAAATACCCCATTACATTAAAATCAATATTTTATAATTTAATAAAAAAATACATTATTTTCATTTAAAATCTATATTTTAGTTTTTCATTGTCTAAAATTATATTAATTTTTTAAAATTAAAATTTTAGGTTTTCATCATCTAAAATTATATTATTTTTATCTAAAAATATCATATTTGTATACTATTTCAAATATAATAAAAATTATAATTATATTTTACAATTTATTTTCTTTAATGATTGTTTAAAAATACATTATTTTCATAAAATCAATATTTAATTTTTTCATTTGAAAAACAATATTCTTTACGAGTAACATATGTATTCTTCATCGTTTCATTGAAATCAATACTTTTTAATTTACTTATTTAATTATTTTAAAAAATATATATTATTTTCATTTAAAATTAATAATTCAATTTTTATTGAAAAACAACATTTGTACACTTCCTCATTTTTCATTAAAATCAATATTTTACAATTTATCTATTTTATAATTTTTTAAAATATATTATTTTTATTTAAAATAAAATTTTCAAATTTTCATTTGAAAACAAATTTCAACATGTGTAACATATGTGTTCTTCATCATTTCCATTAAAATCAATACGTTACAATTTATATCTTTTATAATTTTTAAAAATACATTAGCTTCATTTAAAATCAATATTTCAAATTTTTTATTTAAAAATAACATTTTTACACGGGTAACATATGTGTTACTATATGTTATTTCCTCGTCTTCATTAAAATCAATAATTCATAATTTATCTTCTTTTTATAGTTTTTAAGAAAATACATTATTTTCATTTAAAATTCATATTTAAAAATTTTTTTTAAAACAACAATTTTATACAAATAGCGTATATGTTACTTCACTATTTTCATTAAAATCAATAATTTTTATCTTGGTAACATATGTGTTACTATATGTTATTCATTGTCTTCATTAAAATCAATAATTTATAATTTATCTTCTTTTCATAGTTTTAACAAATTACATTATTTTCATTTAAAATTTATATTTCAAATATTATTTTGAAAACAACATTTTAAGCGAGTTACATATATATTCTTTCATCATTTTCATTAAAATCAATAATATTATACCTTTGGTAACATATATGTTATTATTACAGATAATCGTCTTCTACCACTATTACCACTCGTCTTATACGGCACCACTACTACCACAATCGGGTTCAAATCCACTACCACTATCTACAACTATAATCACATCCACCACAAATGTGGTAACATATTTTAAATTAGGATAACACAAGTGTTACCACCACCAACACACAGATAGCATATATATTACTTTATCATTTTATTAAAATCAATAATTTTTACTTTGGTAATATATGTATTACTATATGTTATTTACTCGTCTTCATTAAAATCAATAATTTTTAATTTATATTCTTTTTATAATTTTTAAGAAAATAAATTATTTGAATTTAATTTCATATTTCAATTTTTTGTTTAGATATTTTTACACAAATAGCGTATATGTTACTTCACCATTATCATTAAAATCAATAATTTTAACAATAGTAACATATATGTTAATATTACTAATAAGCCTTATACCACTACTACCACTCGTCTTATATACCATCACCACAACAATCGAGGTTCAAATCGCTACCAATATCCACAACTACAATCACATCCACTACAAATGTGGTAACACGTGTTACCATATTTTAAATTAGGATAACACAAGTGTTACCACCACCAACATACTGCGAGTAATGTATATATTACTTCATCATTTTCAATAAAATCAATAAGTTTTACTAGTAACATATATGTTACTATATATTTATTACTCGTATTCATTAAAATCAATAATTTATAATTTATCTACTTTTTATAGTTTTAAGAAAATACATTATTTTTATTTAAAATTCATATTTCAATTTTTTTTTTTTATAACAACATTTTTTACGAGTAGCTTATATGTTACTTCATCATTTTCACTAAAATCAATAATTTTTACCTTGATAACATATATGTTACTATTATTACCAATTTGTTACCACTACTACCACTCGTCTTATACTAGCACCACGACCACCACCACCACCACCACGAGGTTCGAATCCGCTACCAACATCCACAACTACAATAACATCCACCACAAATGTGGTAACACATGTGTTACCATATTTTAAATTAGGATAACACAAGTATTCAATAAGTTTTACACTAGTAACATCTGTGTTACTATATGTTATTTCTAGTATTTATTAAAATCAATAATTTATAATTTATCTTCTTTTTATAGTTTTAAGAAAATACATTATTTTCAATTAAAATTCATAATTCAATATTTTTATAACAACATTTTTTACATGAATAGCATTATATGTTACTTCAACATTTCACTAAAATCAATAATTTTTACGGGTAACATATATATTTACTATTATCAATCGTCTTCTACCATTACTACCACTCGTCTTATACCGGCATCACCACTACTACAATCGGGGTTCGAATCGCTACCAACATCCACAACTATAATCACATCCATCACAAATGTGGTAACACATATATTACTATATTTTAAAATAGGATAACTTAAGTGTTACCACCACCAACACACAAGTAGCACGTATATGTTACTTCATCATTTCATTAAAATCAATAATTTTTACACCGATAACATATATGTTACTATATGTTATTTCCTCAAATCTTTATTAAAATCAATAATTTATAATTTATTTTCTTTTTATAATTTTAAGAAGATACAATATTTTCATTTAAAATTCATATTTCAATTTTATTTTTTTGAAAACAATATTTTTATCTGAGTAACGTGTCGTTACTTCATCGTTTTACTAAAATCAATAATATTTACACTAGTAACATATATGTTACTTTTATCAATCGCCTTTACCACTACTATTACTCGTTTTATACCGGCACCACTACTACAACAATCGGGGTTCAAATACGCTACCACCATCGACAACATAATCACATCCACCACAAATGTGGTACACATGTATTTTAAATTAGAATAACATAAGGGTTACCACCACCAACACTGATAGCGTATATGTGACTTCATCATTTTCATTCAAATCAAAAATTTTACAATGGTAACATATGTGCTACTATATGTTATTTACCCATATTCATTAAAATCAATAATTTATAATTTATCTTCTTTTTATAGTTTTTTAAGAAGATACAATATTTTTATTTTAATTGTTTTTTTAAAACAACATTTTTACACGAGTAACGTATATATTACTTCATCGTTTTCAGTAAAATCAATAATTTTTACACTAGTAACATATATGCTACTATTACCAATCGTCTTCTACCACTACTACCACTCGTCTTATACCAGCACCACCATAGCAACAATTAGTTCAAATCCGTTACCAACATCCACAACTATAATCACACCCACCACAAATGTTGTAACAGGTAACACATGTGTTACCATATTTTAAATTAGGATAGCACAAGTGTTACCACAACCAACTTTACGACTAACGTATATGTTACTTTATCATTTTCATTAAAATCAATAATTTTTACGAGTAACATATGTGTTACTATATATTATTTTCTCGTCTTCATTAAAATCAATAATTTATACTTTATCTTCTTTTTATAGTTTTTGAGAAAATACATTATTTTTATTTAAAATTTATATTTCAATTTTTTATTTGAAAACAACATTTTTACGAGTAACATATATGTTACTTCATCATTTCATTAAAATCAATAATTTTACAATTTATCTCTTTTATATATTTTTTTAAAATACATTAACTTCATTTACAATCAATATTTCAATTTTTAATTTAAAACAATATTTTTTACGGGTGACATCGTGTTACTATATATTATTTCCTCGTCTTCATTAAAATCAATAATTTGTAATTATCTTATTTTTATAGTTTTCAAGAAAATACATTATTTTCATTCAAAATTTATTTTACAATTTTTATTTGAAAATAATATTTTTACAGTGACATATGTTTTACCATGTGTGTTATCATATGTTACTTCATCATTTTCACTAAATTCAATATTTTACAATTTATCCCTTTTTATAAATTTTTAAAAGATACATTATTTTTATTTAAAATCAATATTTCAATTTTTTTAATTTGAAATTTTTTTACTGTAGTAATATGTGTTACCATATCTCATTACTTCATCATTTTTATTTAAATTAATATTTTATCATTTACATCCGTTATAATTTTTAAATAATACATTATTTTAATTTAAAATCAATATATTAATTTTTATTTGAAAACAATATTTTTACACTAGTAACATATGTGTTATTATATATTATTTCATATTCTTCATTAAAATTAATATTTTACAATTTATTTTCTTTTATAGTTTTTAAGAAAATACTTTATTTTAACTTAAAATTAATTATTTTTGATTTTTTGCGATTGGTAACATATGTGTTACCATTGCAATCATATATCCACCACCACCACCACCACCACCACCACCACCACCACCACCACCACCATTCACGGTTGCGCTTAGATTTGCCACTACCATCCACAACCATAATCACACGAACCACAATCGGGGCAACACGTGTCTTTTCGTAAAATAACATATGTGTTATCATCACCCTTTGTTCCACCACCATCCACAATCATAATCAACTCCTTTGTAGGAGGGAGGGTGTAATAGTAACACATATGTTACCACCACCTCCATCATCCATCACCACAATCAACTCCACCACAACCACCACCAATTTAAATTAGGATAACATGTGTGTTACTTGTAGTAACATATGTGTTGCCACTACCATTATTAATTTAAATTACGGTGACACATATATTATTTATAAATTAGGGTAAACATGTGTTACTTTAGCACCTACCACCACTTATTTAAATTAAGGTAACACATGTGTTACTTGTAGGACAATACATAAAAGGATACTAGAGGGATGCATAGAGAACAAAATTTCAAAAATCACAATTATCATTATTTATCAAGAAAAAAATTAGAATAAAATCCTAACATCGTATTTAAGCCAAGTAATCAACATGAAAGTCCTCAATCTGTATTAAGCCAAGTAACCAAACTAAAAAAAAAAAAAATTGTAGAACCAAATAAAAATCTAGTGACCAAAGAAAACTTCACTATAAGGTGAGTGGATAGTGGGCCATTGGCATTACCTTTAAATATTACAATTTTAGAAGTTGGCTTTCTTACTAATCCTAAAACCAAAAGTGAATCCTAGAATATTAATGATATTTAATATTGCACCCGCAACATTACAAAAACTAGAAAAGTGAAGATTGTGTCTTTTATTTCTATATGCTACAATTATCAATTAAGTAATATTCAAACATAATTTGTATTACATGAAAAGAAAATTTGGTGTTCCTAACATGGTTTTAAATATTAAAACTTTTTTTTTCTAAATATATGCTCAGCATTTTTATATTCTACACATAATTAAGAGATATACACGCATGACAAATTAAAGCCAAGTAATCAACATGAAAGTCTTCAATCCGTATTAAGCCAAGTAACCAAACTAAAAAAAAAAAATTGTAGAACCAAATAAAAATCTAGTGACCAAAGAAAACTTCACTATAAGGTGAGTGGATAGTGGGCCATTGGCATGACCTTTAAATATTACAATTTTAGAAGTTGGCTTTCTTACTAGTCCTAAAACCAAAAGTGAATCCTAGAATATTAATGATATTTAATATTGGACCCGCAACATTACAAAAAATAGAAAAGTGAAGATTGTGTCTTTTATTTCTATATGCTACAATTATCAATTGAGTAATATTCAAACATAATTTGTATCACATGAAAAGAAAATTTGGTGTTCCTAACATGGTTTTAAATATTAAAACTTTTTTTTCCTCCCTATATATGCTCGATATTTTATATTCTACACATAATTAAGAGATATACACGCATGACAAATTAAAAATATTCTTACTTATGATAATTCTACTTATAACTTAATTATAACAAAGGCGCAATTGATAATACTGATGATTGCAATTCCATTTGAAGCGACTCAGTCTCTTGCCCCATTATATAGTAGAAATTTACTTAGTTTCAATTAAAATAGGGTTCACGTATACCACTACCATCCGTAACACGTGTTACCCTTATTTAAATTAGAGTAAAAACATGTGTTATTTATAGGATAACACATGTGTTTTACCTCTACCCCCTCTTAAACCCTAACACCATCTCCTCTATCACTTCCACCTTCCACCACCACCACCATCTCCATCTCCATCTCCATCTCCATCTCCAACCATCACTACCATTCAATTGCATTGAAACTTGAAAGCACAAACAATAATGAACAAACATTAGTGCCTATTTTATTTAAATTGAAAAATGAATTAAACAATCAATAAACTTCATCATTCATTCAACAGACTTCAATTGAAGTTCGTATCTCATTTCTTCATTTAACAAATGTAAGTATCTTAATGACTAAACTTCAAAATCAAGAAAATCTAAATATACTAAAAAAATTCACCATCCATCAAAATTAACTAAATATTCAATTTACACTTAAAATTCAAATATCGTGAGACTATGAAACCCTTTGGAGATTTAAACTAAACAAATACACTAACTTGGATATTCAAATATCATCTAGAAAGCATTAGCGAAAATTAATTAACTATTTACTTAAGAACTAATAATCCTTAATTAAATTAACTTATAAAAATAATTCCAAATGTCAAGCACGAGAATTGAAAGGAATGTAGTAAATGTATGAGCTGTAAAAACTCGAAAAAATGTAATTTTTTTAGATAAAAAAAAATTCATCGAACAAAATCGATAAATAGATAAAATTCTAACAATTTACCTGATTGAATAAAAAATAACGTAGAAGAAGACAAATAAGCATAGATCTACAAGAATGTGATATTATTTTGTTGATTGGACGAAGGTGTGAGGAGGTGAAGGTGCGAACTCCACGCATGTCCATATTTCGAGATGAGAAGGAGGAGGTAACAATGGTGTTTTAGGACTAGGCAAATGCTTGAGATTTTATGGTGGTGGTAGGTAGGTTTCAAATTGAAACTCCACACAAGTTCGTGTTTGGATCTAGAAGAAAGAGGGGAGAATAAAGAGAATGAGGTAAAATAGCGGTCGATGGGCGGCGATTTCTGATGGTGAAGGTGGGTGTGTTGATAATGTGGAAGGGGCTTGGGGGTGTTACGGGTTTGGTGTAGTCAACGTGGATAGGAATGAGATTAGAGTTTAATTGGTCTTTAATTAGATTAAGGTAAATTGAGAAATTAGTTTATTAATTTAGGATAAAAATTATTAAATATAAAAATAGGGTATATATCAACTTTTTTTTTTTTTTTTTTAAAAAAAGGTATTGTGGCTAATTTTCCCCTAGTTAAATGGTCTTAAAGTGGGCTGCAAAATGTTTAATTTCAGTTGGTTTTGATTTAAACAATTTAGTTTACTTAACTTAACATTGATTTGAAAAGAAAAGAAACATTTGGGTTAAGAAAAAATAATTTAATTGGTCTCGGTAGTTAATAAAGTTTTATATTCATCACATAAAAATAAGGCACACGCAACAAATTAACGCGCCTAAAATGTTTACAAAAGTACTCGAATGTTCATAGCGATGCTAGAAGACATTGAATTTAAAAGACGGAAAAAATATTTTCCGGTTGATATACTTTTCATACAAATAGTTAAATCCACTCACAATTTGTCATGCTTCTCATGTAAATTATATATATATTCTGCGCAATAAATAAACGAATATATATACAACATAACAACTAATAACTTGTGACTTGTCCCATCTTCAAAATATCAAATTGTACAATAAAAATACAAATATTGCATAGGAACTTGTTTGGTAAAACTTAAAAATCTACTAAAAAAGTTAAATTCAGTCAACAATTAATTTTAATAACGTATTTCACATAAATTTATAACTTTTATTAACTTACACTTCATTAACTTTTAATCAAAATCTACAAACAAATTTAACCAAACAAATGTTAAAAATCATAAAAATTTTAGACAGAAAATATCTATGCAAGAGCAGTTCACCATTTTGGACCAAGTGATTATAGTCAAGTCAAACATACACACCAAATACCTGTACATATTGAGTGGATACCTGTAAAGTCCAATATCATGTTGAGATATAGATCCAAGAAAATCATAATAAGTGATTAATCTCTCCAAGGACCCCACCCACCCTCCCCCACCCCACCCCACCCCACCCCACCCCATCCCAAATCTTGATCCAATCCCATATTCACAAGGCGAAAAAGCTAATTAGTAGAAATACGTGGAGATATGTCCCCCTTCTATGGCAGATCTTTTGTTATGACAAGCTTAAATATCTGAATAGCCGACAGAGACACACGTTGTTAACACACTTAGGCACGCTAAAATTTCAGTAAACCCTAACGTGTCAACTGCATTAATTCATGCAACACTTGTAAGCCTCTCCTGCGATTCGCCTTTCAAATCAGCTGGTACGTTTTTTCTCCTATATAAACGTGTAAACTCCTGTCAATTCACTGCACAAACTCAGAAGTTGAAGAATAACTTATTATTTGAGTTTTGATACACAATTGAAATTGGAAGAAATGGAGAAGTACAGGGACCAACACACTGGAAAACAAGGAACTACTGGTCATGGTGGGAAGGGGCTGACGGACAAGATAAAGGAGAAGTTGCCTGGGGGAACAAGGATGAGCAGAATTACGGGACTCAAACAACTACGCATGCAGGAGGCCACGGATTTGGTAGAGGAGAGCATCAGGAGAAGAAGGGAGCGGTGGAAAAGATCAAGGAGAACCTGCCTGGTGGGCACAAGGATGAGCAGAATTACGGGACTCAAACAACTACGCATGCAGGAGGCCACGGATTTGGTAGAGAGAGCATCAGGAGAAGAAGGAGTGGTGGAAAAGATCAAGGAGAAGCTGCCTGGTGGCGGGCGCTAGATGACATCATTATGTCTGTTTCTAATAATGTTTTATACTATGTTGTTTTTAAAGTTTTAAGACATGCGTCTGAGTCGAGTTTATGTAATAATAAGACACGCCTTAATTTTATGAATAGGTGTGCTCGTGTGTGTGTATGTTAACCTTTAATGTAATCTACTGTTATGGGCAGTAGACACTTGTGGTTTTTTGATTTGAAAGTGTTGAAATTATTTTTAAAAAATGTGCAGATAATATTTGATTGTTATTATAAATTTAAAGATAAATCAATTAGTAATGAATAAATGAATTGAAATTAAATAGTTTTAATGGCACGAAATTGGGTACAATTTGTCTTTTTGAAAATATTTTCAAAATAACCTAGAAGATTTTCAAGATCCGTAGACAAATATTGAATTTGAATTATGTATTTGGTGTTTTTATTATTATTATTATTTTTTGGTAATAAAATAATTTTTATAATTCGTTTAAATGATATTTATTTTGTAGTGTATTAAACTATGTATATTTCATTATAGTAACTTTTAAAATTTTTTGACGTCCTTGCTAAGTGTTTATAGAAACAACTTTTACTTTCAAAATTATTTTACCAAAAATAATTTAAAAATTACTAAACAATATCTTTTCTAAATAACTAAATTATTTATTTTAAATTTGTAGAAAAATATTAATTGGAAGTGTACAATATCGTTAATAGTAATAAAGTGAGACAATGAGTTCGAATTATCGTTTTAGTGAAGATTATCTTATTTATATACTCTGAGTTCAATTAATCTTAATCTTAATTAATTTAAAACACTTTGAAATAAGTTGATTTGAAGATCCAATTCTAATCTAATTAAAATACTTGAAATAAGTTTATTAAAAGATTTAAGTTATAACTATTAATTCTAGAAAATAGTGTGAATCCATCAGGTCTTAAGAATTTATCAAATATAACTATTAAAGAATTTATATTCACAAATTCACTATAATTGTCATCTCTAATTTTTCTTCTCAAGATTTATCAAGATTTATTACTATTGTTGTACTCGACGAAATTCTGAATTTAAGATAATTTATCTAGAGTTCAAATTAGTCATATCTAATTAAGCCAATTTATTATATCTCTATGTAAGTCGAATATTCTTTAACTAGATGCATTACATCTCCTAAGAATTAAATTTAAGACCCATAACAATAACAAAATCGTATATCTACCTTTTTATCCAACTCGCGGATTTTACTACGTGATCTAGATTAATAATTTACCTATCAAATTGTTACAATCTACAATTCAATAAAATAATGGCCAAATATTTCAGGCATTAAGAGAAGAAGTAAAGTCAATGCGTAATTAATTTATAAACAAAACTTGAGAATTGAAATTAAAGAATCTAAACTAAGTTACATCGTTCATCCAAAATATTAATGTAGCTAATCATAATTCATAAGAAAGAAAAGATGAAAAGATTGGAATACATAACCGGATCTAAATAAAAATGAGAAAAAGTTGAATATCTTGCACCAATAATTAAGTCGTCTTCACGTCCCAATCTTCAAGATCCTCTTCGTTCTTCCTCTCTTTCTCCTTTTGTTGTCTTTTCTTTCTCATTCGATTATTGTCTATGGTATATCCCCTTTGTTTAAATCATAATCTCTTTTATATGTTTCAAAAACCTTAATTTAATGTAGAAGTCGTGTCCAAAAAGAATTACCACTCTAGAATTTGACTAAAATAAAGAAACTAAAATTCGGTCATGAATTGAGTTTAAGTTCACGATTATTTACACGATAAGTCCTTCATCTTTCTAATGTCTCCACTTTAGCCCTTGGATTTCTTTTTTCATTTCAATAACGCCTCTTTATTTGCAACCCAAATCCTTCAACTTTTGGATATTTGCAAGATGGTCCACATTTACAAGTCTTGGCGCACATTAAGTACTTCTTCACCTATTTTGCTTTGTTTTCTTCAATTCTATCCTAACTTAGTTTTGACTTAAAGTAATCAAATCAAGCGAGACAATTAAGTAGAAATTCACTTAAGAGTATTTACAATCGTATATATTTGATGATCCAAATAAGTATAAATCCACACTTAGCAAAACCCATCAAAGTAAAACACTAGGCTATTTTCCAAAGTTTATAAACACAACAATTTTAAATGTCATCAATGTAAACTACAAATAGAGAAAGTGAGTGAGTTGCTACCTAACCAAAAAAGTGCAACAATTATGTCTTCAAAAATAACATGTACTCGAGTTGAATTTGTACCATCCCATTCAAAGAATCTTATCTTTTATATATTATATTCCAAATCTTAGCTTTGAAAAAAAAAAAAAACAACATAAATTTATAAGATAATTTAAAATAAAGAAAGAAGTTATTGCCAATATTTTCATAAATTTGTTATTTTCAAACCGTATAAGTTCCAATCTAAGCACTAGAAAGTAGAAAATGAATAAGTAACATGATTCTAAGAGTATTTGCTTCCTTGATAAGATGAACAACACTTAAATTTTGCTGGATCACTACCTTTTCCCTTATTTGGAATGTCGTTGGTACTGAGTCGTTCAAATACATTTATTTGATAAGTATGATATCGTATATATTTAAAAAAAATGCTAAAGTTTTAGTCTCATACCTGAATTGATATTCGATTACGCAATCTCAATCTGATCCACAAACTTCCTATTTTTAATTAACGAACTAGGTGCTCCAACTTTCAAGTCTTATATGGCATTGTCCTATGTATAAACTACACCGCGTGTGAGAAGCTTTCAATTAGATCATGTTTAGTCGATCCTAGAACACACAATCCTATTATTAGTCATTTACTTTTTTCACTAGAGGCAAAACACTGTACTCTCGGTAAATAAGATTAGAAAAGTCGTTTTACTTTCATCCTACCTACCATAACATATTTCACCCCATCCAAGATCGATAATTAGGTACGAGCATAAATAATCGTTTTGCCCTCTAATTATTCCCACTAACTTAAGTTATATTTTCTCCAATAGTCATGTTGTCTAATTCACATATGTCATAGTTTAATTGTCGCTACAATAAGGACAAATCGTACTCCCGAATGATGAAATAGTCAATACGAAAACCTTTTGGTATAAGATGTCAACCCTCATACATTGGTTATGAAATTTTTTATTCATGATTAGAAAATAAGTTTTTCACAATGTGTTTCTTAACGCAAAGACCCAACTTATGTTATGACAAGTATTCATTGGCTATTGTATTTGCATGCTCAACATGAAATAAATATGATAATAGTAAATAAATAAAAATAAAAACATTATTTAACACAAAATTATTATTTTATCACATCAAGTTATACTATCTAGACACAACCTAACATATACAACATAAAATTACTTGCCGAAATAATGTTAATGCTACTAACGGAAGCACTGATACTGCTTCGTGCTCATTTTGACTAGTAACTCAGTGACGCAATTTATCTAGCATAGTTCTGCCTCAAAAGTTTACTATTTATAGTGTTTAACCATAGAGAAAACAAAATCTTAGATTGTGTTGACCCCTAAAATGTAAGTCAACAAATTCTTACTCACCTCCTTGCTTGAAACAATGACTCGACCCTCTTTAATTACCGACTAAGGATTGAGAATTAAAATAGAAAGAATTTGGCAAAGGCTTCTAATTGTTCTCTCCCATTTCTTTGATTTAATTTGGACTATTTATAGATGTTGCAAGCCTTTGGGACTTTTGGTCCATTTTTTTCTGCACATATATCGCCTTCTTATTGGAAGGCTCATAATTTTAGAGGATTTAGTGACACATGGTAAAAGCTACTTCTCTAGCTATCTCTTTGAAGCGGACTACTAATGTGAAATTCTAGACATAATTCTAAAAGTTTACCAAAGTGACTTATCAACTATTAGGACTTTAAAATTTAGGTTTGGAATCTTTATAGGATTTTCTCGTCCTCTAATTCCTCATGTGTAAAACGAACAATAAAACGAGTCGTGAAAACTTATGAAATTTTAATACTCAGTAAAGTATCCTTCTAACACATACTAAAATTTCATAATTTTATGAAAAGTTTAAGGTCTCCAAAAGAGGATGCAAAGTACATAAAAACTAAAAGCGGATGACTTTCAACACTCAAGTTTAAATCCGATTTTTCCTAATCAAACAACCTTGAAAAATTCTAGTATTTTAGAAGACAAAACATAATATAAGATATTAACACATATCCAAAATTCAGAATTTGATAAACTTCCTAAGGACTCCAAATTAACCTCTAGAACATAGAATAAGACTGATTCTCGATCAAAACTGTTTATCGTTACCAAAACTTGCATATCTAGTTCTACAGACATCCAAAAAAAGTGATATCAAGTCTCAAAGGGCCAAAATTGATAGGCCATCAACCCTTCAAATTTCATCCCAAAATGGAGGTATACCATTCGAACGTCATTTGGCTTGGACCTACTTGCTTGGAAATTCGGATAGAACCCTTTTCGGTCATCCTTTAGCCATTTAATCAATTTCTAATACTACGAAAATTAGAAACTTCATTACATATAGTCCCAAGATTTTATGAAAATTAACATTCTTAACAAACTCATCTCAGTAACATAAAAATTTTTGAACTTAAAACATCATTCAAAAGCGCCATTTGTGTATCTTCTTGACAATATCTTTTAATCATAGCTTGAAGTCTCTATCCAACCCTACAATCAATCTACAAAGGGGAGAATGATGGGTTTGTGAAAATTCAATAGGAATACCAACATCATAAAAAATAAAATCTCAATTTACATATTGACAATCATGCATAAATCTATACACCATTCTCATTTTTTTGGTGTACTCAAGGGCTGAAACCCCATCATTCTTTCTCGTTTAGATTTAATCCCAAAGGAATAAAATCAAAATTCTTTATTTCTTATGGTTAACTATAAAGATTGAACCACCTCTTTCTTTCTTGTAAAATCATACGGATTTTACTTCTAAAACCCAATATTCAAATCACATATTCTCATGCACATAAATTTACACATAACATCAACATATAAAAGGAATTTTAAGAATCAAATTTGCATAAAAGTATTTATACCTTGTTTTCTTGGTTAAATGGGATGAATTTTTTAAATGAACTTGAAATTTTCTCTTGTTCTTTCGTTTTCTTTGCTTTTCTTCCTTTATCTTCTTCTTCCTTTTATTTTCTTTGAAAATGGAGTATTTGTGTACAAGGGAAGGGGACCGGTTTTGGTGTAAAAAGGGAGGAGGGAAGAAAAGTGGAAAATTGAGGATTTTTGGGTCATTTCTATCTTCGCGTGCATGCATCAAGGAACTTACCCATTTAGAATTTGGTAGGTCTTTGATATGGTTCAATTTACCATATTTTGAAAACATCCTACAAATCTTGCTCTTTATAAAATAATTATAATTAATTACATAATTTAATTAATTAATTAATTAATTCAAAAATCGTATGATATTTCTCTAGTGGATTTGTGTCGTTTATTATTAATAGACATCGTTTGAACTTTGGACGGACATGTGGCCTCAAGCACTCGCTAAGAATTTTACTTATCTCAAAATAATTTCTAAATTTTTGGGAGTGACAATGGTTTTGCCCCATAAGCCATTGAGAAAGGTGTTTCTCTAGTCGGAGTTGAGGTTGTTGTATGGTATGCCTACAAAATTTGTGGCAAAACATCTGTCCACGTCCCTTTCGCATTGTCTAGCTTTCTTCTCAAAATGTTCTTGAGTGTTTTATTCACAACCTCTACTTTTCCATTGGCATGTGGATAGTAAGAGGTGGAGAAGTGTTTGTGAATACCCATTTCATCACACATCTTTGCGGGTTCCACATTTAACATTTGAAATGTGTGCCATTATCGACACCATTGACTACGGTAGTCCGAACTTGCATATGATATTTTCCCACCTAATTTGTAGGTGTTAGCTTCGCCAAAAATTATCTTCATGAAGATCGTGAAGCTTGTGTGTCGAGCTTAAGAATGATCTGTTTTCTTCTTGATTCAATGGAAACTCCTTGCTCAAGGTTACATGAAAATTCATTTCGATGGTGCAAGATTTGATAATATTGTAGCATCGGGATTAGAATTATTTTCCATAAATCATTATGGAGATTTTTGGTAGCATTGTCCTAATTTTTGTATAGTGGTTTTGTCTCAACCCATTTGGTGAAATAATCAATTGCTACTATATCAAATTTAATGTTCGCCTCGCTCTCGAGGCATGGGATCGAAATCTATTCCCACTTGGCGAAAGGCCGGGCTAGACACTGATGATGATTTCGTGTGCGTGTTGCCTAGGTATATTAGCGAACTTTTGACATTTATCGGATCTCTAAATGAATTCAAAAGAATCTTTTCGCATGATAAGCGGTAACCTTATTTTAATATCTTTTACGTGAGGAATGACCCCGACATGGTTACCACATATGCCTTCATGAATATCCCAAGTACATGTTTGGCTTTGTTTTTCCCAACACACCTTAATAAAGGTGAAGTATACCCATGTTCATACAAGATATTGTCAATGAGGACATACCTAGTGATTTTAAGCAAACCTTTCTAAAGCTTGTCCATTTCTATCGGGAGCTTTTGTTCTTTCAAGTAATCAACTATTATTTAGATCCAATGAGTCACCCTTCAACCCATAATGTCTCACCACCTTCTCTAAGATGGAGAGATTGAGAGTAACTCAACTGGGACAGTTTTGAATAACTCAACACCCTACGATCTTGCAAGCTTCGACAAGGCATCAGGGAACGAGTTGTCAGCTCTAGAATCTGCGTCAATTCATATTTTTCAAAATTTAGCAACTGATCTTTGACTTTCATGAGATAAGCAGCCATAATTTTATCTCTAGCTATGAATTTAACATATGGGAATCACTGTGGATTTCAATCTCGTTGGCGCTCATTTCTTTCAACAACAGAAGACTATCCAAGAAGCTTCGTACTCGCCACATTATGTGTGGCCTTAAAGTTGAAGCGAATGACACAATTGAGCTTGTGTCCCTCGGGGCTTATTAGTATGATTTCAACCCACGAATCCGGCCTCACCGGATGAACCATCACACATAGCTTCATTAGGCCAATTGTTGCCCCTTTTGCAAACTCAAGAACGAAATATGCTAATGCTTGTCCTTTAATAGCCGCTCACGGGCCTAAAGGTTACATCAAATTGTCCCAACTCAATAGTCCACTTCATTAGACGACTGAAGTCTCGGGCTTCTCTGAGACTTGTTTGAATGTGGTTCGTTAGTACCGTGATCTTGTGAGATTGGAAATAAGTAAGCTTTCTCGAAGCTACTATCAAGGCGAGAGCTAGCTTCTCCATTTCGGGTACATAGTCTCTATGTCTTGGAATGCCTTACTTGCATAATATATTGGTAGCTATTGTTGGCCCTCTTTCCTTACCAAAGACCAAGCTCACATCTACCTTTGAGATTGCTAGATATAGGATCACATTTTTTCCCTGGTTTGGTTTGAGAGGATAAGAGCTTTCTAGGTGATTTTTAACTCATCAAAGGCGTTTCATAATCATTCGTCTGTTCGAACCTCTTCACAGATTTAATAATTTGAAAGAAATGAAGCATTTATCAGTAGCCCTTGAGACAAATCGTCTCAAACTGGCGACCATGCCTGTGAGACTTTGGATCTCATTAGTCTTGTTAGGAAGTCACATATCAAGTAAAGCCTGGATTTTCTCGAGGTTGGCCTCAATACCTCGTTGGTTCACCATATACCCTAGGAATTTGTCTGATACGATCCCAAAAGTACATTTTAAAGGGTTTAGCTTCATTCGTTACTTTCAAAGAATCACGAACATTTTGTCAAAGTATTTTAGGTGATCGATAGCTTTGAAGCTTTTGACTTATATGTCATCAACATATACTTTCATGATTTTTCCAATTTGGTCAACAAACATTTTTAACGGTCTTTGGTAAGTAGCACCAATATTTTATTAAAGCTTGGGTATCACAAAACCTCTAGAATAGGAGTACTCCGAATTTCATGGGAGAACGAAAGATCTTCGTCATCATCATCCTCTTCGAATAATTTGGCAGGGCCATCTCCTTTCATCATCGTAGGAATAGCCTAGTTCATACATGGGGTCTCTTGGAATTGACTATACTCTTCACCTCTCATAGAATAGGGCCATTCTTTGGTGAGAGCCACCATCACCACACCTATCCAAAACAACGACGGACCTCGTGGGTCTACAATCTCGTTCCTTGTGCGGATCGGCAGACTAGTAACGCCTAGAATTTTGTGTTTCGCTATGCAGGTGGAAGTGACTTGCTACTGAGGCCTTAGCTTCGGCCCCACTTCTTTCTTCATTCTTGGCTTATCATCCACAACTCTTTTTGTTCTATTTTTCCCACTAGCATATGGACTTGCTCCGCTAAGTTGGACACATTTTTTGGTATAGAAATCTCCTCATTCGCTTTTCGACTCATTTCCACCCATTTTCCTTCCAAATCACTCATTTTTCAACCTTTTGCACAAGGAAAATTCCCACCTCCTTGCTTTGAAGAATAACTCAACCCTATTTAATTACATCCTATTGATTGATAATTTAAGGAGCAAGAATTTGGCTAAGGTTTCTAATTCTTCTCTTTTTTTCTTTGATTTAATTTGGATTATTTATAGATGTTGCAAGCCTTTGAGCCTTTTGGTCTTTTTTTTGCCACGTGTCGCCTTCTTATTGGAAGGCTCAAAATTCTAGAGGATTCCGTGAAATATGGTAGAAGGCTATTGCTCTATCCATCTCTTTACCAGATTTGGTGGTTGTTATCTCCACACAGGCGGAGGCAAGATTTTTTGTACGATGGGAGGCGAATAAAGCGATAATATAAATTAAATTTAAAATGTCAAAATATTATTACTTAAAAAAGTATTATAACATAGCGTTAATATCCAAATCCATTCTACAAAAATTCCAAGTTCGACATAAGTATTAGGGAAAAAAAATGTAGCACAATAAGTGTAAATTAAAGTACTTACATTTTTATGTCCTTACATTTATGCCCAATTAAATTAATGATAAAATCCCTTAATATGATATGTTATATGAATGGAACAATAAAAATCTTTACTTCATGGGATAATAACTTAAGTTCATTTGACGGATTAAAGCATAATATCATAAATCTCATTTAGAATTTCTTCCATAGTGTGACTACAAAATAAAGATATTGGAGCGAACTTTCCATCTCCACAATGGTCGGAATTGAATCCCATTTCTGATTGCTTCAATTTCGGTACATCCGCCCACCCAGATATATTTATCATCGATTCACCGTCCAGAAAAACATTAAACAAAAAAGAAAAAGCAACAAAATAAAAAATAAAAAATCGGTAGACAATAACACCAACACAATCAAGAGTTTCGGATAATTAAAATCAAACAAATTTTGCTTGACTACAAATCCACAATTTCGTGTCAAATAAACATGTATATATTAATATATACTTGATATACCAAAAAAAAAAAAAAAATTGTGTTTATAATAAAAAATAACTGAATTAAAGATAAATTTAATACAAATAAATGAAACTTCATAAATCATATACCTTGCTCTAATGCTCTTGCTTCTTGGTAAAGATTTGCTTTAATTTTACTTTCAAATTTCATCAATTTCTATTTGCCATTTTCTCGATTTTTCCTTAATTCTTCACGACTTCACGTGTTGGACACTTGGAGGGTTGCACACAGGTTTGGTACTTGGTAGAGTGAGAGAGAGATTAATTTTAAGTGGGAGCAAAAAGTAAAATTCCAAATAACTTAAAAAGTTAAAAAAAATTAATTGGGTAGTGGGGGCGCCTTTGGATCCGCCAATGTCTCCACATGATGTTTTGCACTAACTTTGCCACATAGTGATTCACCATGTGGTCCGGGGATATTCTCATTATCTACACTCGGTGGTGTGATGATGGCTTATGTTCAGATCGCTCGCCAAGCTTTAGTTAGATTACGAAGGCAAAATAGATACATCAAAGCTAAACTTAAGTAGCATGTTGGTTGGTTCTTAAATTTCACGCCTTCACCTAGCTAAAGACTCGTCAAGGTTTTAAGCAAACTTGAAAAGCTTTGCCCATTCTTACTGATCCTAGTTACTTATGAGCCCCTACCTACCACATGTTCAACGAGGTATAAAAAATTGTACAGTTTTTAATTACCACATCACTTGTGCCACTCTTCCATCTCGCACGTTCAGGTTTGTCTTACATTGTTCTATATACAGTGCACAAAGGTCACACTCATGTGTCATTCAATCTCTTATACAAAATGTGTTTCACAATCAACTTTTTTTATGTTCAAATGATCTCTTTGTATAGTGCAGGAGACAATTGGAGTGGTTTTTCAGTTATAGCTGGAAATAATAATCATCTTTTTAAAGTTAAAACATCATCAAAGTATATATAGGATTTTATGTCTTAACCTAAATCTAATTGTGTGGAAGGCGGGGTGGGGTCGAGTTCCCCTTGTAACAAATTATGTATACATGGTGGGAGGACGTTTCTCCCTTACTTGCAGGATACACAAGGAGAAAGAAAAGAAAAGACTTCGAAGATTAAACAATGAGGTACTAACATTAGGCAAATGATTACGCTCCAAAAGAGGTGTGCCTTGGATAAATTTGGGGAATGTGTCATATTCAATCCTCTTGACCTTCATTAGCTAACCAATCTGCAACATGATTCCTTCACGGTAAATATGTGATTATCACATTCCAAGTTGCCTGCCTAAATATGTGATCTCATTAATAGTAGGTAGTACCCTTTCCAAATATCGATGTTGATGCATGCCACTGTTGGATATTTTAAATAGTTGGTTTTATCAATCTTTGACCAAATATTAAAGTAGATTTTACAATCTTTTAAGTGGGACAATAGTCGAATATGTTATACTCTGTGAGTAGATGTTCAGTAGTATATTTGGATGTTCAAAATTATTTTTCGGACTAATAAGAAATTTAAGCCAAAAGTAAAGTTTTAGAATTGGATAAAATGAGTTTGGAAGTGAAAGAGACAAAGTTTAAACTTCATCCAACATTGAAAAAAAAATAGAATTATGATCTATATAAACATTCCTACTTTTAAACTTGGGTTTGGGCCTCAAAGAGTATCACTTGTCTTTGAAAGGGGAAGGGGGGCCTAGATGCTAATGGGCTTGGAGCAAAGCCCACGCGTAACGCGTGGCACGCCCATCGAAGGTCGAACCGGGCATGGGTCGTGGGTCGTGGTCATAAATAGTTGTGTTTGGACCGAGACTATATATTCCTTTTTGTAAGTAAAAATAAATAACTTATTTTATGTATTATTTAAATTCGGGACTTCTAGATTATGACACATGTCTTTCTAAAACGTTTATGTTGAAACTTATCTAGAAAGTGTCCTTCTATTTAGTACATACATGTCTATTCAAGACAAAACATGTCCAAAAAGAACATGTCTTTTCAGACACAACTTTTAGCTTATTATAAATAAACCTGACTATTCTGCATAATATACACTTTATACTTTGGGTACTTGATTTCCTACCCTACACTTTATATCATTCTACACTCAGTCCTTGCATTTATAAAAGAGTACAAATCTAGTTCTGCTTCCCTGTTTTTTGTTATTTGAAGCGTTGCTATCACAAGAAGAGATTGTTGTATCTTGAGAGACGACCGATATTTGACAGTAGGCACATGTGCGCTTAAGGACAAAGAGTTAAATTCTTGTCTCGATCTAAATTTCATTTTATTTTTTTTGTTTCAAACATATTTAATAAAAATAATATTTAAACACTATTTTCACCAACCATCTTAAGACGAAATTTATCATTTTATATAGTCTTTTATTTTACTGCTTAAATATTTTGTTTGTTAAACTAAAATTTGTTTTTAGTTAAAAAGTTGAAAAAATTTATTCTTTATTCTACTCTTTCTAGTTTTCTTTGTTGGAAACTCAGTTTATTTTCTGTTTGTGTAACAAAGATGAAAACCATTAATGGTACAGCTAGTGTTTCTCTACTTACTCATCCTCCAACTTCTGTTCTACATGGAGAAAAGTTAGAAAAATTGAGTGGCGTTGATTTCAAAAGATGGCAATAGAAAATATTGTTCTATCTCACTATTCTAAATTTGGCTAAATTCGTCACTGAAGACACACCTTCTGGACAAAATAACAGGGCATCGTTAATTTCTGTAGATGCATGGAAAGATTTAGATTTTTAAAAACTATATTCTCTATGGGTTGCTCAATGCATTATACAATGTATATAGTGCCATGAAGTTTGCTAAAGAGTTATGGGAGTCTTTGGAGAAGAAGTACAAGACCCAAGATGTTAGTACAAAGAAGTTCATTGGGCAAATTCATATATTACAAAATGGTAGACTCTAAAACACCGATTAGTCGTGTACAAGAATTGCAGTGTTCTTCTTCATGAAATTCATGCTTAAAATACGACTCTCGTTGAAACATTCCAAGTTGCTACTATTATTGAGAAGCTATTGCCTATGTGGAAAGATTTAAGAATTACCTCAAACACAAGCCAATGAGATGAATATTGAAGAACTCATTGTTTGGTTGATGATTAAAAAGACAATAGAAAGTATGATGTAAAAACCAAGGCCAAATTTCCCAAGCAAAAGTTTAATGTGGTGGAAACTCATTCAAAGAACAAAAAAGATAAGCGATATGGAGATTCCTCTAAGTAGGGAAATAACAACAAAAGGGAAGAAATTTAAAGGCAATTGTTACAATTGTGTTAAAGCGGACATCATTCAATTGAATGTCGTGAGCCTAGGAAACAAACTAAAGCAACTATCATCAAGATGTGTTACATGGAGGAATGCCGATATAAACTTATCGCTTGTTGTATCAAAATGCAATAATCTTGAAAATCCTGTGAAATGGTGTGTGGACAATGGTGCTACTCTCTACATTTGGGGTCGACAAGACAATGTTCTCCACCTACACTGCTCAATGTAGAAATATTATTCATAGAAACTTTTCAAGTTCAAAGGTTGAGGGAAAAGCTAAAGTGGTGATGAAGATGACTTCTAGCAAAGAACTAGTCTCAGAATAATGTACTCCATGTGCCCGACATCGGGTAAAAACCTCGTGTCTCGGATATTTGCTTACCAAGAATGGTTTCAAATTAGTCTTTGTATCTAATAAGTTAATACTTACAAAGAATGATATGTATGTTGAAAAGGCCATTTGACTAATGGACTATTCAAGATGAATGTCCTCACTATAGTATACACAAAATTATTAAACATAATAAATTATCTTTTTCAACTTATAATCTTGAGTCTTCTAATTTATGACATCATATATTAGGACATGCAAACTTTAATTCTATGAAAAAGTTAATGAATTTAAGTTTGTTGCCTTTCTTGCATTTTGATCCTAATCATAAGTACAAGGTGTGCATAGAGGCTTAGTTATCCAAAACAACATTTTGTTGAAAGAAACACAGCGCCTTTATAATTAATTCACTATGATATATGTGATTCTTGTGCAATATGATATCCTAATCATATTGCACAAGATACTGTTATGTATATTTGCTAAAAATAAAAGATGAGGCACTGGATGTGTTTAAAAACTACAAGAAAGATGTTGAAAATTGTTGGAGAATC
Organism: Forsythia suspensa; assembly: GCA_023638005.1. Lineage (NCBI taxonomy): Eukaryota > Viridiplantae > Streptophyta > Magnoliopsida > Lamiales > Oleaceae > Forsythia > Forsythia suspensa. The sequence goes on along the minus strand of CM042664.1, from coordinate 13,826,887 downwards.
CGGTTTTTTTTGTTGGCATTCTTAATTATATTTTATTTTGTATTGATATGAGCCAACTAGGAGTCAATCATTATCTAGTTGAATGGAAACCTTAATATTGTACTTATCCCAGTCTATTTATTTGTTTTAGTTATTCTAAACTCTTGTTCTTTATAAGATAAATAAGTGATTAAGTTAATTGCATGTTAAGCATTCTATATGAACTAGGTTTCTAACTAGATAACGATTGAAATATTATATTTTTTATTATCTATTTAAATGAAAATATCTAATGGAATTTATTTTCGTATTTAATTCTTGTGATATATCCCACCTTATTTTTTATAAGGTTTATTTGAACTTAAAGACTTATTATGTATTATCTCTCAGATAAAATAAATACTAATTTATTAAGTTTAGATGAATTTCTTTTCGATAAATAAGACATGTGGTGTTCCAAGAATTTTACGGCCTTTGAAAGCAAAGATACTCAATCATTTAAGAGGAAATCATTTGTGAGTTGTGAGTTCCAAAGAAATATTCAAAGTTCTAGCCCGCATAAATATTCTATTTTTGTGAACGACTCGAGAAATTAAGTGTTGTAGAAACTAATCGTGATGTAAAAATGAAGGACTCGATCCTTATTTTTATTTGTGGAGACAACTGGTACACTCAGAGAATGGACCAAGATCAAGACCGATGTACTTGAATGGATTCCTTGACTAGTTAAAGAAGATCTAAAATGTGAAAGTTTTATTGTTGTTCTTAACAAAGTTTTATTTTTGTTAATTGTCGATAAAGTTTTAGATTAGGTCTAAAATTGGAATTTCAAAAGGTTGAGACGTGTAACTTGTTCTAAATTAGTGGATTTATTTACCGTGGCATGGGGCCCCATAGATGTTTTTCTTAGGGTTTACCATGCTATATCCAAAGGTTAATCAATGTTTTAATCATCTTATATGTTAACTATCTCGGATTGTGAATGTTTATTGTAATGTTCTCGACGCTCAACAAACTTTCATCAACATCGTAACATTAAAGTGAACTTTGTGTTTTTTAAAAAAAATATTTACGCTTTCAATTAATTTCAACAACAACCTATTCATCCCCTATTCTAGGTTGTTTGCTATCTAGATTTCAAATTAACAATTGGTATCGTAGAGGGTTCACTTCTAGAAAGTGAGATCTTATGAATTTATGTATGGACGATGCCTCTTTCGACCACCGCCTTGGATGGAATGAATTATAATTATGGAAAAACCGTGATGACTATTTATATTTGAGTTCTAGATGAAAAATCATGGCATTCTATCATTAGAGGTTATAGTCCTCCCACTATCATTAAAAATAACATTGAAATAGAAAACATGTGAACAATGGGTAATTGTCGACTTCAATAATTCTAGATAAATAGTAAAAGCCTTGAACGCTATTTTTTATTTTGTAGATGCTAATCAATTCAAAGCTAATATCTAATTGCAAGATAGCAAATGAATGTTGGGAGATCCTACAAATTGCAAATGAAGGAACATCTAAGGTGAAATAATCTAAACTACAAATGCTCACCACATAATTTGAAAACCTACGCATGACAGACGATGAAGCATTCAAATATTTTTATGCCCGCAATGTGACATATCAAATCAAGCACATGCTCTTGGAGAAAGATATTCATAGTCAAATTTGGTCGAAGGTCATGCGGTCTTTGCCAAATAGGTTTTATTCCAAAGTGACCACAATTGGAGAAAGCAAGGACATAGACAAGATCGTAATCAAAGAGTTGATTGGGTCATTAATGACTTATGAATTAAACCTCGTACAAGAAAGAAAGAAAAAGCTACAGGATAGCATTTTGAGTTGAGGAAGAAAAGATTAATGCGATGAAAGTGATTCACATGTTGATATTGGAATAGTTACCAAACAATTTGGCAAATGTTTGAAACATGTTCAAAGATTTAAATCAACAAAAATTAGGGATCATATAGAAATAAATATCCCCGACCAAAATAGACAGTAGTTCATCAAATCCTCCAAAGTAAACATAAAATCGTATCCAATGCCATACTTGTGAAGGATATTGTCACATTGTCTCTCGATTGTGCTAATAATAAGTAGAAAACATTTGGTAAAAAGTCTAACTTAGAACGAGGGACTAAGAATCAACCGATGATCAATCAAGAGATGGAGAAGTTTCTAATACTAAAGATATTTCATTCACATCATGCTCAATTTCTGATTCTGAATTATCTTATCATTTTCATGAACGCTCGACAGAGAACCGAGCATTGGAGCCGATAACATTGGGGAAAACCTAAAGACTTTTGACTACTTTGTCCAAAAACAATGTAGTTTCTCTAATAATAAAATAACTCATTTCAAAAGATTGTTGGTCAAGAAAATAAACAATTGTGTGATTTGCAAGAAGAATTGAAACAAAGTAGGAAAGCAAACAAACAATTGACCATTGAGTCGGTTGACTAAACAAGGTGCTAAGCTATGGAAGTACCACCAATATCGTATATGGTTTAGGATATATACTCAAAGATGGAGAAGATAATGAAGCAAAGAAAATCACGCTTTGTCAAAGGGACAACAAAAAACAGATCGGATGTTCCAAATAATGTTATGACATCCAATATATCCGTAATCAAAGGACATATGTTGAAAGAATCAAGAATTACATAAAATACCGACAAGGTAATCAAGAAAATCTAAAGGTAACACACACTCATCTCCTACTTGTCCAACATGTGGTAAGATAGAACAAAAGCATGCTAACATCTCAAAGTATCCACCTAAGAACAAGAAAACTATTTGTAGAACTAGCATAAACTTGAGAAACCTTTTACCGAATAAAAAAAAGGGCAAACTAAAATCCGACAAATATGTTTGAAGAAAACTGACTTGAACTGTTTTGTGGTAGATCTGGCATTTTATGCGTTTATAACTAATTCTTGGTGTTTCGACAGTGGATGCTCTAGGCATATCATAGGAAATGAATCACTCTTGTCTGATTTTAAAACTATTTTGGGAGTCAAACGGTCACTTTTGGTGATAGTGTAAAAGGTAAAGTAATTGTGACTGGATCTATAATAATCAAAGGCTCACCCCATTAACAAATATTCTTCTTGTTGAAGGCCTAAAAGCAAATCTAATCTGCAGGGGACAAATTTGTGATGATAATCTTCATCGCTATTTTTAAACAAAAATCATGCATAGTTGCAAACAATAAATATTTTCTTGTTGATGTGAACTAGAGCTAGTAATATATGTTATTTACTTGATCAAAATCCTTCATGTCTTGTAGCTAAACTCGATTCCACATAACTATGGCATCAACGCTGGGGCACCTTAATTACAAAGATCTAGTAAGATTAAGCCAAGGTAACGCTTACAAGAGGAAAACCAAAATTGAAAGACAAATTTGAAGGTATATGTGGCACATGTCAACTTGGTAAGAAAACCCGAGGATCACATAAACAAAAATATTATCCGCCACCTCAAATGTCCTTGACAATACATATGGATCTAATGGGACCCATAAGATTCAAAGTTGCAGTGAAAAAGGTACATTCTTATGTGTATTAATGACTTTATAGATATAATCGGCTTAGCTTTTAAAAGAAAATTTTGACACTTTTGAAACATTCAAATTTTTATATGCTAAACCGACCATTGAAAAGGATAATAACTATGGACAAAAAATTGGTAGAATTTGGAGTGACCATGACGAAGAACTTGAAAATACTAGTTTTTCTTACTTTTGAGAAAAGAATGGTATCTTTCATAAATATTCAACCCCTAAGACACCGTAATGTAATGGGGTAGTTGAAAGAAAAATAGAACTCTTCAAGAAATTGCTGTGGTAATGCCGAATATTAGAAAATTACATGTAAAATTGTGGGTCGAGGCACTTAGTAATCGCTTTTGTTATGTACGGGTTACCATTAGAACATGCACATCTCAAATACCTTATCAAAATTGGAAAAGCGTAAAACCTAATCTTAAGTATTTTCACAATTTTGGTAGTAAGTGTTATATTTTAAATGATAGTGAATAAATAGGAAAAATGGATCCCAAAATTGATTAAGGGATATTTTGGGATATTCTAAAAGTAGTCAAAGCCATCGGGTCTACAACATGCGATTTAAAACATAATTGAATCAATTAATGTTGTAGTGGATGATACTAATGATTTTTATCAATATTCACAGAACAAGTCATTCAAACATTGATAGTAAAATTTGAGGCAACAAGTGAACATCGAATGTTGGAAAAGACATTGAAGAAATTTAGAACATTCCCCGAGACATTTCCAAAACTAATGCAACCAAGGCATGTAACAAATTGAACAAATTGAACAAAATAATGCTACAAATGCCTAATAGTACACACACATTTAAAGATCAGAGCACCAAGGCAACCACCTACCGATACAAAAAGCACACCCCACATCTAATGCTATTGGGAATTGGGATAATGGTATGGTGATCAAGGCAAGCTACAAATGAGATAAGTCATATGTGTTACATTTCATGTTGAACCAAAAAAAAAAAAGCTTTGAAGATGAATCATGGTTTAGAAGATGAATAAACATATTTGAAAGAAATAAGGTGAATTTAGTCACCGACCAAATAATATAAATGTAATAGGAACTAAGTGGGTATACAAAAATAAGTCCGATGAACATGGAACGATATTTAGAAACAAAGCCTACTTATTAGGCTGTATATACTTAAATCAAAAGATTAGACATTGAAGAAACATTTGCTCCTATTGCCAGATTAGAGTCTATACTTGCTATTGATTGCCAAACGAAATTTAAACTATTTCAAATAAATGTCAAAAGTGCATTTTTAATGGTTTATGTTGAACAACCTAAAGGTTTATAGTCCCCATTTTTCAAACCATGTATATAAACTTGAAAAAGCTCTTTATGGTTTAAAACAAGCTCCATAAGCTTGGTATGAACGTCTAACTACTTATCTTATTAAAAAGGGGTATAAGAGATGGGGAGTCGACAAAACTCTTTTTATCAAACATTTAAATGCTGGTATAATTTTTGCTCAAATTTACGCCGATGACATTGTTTTTGCTCAACTTCGTAAAAACAATCCCATCGATCTCATAAACATAATTAAAAAGAATTTGAGAAGAGCATGGTAGGAGAACCAACCCTTACTTGGTCTCATAAGTTAATAAATGGGCAATGAAATTTTCATATCTCAATCAAAATATGCAAAAAATCTTATCAAAAAATTTGGAGTTGATAACTCCAAACCAATGAGAACACCTATGGCCACAAATTTAAAAATCACTAAAGATGAAAATGTAATGTATGTTGATTCTAATCTCTATAGCAGATGATTGGAAGCTTATTATACTTGATTGCTAGTCTACCCGACATTGCTTTTAGTGTAGGAGTTATTGTACACAATTACTAAGGATTAAGCATATGCTAGTTGATTACCAGATGAAACAAAACTCTATCATTATATTTTGTAATAATACCAATGTCATAAGTTTATCAAAAAAATCATGTTCAACATTCAAGAATGAAACACATAGATCTTAGGCACCATTCATTGAGACCTAGTAGAGAGTAAAATCATCACAATCGAGCACATACATAAAAAAATCAATTAGTCGACTTGTTTACAAAAGCTCGGATACTAATAGATTTGAAAGTCTAAGAAAACTTTGGGAATATGTATCCTCATTTAAATGTGTCACCTTTGTACGTAGAGAGAGAGAGAGAGAGAGAGAGAGAGAGATATATATATATATATATATATATATATATATATATATATATATATATATATATATATATATATATATATTTTTGAGTTAATTATACAGAAATAATAATTTTCTAAATTGTTATTGCTTTTGTCATGGAATTTGAAAATATAGCATGAGTCTCCATATATTCATATTTTCTTTATGCACCTTATAAACGTTGAAATTGGGTTGATAATCTTTGACAAATTTCAGATTCTACCCTCCGATTTACTAACCGAATGTGGAATGAAAACATATGGTCAAGATTCATGTCTTTTGGCATCACCGTTAACAAGAGGGTATATTTGAATAGAGGACTAATTTTCTCTGGATGATGAGAAGCCATCCTTGATAAAATAAAATAAAAATCAGAGGAAAGGGTCACGCCTTTAAAAGTGTGAAAGTCACTTGTATACTTAATCGCCATGCAAACACAAAATAAATGTATAAATTTTTAAATAATAAAAAAACCCCAGATTTGAAATAAATAAATAAAAATTTCACTCACTCTTATGTGTCAAGTATTTTCTTCATAAAATGACAAATAAGATGATGGCTAGTTTAAAACTCTATTATGTAAAAGGTTATGTGATTTAGAGGGTGGCAGATTTGTCTCGATATTATTGATCTTATTTTGATTATTTATTCACACACTACACCCTATTCATGATTAATATATGAGATTTTGAACTATGTCGATAATTTTCTATGACTAGGCTTGACCGTAAACATGATTAGATTTCTTCAAAGTTGTTCATGAATTTTGCATTTATTAATAAAAAATAATGAAAAATAAAAATAAATAAATAAATAAAAATTAACAATAAAAAAAATGTATGCTTAATTCTTCTTTTCTTTATTTTTTTAGTACTCAAATTGTTTTAATTTCATAAGTCATATTTTCATAAGTCATATTTTATGGGTGTCTTCACCGATTTCGCCATTGACGGGCCGTGGGCTAGTCGGGGAGACTTTGACGTGATCGCTCACAATGGTGAGCGACTAACAGGAATACTCGTGATAGGGGCACTTTGCACTTTGCGATATGATGATAGATTGTGGTTCGACAGATGTGGTATTCTAGAAGTCAAGATACATGGACAAATGGGAGGGTTTGGAAGCGCTTTGGATGTAGTTTTGATTAACCCACCGGGTTGCCTATTTTGTTCTCGCCGGTCATTATCCGAACCAAGCACTTCACACTCACCTCTTCCGATTCAAAGGGTCTTCGATGATGATTTGGGGCCTCGTATTTTCGATTCCTCAATGTTCGTCTAGGCATCATGATTTTTGGGCTTTGTATCTCGTATGGTCATTTTCACCCATCTTACGGAATTGTCGCCTCGAAGAAGATTTTTAGCTCAAACAGGCCTCCGCTGGTGGAATCGGCATGTGTTTGGTGATATTTTTCGTAAGGTTAGGGATGCAGAGTGTGGTGGATTTGCAGATGTAGTTAGACCCATGATGTAAACCCTTCCTTTTCATCGCGACATTTTGCATCATGCTTAAGCCAGCTCAATCGATTTTTATCTATTGAGGAGGCCTTTTGGAAACAAAAAGCGGGGCACGTTGGACTTGTGAGGGTGATCATAACACCGCCATTTCCATTCTATAGTTCGTGACCCACGATTCGAGCTGTGATCCAATCTATTACTTCACCTTCGGTGAGGTGTTTGAATCTCCGAGACTATTCCGCTTCAGCAGCTTTTCTTCTAGGAACTCGTCGACCTCCCGCCCATCGACCCTATTCGACGGGTATTATACCCAGATTGGTGTCCGATGAGGACAATTTGTTTTAATCTGACCCCACGCTGACCGAGGTACATGAGGCTATTTTCAATATTGATCTAGATAGTGTCGCCGCCGATGGGTTTCTCATTTTTTTGAGGTCCTGGGACATAGTATCGATGATATGTTTCGTGCGCTTTGGACTTCTTTGCCGAGGGCACCTACCCAATGGTTTTGCACTACTTCCACTGTCTTGCTTCCAAAGAGGGATAATGCCTCAGAGGTGGTCCGAGTTTCATCCTATTAGCTTATGTACAAGATTTAATAAGTTGATTACTTAAATTGTTGAATTCACGATCTCTAGTACTTTACTACCTCGTGATCATCTCGCCTCGAGAGCGATTGATCTCGTGACTCGGTTCATCGGGGATAATGTCCTTCTTGCATGTGAGTTACTACATACACTTGATAATGAAAAGTGCGAGGGAGTAATGTTATCCTCAAGCTTGATATGGCTAAGGCCCATGACCGCATGGATTGTGGCTTTGATATCTATTTTGGAGAATTTGGGGTTCGATGTCCTTTTGATTGATCTGACACGAGGTGTATTTTAGAATGTCGATTCTCGCGCCTTGCTTAATGGCGTGCCATGTGGTTTTTCTCCTCATCCCATATCTCCATCATCGCTTATTATTGTCGCAGATTATTTTTCACGACTACTCACTTAATAAAGACAAGAAACCCTTCACGGCATACAAACATGGGGGTAATGCTCTCATCTCTCATTTGTCCTTTGTCGATGATATGATTATTTTCGCCAATGGCTAGAAGCAAGCCTATCGATTTAGTTTTACATCAGATTGAGCACTATGAGGGGGCTTCTAGTAGTTGGTGAACAGAAAGTTAAGAGCGAGATTATCTTACCTAGAGAATTTCTACTAGTCGATACACAAGTCGGAGCATCCGATGTGTTTTCGCCATCATCGAAATTTCTTCACTTATCTTGGTGTTCCTTTATCTAAGGGAGCCGTGAAGATCTTCAGATGATGACTTAGTCCGTAAAGTCCCGAGTAGAAATTTCGGTCGGGCCTCAAGCTCCTATCATTTGGAGGACGGATTACTTTGATACAATCACAGTTATCCTCTATTCCTCTCTATCTCCTTCAGACATGAAGCCTCCCAATGCTATCTTGAAAAAGTTAGAAGGAATATTTGCTAGGTTCCTTTGGGACTCTAGAGACCATGCACACAGATTACATTGGAAGAGATGGAAAGACCTTTGTTTTCCCACCGATGAGGGTGGACTGGTTTTAGGAGACCGCAGGATCTTGTTGATACATTCTCCATAAAGCTCGTGGTTATTTAGATCTCACGATCATTATGGGCTCGCCATCGAGTAAGTATTGTCATGGTACCCATCCATTACTAGCTACTATTCCTTACTATGCTTCACCTGTATAGAAGAGGTTGAAGTACATAGGCCCACAGGCTGAGACACACATTGCTTGGAAATTAGGGCGTGGGTAGATATTCTTTTGGCATGACTGCTGGATGGGCGACTCTACATTAGCTGATCAGCACCCACACTTGCCGCATTCTTCTATCCAGGTTGGAGACTTATTTGATGATACTGGATGGAACATTGACAGGCTTCTTCAGCTAGTACCATATATTATTGCTGAGTAGATAAGGAGCATCCCTATCACTGATGAGGTGCACGATCAAATTATGTGGAAGAATACTTCGGATGGTAGATTCACTACCAAGTCTCAGATGGCGCCTAGTTCGCATTGTGGCATACTATTCAAGTTGTTTATAGCATGATTTGGAGTTCTATTATCCCAACGATTGTATCTTTCTTCACCGGAGACTATGGCGGTGGTCTTATCCCGCTTGATGTTGTGGTTCGTGAGGTGAATTGGGAGTCATATGACTTCTCGCCGTTGTTGCTTCGCTATTGAGACTATTCAAAGATTTATTTATCGACAGCTTGTATTGCCGACCAAATTTGGCGCGCCATTTTTTAATATTTTCCAAATACCCACTTGACCGATGGAGGGTTTTCAACACGGCTTTCGCCTCGCGCTTCGGGTGGCTTTGTCAGCAGGTCATATTCGCACGATAGTTCCTTTTTGTTTCTCTAGTTTATTCGACCACAAGGATGATAATGGGTACTAGGATATCGCTATGGAGCCGAGACGGATCATCCGGAGAGTGTACCATACTATCTCCCTATTACATACAGCCGCTTATTTCGCAGGTCATTCATTATCGAGGAGATATGAATATTGCTCCTCTTTTTTCAGATATCTCTTACTACTCCATCACTTCCTCTTTCTGCTTTGGTTTATCACGATTCCACCAAAGGGATGTTACAAGATCAACACCGATGGATGCGCCAAAGATGGATTTGCAAGTAGAAGGGTATTACTAGGATTCATCAGTCAACAGGTTTGCACCTTCTTTCTTCATATGGCGAGTGCCCTATTCCGAGGCCGAGTTCGTGGCTATTCTTGATGGCATCTTTCTTGCTCGTAAGACGCTTATCGATCCATGGATTGAGTCCTACCTACTTTGGCCATTCACCGCATCAACAGAGGTGGAGGACCTTGGTCTATTCAGCCACTCTTCGCCACATCGACATTTTCTTGTCTTCACCATGATACTATTTCTCATATATTTCATGAGGGCAACCAGTGGTCGACTTACTTGCTTCGTAATGTTGGAATCGCTGCTGTTATTTTGAGTACAACGCCATGACTTACCACCTACATTACCGTAGTTTAGTTCAGATTGATAGACATGGGCTTCCTACAGCTAGGGGTTTATAGAACTTCTTAGACTATTTATTTAGGAACTCATTTTTAATAGCTTTATTATTTATTCATTTATTATGTTGCTTTAGTTTTTATGATTGGAGGTTAGGCTTTATGCCCCTCCCATGTGTATTTTTATGAGATCTTTATATATGGTTGGGGTATCCAAACCCCCATCCTTTCTTGGTAGAGGCCTGACGACCACACTGGGGTTGTGATGGTGTGTTGAATAAAAAAAAATTTAATTTATAACTTCATCTTTATTCTTTTCAAAACTCTAATCTTCAAAAATTTCTTGTGTGATTCATTCTTTGATTTCTTGATATCACTAGATCTTGCAAGAGTGTGTTGGAAACAATCAATGGCAAGGACAAAGACCACCACTCATCATCCAAAGGTTTGACATAGCCGTCGAGGCATCGCGCCGTTGTCGCTCTCCCAAATGACCACATCACCACTGGCACCAGTCATTTCGCCTCCACCTTCTACAATACCACGTTTGCTCCCGCCAATTGTTCCATCGCTTCTAGAATCATTCCATCTTCTTCGCCTCAACCATCACCGCCAAATGAGGACCTTCTATACCGCTTATTTCCACTGAGTCACAAGTCGTGGAAAATTTGATGAGGACACGAAGTTCGATCATGGAACCGATCTTAACCGCAACGAACTGATGACGCTCGGGTGAGTCTCCATGCATCAAGCATCTTGAAGAACAACAAAATTCGTGCTCGATTTTGCGATGAAAATGAAGATGAAGAAGAAGAGACCACGAATGAGGAAGAGGATAAACTAAGTAATGAAAATGTTGTTCTTGTCGCTCTCACGCCGATCAAGGGTAAGAAGAAAATTGATGAAAGTTCAACATTTCTAATCTTCCTAATGAACATCGTAATATTGACAGCCCCGATAACCATGTCTTCGCCGACTCATCCTCAAATCAGATGAACAACATTTGTTCAAAGATAACCTTGTCTTCACTCTAAATTATGAATTTGAACTCTTGATGCACAAGCTCAATTTCACAAATTTATTTCAAATTGATATTTTGTGATGGAATTTAATGTCAAATATGATGTCCTTAGAGTAGCATGTCTTGTTGTATTAATTGATCATTGGGCTATACAAAAATTGTTGGGTTCAACTGGAAGACCGTATGAATCCTTGGTCAAAGAATTTTGGCTAATATTTCTATTGATTAAACAGCTTGGGAAATAATTTTAGGTGGTTAGTCTATGTTCGGGGTCGGCTAGTTCTATTTAGTCCTTCCAATATTCATCGTTGCTCGAGTTATCACCCATCACTAAAGGAATGGATGATGAATTTGAAGCAGCCACTGATACACGGGCCTTATAACTCACTAGAAACCCTCGCCTACAAGAAAAATGATTGTCGCATTGCTTACCCCAAGTATAAGATACTTTACAAAATTGCTTTACATAATTTTGATCCAATTCCAAGATCGGTTTGATATTGTGATGGATAAGGTTGAGTTTTTGTACAACCTGGCACCCTTTACCCGTTGGATATTGCCACACTCATTTTTCACAAAATTGTGTTTATGTGTAACCTCGCAAGCACACCTGTGATGTTGCTTTTTCCCGGTTTACTTCATGCCTATCTCCAAAGATCACAATGTTTCTATTATTGAGAGTGACACATTCACCACACCAATCTCGGTCCTTCGTCCATCTAAGAAAATCATCAAGAGACCAGTCATTCCCAAGAAGACCAAGCCAATCCGAGGATCACACCAGGTCTCTTGAAACTCAAGTGAGGCATTTCACTACTTTGGTCACTACATGGTCTCATAATTTTGAGTGTCATCACAGATTCATGATCAAAATGTAATATTGGGATACAAGATTGCTATTTGACAGTAGGCACCTACGTGCTTAAGGACAAAGAGTTGAATTCTTGTCTCGATCTAAATTCATTTTAGTATAACTTTCAAATATGTCCTTTATTTCATTTTTTGTTTCAAACTTACATAAATAAAAATAATATTTAAATACTATTTCACCAACAATCTTAAGACGGAATTTATCATTTTATATATTTTTTTATCTCACTACTTAACTTTTTTTTTGTTAAACTGAAATTTGTTTTTAGTTTAAAAGTTCAAAAAACTTTATTATTTATTCTACTCTTTCTAATTTTCTTTTTTGGGAACTGAGTGTATCTTGTGTTTGTGTAACAGAAATGAAAATCATTAATGGTACAACTAGTGTTTCTCTAGTTACTTTTCCTCTAACTTCTGTTCTACATGGTGATAAGTCAGAAAAATTCAGTGGCGTTGATTTCAAAAGATGGCAACAGAAAATGTTATTCTATCTCACTATTCTAAATTTGGCTAAATTCCTCACTGAAGATGCACGTGTTGTGCAAGAAGAACAAAATAACAAGGCATCGTTGATTCCTGTAGGTGCATGGAAAGATTCAAATTTTGTGTAAAAACTAGATTCTCAACGGGTTGCTGAACGCATTATACAATGTGTATAGTGTCATTAAGTCTGCTAAAGAGTTATGGGAGTCTTTGGAGAAGAAATACAAGACTCAAGATGTCAATACAAAGAAGTTCATGAAATTCATGCTGAAAATATGACTCTCAGTAAAACATTCCTAGTGGCTGCTATTATCGAGAAGCTATTGCCTAGGTGGAGAGATTTTAAGAATTATCTCAAACACAAGCGAATAAGATAAATATGGAAGAACTCATTGTTCGGTTGAGGATTAAAAATGAAAACAGAAAGTCGGACACAAAAACTGGAGGCCAAATTCTCCAAGCAAAGGCAAATGTGGTGGAAATTGGTTCAAAGAACAAAAAAGATGAAGCGATATGGGGATTCTTCTAAGTAGGGAAATAACAAATTTATGTGAAGAAATTTAAAGGCAATTGTTACAATTGTGTTAAACCGACATCATTCAAATGAATGTTGCGGTAGCTTAAGAAACAAACTCAAGCTAAACCGGCTATTGAATCGATGTGGAGGAATGTCAAATATAAACTTATTAGTTGTTATATCAAAATGCAACAATGTTGAAAATCCCAGGGAATGGTGTGTGGACAATGGTGCTACTCTCCACATTTGTGCTGACAAGACAATGTTCTCCACCTAAACTCCGGTTAATGTAGAAATTATTCATAGAAACTATTCAAGTTCAAAGGTTGAGGGGACAAGGTAAAGTGGTGATGAAGATGACTTCTAGCAAAGAACTAGTCATCAACAATGTATTACATGCGCCTGACATTGGCAAGAACCTGGTGTCTAGATATTTGCTTAGCAAGAATGGTTTCAAATTAGTCTTTGTATGTGATAATTTTGTACTTACAAAGAATGATATGCATGTTGGAAAAGGCTATTTGACTAATGGAGTATTCAAGACGAATGTCCTCACTATTATACACACAATTATTAAACATAATAAATTATCTTTTTCTACTTATATTCTTGAGTCTTCTAATTTATGACATCATATATTAGGACATGCAAACTTTAATTCAAAGGAAAAGTTAATGAATTTAAGTTTGTTGCCTTTTCTCAGATTTTGATCCTAATCATAAGTACAAGATGCATAGAGGTTAAGTTAGCCAAAACACCGCTTTGTTGAAAGAAACACAACACCTTTGGAATTACTTCAAGATGATATTCAGGATTCTTGTGCAATATGATATCCTAATCATATTGCACAAGATACTGTTATGAATATTTGCTGAAAAGAAAAGATGAGGCATTGAAAGTGTTTAAATACTACAAGAAAGATGTTGAAAATTGTTGAGAATCCGATTTTTTGTTGGAATTTTAATTATATTTTATTTTGTATTGATATCACCAATTAGGAGTCAATCATTATCTATTTGAATGGAAACATTAATGCTATATTTATCCTAATCTATTTATCGCTTTTAGTTATTCTAAAACTCTTGTTCTTTATTAGATATATAAGTGATTGAGTTAATTGGATGTTAAGTATTCTATATGAATTAGGTTTGCAAGTAGATAACATATTGAAATATTATATTTCTTCTTATCTACTTAAATGAAAATATCTAACTGAATTTATTTGTATATTTAATTGTTGTGATATATCTCACCTTATCTTTGTATAAGATAAATACTAAGTCATTAAGTTTAGAATAAACTTTTCTGTTATAAATAAGACAGGTGGTGAGTTGTGAGTTCCAAAGAAATATTCAAAAGTCTTCGACCGATCAAAAATTATATTTTTGTGAAAGGCTCTGAGAAACTAAGCATTGTAGAAATTCATTGTGAAAGAGAATGAAGGACTAGGTCCTTATTCCGATTTGTGGTGACAATCCACATACACTCGTAGAATGGACCAAGATCATGACCGAAGTACTTGACTGAATTCCTTGACTAGTTAAAGAAGATCTAAAACATGAAAGTTTTATTGTTGTTCTTGACTAAGTTTTACTTTTTGTAAATTGCTAATAAAGTTTTAGATTATGTCTAAAATTATAATTTCAAAAAGGTTGAGACGTGTGTAATATGTTCTAAATTAGTAGATTTATTTACCCATGGCATGAAGGCCCTAGATGTTTTCCTTAGGAGTTTATCACACTATATCTAGTGTTAATCAATGTTTTAATCATCTTATATGTTAACTGCCCTGCATCTGTGAACGTTTCGTAATGTGTTCGATATACAACAAACTTTTATCAACATCAGAACATTGTGTATTTTTTTTAAATATTTACAGTTTTCAATTAATTTCAGTAACAGCGTATTCAACCTCCTTATAGGTTGTTTACTATCTAGATTTAAAACTAACAAAAATAAACTTAGCAAACGATTAATGAGTATTCGTAGTGATTGAGATGGGAGATTGTTTCACCATATGATGAATTTTGCTCAAAATATGACATTATACATCAAACAACCGCTTGTATTCACCTTAGTCAAATGGTGTTGCTTAACATAATAATCGTACTTTTAAAAAGATGATGAATGTTATGTTGATAAGTTCTAGTTCACCCCGATATTTGGGAGGAATCAATGATTTCAACAAACCACGTTGATAATAAAATACCACACAAAAGTGAAGTTGAAACTCCCATAAGTAGTGGAAAGGTCAAAAATCCTCATATATATACTTAAAATGTGTGGATGTTTAGATAAGGTAGAAGTACCTAAGCCTAAACAAATTAAGATTGGGCCAAGAACAATTGATTGTATGAAAATGCATCTATGTCAAAAGCACAAAAAAAAATGAACATGTTATTGTATGTTGATTGTATGTCGATGATATGTCGATTATGAGTAATAACTCTAATGTTATCACGACTACCTCGAAAATGTTGGCAAAATATTTTAATATGAAAGGTATGGGTGTAGTATATTTCATATTAGAGATTAAAATCTCATAGACACCTAAAGGACTGTCACTATCCTAGTCTCATTATGTTAAGGCTATACTTAAGAAATTTAAGGAGTATGATGACAATTCAGTTAAAACACTGGTAAATCTAAGTCTACACTTCCAAAAATATTGGTGAACCCGTATAACAACTGGAATATTCACACATTATAGGCAATTTAATGTATGTTATGAACTGCACGCATCCAAATATAGCATATGCTGTCAACAAGTTAAGAAAATTCACAAGAGATAAAGTATACTACTTATCAAATAGAATGTGCTTAAAGTCTATTAATTAAGAATCATCATAGTGGTAACCCAATCTTGCTGACTGAAGATCTCAAGATCTTGGTTCAATGTAACAACTTAGTTATGAATATTCAGATTAGCACTTTGAAGATAAACTTCTATCCATTCTTATGATATTAAAGTGCTAAACCGCTGTAGTATATTATGATAAGTAATACTTTTAATGATTTCTATGTCCCGGATAAAGTCCATTAGGTATGACGGAATACTCTTAATAGGAGACCACCTTATAAGTGTGAAGTGGGCCGCTTCTATAAAAAAATTCTAAGGTAAAAGTTTTCTAAAGTACTTATGAAACCAAGATTTGTTTCAGGCCAATATAAACACAACCATCGAACCGAATGAGTAAGGGAAGTTGTTGTGTCGGTATTATTGTCTTGGTTTACATCAATAGCTAAACAACTCAAGACATCATGTTCACTTATTAGTCAAGTAAATCCGATAGTATTCTACTAAGGAAGGTTCAAAGTCACAAGCTACCTTTTTCGATGCAATAGCTACCGCTTGTACTCTTTTAGCGCCATATTCATTTGCATTTTTTTGGTAATTTCTATTCATGTGGGGGATTGTTAGTAACATATTTTAAATAGATGGTTTTTACAAATATTCGACAAAATAATAAAGTAGGTCCCACAATCTACTTTATGAGACAATAGTCGAACACATTTTCCTCTCGTGAGTAGATGTTCGTAATATATTTAGATGTTAAAATTAAGATTTTGGAATTGAAGAAAATGAGTTTGAAGTGAAAGGGTCAAAGTTCAAACTTTGTCCTACATTGAAAAAAGAATAGAATAATGACTTATTTAAATATCCCTACTTTGACTCTTGGGTTTAGGTCCCAAAGGGTAGTACTAATCTTTGAAAGGGGAGAACCTAGAAGTTATTGGGCTTGGCCTAAAGTCCCCTGCACAGACGTCACTGCTGGGTCAATTATGGGCTAGTACACCGTCTGTGTCAGAATCATAAATAGTTGGGCTTGGACCGAGACTATATATGTTTTTTGGTGAAATAAAATAGAAAATTTATTTTGTATGTTAATTAAATACAAATTGTCCAGATTATGACAAGTGTGTTTCAGAATATGCTTGTTGAAACTTTTCTAGAAAGATGCGCTTTTCGTAAAGATGTATGTTTAGTACAAACATATATGTTAAAACAAAACCCGTCTAAAAAGAACATGTCTTTCGTGACATCGATTATCATTGAGTTGTGTCTTTCCGCACACAACTTTTAGCTTATTATAAATAGACTTCACTTTTATGCAAAATATACACTTCATACTTTCGCCTTTAATTTCATGCTCTACACTTTATAGCATTCTATATTCAACCATTGTATTTATAAAAGACTACAAACTAATTTTAGTTTGTTGTTTTTGTGATTTGAAATATTGTTATCACAAGAAGAGATGGTTATATCTTGAAAACAATTTCCATTCGATCGTAGGTACCTATGGGAAAATTCGCCTTAAGAACAAAAAATTAAACTCATGTCTCTGGCCTAAATTCATTTCAAAATAATTTTCAAGCAAGTCCTTTATTTTATCTTTTCATATACAAAAGTAATTATAAATACTATTTTCACCAATAGTGTAACCACAATTAGCTTAATCAAATTGGACCCATATGTAAAGGATCCTTTTTGTCGGCCAAGTAGGAGCCTTTTTCGTAATGCCCTAAATTATGCTTCAATATTGTAGCAGTAGACCATAAATGAATGAAATGCGAAAGCACACAAGTCCTATGGTTTCATGACACAACCTCCAACTTCAATACCCAAGTTCCCTTTCAACACCCATCAATGTTTAATTTAGTCCACCCGACATTCGTCATCCTCCATTGAACTAAAATTGATTTCTCAGGCCACAAATTTTTGTCTTCATGTTTGACAATGCTGAAATTATTTTTGAAGTATTTATAAATTGTGAGTCTTATAGAATATATAAATAGTAAGTGTGTAGTAAGTTGTGAATCCTACAAAATGTCTGGATAAAAAGTATGTTTGACCAATTTTACCAACTTAAATTATAATTTAAGATTAACTAAACATGGGCCTAAGTCTCGTAGCAACATCCCTGTCCCCCTTCCAATGGTCTTATGTAAATGAACTATCCTTATATAAAAGAGATGGAAAATTATGCACTCGCCAAATAAAGAGGAAATTACACTCCTTACTTTAATTATTTTCCCAATTCCAATTTTACTATTCAAGTTTTTTATTTATTTTAAAAATACTATTTTCATAATATTAAAATTAAAAAGCCCAAATATAAGATCAATAACTATCCAAATTTTCCAAGCGCACTTTATGTGCCAATATAGCAGGCTAGACCATTACACTCCCAAATCAAAAAAATAGGGAAAACTCATGAGAAGTGACCCAAATCGTGTTTCGTAATCTCCTAATTTCACTCCCAAATTCCAATCTAAATCTTCCACTTTTCCATTTTGCCTAGATTTCATTGTAAATCGCAAAATCACAAAACACTTGATACATCCTCTTCTCAAAAATACTAATCCCAAAACTGAAACTAACCATTCGTTGTGTTTTTCTTGATGCACTAAAACTTTGTGAATTAGAATCATTACATGATTTTTTTTTTTACATTTTTCTAGGTTATGAATACTTTCTCTCACCTCGCTAATTGTCCATCCGCAAAAATTTCCCTAAGAGCGTAAGTTTGTCGAGAAGAATTTAAAAACCTAGCCCAAACCTGGAGTTCATAAAAGAAAAAAGAAGTTCAGCCATACATATGAACCACAGGTTAATGAACTTTTCCATTTTTATAATATATTGTCTATATTACACATTTTTGTAATGTTCAAATGCATTAAGGTTTTGTTACTTATACATTTATGCAATGTTTTACATTTCTGCAATGGGGTTATTTGAGTGAATAATTTTTTTTTTGCCCACCGTAGTGTGAATTATCGCTATTTTACAGCTTTCATGATGGATCCTTGTGAATATTGTTTTGCCTATCATGGTGTATATTGTTGCAATATAACAATTTCTATGATGACGGTGTTAGAGTTATACTAGTAGTATATTATATATTGTAGAGATATATTAGCATTAATAATAGAGTGTTTTACCTTATATAGGTTAGGGTTTGCATTAGTATAAATACGAGTTGTATCTATTATTTTATAATTGTCGTTTGCTTAATAAGATTGGTTCTTCTTTCTCCATCTTTGTTATTCTCTTCTTATTTTAATTTGTATTATTGTTAGAACTTTCACATGGTATCAGAGCAAGTTTGATCCGACTTAATTTAAACTTGAAATTGCTTCCGTTCTTCGATGAGTGGCCTTATACCACTCGTCCGACCTAGTCATTTTTTGTTTCTTTTAGATAATGTCATTTGGCTAAGTTTTGTTTTATAGAATCTTCTTATAGGTTCTTTGGGTTGTTTTGGTCTTGACCGATTCGATTATTTGGACCATTTGGCTTGTTTTGGGAGTATTTATGTCAAGTCATTTGAATTTGAAATTTGTCTAGTTGTTCTCGTTTCTAAAATTTGGTTGGTTTTGCATCCGTGTGACAATATGGAATTTGTTTGGTTTGTTGATTTGAGATTCAAGATTTGGTATTTGCATCCAAAGAATTTAGATTTGAATTTGGTCCATTAACCCGAAATTGGTTGGTTTTGTTTTTCCTAATTTGGAATTTGGTATTTGATATTTCGTCCACTAACTGAATTTGGTCCAGCTTAATTTGGAATTTGATACTTTGATTATTGAATAAAGACTATTTTCTCTCTCTATCCCTTTCTTATCTTCTCCTTTTCTTTCTCTTTTTCTTGTTACCCTTTTTCCTTCTTTTCTATAATTTCGTTCTTGTACGATCGCTCGTCGCCAATTTGGTATCAAGTTAACTGGAATTTTAGTCTTCAAGTTTATATTCTTTGATTTGATTACTTTGATATCTTCTGATTGGTGAGTTGTTGTTCATATTCTGCGCTTACTTCGTGATACTTGCTTTAAGAGTCTTTTGTTTCCATCAACCTCTTCATTAGAACTTCACGCATACTCTGATGCTGATTGGCCAGTAACCCAACTGATCGTAAGTCCACTACTAGTTTTTGTATATTTTAGAGTGATTCTCTTAACTCTTGAAAGAGTTAGAAGTAGATTGTTGTTTTCCATTCTTCTACTAAAGGTAGTATCGCGCTATGGCGCCCACTAGCACCGAGATTGTATGGTTGCATTGGTTACTTGCGCATACGGGTGTTCCTCTTCTTCTCCAACTCGCCCTATTTCTTTACTTTTTGTCTCTTCATCATTGTCAATGACTTTTTTCACAAAATCCCATCCGGCCTATCATTTTCGCTTTTGCTTGGCAAACTCTCACCGCTTCTTATTGTATCATCGTGATTTTGAGCGGGATGTTAGAGTTATACTAGTAGTATATTATATATTGTAGAGTTATACTAGAGCATTAATAATAGAGTATTTTACCTTATATAGGTTAGTGTTTGTATTAGTGTAAATACGAGTTGTATCTATTATTTTATAATGTCGTTTGCTTAATAAGATTGGTTCTTCTTTCTCCATATTTGATCTTCTCTTTTTAGTTTAATTTGTATTATTGTTAGAACTTTCATAGACGGAACATAACATATCATGTCCCCTATCATGGATTTGAATGACCCCTTGTGTCTTATGTATTATGTATTTAAATGAGCGTGATGGGTTATATAATAAGTTATACTTGAGCTAATGGCCTTATTTGTGAAATTCATTTCATTACTTAATTTGTGTATAAGTGATTTTGCAACATTTCCATGGTAAATGTTTATGTTTATGCTTCTGTTGTTGGTCTTGAGTTGCAAATCACTTATACATATATATGCAGCTAATTTCTTTGGCTTCACATTCTTGCCATGAAATGTGACCAATTGAAAATACGTGCAAGTAGAAACAACAATTAATGAGATGCTCATTTCATTTTCGCTCGTCTCTTAAGATGTTTGATGGATATAATGATGTGAATAGTTTTGTGAGTATATTCTATGGTCATTCTTTCAGAAAATTCTAAGGAAAACACAATGAATACAAGTGAAAAAGATCCAATCAATGTTGCCTTCATGGTTTATGGAAGTTGGACCTGATGAGCACGTCTTTTAGATTTTAATGAACTGAATTGTGGAGTTGCCAAGTCTTTCCGATGGTTATATTTACATAAGCAAAAGCTATTATATAATTATTTATGTTACAGTATTATTGTGAAATGCACAATAACTATTTTGGTTAATTCATTTTCAGATTTAAATTTTCATAACTCCATTATTGGTCATCAAAATAACTTTTTCTTCTCTAATGTAAGTTTTCCATTTCTTTTCTTGCAAATGGTCAGAAGTCGCTTTCTCCGAAATTTCATTGCAAGGTAAGATTAAAAAGGGGATTTTCCAAAATAGCCTAGTCAACAATACTATTGGTTCTATTGTTAAAAATACTATTTTGCCCTTACTTTCTATATTTACAAAGTATGTCCCGTATTTTTAGTTATTGGGTCTTTAGTGGTTATATCTCTCAATTCCTTTGTTTGGAACTAACTTGGAATCTTAGTTCATTGGTATTATTCTCGAATCTTTAATATCTTCTCTTTACTTTCAACCTTTCAATTTGTTCTAAATATTCTTTATATCTTGATAATTTTTCAAATGCTCTAGGTTGGTCTTCTTTAGTTATATATCCAAAAGCAATTCTTCCAAACTTCTTCTCCTATATCTTCAGATTCGCTTATGATATCTTTGATCTTCTTTATTTCTTTATAAGTTTCTACAATATCAAATTCTATATTATGTTTACAAGCATAGTCTATATCAGAATATATTTCTTCAAGTTTTTCTTGGCCAACAGGAAGTATATCTTCAGATTTTTCAATTATTTTTAGTAAAAATGAAATATCTTTGTTATCCAAATATAATTTAAAACAACAATCATTGGATGTGGATGTTTGTGAAGTGTTTATAAAGATCAATAGTAATTAAAGCATAAGCATATAAAAGCAGGTAAATAACTTACAATAATCAATGGAAATAACTAGGATTTCCCTCCAGTATGTCCTTATAGTTGTCTTGCATATACTTAATCAATCTTTAGAATTAGATGAATGTTTGAAATATCTTGAAATCATTTGGGTCCACAATTGCTTCCGTAAAAGGCTTTTCAATTAAGGTTGCACTTCTCACTCTAGAGAACTAGCCGTGTTTCCACAGACGCTATCTCACAATATTCAGAGTCTCTGTTTTCACCTCTGTTCAAACTCTTTTCAGAATCAAGTTCTTACTTAGAACGAAATTTTAAAAGATAAACTCACACACAAGGTGCTACAATTTTGTTAAAACTCGCCTTTTCTCCCAAAACATTCATCAAGGATGGGTACTTTGGCATGGCTAACATCCATTCAAAACAATGTTTTGAAAATCTTTTAAAATCTCTATCTCAGATCGCCGAGGAATCATGAGAAACTTAAAGAAATCATTTTATGAAAGCAAACTTCATCTTAATATTCATAAATTGAAATAGTACATGCTTACACACTATATTTACATACCTTGGTACTCACTTTATGAAGCTTAAAACTCCATAAGTGATTACCTTATTACAAGCTTTGATATCTCCAAACTATCTAATATTTCTGAATACAAGTGGTGTATTACAAAAGTAATTTTTTCGAGATGCCTATCTTCCCTATCGCCCTTCCTTTTATAGAGGTCTTAAGGAATCTTATCTTCAAAGGTGTATGCCATTCTCTTTGTTGGTAGTGTTAATGGCCTTATCTTTCGAGTTGATCCGTGACTTTATCCATCGCGGGTGAAGGATCATAATCATAGTGACTTCTTTACATTATCTTTCGCCCTTAGTGACCACAGCTTTTAATAAAGTAATTTATTAAAGTAGTGATAAAGGTCACTATCTTGGCTCCATTACTTTTCCATTCGTGAATCAAAGAACTCAAAGAAGGAATTCTTCATCGTTAAGAGATGCTTGGCTCATATCTTTCTATGACACAATGCTCACAATGGTGATCATTGTAGTCCCGCAGTATTTTGTACGCTTCTTTGCCGATCTTCCCAACCCACTTACTTGGTTTGAGATTATAGTAGATAATAAATGGTCAAGAAAACATATATCTTCTTCCTTTGTGGTAATCCTAGCATTGGAGTAAATTATATGTTCTTGGAAGGATAAATCCATATCTTTTCTTTTTAGTAATTATCGGAGTTACATGCTCAAATATTTCTTTATACCCTTTGCTCTTCTCAGAGGGCATCATATTTATGATATCTTGGTAACCATTTTTAACAATTTTTGACTATTTGGCAAATAATGTTGATTTGTAAGTCCCATTTTAATAACATGGAATGATGGTCGATAAATTGAAGGATCTTTAATCCCATTCCATGGTTGCCGAGTGAACCCGATATATATGTTGGTGCTTTTGATGACTTCAAGATATCTTTTACCGCTTTCCGACATCAATTGAAGTCGGGCTATTTCTCTCGAGATATTTACTCAATATATACAAAGTATATTTCCTAATTCAAAGCAATTTGCACCTAATCGGGTCGGTGCTCCCGGATAAAAGTTTATATTGTTATATTTTTGTAGTGGAGAGTTTTCATCCACTTTCCTATCTCAAAGTACCAATCGGACAGATATTAAAATAACAATAAAGAATATTACTTCTCCATAGTTATCTTTTTAGGAATTTTACTTCATCACATATCTTGACAATATCCTTCTGATCAATTTTTGATAGTTAGCTTAGGTAAAGTTTGGTTCTGTGAAGAGCTACCTTCGCTATTTTTTGATATCTTGATATCTTCCCCGATAGGAATTTTCATCTTTTCCTTACCAAGAATAGGTTCAAGTATTCCCAAGAAGGGGTTCCTATTACCTTATTTTTTTCTCTTTATCTTCGGAAAAGTGCTAGTATTCACCGGTCGTGTGAAGGAATACTAGACTTGGTACAAGTAACATCCGCCTTCAAATGCTATATTCATTTCGCCTTGAAGGTCGCCTTATATATTTTGAATTTGTGCTTCCAAGTAAGAGACTTTATCTCAAGTATATGGATTTTTGCCCTTAGTTGATCTAGCTCCATCCCCGATAAGATAATCAAGAAGAAAGTTAGTTTCACCTTTTATAATGCTCAATATCAAATTTGAAATAAGAAACCAAATTTGAACTCGATAATATATCTAATGGCAATAGATGGATCAACATTATTTTTAAAAATGATTTAACTTGAGTGTTATCAATTCTAATTAAGAACTTTTGGTAATAAATAATCTTCATATTTTTGTACTCCTCACTTTACAGCAATGAGTTTTTTCTGTTTGTCTCATATCTTGTTTCAACTTCTTTGAATGTTCCTGATGTATAACACGCAAGTACCTCAGGACAAGAACAATTATTTTCACATTTATATTGGTTATGGTTCCTTTTAACTTTTAGTACCGCACCCTAGTAATTATCTGAAGCACCAGTTTCAAGAATAAAGAAATCTTTTTCTTGTGGAATTATAAGTTTAGGTAAGATCTTTAATTCTTCTTTTACCTTTCTTATATTTTCGCACTCTTGTTCTTTCCAAGACCATATTACATTCTTTCTTAGCTTCGGAAGAAAATAATTTTTTAACTTAGCACATTTCTCAATGAATCCTTCAGCATAATTTAATATACCAAGGAAACTTTGTAATTGTTTTTTATCTTTGATTTCTTCAGGAAATTCTTGAAGTTTTTCACCAATATGAGATTGTAATTGCAATTCTCCTTCTTTTATGAATAATCCCAAAAATTCTATCTCTGTTTTAGCTATCTCAGCTTTCTTTTGAGAAAGTGTAATACCATGTTTTTTCATAACGTAACAAAATCTCAGCTTTCTTTTGAGAAAGTGTAATACCATGTTTTTTCATAACGTAACAAAATTTCTCAAGATGTTCAATATGTTCATTTATATCATTTGAATGAATAAGTAAATCATCTACATAAGCAATGCAAAATGAGTGATTGATTTGATTACTTCATCCATTCTTCTTTGAAATATATGTGGTGCATTTTTAACCCAAATGGCATTACATTCCATTCATATTGTCCTAAAGGATTGGGGTGCTAAATGCAATTAGTGGTTTACTTTCTTCTCGTAGTATAATTTGCCAAAATCCCGACTTACAATCAATTTTGAGAATATCTTCTTATGTAACTTCATTTAACTTCTTGTAATTTATCACCATCCTAGCTTTTTCTTTTTATCTCACTATGTTTTGTAACCATAAAGATCGGGTCGCTATGTGGGCTTTTGCTAGTTTAATCAATTTGGCTTCTAGTAGTTCTTTATCCGGTCGTTAAATTTTTTTGATCTTCTACACTATATTTCATTGGTTTGACCTTACTATAGTGTATCGGATTGATTAGTTCTATCTTTTCTTTTCTTTTATCTATGTTCCATTTTTCTAATGGGTTTTCAGAATAGGTTTTAAATTTTTTTTTTTCAATTTTTCTAATTTATCTTCTGTTGTCATCTTCAAAACTGTAATTGGTTTAAATTTTTCTTTATTCCAACATCCACCACGCTGGGTTGAGGAGCTCTGATGATTAATTTTTTGTATGCTATGCTAACAGCTTTAGTTATTTTTGGTGTAGATATTTTGTGTGCACAAGGAGTTGTGAACATATATCTGTCAATATATTGTGTAAATGGTGAATATTTTAGTAGGAAATTTTGTCCTAATAAAATATCACATCCAATTGTGGTTGACATATATATATATTGTACCAACAAATACTTCCCTAAATGATATTAGAAAAGGTACTTGTGTAGCATATTTGCTATATATTACCTTGTTTCCACCTGCTATTGTAGCGGTGACAACCTTCTTTGAATCATATTTTCAATATTCAGATGGTAGTACATTTGGTAAGCATAAGCTTATTGTACTCCCTCAGATCTAGATAATCATGAAATTTAATTCGCAATAACTTTTATATTGAGTATTATTTCAATATATGGACTCATAGGATTAGTAATCGACTATTCTTTCCATGATAACAATGATTTCATATTTTCATCTATTCTTGATATGATGATTGGATTGTAATCATCTCGTTATTTTTTAAATATCCTTGACAAATTTTGTAAGGACTAAATTTCTCAAGGAAGTTCATCCCTAATAGTATTAGTGAACCATTGATTCCATATAATTCAACTTTATATAAAATTATTTCTTTAGTATATTCTTTTCGATCCTCTCCTACAAATATAAGAGGAAATTTCACATAATTTTTATTTCAAGATTATTTCTCAAATAATCTTTGAATATATATGGTTCGTAATTCAAAATCTAATAAATGGCTAACAAATTTAGCATTTACATGACTTTATCTCGCTTCCAAGATTCTATAAGGACAAGAAGATTCTTCTTGTATCCTTCTTGATTAACATACATTGTTTTGATGTAATATTGAGAACTTGATGGTTCAAAGAATACTTAGTTTTCTAAGTTGGCTTATCTTAGGGCCTTGTCTGGAAGGGAATCTTGCAATGAGATTATCTTTTTCTAGACTGACACTATTCCTTCTTATGAGTTTTCCTTCAGAATTGATTTCTTTTGCTTGTTTGTGAAAATCAAGCATTATTTGTTCTGGTTTGGTAATTTCATGTTCTTGATATTTCCTGAGAGGTATATATTGAGCTAATTCTTCAAAATCTTTATGTATGATAATATTATCAGTTATCTTTCTTAGATTATGGTGATGGCTAGTACTAAAAGCAAAAATTGATTTTATGCTAATACTAATAGCCTTACTTTTTTTTGCAACATTTTTAGGTTTTCAATTTATAATATAGATTGAAACTTTGGTCAATATTTTCATCGCGATACAAAGATAGTTTGGTTTTATCAGAATATTATCTTCTCGTAAACTAGATTTCCTACAACAGCTCCAATAGAGCATCTATAGGATTTGTAAGATTCTATTGTCCATGCAATATATTTCTATTAGTATATTCATACCTTCTAAAGAACCCTTTATCATGATTTGGATTCCTCCTATCTCAACACATTTTAGCTTGCTTTTATATTTTCTCGAATTGTAGATAACTTTTGTCTTACCCATTCTTTTGTGATTATGGGGATTCTAGCCTTTCCTATTGTATCTTCTATATTGATAGATATTTCTTTATAATTCATGCTTACAATTGTTTTATTTACTCTTGGTAGTATCCCTAAAAATCCTTGATGGAATACATCTTTCTCTTGTAAATCTAATATTTTCTTGGTTATCCCTTTGTATCTTCTAACATCAAAAGGTAATTTCTTGGTTTATTCATTCTACTGAGTCTTCAACTTCCTTAGTTGTTTCTACTTCTATTTCCTCGTTCATTTCTTGTATTTTTGATTCATATATACAATCTCGCCGTAATATTCCTTTGATGAAGATGTATCTAATTCATAAATACCATCGCATTCATCGCTTAAATTTTCAAAATATTCAATTGGCTCTATATCACTATCATCTTGAAACTCTTCATAAATTCTAAGAGTTTTATATTCGCCCATCTTTCCTTTTAGGACATTGAGGGGCAATGTGTCCTCCTTCATTGCGTATAAAACATCTACATTTCTTGATGTATTTTGGTTTAGGCTTTTCACCCAATTCTTTTTCTTGAAATATTTTTATGTGGTTTAAAGTTTCTTTTCTTGAACTTTTGTAGTTTTTGAATTTTCTTTATGTTTTTATATGGTTTATATTTCTTTTATAACATCCAAATTGTTTAATTTTATATCTTTGTAGCAAATGTAAAGAGTTGTTTAATTTGGCCTATATCTTTGTAGCAACACAAAGAGTTTCTTCTTATTTTGTATGCTTTCTTGCTTTCTAAAGCTTCTACACTGTGTGCTTATCATTCTTTTGTAAATTCAATCCTACTTTCAAGACTATCTATATTTACACTTCTTCTTCTCCAAGAGGTAGTAGTTTCTCATTTTCTTTAGTAACTTAATTCCCATGGAATGGTAACTTTAAAATAAGACCTTAATATTGGTTTATTTTCTTAATAGTCTCATTGGTTCAATATATAGTATATCTCTTCGAATTTACATGTGTATCATTCTAGTTCACACATATTACATATCTTTAAATTTTCTATTGCTATCATTCCTTCATTATACTCTTCTTGTTTCCTAGTTTCTTCGTTAGTCAGAATCTATTTCCTAAGAATTCTGTTCTCAGGGCTCTTTCAAATCTTTTTAATATTTCTTGTATATTTTTCTCATTTAAAGCATTTCTTTTATCTAATACTTCAGTTGTTTTTTCTCCATATTTTATTCTCTTTTTTATATTTTGTGGTAACTTTTTCTCCACCATCTCAGATACAATTCCTCCGAATGTATGTTCTATAAACCCAAGGTCGTATATGTTTCCCATTTGTTAAATTATATAGCTAAGTCTCAGTATTTTCATCCATGTTTCAACAACCTTTCCTTTATCTATACAGACAAGATCTAACCATATCCCTATTGTGTAAATTGGTTCATTGTAAGATTTCATTAGATTTATTTCTTTTATAGATTGTTTTCTTATATTCTCAATATATCTTTTTGTATTGATTAATACCATCCTTATTAGGTATTGGTGTACCATAATCATATTCATATTCTTCATCACTACTAAATTGCTTTTATATTATGACTAGATGATGGATTGGTGTTCATCTTTGTATTTTCTATTTTTCATTTAATTCTTCTAACTTTTTTATATTCATTATATTCTTCACCAAGAGATTCTAAGAATTTTGTTCCAATTCTTCAAACTCTCAGAATCATATATTGTTTTATCTCATGATTTTTTCCTTTAACTAGATTTTTGTGTTATCCTCGAATCTTGAGGTGGATTAATTATAATCCTATCTTTTTCTTAATATTTTTATCTAAAAGAGCATTTCCTATTTGTATATTATATTCTAGATTTTCCAATTTTTGTGTATATCTTCAAAATTTTCGCTTATGCTTATTTTTAGGTAAATAAGGATAACTTGGTTTTTTGTGTTTTTCAACTTTTTCAAAAATTATTCAATTATATTTTCTTCATTCATTATATTCATCATTATCTTAGGTTCGCTATATGGCTTTGATACCATTTTTATTGAGAGGTCACAATGAATTATCTTTGTAGATTTTTAAGAGATTACAATAAAATACATAAAATTGACTATCTTTTGTTAAAGTTTTTCTTCAATGATTATATTTAGTTCTTCAATTCTTCTTTCTAGATGAAAGATCTTTCTTTGTATATCTTTTCAATTTTGATTGCTTGATTATCTATATAAGCATTTCTATATTTTTATATTGGATCTAAATATTCTCAGAAAGAATCCTTTTAGATCTTTTCTTTGATAATTTAATACACTATATGTTGTAGTTCTTAGATCAATAAAATCTTGTATAATTTCAGAGTTAAATCTATCAAAATTCGGATTCATAAATTTTGAGACTTATTTGAAGTTTCTAAAATTTTAGTGGCTTTGGTTGCAAATTCTATGTAATGGGGTATTTCAGGTAGTTCCTATTATCAAAATGGTCAAAGGCCAAAATGGAAAGGCTATAGGATCATTTGGGCTATTTTCATGTGTTTCCCTTAAAAAAATTAGGCAGATTCTTATTATGTTGATGTTGAATCCAAAAAATTTCTTGATAATACCCGAAAAGGAAAATAGATGATTGGTTATATTAAGGTATAGGTTCAAGGGTGAAAGTCCTTGTTAGTTCTCAATGAAAGGTAATTTGAAGCTCTATTTTGTCAAGCATTTTTCCTAGGGCTTTAGTTTATCCTGTTACCTAATTTAGAATAGGATAAATTTTAGAATCTTTTCATCTGATTGTAGAAAAGATACCTTGGGAAAGTGAGAATTGATTAGGCTGGTGAAGACACTATTATGAACAAAATTTTAGAGAGTCGAATTGTGTCATGTCATGTGAATAAGTAAGTTGCAATGCATGATGACTAGTATTTGTCTCACACCAAGACATCAAATTGTGTCATGTCATGTGAATAAGTAAGTTGCATTGCATGATGACTAGTATTTGTCTCACATCAAGACATTCTTCCCATTGCAAAATCATAATGTATCATCAATAAAGCTGTGAAAGTTGGAACACTTCATCGGAATACTTGAGGGTGAAGTTATGCACAACTTATACTCGTCGTCTTACATGTTCAGCATCAAAGAATAAGTCTCCAACACATATCATTGAACTTAGGGACTCTTCTAGCCATCGTGTAACTCGCTCATCTACAAGAAAAAAACGCACCCAAAGTCATGGATGAGAAAAGTGAGAAAAGGAGTAGATAAATCCTACAAGTTGAGTCACCATCAAAGAAAAAGAAAGGAATTAATAGACAATACAAAGCACAAGTTCTCCTCATCATTTTTTTTTATATTCCTTGTGAAATTAATATGTTATTTGTTGATGTGTTTACATGGTTCATAAGCTATATATATATATATATATATATATATATATATAGAGAGAGAGAGAGAGAGAGAGAGAGAGAGAGATAAATTACATGCCAATCGGAGGATTTTCAATTGATTGCGTAAGAATAACGATTATTTATGTTGACTTTTTTAAGGGCTAATAAATGGGGCTAATAAATCTTACATGCCACTGAATATGTTGCGTTTGATGGTAGCATTCCCTTCTTATGTGTTGTGTATTCAATACATTTCACTATTACGTACTAGATAAATTTGACTATTGCATTAAATGGGGGGGGGGTGAGTCAAGAATACTTCTAAAATGTGGGTACTATTTCAAGAAGATTTTACGTAATTAAGAGGCAATATATATGATATAATTTTAGGCATCATGGTAAGTTCATACTACTTTTTTGGGAAAGTAATTAAAAGAGGCAATATATATGATATAATTTTTTAGGCATCATGGTAAGTTCAAAGGTGGATAATTTACTACTTTTTGACTAAAGGAAAGCATTATCCATGGATAAATCAGATTTTGTTTCTAGTGGCTTGGGAATTTTTTAAAACCACAATTAATTGTGCCTATTGATTTATATATTTTCAAAACCAAAAAAAAAGAAGGTATTTATTATCATTAATTTAGAAATGTTACATTTATAATTTTTTAAATAATATAATTTTTCGATGTAAACTACATTTTTGATTTAATTATTTTCAAAAACCAAAAGAAAAGAAGGTGAATATTCACTAGGTAATAAGAAAGAGGATATATGAGTATTTAATACATTTAAGGATTAGGATTCATTTTTAAAAATAACATAACTTGTGACATTTGTTAAATATGTTGTTTTGAAATAATAGATTATTTTAATTTGTATAGCTTTTACATCCATGTGTATGTTTATTAATCCATTTCCCGTTAATTTTCTAGGATTGGGATTAGATAAAGTTAGCACCAAAAAAATGACATTGATTTAGTTTCAAGTGTGAATTTATTGTTTATGTATTCAAATATTTGAAGAGGCATCTACAGCCCTACTCATGATAACAACAAAGATGTTGTTGATCCTCCAAAGACGATAAAGGAAAAAGTTAAATGCTGCATATATTATTGAGAAAATTCAAATAATATCAAGTCCAAATGCTAGTGAATGGCATTTGGTTGTCGTAAGAAAGAAAAGAAGATATTTTGGATAATAATGTATTTTTTTTAATGTTTATGTTCTTGGGTAATATGAGTATAAGACTCAAATTATTACATTTGTCTACTGTGTATTTTTTCTCATGTCCGGGGTCTAATAATTCTAATGAACATTGACAGTTTTTATTGGCAAGAAGTCAAGAAACCATGCCCGTCTCGATCTTGGTCTTGGTCTCGGCATCTCGCCAGTTACATTTGATTTTATTGTTTATTTTTGAGTGCTTCCTATTGCTTTTTATGGTTAGTGTTGATATAGTTATGAAGATTTTATAGTTTTTCTTATTATAGTATCTAATCAGTCAATCATAATTCGATTTTTCTTCTTCTTTATTCAATCCCAATTTAATTTGAACTCAATAAAATTGTGAATCAAACCATTTGTGTATATATGCTTTAGCAAGAAATCATAAACAGAGGCAGAGGATTTTTTTTCGTTTCTTTATTATATTGTTTACATAGTCGATTTTGAGTTGAGGCGAGTGAGGACAATATAGTTGTTCATGGGAAGAAGGCGGAGTGTGTTTAAGTTTTAACTATTAATGATTGAGTGGAAGATGAATCACGAAAAGTTGTTAAACCAAATATTTATTGAGAAATTTAGAGATTGATCCGCTTGGTGATATTAGTCAATATTCACTACAATAGATATCATATAATATACAAGGAAACTGCACCTAATATCATGTTGAAAGCAAAACTAAACATTATTACATTATTACCATAACTAAATATACAAACTGCATGCAAAAAAACATAACTATCCTATCAACCAATATAATAATAGATTCATAAAACCAAACCCATTAGAAATTTAAAAATGCGTAAACCCCAATCTGCATAGAAAAGCCAAAAACTAGATTTTTAAAATAAATAAATAGTACAATCATATTCATGACCAAGCAATTTGTAGAAATTGGGAGAGAACATGCTTGTGTACATATATATATATTCAAATGAAATTACTTACCCATCGTTCATATACCATGCTTGTTTCTTCTTCAATTTTGTTGACGATTTGACATCATCCCTACATATTTTCGAATTTTTTTTTGCTTTACATCATATTTATGGCGGATTTCGGGAGCCTGCTTCGCTACAGAATGCCTCATTAAGATGAACGGGTTATTGCCATTTTGGAGTGTTAATCACTGATTCAGGTGGCAATTGGGAAGAATAGGCTACAATTTTGTTTAGGGCTTGATGGTCGATTTTGGAATTTGAAAGAGTCATAGAGAAATCTTAGGTAAAAATTAAGGAAATTGGATTTATTTGGGTAATATTATGTGGGATTAAGTAAGGTAACTAAATCTTGTATGAATTCCCCCCCGGCCTGGGATTCATTTTAAGCCTAGGCATTAGGTAAATTTTAAGAAATTAATTATATTTCCCAACTCAAAGAAAATAGTAGCTTGTTAGATTCTCTGCTCGCTTTTAGCCCTAACTAATTAAAGTAATTCCTTTTATGTCCTAAATTTTTTTGATTATGGAGCTTTTATTTTGTAATTTTTATAAATTTTGAGATTTAATAGATGCCTATTATATTTATTTTAAAATAATTATGGTGAATGCATTGTCTAATATTATGTATTATGGTTATAAAAAAAAAAAAAAATTACAACACTACTCATGATAATAATACAAAAGAATATTATTATAATCAATGTCTATTTAGCAATTTTATACATTGACATCAATAAATCACTTTTGTTTACTAAATGCTCAAATATTGTTTTTCAAATATACAATTTTAAAATAATAGTTTACCAAACACTTATATGATTATTTATTCATCTCATTAACAAAAGTTGATTCTCTTTAAAGTACAACAATACTAAACCAAGTCTCGATTGAATATTAAGATAAAATTGTCGAAATTGGGAGAAGAAATTGAAGCCTTGGGTTTGAGGGATCGACGTGTTTTTGGAATTGTTTTGAAAACAATTTTGAGTATTTATGAGTAGTCTAGTTTTTGGTAGTTTTTAGTAGCGATTTTTAAAAGAGTCGAACTCAATGCTTGACAGTTTATTATCCAACGGTTGTGAAAGTTTTTAAAAGAATAAACTATATATATGCCCATTTATTAAAAAAAAATATAGGTATGTTTAAACAATATGGAGTATGTCACTTCTTATAATTCAATATGACTTTACATAGTTTATCAAATCATTTTCTTTTGTGTATGGACTAACCGTTGAACTATTTATTTATTTATTTATTTATTTATTTGTATTTTCTCATTAATTACTTAAAGTATATTAAAACTCTTCGATTTAAATCATCAATAACTAAAAATAAAATTATATATTGGAACGTAAAAAATTTCAAAAATATTTCAATAGTACATAAAAAAATGATTGTTCTGAGAAAAATACAAAATGTGCGTTTGGAGAGAAGATAAAGAATTAAGTATGTATTTTATGGGGTAGATTTGAAAATAATTGTTTTAAACGTTAAATTTTGAAGAAAATTTGAAAAAGGGTAAAAAATCACCCATTTTGGTGGTTGAGAAATACCCATCAACTTACACTACCACCAAAAACTAGTGCCCCTAAGGGAATAATACAATATTCGAACTCCCATCATTAGTAGCAGATTGAATGTTAGGAATGACAATTTGATCCGCGACCCGCTCTCCTTCGCCCTGGACAATTAGGTAATACGAGTGGTCCAAGGCAATTGACTACAACCATTTTCGGCCTATTGGGAATGGAACGTCTCTAAACTTGTAAGTGGTAGAAATTAAGGACTGCAGGTATTGGTTTGTATATTAGTCAAAGATGTAACCAGGCAGACAAATCTTCTAGCAGTAGGTCCGGGGCAGAGTGGACCCTCCCTGCAATGATTTATTATTATATTTTAAATTACAATCATAAACTAAAAGTCTAAAACTTCAAAAACAATTTTAACAAATTTTGTTACGAATGGGTCCAGTGGGAGTCGAACGAACTGAGGTTGGAAAACTACACCACAATCCCGACTTGAGAGATGGCAATGGGAATGGGCGGGCACACCCAATCGCCGTGCTAGTGCCGCGATTATATATTTTTTTATTTTTTTCTTAAATTTTTATAATGAAAGGAGCAATTGGTGCAACTCAAACGTAAAATCCCTTTAAAGACCCTTTTTGTAACGCTCCAAATTTTCTCAACATGGAGAGTCACTTAAAAATTATTAAATAATATTTGACGACTCCAAATATGTTTTCTGCTGGTTCTTGAATAGTTTGAAAATTTGAACTATTGAGGAAAGTAATAAGCGCCAAGATAGGAAAAGAAATTAATTTCTAAAATTTAAGGTTTTTATTTAAACCACAATAGGTGTCCGATTTATTTGACCACCCAAACGTATTTCAAAAAATTACAAGAATTATAATTGTAATTTTGGGATGTTACACTACATCATATTAAAATTTCGTAACTTAACTACGCTGCTTGAAGGTAAAAAAACATTGCTAGAATTGCTTGAAACCTGCTCAAAGGGTATTGAGACACCCCGCTAAAACGCTCAAACAAATTCATATGATTTGATTTTTGAGTGATTCTGCATCTGCTGTTAGACAACATGCAGAGAGTTATGAAATTTCAAATTTGGGACAAAGCTAAAATTTCATAAATGAAACTAAGCAACTTCCTGTTTAAAATTTCAAACGGCAACCAAAATAACATATGGGTTTTTCCTTGTACTTTACAAGATTGAAGATAATAAATTCAACATTGAATTGAAATTTTACTGTAAATGACTCAATAATCTCAAAGCAAAATTTAAATAAAATAACATTGTACCAACTTCAAGATCACTATCCTACACCTGGAAGAAAAGCTGGGCCTCACTGGCCGAAATTTGAGAGAAAATGGAGGAATTGCTTGCCGAAAAGGGGTAGGCTTTGGGGAGAAATTCTGTGATTTTTGTGCTTAGAAAATGGGAGAAAAGATGGGACTTAAGGCTGGGTCAATCAGGAGAACATGGGCGTTTTTTTTTTTTCTTCAGCCAAGTGGGGAAAGGATTAACTGATTTTGAAGTGGAATAATGGCGTGGACAGTTATAGGAAAGATCATGGGGCTTTTTTTTTTTTTTTTTTGCATAAAGGGTGGCGGTTTCTTGGCATCAAAGTGGGTGACTTTTAGCATCAAGGTGGATGGTTTTTGGCTGAAAAGTGATGCGGATAGGTGCTAGCTTAGAGGATCTTCAATGTACTAGATCGCTACCGACGCCAAGAATTAAATAGACGGACTTTTAAATTATGTGAAGATTTATTTATTTTTTAAATTAAAAAATAATAAAACTAATCTACTTAACAAAATTTTTAAAAAATTAAGTCAAAAATTAAAAAATTTGCTTACTCATCTAATCTCAAATAGCGTCTAGATGTATAAGAAATGCCACACATATTCTATTTTTTCCTGTTATGTCACCGACATAACGTCCCACATCAGTACATCGGTGTTGCTTTTAATATACGCTTTTCATTTAATGATCTCAAGACATGTTTTTTTTTCAATTCATTGAAAATGAAGATATCCTCTTAAGCCGGTTGTTAGGGGACATTTATGGCTGAAAAAAAAAAAAATTGGGCTTAGAAGTGGGAGAATAAAAGGGCCGAAAACGGGTCGACGCTAAGCCAACAAAATGGTCAAAAGTGGCTGGAAAATGTTTAATTTCTGTTGGTTTTTATTTAAACAATTTATTTTAATTAACCTAAAATTGATTTGAGAGAAGAAATATTCAGGTTAAGAAAAAATAATAATTGGTCTAGGTAATTAATAAAATTTTATATTCATTACATAAAAATAAGACACGCGAGACAAATTAATGCGACTACAATGTCTAAAAAAGTACTCGTATGTTCGTAGCGAAACCACATTGAATTTAAAAGACTGAAAAAAATATTTTGTTCCCGATCGCTATACTTTTCGTACAAATCAGTTAAATCTATCCACAATTTGTCATGCTTCTCATATAAATTATATATATACTTCCACACAATAAATAAACATAAAAATTCGAGCACACAACGTAACAACTAAAAACTTGTGACTTGTCCCATCTTCAAAATATCAAATTGTGCAATAAAAATACGAATATTGCATAGAATAGCTAAGAATTTATTTGGTAAAGCTTAAAAATATTTTCAAAAAAATTAAATTCAATTAACAACAAATTATAACTATACATTTCACAAATTTACTATTTTTATTAATTTACATTTCATTAATTATTTATTAAAATTTATGTAAAAAAAAGTTTACCAAACAAACGTTAAATATCATACAAAATTTTGATAAACAATTCCGATCTACTATCCCTGCAAGAAATTTTATTCTACCACTCATAACACACCTCAACGAGTGGGTAGAATAAACTGTTCACCTGAGGTAGTAGAACAAAATCTTTGATCGAAAATATATATGCAAGAGCAGTTCCATCACCTCAGCATTTTGGACCATGTGATTACAGTTCAAGTCAAACTTATACACCAAACACCTGTACATATTGAGTGGACACCTGTAAAGTTTAATATCATGTTGAGATAAAGATCCAAGAAAATCATCTCCCCAAGGACAGGACCCCACTCCTTCCCCATCCAAAATCTTGATCCAATCCTATATTCACAAGGCGAAAAGCCAATTAATTAGTAATACGCGGAGATATGGCCCTCCTATGGCAGATCTTTTGTTAATGACAAGCTTAAATATCTGAATAGCCGACAGAGACACACGTTGTTAACACAATTTGCCACGCAAAAATTTTAGTAAACCCTAACGTGTCAACTGCATTATTTCATGCAACACTTGTAAGCCCTCCTGCCATTCGCCTTTCAAGTCAGGTACCTTTTTTCTCCTATATAAACGTGTAAACTCAAGTCCAGTTCACTGCACTACTGAACAAACTTAGAAGTTGAAAAATAGCTTGTTATTTGAGTTTTGATAAACATTTGAAATTAGAAGAAATGGAGCAGTACGGGGACCAACACGGCAACCAGATACGCAAGACTGACGAATATGGAAACCCTGTTCAACACACTGGAAAACAAGGAAATGGTCAAGGTGGAATTGCTCCAGGCACCCTTGATGCTGGCCTAGCTGGGCAGCAACATGGCCAGCTCCGCTGCTCTGGCAGCTCGGTATGCATTTCCTGTTTTCCCTATATACTTTTTATTAATTAATGCCTCGGAAACTTCTAAAATGTTAAACGTTTTTTTGGTGCGATTGTGCAGTCGTCAGAGGATGATGGGCTAGGTGGGAGGAGAAAGAAGGGGATGAAGGACAAGATAAAGGAGAAGTTGCCTGGGGGGCACAAGGATGAGCAGAATTACGGGACTCAAACAACTACACCTGCAGGAGGCTACGGATGTGGTGGAGGAGAGCATCAGGAGAAGAAGGGAGTGGTGGAAAAGATCAAGGAGAAGCTGCCTGAGGCGGCCACTAGATCACATCACTATGTTTCTAATAATGTTTTATACTATGTTGTCTTTAAAGTTTTAAGACATGCGTCTGAGTCGAGTTTATGTCCCTGTAATAATAAGACAAGCCTTAATTTTATGAATAGGTGTGTTCGTGTGTGTGTGTATGTGAACCTTATATGTAATTAGAGATGGCAGTGGTCGTCCCGTCCCTGTGACCCGTGAATTTGCATGGGGCGGGGGGGGTAGAGGATTTGACCAGCCTAATCGATCCTGGTTAGGAATTTTTTTTTTTTTTCTAAATAAAACAGAAAAAATTTTTTAAAAAAATAGACATTTTTATACATATGTAGGAAATAAAATAAAAGAAGTACAAGATTGAAGTTGTTGTGGAAATACAAGATTGAAGTTGTAGTGTAGTGGTCAAAAATTATAATTTGATTGATTATTGTTCAACTTATTAAAAAAAATTGTAAACCATAATTTTATTTTATGATTTATCAAAAAAAAAATTTAAAATTGCGGGTTGTCGGTTGCCCTGGATCCTCCCCGGACCTCGCCCCTATTAACCTTATAGTCGGGTGGGGTAGCGAGTCCCAAGTTGATAGATTTTTTGTCATCCTAAAATGTAATCTAGTGCTATGGGTGATAGTCCAAGAATAACTAATCAAGAGGGAAGTGAATTGGTTTTTTCAAATTTTTTTGTAAAATATTCTCAAAATAAAAAATTTAAGAAATAAAAATTAATTTACAAAAATATGAGCACAATGTAAATATATAAAAGGGTAGAGAGTGCAAACAATATTTTTATGGAGGTTCGGTCCAACCAATTATCTACGTCTTCCGTTACCAAGTTCTCCAACACGAGTACGGTCTTTCCACTATCTTGATTGACTTATGGTGCAATCCAAACCCTTACAATGTATCTAGTGACTTGCAAACAAGGAGCACCGATCCTTATACAATATTGAGCTTTCAAAGGACCTCAATACGACACAAAGATAAAGAAGTAGATTTGAGAATGTATTTCTCTTTTGATAAATGTTAAATATAAGTTTGGTTTTAAGAGAGACTAACACTTTAATGAATAGCAATAGATGAGAAAGCTCAAGTGTTAAAAGAAAACTTTGTTGATAATGATGAATCAAAAGTTTGATTTGATCAAACAAAGTTTTTCAATAAGTGATATTGAAGATATAAATGCAATAAAGCTTTAAATGAATTTTCTCAATATGATTCTCTCTATAAATGCTCTTGTAAGTGTTGTTGAATGATAATAAATGAAGATATATTTATAGAGATAAATTTTCACAACTTTCTATTGAAACGGATGACCAAACGGTCTAACCGGTCGTGAAATGTAATTAGTCGTTGGAATAGTAAAAATCGTAACGGATACTTTTTGAAAATGACAAATGATTGGACGATCGTTTCACCCAAACGGTCGACCGTTTCACCCAAACGGATGACCGTTTCCATAGTTTGAAAAATTGCTTTGTGGCTTTGATAAAAATATTTTATGCAAGTGATATTAACATATGTTTTGTACATAAAAATGTTTTTGAGCTTTCATAATTTAATTGCTAAAAATCAAAGAGCTAATATCATTACAATTTTATCTAGAAATTTATTCTTCGATCTTGATCTTCGAATCTTGAATTTTGGATTTTGAGATACTTGAAATCTTGTATTGATTTGGCTTTGATCTTGACATTGCAAAAGAGTTCGATTTGTAACGCTTTGAATATTACTTGAAAATAAATTGTTAGTAAAAACATTTAATTAGTTTGTTATAATCAAAACATTAAGATTTAGAGTTAACCATAGGTCAACAATTTCTCTTTTTTTGATTATGACAAACAATGTGATAATATAGAGAGTAATAAGATAAAATAAAGCATATATATTCCCCATTTCTTTTTCAAGTAAACATGGTTTGATAAATTTGTAGTAAGATACCATTTTGTATTACATACTTTTTGTATTACAACATTTGACAATTTTTCGATTTCATCACATATCAAATGTCCAAGTTGTTTGTCAAATATTATCAAATTTTCATCACATCATATTCATATTCATCACATCATCATATTCATCACATCAAATTTTCATCACATTATATTTATATTCATCATATTCATCACATCACATATTTTCCCCCTTATGGCATAAACAAAAAAAAGTTAAAATCGAAACATTAAGGTAAACATATTCTCCCTAAACGAAACAAAATATCTCATTCATTGATAGAACTTGAAAGTTAAAGACAATCATATTTCATAAACAAAAACTAGAGCATAAAACTTGACATGAAAGTATTCCCAAAAGCATAAAAATAAGAAAACTAAGCGTCCGACGGAGGAGGCGGAGGAAATCCGGTGCCGAGATGAGAATAAAGTGCTTGTTGGAAAGCAAGCACTTGTTGGAGTATAGATTGCAAGCCTTCAACCGTCGAAGTAAGAGAGTCGATCCGACCATTGAGTATATTATAATGGTCATCGGTGAAAGTGAAGCCGGAGGAGGAGGACGACTGCCTATGCTACCTCGGTCTCGCCAGATGATCATTTTCTTCTTCATTCATTTCTTCACTACCCTCAAATGGAAAAGTAGAGGGTCCCGACTCACCATCAAATCCCTTGGATTTTGCCACCCATTGTCCATCCTCTTTAAAGATTTTCATTTGTTTAAGAGTAAAGGTGTTGATGGTGTTGGTGTTTTTGGAAAGAAGGGCGATAGCGTCACGGAAAGAGACTTCAAAATTTTGAAAGATTTTTGTAAAATGCATTCCATGAGGGAGGGCCTTAAGCCTAGTTCCGCAAAGGACGGAGTCCATATGATTTAGCATTATGTAAGGAAAGTCTAATTTTTGCCCAACTAGAATGGAATCAAGAAGAAAGACGTCATAATGATTGACCTCATCAAGATGACCTTTCCTAGGGACGATGATATGAGAGATAATATTGTGTAAAACATGACACATGAGTGTAAGTTGATTTGTACTGAGACGCACAAAGACATTTCTCTGAAGTGTTTTCCTAAGTGACACGACAACATGTCTCAACCGGATTGTATCCCTCACGATGAGGAATTGTTTTTGTGGTATATAGACACATGCCCTATCCTCAAGATGAAAAATAGAACAAATAAGTTCTTGAGTAATTTTAATTGCTTATTCCTAACTAGACACTAGATACCCCGCCCCTGAGTGAAAATCATTTTACTATAGAATTCTTTCATAATGGTCGGGTAATCTTTTTCATTTAGAGTAAGAATGGAAATCCAACCCATGGCAACAAAGAGGTCCTCAATATAAAATGAGGGGGCTTCAAAAGTAAAGGAGCCAAGATCGACGTTCTTACTGATGAGAATCGGGCATTTGTCAATCCGATTTTTCAAAGGAGAACCAACTTCTTCAGAGGAAGGAGAATGTGGCCTTTCCCTCCTAGAGTGTTTGGCTGCCATTTTAACTCGAGGCATGATGATGGAGGCGGATGATTGAATCTAAGGTTTAAGTTCGTCCATTTGAGGATGATTTTTGATAATGTGGTGGATAAAAATAGAGGATTTTTCAGATTTGGGTGTGGAAATGTGATGGGTTTTTATTTTGAACGTAAATTGGAAAGATTATATGAAGATTTGATGAATGGAAGGAGTTTTGGGAAAGGAAATCATGGGTTGCGCGAAGAACAAGTGAAGAATTTGAAAAATTTCGGGATTAAACCCCTAATTTCCACTGATATGGTCGATCGGGTAACTCAGACGGTCGACTGTTTGAATTTAAAATTTCAAAAAGAACTTTATGTTCAAATGGATCCAAAGGCAGATCATCCGTTTGAGCTTAAGCGGACGACCGTTTCAACACGCGGTCGACCGTTAAAAGTTTCAATTTTTAGAAAAGTTAAACGGATGATGATGCGGACGATGTGATGGTCATCCGTTTGACATGAAACGGACGACCGTTTCATGACGCGGTCGACCAGAAAAACTTTTTAATTTTTACATAAGTCTCTGTTCAACCGGATGATGATCTGGACGCACAATGGGTCATCCGTTTATCCTCAAACGGACGTCCGGTTGAAGGAACGGTCGTTTGGTTTGACAAATTTGCAATTTTTTTTTTTACCAAATCATCGATTTGGTCCTTTGTCAAATACTTGGTCCTTTATCAAATAGTTTAAAAACATTTTTGACATATAGAATTCAAACAAATATATCATTCATAAAGAGTTAGCCACATACTTCACATTCATCAATTATGCCAGGATTTCGTCGAATATATGAAAATCTTTCAAGTGCTAATGGTTTTGTGAGAATATCGGCCAATTGTTTTTCGGTGTTTACAAACTCCAAAGTTATATCTCTCTTTTGTGCATGTTTTCGTAGGAAATGATGTCTAATCTCGATGTGTTTGGTACGAGAATGCAAAACAGGATTTTTAGATAAGTTGATGGCACTAGTGTTGTTACACATAATAGAAACATTTTCAAAAGATAGTTGATAATCACGAAGAGTTTGCTTCATCCATAGGATTTGAGCACAATAACTAGTGGCCGATATATATTCAGCTTCGGCAGTTGATAAAGCAACGGAATTTTGCTTCTTACTAAACCATGAAACTAAGGCAAAGCCTAGAAAGTGGCAAGTTCTGCTAGTGCTCTTACGGTCAATTGTACAACCGGTCCAATCAGCATCCGAATAACTAAGTAAATCAAAATGAGTCTCTTTAGGATACCAAAGACCTAAGGATCTAGTTCCACTAAGGTAATGAAAAATACGTTTTACGGCACTAAGATGGAAATTCTTAGGATTAGATTGATAACTAGCACATAAGCATATACTAAACATATAATCGGGCCTACTAGCAGTTAAATAAAGAAGAGATCCGATCATACCTCGATATTTTGTTATATCAACGGAAGTACCTTGCTCATCTTTATCTAATTTGATTGATGAGCTCATTGGAGTATTCATTGGCTTCAATTCTTCTATTTCAAACTTTTTGAGCATATCCAAGATATACTTGGTTTGACTAATGAATATTCCATTATTAGTTTGTTTAATTTGAATCCCAAGAAAGAACTTGAGTTCACCCATTATACTCATCTCAAATTCCCTGCTCATACACTTAGAAAATTCTTCACATAGGAAAATGTTAATAGCACCAAAAATGATATCATCAACATAAATTTGAACAACAATCATATCATTCTTTTAATAATGTAGTATCCGCCTTACCCATTGAAAAGTCATTTGATAAGAGAAATATGCTGAATCTTTCATACCATGCTCTAGAAGCTTGCTTTAATCCGTAAAGAGCTTTTCTAAGTTTGAAAACTTTGTCCGGGTATTTATGATTTTTAAAGCCGGACGGTTGCTCAACAAAAACTTCTTCTTGAATGACTCCATTCAAGAATGCTCTTTTGAAATCCATTTGAAAAAGAGTGAAATTCTTATGACAAGCAAAAGCAAGAAGTATACGAATTGACTCTAATCTAGCAACCGGTGCAAATGTTTCTTCGAAATCAATACCTTCTACTTGATTGTGACATTGAGCCACTAATCTAGCTTTGGTACGTACAATTATACCATTTTCATCTCGTTTGTTTCAAAAAATCCATTTTGTACCAATTACAGTTTGTGAACTTGATCTAGCAACTAAATCCTAAACATGATTTCTTTCAAATTGATTTTGTTCATCTTGTATAGCTAGAATCCAAAATTCATCAAACTCGGCTTCTTTAAAATTCTTTGGCTCAATTTGCGAAAGGAAAGCACGATTGTTAAAAAAAATTCTAGAAGAGTTTCTAGTACTTACTCCTTTTGATGGATCACCAATGATGAGATCTTTTGGGTGAGAATGGACAAACCTCCATTCTTTAGGTAATGATGAAGTGTTAGGATCTTCATGAGGTTCTTCTTCATTTTGTTGCATAATTGTTTCCTCCTCACGTTGAATTTCAACATTATTTGGATTTCTTTGTCTTGATTTTGAACACTTAATTGTTCAAATGGAATTTTCAAATCTTCATCATCAATGTCTTTTTCTTGTTAAATAAAGTTAGTTTCATAAAAAATAATATGCATGGATTCTTCAACTACTAAAGTTCTTTTGTTAAAATTTCTATAAGCTTTGCTAGTAGATGAATATTCAAGAAAAATTTCAACATCGGATTTTGGATCAAATTTTTTCAAATTTTCTTTTTTGTTTAATATAAAGCATTTGCACCTAAGAATTTTAAAATATCCGATATTGGGAATTCTATTTTTCCAAAGCTCATATGGAGTTTTGGTTTTCTTTCGACTAACTAAAACTCTATTTAAAATATAACATGAAGTATTAACGGATTCGGCCCAAAAGTATTTTGGTAAAATATTTTCATTCAACATGGTCTCAGCTATTTCTTGCAATGTTCTATTCTTCATTTTTACTACACCATTTTGTTGAGGAGTTCTAGGAGCCGAAAAATTATGTTCATATTCATTTGATTTACAAAACTCATCAAAATTTATATTTTCAAATTCTCCACCGTGATCACTTCTAATTATGGTAATGGTATATCCTTTTTCATTTTGAACTCTTTTACAAAAATGTTTAAATGTATTTAAAGCTTCATATTTTAAATTTAAAAATATGACACATGTGAATCTTGAAAAATTATCAACAATAACAAATGCATAATATTTTCCACTTAAGCTAGCGGTTCTAGAGGGTCCAAACAAATCCATGTGGAGAAGTTGTAAAGGTCTTGTAGGAGAGGAGTATTGTTTAAGTTTAAAAGAACTTTTTATTTGTTT
This sequence comes from Forsythia suspensa, assembly GCA_023638005.1. NCBI lineage: Eukaryota > Viridiplantae > Streptophyta > Magnoliopsida > Lamiales > Oleaceae > Forsythia > Forsythia suspensa. Next base: position 13,781,995 of record CM042664.1, on the reverse strand, counting down.
TTCAAATTGACAAGCATCACAAATTTTATCTATTTCAAACTTTATATTTGGTAAACCTTTTATAAGGCTATTTTTGGAGATTTTTGAAAGTAAGTCAATGCTAACATGACCTAATCTTCTATGCCACAACCAAAAATCATCATTTATACTTGAAAGATATTTTATTTCTTTTTCAAGTTCAAATTCAATATTTATGATGTAAACATCCTTACTTCGGCTCCCCATGAACAATACCTCTTTAGATATAGCATCCTCAATGAGGCATTTGGAAGAATCAAATTTAATGAGATAACCTTTATCACATAATTGACTTATACTAAGCAAATTATGTTTAATATTATCAACTAATAAAATATTTTCAATGGAAGTAGATAAATGATTACCAATATTTCCAATGTCTATGATTTTTTTTAACATTGTCTACAAAAGTTACATGACCTCCATATTTTCTTTTGAAACTTGATAGTAATGATCGATTCTCGGTCATGCGTTTTGAACAACCACTATCCAAGAACTAATTGCTCTTGACCTTCGTGGTACCTACAAAAACAATTTTAATTTTTTATTTTTGGTACCCACATAAGTTTGGGTCCTTGATAGTTAGTGTTTGTGGATTCTTTTATCCAGTTATCTTTCTTTTCAAAGTATAGTCTCTTTTTAGTTGAACAAATATAAGCAACATGACCAACTTTCTTGCAAAAACTACATGTTATGTTTTGTTGAGAAAGATTGGATGATTTCACAAATATAGTTTCAAGGGTTTTTGTTTCAAGAAATGTTTATATCCAATTCCTCCTTTATTGAACACACATTTTTGCTCACAAAGCATTAATTCAAAATTTTTCTTTCCTTGGGTAAACTTGTGAATAATGCTTGTTAAATCAACCATTTTTTCTTTCAATTAAAATTTTCTTTAATTAAAGATTTATGATCATCATTTTTCTTTTCAAAGTTCTTTTGTGCTATAAAAATTTTCTTGACTACCTTTTTCAATAAGGAATGTTTATTGTTAAGGATGGAGTATTTTGAAACAAGTTTCTCAAATTTCTCAAGAATTTCATCATAAGAAGTAGATAAGTCATTGTATGAGTCATTGTTATTTGTACTTACCTCATCTTCAATAGCCATGAAGCACATGTTGGCGATCTCTTCTTGAACTTCATCTTCTTCGAGATCATCTTCATCACTATCATCCCATATAGTTTGAAGTACTTTCTTTTTGGTGAACTTCTTCTTGTTTGGGCATTCGGTCCTCTTGTGACTGGGTTTGTCACAATCATAGCATATGATCTTTTGTTTTTCTCTTCACTTTTGTCTTCTTTTTTTTGAAATCGCCGATTATTTTGAAACCTTCTCCACTTCTTGACAAGAAGAACTAGATCATCAAGTCTTCATCACTCATGTTCGTGTTGGAGGATCCTTCATCGTTTGTCGTTTTCAATGCAATTTGCCTCTTGAGATGCTCCTTCATCTCTTCTTTAGTTTTTCTTGTTTTCTCCTTCGTTTCAGCATTGTTGAGCTCATAGGTCATCAACGTTCCATATAGCTCCTCCAATGGATAAGTGTTGACATCTTTTGTATTCTCTATCAACATCTTCAAGGAGTTTCAATCTTCTGAAAGAGACCTAAGCATTATACTCACAAGATCACCATTAGTAAATTTTCGATCAAAACCCTTAAGGCCATTAATAATATCGGTAAAGCAAGTAATCATATCTAATATAGGTTCATCTTGCTTCATAAAGAAATTTTCAAAATCTTTTGTCAATAGATTTATCTTAGTTTCTTTAACCTTGTTAGTACCTAAGTGAGTTATCTCTAATGCATGCCAAATATCATATGCGGAATCACATGTGCTAATATGATTAAACTCATTTTTATTTAAAGCACAATAAAGTAAAGTTTTTGACTCTAGCATTCAAAGATAAATTTTTTTTATCCTCTTCATCATATTCTTCTCTAGGCTTATGAGTAGTTTGGTCCGGTTTATCATCAACTTTAATAATTTTTGTTGGCACATATGGACCAAACTCAATGACTTCCCAAATGTTATAATCAATTGATTGAATATAAATCATCATTCTAGTTTTTCAATAGTTGTGGTGGGTGCCATTAAAAAAGGGAAGACAATTTGTAGAGTGTCCATCAAGACTTTGAATATTTTGGTTAGCCATTACTCAAGATTGTATAATCTTTTTAAAAAATGAGCACCTTGCTCTGATACCAATTGATAGTCCAAGAATAACTAACCAAGAGAGGGTGAATTAGTTTTCTCAAACTTTTTCATAAAATATTCTCAAAATAAGTAATTTAAGAAATAAAAATTAATCCACAAAAATATGAGCACAATGTAAATAAATAAAAGGATAGAGAGAGTGCAAACAATATTTTTATAGAGGTTCGATCCAACAAATAATCTACGTCCCACGTTACTAAGCTCTCCAACACGAGCACGGCCTTTTCACTATCTTGATTGACTTATGGTGCAATCCAAACCCTTACAATGTATCCGGTGACTTACAAACAAAGAGCACCGATCCTTATACAATATTGAGCTTTCAAAGGACCTCAATACGATCCAAAGATATAAAGAAGTAGATTTGAGATTGTATTTCTCTCTTGATGAATAATAAATACAAGTTTGGTTCTAAAAGAGACTAACACTTTAATGAATAACAATAGATGAGAAAGCTCAAGTGTTAGAAGAAAATTTTGTTGATAATGATGAATCAAAAGTTTGATTTGATCAAACAAAATTTTTCAATGAGTGATATTGAAGATATAAATACAATAAAGCTTTAAATGAATTTTCTTAATATGATTATCTCTATAAATGCTCTTGTAAGTGTTTTTGAATGATAATAAATGAAGATGTATTTATAAAGATGAATTTTTACAATTTTTTGTTGAAACGGTTGACCAAACGGATGATCAAACGGTCGACTGGTCAGACGGTTAGAATTAGCCGTTGGAACAGTAAAAATCAGAACAGATACTTTTTTAAAAATGACAGCAGACGGATGACCGATTCACCCAAACCAAACGGTTGACCGTTTCATCTAAATGGATGACTGTTTCCATAGTTTGAAAAATTACTTTGTTTATGCAAGTGATATTAACATAGGTTTTTTGCATAAAAATGTTTTTGAACTTTTATTCATTTAATTGTTAAAAATCAAAGAGTTAATACCTTTACAATTTTATCTAAAAATCTATTATTCGATCTTGATCTTCGAATCTTAAATTTCGGATCTTGAGATACTTGAACTCTTGTATTGATTTGGCTTTGATCTTGACATTGCAAGAGAGTTCGATTTGTAGCACTTTGAATATTATTTGAAAATAAATTGTTAGTAAACATAACTAATTTGTTTGTTATAATAAAAACATTAAGGTTTAAAGTTAACCATAGGTCAACAATGGGCAGCAGACACTTGTGGTTTTTTGATTTGAAAGTGTTGAAATTATTTTTAAAAAATGTGTAGATAATATTTGATTGTTATTATAAATTTAAAGATAAATCAACTAGTAATGAATAAATGAATTGAAATTAAATAGTTTGATCGATGGCATGAAATTGTTTGTCTTTTTGAAGAGATTTTTCAAGATCCAATTTGAATTATGTATTTGGTGTTTATTATTATTATTTTTTTGTAGTAAAATAATTTTGATAATTTGTTTTAATGATATTTATTTTGTAGTGTATTAAACGATGTGTATTTCATCATATAAAAATAACTTTCTCCGCTCGAGGAGCTTCTTCACCTGTGGTCTTCTTTTTCACGCCAACGGTCACGCATCATTCTAGGTAATCTTCTCCAAGTCTCCTTCACCTGTGGACTGAATTATTTTGGTCGGATGAAAATCATAAAATTTGGTCGAATGAATAATGTACACAAAAATTTCATCCTTGTTCAGATGAAAAGCATAAAATGATGTACTTGTCCACTGATAATCTGTATAAAACCCCATTCAAGTAAACAGAAGTTTGATTCCAGCGGCCAAGGTCAAGCATAGGCTCCAATGCGATAGTATGGCAAGCCCAATCTCTGTTTATTTTGGTTGATTTTGATAATTATTTTGATTAAAAAATGTTGATAATTACATGTTTAATTTTTGCTTTCGGTTGAATGGATTTTGGGACTGTTTTCGAAATCATTTTTGTTCAGTTTTTTGGCTTTAATTTGTTGGTTGTCTGTTAATGAGGCTGTACTCGGTTGATAATTACATGATTAATTCATTTTACTTTGGATGAAGGTTGAATGAGGTTGAATTTTATAATCTGTGAATGAGGTGTTAACTATGGATGATTTTAGCTTAAATGTGGATTTGTTTGATGAAATCGGTAAATAGGGAAGTTAGGGATCAATTTCACTAGGTAAAATGAAATTTAGGATCATGTTTTGTTGTTACTCAAAATGTAGGGACTCATTTGAAATAAAATAAGTGTATGGATAAATCCATTAGTAAAATAAAAGTTATTACAAATTTAACAAAACCTAAAACTTTAGGAACTTATTTGAAATAAAATAAGTGTAAGGACCAATTCATCAATAAAATAAAAGTTATTACAAATTTAGCAAAACTAAAATTTAGGGACTTATTTAAAATAAAATAAGTATAGGGACCAATTCATCTATAAAATAAAAGTTATTACAAATTTAACAAAAACTCAAATTTTAGAGACTTATTTGAAATAAAATAATTTTAGGATAAATTCATTAGAAAAATAAAAGTTATTACAAATTGAACAAAAACTAAAAGTTTAGAGACTTATTTGAAATAAAATAAGTGTAGGGACCAATTCATCAATAAAATATAAGTTATTACAAATTTAACAAAAATTCAAATTTTACGGACTTATTTGAAATAAAATAAGTTTAGGGACAAATTCATTAGCAAAATAAAAGTTATTATAAATTTAAAAAAACTAAAAGTTTAGGGACTTATTTGAAATAAACCAAGTTAGGGACCAATTAAGCAAAGAATATAAAAGTTAGGATCAATTTCACAAAAACACAAAGTGTAGTTGATTATTTGAAATAAAACTAAGATTAGGGACAAATTCATCAAGAATATAAAAGTTAGGGATCAATTTCACTAAGTGTAGGGACATTTTCCGCACTAATTGATGTTTGTCGTTGTCATATGTTAGTATGGTCGACATGATGTCGACGGAGGAGATGGTGTGCAGCGATCCTCCACATCACCACATCGCCGGCCGATTCGACCATGCGAGTTTGGTAATAATTTCATTAAAACCAATTTTTTGTATTTTACAAATATCGTTGAATTTCGTGACGATACAATTCAGATTTGTTCTTTTTTCACTCTGCCTAATGACGGGCATCTCTCGAGATATTAACCTTGAGAAGGTTTGGCGTGCTAACGGAAGAGGTCACTTTCCATCGCATTCAATAATGTCAAACATATAATGCAGCCGATCAAAAATAACACGAAGTATTTCACGCTCTTGATTGGGAACCAAGTGAGGTTTACCATGCCCCCTTGCTATCCTTCATGGACAGAGGTTCTAGAGGAGCAACGGGCACAGTTACGTAGCATCATCGAGATATTGACTTACAGTAGTTTTTACATTAGCGCATTCTATAAATAATTGTTCCATGTAATATACATTAACGAAAAAATTTCCTATGTTGCAAAGCTACTTCAATCTTTAGGGCGATCGGTTGCCCGACGAGTACCAGGCGGTCTTTGCCGCTGTAGATTGTCTGGCGGCCGATCGTTATCGAGATTACAAACTCAAGGCGCATAATCACTTGAAAGTGCACGGACCGAGCCGTTCATATGGCGAGATGTCTACCGAGGACTGGCAGAAGTGCATTGACTTCTTCACCAGTCCTACTTTCGTGATACGTATTGTTCATTTACTTTTTACGTTTTTATGTTAATATTTTTATAATTATATAGTTTTTTGCTAATCAATTATTTTTTATATCTTCAGGAATTGTCCACAAAAAATAAAGTCAATCGGGGTAAGACTAAATACCCAAGTGTGCAGGGGTCGAAGAGCTTCCCTGCCACGCGTTACGATGAGGTACAAGTAAATTTTTCAATATCACCATAGAAATCTTTAATACATTACATAACCATGTTGTTTAACTAAATTTCATACTTAAATTGTTGTAGCGGGACTCCGAGACCCAGTAGTGGCCAGGCATTATTGAGTCGTTCTGGACTTTTCACACCTTCCGGGATGGCAATTGGGTGAACTCGCAGGCGGCTGGTGACTACGTGAGGACTTTTAAATATTGTTAATTTAATTTTATCTGACATGATATTATTATTTATTATTTTTTTTCACTAAACAGATAAACTTGTCGAGTTGAGAGAGACTCAATGACACTGTGTCGCTTCCAAAGGCACGTCGTTAGACGAGTGTGCTATTGCAATAGAGGTTCTCGGAGAACGACGAGAACACGTTCGTGGGGTTGGACGGGTTCCGAAGGACACCTCTCCCTCCCTAGATTCGACCACTGCATCGAAGGCCCCGCAAGGAACTTTCCATCAATTCTCTTGAGACCCCCAGAATGACGATCTTCGGTTTGCTATGTATGAGGTTCAGCTGCGCCGAATTCAACGAAAAATTCAACTTCTGAATAATAGCATACAAGGGGTTGTGCCAGAGGAGGACGAGGACGAGGGTTTGGGGGATCTGTAGATTTTTAGAATTGTTTATATATTATTTAAAATATTAAAAAAAATTATAATGTTTATAGCGGCGACATTGTCATTGCTAAAATAAAACAAATTAAGTCACATTAGCGATTTACAACGCCGTCTCTATATATTTTACGTGAAATAACCACGACAATGTCGCTATAATAAATGTTGTATATAAAGATAATAGCGACGACATTCACGCCGCTACTATTTCGTATAACAACGATGACTTTAGCGATGACATTGTCGCTCTTTTTCCTAAATTCAAGATATAGACCACGCATAATGTTGCGATTTAACTAGTCATCGCTATAGATTCAAATATATGTAGCAACGACATAATGTCGCCAAGATACTCTAGAAGCACTAATCTATTGCGGCGACATTCAAGGTGACGACTTTGTCGCCTCTATACATATAAAGGGATGACAGCTTGATCCTTCAACAAGCATTTATTGACCTCCTTTCTTGTAATGTCTATAAAAGTAACATGTACTCGAGTTGAATTTGTACCATCCCATTCAAGGAATCTCATCGCCTATATATTATTTTTCAAATCTTTGCCTGAAGCTAAAAAAAAACATAAATTTATAAGATAATTTAAAATAAAGAAAGAAGTTATTGCCAATAATTTTCATAAATTTGTTATTACCATATAAGTTCCAATCTAAGCACTAGAAAGTATAAAATGAACAAGTAACATGATTCTAAGAGTATCTGCTTTCATGATGATGAACACTTAAATTTTACTGGATCTCCACTTTTCTCTTATTTGAAGGTCACTTGTACTGAATCGTGCAGATATATTTATTTGATAAGTATGATATTGTATATATTTAGAAAAATAAATACTTAACATTGCAAAGTCAAATTGTTCTAGGACATATACTGTCAGAAATTGATACGAGAATTAGTTAAAAAATAAATTTTTTATTTAATTCAATAAATCAGAATTTTTTTTAGACTTTCACGTGTTTGTTATAAATAAATACTAAATGTTTAGTCTTATATCTGAATCAATAATCAATTACGCAATCTCAATCTAATTCACTTAACTTCCTATTTTTAATTCACTTAACTAGGCATTCCAACCTTCAAGTCTTATAGGGTATTGTCTTAAGTATAGACTACACCGGCATGTAAACAAATTTTCAATTAGATCAAGTTTAGTCGATTATAAACCACTCAATTTAATTATTAGTCATTTGCTTTTTTTTTACTAAAGGCAAAACACCGTACTCTTAAATATATAAGATTAGAGAAATAATACTTTCCTCTTACCTACCGTAATATATTTCACCCTATAATATAGTAATTGAAAAATTAATGCAACATTGTAGTCCAGATTTTGATGGTATTTTATTTCATATTTGTTGTGTATGTCATGTGTTTAATTTAATTGTACAAGATGGATTAAAATTTATACAACCTTAATTAGAAAAAGTTAGATATGCTATTAATTATATTTCGGTATCACCATCAAGAAAACAAGTTTTTGCTACTCTATGTACAGAAAATGGGCTACAATCAAAAAGTTTTGCAACTGATGTTGCTAATAGATAGAATTCAACATATCTTATGCTTGAATTGTGTGAAGGTTATGAAGATTGCATTACTGTCTATTATAACGGTCGACACTCACACGGCTCAAAATATGATTTAGAATTACATGATTGGAAAATATGTGGTCATGTTAGAAAATTTTTAAAAGTTTTTTACGACGCAACAACTGCATGTTCTGGTGTGTATTACCCAACTACTCAATTTGTTTTAAATCATTTCTATTGTATTGCTAACAATTTTAATAGATATAAGAATTTTGCTCTTTTTACTAGTATTATACATGTTATGGAAGCTAAATTTGGGAAATATTGGGAACAATTGCCTATGTTATTTCCATTATCATGTATCATGGATCCTCGACTTAACTTAGAGGATACGTAAAGTAACAATAATGGCAATTTCGGATAAATTAACATACGTAAATCCAAATTGCTCGTGTGCTAATTTAGAACAAACTTTATGTTCTATGTATGAGGTCTATGCCGAAAAGGCTTAAGACGAACGTTGTATGACCCCCTAATCCAACGTATGCGTCGTCATCAATCGATGACATTGACTTATGGAGTTACGCCAATACACATAGGAGTGGTCCAAGGTCAACAATTAGTTGGTTCTTCTTCTAGTTCTCCCTTCCCCATTCTAATGATACACCTGTAGAGTTAGTTAGGTATTTTACGCATAATGTGTTTAGTATGTTAGATGACGAAGAGAGAAAAAACTTTGATATATTACGATAGTGAAGACAACATCAACGTAGTTACCCAAATTCTTTCAAAAATAGCACGTGATCTACTAACACCTCCGATCTCAACTGTAGTATCGGAGGTTGCATTTAGTACAAATGGTAGGGTTTTATCTGATATTAGGTCAAGACTCAAAGTTGACAGAATAATGTCCGAAGAACTTGAAGATTTAAATATGGATTAAGCATATTCGTAGTAAGTATTTTTTGCATTAGTATTTATGTATTTGATATTTTTTTCTTATTTTAATAAAAAATTGTACACGTAACATCTTGTTCGTATACAATTTTAATTTCGCCTACTTTTAAAGTAGTCGGTTCCAAACCCAAAAAAAGGAAGAGTATTTTAAATATTTAATATTTAACATAAAGGATTCTCGATATGGTAGTTATTTTTTATTTTCAAATTTTAAAAAACAAAACAAAGTGAAAAAGAGAGGGTATTAAATCTTTAATTTTTAACATAAATGATTCTCGATATTGTATTTCTTTTTATTTTCAAATTTTAAAAAAAAATTAGGGCCGAGCTCTCATTGCTCGCCCACGAGCTCGTGGGCCGAACCGAGCTCCAAAATTGGGGATGGGTCGAGCTGGCTCGGCTCGGCCCATTGCCATACCTACCATCCAAGATCTGATAATTTTGTACGAGCATAAATAACCGTTTTGTTCCCTTTAATTATTCTCACTAACTTAAGTTACATTTTCTCTAACAAATCATGTGACCTAAGTTACAAATGTCAAGTTTAACCGTCATTAAACACCGAGCTCGATTTATAATCATTCAATAGAAAATACTTCAAAGAGTCACTTAATCTAGTTAATACTAGTTTTCACAATGACATTTCGTGAATCCCAACACAAATTTGTGTTCTTTACTTTGCTCATTTTAAGCTCGAACTCATCTGTTATATTTCATCAATCAAATTGATCTCACCCATTGGTAAATCAAAGAACAATTAAACTCACGAAAAGATATACACATTTTGTCAATGAATTTAGATGAAATACGGTAATCAAGTGGAATTTAATTTTTTGCACGGTCATGCTTTGAAAGAATTAAAAGAACAAAATCATTTTTGGGTTATGATAACTTTTTTTTTTAAAATAACAAAACTTGTTACACTTGTTACATTTGAAATAACACAACTTGTTATATTTTTAGTCGATTAGCTATTCTTTAAAAACTACAATTAATTGTGCCTATTGATTTATATATTTTCAAAAACCAAAAGAAAAGAAGGTATTCCCTAGGTGATAAGTAAGAGATATGTGTTTTTAATTCTCTTAACGATTATGATTAGATATTTTTAAAATAACATAACTTGTTACATTTGTTAAACATGTTATTTTGAAATAACACAACTTGTTAAATTTGTTATGTTTGAAATAGCATAACTTGTTACGTTTGTAATTTTGAAATAACATAACTTGTTAATTTGTAGGTCAGGATTAGATATTTTTTAAAATAGCATAACATGTTACTTTTGTTACATTTGTAATAATATAACTTCTTACATTTTGAGAAGAGTTTTTGCAAGTATGGCTGAAATGGATTGTAACCACAATTAATCGTGCTTACTGATTTATTTATTTTCAAAATCCAAAAGAAAAGAAGGTGAATATTCACTAGGTAATAAGAAAGAGTTATACGAGTTTTTAATACATTTAAGGATTGTGATTAGATTTCTTTTTCCATTTGTTTGTCCCATTGTTTTTGTTAGGATTCTAAGATTCGATACAAAGAAGACATCCCCAATCGTTTAGCAGATGTACAAATAAAGCAAGAATAAATATTGCATGAAATGAAGTCATTCAAATAGGGTGTTGAATCAATGATTGCCAACTTAAGATATGAGATAATTAGAAAATTCAAACAAGTATCAAGTCCAAAGGCTAGTGAAAGGCATTTAGTTCTATGAAGAAGATATTTTGGATAATAAGGTTTTTTATTTTTTTTATTTTTATGTTCTTGGGCAATATGAGTATAAGACTCAATTATTACATTTTTTCATCGTATTCTTTCTCTTGTCTAGGTCCGATAATTCTTTGAAACATTGAAAGTTTTAATGGCAAGAAGTCAAGAAACCATGCCTGCCTCTTGCCTCGGTCATGGCGCCTCGCCGATTACATTCGATTTTATTTTTATTTTGAAGTGCTTAATTTTTTATGGTTAGTGTTGAATGAAGTCTAAATATTGTAGATTGTATAGTTTTTTTCTTATTCTATACGCAATCAGTCAATCACAAATCGATTTTTTTCTTCTATATTTAATCCCAATTTGATTTGAACTCAATAAAATCGTGAATCAAACTGGTTGTGTATGTATGTTGTAGCAAGAATCGTAGACAAAGGCATCAGGTTTTTTTATGTTTCTTTTTTATCTTGTTTAGAAGGCCGATTTTGGGCCGAGGTGAGTGAGGACGATACAGTTGTTCATGGGAAGAAGGCGGAGTGCTTTTAAGTTTTAACTATTAATAATTGAGTGGAAGATCATGAACCATGAAAAATTGTTAAACCAAATATTTGTTGAGAAATTTTGAGATTGAGATGCTTGTTGATATTAGTACATGTTCGGTAGTACTGAAATTATTTTTTAAGTGCTGAAATTATAAATTGTTGGTGAATGTGTGGATAAAAAGTGAGTTGTAAGTTGTGAGTCCTATGAAATGCGTTGATAAAAAGTAGGAAAATTAGCACAAATGGTCCATAACCTTTGTTTTTTGGCATAACAGTCCATAACCTATGTATTTTGGTTCGCAATTGGTCCTTATTTGATAAAAAAGACAAAAATGCCCTTAATTTTAGTTTTAAAAAATTGCAATTGGATTTTTCACCTTTGCAAAATGTGCAAATAAGTCCGATACATTTATTAAATAATATTTAATTTAATATATTAAATATATCACTATAGTCGTGTCAATTAATTTTTTATAAGAGAAAAATATAAAATTATTGTGCTTTAGGTATATGTAATTGTTATGTGATGTGAAAAACTTGAATAAAAATTAATTTAAATAAATAATAAAATGGCGTATATAATTTTATGATATTGAATCAATCTTATTATGTTTTTTAAATATAAAAATACTAACAAAAATTAATTTACACATTTTGTGTTCTTTATTTTTGAATGATAATAAAACGATAAATTAAAATATGAAGAATACAATTTGAGCTCTAATATTTGTAGTTAATAAACGAATAGCTCAATTAAATAATAATATTTGAGTATCAAGTTTGTGACAAATTTTTTTTTTTTTTTATGTTGTAATGATAAAATTAAAGTTTAAATTTTAATTATTACTTAATAATAAAAATAATAATTTTAATTAACACGTTTGTTGATAATTATGAGCTTAAATTTTAGTTCTTTTATAATAGTTCATACAATATACAAAATAATTTAGTATATTATCAATTTGTTAGTTTCTTTTAATTTTTTATAAAAAAATAAAAGTATCGGACTCATTTGTATTTTTTGCAAAGGTTAGAAATCCAATTGAAAATTTTTCTAAATAAAAATAAGGGTATATTTATCTTTTTAATCAAATAAGGATCAATTGTGCACCAAAACACATAGGTTAAGGACTGTTGTGCCAAAAAACAAAGGTTATGGATCATTTGCACAATAAGGGCAAATGTTAGAGACCATTTGTGCCAATTTTTCTAAAAAATATGTTTAACTAATTTGACCAACCGAAATTATAATTTAAGAACTCCAAACATGTGATTAATCAATATTCACTATAATAGATATTATATAATATACAAAGAAACTGCACCTAACATCATGTTGAAAGCAAAACTTCAAAAGTGTGTGTGTATATATATATATTAGGATATATGGAAATTGGCATAAATGGTCCTTAACCTTTGCCATCAATATAAAAATAGTCCTAATGTTTGTTTTTTGGTGTAAATCTCTAACATATGTGTTTTGGTTTGCAATTGGTCATTAGTTGATGAAAACTACAAGTATCGGACCTATTTGCTCTTTTGCAAAGGTAAAATCTAATTACAATTTTCTCTAATTAAAACTAAAGGCATATTTATCGTTTTACCAATTACGCACCAAAACACAAAGTTGAAGATTTTCGATTTTAAAAATAAACGTTATATGATTCAGTGACCATTTGTGCATATATGAGTCAAAACTAATTAATTGAGATTTGAGAGTTGGTCTCAAGTTAAAAGATTTTTCTTTTCTATTTTTTATTTCGATATAATGTTAGATATAAAAAAAAATCATATAATTAGGCTCTCATATGTGTTAATTGAAATGCGCTATATTGTTCAAATCTATTTGTTGATTATCAACTACGCTCTGGTTTCATTTCAAAATTATGAGTTGTGACGGTGGAGTTCTCAAAGAGCCGTACTGTGTTATTTCATAATTTTTTCTTAAGTCTCACTTCTTAGGTAAGCAATGACTTTTTCTTGCTTAATTATTGACTTATTAGAAATAGTTAAAATCTTGTCGGTTTATATAATTGTGGCATTGTGAATTTTGAATATATATTACAATTTGAGGGACCTATTGGATGCTTAATTTATGAAATTCACTCCAAACCTTCGAAATCAAATGATCAACCATGGTTACAAATGGGTGAAAATAACGAACTTCGTAAAAGTATTCAATGAAATATGAATATAAAAATATCACTGTCTATATCATGAATTACAATGCAATGTAATCATCATGTTAGGTGTAGACGAGAATAGTGTTAAAAATAACACAATAAATGTATACATATCAATGTAAGACATAGTGAAATGCGTAAGTCAACAAGTTTTGTAAGACACATATAATTTTGTAACAATTTCAACCTCCTCTGTTGTAGATAATATATTTATCATTGTTCTGTCTAACTTTCTCTAACATATTCTACGTCGGGAAGTTAACTTCAAATTTTTTGATGAATTTACCGTCAAAAGAACACCACCCATTAAAAGTTTCTCGTTAATATTGATTTCTACTTAAAATAACTATACCGCTATCTAATTCAACTGCATCATCGCATAAACAACTCATAGTAATTGTTGACCTCCAAAAATAGCTGTCAACAGGAACCCCACGCCTCCTCTTCCTACATGTATTTTTCTTCTTGCTTGGACTGCCACGTAGTTTACTCAATCACGTAGTTAAGTCTAGGACCGAGTAGATATGTAACAAAAGATAAAGAGAAACACACTATAGAGGTAATAGCTTGAGGGCTCCTAACTAACGATTTCTCGTGTGATTATAACACTTGAAGAATAATTAGTATAGATGACTTGATATTTCTTGTAAAAGAAATGATTTCAACCTCCTCTTCTTGTGGAAATGAGTTGGGTATTTATAGGCAAATTCTATTAGATTGTCTTCCTTCAATTCGCGACACGTGGCTTGATCTAGAGAGCTCTAGAGTCACGCCTGGGTGTCACATCATTAGCATTAATGCGAAAGTCTCTTTCAACCGCAACCTAAGAGGCTATGATGGTGGCAAGCCACCTTTTACTGTGCTATCCCATCGCCTTTTTCGGGTCCGACTTGTAGTGTGTCGAAAGAAGTTAACACGCAATCAGGGTCGGACTTTGACAATTTCGGTTGTCCTATCTCCTCAAGACAAATAGCCTCGGTTGTCTAACTTCTTCAAAGACAAACATCATCGGTTATCTAACCTCCCCAAGACATACAAATGAGAGAAGGGTTAAGTCAAAGAAGGTTGACTTTGACCGCACCTACGTAGAGCCCAAGTGGGATTGCCCTGCCCATGTGGGATTGGGAGGTAACAATAATCCCCCAAGTTTAGGACTTTTATTATTTATGAGGGAGCTAGACTTGGTAAAGAGGCAAGTGCTTTTGCGTTTTGAAAATGGCGATCTTCAATTGGAAAATTGAAGAGAGTTAGTCCCACAAGGTCAATACTCTCTCATTTATGCGAGGTGTTGAGCTTGGAGTGGGAGAGAAATTCAAAGTGGTAGAAGATTGCTTTGAAAAGCCTATTCCCAAATGGGAGAGGATTGGTAGCGTAAGCAAGTCTCCAAAGATTGAGAAGCTTGCATGAAGAGCCTATTCCCACTTGGGAGAGGTTTGAGTAGTGAAGCGCATCCCCAAATATAGAGATGCTTGTCGAGGAAAAGCCTATTCCCACTGAGAGAGGCTTGCAGTAGTGAAGTGGGTCCCTAAAGATGGAGAGGCTTGCTACGGAAAGACTTATTCCCGAGTGGAAGATGCTAGGTAGCAAAAGCGCGACTCCAAAGATGGAGAGGCATGTCATGAAGAGCCTCTTCTCAAGTGGGAGAGGCTTGTAGTAGAATCAGATCCAAAAAATGAAGAAGCTTGTCATGGAAGAGCCTATTCCCAATTGGGAGAGACTAGGTAGCGTAAGCAAGTCTCCAAAGATGGAGAAGCTTACTGCAGAAGGGCCTATTCCATGTGGGAGATGTTAGGTAGCAGAAGCGCATCTCTAAAGATGGAGAGGCATGATGCGGGAGAGCCTATTCTCAAGTGGGAAAGGCTTGGTAGCAGAAGCGCGTCTCCAAAGATGGAGAGGCTAGCTGCGAAAGAGCCTATTCCCAAGTGGGAGAGGCTAGGTAGCAGAAGTACATCTCCAAAGATGGAGAGGCATGCTGCGGAAGAGCCTATTCTCAAGTGGAAAAGTTTAGGTAGCAGAAGCGTGTCCCCAAAGATGGAGAGGCATGCTGCGGAAGAGCCTATTCCTAAGTGGGAAAGACTTGGTAAAAGTGCGCTCCAAAGATGGAGAAGCTTCATGCAGAATAAGGTAGTCTCAAGTGGGATAGGTTTGGTAGCGGTATGAGTCTCTCAAGATGGAGAAGGTCTTTGGAGAAACTTGTTGCGGAAGAGCCTATTCCTAAATGGAAGAGACTTGGTAGGTATGCATCTCAAGATGGAGATGCTTGTTATGGAAGAGCCTATTCCCAAGTGAGACAAAGTTAGGTAGAAGAAACGAGTCTCCAAAATGGAGAAGCTTAATGCGTAAGAGTCTATTCCCAAGTGGTAGAGGCTAGGTAGTAGAAGCGCATCTCCAAAGATGGAGAGACATGTCATGTGAAGAGTCTATTCCCAAGTGGGAGGCTTGGTAGCGTAAGTTTAGTCTCCAAAGATGAAGAAGCTTGCAACGGAAGAGCCTATTTCCACTGGGGAGGCTTGGTAGCACAAACGAGTCTCCAAAGATGGAGAAGCTTGCCATGAAGAACGTAGTCCCAAGTGGGAGAGGCTTGCAGCGTAATCGAGTCTTCAAAGATGGAGAAGCTTGTCATGGAAGAGCCTATTCTCAAGTGGGAGAGGCTTGGCAGCGTAAGCGTGTCTTCAAAGATAGAGAGGCATGTCATGAATAGCTTATTTCCAAGGGAGAGGCTTGGTAGCGTAAGAGCGCTCCAAAGATGGAGAGGCTTGTTGTGGAAGAGCCTATTCCCAAGTGGGAGAGGCTAGGTAGCAGGGCGAGTCTCCAAAGATGGAGAAGCTTGTTGTGAAAGAGCTATTCCCAAGTGGGAGATGATAGGTAGTAAGGCGCATCTCCAAAGATGGAGAGGCATGTCATGGAAAATCCTATTCCCAAGTGGGAGAGACTTGCAGTAGTGTTTAGTCTTCAAAGATGGAGAAGCATGCTTGAAAGAGTATAGTCCCAAGTGGGAGAAGTTTAATAGCGTAAACGAGTCTCCAAAGATGGAAAAGCTTGATGCGGAAGACCTATTCCCACATGGAGAGGCTTGGTAGCGTAAGCGATTCCCAAAGATGGAGAAGCTTTGTCGCTGGAAGAGCCTATTCCCACTGGGGAGGCTTTGTGCAGTAATCGAGTCTCTAAAGATGGAGAAGCTTTTACTGTAAGAGCCTATTCCCACTTGGGAGAGGCTTGATAATGTGGCGAGTCTCCAAATATGGAGAAGCTTGTCAGCAGAGCCTATTCCCACTGGGAGAGGCTTTGTCGTAGTAGTACATCCCCAAAGATGGAGAGGCTTGCTACGGAAGAGCCTTTTCCTAAGTGAGGAAGCTTGGTAGAAGAAGCACATCTCCAAAGATGGAGTGGCTTGCTGAGGAAGAGCCTATTCCCAAGTGGGAGAGGCTTGGTCGTAGAAGCGAGTCTCCAAAGATGGAGAAGTTTGCTATAGAAGATCGTAGTACCAAGTTGGAGAGGGTTGGTAGCAGAAGCGATTCTCCAAATATGGAAAAGCTTGCTGCTGTAAGAGCCTATTACCATTTGGGATGGGCTTGGTAGCGTGGTTGAGTCTCTAAAGATGGAGAAGCTTGATGAGGAAGAGCATAGTCCCAAGTGGGAGAAGCTTAATAGCAGAAGTGGGAGAAGCTTAATAGCAGAAGCGAGTCTCTAAAGATGGAGAAGCTTTATGCGGAAGACCTATTCCCACTTGGGAGAGGCTTGGTAGCAGAATCGAGTCTCCAAAGATGGAGAAGCTTGCTGCAGAAGAGCCTATTCCCACTTGGGGGAGGCTTTATAGCGTAATCGAGTCTCCAAAGATGGAGAAGCTTTGTAGGTAAAAGCTTCTTCCCACTTGAGAAAGGCTTGGTAGCGTAAGTTTAGTTTGCAAAGATGTAGAAGCTTGTTTGCAGAAGAGCATATTCTCACTGGGAGAGGCTTGGTAGCGAGGAAGCGTCCCCAAAGATGGAGAGGCTTGCTATGGAAGAGCATTTTCCCATGTGAGGAATTTTGGTAGAAGCAGGCGTCTCCAAAGATGGAGAGGCTTGTCATGGAAGAACCTATTCCCATGTGGGAGAGGTTTTAGTAGCATAAGCGAGTCTCCAAAGATGAAGACTCTTCCGTGGAAGAGCATATTCTTAAGTAGGGAGAGGCTAGGTAGGAGAAGCATCTCCAAAGATGGGGAGGCATATCATGGAAGAGCCTATTCCAAGTGGGAGAGACTTGGTAGCAGAAACGAGTCTATAAAGATGGAGAAGCTTGCTGTGGAAGATCGTAGTCCTAAGTGGGAGAGGTTTGGTAGAAGAAGCGAGTCTCCAAAGATGGAAAAGTTTCCTGCAGAAGAGCCTATTCCCATTTGGGAGAGGTTTGGTAATAGAAGCGAGTCTCGAAAGATGGAGAAGCTTGCTGCGGAAGAGCGTAATCCCAAGTGGGAGAAGCTTAATAGCAGAGGCGAGTCTCCAAAGATGGAGAAGTTTTATGCGGAAGACCTATTCCCACTTGGGAAAGGTTTGGTAGCAGAACTGGGTCTCCAAAGATGGAGAAGCTCGCTGTGAAGAGCCTATTCCCAATTGAGAGAGACTTTGTAGCAGAATCGAGTCTCTAAAGATGGAGATGCTTGTTGCGGAAGAGCCTATTCCCACTTGGGAGAGGCTTGGTAGAAGAAGCGAGCCTCTAAAGATGGAGAAGCTTGATGCGGAAGAGCCTATTCCCACTTGGGAGAGTCTTGGTAGTAGAAGCACGTCCCCAAAGATGGAGAGGTTTGCTATGGAAGAGCCTTTTCCCAAGTGAGGAAGCTTGGTAGAAGAAGCGGGTCTCCAAAGATGGAGAGGCTTGTTGTGGAAGAGTCTATTCTCAAGTGGGAGAGGCTTGGAAGCAGAAGCAAGTCTCCAAAGATGAAGACGCTTGTTGTGGAAGAGCATATTCTTAGGTGGGAGAGGCTAGGTAGCTGAAGCGCATCTAGAAAGATGGGGAGGCATACTGCGGAAGAGCCTATTCCTAAGTAGGAGAAGCTTGGTATCAGAAGCGAGTCTCCAAAGATGGAGAAGCTTGCAGCGGAAGATCGCAGTCCCAAGTGGGAGAGGCTTGGTAGCAGAAGCGAGTCTCCAATGATAGAGAAGCTTAATGCAGAAGAACTATTTCCACTTGAGTGAGGCTTGGTAGCCGAAGCAAGTCTCCAAAGATAGAGAAGCTTGTTGCGGAAGAGCCTATTCCCACTTGGGAGAGGCTTGATAAAAAAATCGAGTCTCCAAAGATGGAGAAGCTTGTTGCAGAAGAGTCTATTCTGACTTTGGAGAGGCTTGGTAGCAGAAGCGAGTCTCCAAAGATGGAGAAGCTTGCTGCGTAAGAGCCTATTCCCATTTGGGAGAGGATTGGTAGCAAAAGTGTGTCTCCAAAGATGGAGAGGCATGCTGCATGGAAGATCCTATTTCCAAGTGGGAGAGGCTTGTAGCGATGCTGCCTCTAAAGATTGAGAGGCTTTCTCCTGGAAGAGCCTATTCCCATGTGGGAAAGAGTGGGTAGCAGAAGAGAGTCTCCAAAGATGGAGAAGCTTGCTGTGGAAGAGCCTATTTCCAAGTGGGAGATGCTAGGTAGCAGGAGCGCGTCTCCAAAGATTAAAAGGCTTGCTATGGAAGAGCCTATTACCAAGTGGGAGAGACTTGGCAGCGAAGCAAGTCTTCAAAGATGTAGACGCTTCTTGTGGAAGAGCATATTCCTAAGTGGGAGGCTAGGTAGCGTAAGCGCATCTCCAAAGATGGAGAAGAATGTTACGGAAGAGCCTATTCCCACTTGGGATAGGCTTGGAGTAGTAGCGAGTCTCCAAAGAAGGAGAAGATTACTGCAGAAGAGCCTATTCCCACTTGGGAGAGGCCTGGTAGTAGAAGCATGTTCCCAAAGATGGAGAGGCTTGCTATGGAATAGCCTTTTTCAAAGTGAGGAGGCTTGGTAGCAGAAACGAGTCTCCAAAGATGGAGTAGCTTGTCTGCGAAATATTGTAGTCCCAAGTGGAGAGGCTTGGTAGCGAGTTTAGTCTCCAAAGATGGAGAAGCTTGTCATGGAAGAGCCTATTCCAACTTGAGAGAGGCTTGGTAGCAAAAGCGTGTCTCTAAAGATGGAGAGGCATACTGTAGAAGAGCCTATTTCTAAGTGGGAGAGGCTTGGTAGCAGAAGCACGTCCCGAAAGATGGAGAGGCTTACTGTGGAAAAGCCTATTCCCAAGTAGGAGAGGCTAGGTAGCAAAGTGAGTCTCCAAAGATAGAGATGCTTGCTACGGAAGAACCTAATCCTAAGTGGGAGATGCTAGCTAGCAGAAGCGAGTCTCCAAAGATGGAGAAGCCTGCTTTGGAAAAGCCTATTCCTAAGTAGGAGATGTTAGGTAGCGAGATGTGCGTCTCCAAAGATGGAAAGGCGTGTTGCGGAAGACCCTATTCCCAAGTGATGAGAGGCTTGCAGCGAGGCTAGTCTTCAAAATGGAGAAGCATGCTCAGAAGAGCATAGTCCTAAGTGGGAGAAGCTTAATGAGTGAAGCGAGTCTCCAAAGACGAAGAAGCTTGATGCGGAAGACCTATTCCCACCGGGAGAGGCTTGGTAGCGTAAAGCGAGTCTCCAAAGATGGAGAAGCTTGCTTTGCGGAAGAGCCTATTTCCACTTAGGAGAGGCTTTCAGAAGCGTAATCGAGTCTCCAAAGATGGAAAAGCTTTTTATGGAAGCGCCTATTCCTACTTGGGAGAGGCTTGATAGCGTAGCAAGTCTTCAAAGATGGAGAAGCTTGTCATGGAAGGGCCTATTCCCACATGGGAGGCTTTGTAGCGTAAGCGTCCCTAAAGATGGAGAGGCTTGCTACAGAAGAGCCTTTTTCCCAAGTGAGGAAGCTTAGTAGAAGAAGCGAGTCTCTAAAGATAGAGAGGCTTGCTGTGGAAGAGCCTATTTTTAAGTGGGAGATGCTTGGTAGCAGAAGAGAGTCTCCAAATATATAGACGCTTGCTGTGGAAGAGCATATTCCTAAGTGGGAAAGGCTAGGTAGTAGAAGCGCATCTCCAAAGATGGGGAAGAATGCTGTGGAAGAGCCTATTCTCAAGTGGGAGATGCTTGGTAGCAGAAGCGAGTCTCCAAAGATGGAGAAGCTTGCTGCGGATGAGCCTATTCCTATTTGGGAGACGCTTGGTAACAGAAGCGAGTCTCTAAAGATGGAGAAGCTTGCTGCGGAATAGCGTAGTCCCACGTGGGAGAAGCTTAATAGCATAAGCGAGTCTCAAAAGATGGACAATCTTAATGCGGAAGACCTATTTCTACTTGAGAGAGGCTTGGTAGCAGAAGGGAGTCTCCAAAGATAGAGAAGCTTATTGCGGAAGAGCCTATTCCCACTTGGGAGAGGTTTTGTAGCAGAATCGAGTCTTCAAAGATGGAGAACCTTGTTGCGGAAGAGCCTATTCCTACTTAGGAGAGAATTGGTAGTAGAAGCGTGTCTCCAAAGATGGAGAGACATGCTGCGGAAAAGCCTATTTCTAAGTGGGAGAGGCTTGGTAGCAGAAGCGAGTCTTCAAAGATGGAGAAGCATATTGCGGAAGAGCCTATTCCTACTTAGGAGAGGATTGGTAGCAGAAGCGTGTCTCCAAAGATGGAGAGGCATGCTGCGGAAGAGCCTATTTCTAAGTGGGAGAGGCTTGGTATTAGAAGCGCATCTCTAAAGATGGAGAGGCATGCTGTGGAAGAGCCTATTCCCAAGTGGAAAATGCTTGGTAGCGAGGTTTAGTCTCCAAAGATGGAGAGGCTTCTTCTGCGGAAGAGCCTATTCCCAATGCTAGGTAGCGAGCGGCGTCCAAATATGGAGAGGTATGGTGTAGAAGAGCCTACTCCCAAGTGGAAGAGACTTGGCAGCGAGGCGAGTTTTCAAAGATGGAGAAGCTTTTGCGGAAGAGTCTATTCCCATTTGGAAGAGGCTTGATAGCAGAAGCGAGTCTCCAAAGATAGAGAAGCTTGATGCGGAAGACCTATTACCACTTGGGAGAGGCTAGGTAGCAGAAGCAAGTCTCCAAAGATGGAGAAGCTTGCTGTGGAAGTGCCTATTCCCAAGTGGGAGATCTGTGGGTAGCAGAAGCGAGGCTCCAAAGATGGAGAAGTTTTTTGTGGAATAGCCTATTCCTAAGTGGGAGATGCTAGGGGAGGAGAGCGTCTCCAAAGATGGAGAGGCATCTTTGTGGAAGAGCCTATTCCAAAGTGGAGAGGCTTGGTAGCAGGAGCGAGTCTTCAAAGATGGAGAAGCATGCTCGAAGAGACACGATCCCAAGTGGGAGAAGTTTAATAGCAGAAGCGAGTCTCTAAAGATGGAGAAGCTTGATGTCGAAGACCTATTACCACTTGGGAGAGGCTTGGTAGCGTAAGCAAGTCTCCAAAGATGGAGAAGCTTCTTTGCTGGGAAGAGCCTATTCCCACTTGGGAGAGGCTTTGTAGCAGAATCGAGTATCCAAATATGGTGAAGCTTTTTTTGGAAGAGCCTATTCCTACTTGGGAGAGGCTTGATAGCGAGGTTTAGTCTCCAAAGATGGAGAAGCTTCTTGGAAGAGAGCTATTCTCACTGGGAGAGGCTTTGTAGCGAGGCTGCGTCTCCCAAAGATGGAGAGGCTTGCTACTGGAAGAGCCTTTTCCCAAGTGAGGAAGCTTGGTAGAAGAAGCTGCGTCTCCAAAGATGGAGAGGCTTGTTGCGGAAGAACCTATTCTCAAGTGGAAGATGCTTGGTAGCGTAAGGCGAGTCTCCAAAGATGAAAATGCTTGTGCGTGGAAGAGCATATTCCTAAGTGGGATATGCAAGGTAGCAGAAGTGCATCTCCAAAGATGGGGAGGAATGCTGCGGAAGAGCCTATTCCCAAGTGGGAGAGGCTTGGTAACAGAAGCGAGTCTTCAAAGATGGAGAAGCTTGCTGCGAAAGATCGTATTCCCAAGTTGGAGAGGTTTGGTAGCAGAAGTGAGTCTCCAAAGATGGAGAAGCTTGCTGCGGAAGTCTTATTTCCATCAGGGAGAGGCTTGGTAGCAGAAGCGAGTCTCTAAAGATAGAGAAGCTTGCTGCGGAAGAGCGTAATCCCAAGTGTGAAAAGATTAATAGCAGAAGTGAGTCTCCAAAGATGGAGAAGCTTTGTGCGGAAGACCTATTCCCACTTGGGAGAGGCTTGGTAGCAGAAGCGAGTCTTCAAAGATGGAGAAGCATATTGCGGAAGAGCCTATTCCTACTTAGGAGAGGATTGGTAGCGAGGCGTGTCTCCAAAGATGGAGAGGCATGTCTTGCGAAGAGCCTATTTCTAAGTGGGAGAGGCTTGGTATTAGAAGTGCATCTCTAAAGATGGAGAGGCATGCTGTAGAAGAGCCGATTCCCAAGTGGAAAATGCTAGGTAGCAGAAGCGAGTCTCCAAAGATGGAGAGGCTTGCTGCGGAAGAGCCTATTTCCAATGCTAGGTAGCAGAACCGCGTCTCCAAAGATAGAGAGGCATGGTGTGGAAAAGGCTTGGTAGCTGAAGCGAGTTTTCAAAGATGGAAAAGCTTTTTGCGGAACAGTCTATTCCCACTTGGGAGAGGCTTAATAGTAGATGCGAGTCTCCAAAGATGGAGAAGCTTGATGCGGAAGACCTATTACAACTTGGGAGAGGCTTGGTAGCGTAAATAAGTCTCCAAAGATGGAGAAGCTTCTTGCTGGAAGAGCCTAATCCCACTTGGGAGAGGCTTTGTAGCGTAATCGAGTCTCCAAAGATAGAGAAGCTTTTTATGGAAGAGCCTATTCCCACTTAGGAGAGAGGCTTGATAGCATAAGCGAGTCTCCAAAGATAGAGAAGCTTGTCATGGAAGAGCCTATTCCCACTTGGGAGAAGCTTTGTAAGTGAGCGTCTCAAAGATGGGGAGGCTTCCTACGGAAGAGCCTTTTCCCAAGTGAGGAAACTTGGTAGAAGAAGCTGCGTCTCTAAAGATGGAGAGGCTTGTCATGCGGAAGAGCCTATTCCCTAGTGGGAGAGGCTTGGTAGTAGAAGCGAGTCTCCAAAGATGTAGACGCTTGCTGTGGTAGAGCATATTCCTAAGTGGGAGAGGCTAGGTAGCAGAAGCGCATCTCCAAAGATGGGGAAGAATGTTACGGAAAAGCCTATTCCCATGTGGGAGAGGTTTGGTAGCAGAAGCGAGTCTCCAAAGATGGAGAAGCTTGCTGCGAAGGATCGTAGTCCCAGGTTGGAGAGGCTTGGTAGCAGAAGCGAGTCTTCAAAGATGGAGAAGCTTGCTGTGGAAGAGCGTATTCCCACTTGGGAGAGGCTATGTAGCTGAATCGAGTCTCCAAAGATGGAGAAGTTTGTTGCGGAAGAGCCTATTCCCACTTGGAAGAGGCTTGGTTGCAGAAGCGAGTCTCCAAAGATGGAGAAGCTTGCTGCCGAAGAACCTATTCCCACTTGGGAGAGGCTTGGTAGTAGAAGCATGTCTCCAAATATGGAGAGGCTTGCGATGGAAGAGCCTTTTCCCAAGTGAGGAAGCTTGGTAGAAAAAGCGGGTCTCCAAAGATGGAGAGGCTTACTTCGGAAGAGCCTATTCTCAAGTGGGAGAAGCTTGGCAGCAGAAGCGAGTCTCCAAAGATGAAGACGATTGCTGTGAAAGAGCATATTCTCAAGTGGGAGAGGCTAGGTAGCAGAAGCGCATCTCCAAAGATGGGGAGGCATGCTGCGGAAGAGCCTATTCCCAAGTGGGAGAAGCTTGGTAGCGAGCGAGTCTCCAAAGATGGAGAAGCTTGAAGAGCCTATTCCCATTTGGGAGAGGCTTTGTAGCGTAATCGAGTCTCCAAAGATGTAGAAGCTTTTTGCAGAAGAGCCTATTCCCACTTGGGAGAGGCTTGATAGTAGAAGCGAGTCTCCAAAGATGGAGAAACTTGCTGCGGAAGAGCCTATTCCCACTTGGGAGAGGCTTTGTAGCGTAATCGAGTCTTCAAAGATGGAGAAGCTTTTTATGGAAGAGTCTATTCCCACTTGGGAGAGGCTTGCATAGCGAGGTTTAGTCTCCAAAGATGGAGAAGCTTGATGCGGAAGACCTATTACCACTTGGAGAGGCTTGGTAGCGAGTTTAGTCTCCAAAGATGGAGAAGCTTGTCATGGAAGAGTCTATTCCCACTTGGGAAAGGCCTTGTAGCGTAAGCGTCCCCAAAGATGGAGAGGCTTGCTACGGAAGAGCCTTTTCCCAAATGAGGAAACTTGGGAGAAGAAGCGCGTCTCTAAAGATGGAGAGGCTTGTCTTTGCGGAAGAGCCTATTTCCTAGTGGGAGAGGCTTGGTAGTAGAAGCGAGTCTCCAATGATGTAGACGCCATCGTGGAAGAGCATATTTCTCGGTGGGAGAGGCTTCAGAAGCACATCTCCAAAGATGGAGAAGAATGTTGCGGAAGAGCCTATTCCCATGTGGGAGATGTTTGGTAGCAGAAGCGAGTCTCCAAAGATGGAGAAGCTTGTTGCGAAAGATCGTAGTCCCAGGTTGGAGAGGCTTGGTAGCAGAAGCGAGTCTCCAAAGATGGACAAGCTTGTTGCGGAAGAGCCTATTCCCACTTGGTAGAGGCTATATGAAGTAATCGAGTCTCCAAAGATGGAGAAGCTTGTTGCGGAAGAGCCTGTTCCCACTTGGGAGAGGTTTGCAGTAGCGAGCGAGTGTCCAAAGATGGAGAAACTTGTCATGGAAGAGCCTATTCCCACTTGGAAGAGGCAGTAGTAGAAGCACGTCTCCAAAGATGGAGAGGCTTGCTATGGAAGAACCTTTTCCCAAGTGAGGAAGCTTGGTAGAAGAAGCGGGTCTCCAAAGATGGAGAGGCTTGCTGCGGAAGAGCCTATTCTCAAGTGGGAGAGGCTTGGCAGGAGAAGCGAGTCTCCAAAGATGAAGACGCTACGTGGAAGAGCATATTCTCGGTGGGAGAGGCTAGGTAGCGAGCGCATGTCCAAAGATGGGGAGGCATGCATGCGGAAGAGCCTATTCCCATGTGGGAGAAGCAGTAAGCAGGCGAGTCTCCAAAGATGGAGAAGCTTGCTCATGAAGATCGTAGTCCCAAGTGGTAGAGACTTGGTTGCGTAAGCGAGTCTCCAAAGATGGAAAAGCTTGCTGCAGAATAGCCTATTCCCATTTAGGAGAAGCTTGGTAGCATAAGCGAGTCTCTAAAGATGGAGAAGCTTGTCTTGGAAGAGCGTAGTCCTACGTTGGAGAAGCTTAATAGCATAAGCGAGTCTCCAAAGATGGAGAAGCTTAATGCGGAAGACCTATTTCCACTGAGAGAGGCTTGGTAGCGTAAGCGAGTCTCCAAAGATAGAGAAGCATGTTGTAGAAGAGCCTATTCCCACTTGGGGATATTTTGTAGCAGTAATCGAGTCTCCAAAGATGGAGAAGCTTGTTGCGGAAGAGCCTATTCCTACTTAAGAAAGACTTGGTAGTATGTGAGTCTCCAAAGATGGAGAAGCTTGTCTGCTGGTGAGAGCCTATTCCCACTTGAGAGAGGCTTGGTAGCGTAGTGTGTCTCCAAAGATGGAGAGGCATGCGGAAGAGCCTATTTCTAAGTGGGAGGCTTGCAGCGTGTTGCGTCTCTAAAGATGGAGTGGCTTGCTGGGGAAGAGCCTATTCCCAAGTGGGAGAGGCTAGGTAGCTGAAGCAAGTCTCCAAAGATGGAGAAGCTTGCTGTGGAAGAGCCTATTCCCAAGTGGGAGATGCTGGGTAGCAGAAGCGAGGCTCCAAAGATGGAGAAGTTTGATGCGGAATAGCCTATTCCTAAGTGGGAGATGCTAGGGAGCAGAAGCGCGTCTCCAAAGATGGAGAGGCATGTTGTGGAAGAGCCTATTCCCAAGTGGGAGAGGCTTGGTAGTAGAAGCGAGTCTTCAAAGATGGAAAAGCATGCTCCGAAAGAGCATAGTCCCAAGTGGGAGAATCTTAATAGCAGAAGCGAGTCTCTAAAGATGGAGAAGCTTGATGCGGAAGACCTATTACCACTTGGGAAAGGCTTGGTAGCAGAAGTGAGTCTCCAAAGATGGAGAAGCTTGCTGCGGAAGAGCCTATTCCCACTTGGGAGAGGCTTTCAGAGCGTAATCGAGTCTCCAAATATGGCGAAGCTTTTTTTGGAAGAGCCTATTCCCACTTGGGAGAGGCTTGATAGCGGTTTAGTCTCCAAAGATGGAGAAGCTTGTCATGAAGAGCCTATTCCCACTTGGGAGAGGCTTTAGTGTGTAAGCGGCCCCAAAGATGGAGAGGCTTGCTACGAAAGAGCCTTTTCCCAAGTGAGGAAGCTTGGTAGAAGAAGCCCGTCTCCAAAGTTGGAGAGGCTTGCTACGGAAGAACCTATTCTCAAGTGGGAGATGCTGGGTAGCAGAAGGGAGTTTGCAAAGATGAAAACGCTTGCTGTGGAAGAGCATATTCCTAAGTGGGATATGCAAGGTAGCAGAAGCGCATCTCCAAAGATGGGGAGGAATGCTGCGGAAGAGCCTATTCCCAAGTGGGAGAGGCTTGGTAACAGAAGCGAGTCTCCAAAGATGGAGAAGCTTGCTGCGAAAGATCGTAGTCCCAAGTTGGAGAGGCTTGGTAGTAGAAGTGAGTCTCCAAAGATGGAGAAGCTTGCTGCGGAAGTTTTATTCCCATTAGGGAGAGGCTTGGTAGCAGAAGCGAGTCTCTAAAGATGAAGAAGCTTGCTGCGGAAGAGCGTAGTCCCAAGTGTGAAAAGATTAATAGTAGAAGTGAGTCTCCAAAGATGGAGAAGCTTTGTGCAGAAGACCTATTCCCACTTGGGAGAGGCTTGGTAGCAGAAGTGAGTCTCCAAACCGCACTCTGATACTAAGCTGTAACGCCCCAAATAAAGACTATGTAAAATCAAATAAAATTTTAAAATTTACTCGAATCTATAGAAAAGTAAAACCGTGCTATGATACTAAGCTGTAACGCCCCAAATTTTTTCTCAAACCGTAGGGCTACTTAAAAATCTTTAAGTAATATTTGACGAATCCAAATAGGTTTTCCATACCTTTGAATGATTTTAAAATTTTAACTATTGCAGAAAATAACAAACGCTCATGAGAAAAGAAATTAACTTCTAAAATTTAAAGATTTTACCTACACCGCAATATGTGTCGCCATAATTTATTTGACCATCCAAACGTATTCCAAAATTTACAAGAATTGAACTGTAAATATATTGAACCTTAGAGTAAAATATGTTAAAATTTCATACCTACGCTGTTTGGGAGGTGAAAAACATAGCCAAAGTTGCTTAAAATTGTCTCGGGTGCATTGAGGCATTTCGCTAAAATGTTCAAAATAAATTTATACGACGTGATTTTTGAGTGATTCCAAATCGTGCTATTAGACTACGCAGAGAGTTATGATTTTTCATATTTAGGATAGAAAGCTAAAATTTCATAAATGAAACTAAGCAACTTTCTCTTTAAATTTTCAAACGGCAACCAAAACAACATTTGGATTTTTCCTTGTACTTTATATGATTAAAGATAATAAATCCATCATTGAATTGAAGTTTTTACATCATAAATGACTCAATCATCTCAACGCCAAAATTTAAATAAAATAACATTGTGCCAACTTCAAGATTGCTATCCTACGCCATCGCATCAATGCCAACTATCTTAATCTGAAAATTTATTCATCTTGGGGTGAGTATTTTATAAGAAATACTCAGTAAAAAAGTATACTAACATGCTAAAAAAAATTATACAAAATATAAATAGCGTGCTATCACTTTAAAACGTAGCTAAGTAACAACATAATTCGGTGGCCGACATTACATAGATTTATAAGTTATTATCAGCAATCACATCTTCCATAAGTGATTACTTTCCATCACTACACAAAGCAATCACATCTTCCATAAGTGATTACTTTCCATCACTACACAAAGTCCCATCATAAATATTTAACATGTCATTCATTTCACGTATTAATTTCTCCCAAGATAAAATTTGTAAAACATAGCTTATAGTAATAATAACTTGGCAGTTTCTTTTCCTCAAGTAATGACATCGAGCTTGCCTTTTCACTTCTCAAAATCCGAGTGTTTTGGTGTGATTTGGGTGATAAAAAAAAATGAAGAAGGTGAAGGTAAAATCTGGTTTATGCTGGTCGAGAATGGGGACCTTTGGATAGGAAGATTATGACTTAGGTGGGTGAAAATTTGGGCAGAAAGAGGGTACACGGCTTGGGGAATATATAGGAGAAATAAATGGACAGAGGCCGATTTTTCAGAGAGGAGGAAAGGGTAAGTAAACTACAACTGGGGCTGAAAGAGAAAGGAAGGAGATGAACCAATTCGCTGGACTTCTTGATGGCCGAAACCTGGAAGAAAAGCTGGGCTCTTACTGGCTGAAATTTGGAGAGGAAAATGGAGGTATTGATGGCCGAAAATGGGGTAGGCTTTGGGAGAGATTCAGTGATTCTTTGTGCTAAGAAAGATGGGGGAAAAGTGGGACTTAAGGCGGGGTCAATCAGGGAACATGGCCAATTTTTCTTCAGCCGAGTGCCGAAAGGATTGGCTGATTTTTGAAGTGGAATAATGGGGCTCGAAGTGGGGCTTTGGTGATGGAACAATGGGTTGTTTAGGGAAGATCATATGGGCATTTTTGGCATCCCCTTCGAGAGGGGGTTTATTGGCTGAAAAGTGGAGCGGATAGGTGCTGGCTTGGGCTGGTTGTTGGGGACTTTATGCTTGAAAAAATTTGGCTCAGAAGTGAGAGAATAAAGGGGCCGAAACGGAGCTATATAAATGGTCGAAAAGTGGGTTGGAAAATATTTAATTTCTGATGGTTTTTATTTAAACAATTTAGTTTACTTTACCTAAAATTGATTCGAGAGAAGAAATATTCGACTTAAGAAAAAAAATTTAATTGGTCACAATGATTAATAAAGCTTTATATTCGTCACATAAAAATAAGACACGAGTGACAAATTAATACGACTAAAATATTTAAAAAGGTACTCGAATGTTCATATCGACGTTAGAAGTTAAGATTTTATTTTATTAAATTTAAAAGATGAAAAAATATTTTTTTCCGATCGCTATACTTTTCCTACAAATCAGTTAAAACCACCCACAATTTATCATGCTTCTCATATAAATTATATATGTACTTCCGCACAATAAATATACGAAGATAAATTCGAGCATACATACAACATAAAAACTAACAACTTGTGACTTTTTTTCATCTTCAAAATATCAAATTATACAATAAAAATACGAATATTGCAAAGGACAGCTATGAGCTTGTTTGATGAAACTTAAAAACCTACTAAAAAATAAAATTCAGTTAATAATTAATTTTAATCACATATTTAATTAAACTTACAATTTTTATTAATTTACATTTCATTAACTTTTTATTAAAATATGTTAAAACCCTTCATCAAACAAACGTTAAGAGCTTGTTTGATTGGGTTTAAAAACCCATTTTGATTTTTTTAAGCCGTAATTTTTGACTTTTCAACCCACTTTTAACATGAAAAGTCAACAATTTCAACTCAAAAAA
This sequence comes from Forsythia suspensa, assembly GCA_023638005.1. Taxonomy (NCBI): domain Eukaryota; kingdom Viridiplantae; phylum Streptophyta; class Magnoliopsida; order Lamiales; family Oleaceae; genus Forsythia; species Forsythia suspensa. The sequence goes on along the minus strand of CM042664.1, from coordinate 13,751,839 downwards.
ATCAATATTGGTCAAATAAATCAAAAATTAGTTTAAAAACTAGTTTATAATCTCTGTCAAACGGGCCCTAAATATCATAAAAAAATTTAGACTGAAATATCTACGCAAGAGCAGTTCCATTACCTCACCATTGTGGACCAAGTGATTACAGTTCAAGTCAAACATATACACCAAACACCTGTACATATTTGAGTGGACACCTGTAGAGTCCAATATCATGTTGAGATAAAGATACAAGAATCATGATAAGTGACTAACCACCCCTCGCCCAACCCCCACACCCAAAATCTTGATCCAATCCCATATTCACAAGGCGAAAAAGCTAAGTAGTAATACGAGGAGACATGTCCCACCCCACCCCCCCACCCAAACCCAAAATCTTGATCCAATCCCATATTCACAAGGCGAAAAAGCTAAGTAGTAATATAATATGTCCCCACCCCACCCACCCACCCACCCACGGCAGATCTTTTGTTAATGACAAGCTTAATATTATCTGAATAGCCGACAGAGACACACTTTGCCACGCTAAGATTTAAGTAAACGCTAACGTGTCAACGGCATTAATTCATGCAACACTTGTAAGCCTCTCCTGCCATTCGCCTTTCATGTCAGATGCGTTTTTTTTTTTTTTTTGATCGGAATCAGATACGTTTTTTTTCTCCTATATAAACGTGTAAACTCAAGTCCAATTCACTGCACTACTGCACAAACTCAGAAGTTGAAGAATAACTTGTTATTTGAGTTTTGATACACAATTGAAATTGGAAGAAATGGAGAAGTACGGGGACCAACACGGCAACCAGATGCGCAAGACGGACGAATATGGAAACCCTGTTCAACACACTGGAAAACAAGGAACTGGTCATGGTGGGAAGGGGATGAAAGACAAGATAATGGAGAAGTTGCATGGGCGGCACAAGGATGAGCAGAATTACGGAACTCAAACAACTACACCTGCAGGAGGCTACGGATATGGTGGGAAGGGGATGAAGGACACGATAAAGGAGAAATTGCCTGGGGGGCACAAGGATCAGCAGAATTACGGAACTCATACAACTACACCTGCAGGAGGCTACGGATATGGTGGGAAGGGGATGAAGGACACGATAAAGGAGAAATTGCCTGGGGGGCACAAGGATCAGCAGAATTACGGGACTCATAAAACTACACCTGCAGGAGGCTACGGATATGGTGGGAAGGGGATGAAGGACACGATAAAGGAGAAATTGCCTGGGAGGCACAAGGATAAGCAGAATTACGGGACTCATACAACTACACCTGCAGGAGGCTACGGATATGGTGGAGGAGAGCATCAGGAGAAGAAGGGAGTGGTGGAAAAGATTATGGAGAAGCTGCCTGGTGGCGGCCACTAGATGACATCACTATGTCTGTTTCTAATAAAGTTTAATACTATGTTGTTTTTAAAGTCTGAGATATGCGTCTGAGTCGAGTTTATGTAATAATAAGACACGCCTTAATTTTATGAATAGGTTGGTTAATGTTATCTACTGTTATGGGCAGTAGACACTCGTGGTTTTTAGAGTTGAAACTGTTGAAATTATTGTTTAAAAATGTGTAGATAATATTTGATTGTTATTATAATTTAATGATAAATCAACTACAAATTGAAATTAAATAGTTTGATTGCACAAATTGGGTACAACTGTTTTTTTTTTTTTTTGAAAAGATTTTTTTAAAATAACTTAACGGATAACTATTTTTCAAAAGAGTTTTCAAGATGTGTAGACGAATATTGAATTTGAATTATGTATTTGGTGTTTATTATTATTTTGGTAGTAAAATAATTGATAATTCGTTTTGATGATATTTATTTCTTATTGTATTAAACGATGTAAATATTGAATTCGAATATTATGTATTTGGTGTTTATTAATGTTATTTGTTTGGTAACAAAATAATTGGTAATTCGTTTTAATAATATTTATTTCATAGTGTATTAAACTATGTATATTTCATCCTGGTAACTTTTTAAATATTTTTACGTGAATATAGAAACAACTTTTACTTTCAAAATTATTTTACCGAAAACTAATTTAAAAATTACTAAACAATATCTTTTCTAAATAGCTAAATTATTTATTCAAAACCCATCAAAGTAAAATACTAGGCCATTTTGTAAAAGTTTATAAACACAACAATTTTAAATCTCATTGTAAACTACAACTTACAACAGAGAGAGTGAGTGAGTTGCAACCTAACCAAAATTATTTAAGTGCAACAATTATGTCTACAAAAATAACATGTACTCGAGTTGAATTTATACCATCCCATTCAAAGAATCTCATCATCTATATATTATATTCCAAATCTTTGCCTGAGGTTAAAAAACAACATAAATTTATAAGATAATTTAAAATAAATAATAAAAGTTATTGCCAATATTTTTCATAAATTTGTTATTTTCAAACCATATAAGTTCCAATCTAATTTATTGTGAACAAAGCACTAAAAAGTAGAAAATGAACAAGTAACATGATTCTAGGAGTATTTGCTTTCTTGATAAGATAAGATGAACAACACTTAAATTTTGCTAGATCTCCACCTATTCTCTTATTTGGAATGTCGATTGTGCTGAATCGTGCAGTTACATTTATTTGATTAGTATGATATCGTATATATTTTAAAAATAAATACACATGCATTTCGCGCGGAATGTGTATCTTTCGCTAACAATTAAAGGATTCGAGACGATGTGAAGGACGCCTAAACCTTATGAGACAAAGTCCCAACAAGGGGTGTTTGATTTAGAAGACTACAATAATGACAAAGGATGAAAAGAGCAAAACGAAATGCCTCCAAAGGCACAAGCACACTAGAATTCACTTTGTAAATAAATATTTAAGACTAAATGGAATGAAATTACATTTCTCTGTTTTTTGAGAGTTCCTTCTTTTTCCTCTACTTCGATCAATCTCCTTTCTTTTATACCTTGTCAAACGGTTTTATCACACGTTTTCCTCCGGTCTTGCATAAAAACTTCTCATCGCCCAGCTTTCTTCCTTATCGCCCAAAGAACCACCTCGCCGCCCAATAAGCGCCCATTTCTTCCATAATGATTTCAACTGTTTGTAACTTCCCATGATGATTTAACATGATGATTTAACTTCTTGTAACCCCTTCATGAAGCAATCACTTGATCGCTCAATAACCGCCCATTTCTCCCATGATGATCCCAACTGTTTGTAACTTCCCATGATGATCCAACTTCTTGTAACTCCTTTATGATAATTCAAGTTTGTAACTCCCGACAACGTGGGAATAATGATAAGAAAATGAGAAAAACTACTTATGAACAGTTACTCTTATGCCGTGATCGACCATTCTCTACTCGCCCAACGCCCGAGCGTTTTTGATCCGGGCGATGTCCGTTTTGGGCCCTTCCGGCTTGGACAATTTCTATTGGGCTCAGATCACGAATTTATTTGGGCATCCGTTGGGCCTAGCCGACATATTTTCTAAACCTATATACTTGGGCATTCGGGCATTTATTATGGGCCTATACGTACAATTTTCTTAAGTCTCTCTTTTAGGCCCTTGTTATTTCATATGTCAACAATTACCCCCAATACGGCTTAATTAACATAATTGCTTATTTAATTAGCCATATTCACTTGTAGTGGTTTCGTCTTCGAAAGTTTTTGGCGCCTTAAGTCCTAAATCCTAAAAGCACGATTTACATAAAACCCAAAAGGCGCCATTACCAATGCCCACGTCCACCCCTCATCATCGTCCCTTTTCTCCCTCTATAAAAGGACACTATTCATTCATCTTTTCTTTACCTCCCATTCATCCTTCCAAACCGATCGTCTCACTTGCTTGCAATCTTCTTGTCTATTTTCTGAAACCATGTCGACGTCCGGAGCTTCCTCCAATAACAGCATTACTTTCGAAGATTTCCAAGACCTCCTGACCAAACCCTACGTAAACCCATCAAATCTTCTACCTTCTAGGCCGGATATGAACAGAGTTCTACTTGGGCCCGTCGTTTAGGGACTTGAGACTCTATTGGGCGGCCGCGCGACCGCTTTTTTTCCTTGTACCCAAGGACCTCCTTTCTTGGACCCATTCTCGTTGAAGCCAATCCATGAGAAAAGCATTCGCACATGGCCAAAATCTGATACCACCTTCCGCCTCTGGCATGCGCGTATGATGAAGCATGCTCCTTCGAAGGCGCTTTTTGATCGTGCTAGGATTTCTGATCTTTTGGAAATTGCCACACGTCCCCCTCTATATGATCCAGTTCTTTTCCCCATCGCCCTAAGCTTCTGGTCTTCTGAGTACAATACCTTCGTTTTCCCCCTTGGCCCAATGTCGATTACTCTACGGGATGTTGGTGCTTTGGTTAATCTTCCTCCTCTGGGCGATACCATCTCTCCGCTATATTGATATCCTCCCTTGCTCCAAAGTTTGATAAGAAGTTTACGGACTCCTATTCGTGCATGCGAGAGCTCTATGATAACACGGGCAAAGATCCCACACATGCAGAAAGCGTGTGGCTTTCCTCCAAGTTTGGCTATGTAGGTACATTCTTTGTGTTCCTAGTCTTAAACCTTCCATGGCCTATTTGCCTATCGCCCATGAGTTAGCTCTTGGTAGGTCTTTAAACCTTTGTTCTCTGTTTCTGGCCGCCTTCTATAGAGGCATGGCTTACCTTCAACATCAGCTTAGGACCAATGCTTCTCCCCATCGGAAGTGGGCCTCTTTCGCTCGCTCAATTGTGGTTGAGAGCATACTTTCCACAACTTGGTGTTCCTTCAATTCCCCTGTGTCCGTGAGTTGTTACGGGCTAATTATGAACCAATTAGCTCCCGTGGATATGTCTAACCGGACGTCTTTACATTCTTTTATAATTTAAATTCAATTCCCTCGTTCTTTCCTTTCTCCATTCATCAAGTTCCACCACGTCCAACCTCCTCTTAGTTTGAGAACGAGGTGAGTAATGTCTTGCCCGTTTGGGTCCAATACTTGACCGGGCGAGAATTGTTTCATGACATTCTCACGGGCACTAATGCCAAGGCTTGGGTCAAGTCTATGCTCCCAGGTTCTTTGCCCGACTTTGACTTGGTTTTGGCCAAACTTGGCCCCTTCCTCCTTGTTACTCAAAGAGTTTTCAAGAACGTTTTCATACCATCACCAAAGTGGAGGCCCAAGCTATAGATGAGCGTAATGCTTCCTTAATGAACGGGTTTTCTTTGGCTCCTTTCAATCCCACTTTGGCCGTTCATCCTCTTTTTGAGCAGTTTTGGCCTTGGTGAAGCGTGGCTCTTCTCTACTAATGTCACCAAGCATTCCACATACTTGAGGGGTCGTGGTCTTCGAGGACTTCCATTTCTTCTCCTCCGATTCCTATCCTGCTTTGTGCCCATATCCGTCAAACAACACGCTCCTTTGTCTTCCCCTACAAAGCCTTCGACGGTGCGTACAGACGTTCTCACGCGCCTTACCATTCAATCCGGTTCTCCTCCCGCTCATACTTGGAGTTGCAAGAGGTACATCCGGTAGAAAGCGGCTGCGCCGGACCCATCGGATCAAGGCGGCGATGAGTGATGATGATGATAGTGCTACTCCTCCTCGATCGGAAGAAAGGTAACTGATTTTTCTTCATTTAAAGAACTCTTTAGCATGAATATTGACATTCTCTTTGTATTCTAAACCGGAGGGAGTTACTTCTCCTTTGAAAAAATCCCCATCGTCCGACCCTTCAATTCTTCAATCGTCCGAGCCGACCATAGATGTGGATTTGCCCGAGAAGGATTTGGAGAGCGGCCGCTTCAATCGCCCATGCAGTTGAAGAATTGTCATCATTTCGTATGCGTTTCCCCTCCGGATGTAGAACCGGGTGGTAATATGTGCTTATAGTTGTAATTGAATTCTACCATTTGACATGGCTTTACTCTTGAAGCACTTATCATCATTTATCCTTTTGCGGAAAGACCAATTGACTTGCCGGTTGTACACGAACCAATGCGTCCGGTTGCATCCCGGGCCATCACGTTCGGATAGGGGTGACTCTTCACAAAGCGGTACAATCGTTGATGGCACACTTCCCCCTTCTTCCTCTAAGACCACCGATGAGGTAATTTTTTTCGATTTCCTTACCTTGCTTATTTCCAAAGAAACACCGAGTAATTGTTGTACCTTTACTGTGGGATCTTGATACCATCTTGCGCTCTATTCAGGACTTGTTTACATCATGGGAACAAGTGAAGGCTAGTCAGGCCGCTCGTTCGTCTTCGGCCAGTCGTCCTTCTTCTGCCTCTGGTGCTTTCTCCATGGAAAACATGAACATCCTAAAGCAGGCAGTACTTGAATATACTTCCTTCATGGACATGGATATCTCACATGCTAGTGCGGCCAACCATCGGGACAAATTTGAGCATTTAAGCCACCAAATGGCTCAAGCACTTGAGCTTCCTTCGCTCAAACTCCCCACCGATCTCAAGTTATCGTTGAAAGTCATTCATCAAGAGATAAGTGCATTCTTGGCCAAGAATGTGGAGCTCAAAGTCAAGAAGACTCAATATGTCGCAGCCATAACGAAAAGGAATCCTTCACCAAGAAATCGATCAAGCCAAAAACAATTTGAGCGAGATTTCTTCCGAAGTCATGGTTGAAGACTCCTTGATGATGAGTTTGGTACGCTTTCGGATGAAGGAAATCCAAGAAAAGATGGACGATCGCAAGGCCGGTGGCGACTAAGAAGCGCAACGCTCACTGGGAAGTTGAGCAGGCTAAATCTTTACTTGGCGTTATTCAAGTTTAGAAGTGGGACGATGGTTTTATGGATGAACTATCGTCATTGCTCAACATTCAACAGTAGCGATGAATGGGAAAACTTAGAGAGCAAATGCGCTCTATCCGGGGAAGGATGTAGTTAGGATTTTAAAGTTTTAAAGACAACTTTTGTTTTATCCAGTTTCCCCTTTGTAATGGCAGCCACTTATGGCAACCAAATTATCTGATGAAATGAAAAGCTCTATTTGTTTATAGAATTTCATCCCTTAATGTTTAAACCTCTAATCGTTCAAAGTCCCAAACCGACTAACGTACTTCTTTAAATATTTGCCATTAATAGATCTCATGTGCCTCATACCATCCAAATTTTCTAAATGATATGCCCCATTTGGCAACACCTCTTTAATTGTATGGTCCTTCCCAATTTGGTGACCATTTCCCAAACTTTGGATTACTACTATCCAATGGGAGTATTGTTTTCCATACCAAATCTTCGTGCTAAAACATTTGGCTATAACCCTTTTATTATAATATGAAGCCACTTGTCTTTTCTCGAATTTGCAATCTATCTAAAACGCAGCTCAACTTTAGTTCGTCCAATTCTAATAAATTTTGCACAAGTAGTTCAAGATGCTCATTTTCATCTATATTATTTTGCAAACGTGCTACGATCGATTGCACATTAATTTCCATAGGCGACATTGCTTCTTGCCCATATGTCAATTGGAAAGGAGTCACTTTAGTACTAGATCGCGGCGAAGTTCTCAGAGGCCCATAACGCCCTATTCAAGCATTCATGCCAATTTCTAGCATTTTCACCTATCATTTTCCTTATGATACCCTTTAAAACCTTATTTGACGATTACGCTTGGCGTTGGATTGGGCGTAATAAGGCGCGAGAGTTTGCCAACTTGATTCCAAACTCGCTCGTAAATTCTTTCACTTGATTCCCGTTCAAAGAAGTTCCATGATCCATCACTATAGTTTGAGGTATCCCAAATCTATATACGATATGATCACGAATGAACTCTATGACATTTCCTTGGGAAATTTCTTTTTAAAGGTACCGCTTCTACCCATTTAGTGAAAAAATCAGAGCGACTATTATAAAGGTATGTTGCTTGGATGACGGTGGGTAAATCTTTCCTATCGTGTCTATCGCCCAACACTTGAAAGGCCATGGTTTGATAATAGATACCATTTCACGCTGGCACTCTTTGGATTGGGCCATGTTTTTGACACTCCAAGCAACTTTTGGCATCTTGAACGCATATCTCGCCCATTTTAGGCCAATAATACCCATTCACGATGATCAACCACCTCATCTTTTGGCCGATTTTGATGTGCTCCGCACACTCCTTCATGTGTTTCGCCATAACCACTTTAGCTTCTTGCAAATTTATGCACTTCAAAAGTACACCATCCGGCGTTTCTTATATAATTCACTTTCAATCAACCAAATAGTTCGATTGAACGTAATTTTAACTTCCGTCGCTCTTCTTATTTGGTTCTTCCGTGAATTTTTGTATTTCTTCTCTCCAATCCAATGCGTCTCCATTTTGTATACAATGCACATTAAACCCTTTTCGCCCTTCGTTGAAGTACGGTGCAATATCGTTCGCACTCATGCACGCAGAATCGTTATTCAGCATTTTTGAATAACCTGATGCCATTTGGGCCAATTCATTTGCCAGATCGTTATACATTCTATTAACGTATTGAAGCTCTACTTGGTCGAACTCGTCCAAGAGCTCTTGAGCGATGCCATATTGACTTATGACTGAGTCACTTTGGCATTTAAACTCGCCATTCAATTGATAAATTATTAATTGAGAATCACCTCGGATAAGTACGTTTTTCGTCCCCAAATCCAATAATAATTCTAAACCGACAATCAACGCTTCGTATTCGGCTTGATTATTAGTACACATTTCAGTTAGGGCGAAAGCAAACTTGTAGCAAACCCCTAGTGGGTTTATTAGCACTACCCCTACTCCTGCACCTCTTAGCGGTTTTGAACCGTCAAAGTATAAAATCCAGGGTTTTAGTTCGAGCGAATTGACTTCTAATTCGATTTCCTTAGGTACGTCTAAGCACGGATGATCGGCCAAAAAGTTAGCCAATGCTTGATTTTTTACTGCCTTTTGTGGTATGAACTGTATTTCAAATTCTGACAGTGCTAAAGTCCAAAGACCAATCCTTTGATGCAAAACAGGACGAGAGAACATGTACTTAACCAAATTTACTTTAGAAATTAAGTAAATAGTTACAGGCCGTAAGTAAGCCCTTAATTTAGTACATGTAAAATACAAAGCAAGACATAATTTTTCAATAGCAGAATAATTACATTCACACACGAAGAAGTCGCTCATCGAGATAATATATCGCCCTTTCTTCTCCAAACTGATCGTCCTGGGCGACTAGTCCGGCTATTGACTCCTGCTCGGCCGATATATAAACTTTCATTGGCCGACCTTGGATAGGTGAAACTAATACTGGTGGATTTGACAAATATGTCTTCAGGCTATGGAAAGCCTCTTGATGCTCCTCCTTCCAGACGAAGTCGTCCTGATTTTTCAACTTTAGAAGAGGCGAGAAAGCTTTCGTTCGCCCTGCACAATTAGATATGAAACGTCGTAAGAAGTTCACTTGCCCAAGGAATCTTTGTAATTCCTTTTTGTCCTTAGGTGGTTTAGCCTCTAAAATGGCTTTTGCTTTATTTTATCAAGTTCAATTCCTCTTTCATGCACTAGGAATCCTAGGAAATTTCTGCATTAACACCAAATGCACACTTCAACGGATTCAATTTTAATTTATATTGTCTCATCCGTTCGAATGAACGTTTCAATTGTTGGAGATGGTTTTCTTCTTTCAATGATTTAACCACTATATCATCAACATAAACTTCAACGAAATCTCCTATCATGTCATGAAAAATTAGATTCATTGCCCTTTGATAAGTGGCTCCTGCATTTTTTAAACCAAAAGGCATGACCACCCATTCAAAACATCCTAAAGCACCTGGGCATCTGAATGCAGTTTTATGTATATCTTCTTGACTATATAAATTTGGTTGTATCCGAATATCCATCCATAAAAGAGTACATCACATGTCCAGTGATTGAATCTACTAAGGAATCTACCGTTGGCATTGGATATTCATCTTTAGGCGTTGCTAAGTTCAAATTTCGAAATCTATGCAAACCCTAATACTACCATTTTTCTTTGATCTGAGCACAATATTAGACAACCATTCAACGTGTCGCCGTCCTTATAAAACCCGCCTTTAACAACCGTTCTATTTCTTTCTTTACTTGGGCAATACATTAGGAGCAAAACGTCACGGGGTTGCTTATGTGGTTTAAAGTGTGGCTTAGTTGGTAGCCTATGTTCCACCAAATTTTTATCTAAACCGGGCATGTGTTCATATTCCCAAGCAAAACAATCTCTATACTCTTTTAACAAAGCAATTAACTGGTCACTTACCTCTTTGCTAAGCATCTGACTGACAAATGTTGGGCGATCTTCTTGTTCCTCTCCAATATTTACTTTCACCAAGGGGTCTTGTGCTTGGGCGTGCCCTGTCTTCATGACTCCTATCACATCGTCGTTCAAGCTCCTTGTATTGATGTCTTCTGCATCTAAACAATCCACCTTATTCACTTCTCGGCCAATATTCTGTTCTAACTTGAACACGGCTAATTTATCCCTTAAAATCTTTAAAGCCGTTTTCTTTCTTATTTCTCCTTCGCACTTTTTCTCGAAAGCCATTGACTTGGCTTTGGCATCCTGAAGGTTAGGTACCTTCTTCAACATTTATTGAATATCTTTTTTGCCAATCATTGGCTCTTCAAGGGCCACTATGTTTGGCCTCATTTGATCGAACATTTCAGTAAATGCATCTATTGATAATGGCTCCTCGCTCTGCGCGATGATCTGAGTTTCTTCACCATCTTGGACTACTCTCACAGGCCCATAATTTCCTTCATACATAAACTTCTCGATCGAGTTCGCTTCTGTAACAAAAGGTCTATGATCTGCTTGCACCACTTCGGCTTCACCTTTATCGTTCCAAAAAACTAGACACTGATGGAGTGACGAAGGTATACAACGATTTCCATGAATCCAATCTCTTCCTAACAACACATTGTAGCTAGTCGGCCCGTCTATTACAAAGAATACTGTGGTTTTGGTGATAGTTCCTACCGTTACGTCCAAAGGCATTACTCCTTTGGCCGAAGTCACCCCGCCATTGAAGCTCGTAAGGATAACTTCAGTAGGGATCAAGTCACTCTCTGTCTTAGCAAATTTCTTTATCATTCTAGATGGAATGGTATTAATAGCGGCCCCATTATCTATGAGAACTTTGGCTACAGGGATGCCATTGACTAGAGCCTTTACATATAATGGCCTCAAATGTTTGGTTAAATTGGCGTTGGCTTCTTAAAGATGACCCTTTCAGTCGCCTCTATCTCCACTTCTCGTTTCCCGTCATCCTTTGGATCGAAATGCTGTGTCAGGTTTACGTGCAACATTTCGTGACCGATCTTCATGCCGGGCTCTTGAGCTTCTTTGTCGCTCACTTCCTCCCAACCCGTAGGGGATGGTAATATCGTTGGAGGTGATCCATACTTTTCGAGCAGCTGGTACCCTCATTTTCCTCTTGGGCCCCGTATAACACGTAATAATCAAAAGATCGCCCGGATGGTTCGCCCAACAAATCTACTTCTCGTACCCTCTTCTTGATACAAATTGTTTTAGCAATTTGTTATATGAAACTCCTCTTTTTCTTCTCTCGACTCTAAGTCAATCTCTTCTTCCACATCCGTCAAGCCATCATCTTCTTCTTCTCCTCCATAGATATCTCAGGAGGTTTGCCCGATTTCTACCACGCATTCCAATGTGCATGCTTCTTCACTCTCATCTTCTTGTGGCCCCTCATCCCTTTGCTTTTAAATTCATTGCAAGCGAGATAATTATTAGCCAATATTGGGGTAAAGAACCAAAGCGAATGGTGATGGATTGTCCGGGATCTTCTTCATCTTCGCCTTCTTTGTGTCTTTCAAACTTGACCTACGGAAGAATCTTCCGCAATTCTCTGTTGAATCATTCACATTATGTTCCTTCTCATCTTCGAGATTTTCTTTAGCAACCGTGTTGGAGAAATTAGGCGATTTGGGACGTATCACTTCTTGTTCTTTGCCTCATCATTCGTCCATAATTTCTCTCGATGACGTCTCTGCTTGTGTGTCCTAGTCATTTGATCAAAGGGTATCACCCTTCCGCCTTTATATTGGAATGAGTGCCATACATTCGATCGGTGAAATTTGTGGCACGAACGTTCTATTGTTGAGCATCCGCTGCCGTTGTACACCGGCTACCGCCATCATACATTGGCTCGACCCGTCTTTCAAAAGGAGGTCGTGATACCTTTCGTCCTTGAACAGTTGGAAATTTTGGGTTGTGTTTGGATGATTGTGATACTCCCATACTTCCGTTTTCTCCTCTTCATCTATTTCTCTCGCTACATCTAGCACACAACACTTTTTATTCCTTTCAACTTCTTTACCTTTGAGACGTTTGAACACGGCTGGGATGCGGTTCAAGATCTTAAATCCCCATTATCTACCACCAATTTGAATTTAGGTAAACCACTTTTGAAACCTCACGACAACATATTAACTCCTAGTGGTCGCGGAAAAGGATTCTCATCCACCGCCATCTTCTTTTTAGCTTCAAAAGTAATTCGCATACGATTCGATGGCATCCGTAATACATGACGAAAAACCAAACAATTATTAGTTGTATGAGACCATGCATTATGCCACTTACAATATTTTTTATCCTTAATTTGCTCGAGATTTGGCAATTTGTGTTTATCGCTTTCGATTTTATTTGCTTGTCTTTATACAATCTATCAAATATAGTATCTGCTTTGGTTACATCGAACGAAAACGTTCTAGCCTTCTTGCTTGTATCTCTCAGAGGCTCGTTTTTCGCCGTCATCCCTGAATTAATCATTAACGGACATTCATAAGCATCTCCTTTAATCAATTCGGCCAAACATATTTCAGTTTGATCATAATATTCATCCACAACGTGAACGTCGAAGTTTGGGTCTCTATAATAAGTCCCTTTGCTGGAATTTTTCATTTGTTCCTCTTCCCTTATCAAACGCTCATACCTAATCACATTGGCCGTTAATTGAAAGAGATCAGGAAACTCCTATCCCGAAATTTCTTTTCAAGTCGAAACTTAAACAACTTTGAGCAATCTTAACAAACTCTTTTTCGGGTAAGGGCACAAAGCATTTACTCCTAGCGATCTTAAACCTTTGAAGAAAAACTTACGCCCATTCGGTTGGCATTTGGCGAATTCGCCAAATCACCAAGGTGACTTGATTGATTTTATAGAATTGGGCGTGGAACAACTGTTCTAATTGTTGCCATGTCCGAACAGAGTTTGTTTGGCAAATTAATGAACCATGAAAAAGCTACTCTGTTAGTGAACTAGGAAACAACCTTATTTTATGGTAATCACTTACTTCACCGCATTGCGGTGTGAATCGCCCTACATGTTCCAATGTTGAAACCTCCCTAAACCCGTGAATAGTGAAAATTCCGGCACTTTATATCCCTAGGCCCACGGATAGGCTTGGTCTATCCGATCGGGATATGGCTTTTATAGGTTGGCCTAATGAAAGGACGCATTCCAAAAGCCATCCGATCTTGCATTATCTCGGTGATTTGGTTTCTTAAAGCCATGTTTGGATCATATGGGACTCCTATTGGTTGATTCATTGTGTGGAATCATTTGAGGTCTATTGTTTAAACTGGATTTGTGGCCAAATTACCATTACTCATGGTATTATTGCCATTTACTTGGACATTTGCCCCTTCGTTAACACGTGTTGCGTTTTGTCCTATATTTGGCATATTTTCTCTTGCATTCGGGCTACCCCCCAAGTTGGACGATCCCACATTATGACCACTCAAATTGGCCACGTTGCCTCCACCCACATTTGACGTCGATGGTATAAAAGGCATTTCTATTCCTTGACTAGGATTTATAGGGTTCATTGTCGGTGAATTGTGCCCTACAACCGTCCTAGCTTGGAAATGATTCCCTATATTTGGCAAATTTGGTTGACATGTCTGGCCTACTAACCTAGTTATAAGTTCATTTAAAGTACTTAATTGTTTGGCCATGTTGTCGTAATGCACATTTCGGTTTGAACAAATTTTTCCATATCATGAACATTTTGCAAGCTTTACCGTCCCACAACATCTTGCGTGAGTTCGCCAAGTAATGCGCGCATGGTTCGTGGACTCAATTCCGTCATTGGCTCATAACGGCTTTGATTTTGTCCCTCCGTTGTTTGGTGTATTTTTGTTGTTCTTCATATCGCTCGATCACGGATTGAATTACCGGTCGTTGGTGGTTCCTTATCCGAGTTCTTGTGAGGCATATTGTTCTACCCTCTTGTATCTTCTAACACCAAAAGTGTCCCATGGGCGTGCCAAATTGTTTGTCGCGGAATGTGTATCTTTCGCTAACAATTAAAGGATTCGAGACGATGTGTAAGGGACGCCAAACCTTATGAGACAAAGTCCCAACAAGGGTGTTTGATTTAGAAGACTACAATAATGACAAAGGATGAAAAGAGCAAAACGAAATGCCTCCAAAGGGCACAAGCACACTAGAATTCACTGTAAATAAATATTTAAGACTAAATGGAATGAAATTACATTTCTCTGTTTTTTGAGAGTTCCTTCTTTTTCCTCTACTTCGATCAATCTCCTTTCTTTTATACCTTGTCAAACGGTTTTATCACACGTTTTCCTCCAGTCTTGCATAAAAACTTCTCATCGCCCAGTTTCTTCCTTATCGCCCAGCAACCACCTCGTCGCCCAATAACTGCCCATTTCTTCCATAATGATTTCAACTGTTTGTAACTTCCCCATGATGATTTAACATGATGATTTAACTTCTTGTAACCCCTTCATGAAGCAATCACTTCGTCGCTCAATAACCGCCCATTTCTCCCATGATGATCCCAACTGCTTGTAACTTCCCATGATGATCCAACTTCTTGTAACTCCTTTATGATAATTCAAGTTTGTAACTCGACAACGTGGGAATAATGATAAGAAAATGAGAAAAACTACTTATGAACAGTTACTCTTATGCCGTGATCGACCATTCTACTCGCCCAACGCATACAGGCGCTTTTTGATCGGGCGATGTCCGTTTGGGGCCCTTCACGGCTTGGACAATTTCTATTGGGCTCAGTATCTGAATTTATTTGGGCATCCGTTGGGCCTAGCCGACATATTTTCTAAACCTATATACTTGGGCATTCGGGCATTTATTATGGGCCTATACGTACAATTTTCTTAAGTCTCTTTTTAGGCCCTTGTTATTTCATATGTCAACAACATCACTTAACATTGCAAAGTCGAATTGTTCTAGGACATAGAAACCGACATGAAAACTAGTTAAAAATTAATTTTTTTATTTAATTCAATAAACCATAATTTTTATTAGATTTTCACGTGCTTGTTATAATAAAATACTAAAGGTTTAGTCTCATATCTCGAATCGATATTCGACACGCAATCTCAATTTGATTCACAAACTCCTATTTTTAAGTCATGAACTAGGCGCCCAACCTTCAAGTCTTATAGGGTATTGTCCTAAGTATAGACTACACCGGCGTGTGAGCACCTTTCAATTAGGGTATTGTCCTAAGTATAGACTACACCGGCGTGTGAGCACTTTTCAATTAGATCATGTTTAGTTGATCCTAGACCACTCAATCTATTAATTAGTCATTTACTTTTTTCACTAAAGACAAAACAATATACTCTCGGAATATATAAGATTGGAGAAGTTGAATACTTTCCTCTTAGCCACCGTAATATATTTCACCCCGTCCAAGATCTGATAATTAGGTATGAGTATAAATAACCATTTTGCCCCTCTAATTATTCTCATGAACTTAAGTTACATTTTCTCCAACAGACATGTGACCTAATTCACAGATATCAAAGTTTAACCGTCGCTAAAAACTGAGCTTAGATTTATAACCGTTCAATATAAAATACTTAAGTAGTCACTCGATTTATTTTTCACAGTGACAGTTCCTAAATTCCGACATGAATTCGTGTTCCCTACTTTACTCATTTTCAAGCTCCAAACTCACCAATATATTTGATCAATCAAAATGATCTCACTGATTGGTAAATCAAAGAACAATTGAACTCACGAAAAGATATACACAACCACGTCAATGAATTCAGATGAAATACTAGTGATCAAGTGGAATTGAATTCTTTGCTCGGTCATGTTATAGAATTAAATTCGACTCGTGATCCGTTCAATACACTCAATATATACTAATGTCGCTATTAAAAATTTATGCAATAAGTACAAATCACACACCGAATGATGAAATGGTCAAAACTACAACCTTTTGGTATAATGTGCCAACCTCATACATTGGTTGTGAACAATTTTATTCATGATCAAAATATAAGTTGTTTCACAATGTGCTTCCTAATGCAAACACCAACTTATATTATCACAAGTGTTACTTGGCTATGTATTTGCATGCTCAACATTAAATAAATATAACAATAGTAGATAAATAAAAATAAAAATTTTATTTAACACAATTATTATTTTATCACATCAAATTATACTATCTGGACACAACCCAACATATACAACATAAAATTACTTGTCAAGTAATGCTAATGCTACCAATGAATACTTGATTACGCTTCGCTCATTTTGACTAGTAAGCGCATGACACAATTTAACTAGCATAGTTCTACCACAAAATTTTACTATTTATAGTGTTAACCTATAGAGAAAAAAAAATCTTAGATTGTGTTGACACCTAGAATGTAAACCAACAAATCCTTACCCACTTCCTTGTTTGAAAGAATAACTCAACCTTCTTTAATTACCATCTAAGGATTGAGAATTTAAAGAACAAGAATTTGGCTAACGTTTCTAATTGTTCTCTCCCACTTCTACAACATGAAAGGACGTCTATAGCAATGACTAAAGTCGCCGCTAAAAGATCATTTGTTATCGTTTTTTTATATATAGCGACGACATTGTCGTCGTTATAAGTCGTCTCAATAGATTAGTGCTCTAGGTAATTAGCAATGACATATTATCATCGCTATATACAATTGAATATATACAGACGACAATGTCATCGTTACATTGTCGTACTCAATTTCTCAGAATTAGAGAAATTGTGACGACAAAGTCGTCGCAAAAATCATCGCTATTAGCGTGAACAGTAGCGACAGAAATATCGTCGCTATTACCCTTAGGTATCTTAATTAGTATCGACGACAATGTCGCTGCAATATATATATAGGCTCGTCGCTATATATACAAGATTTTTTTTTTTATTGTAAATATACTAAATTTTTTTTAAAAAATAAAACAATTCTATTGTACATAAAATCTACAGATCACCCAAAACCCCACCGTCGTTCTCGTTCTTGTTCTCATCATCCTCCGCAGCACAACCCCGAGATTGTCTGCTGTAGATTTATCGAAGATGTGCAATTGTCCTCTCCATTCGTCATTAGGGGGTCTCCGAGAACCGATTAGATGTTTTTCGTAGGCGTTCGATATAGCGGTCGAATCTAGGGAAGGAGATGTGCCCTTCCGAACACGTCCAACCCTACGGACGTGTCCTCGTCGTTCTCTGATAATCTCCTTTACAATAGCACGCTCGTCAACCGCGGCGCGCACAGAGGCGACATGAGTCTATTGACTCTTCCTCACATCAACAAGTTTATCTTGTTTAATGAGAAAAAAATAAAAAAATAATAATATAATGTCATATAAAATTAACAATATTAAAAAATAAAAATTTGTCCTCACGTAGTCACCTGACTACCTCCGGGATTACCCAATTGCCATCCCGGTAAGGTATGGAAAGTTCGGATCGACTTAATAATGCTTGACATGCTCTTTGGTTTGAGAACCGCTACAACAATTCCAAGTGTGAAATTTAGTTAAAAACACGCATATGTAATGCGTTGAAGATTTGTAGAATAATATTGAAAAATTTAATAGTGCCTGATCATAACGCATGGCAGAGAAGCTATTCGACCCCTGCACGCTCGGGTATTTAGCCTTATCCCGATTGGCCTTATTCTTTGTCGACCGTTCCTAAAGACATTAAAAATAATTGATTACGTAACAATTTATAGTTATAAAAATTTTAACATAAAAACATAAAAAGTAAATGATAGTATGTACCACGAAAGTTGGACTTGTGAATAAGTTAATACATACGCCATTCTTGACAAGCAACACTCGCCGTATGGACGGCTTGGCCCGTGCTCTTTCAAGTGAT
This sequence comes from Forsythia suspensa, assembly GCA_023638005.1. Classification (NCBI taxonomy): domain Eukaryota; kingdom Viridiplantae; phylum Streptophyta; class Magnoliopsida; order Lamiales; family Oleaceae; genus Forsythia; species Forsythia suspensa. Next base: position 13,733,688 of record CM042664.1, on the reverse strand, counting down.
TATGCGCTTTAAGTTTGTAATCTCCATAACGATCGTCACACAGCGGTGGGATAGACCGCCCGGTACTACTCCAAAGCGACCGATAGGAAAAATAGGAAAATGAACGACGAAATCTAAGCTAATAAATGGGTTCCGAGCTAATGTTTACCTATAGAGACATGGTGATTGCAGACGAAGAGTGCAGATGGCAGGTGATCGTGGGCAGAGATTGTAAACGGCAGAGGCACTGGCGGTGGAAAAGAAAAAACACAAAAAAGAGAAATGAGAAAGAAGAAGGTCAATCGCGTGTTTTAAAAGGGTCAACTCTATAGTAACGACATATGTTGTCGATATAAAGTATAGCGGCAACATGTTTTTTAATTTTTTGATGCAAGCGCATAAAACGTGTCGCCGAATTTTTTGACATATGTAGCAAAGATATGTCGTCACTATATATATCATCGCGGAAAACCTCTTTTATTCGTACTTAGGTCACTCATCTTTAAATCTTATTCATTTTGGTCCTTATATTTTATCTTTTATTTCAATTTCATCATCCTATTTTTGCAATGTTAGTACTTCAACTTTTACGAGGTCACATGCAGGTCCCAAATTCCATATTTTTGTACAATTTCTATCGTTGTTCACCTATTTTTCATGACGAACAACAACATTCAATCTGATTCCATAACAATAACAACGACGAAATTTTTATAAATTTATTTCACAAATTTTAGTGACGAACAACAACATTCAATCTGATTCACTAACAGCAACATCAAAACGAACTTTATGCACTTTAAGTTGGATTGCTCTGCCCATGCTCTTTCAATTGATTATGCTCTTCATATTTGTAATCGCGATAACGATCGGCCGCTAGACGATCTACAGTGCCACAGACTATCCGGTACTCGTCAGGTGACCGATCATCCTGAATGTCAAAGTAGCTCGCAACATCGACAACAAATATTCGTTAATGTATATTACATGGAACAATATGTTTAGAGAATGCACTAATGTAAAAACTATATTAAGACATTACCTCGATGATGCTATGTTACCGTGCCCGTTGCTCTTCTATAACCTCTGTCCATGAATGATAGCAAGGGGGCACGATAAACCTGACTTGGTTCCAAACCTAGCGCATGAAATACTTTGCATTAATTTCGATCGGCTGCATTGTATGTTCAACATTGTCAAACGCGATGAGAAGTGGCCCTTTCCCGTTCGCCTACCAAACCTTCTCAATGTTAATGCCTCGAGAGATATCCCATCGCTTAGACGAGGGTAATGAAAAAGAACAAATAAGATATCTTTGATACGAAATTCAACGATAATGAAGTTATTGTAAAACATTTTAAAATAAAAATATTGAAAAAAATTCTTACGGACTTCGGGACAAATCGAGCACGGTGGGCGATGTGGAGGATCGCTGGACCATCACCTCCATGCGACATGACATCGTCATCATGCTAGTAACTAACAAAAGTAAATATCAATTAGTGCGAAATGGTCCCTAAACTTTATTTTTGGCACATCGGTCCCCGAATTTTGTGATTTGTGTAAATAATCCCTAATCTTTCTTTTTAGTCTTTGAATTGGTCCCTAAACTCTATTTTTTTTGAACACGGTCCCTAAATTATGTGTTTTGTGCAAATGACCCATAATCTTTTTTTTTTAGTCTTTGAATTGGTCTCTAAACTTTTTGTACATCAATCCTTAAATTATGTGTTTTGTGCAAATAGTCCATAATAATTGTTTTCGGTCTTTGTAATGGCCCATAAACTTTGGTTTTAGCACTTTTGATCCCTAAATTATGTGTTTTCGTGCAAATGATCCAAAATATTTTGTTTTAGTCTTTGAATTGGTCCCTAAACTTTATTATTTTGCATATGAGTCACTAGATTTTGTGTTTTTTTTTTGTAAATGGTCCGTAATCATTGTTTTTAGTGTTGTAATGGCCCCTAAACTTTAGTTTTTAGCACATCAGTCCCTAATTTATATGTTTTCGTATAAATGATCCATAATTTTTCTTTTTATTGCTGAATTGGTCCCTATACTTTGTTTTTTACACATCGGTCTCTTAATTTTATATTTTGTATAAATGGTCCCTAATCTTTTTTTTTAGTGTTGTAATGGTCCCTAAACTTTGTTTTTGCACATATGTTCGAAAATTATGTGTTTTGTGCAAATGATCCCTAATCTTTCAAAATTTAAACATATTAATATTAAGATACCCATCAACCCTTTGAACAAACATCGCTAGCAACTCTTCCAAAATCACAATCACCAAAAATCACCATTGATGCCAGTCTTCTCGCCACATAAAATATAAAAATTCACATTCAAATTGTCAACCTCGTTCGCAATTACAGAACCCGTAAAAAATATCCCACGACCACTGCCAACAACCACAACCAATTGCCACCACCTTCACACCAAAAACACCATGTCACCACCATTAAAATCAACTAATATAATTCATTAAATATGGCTGGAAAAGAATCAAATACTAACATAAAAATGGTTGAACATGAACCAAATAATAAACAAATTTAAAAAGATTAATAAAACTAGATTGAATCAAATAACATGAAAATCAACTAAAAAATAAACCTTGAACTGATAATTGATAACTAAAAACACAAGAATGCCCATTAATTTCAAGAAATTAATATAGTCCCATATATCGAAAACATATAAAAAAACATCCAACAAAATTTGAAAACTATAACTTGCAACGTCGAAGCTAAAAAATTGAAAATGAACGATGAAATCTAAGCTAATAAATGGGTTACGAGCTAATGTTTACCTAGAGAGACATGTAGATTGCAGATTTAAGAGTGCACATGGCGGTGTGATCGTGGGCGAGAGATTGTAAAACAAAGCGGAGGCACAAAAGCGGCGAGAAAAAAGAAAACACACGAAATGAGAAATGTGAAAGATGAAGGTCAATCGCGTGTTTTAAAGGGTTAACTCTATAGCAACGCCATATGTTGTCGATATAAAGTATAGCGGAAACATGTTTTTTAATTTTTTGGTGCAAGCACGTAAAACGTGCCACCGAATTTTTTAACATATATAGCAAAGATATGTCGTCACTATATATATCATCGCGGAAAACCTCTTTTATTTGTACTTAGGTCACTCATCTTTAAATCTTCATTTTGGTCCTTATATTTCATCTTTTATTTCAATTTCATCCTCCTATTTTTGCAATGTTAGTACTTCAACTTTTACGATGTCACATGCAGGTCTCCAATTCCATATTTTTGTACAATATATGTCGTTGTTAGCCTATTTTTCATGACGAACAACAACATTCAATCGATTCCATAACAACAACAACAACGAAATTTTATAAATTTATTTCACAAATTTTTGTGACGAACAACAACATTCAATCGATTTACTATGACAACATCAAAACGAACTTTATGCACTTTAAGTTGGATTGCTCTGCCCATGCTCTTTCAATTGATTATGCTCTTCATGTTTGTAATCGTGATAACGATCGGGTGCCAGATGATCTACAGCGGCACAGACCGCCCGGTACTCGTCAGGCGACCGATCGCCTTGAATGTCATAGTAGCTCTGCAACACTAGAAAAATATTCGTTAATGTATATTACATAGAACAATATGTTTAGAGAATGCACTAATGTAAAAACTATATTAAGACATTACCTCGATGATGCTATGTTACCGTGCTCGTTGCTCCTCTGTAACCTCTGTCCATGAATGATAGTAAGGGGGGCACGATGAACTTGACTTGGTTCCAAACCTAGCGCGTGAAATACTTCGCGTTAATTTTGATCGGCTGCATTGTATGTTCGACATTGTCAAACGCGATAAGAAGTGGCCCCTTCCCGTTCGCCTACCAAACCTTCTCAAGGTTAATACCTCGAGAGATATCCCATCGCTTAGACGGGGGCAATGAAAAAGAACAAATAAGATATGTTTGATACGAAATTCAACGATAATGAAGTTACTGTAAAACATTGTAAAATAAAAAATGTTGAAACAAAAATTCTTTAGGACTCGTAGGACAAATCGAGCGGCAGGGGTGGCCGATGTGGATGATTGCACGGGCCGGATTACCTCCATGCGACATGACATCACCATGCTAGCAACTAACAAAAGTAAACATAAATTATTGCAAAATGGTCCCTAAACTTTTTCCTTGGCACATCGGTCCCTAAATTATGTGATTTGTGCAAATAATCCCTAATCTTTCTTTATAGTGCTGAATTTGTCCCTAAACTCTATTTCTTTGCCCACCAGTCCCTAAATTATGTGTATTTGTGCAAATGATTCATAATCTTTCGTTTTAGTGCTGAATTGGTCTTTAAACTTTTTTTTGTACATCAGTCCCTAAATTATGTGTTTTTGTACAAATGATCCCTAATCTTTCTTTTTAGAGCTGAATTGGTCCCTAAACTTTGTTTTTTTGCATATGAGTCCCTAGATTTTGTGTTTTTGTGCAAATGGTCCTAATAATTGTTTTTAGTGCTGTAATGGCCCTTAAACTTTGGGTTTTGGCACATCAGTCGCTAATTTAGATGTTTTTGTATAAATGATCCATAATCTTTCTTTTTATTGCTGAATTAGTCCCTGAACTTTGTTTTTTACACATTAGTCTCTAAAATGGTCCCTAATCTTTTTTTAGTGCTGTAATGGCCCTTAAACTTTGTTTTTTGCACATATGTCCGAAAATTATGTGTTTTGTGCAAATGATCCCTAATCTTTCAAAATTTAAACATATTAATACTAAGATACCCATCATCCCTTGAACAAACATCGCTAGCAACTCCTCCAAAATCACAATCACCAAAAATCACCATTGATGCCAATCTTCTCGCCACATAAAATATAAAATTAACATTCAAATTGTCAACCTCGTTTGCAATTCTGAGAACCCGTAAAAACATCTCACAACCACCGCCAACACCTACAACCAATTGCCACCACCTTCACACCAAAAACCAACCATGTCACCACCATTAAAATCAACTAATATAATTCATTAAATATGGCTGAAATGAATCAAATAATAATATAAAATGGTGAAAATGAACCAAATAATAAACAAATTTAAAAGATTAATAAAACTAGATTGAATCAAATAACATGAAAATCAACTAAAAATAAACCTTGAGCGATAATTGATAACTAAAAACACAAGAATGCCCATTAATTTCAATAAATTAATATAGTCCTATATATCGAAACCATATAAAAACATCCAACAAAATCTAAAAACTATAACCGCAACATCAAGCTAAAAATTGAAAATGAACGATGAAATCTAAGCTAATAAATGGGTTACGAGCTAATGTTTACCTAGAGAGACATGGAGATTGCGACGAAGAGTGCGAGATGGCGGTGTGATCGTGGCGGAGAGATTGTAAAGCAGCGGAGGCACACAGCGGAAAAAAAAAAAACGAGAAAAGAGAAATGGGAAAGAAGAAGGTCAATCATGTGTTTTAAAAGGGTTAACTCTATAGCAACGACATATGTTGTCGATGTAAAGTATAAGCGACAACATGTTTTTAATTTTTGGTGCAAGCGCGTAAAAGCGTGTTGTCGAATTTTTGACATATATAGCAAAGATATGTCGTCGCTATATATATCATCGCGGAAAACCTCTTTTATCTGTACTTAGGTCACTCATCTTTAAATCTTATTCATTTTGGTCCTTATATTTCATCTTTTAGTTCAATTTCATCCTCCTATTTTTGCAATGTTAGTACTTCAACTTTTACGAGGTCACATGCGGGTCCCCAATTCCATATTTTTGTCCAATATCTATCGTTGTTAGCCTATTTTCATGATGAACAAATCCATTCAATCGATTCCATAACAACAACAACAACAACAAAATTTTTATTAATTTATTTCACAAATTTTAGTGACGAACAACAACATTCAATCGATTTACTAATAGCAATATCAAAAGCGAACTTTATGCACTTTAAGTTGGATTGCTCTGCTGCGCTCTTTCAATTGATTATGCTCTTCATGTTTGTAATTGCGATAACGATCAGCCGCCAGATGATCTACAGCGACACAGACGGCCCGGTACTCATCCGTGATCGATCGGCTTGAATGTCAAAGTAGCTCGCAACACTAGAAAATATTCGTTAATGTATATTACATGGAACAATATGTTTAGAGAATGCACTAATGTAAAAACTATATTAAGACATTACCTCGATGATGCTATGTTACCGTGCCCGTTTCTCCTCCGTAACCTCTGTCCATGAATGATAGCAAGGGAGCACGATGAACCCCGACTTGGTTCTAAGCGTAGCGCGTGAAATACTGCGTTAATTTCGATCCATTTGTCATTGTATGCTCGACATTGTCAAAGCGTGATGAGAAGTGGCCCTTCCCTTCGCCTACCAAACCTTCTCGAGGTTAATGCCTCGAGAGATATCCCGTCGCTTAGGCGGGAGCAATGAAAAAAGAACAAATAAGATATGTTTGATATGAAATTCAACGATAATGAAGTTATTGTAAAACATTGTAAAATAAAAAATATTGAAACAAAATTCTTACCGGACTCGCAGGACAAATCGAGCCGGTAGGGTGGCTGATGTGGATGATCACCTGCACCATCACCTCTGTGCGACGTGATGTTAGCCATGCTAGCAACTAACAAAAGTAAATGAACCATGATATCTAAGCTAATAAATGGGTCCCTAAACTTTGTTTTTTACACATCAATCCCTAAATTCAGTGCTGTAATGGTCCCTAAACTTTGTTTTTTTTGGTACATCAGTCCCTAAATTATATGTTTTGTGTAAATAATCCCTAATCTTTCTTTATAGTGCTAAATTGGAACCTAAACTCTATTTTTTTTGCACACCAGTCCCTAAATTATATCTTTTTGTACAAATGGTCAGTAATCATTGTTTTTAGTAATCAGAATGGCACATAAACTTTGGTTTTATCACATCGGTCCCTAAATTATATGTTTTCATGCAAATGATCCATAATCTTTCCTTTTAGTTTGAATTGGACTCTAAACTTTTTTTTTGTACACATGATTCCCTAATTTTTATGTTTTTGTGCAAATGATCCCTAATCTTTGTTTTTAATACTGTAATGGTCCCTAAACTTTTTTTCACACCAGTTCCTAAATTAGGTGTTTTTGTGCAAATGATCCCCAATCTTTCTTTTTAGTACTAAATTGGTCTCTAAACTTTGTTTTTACACACAGTCTATTAATTTTGTATTTTTGTAAATGGTCCCTAATCTTTTTTATAGTAATGTAATGGTCCCTAAACTTTATTTTTGCACATATGTCCCTAAATTATGTGTTTTGTGCAAATGATCCTAATCTTTCAAAATTAAACATATTAATATTAAGATACCATTCATCCATTGAACTAACATCGCTAGCAACTCCTCCAAAATCACCATTGATGCTACTCTTCTCGCCACAAAAATATAAAATTCACATTCAAATTGTCAACCTCATTCACATTCTGAACCCGTAAAAATAGCCCACAACCAATTGCCACCACCTTCACACCAAAACACCATGCCACCACCATTAAAATCAACTAATATAATTCATTAAATATGGCTTGAAATGAATCAAATAATAACATAAAAATGGCTAGAAATGAACCAAATAATAAAAAGATTTAAAAGATTACAAAAACTAGATTGAATCAAATAAAATGAAAATCAACTAAAAATAAACCTTGAACTCGATAATTGATAACTAAAAACATTAGAATGCATATAAATTTCAAGAAATTAATATAGTCCCATACATCAAAAAAGATCAAAAACATCCAACAAAACCTAAAACTATAACTTGCAACATCGAAGCTAAAAATAAAAATGTACGATGAAATCTAAGCTAATAATTGGGTTCTGAGCTAATGTTTACCTAGAGAGACATGGAGATTGCAGACAAAGAGTGCAGATGGCAATGATCGTGGATGGAGATTGTCGAGGACGGAGGAACACAGCGGTGGAAAAGGAAAAAACACAAAAAAGAAAAATGGGAAAGTAGAAGGCCATTCGAGTGTTTTAAAAGGGTTAACTCTATAGCAACGACATATGTCGTTGCTATAAATCTGATGACGACATGTTTTTTAATTTTTTGGTTCACGCGTGTAAAAATGCCTCCGAATTTTTTGACATATATAGCGAAGATATGTCGTTGCTATATATATAGTCGATGAAAACCTCCTTTATCTGTAGTTAGGTCTCTCATGTTGAAATCTTATTCATTTTGGTCCTTATATTTCCTCTTTTATTTCAATTTCATCCACCTATTTTTGTAATGTTAGTCCTTTAACTTTTCGAGGTTACATGTAGGTCCCCAATTCCTCATTTTTGTACAATTTATGTCCTTGTTCGCCTATTTTTCATGACGAACAAGAACATTCAATCTGATTCCATAACAACAACAATGAAATTTTTATATATTTATTTCACAAATTTTAGTGATGAACAACAACATTCAATCTGATTCACTAACAATAATAACAACAAAATTTATGCACTTTAAGTTGGACGGCTCGGCCCTTGCTCTTTCAATTGATTATGCTCTTTATGTTTGTAATCACAATAACGATCGCTTCGCCGCCGGGCGATATCTGATGGCAAACACTACCGGTACTCATCGGGCAACATAGGAAAAATATTCATTAATATATTCAGAGATGTATATTACATGGAACAATATGTTTATAGATAGCGCTAATGTAAAAACTATAGTAAGACATTACCTCGATTATGCTATGTAACCGTGATCATTTGCTCCTCTGTAACCACTTGTCCATGAAGGGTAGCAAGAGGGCACGATGATCCCGACTTGGTTCCAAACAAGCGCGTGAAATACCGCATTATTTCCGATCGGTTGCATTGTATGTTCAACATTGTCAAGCGGAAGAGGCGACGCGATGAGAAGTGGCCTCTTCCCGTTCGCCTGCTAAACTTTCTCAAGGTTAATGCCTTGAGAGATACCTCATCGCTTAGACGGGGGTGTTAAAAAAGAACAAATATGATATGTTTGATACGAAATTCAACGATAATGAAGTTACTGTAAAAAATTGTAAAATAAAAACTATTGAAACAAAAATTCTTACCGGACTCTCAGGACGAATCGAGCGGGCGGGGTGGCTGATGTGGAGGATCGCTTGGACCATTACCTCCGTGCGACATGACGTCAGCCATGCTAGCAACTAACATAAGTAAATATTGATTAGTGCAGAAATGGTCCCTAAACTTTATTTTTTGGCACATCAGTCCCTAAATTATGTGTTTTGTGCAAATAATCCCTAATCTTTCTTTTTAGTGTTGAATTGGACCCTAAACTCTATTTTTTTGCACACCAATCCCTAAATTATGTGTTTTTTTACAAATGGTCTGTAATTATTGTTTTTAGTGCAGTAATGGCCCATAACCTTTGGTTTTTAGCACATCAGTCCCTAAATTATATGTTTTCGTGCAAATGATCTATAATCCTTCCTTTTAGTTTGAATTGGTCTCTAAACTTTGTTTTTTGCACATGAGTCCCTTAATTTTATGTTTTTTCAAATGGTCCCTAATCTTTGTTTTTAGTGCTTTAATGGTCCCTACACTTTTTTTTGCACATCAGTCCATAAATTATGTGTTTTTATGCAAATGATCCCCAATCTTTCTTTTTAGTACTAAATTGATCCCTAAACTTTATTTTTTACACACTAGTCTCTTAAATTTGTATTTTTTGTAAATGGTCCCTAATCTTTTTTTAGTGCTGTAATGGTCCCTAAACTTTGTTTTTTGCACATCTGTCCCTAAACTTTGTTTTTTGCACATCTGTCCCTAAATTATGTGTTTTGTGCAAATAATTCCTAATCTTTCAAAATTAAACATATTAATATTAAGATACCATTCATCCCTTGAACTAACATCGCTAGCAACACCGCCAAAATCACAATCAGGAAAAATCACCATTGATTCCAGTCTACTTGCCAAAAAAATATAAAAATTCACAATCAAATTGTCAACCTCATTCCCAATTACAGAACCCGTAAAAAATATCCCACTACCACTGCCAACACCTACCACCAATTGCCACCACCTTCACACCAAAAACACCATGCCACCACCATTAAAATCAACTAATATAATTCATTAAATATGGCTGGAAATGAATCAAATAATAACATAAATATGGCTGGAAATGAACCAAATAACAAAAAGATCTAAAAAGATTACAAAAAACTAGATTGAATCAAATAACATGAAAATCAACTAAAAAATAAACCTTGAACTGATAATTGATAACTAAAAACATTAGAATGCACAAAAATTTCAAGAAATTAATATAGTCCCATACATCGAAAACAAATCAAAAACATCCAACAAAACCTGAAAACTATAACTTGCAACATCAAAGCTAAAAAATCGAAAATGAACCATGAAATCTAAGCTAATAAATAGGTTCTGAGCTAATGTTTACCTAGAGAGACATGGAGATTGTAGAGAAGAGTGCAGATGGCAGGTGATCGTGGACGGAGATTGTTAGAGGACGGAGGCACACAACGGTGGATAAGGAAAAACACACAGAAAAGAAAAATGTGAAAGAAGAAGGCCAGTCACGTGTTTTAAAAGGGTTAACTCTATAGCAACGACATATGTCGTCGCTATAAAGTATAGCGGCGACATGTTTTTTAATTTTTTGGTTCACGCGCGTAAAACCTATCTCCGAATTTTTTGACATAAATAGCAAAGAATTGTCGTCGCCATATATATCGTCGATGAAAACCTCCTTTATTCGTAGTTAGGTCTCTCATGTTTAAATCTTATACATTTTGGTTCTTATATTTCCTCTTTTATTTCAATTTCATCCTCCTATTTTTGCAATGTTATTCCTTCAACTTTTTGAGGTTACATGTAGGTCCCCAATTCCTTATTTTTGTACAATTTAAGTCCTTGTTCGCCTATTTTTCATGACGAACAAGAGCATTCAATCAGATTCCATAACAACAACGAAATTTTTATAAATTTATTTCACAAATTTTAGTGACGAACAACAACATTCAATCGATTCACTAATAGCATCAACAACAAAATTTATGCGCTTTAAGTTGGACGGCTTAGTGCGTGCTCTTTCAATTGATTATGCTCTTTATGATTGTAATCACAATAACGATCGGCCGCTAGGCGATATACAAAGACGACACACACGCGCCGGTGCTAAATCAAGCGACCAATCGCCTCGAATATCAAAGTAGCTCGCAACGTTGGAAAAATATTCGTTAATGTATATTACATGGAACAATATGTTTAGAGAATGCGCTAATGTAAAAACTATAGTAAGACATTACCTCGATGATGCTATGTAACTGTGCCCGCTGCTCTTCTGTAACCTCTGTCTATGAAGGGTAGCAACGGGACATGATGAACCTGACTTGTTTCCAAACCAAGCGCGTGAAATACTTTATGTTATTTTCGATCGGTTGCATTGTATGTTCGACATTGTCGAACGGGAAGAGGCACATGATGAGATGTGGCCTCTTTCCGTTCGCCCGCTAAACCTTCTATGGTTAATGCCTCGCTTAGACCCGAGCATTAAAAAGATCAAATATGATATATTTGATACGAAATTCAACGATAATGAAGTTACTGTAAAAATTGTAAAATAAAAACTATTGAAACAAAAATTCTTACCGGACTCGCAGGACGAATCGAAGCGGGTGGGGTGACTGATGTGGAGGATCACTTGGACCATCACCTCTGTGCGACATGACTTCAGCCATGCTAGCAACTAGCAAAAGTAAACATCGATTAGTGCGGAAATGGTCCCAAAACTTTTTTCTTTGGCACATCAGTCCCTAAATTATGTGTTTTGTGCAATTAATCCCTAACCTTTCTTTTTAGTGCTGAATTGGAACCTAAACTCTATTGTTTTGCACACCAGTCCCTAAATTATGTATTTTTGTACAAATGGTCCGTAATCATTATTTTTAGTGCTGTAATGGGCATAAACTTTGGTTTTTAGCACATCAGTCCCCAAATTATGTGTTTTCGTAAAAATGATCCATAATCTTTCCTTTTAGTGCTGAATTGGTCTCTAAAATTTTTTTTGCACACGAGTCCCTAAATTTTATGTTTTTGTGCAAATGGTCCCTAATCTTTATTTTTAGTTCTGTAATGGTCCCTAAACTTTTTTTTGCACATCAGTCCCTAAATTATGTGTTTTTGTGCAAATGATCCCCAATCTTTATTTTTAGTACTAAATTGGTCCCTAAACTTTGTTTTTTACACAGTCTCTTAATTTTGTATTTTTTGTAATTGGTCCCTAATCTTTTTTTTAGTCCTGTAATGGTCCCTAAACTTTGTTTTTGCACATCCGTCCCTAAATTATGTGTTTTATGCAAATGTTCCCTAATCTTTCAAAATTAAACATATTAATATTAAGATACCATTCATCCCTTGAACTAACATCGCTATCAACTCCTCCAAAATCATTATCACGAAAAATCACCATTGATGCCAATCTTCTCGCCATAAAAAATATAAAAATTCACATTCAAATTTTCAACCTCATTCGCAATTACTGAACCCCTAAAAATATCCCACAACCACCGCCAACACCCACAACCAATTGCCACCACCTTCACCAAAAACACCATGCTACCACCATTAAAATTAACTAATATAATTCATTAAATATGGCTGGAAATGAATCAAATAATAACATAAAAATGGCTGAAATGAACCAATTAATAAAAATATTTGAAAATATTACAAATAACTAGATTGAATCAAATAGAAAATAAACCTTGGGCGATAATTGATAACTAAAAACATGAGAATGCCCATAAATTTCAAGAAATTAATATAGTTCCATACATCGAAAACGGATCAAAAACATCAACAAAATCTGAAAACTATCACTTGCAACATCGAAGCTAAAAAATTGAAAATGAACCATGAAATCTAAGCTAATAAATGGGTTCTAAGCTAATGTTTACCGAGAGAGACATGGAGATTGCAGACGAAGAGTGCACATGGCAGGTAATCGTGGGCGGAGATTGTAAGACAACAGAGGCACGCAACGGCGGAAAAGGAGAAAAACACAGAAAAGAGAAATGGAGAAGAAGAAGGTTAGTCGCGTGTTTTAATAGGGTTATATGTCGACGCTATAAAGTATAGCGGCGACATGTTTTTTAATTTTATGGTTGTGCTCCTTCATTTTCTGAGCTCATGTACATAGATAGCTACAAAACCATTCAAACCTTGCTCTGATACCACTCTCTGTAACACCCTCTTTCAATCCCTAATATGTATATGTACTTGTGGAGAAACATTTTCATAACCAGGTGCACCCGTGTGTGAACATTTTTTTTTCCGAAGATAATAGCCAACTTTACACACATAACTTAGTATATTTTGAAAACCATACTTAACATAATATATTGCATCAAAGCATGCTTATTTACAATAAGGTTACAAAAATTACCGTATTATAATATCGCCATTTAAAATTATAAAACAAACTACTTTAATAACAAAAATCACAATCCACAAAAGTAACCCAACATGTCATCATCTATGTACATTGAGCCTCGAAAACCTTCAGGAGCTCCAACAGCCAGCCAAGTTATCTACTAGGCACTAGACTCCCCATGATCACCTACATTGCAAGAACTATATGAACTAATGCCCAATAAGTAAAAACTATATATGCGATGAGTGTGAATGTAGGATGTACTGTTATTTTCATTTGAAACATCCAACAGAAATGTAATATATTCAAATATGCATAAAATGATCTCGAGACAATTTCTTTAAAATATTTTCTTTGTATTGGGCCCTTGACCCAGCTACTACGCATTGGAAAAGAGCTCTGCGCAATATCAATATTAATAAGTAGTAATCGAATGGCCAATATCATATCAATGCAGTCGAGTGGACCATCCTCTTAGGACCACCAGAAGCTCCCACTATCTCCTCCAGTGATCACCCAAGAAGTATCCCACCCGCGACACCAATACTCAATCACAAGGATACAGTCAAGTGGACCATCCTCCCATGATCACCAAAGACTCTCCCTATCTCTCTTTGTGGTCACTCGAGAAGTCTCCCACTTGCGGTACCAACAAATATCACATAAGCACGCCTCACATGCTTTAGTGCACTAGTAGTGGTCAATAAAACATTTTATCATGTAAATTCATTTCTCAATTTACACCGTGCATGCAATATTCTCAACTATGCACATATAACATGCATGCATGTGTAAATTCTCATGAATGCTTAATCAAACTAGTATCCAATGTGCTTTAAAAAAAACAACTTCTCAATCGTCGTGACGCACGTCAAATGCATAATAAACTCATCAAAAGGATATAGAAAGTGTCACGACAAGGATCAATAGAAATTACTTCAAGACATCTTATGTCCTTGCATTGTAGTTGTAAACGGATTTTTACTTACCTTTTTAACCGTTGAGTTTGTCTTGTTCTATGTTTAAGTCGAGTCTTTCTCTCCCTTTCTATGTGGCAATTAACCTGTAATACCACCTAATATCAGACCTTATCCTCGAGTACTCATGCTAAGACTTTTGATACCAAGGTAATCCAGATAATATTTATACTTTGAGTTACCACTACAACCTGAAGGCAAGCCTACAACTTCCGTAATTTCTCAAGTTAAGTGCATGTAATCAAACTATAGATGAAGTATTATGATCCTAACATATAACCAAATCAATTCCACAAACATCATAGTTCAATAACAACATTTAGAGGTTGTAAATGGGTAGAACATAAACATGGACATCTTTTGGTTTTATGTTTGAGTTGCTGCCATGATTCAATTTCTTAAGTCTATTCATGTCCTTAGGCATACCCAATGAGCCACGAATTTTTAACACAAGTAGGTAACATATATATAAAGGTAATCATCCTATAGCTTCACCAGAATAGGGCAATTGTTGTGACAAGATCAACCCATAAATCAGAACACAGAACACTTGATCTCACAACGGCTTCTATGGAGTTTCATGAAACTAGCATGCCATAACTCAAACTCTATAACCATAAAATCATCTTAACATCTTTTCGTCAAATTAATATGACTCAATAACCTTTTAAAGTTGCATTCCCAAGCATTATAGGTCAAGAACCTTAGGTAAACATATAAACTACATGCTGCCAGAAATTTTCAGATTGTAGGTTGTGGGAGTTCATGCTTGTTTCCTATTCCAAAATATCATAAAAACAGCTATAAATTGACATACAACTCCTTAACATGTTGGGAATCCAATATAGAATCACAAATTCATCTTATGTTTAAGATATTGTCTTTAAAAGTTGGCTACAATTTCAGATATATGTACTTATATCCAGCTCCTGCCTTTGTCGCTTTAATCAAAAACCTACCATTGAAATCCTCTTTTAATCATAGTAATTAACTTCAATAACTCCTTAACATCCTTATAAATAAGATTATATCATTTAGAACTCTTAATACACTCAAAACTTACAAGAAATTACACCAAAACCGTGAGAGAATATACCTGTCCAGATTTCAGTCTCAAGTTGTCTTTTTGCTTCCTTTGCTTTCTCTTACAATTGGATTTACTTGAGGCCAACTTAGAGGTTCTAATATGAGAGTAAGAGGAATGAAATAAGGTGTGAAAGTCTGTTAGAAGTCGTGCAAGGGATAAGGAGGCTGATAGATAAGTTCAAGTCACAAGCATGAGGTGTTCCTAAGCATGAGGTGTTGAATTGAGAAAAATCTGATCTTACACTCATCATTTAAAGCCTAAATCAGGTGTGGCCACTATGGTTTTTTTCTTAATTGCAACCTAATTTAATTGCTAGTAAGTCCTACTTTAATTCTCAACATAAATTTTGGGCCGCTTGTTTAATTTCCATACCCAATTGCACCCGACTATACTCGATTCTTCCCTAGTTGAATAATTATACTTTTATCATCACCTATTTTTCTTATCCTTATCATAACCACAAAAACCTTTAATACAATAAAATATCTCCACAATATGTTGATCATCCACCTAGGGTTCGGGCCAACTTGATCAAACCGAGTTAAAAGCGTGTAAGATTACCAATTACGTTTGTGGCATCTATTTGAACCACCAACATTTATCCTATCGATACCCGACACTTATCCCATCAATGTCCAATACCTTATTCACCATATACTCTTCCATATTCCATTACAAAATAATTACTTAAGTTGGGGAAATGGACAACTAACAATGTACAAAAATATAGAAATCCAATTGTAAATTATACCGTGATAAGTAAAATGAGCCATGGCATGATGATGCTACTGAAAATAACATAGGAATGATATATATATATATATATATATATATATATATATATATATATATATATATATATAATGCATGAATTATATTGGCCAAGTGAGTAACGAGAGGCTTGGGTATTACACAATATGTTTAGAGAATGCGCTAATGTAAAACTATATTAAGACATTACCTCGATAATGCTATGTAACCATGCCCGTTGCTCCTCTGTAACCTCTGTCCATGAAGGGTAGCAAGGGAGCACGATGAACCTGACTTGGTTCTAAACCTAGCACGTGAAATACTTCGCGTTATTTCTGATCGGCTGCATTGTATGTTCGACATTGTCGAAAGCGATGAGAAGTGGCCTTTCCCGTTCGCACCGCCAAATTTTCTCAAGTTTAATGCCTCGAGAGATACTCCATCACTTAGACGGGGGAGTTGGAAAAGAACAAATATGATATGTTTGATACGAAATTCAACGATAATGAAGTTACTGTAAAAAATTGTCAAATAAAAAATATTGTAACAAAAATTCTTACCGGACTTGTATTACGAATCGAGCCGGCGGGGTGGCTGATGTGGAGGATCGCCAAGACCTTCACTTCCATGCGACATGACGTCAGCCATGCTAGCAACTAACAAACGTAAACATCTATTAGTGCGGAAATGGTCCCTAAACTTTGTTTTTTGGCACATTAGTCCCTAAATTATGTGTTTTGTATAAATAATCCCTAATCTTTCTTTTTAGTGCTGAATTGGTATTTTTTTGCACATCAATCCATAAATTATGTGTTTTTCAAGCAAATGCTCCCTAATCTTTCTTTTTAGTGCTGAATTGGTCCATAAACATTATTTTGCACATTAGTCCATATGTTATGTGTTTTTTTGCGAATGGTTCGTAATCATTGTTTTTAGTGCTATAATGGCCCCTAAACTTTGGTTTTTAGCACATCAGTCGCTAATTTATGTTTTTTCGTGCAAATGATCCATAATCTTTCTTTTATTGCTGAATTGGTCCCTAAATTTTTTTTCACATGAGTCCAAAAATTTTGTGTTTTTGTGCAAATGGTCCCTAATCTTTGTTTTAGTGCTATAATGGTCCCTAAACTTTGTTTTTGCACACCAGTTCAAAATTATGTGTTTTTATGCAAATGATCCCCAATCTTTCTTTTTAGTCTTGAATTGGTCCGTAAACTTAGTTTTTTACACATCAGTCTATTAATTTTGTATTTTGTGTAAATGCTCTCTAATCTTTTTTTAGTGCTGTAATGGTCCCCCAAACTTTGTTTTTTGCACATATGTCCGTAAATTATGTGTTTTGTGCAAATGATCCGTAATCTTTCAAAATTTAAACATATTAATATTATGATACCATTCATCCCTTGAACAAATATCGCTAGCAACTCCTCCAAAATCACAATCACCAAAAATCACCATTCATGCCAGTCTTCTCGCCACATAAAATATAAAAATTCAGATTCAAATTGTCAACCTCATTCGCAATTACAGAACCCGTAAAAAAATCCCAAAACAACTGTTAACACCTACAACCAAATGCCACCACCTTTACACCAAAAACACCATGTTACCATCATTAAAATCAACTAATATAATTCATTAAATATGGCTGGAAATGAATCAAATAATAACATAAAAATGGCTGAAAATGAACCAAATAATAAAAAGATTTAAAATGATTACAAAAATAGGATTGAATCAAATAAGATGAAAATCAACTAAAAAATAAACCGTGAACTGATAATTGATAACTAAAAACATAAGAATGCCCATAAATTTCAAGAAATTAATATAGTCCCATACATCGAAAACAGATCAAAAACATTCAACAAAATCTGAAAACTATAACTTGCAACATCGAAGCTAAAAAATCGAGAATGAACGATGAAATCTAATATAATAAATGGGTTCTGAGCTAATGTTTATCTAGCGAGACATGGAGATTGCGAGTATTTAAGAGTGCGAGATGGCAGGTGATCATGGGCAGAGATTGTAAACTCATGAGGGAGGTACACAAAGCAGTAAAAAAAAAAAACACGTAAAAGAGAAATAGGAATGAAGAAGGTCAATCGCGTGTTTTAAAAATGTTAACTCTATGACGACATATGTTGTCGATATAAAGTATAGCGGCGACATGTTTTTTACTTTTTTGGTGCAAGCCCGTAAAACGTGCTGTCGAATTTTTTGACATATATAGCGAAGACATGTCGCTATATATATCGTCGCTGAAAACCTCTTTTATCTGAAGTTAGGTCCCTCATCTTTAAATCTTATTCATTTTGTTCCTAATATTTCCTCTTTTATTTCAATTTCATCCTCCTATTTTTTAATGTTAGTCCTTCAACTTTTACGAGGTTACATGTAGGTCCCATTTCCATATTTTTGTACAATTGTAGTCCTTGTTCGCCTATTTTTTGTGACATACAGCAACATTCAATCTGATTCCATAACAACAACAACAACTAAATTTTTAAAAATTTAATCACAAATTTTAGTGACTAACTACAACATTCAATCTGATTCACTAACAGCAAAAACAACAAAATTTATGAGCTTTAAGTTGGACGGCTCGGACTGTGCTCTTTATGTTTGTAATCGCGATAACGATCGACCTCCAGGCTATCTACAGCGGCACAGACCGCCCGGTATTCGTTAATGTATATTACATGGAACAATATGTTTAGAGAATGCGCTAATATAAAAACTATAGTAAGACATTACCTCGATGATGCTATGTAACCGTGCGCATTGCTCCTCTGTAACCTTTGTCCATGAAGGGTAGCAAGGGGACATGATGAACCGGACTTGGTTCCAAATCAAGCGCGTAAAATAGTTCGCGTTATTTTCAATCTGTTATATTGTATGTTTGACATTGTCGAACGCAATGAAAAGTGACCTCTTCCGTTCGCGCCAAACCTTCTCAAGGTTAATGACTCGAGAGATACCCCATCGCTTAGCGGGCGTTGAAAAAAAAAACAAATATGCTATGTTTGATACGAAATTCAACGATAATGATGTTACTATAAAAATTTGTAAAATAAAAATATTGAAACAAAAATTATTACCGAACTTGCGGGGACGAATTAAGCCGGTGGGGTGGGCGATGTGAAGGTTCGCTGGACCATCACCTCCATGCGACATAAACGCCGACCATGCTAGCAACTAACAAAAGTAAACATCGATTAGTGCGGAAATGGTCGCAAAACTTTGTTTGTTGGCACATCAAGCCCAAAATTATGTGTTTTATACAAATAATCCATAATCTTTCTTTTTAGTTTGAATTGGTCCCTAAACTCTATTTTTTTGCACACAGTCCCTAAATTATGTGTTTTGTGCAAATGATCTCTAATTCTTTCTTTTATTGCTGAATTAGTCCCTAAACTTTTTTTGCACATCAGTCCCTAAATTATGTGTTTTTGTGCAAATGGATCAGTAACCATTGTTTTTAGTGATGTAATGGCCCATAAACTTTGGTTTTAGTTTTTGATCCACGAACTATGTGTTTTCGTGCAAATGAACCATAATATTTCTTTTTGTCTTTGAATTGGTCCCTAAACTTTTTTTTTGAGCACGAGTCCCTAAATTTTGTGTTTTTATACAAATGGTCCATAATCTTTGTTTTTAGTCTTTGTAATGGTCCCTAAACTTTATTTTTAGTACATCGGTCCCTAAATTTTTGTGTTTTGTGCAAATGACCCCAATCTTTCTTTTTAATGCTAAATTGGTCCCTAAACATTGTTTTTACACAACAGTTCCTAAATTTTGTATTTTGTATAAATGGTCCCTAATCTTTTTTAGTGATGTAATGGTCTCTAAACTATGTTTTTGCACATTTGTCCCTAAATTATGTGGTTTGTGCAAATGATCTCCAATCTTTCAAAATTTAAACATATTATTATGGAGACACCATTCATTCCTTGAACTACATCACTAGCAACTCCTCCAAAATCACAATCACCAAAAATCAACATTGATGCCGGTCTTCTCGCTACAAAAATATAAAAATGCACATTCAAATTGTCAACCTAATTCGCAATTATAGAACCAGTAAAAAACATCCAACAACCATTACCAATACCCACAACCAATTACCACCACCTTCACACCAAAAACACCATGCCACCACTATTAAAATCAACAAATATAATTCATTAAATATGGCTGAAAATGAATCAAATAATAACATAAAAATGTCTGGAAATTAACCAAATAATAAAAATATTTAAAAGGATTACAACAACTGGATTGAATCAAATGACATGAAAATCAACTAAAAATTAATCCTTGAACTGATAATTGATAACTAAAAACATAAGAATATGTCCATAAATATCAAGAAATTAATATAGTCCCATACATCGAAAATAGATAAAAAAAAATCCAACAAAATCTGAAAACTATAACTTGCAACATCGAAGCTAAAAATCAAAAATTGACAATGAAATCTAAGCTAATAAATGGGTTTTGAGCCAATGTTTACCCAGAGAGACATGGAGATTACAGATTTAAGAATGCGGATGGCGGTGATTGTGGGTGGAGATTGTAAAGCAGAGGAGGCACACAAGCTGCGGAAAAAAAAAAAACACAAAGAGAAATGGGAAAGAAGAAGGTCGGGTTCGTGTTTTAAAAGGTTAACTCTATAGCGACGATATATGTTGTTGATATAAAGTATAGCGGCGATATGTATTTTTAATTTTTGGTGCCGGTAGCGTAGAAATGTCTTTGCCAAATCTTTTCACACATATAGCGAAGACATGTCGTCGCGCTATATAAATCGTCATTGAAAACCTCTTTTATCGAAGTTATGTCCCTCATCTTAAAATCTTAATCATTTTGGTCCTTATATTTCCTCTTTTATTTCAATTTCATCCTCCTATTTCTTCAATGCTAGTCCTTCAACTTTTACGAGGTTACATGTAGGACCCAATTCCATATTTTTGTACAATTCGCAACAGCGGCACAAGACCGCCTGGTATTCCATAACGATCAACCGCCAGGTGATCTATAGCAGCACAAACATCCAGGTATTCGTTAGGCAACCGATCTCCCTGAATATCAAATTAGCTCTGCAACATTGGAAAATAATTCGTTAATGTATATTACATAGAACAATATGTTTAGAGAATGCGCTAATGTAAAAACTATAGCAAGTCATTACCTCGATGATGCTATGTAACCAGGCCCGCTGCTCCTCTGTAACTTCTGTCCATGAAGGTAGCATGGGGACACAATGAACCTGACTTGGTTCCAAACCAAGCACGTGAAATACTTCACGTTATTTCCGTTCGGTTGCATTGTATATTCGACATTGTTGAACGCGATGAGAAGTGGCCTCTTCTCGTTCGCCTGCCAAACCTTCTCAAGGTTATTGCCTCGAGAGATATCCCATCGCTTAGACTGGGGTATTGAAAAAGAACAAATATGATATGTTTGATACGAAATTCAACGATAATGAAGTTATTGTCAAAAATTGTAAAATAAAAACTATTGAAACAAAAATTCTACCTAGGACTCACATGAGCGAATCTAGCGGGGTGGGGTAGCGAGATGTGGAGGATCGCTGGACCATCACCTCGTGCGACATGGCGTCGACCATGCTAGCAACTAACAAAAGTAAACATCGATTAGTGCGAAATGGTCCCTAAACTTTGTTTTTGGCACATCGGTCCCTAAATTTTGTGTTTTGTGCAAATAATCCCTAATCTTTATTTTTAGTGTTGAATTGGTCCCCAAACTCTATTTTTTGCACACCAGTCCCTAAATTACAAATGGTCCGTAATAATTTTTTTTTAGTCTTTGTAATGGCCCATAAACTTTAGTTTTAGCACATCGATCCCTAAATTATGTGTTTTCGTGCAAATGATCTATAATCTTTCCTTTTAGTGCTGAATCAGTCTCTAAACTTTATTTTTTTGCACACGAGTCCCCAAATTTTATGTTTTTGTGCAAATGGTCCATAATCTTTGTTTTTTGTGCTATAAAGGTCCCTAAACTTTGTTTTTGGCACATCAGCCACTAAATTATGTGTTTTTGTGAAAATGATCCCCAATCCTTCTTTTTAGTATTAAATTGGTCCCTAAATTTTTTTTTACTCATCAGTCTTATCATTTTGTATTATGTGTAATTGGTCCCTAATCTTTTTTTAGTGCTGTAGTGGTCCCTAAACTTTATTTTTTGCACATATGTCCCTAAATTATGTGTTTTGTGCAAATGATCCTTAATCTTTTAAAATTAAACATATTAATATTAAGATACCAATCATCCCTTGAACTAACATCGCTAACAACTCCTCCGAAATCACAATCACGAAAAATCACCATTGACTTGATCTTCTCGCCATAAAAATAAAAAATTCACGTTCAAATTGTCAACCTCATTCGCAATTCTGGAACCCGTAAAAATATCCCACAACCATCATCAACACCCACAACCAATTGCCACCACCTTCACACCATGCCACCACTATTAAAATAAACTAATATAATTCATTAAATGTGGCTGAAAATGAATCAAATAATAACATAAAAATGGTGGAAATGAACCAAATAATAAAGAGATTTAAAAAGATTACAAAAACTGGATTGAAACAAATAACATGACTATCAACTAAAAAGTAAACCTTGAACTGATAATTGATAACTAAAAACATGAGAATGCCCATAAATTTCAAGAAATTAATATAGTCCCATACATCGAAACAGATAAAAAAACATCAACAAAATCTGAAAACTATCACTTGCAACATCGAAGCTAAAAAATCGAGAATGAACGATGAAATCTAATATAATAAATGGGTTCTGAGCTAATGTTTATCTAGCGAGACATGGAGATTGCGCGACGAAGAAGAGTGCAGATGGCGGTGATCATGGGCGAGATTAAAACTGCGGAGGAGGTACAGCGAGAAAAAAAAAAAACACGAAAAGAGAAATAGGAATGAAGAAGGTCAATCGCGTGTTTTAAAAATGTTAACTCTATGACGACATATGTTGTCGATATAAAGTATAAGCGACATGTTTTTACTTTTTGGTGCAAGCCCGTAAAAGCGTCTTTGTCGAATTTTTGACATATATAGCGAAGACATGTCGCTATATATATATCGTCGTGAAAACCTCTTTTATCCGAAGTTAGGTCCCTCATCTTTAAATCTTATTCATTTTGTTCCTAATATTTCCTCTTTTATTTCAATTTCATCCTCCTATTTTTTAATGTTAGTCCTTCAACTTTTTACGAGGTTACATGTAGGTCCCATTTCCATATTTTTGTACAATTGTAGTCCTTGTTCGCCTATTTTTTGTGACATACAGCAACATTCAATCTGATTCCATAACAACAACAACAACTAAATTTTTAAAAATTTAATCAAAAATTTTAGTGACTAACTACAACATTCAATCTGATTCACTAACAGCAAAAACAACAAAATTTATGAGCTTTAAGTTGGACGGCTCGGTTGTGCTCTTTATGTTTGTAATCGCGATAACGATCGACCTCCGGGCTATCTGATGTGCGCATGCACCGCCCGGTGATTCGTTAATGTATATTACATGGAACAATATGTTTAGAGAATGCGCTAATATAAAAACTATAGTAAGACATTACCTCGATGATGCTATGTAACCGTGCGCATTGCTCCTCTGTAACCTTTGTCCATGAAGGGTAGCAAGGGACATGATGAACCGGACTTGGTTCCAAATCAAGCGCGTAAAATAGTTCGCGTTATTTTCAATCTGTTATATTGTATGTTTGACATTGTCGAACGCGATGAAAAGTGACCTCTTCCCGTTCGCCTGCCAAACCTTCTCAAGGTTAATGACTCGAGAGATACCCCATCGCTTAGCCGGGGGCGTTGAAAAAAAACAAATATGCTATGTTTGATACGAAATTCAACGATAATGATGTTACTATAAAAATTTGTAAAATAAAAAATATTGAAACAAAAATTATTACCGAACTTGCAGGACGAATTAAGCCAGTGGGGTGGCTGATGTGAAGGTTCGCCTGGACCATCACCTCCATGCGACATAACGTCAGCCATGCTAGCAACTAACAAAAGTAAACATCGATTAGTGCGGAAATGGTCGCAAAACTTTGTTTGTTGGCACATCAAGCCCAAAATTATGTGTTTTATACAAATAATCCATAATCTTTCTTTTTAGTGCTGAATTGGTCCCTAAACTCTATTTTTTTGCACACCAGTCCCTAAATTATGTGTTTTGTGCAAATGATCTCTAATTCTTTCTTTTTATTGCTGAATTAGTCCCTAAACTTTTTTTGCACATCAGTCCCTAAATTATGTGTTTTTGTGCAAATGGACTGTAACCATTGTTTTTAGTGATGTAATGGCCCATAAACTTTGGTTTTTAGCACACCAGTCCCTGAACTATGTGTTTTCGTGCAAATGAACCATAATATTTCTTTTTTGTGCTGAATTGGTCCCTAAACTTTTTTTTGAGCACGAGTCCCTAAATTTTGTGTTTTTATACAAATGGTCCATAATCTTTGTTTTTAGTGCTGTAATGGTCCCTAAACTTTATTTTTAGTACATCAGTCCCTAAATTTTGTGTTTTTGTGCAAATGACCCCCAATCTTTCTTTTTAATGCTAAATTGGTCCCTAAACATTGTTTTTTACACAACAGTTCCTAAATTTTGTATTTTGTATAAATGGTCCCTAATCTTTTTTTAGTGATGTAATGGTCTCTAAACTATGTTTTTTGCACATTTGTCCCTAAATTATGTGGTTTGTGCAAATGATCTCCAATCTTTCAAAATTTAAACATATTATTATGGAGACACCATTCATTCCTTGAACTACATCACTAGCAACTCCTCCAAAATCACAATCACCAAAAATCAACATTGATGCCAGTCTTCTCGCTACAAAAAATATAAAAATGCACATTCAAATTGTCAACCTAATTCGCAATTATAGAACCAGTAAAAAACATCCAACAACCATTACCAATACCCACAACCAATTACCACCACCTTCACACCAAAAACACCATGCCACCACTATTAAAATCAACAAATATAATTCATTAAATATGGTGAAAATGAATCAAATAATAACATAAAAATGTCCGAAATTAACCAAATAATAAAAATATTTAAAAGGATTACAACAACTGGATTGAATCAAATGACATGAAAATCAACTAAAAATTAATCCTTGAACTGATAATTGATAACTAAAAACATAAGAATATGTCCATAAATATCAAGAAATTAATATAGTCCCATACATCGAAAATAGATAAAAAAAAATCCAACAAAATCTGAAAACTATAACTTGCAACATCGAAGCTAAAAAATCAAAAATTGACAATGAAATCTAAGCTAATAAATGGGTTTTGAGCCAATGTTTACCCAGAGAGACATGGAGATTACAGACGAAGAATGCAGATGGCAGGTGATTGTGGGTGGAGATTGTAAAACAGAGGAGGCACACAACTGCGGAAAAGAAAAAAACACAAAAGAGAAATGGGAAAGAAGAAGGTCAGTTGCGTGTTTTTAAAAGGTTAACTCTATAGCGACGATATATGTTGTTGATATAAAGTATAGCGGCGATATGTATTTTTAATTTTTTGGTGCCAGCGCGTAAAATGTGCTGCCAAATCTTTTCACACATATAGCGAAGACATGTCGTCGCTATATAAATCGTCGCTGAAAACCTCTTTTATCTGAAGTTATGTCCCTCATCTTAAAATCTTAATCATTTTGGTCCTTATATTTCCTCTTTTATTTCAATTTCATCCTCCTATTTCTTCAATGCTAGTCCTTCAACTTTTACGAGGTTACATGTAGGACCCAATTCCATATTTTTGTACAATGCATAGCAATGCACAAGACCGCTGGTATTCCATAACGATCAACCGCCCGGGTGATCTATAGCAAAGACAAACATCCAGGTATTCGTTAGGCAACCGATCTCCCTGAATATCAAATTAGCTCTGCAACATTGGAAAATAATTCGTTAATGTATATTACATAGAACAATATGTTTAGAGAATGCGCTAATGTAAAAACTATAGCAAGTCATTACCTCGATGATGCTATGTAACCAGGCCCGCTGCTCCTCTGTAACTTCTGTCCATGAAGGTAGCATGGGGACACAATGAACCTGACTTGGTTCCAAACCAAGCACGTGAAATACTTCACGTTATTTCCGTTCGGTTGCATTGTATATTCGACATTGTTGAACGCGATGAGAAGTGGCCTCTTCTCGTTCACCTGCCAAACCTTCTCAAGGTTATTGCCTCGAGAGATATCCCATCGCTAGAGGCGGGGTATTGAAAAGAACAAATATGATATGTTTGATACGAAATTCAACGATAATGAAGTTACTGTAAAAAATTGTAAAATAAAAACTATTGAAACAAAAATTCTTACCGGACTCACATGACGAATCTAGCGGGCAGGGTAGCAGATGTGGAGGATCGCCTGGACCATCACCTCCGTGCGACATGGCGTCAGCCATGCTAGCAACTAACAAAAGTAAACATCGATTAGTGCAGAAATGGTCCCTAAACTTTGTTTTTTGGCACATCAGTCCCTAAATTTTGTGTTTTGTGCAAATAATCCCTAATCTTTATTTTTAGTGTTGAATTGGTCCCTAAACTCTATTTTTTTGCACACCAGTCCCTAAATTACAAATGGTCCGTAATAATTTTTTTTTTAGTGTTGTAATGGCCCATAAACTTTAGTTTTTAGCACATCGATCCCTAAATTATGTGTTTCGTGCAAATGATCTATAATCTTTCCTTTTAGTCTTTGAATCAGTCTCTAAACTTTTTTTTTGCACACGAGTCCCCAAATTTTATGTTTTGTGCAAATGGTCCATAATCTTTGTTTTTGTGCTATAAAGGTCCCTAAACTTTGTTTTGGCACATCGACCACTAAATTATGTGTTTTTGTGAAAATGATCCCCAATCCTTCTTTTTAGTATTAAATTGGTCCCTAAATTTTTTTTACTCATCGGTCTTATCATTTTGTATTATGTGTAATTGGTCCCTAATCTTTTTTAGTGTTGTAGTGGTCCCTAAACTTTATTTTTTGCACATATGTCCCTAAATTATGTGTTTTGTGCAAATGATCCTTAATCTTTTAAAATTAAACATATTAATATTAAGATACCAATCATCCCTTGAACTAACATCGCTAACAACTCCTCCGAAATCACAATCACGAAAAATCACCATTGACGCCAGTCTTCTCGCCATAAAAAATAAAAAATTCACGTTCAAATTGTCAACCTCATTCGCAATTACAGAACCCGTAAAAAATATCCCACAACTACTGTCAACACCCACAACCAATTGCCACCACCTTCACACCATGCCACCACTATTAAAATAAACTAATATAATTCATTAAATGTGGCTGAAAATGAATCAAATAATAACATAAAAATGGCTGGAAATGAACCAAATAATAAAGAGATTTAAAAAGATTACAAAAGCGGATTGAAACAAATAACATGACTATCAACTAAAAAGTAAACCTTGGCGATAATTGATAACTAAAAACATGAGAATGCCCATAAATTTCAAGAAATTAATATAGTCCCATACATCGAAAACAGATAAAAAACATCAACAAAATCGAAAACTATCACTTGCAACATCGAAGCTAAAAAATTGAAAATGAACCATGAAATCAAGATAAGAAATGGGTTCTAAGCTAATGTTTACCTAGAGAGACGTGGAGATTGCGGATGAAGAGTGCAGATGGCAGGTGATCGTGGGCGGAGATTGTAAGGCAATGAGAGAGCACACAACAACAAAAAAAAAAAAAAAACACATTAAAGAGAAAAGGAAAGAAGGTCGGTCGCATGTTTTAAAAGGGTTAACTCTAAAGCGACGACATATGTCATCGCTATAAAGTATAGCGGCGACATGTTTTTTAATTTTTTGGTGCACGCAAGTACAACGTGCGCCGAATTTTTGACATGTATAGCGAAGATATGTCGTTGCTATATATATCGTCGCTGAAAACCATTTTTATCTGTAGTTAGGTCCCTCATCTTTAAATCTTATTCATTTTGGTCCTTATACTTCATATTTTATTTCAATTTCATCATCATATTTTTGCAATGTTAGTCCTTCAACTTTTACAAGGTTACCTCTCTAAAAAATTCTCTCTGACTTCTCTCTAGGCGGCAAAAAAGGAGAGTTTTCTCCTCATGGCTCTACCACCAACAAAACCACCCGACCCACCACCTTTTCTACCGGGAAAACAACACCATTGGCGGAAACACATCCCCAACAACATCTACTACAGAAATCAGACATATAGCAGCAGATTTGGGACAAAATAAATCCGTTTTGCATTGGGAATCGCGAGGCACGCATCCCAATGCACTCAATTCGACATCTTATGATCAGAGTTTGGACATGGGACCATCACCAATGATCTCGAAGCCCCTGAAACCCCTAGAATGGTGTCCCCAACGTCCAATTTGACCGAGAATCAATACCTTGGAAAAGCGTGCGCAGATTTCAATTCGCGATCTGTGGGCCCCACCAAGCTACGCGCGCCTGACCCACAGTTAGCTAATGTTATGCCGACCACTCGACCAAAATTTCAGCCTGATCGATCATCGACGCGCCGTGGGACCCAATTTTCGGGCCGAAACGGTCACTCGGAAAATAGGCCATATCTCCGTCTGTGGACCTCCAAATTGAAAACGCGCCACATGCCCAGAATCAGCATGAAATTCCGCACCTTCCTGTAAAAATCATCGAATTCCAACAAGGTTGGCTCGGGGCCCGTCACGGGGGCCCCCGAGACGGGTGGCGCGATGGGACCCACGCGCCGGCGCGAAAAAAACAGCTTGTTTGGCCGGTTAATCCACACCCAGATCCATCATCATTTTTCCCACGGGAGGACCCGATCTGTACTTAATCAAGGTAGAGCGGACATATGCTTCATTGTTTACGGTCGTCCTACACTTTCACAAGCAGAGCGGAATGAAAGGAAATCTTTTTACGCTATTTTAGCGACTCCACGAGCTTCGATTATTCACTCTATTACGCATAGGCCACCGGCCTACATCGAGGTGAGCCGTCATTTATTTTATTTGTGGAGGAAGAGGCAAAGACTTTTCGAGCCATTCAAGTTTACACTTGTTGGCAAATTCTCACATCGAAAGCCTACTATGGAAAAGGTGCGTGATTGCTTTCCGAAATTTGGATTCTATGGTGATTATAGGCTTGGCTTGATAGATAGCAAGCATGTATTGATTCACTTGACGCATGAAAATGATTATAGTAGATTGTTTTTTGCGTTTTTATATTATATTGATGGGTGTCCTATGCGAGTCCTTAAATGGACATGTGACTTTGGACCGATTGTGAAACCCAATTGCTCTGTTTGGTTGTCCTTCCCTTTATTACTGTGCATATGCGATCCAAGGTGTGATTTTTGCTTTGGCTAAGATTGTGGGTATACCTTTGCGTATTGATGAGGCTCTGCGGATTTGTTGAGACCTAGTGAGGCTAGGAGTGCATGTGTGGAGGTTAACATAGAACATAAGTTACCCGAGCGGATCCGGATTGATAGGGATGATGGTCGGAGTTTTGGCAAGCTGTGGTTTATGAGAAACCACCGTTATTTTGTTCTAAGTGTCGACATATGGGTCACTCTATTGGTCAGTGCCGAGCAGGTGGCACACCTTTTGCTCCTTATCCCCCAGTTGCTCCATCGGACCAGCCCCCTCCTAGTACTAGTTTGCCTCCTCCACTTACTCAGACTGTTTCTGCTCCTCCTGTTACTAGCACCGTTACTGAGATTACTGACAGGTCCAGAAAAGCTAAGGGTAAGGAAGTAGTTGTTGATCAGCCTCAACAGTGGGCCCCAGTACGATCGAGAGCACAGCATAGACGAGGTGTTGATATCTCCACCTCTGCGGGCCCCGCCACTTCTCTTGCAGGCCATAGCAGAGGTTCTCGCTTTGGTGTTCTTGCAGACCCCACACTTGATATAGTGCAGTGTTCTACAGTTGTTAGTTCTACTACTCTTGTTTCCACCATTTCTCAGACACAGCAAACTGTGGGCCCAGGCTCGCGACTTGTGGGTCCCACTATTGATTTCTCGCATAGTATTCATATGGGCCCCTCTTTGGAGGCTCCTTTGCCTGCTGGACCCAATCATACATTTCATCACTACTTCCTACTCCGATTCTCTCAGTTAGTCAGAGTCTGGATGTTTCTCGGCCAGTGGACCCCACCATATCACATGTGGGCCCCACCACTGATCTTTTGCAGACATCAGCTTTTGCCTATGATTACTCATTGCATGATAGGCTATTGACTATTGCGGGCCCTACCGGCAGCCTCCCTCTCGCGGTGGACCACTATGCTGAGTCACGCTCAGTTATTGATCCTGTCTATGGTTCCTCATTGCATGATAGACCGGCTATCTCTGTGGGCCCCACCAGTACTTTGGCTCATTCAGAATTCTTTGACCCTTTGCTTGACCATATGCTTGCTGCACCACGTGCTGGGGTATGTTTGGATGACACAATTGATTCTAATCCTGATACTAGCCCTCTCCTGGATTGCCGAGATAATGTCGAGGCTTCTATTCTATCTATTTCATCAGCAGTTTCCTCAGATACATCTTGTTACATTCGGATGGGTACACACCAATGTGGTCACTTCGTAGGAGTTCACATGGTGATTTGGTTGGTTTGGATGAGCGGTGGGGTCGATGGTTTCTTTTCGGTCTTGAGTGGGGTCCCACATGAGTTATTGCTCCTCCGCCTTCTAGATCGATCACACCGGAGTATGTCCCGACTCATGGTTCCCTCTCTCGCCTCTTTGTGATGTCGGTCCTCATATGGAATGTTAGGGGTGCGTGCTTCTAAGACTACGCAAGAGACTTAGGAAGCTTGTTCGATTACATCGTATTTTTTCCTTGCTCTTTTGGAGCCTTTTCTATTTGAGGATAGCTTTGACTTTGTTCGTCGATTCATTGGGTTTGATATCGGTGTCCGAGAACCGATCGAGTAAGATTTGATGTTTTTGGAATGTGGGGACGATCGTATGCGTGATTGTTGATCATCCCAATTTCTTCATCTAATGATGGAGGATCCGAGATTGGCTAGACCTATCTTTTATCGCTTTGTGTATGCTTCATGTTCTGTTGTGGGGACGCAGATGTTGAGGACTTCACCAGGTTTCCCAGACTGTGGATGGCCCTTGGCTTGTGGGTGGTGACTTCAATGTCATTGCTCATGATGGTGAGCGGACGGGAGTCAGTACTCGTGATAGAGGGAAGACTGATTTTTGTGATATGATGATGGAGTGTGGATTGACTGATGCTGGATTTTCTGGTAGTCCTTATACTTGGCATAATAGGAGGGTGTGGAAGAGACTTGACAGGGTTTTGATGAGTCATGAGGCTGCATCCTTCTTTCGACAGTTTACAGTGAGGCATCTCAATCGGTCTACGTCTGATCATTCGCCTTTGTTAATGAGTTGGGTTGAGGCTGAGGATGGGGGTGGGCCTAGGCCTTTTCGGTTCCTCAATGTTTGGTCCCGTCATCATGATTTTTTATCCTTTGTCTCTCAAAAGTGGTCATGCACCCGACTCGGTTCTGAGGATGGTTTGCTCTTTGGGAGAAGTGCTAGGATGAAGCGGGGACTTCGTTGGTGGAGCGTAAATGTGTTTGGGGATATATTTCGGAGAATTAGAGATGTTGAGAGCGAGGTGGTGGATGAGCCGAGATGGAATATGATTTGGATCCATCACCGCACATAGAGAACATTTTACATCGAGTTGAGCCCCATCGAACCGTGCTTTGTCTATTGAGGAAGGCTTACGGAAGCGAAGTGGGACCCGTTGGATGTGCGAGGAGAGCACAACACGAGGTATTTTCATTCAGTGGTGCGGGCGTCGCATGCGGCCCGTATACATTCTATTAGATCTCGAGACGGGAGAGACTTTGTCTGCTGCACACGAGGAGATCGAGGTTCATTGTTTCCTTTTCCAGACCTCCTTTCGCTCCCGCCCAGCAATCGACCAAATTTTACCGGATATTATCCCTCTTTGGTTACTCGGGAGGATAATCGGGAGGTGAACCGACTTCCATCATTGGCTGAGGTTAGAGATGTAGTGTTCAGTATTGATGCAGATAGTGTGGCGGGTCCAGATGGGTTCACCTCTCATTTTTTCAGCAGTGTTGGGAAATTGTCAAGGATGATGTTTTTCGTGCAGTTTTGGACTTCTTCGATGGTGGACATCTGCCTTGGGGATTCTCTGCTACTTCTATAATCTTGCTTCCCAAGCGAGACAACGCTTGTCGATGGACGTAATATCGACCGATTAGTCTTTTGCACGGTGTTCAACAAGATTGTCACCAAGCTCCCGAACTCTCGCTTAAGTGTTGTTTTGCCTCGTATCATCTCTCCACAGCAGAGTGGCTTTATTGGGGAGGCGATTGGTGATAATGTCTTGTTGGCACGGGGAGATGCTCCATACATTGGATACCCAGGCCGTGGGGGGCAATGTCATCCTTAAGCTAGATATGGCTAAGGCATATGACGAGTTAGGCGGGACTTCTTGATGGCTGTGATGGAGAGATTTGGATTCGATTGGATGTGGAGGGATAGGATCGGTGTTGTATTTCGAGTGCCATTTTACTGTCTTGGTGAATGGCGGGCCTTGTGGTTTCTTTCCTTCCTCTCGTGGTTTGAGACAGGGGGATCCCATATCTCCTTCGTTGTTTATCATTGCGTGATTACTTCTCTCGGGGTCTCACTCAAGTTTTCCAAAGAAGATCCATCGATGGCATATATTCATAGAGGTGACACTCTTGTCTCACATCTTTGTTTTCTTGATGATATGATCATATTTGCCAATGGCCAAAAAGACGGTCGAAGAAAGAGAGTCTTGCATTGTTTGGAGCACTATGAGAGGGTCTCTCGCCGGTTGGTGAATAGAGACAAGTGGTCTTATTGTGCCTAAGAGGGCACCTCCTTCTAGGATTCGGATACTTGAGCACATTCATCGGCTTTTCGGCCAGCAGCCTATCACATACTTGGGCATACCCTTGTTTAAGGGGGCCCGAAAGACCTTCTTATATGATGATCTATTTCAGAAGGTCAAGAGCAAGATCTCTGGATGGGCCTTTAGGCTGCTATCTCCTGGTGGCAGGATTACTTTACTGAGGTCTGTCCTTTCTTCCTTCCCTCTCTATCTTCTTCAGATTATGCAGCCTCCCAAGATAGTGTTGAAGAAGTTAGAGAGTACATTTGCTAGATTCTTGTGGGATTCTAAGGATCAGGCTCACCGTATGCATTGGAAGAGATGGAAGGATATTTGCCTTCCTACTAATGAGGGTGGTTTGGGCTTCAGAAGATTAGAGGACGTGGTCCATGCTTTCTCTTTGAAGCTCTGGTGGTTATTCAGATCACAGCAGTCGCTTTGGGCTCAGTTTTTACTGGGCAAGTATTGCAGGGGCACCCACCCCCTTCTGGCACCCATACCACATTCTGCTTCTACGGTTTGGAGGAGGCTAAAGGGGGTGGGACTCACAGCGGAGCCCCACATCGCGTGGCAGTTGGGTCAGGGGCGTATATTCTTTTGGCACGACTGTTGGATGGGTGACATGACTTTAGCTCAAATGTTTCCTCATAGGGAGCATACCTCCGTCCGAGTAGTTGAGTTTTTGATGATACTTGGATGGGATATCGATAGACTCTTGTTGGTCCTTCCACATGATATAGCAATCGGGTTGAAGTCTACCGCTTTGTCCGATGTTCTTGATAGACCTATGTGGAAAGACACCCCGGATGGTAGGTTTTCTACCAAGTCGGCATGGCGACTTGTTCGACCGGGAGTACTCTTTGAGCCTTTTGTCACATGATTTGGAGCCCGATCATCCCATGCAGACTATCTCTTTCTTTTGTTGGAGATTGTGGCGGGGTTTGGTGCCGATGGATGTGATTATTCGAGGAGGAGGATTCGGGCCCACATGGCATCAAGGTGTCGGTCTTTGTTAGAGATTGAGACCATCCAAAGCATGTCTTTATTGATAGCCCCTGTGGCTCACTAGGTATGGCAGCACTTCTCAACTATTTTGGCATTCCCTCGTGGTTGGAGAGATGCTACATCATAGATTTCGAGACTTGGAGATTCTCGAGCCGGTTTGTCGAGTGGCCATATTCGCACTATCATCCCTTTCTTTGGTCTTTTGGTACATTTGGACAATGAGGAATGATGCTAAGCATCGTAGAGATTGGCATGGAGCCCAATCGTATCATCTTGCGGGTCTATCACACTATTTCTTTATTGTATATGGGAAGACTCTTTCGATTTGTGCATTGGTGTGGGGACCTTGATCTTGCCCACATTTGGTTTTACTCTTACTTCTCCTACCCCCACCCCCTACTTTGGTTTATTGGCGTGCCCCATTGGTTTGGATCTACCAAGATCAATCTTGATGGATGCGTCTGGGATGGATTTTGCGAGTGGCGGGGTGTTATCGAGAGATCACTTGGGCGTTGTATCGGGGCCTTCTCACGGGCTACGGAGACATACTTATTTTGGAGGCGAGTTGAGAGCCATTTTACTGGGCATTGAGCTTGCCGACGGATGGGTCTTGTGGACTTATGGATTGAGACCGACTCTACACTCATTGTTCATTGCATTTCACGTGGTGGGGGCCGTGGGTGATTCATCAATACTCGGACGCATTCGACATCTTCTTTCATTCGATCGAGACACAATTTCCCATATTTTTCGAGAGGGAAACCGGTCGTGACTCTTTAGCTTCGAGGGTTGGGACCAACGACATTATCGAGGAGTATGGATCTTCGGACTTGCCCGCGTCGTTCGCGTGGACTACTTGACCGAGATATGGCCTTCCATCGGTTAGAGGTCTTTAGTTTTTGTTAGTTTGGTTTTCATTTGCTTTTGCTTTTGCTTTTCGTAATTATGCACCGGAAGTAGTATCTCTTTATTTGTTGTAGTTTGAGGAATTTTTTTTCATTCGTTGTATGCTTGGAGGTCGGTTCATATCCCCCCTCATGTACTACCATTTTTAAATAAATACGATGGTAGGGGCATCAAACCCCACCACCACCTGTCTCCGGTAGAGGCCTAAAACTATTTGGGGACTGTCTTTGGTGCTTCAATAAAAAAAAAAAAAAAACTTTTACAAGGTTACATACTGGGTTCCCAATTCCATATTTTGGTACAAGTTCGTCCTTGTTTGCCTATTTTTTCATGACGAACAACAACATTCAATCGATTCCATAACAACAACAATGAAATTTTTATAAATTTATTTCACAAATTTTAGTGACAAACAAAAACATTCAATCTGATTAACTAATAGCAACAACAACGAAATTTATGCGCTTTAAGTTGGACAGCTCGGCCCGTGCTCTTTCAGTTGATTATGCTCTTTATGTTTGTAATCACGATAACGATCTGCCAAACGATCCACAGCGGCACAAACCGCCCGGTACTCGTCAGGCGACCAATCGTCCTAAATGTCAAAATAGATCTACAACATTGGAAAAATATTTGTTAATGTATATTACATGGAACAATGTGTTTAGAGAATGCGCTAATTTAAAAACTATATTAAGACATTACCTCGATGATGCTATGTAACCATGCTCGTTGCTCCTCTCTAACCTTTGTCCATGAAGGGTAGCAAGGGGGCACGATGAACTTGACTTGGTTCCAAACCTAGCACGTGAAATACTTCACGTTATTTTCGATCGACTGCATTGTATGTTCGACATTGTCGAAAGCGATGAGAAGTGGCCCCTTCCCATTTGCCTGCCAAACCTTCTCATGGTTAATGCCTCGAGAGATACCCCATTGCTTAGAAGGGAGAGTTGAAAAAGAACAAATATGATATGTTTGATACGAAATTCAACGGTAATAAAGTTCTTGTAAAAATTGTCAAATAAAAATATTGAAACAAAAATTCTACCGGACTCATATAACGAATAGAGCCGGTGGGGTGGCTAATGTGAGGCTCGCCAGGACCATCACTTCGAGGCGACATGACGTCGAGCCATGCTAGCAACTAACAAACATAAACATCAATTAGTGCGAAAATGGTCCCTAAACTTTTTTTTTTGCACAACTTTTTTTTTTGCACATTAGTCCCTAAATTATGTGTTTTGTACAAATAATCCCTAATCTTTCTCTTTAGTCTTTGAATTGGTATTTTTTGCACATCAATCCATAAATTACGTATTTTTCATGCAAATGATCCCAAATCTTCCATTTTAGTCTTTGAATTGGTCCCTAAACATTATTTTGCACATCGGTCCATAAATTATGTGTTTTTGTGCAAATGGTTCGTAATCATTGTTTTAGTGCTATAATGGCCCCTAAACTTTGGTTTTAGCACATCGAGTTCCTAATTTATGTGTTTTTGTGCAAATGATCCATAATCTTTCTTTTATTGTTGAATTGGTTATTAAATTTTTTTTGCACATGAGTCCAAAATTGTGTTTTTATGCAAATAGTCTAATCTTTGTTTTTAGTGCTGTAATAGTCCCTAAACTTTATTTTTTTTGCACATCAGTCCCTAAATTATGTGTTTTTGTACAAATGATCCCAATCTTTCTTTTTGGTACTGAATTGGTCTCTAAACTTTGGTTTTTACACATCAGTCTATTAATTTTGTGTAAATGGTCCCTAAACTTTGTTTTTTGCACATATGTCCCTAAATTATGTGTTTTGCACAAATGATCCCTAATTTTTCAAAATTTAAACATATTAAAATTAAGATACCATTCATCCTTGAACTAACATCACTAGCAACTCCTCCGAATCACAATCACGAAAAATCACCATTGATGCCGGTCTTCTCGCCACAAAAAAATATAAAATTCACATTCAAATTGTCAACCTCATTCGCAAATTCTGAAACCAGTAAAATATATCCTACAACCACTACTAACACCCACAACCAATTGCCACCACCTTCACACCAAAAACACCATGCCACCACCATTAAAATCAAAATTTAAACATATTAATATTAAGATACCATTCATCCCTTGAACATACATCTCTATCAACTCCTCCAAAATCACAATCACCAAAAATCACCATTGATGCCAGTCTTCTCGCCACATAAAGTATAAAAATTCAGATTCAAATGGTCAACTTCATTTTCTCAATTATAGAACCCATAAAAACATCTCGAAACAATCATAACACCTACAACCAATTGCCACTACCTTCACACCAAAAAACACCATGTCACCATCATTAAAATCAACTAATATAATTCATTAAATATGGGTGGAAATGAATCAAATAATAACATAAAAATGGATGGAAATGAACAAAATAATAAAATGATTACAAAAACTGGATTGAATCAAATAACATGAAAATCAACTAAAAAATAAACCTTGAACTAATAATTGATAACTAAAAACATAAGAATGCTCGTAAATTTCAAGAAATTAATATAGTTCCATACATCGATAACTGATAAAAAAACATCCAACAAAATCTGAAAACTATAACTTGCAACATTGAAGCTAAAAAATCAAAAATGAACGATGAAATCTAATCTAATAAATGGGTTCTGAGCTAATGTTTATCTACAGAGACATGGAGATTGCGTACGAACAAAGATAGATGGCAGGTGATCATGGACGGAGATTGTAAAATGGAGGAGGCACACAATGGAAAAAAAAAACACGTAGAAAGAGAAATGGGAAAAAGAAGGTCAATCGTGTGTTTTTAAAGGGTTAACTCTATGGCGATGACATATGTTGCCGATATAAAGTATAGTGACGACATGTTTTTAATTTTTGGTGCAAGTGCGTAAAACGTGCCGTCAAATTTTTGACATATATAGCGAAGACATGTCGTCGCTATATATATATTGTCGCCGAAAACCTATTTCATCCGAAGTTAGATCCCTCATCTTTAAATCTTATTCATTTCGGTCCAATATTTCCTCTATTATTTCAATTTCATCCTCCTATTTTTTCAATGCCAGTCCTTCAACTTTTACGAGGTTACATGCACATCCCCAATTCCATATTTTAGTACAATTTATGTCCTTGTTTACCTATTTTTCATGACGAACAACAACATTCAAATCGATTCCATAACAACAACAACAACGAAATATTTATAAATTTATTTCACAAATTTTAGTGGCGAACAACAACATTCAATCTGATTCACTAAAAGCAACAACAACGAAATTTATGCGCTTTAAGTTGGACGGCTCGGCCTGTGCTCTTTCAATTGATTATGCTCTTTATGTTTGTAATCACGATAATGATCGGCCGCTAGGCAATCTATAGCAGCACAGACCGTCCTATACTCGTCAGGCGACTGATTGCCCTGAATATCAAAGTAGCTCGGCAACATTGAAAAATATTCGTTAATGTATATTACATAGAAAAATATGTTTAAAGAATGCGCTGATGTAAAAACTATAGTAAGACATTACCTCGATGATGCTATATAACCGTGCCCGCTGCTCCTCTATAACCTTTGTCCATAAATGGTAGCAAGAGGGCACGATGAACCTGGCTTGGTTCCAAACCAAGCGTGTGAAACACTTCGCGTTATTTTTGATCGGCTACATTGTATGTTCGACATTGTTGAACGCGATGAGAAGTGGCCTCTTCCCGTTCGTCCGCCAAACATTCTTAGGGTTAATGCCTCGAGAGATACCCCATCGCTTAGATGGAGGCGTTGAAAAATATCAAATATGATATGTTCGATACGAAATTCAACGATAATGAAGTTATTGTAAAAATTTGTAAAATAAAAATATTGAAATAAAAATTCTTACCGGACTCGCAGGATGAATAGAGCTGGTGGGTTGGCTGATGTGGAGGATCGCTTGGACTATCACCTCCGTGCGACATGACTTCACCATGCTAGCAACTAACAAAAGTAAACATCAATTAGTACGGAAATGGTCCCTAAACTATGTTTTTTGGCACATCAATCCCTAAATTATGTGTTTTGTGTAAATAATCCATAATCTTTCTTTTTAGCGCTCAATTGGTTCCTAAACTCTATTTTTTTGCACACCAGTCCCTAAATTATGTGTTTTGTGCAAATGATCCATAATCTTTCTTTTAGTCTTTGAATTGGTCCCTAAACTTTTTTTGTACACCAGTCCCTAAATTATGTGCTTTTGTGCAAATGGTCCGTAATAATTTTTTATCATCAGTAATGGCCCCTAAACTTTGGTTTTTAGCACATCAGTCCCTAAATTATGTGTTTTCGAGCAAATGATCCATAATCTTTCTTTTTGTACTGAATTGGTCCCAAAACTTTTTTTTTACATATGAGTCCCTAAATTTTGTGTTTTTGTGCAAATGGTCCCTAATCTTTGTTTTTAATGTTGTATTGGTCCCTAAACTTTGTTTTTAGCACATCATTCCCAAAATTATGTATTTTTGTACAAGTGAGTCCCAATCTTTCTTTTTGTGTCTTGAATTGGTCCCTAAACTTTATTTTTACACACACATCGCCTCTAAATTTTGTATTTGTTGTAAATGGACCCTAATCTTTTTTAGTGTCAGAATGGTCCCTAAACTTTGTTTTTGCACATCTGTCGTCCCTAAATTATGTGTTTTGTGCAAATGATCCCTAATCTTTCAAAATTTAAACATATTAATATTAAGATACCATTCATCTCTTGGACTAACATCGCTAGCAACTCCTCCAAAATCACAATAACGAAAAATCACCATTGATGCCAGTCTTCTCACCACAAAAAATATAAAAATTCACATTCAGAATGTCAACCTCATTCGCAATAACAGAACCCGTAAAAAATATCCCACAACCGCTGCCAACACCCACAACCAATTGCCACCACCTTCACATTGAAAACACCATGCCACTACCATTAAAATCAACTAATATAATTCATTAAATATGGCTGGTAATGAATTAGATAATAACATAAAAAGGATGGAAATGAACGAAATAATAAAAAGATTTAAAAAGATTACAAAAACTAGATGGAATCAAATAACATGAAAATCAACTTAAAAATAAACCTTGAACTCATAATTGATAACTAAAAACATAAGAATGCACATAAATTTCAAGAAATTAATATAGTCCCATACATCGAAAACAGATAAAAAACATCCAACAAAATCTGAAAACTATAACTTGCAACATCGAAGCTAAAAAATAAAAAATGAACCATGAAATCTAAGCTGATAAATATGTTCTGAGCTAATGTTTAACTAGAGAGACATGGAGATTGCAGACGAAGAGTACAGATGGCCGGTGATCGTGGGCAGAGATTGTCAGATGGCGGAGGCACACAACGGCGGAAAAGGATAAAAACACAGAAAAGAGAAATGGGAAAGAAGAAGGTCAGTCGCGTGTTTAAAATGGTTAACTCTATAACGACGACATATGTCGTCGCTATAAGTATAGCGGCAACATGTTTTCTAATTTTTTGGTGCACGCGCAAAAAGCGTCTTTGTCGAATTTTTGACATATATAGCGAAGATATGTCGTCGCTGTATATATCGTCGCTGAAAACCTCTTTTATCTGTAGTTAGGTCCCTCATCTTTAAATATTATTCATTTTAGTCCTTATATTTCCTCTTTTGCTTCAATTTCATTCTCCTATTTTGCAATATTAGTCCTTCAACTTTTACAAAGTTACATGTAGGTCCCCAATTCTTTATTTTGTACAATTTTCGCCATTGTTAGCCTATTTTTCATGACGAACAACATTCAACTGATTCCACAACAACAACAACAACAACAACAACGAAACTTTTATAAATTTATTTCACAAATTTAGTGACGAACAACAACATTCAATATGATTCACTAACAAACAACAACAATGAAATTTATGTGCTTTAAGTTGGACGCCTCGGCCATGTGCTTTCAATTGATTATGCTCTTTATGTTTGTAATCGCGATAACAATCGGCCGCCAGCAATCTATAATGCACAAACTATCCTAGACTCGTCAGAAACCGATAGCCTTGAATATCAAATTAGATCGCAACATTGGAAAAATATTCGTTAATGTATATTACATGAAACAATATGTTTAGAGAATGCGCTAATGTAAAAATTGTAGTAAGACATTTCCTCAATGATGCTATGTGACCATGCCATTTGCTCCTTCGTAACCTCTCGTCCATGAAGGGTAGGAATGGGGCATGATGAACCTAACTTGGTTTCAAACCAAGCGCGTGAAATACTTCGCGTTATTTTCGATCGGTTGCATTGTATGTTCGACATTGTCGAACGCGATGAGAAGTGGCATGTTCCCCCCCACCGCCAAACCTTCTCAATGTTAATGCTTTCAATAGATACCCCATCGCTTAGGCGAGGTCGTTGAAAAAGAACAAATATGATATGTTTGATACGAAATTCAACAGTAATGAAGTTACTATAAAAAATTGTAAAAAAATAATATTGAAACAAATATTCATACCGGTCTCACAGGACGAATTGAGCGGGCGGGGTGGCTGATGTGGAGAATCGCCTGGACCATCACCTCCGTGCGACACGACGTCGACCATGCTAGCAACTAACAAAAGAAAATATCGATTAACACGAAAATGGTCCCGTAACTTTGTTTGTTGGCACATCGGTCCCTAAATTATGTGTTTTGTGCAAATAATCCCTAATTTTTTCTTTCTAGTGTTGAATTAGTCCCTAAACTTTATTTTGCACATCAGTCCCTAAATTACGTGTTTTTGTGCAAATGGTACGTAATCATTGTTTTTAGTGCTATAATGGCCCATAAACTTTGGTTTTCAGCACATTAGTCCCTCGAAATATGTGTTTTGTGCAACTCGATCCATAATCTTTCTTTTTAGTGCTGAATTGGTCCCCAAACTTTATTTTTTTTTGCACATAAGTCCCTAAATTTTGTGTTTTTGTGCAAATGGTCCCTAATCTTTGTTTTTAGTGCTGTAATGGTCCCTAAACTTTGTTTTTAGCATATCAATCCCTAAATTATGTATCTTTGTGCAAATGATCCCCAATCTTTCTTTTTAGTGCTGAATTGGTCCTTAAACTGTGTTTTTTACACATCAGTCCCTAAATTATATATTTTGTATAAATGGTCCCTAATCTTTTTTTAGTGCTGTAATGGTCCCTAAACTTTGTTTTTTGCACATTTGTCCCTAAATTATGTGTTTTGTGCAAATGATCCCTAGTCTTTCAAAATTTAAACATATTAATATTCAGATATCATTCATCCCTTGAATTAACATCGATAGCAACTCGTCCATAATCACAGTTACCAAAAATCACCATTGATACCAGTTCGCCACAAAAAATATAAAAATTCACATCCAAATTGTCAACCTCGTTCGCAATTACTGAACCCGTAAAAAAGTTCCCACAACCACTGCCAACACCCACAACCAATTGCGACCACCTTCACACCAAAAACACCATGGCACCACCATTACAATCAACTAATATAATTCATTAAATATGGCTGGAAATTAATCAAATAATAACATAAAAATGGCTGGAAATGAACCAAATAATAAAAAGATTAAAAAGATTACAAAAATTGGATTGAATCAAATAACATGAAAATCAACTAAAAATAAACTTGAAGGCGATAATTCTAAAACATAAGAATTCCATAAATTTCAAGAAATTAATATAGTCCCATACATCGACAACATGTCAAAAACACCCAACAAAACCTGAAAACAATTACTTGCAACATCAAAGCTAAATAATAAAAAATGAACCATGAAATCTAAGCTAATAAACGGGTTCTGAGCTAATGTTTACCTAGAGAGACATGAAGATTGCAGACGAAGAGTGCAGATGGCATGTGATCGTGGGCGGAGATTGTAAAACTGCGGAGGCACACAACGGCGAAAAAGGGAAAAAAACAAAAAAGAGAAATGGGAAAGAAGAAGGTAAGTCTCGTGTTTTAAAAGGGCTAACTCTATATCGATGACATGTTTTCTAATTTTTTGGTGCACGTGCGTAAAACGTGCCGCTGAATTTTTTGACATATATAGCGAAGACATGTAAATCACTTGAAAACCTCTTTTATCTCGCCGTTAGGTCCTTCATCTTTAAATCTTATTCATTTTTGTCCTTATGTTTCTTCTTTTTTTTTGTATTTTATCGTCCTATTTTTTCAATGTTTGTCTTTCAACTTTTACCCAGTTACATGTAGGTCCCCAATTCCATATGTT
Source organism: Forsythia suspensa (assembly GCA_023638005.1). Classification (NCBI taxonomy): domain Eukaryota; kingdom Viridiplantae; phylum Streptophyta; class Magnoliopsida; order Lamiales; family Oleaceae; genus Forsythia; species Forsythia suspensa. The sequence goes on along the minus strand of CM042664.1, from coordinate 13,690,210 downwards.
TGTACACTTGAAATCTTTGTTCACCGCTTTTCATGACGAACAACAACATTCAACTCGATTCACTAACAAACAACAACAACAAAATTTATGCGCTTTAAGTTTGACGGCTCGGCCTATGCACTTTATGTTTCTAATCGCGATAAAGATCGGCCCCAAGCGATCTGTATGATGTCTGCATCGCCTAGTACTCGCGGGTGATCGATCGTCACGAATATCAAAGTAGCTCGCAACATTGAAAGAATATTCATTAATGTATATTACGTGGAACAATATGTTTAGAAAATGCACTAATGTAAAAACTATAGTAAGACATTACCTCAATGATGCTATGTAACCGTTCCGACCGCTTCTCTGTAACCTTTGTCCATGAAGGGTAGCAAGGGGGAACGATAAACCTGACTTGGATACCAACCAAGTGTGTGAAATACTACGCGTTATTCTTGATCGGCTGCATTGTATGTTCGACATTGTGAAATGCGATGAGAAGTGGCCTCTTTCTGTTCACTTGCCAAACCTTCTCAAGGTTAGTTCCTCGAGAGATAACCCATCGCTTAGACGGGGGTGTTGAAAAAGAACAAATACGATATGTTTGATACGAAATTCAACGATAATGAAGTCAACATAAAAATTACGAAGTAGAAAATATTGAAACAAAAATTCTTACCGAACTCGTAGGACGAATCGAACCACTGGGTTGGCTGATGTGGAGGATCGCGTGAACCATCACCTCCGTGTGATATGACATCAACCATACTAGCAACTAACAAAAGAGAACATCAATTAGTTCGAAAATGGTCCCTAAACTTTTTTTTTTGGCACATCAGTCCCTAAATTATGTGTTTTTGTGCAAATGATCCCTATTCTTTCTTTTTAGTTCTGAATTGTTCCCTAAAGTTTTTTTTTGCACACCAGTCCCTAAATTATGTATTTTTGTGCAAAAGATCCATAATCTTTTTTTAGTGTTGAATTGGCCCCTAAACCTTTTTTCTCACATTAGTCCCTAAATTTTGTATTTTTTTGCAAATGGTCCCTAATCTTTGTTTTTAGTGCTGTAATGGTCCTTAAACTTTTTTTTGCACAGCAGTCCCTAAATTATGTGCCTTTGTGCAAATGATACCAATTTTTTTTTTTTTTGCACATCAATCCCTAAAATTTATATTTTCAAGTAAATGATCTCTTATCTTTATTTTTAGTGTCAGTAATAGTCTCTAAACTTTGTCTTTTGCATATCTCGTCACTAAATTATGTGTTTTTGTGCAAATGATCCCTTATCTTTCAAAATTTAAACATATTAATATTAAGATACCATTCATCCCTTGAACTAACATCGCTAGCAACTCCTCCAAAATCACAATCCCCAAAAATCACCATTGATGCCGGTCTTCTCGCCACAAAAAATAAAAAACTCATATTCAAATTGTCAACCTCTTTCTCAATTCTGAACATCCCACAACCAATTGCCACCACCTTCACACAAAGAAACACCATGCCACCACCATTAAAATCAACTAATATAATTCATTAAATATGGTGGATATGAATGAAATAAAAACATAAAAATGGTTGGAAATGTATCAAATAATAAAAGATTTAAAAGATTACAAAAAGCGGATTGAATCAAATACCATGAAAATCAACTAAAAAAAACCTTGAATTGATAATTGATAACTAGAAACACAAGAATTCTATAAATTTCAAAAATTAATATAGTCCCATACATCGACAACCGATCAAAACATCGAACAAAATCTGAAAACCATAATGCAACATCGAAGCTAAAAAATTAAAACGAACCATGAAATCGAAGCCAATAAATGGGTTTCGCTATATATATAAATCACCGAAAACATCTTTTATCTCGATTGGGTCCATCATCTTTGAATCTTATTCATTTTGGTCTTTATATTTCCTCTTTTATTTCGATTTCATCCACTTATTTTTGCAACGTTAGTCCTTCAACTTTTACGAGGTTACATGTGGGTCCCCAATTCGTATTTTGTACAATTGCGGTCTATTTTTCGCCTATTTTTGTGACAAATAGCAACATTCAATCTGATTCCATAACAAAACAACAACGAAATTTTTATAAATTTATTTCACAAATTTTAGTGATGAACAACTACATTCAATCGATTCACTAACAACAACAACAACAAAATTTATGCTCTTTAAATTGGACGGCTCGGCCCGTGCTATTTCGATTGATTATGCTCTTTATGTTTGTAATCGCGATAACGATCGGCCGTCAGATGATCTGCTGCGGCACAGATTGCCCAGTACTCGTCAGGCGACCGATCACCCTGAATATCAAAGTAGCACTGCGACATTAGAAAAATATTCGTTAATATATATTACATGGAAGAATATATTTAGAGAATAGGCTAACGTAAAAACTATTGTAAGACATTACCTCGAAGATGCTATGTAACCGTTCATGTTGCTCCTCTTGAACCTCTGTCCATGAAGGGAAGCAAGGGCACGATGAACCTGACTTGGTTCCCAACTAAGCACGTGAAATACTTTGCATTATTCCCGATCGGCTGCATTGTATGTTTGACATTGTTAAATGCGATGAGAAGTGGCCTCTTCCCATTCGCTTGCCAAACCTTCTTAAGGTTAATGCCTCGGGAGATACTCCATCGCTTAGACGGTAGCGTTGAAAAAGAAAAAATACGACATGTTTGATACGATAGTCAACGATAATGAAGTCACTATAAAAAATTACAAAATAAAAAATATTGAAACAAGAATTTTTATCGACTCGCAGATTTAATCGATCGACGGGGTGGCTGATGTGGAGGATCGCTTGCACCATCACAACCGTGCGAGCCATACTAGTAACTAACAAAAGAGAATATCAATTAGTATGAAAATGGTCTGTAAACTTTGTTTTTCGGCACATCAGTTCCTAAATTATGTATTTTTGTGCTAATGATCCCTAATCTTTCTTTTTAGTGCTGAATTTATTGTTAAAACTTTGTTTTTTTGCTCATCAGTTCCAAAATAATTTGTTTTTGTGCAAATGGTCCCTAATCATTGTTTTTAGTGCTGTAATGGTCCCTAAACTTTTGTTTTTAGCACACCAGTCCTTAAATTATGTGTTCCTGTGCAAATTATCCCTAATCTTTCTTTTTAGTACTGAATTAGTTCCTAAACTTTGTTTTTTTGCACATTAGTCCCTAAATTTTTTGTTTTTGTGCACATTGTCCCTAATATTTGTTTTTGGTGTTGTAATGGTCCCGAAACATTGTATTTCGCATACACCATCCCTAAATTATGTATTTTTATGAAAATGATCCCAATCATTCTTTTTATTACTGAATATGTCCCTAAACTTTGTTTTTTGCACATTTGTCCCTAAATTAAGTGTTTTTTGTGCAAATGATCCCTAATCTTTCAAAATTTAAACATATTAATATTAAGATACCATTCATCCCTTGAATTAACATCGCTAGCAACTCCTCGAAAATCACAACCACCAAAATCACCATTGATGCTAGTCTTCTTGCCACAAAAAATATAAAAGTTCACATGCAAATTGTCAACCTCATTCGAAATTATAGAACCCATAAAAAACTCCACAACCACCGCCAACACCCACAACCAATTGCTACCACCTTCATACCAAAAACACCATGCCACCACCATTAATATCAACTAATATAATTCATTAAATATGGCTCGAAATGAATCAAATAATAAAAAGAACCTTGAACTGATAATTGATAACTAAAAACACAAGAATACCTATAAATTTGAAGAAATTAATATAGTCCCATACATCGACAACAAATTAAAAACATCCAACAAAATCTGAAAACTATAACTTGCAACATCGAAGCTAAAAAATTGAAAATGAGCCACGAAATCTAAGTTAATAAATGGGTTCTAAGCTAATGTTTACATTGAGAGAATAGATATTGCAGACGACAAGTGATAGTGGGGTGAGAATGATGATGACGGAGGCACACAACAAAGTAAAAGAAAAAACTACTGAGTAAAAGATAAATGGGAAGAAGTGGGTCGGTTGTGTGTTTTAAAGGGTTAACTTTATAGCGACGACATATGTCATCGGTATAAAGTATAGCGGTGACATGTTTTTAATTTTTGGTGCACGCGCATAAAACGTGCCCCCAATTTTTTACGTAGTCGCTATATATAGTCTCGAAAACCACTTTTATCTCTGATTAGGTCCCTCATCTTTAAATCTTTTTCATTTTGGGCCTTATATTTTCTCTTTTATTTCAATTTCATCCTCCTATTTTTTTCAACGTTAGTCCTTCAACTTTTACGAGGTTACATGTAGGTCCCCAATTCCATATTTTTGTACAATTGCAGTCCTTGTTCGCCTATTTTTCGTGATTTAACAACAACATTCAATTTGATTCCATAACAACGAAAACAACGAAATTTTTATAAATTTATTTCACAAATTTTAGTGACGAACAACAACATTCAATCTGATTCACTAACAGCAACAACAATGAAATTTATGCGCTTTAAGTTGGACGGCTCTGCCCGTGCTCTTTCAATGGATTAAGCTCTTTATGTTTGTAATCGAGGTAATGATCGGCTGACAGACGATCTATACGCAGACATCGATCGTTACTCGCCAAAGCGATCGATCATCTCGAATATCAATGTAGCTCTGCAACATTGGAAAAATATTCGTTAACGTATATTAAATGGAACAATATGTTTAGAGAATGCGCTAATGCAAAAATATAGTAAGACATTATCTCGATGATGCTATGTAACCATGCCCTTTGCTCCTTTATAAGCTCTGTCCATAAAGGATAGTGTGGGGCACGATGAACGGCTTGGTTCCAAACCAAGCGCCGTAAAATAATTCGCGTTATTTCCGATCGGCTACATTGTATGTTAGACATTGTCGAACGCGATGATAAGTGGCCTCTTCCGCTCGCCACACAAAACCTTCTCATGGTAAATGCCTCGAGAGATACCCCATCGCTTAGACCGGGGCGTTGAAAAAGAACAAATATGATATGTTTGATACGAAATTCAACGATAATGAAGTTACTGTAAAAAATTGTAAAATAAAAAATATAGACCCAAAAATTCATACCGGACTCGCATGATGAATCAAGCGAGCAGTGTGGCTGATGTGGAGGATCGCCTGGACCATCTCCTCCGTGCGACATGACGTCAGCCATGCTAGCAACTAACAAAAGTAAACATTAATTAGTGCGGAAATGGTCCCTAAACTTTGTTTTTCGGTACATCAGTCCCTAAAGTATATGTTTTGTGCAAATAATCACTAATCTTTCTTTTGAGTGCTGAATTGGTCCCCTAAACTCTAATTTTTTGCACACCAGTCCCTAAATTGTGTGTTTTTGTGCAAATGATACCTAATCATTGTTTTAGTGCGGCAATGGCCCCTAAACTTTGGTTTTTAGCACATCAAACCCTAAATTATTTGTTTTCGTGCAAATGGTCCGTAATCTTTCTTTTTAGTGCTGAATTGGTCCCTAAACCTTTTTTTTTTGCACATGAGTCCCTAAATTTTATGTTTTTGAGCAAATGGTCCCTAATCTTTCTTTTTGTGCTGTTATGGTCCCTAAACGTTGTTTTTTGCACATATGTCCCTAAATTATATATTTTTGTGCAAATGATCTCCATTCTTTCTTTTTAGTGCTGAATTGGTCCATATGCTTTATTTTTTGTACATAAGTCCCTAAATTATGTGTTTTTGTGCAAATGATCCCCAATCTTTCTTTTTAGTGCTGAATTAGTCCCTAAACTTTGTTTTTTAACATCAGTCCCTAAATTTTATATTTTGTGTAATTGGTCCCTAATCTTTTTTTAGTGCTGTAGTGGTCCACAAACTTTTCTTTTGCACATCTATCTCTAAATTATGTGTTTAGTGCAAACGATCCACAATCTTTCAAAATTTAACATACCAATATTAAGATACCATTCATCCTTGAACTAACATCGCTAGCAAGTCCTCCAAAATCACAATCACCAAAAATCACCATTGATGCGGTCTTCTCGCCATAAAAAATACAAAATTCACATTCAAATTGTCAACCTCATTCGCAATTACAAAACCGTAAAAAACATCCCACAACCACCGCGAACACCCACAACCAATTGCCATCACCTTCACACCATGCCAACACTATTAAGATCAACTAATATAATTCATTAAATATGGCTAGAAATGAATCAAATAATGACATAAATATGGTTGGAAATAAATCAAATAAAAGATTTAAAAGATTACAAAAACTGGATTGAATCAAATATAATGAAAATCAACTAAAAAAAACATTGAACTGATAATTGATAACTAATAATACAAGAATGCCCATAAATTTGAAGGAATTAATATAGTCCCATACATCGAAAACAGATCAAAACATCTAACAAAATCGAAAACTAATACTTGCAACATCGAAGCTAAAAATTGAAAATGAACCATGAAATCTATGCTAATAAATGGGTTCTGAGCTAATGTTTACCTAGAGATATGGAGATTGCGAGGCGAAGAGTGATCGTGTGCGGAGATTGTCAGACGGCAGAGGCACACAACGGCGGAAAAGGAATAAAAATACAGAAAAGATAATTGGGAAAAAAAAGGCCGGTCGCGTGTTTTAAAATGGTTAACTCTATAGCGGACGACATATGTCGTCGGTATAAAGTATATGTGACATGTTTTTTTTATTTTTGGTGAAGCGCATTATAACGTGCCTCCTAATTCTTTACGCACTCGGCGACATGTCGTCGCTGAAAACCTCTTTTATTTGTAGTAGGATTCTCATATTTAAATCTTATTCAATTTGGTCCTTATGTTTCTCTTTTATTTCAATTTCATCCTTCTATTTTTTCAATGTTAGTCCTTCAACTTTTACGAGGTTACATGTAGGTGCCCAATTCCATATTTTTGTACAATTGCAGTCCTCGTTTGCCTATTTTTCGTGGCGAACAACAACATTCAATCTTAGTCCATAACAACAACAACGAAATTTTTATAAATTTATTTCACAAATTTTAGTGACGAACAAGAACATTCAATCTCATTCACTAACAGCAACAATAACGAAATTTATGTGCTTTAAGTTGGACGGTTCGGCTCGTGCTCTTTCAATTGATTCTTCTCTTTATGTTTGTAATCACGATAACGATCGACCGCTAGACAATCTACAGCGGCAAAGACCACCCGGTACTCGTCAGGCGACTGATCGTCCAGAATATCAAAGTAGCTCTGAAACATTAGAAAAATATTCGTTAATGTATATTACATGGAACAATATGTTTAGAAAATGCGCTAATGTAAAAAACTATAGTAACACATTACCTCGATGATGCTATGTAACCATGTCCGCTGCTCCTTTGAAACCCCTGTCCATGAAGAGTAACAAAGGGGCACGATGAACATAACTTGGTTCCAAACCAAGCGCGTGAAATACTTCGCGTTATTTTTGATCGATTGCATTGTATGTTCGACATTGTCGAACGTGATGAGAAGTGGCCTCTTCCGTCACCGCCAAATCTTCGCAAGGTTAATACCTCGAGAGATACCCCCATCGCTTAGACGGGGACGTTGAAAAAGAACAAATACGATATGTTTGCTACGAAATTCAATGATAATGAAGTTACTGTAAAAAATTGCAAAATAAAAAATATTGAAAAAAAATATTTACCGGACTCGTAGGACGAATCGAGCCAGTAGGGTGGCTGATGTGGAAGATCGATCGCCTAGACCATCACCTCCGTGCAACATGACGTCAGCCATGCTAGCAACTAACAAACGTAAACATCAATTAGTGCGGAAATGTATGCTAAACTTTATTTTTTGGCACATCAATTCCTAAATTATGTGTTTTGTGCAAATAATCCCTAATCTTTCTTTTTAGTGCTTAATTGATCCTAAATTCTATTTTTTTGCACATCAGTCTCTAAATTATGTATTTTTTTGCAAATGATCCATAATCTTTCTTTTTAGTGCTGAATTGGTCCCTAAACTTTTTTTTGCACATCATTACCTAAATTATGTGTTTTTTTGCAAATGGTCCGTAATCGTTGTTTTTAATGTTGTAATGGCCCATTAACTTTGGGTTTTAGAACATCAGTCCCAAATTTATTTTTTTTCATGCATATGATCCATAATCTTTATTTTTGGTGTTGAATTTGTCCCTAAACTTTATTTTTTTGCACATCAGTCTCTAAATTATGTGTTTTTGTGCAATTGATCCCCATCACTTAGACGGGGGCGTTGAAAAAGAACAAATATCATATGTTTGATACGAAATTCAACGATAATGAAGTTACTGTAAAAAATTACAAAATATAAAATATTGAAAGAAAACATTATTGGACTCACGGGATGAATCAAAGCCGTGGGGTGGGCGATTTGGAGGATCGCCGCACTATCACCTCTCATGCGACACTTAGCGTCAACCATATTATCAACTAACAAATGATAACATCAATTAGTGCGGAAATACTCTAAACTTTGTTTTTGGCACACTAGTATCTAAATTATGTGTTTTTAATGTCAGTAATGGCCTATTAACTTTGGATTTTAGCACATCGGTCCCTAAATTATCATATAGCTTAGAGGTCTATACTATCTTGGTGCATATACTTACTATAGCTAAACTTACATATGGTCAACATCACGGTAGCTTGCTATTGCAACTTGTAACTTCTATTAACATTAAAAAATTATGATTCAAACTATACAAAAAATAGAATTATATTAAACAATTCAACACATTTTCATTTACATCTTTGACATTTTTCATGCCTTTCAATTTAGAAACATAATTAACTTCCATACATCATACATCGAAATTCTAAATATTCGACATCAACTTATGTATATATCAACAATCTTAAATTTGCTAATAAAAATCATTAAGATTCGTGAATAATCGTATTCGAATTTGTAATCATATCTAATGCTTGGAATACATTAACGAGCACGAAAATGGATTAGCTTATAATCTCTTTAACATTCTGAATGTATAGTATATGTATGACTCATTGAAACTGTCGAATGTGCATTGACCATAGTGACATATAGTTATCTGAATGTATGAAATTTCACATATACATTTGACAACATGTTCGAATATCTCGTGTTACTACATTAGACATTGCAAGATGAATAGCTAAGGTTAAGACTTAATTTAAACTATTGCATGAATCGTAATTTGAACTCATCTGTACTTGCCAATTACATGCTGAATACTAATGCATTGATTCAACCTAGACTATGCAATGGACTTAACTATGTATAGTCAATTAGACAATATGTCTTATGTAAAAATATTGCTAAATTGAAATTTATTGCAAATTAATTATTTGACTTAACATTCTTGTAGACTTGATAATTTTATATGAATGGTGATTGTCTAATATGTTTATACAATTCATTGCAACCAATGATTATTCGACATTGTACACTCAATCTATTATGTTTATGTGCAAAATCCATATTCTCTTTTTTGACTATGTAATTTTTATCAATTCAATTTTAAATTGTCATATTCTAAATTCAATTCATATTTTAAATTGATCTTAATTAGTTACTTTATATTGCAATCATAATCTATTTTTTCACTATCCAATTCCTATTTATTCATTGCCTAAACTATGTTTTATCATCTAATTATGTCTATATGTCTCAACAATCTTTGCATACTATATGTCTAATACTATGTTTCTACTACATGTCCTATCAAATTATGAATGATCCAAATTCACATCAGTTCAAATATTAAATATTAATGCACATTTAAAATTATTTATACAATTAATCTATCAATATCCTACTAACAATTATCAACAAACATTATCTTTACATTATGCTAAATTAAATTATATTATAATACAACCCTATACAATTTACTATGCACATCCTAAATAAATTTAAATATAATTCAATACACATAATTAAATTATTAAATTTCATAACATATCTCAATACATAAACTCCCATAAATCTAAGAACAATAACATTATCAATTCAAATATAAATTACCATCAATCACAAATCAAAAAATCTTAAATTATCAAATCAAATATCCAATTAATACTCGATCCACAAATAATGCAACTCCCATAATAAACTTTAATTGTCCACAACATAATCTAATTAAATACAATTAATATAAACTATACAATAAACTAAAAATCTTACTATCAACATAAAACCATTAACCTACACATTTATAAAATCTACACAATATAATACTATCAATAAATACATTGTAAAGTTCACATATCTATTGAACACTAAATGCTAAACATAACATACGATTAGCACATACATGAATAGATTTAAATGAATGAACATAATAAACTAAAAGCGCTAAAATAATGAGGCAAACTGATCAAAAGTTAAATGATTACAATAATCGATTTGCATAATTGAACATAACAATATTAATAACTAATAACATCGAATAATATTAAATAAATGAATTCAAATATATAATGAATAATCGTAATGTAAACAAAATACTCAATCATAGATAACTTACATATCAATATTTTCAATACTAATACATTCTTAATTCACCAATTCAAGATTATATGTCTAATCTAAACAATTATCAAGAAATTAACTAATGTTCATACAATGACAAATCATGTTAAACAAATTATAACTATTGAGCAAATCATCTATAGCAATTGAAGACATTTTAATGTTTGAAATAATGCGGCAACATAAGAAATGTATTGATGTAAATCGAATATCACTTAATACTATTGAAATGTCATATTCAATATGTCATTAAATTATAGTAAATGTCTATTTTACTAAGTACTAACTTCTAACGCTATTGCAATCTAACTCCATAATATAACTGTACAATTTATTGATCAACATTTATACATTTAATATTCTATTCATCAACAACATCGACATTAATCATCTATTAGCAAACATACAATGATAAATTAAAATTGTAAATTGATTACATTAGCATGAAAATATTATATTTTACGAACGAATACTATATTATTACTTGAGTCCTAATCATTGAATATCAGCATGCACAAATTAGCCGCTATAATAAATGTTGACTCTCCTTTGTTAATTCATAATTCAAATCGTAGTAGCAATCCTATACTGTAAATCCGTGATTATATGTCAATATATATGCACTGAAATTATCTAAAGTGAAAATTTTTGATCAACATAATTAAATTATTGAAAGTGCTAATGTATTTATGACAGTGGATCACATGGTAAACACTATGAATACGTCGAATCAATCGATATAATGTAATGTCAATTATATGTTAAGACATAATATTTTGTAAATAAAATATATGATGCTTTAAATTACTATTCGTCAATGTCGTTATAGAATGCTGATTGATTGTAGAATGAACAATATAGTAAATTCAGTGAAAATAGTCAATATCTAATGAGTTGGAATGTCCCTAAACTTATTATTTGTTCAATAATTTGCTTACTATTGTCATAACTCCTAATTTATCTTGTCTAGCAATGGTCCATACTTCTGTTTTTGCAATACCATCTATCCTAATTTTAGTTGCAAATTTCATTTTCTTTACGTACTAAATTTATAATTGCCACCACCTTCACACCAAGAACACGATGCCACCACCATTAAAATCAACTAATATAATTCATTAAATATGCCCGGAAATGAATCGAATAATAAAAACATTTAAAAAGATTAGAAAAATTGGATTGAATCAAATAACATGAATATCAACTAAAAAAGAAAACCTTGAATCGATAATTGATAACTAATAGCATATGAATGCCCATAAATTTCTAGAAATTAATATAGTCTCATACATCGAAAACAAATCAAAAACATCCAACAAAATCTGAAAACTATAACTTGCAACATTGAAGCTAAAAAATCGAAAATGAACCATGAAATATAAGCTAATAAATGGGTTATGAGCTAATGTTTACCTAGAGAGATATGGAGATTCCAAATGAAGAATGCAGACAGCAGGTGATTGTGGACGGAGGTTGTTAGACGGCGGAGGCACACAACAGTGGAAAAAGAAAGAAACACATGAAAGAGAAATGGTGGGAAGAAGAAGGCCAGTCGCGTGTTTTAAAAGGGTTAACTCTATAGCGACGACATATGTGTCGTCGCTATAAAGTATAGCGGTGACATGTTTTTTAATTTTTTGGTGCACGCGCGTAAAACGCGCTGCCCAATTTTTTGACGTATATAGCGATGACATGTCGTTGCCATATATATCGTCGCTGAAAACCTCTTTTATTTGCAGTTAGGTCACTCATCTTTAAATTTTATTCATTTTGGTCCTTATATTTCCTTTTTTATTTCAATTTCATCCTCTTATTTTTGCAAAGTTAGTCTTTCAACTTTTACTATGTTACTTGTAGGTCCCCAATTATATGTTTTTATACAATTGCAGCCCTTGTTCGCCTATTTTCTATGACGAAAAGCAACATTCAACTGATTCCATAACAACATCAACAACGAAATTTGTATAAATTTATTTTATAAATTTTAGTGACGAACAACAACATTCAATCTAATTCATTAACAAAGAACAACAACAAAATTTTAATAAATTTATTGAATAAATTTTAGGGACGAACAACAACATTCAACCTAATTCACTATCATGATACGATTGATCCGTATCATCATCGTTGTCGTCCTCTTAGCTTTCACTGCATGTTTCGTCATCTTCGTATTCTTCATGTGTGTCATCTTCCACATCCTCGTCGTTAGTGAACGAAGTATCTCATGCAGTATTAGATGAGACTTCTCTGATAATCGATGCTCCTATCTCATCAGCTTCACCATCATCCCAGTGCAATAATATGTACTCTAAGTTGCCAAGATCAATGATCATAGAAAAATGAGAAGAGTTGTTATTGTAGAGCAGGTCTATCTCTGTGATGTTAGATCCCATAATATGCCACGTGCCCTTATGATGGACTACTTGTACAACTCGCCAGTTTGGACCACGAGAAGGATTAGAATGTAGAACACTTGTTGTGCTTGGCTAGCAAGTATGAACTGATCATCCTTGTACGCCTCTGCACTATTGTCGATATTGGTAACGTTATTCTCAGTTACCCTCTGTATCCCATCACACCTAAACCATTTGCATCAGAACATAAAAACTGAAAGTTTCCGTCCAAACTGTAGCTCCAGTATCTTTTGCAGCTATCCGTAGTATACCTCACCCCTAAATCTTGGGACGAACACACCACTATTCTGCATTTTTCTTTGAATATTACGATCATATGTTAGGAAGCGAACTCCTTTTACAAACACAGCCGTGTAAGACATAACCCATCGGTAACATCCATCGCCAACGAAGCTCATGCGAAACTTGAGGAGCGTGGCTTTAGCATAGTGCATATACCTAGATGAAGTGGAAGTTGGTTTTAGTCAATGTTACTAAAAAGAAAAATGTGGACATATTTGAAATGTATTTGGCCGTTGTTCATTTACCTTTCTGTAAAAACCAACCGTGAAAGTCTCTTCTATGCACCTAGTCGATGTTTGGGCAGCCATTGAGCAATAGCTCCTACCTATGTTCCCTTTACAAGGCATATAAGATCAACTAATTAGTTTGTTTAAAATGACAAAGCTTATTCAATAATTGAATTATATTTAAGAACGAGGTCTTACTACAAGAATATCTCAATTTTAGTACAGTTGTTGAGGACATAAAACATCGCTTGACTTCGAACATTTGCAGAAAGCATCGTTGGTGTCTTCTTTCCAATTGGGTGACACTGCAACTAAAAACTAGAAAGTTGTCTTTGTAGAACACTTACATCATTGTTTCTGTCCGGTCGGTTAAACCTTGTTTCCGTGTCCTCAAAATATCTCAAACAAAAAGTGAATGCCTCATCAACAACATACCCTTCAGCTATTAAACCATCGGGCCAAGCTCAATTTCTGACGTAGTCCTTAAGTTTCTTCAGGTATCGTTCGAATAGATACATCCATCTCATGTGCACCAGACCTCGAAGGATTGCCTCTTCTGGAAAATGCATTACGAGGTGAATCATGATGTCAAAGAAGACTGTCGAAAAGATTTATTTCAACTTGTAGAGGATGTGTATCAAGCGATCGTGGGTAGCCATCATGTCGCTAACCTTTAGTTTTCTTGCACAAAGCTGCTTGAAGAACATGCACATTTCAATAATTGTAGTGGAAATAGTTTTATTCAAGAACGTGCGACATCCAACTGCCAATAACCGTCGTATGATAATGTGGCTATTGTGTGACTTCAACCCAATAATGCAACTGTCATTAAGAGTAATATTCTTCTGAATATCAGAAGCGAAGCCATTTGAAAACTTAACCGATTGTATGAAGTTGCAAAACCTCTTATAGCTTTTGCAATGGACATGGTGTAAACATGCGTGAGCTACATACACATGGTCCCAATATGATACAAGTACAACTCTCTTTTGAACCCTAATTGCATCAGATCACGCTTGTCATTGACCACGTCCTTTGATTTGAATGGTTCGTCCAGAATTGTACCGAGCAAGCTGTCACAAACATTCTTTTCTACGTACATGACACCGATGTTATGCTTTAGCTCAGTAGAAGACCAATACGACAACTCATAGAAAATGCTCATTTTCCTCCAATTCAGCTCGTCATCACTTCGCCTCTTTCTAGAACTCCTGTAGTTAGGGTGCTTTCCTAGAATACTATATCTCACACGACTTAACTGTGCTAAAATATTTGTAGGCGTTAACTGACGCAAAGGTAGTCGTCTCTCCATTCTTTCATTAAAGTCTAAATATCTCCTAAAATGATGCCTGGTTGGTTCTTAAATTCATGCCTTCGCCTAGCTAAAGACTCATGAAAGGTTTTAAGCGAACTTGAAAATCTTCGCCTATTCTCGCTGATCCTTGTCACTTGTGAGCCCCTACCTGCCATGTGTTCATCGAGGTATAACAAATTGTACAGTTTTTAATTACCACGTGACTTGTGTCACTCTTCCATCTTGCATGTTCATATTTTACATTGTTCTATATATATTACACAAAGGTCACAATCATGTGTCATTCAATCTCTTATACAAAATGTGTTTCACAATCTACTTTTTAATGTTCAAATGATCTCTTTGTATAGTACAAGAGACAATTGGAGTGGGTTTTTTTTGTTATAGTTGGAAATAATAATCATTCTTTTAACGTAAAACATCATCAAAGTCTATGTAGGATTTTATGTATATTCAGCTAAATCTAATTGAGTGGAGGGAGGTAGGGGGGTTCGAGTTCCCCTAGTAACAAATTATGTATACATGGTAGGAGGACATGTTTCCCTTACTTGGAGGATACACATGGAGAAAGAAGAAAAAAAACTTTGAAGATTAAACAATGAGGTACTACATTTTTGTGAGGGAATATAAGTCAATGTTTTAGTCCTAACATTAGGAAAATGATTACGCTCCAAAAGAAGTGTGCCTTGGATAAATTTGGGGAAGGAATCATATTCAATCCTCTCGACCTTCATTAGCTAACCAATCTGCAACATGATTTCCTTCACGGTAAATATGTGATTATCACATTTCAAGTTGCCTGCTTAGATATGTGATCTCATTAATAATAGGTAGTACCCTTTCCAAACACCGATGTTGATGCATGCAACTGATGGATATTTTAAATAGATGATTTTATCAATCTTTGACCAAATATTAAAGTGGATTTACAATTTGTTTTAAGCGGGACAATAGTCGAACTCGTTCTACTCCATGACGTAGATGTTCGTAGTATATTTGGATGTTCAAAATTATTTTCAGATGAATAAGAAATTTAAGCCAAAAGTAAAGTTTTATAATTGGATAAAATGAACCAACAATGAAAAAAATAGAATTATGATCTATTTAAATATGGGATACTTTCACTATTAACCACAAAATATAAAAATAATTTAGAAAATACTTTCACTATTTTGTAACACTTGTTGTTACATTTGTTACGTTTGTTATATTTCTTATAAAAAATGTGTGTTACATTTGTTATTTTTGGAATTTAAAATATTAAAAAGTAATTGTGGAATTTTAATAAAAAATCAAGTATGTAGCAAAATTATCACTTTAAATATTCCTACTTTGAAACTTGGGTCTTGGCCTCAAGAAGTACCACTAGTCTTTGAAAGGGGGACGACCTAGATGCTAATGGGCTTGGAGCAAAGCCCATACATGCGTGCCCGCACACCCGTCGGATTGCCGAGCTGGGCACGGGTCATGGTCATAAATAGTTGTGTTTGGACCAAGACTATATATTCCTTTTTGGTAAGTAAAAATAAATAATTTATTTTATTTATTATTTAAATTCGGATCTTCCAGATTATGACACGTGTCTTTCTAAAACATTTCTGTTGAAACTTAACCATAAAATTGTCATTCTGTTTTGTACAGACATGTCTATTCAAGACAAAACATGTCCAACAAGAACATATCTTTTTGGACACAACTTTTAGCTTATTATAAATAGACCACACTTTTGTGCAGAATATACACCTCATACTTTGGGTTTTTAATTTCCTATCCTACACTTTATATCATTCTACACACAGTCCTTGCATTTATAAAAGAGTACAAATCTACTTCTGCTTAATTGTTTCTTGTGATTTCAAGCGTTGCTATCACAAGAAGAGATTATTGTATATTGGGAGATGATTGCTAATTGACCGTAGGCACATGTGCACTTAAGGACAAAGAGTTGAATTCTTGTCTCATTCTAAATTTATTTCAGTATAGCTTTCAAATAATTCCTTTATTTAATTTTTTATTTCAAGCTTACATTAATAAAAAGAATATTTAAACACTATTTTCACCAACAATTTTTAAAAGAGATTTATCATTTTATATATTCTTTTTATTTTACTGCTTAAATATTTTGTTTGTTAAACTGAAATTTGTTTTCATTTTAAAAGTTGAAAAACTTTATTCTTTATTCTACTCTATCTAGTTTTCTTTTTGGAAACTTAGTTTATCTTTTTTATCTAATGTAAATGAAAACCATAAATGGTACAACCATTGTTTCTCTTCCTCCAACTTCTATTCTACATGGAGAAAAGTCGAGGAAAAATTCAAAGTGGTGTTGATTTCAAGAGATGGCAAAAGAAAATGTTGTTCTATCTCACTATTCCAAATATGGCTAAATTCTTCACTAAAGGCGCACTTGTTGTACAAGAAGGACAAAATAACAAATGCATCATTGATTCTTTGTAGATGCATGGAAATATTTAGATTTTGTGAAAAAACTAGATTCTCAACTGGTTGGACAATGCATTAAACAATGTGTATAGTTCCATGAAGTCTGCTAATATGGGAGCCTTTGGAGAAGAAGTACAACACTCAAGATGTTAGTACAAAGAAGTTCACTGTCGGCAAATTCTTAGATTACAAAATGGTAGATTCTAAAACACTGATTAGTTAGGTACAAATATTGCAGGTTCTTCTTCATGAAATTCATGGTGAAACTATGACTCTCAACGAAACATTCCAAGGGGCTGTTGTTATCGAGAAGTTATTGCCTATGTGGAGAGATTTTAAGAATTATCTCAAACAAAAGTGCAATGTGATGAATATTGAAGAACTCATTGTTCGGTTGAGGATTAAGAAAGACAACAGAACGTCTGATAGAAAAGTTGGAGGTCAAATTTCCCAAGCAAAGGCGAATGTTGTGGAAATTGGTTCAAAGAACAAAAACGATGAAGCAATTTGGAGATTCCTCTAAGTAGGGAAATAACAAAAATGTGAAGAAAATTAAACGCAATAGTTACAATTGTGCTAAAGATGGACATCATTCAAATGAATGTTGCGAGCCTAAGAAACAAGCTCAAGCAACTGTCACTGAATCAGATGTGATACCTAGAGGAATGTTAGATATAAACTTATGAGTTGTTGTATCTGAATGCAATAATGTTGGAAATCCTCGGGAATGGTGTGTGGACAATGGTGCTACTCTCCACATTTGTACTGACAAGATGATGTTCACCACCTACACTCGGCAATGTAGAAATATTATTCATAGAAACTCTTCAAGTTCAATGTTTGAGGGACAATGTAAAGTGGTGCTGAAGATGACTTCTGGCAAAGAAGTAGTCCTCAACAACGTACTGCATGTGCCTAACATTCGCAAGAACCTCATGTCTAGATATTTGTTTAGCAAGAATGGTTTCAAATTAGTCTTTGTATATGATAAGTTTGTATTTACAAAGAATGATATGTATGTTGGAAAAGGCTATTTGACCAATGAACTATTCAAGATGAATGTCCTCACTATTGTACCAAAAATTATTAAACGTAATAAATTATCTTTTTCTACTTATATTCTTGAGTCTTCTAATTTATGACATTTATTAGGACATGCAAACTTTAATTCTCCAAAAAAGTTAATGAATTTAAGTTTGTTGCCTTTTTTGCATTTTGATCCTAGTCATAAGTACAAGATGTGCATAGAGGTTAAGTTATTGTGATATCTGTGATTCTTGTGCAATATGATTTCCTAATCATATTGCACAAGATATTGTTATGTATATTTCCTGAAAAGAAAAGATGAGGCATTGTAAGTGTTTAAACACTACAAGAATGATGTTGAAAATAAACTTAGCAAACGAATAAACACTACAAGAATGATGAATGCTATTTTGATAAGTTCTAGTTTATCTCAGAATTTTGGGAGGAAGCAATCCTTTCAACTAGCCACATTCATAATAAAATACCACACAAAATTGATACTGAAACTCCTTATGAGTTGTGGAAAGGTCAAAAGTCCTCATATAAATTAAGCCTAAACAAATTAATATTGGGCCTAGAACAATTGATTGTATGAAAAATGCGTCTATGTCAAAAGTACACAAATATGTTATTGTATGTCTCTATGCTGATGATATGCTGATTATGAGTAACAACTCTAATGTTATCACCACTACAAAGAAAATGTTCACAAAACATTTTGATATGAAAGATATGGGTGTAGCAGATGTCATATTAGGGATTAAAATCTCATAAACGCCTGAAGGACTGTTACTATCCCAGTCTCATTATGTTGAGGCTATACTTAAGAAATTTAAGGAGTATGATGACAATTCATATGTTGTCAACAAGTTAAACAAATTTACAAGTAATCTCGTAAATGACCATTGGAATACCTTTAATTAGGGATTACACTATTCTAGATATCCAACTGTGTAAGAAGGATATACCAATACAAATTGTATATCTAACAAAAATGATTCTAAGTCCACTAGTGGTTATGTTTTTACCATTGGATTGGAAATTCTCAAAACAAAAATGTATAACTCGATCTACAATGATATATGAGCTTATAGCTTTAGATAAAGTCGAGAACAAGCGAGAATGTCTTTTAACTTCTTAATGGAGGACATTCCCTGTTGGGCCAAAACCAAAAGGCTCGCAATAAGTATACATTGTCATAGCGCTTAGCTATCAAAAGGGCACAAAATAGTATGTATAATGGTAAGTTTCGACATGTACGTCGCATACATAATACCATTAGATAGTTGATCTCAAATGGTGTTATATCAATTGATTATGTAAAATCAAAAAAGAATATAAAGGATACTCTCACTAAAGGATTACTAAAAGATAAAGTATACTGCTTATCGAAGAGAATGTGCTTAAAGCCTATTAATTAAGAATCGTGATAGTGGTAACCCAATCTTGCTGGAAATCCCAAGATCTCGATTCAATGTGACAACTTAGTTATGAATGATTTAGATGAGCACTTTGAAGATAAACTTCTACCAATTCCTATGATATTAAAGTGCTAAACTATATAGTGTATTATGATAAGTAATACTTTTAATGATTCATATATCTTGGATAAAGCCAAGTAGGGTATGACAAAATATTGTTAATAAGAGACCACCTAAATAAGTGTGAAGTGGGACCTCTTTTATAAAAAATTCGAAGGCAAAAGTTTTCTAAAGCACTTATGAAATCAAGACTTGTTTCAGGGCCAAAGTGAACACAACCATGAGAACCGAATGACTTAGGGAAGTTGTTGTGTAGTTATTATTATGTTGGTTACACCAACGGCTAAACAACTCAAGACATCATGTTCACTGATTAGCCAAAGTAAATCCGATAATATTCTACTAAGAAAAGTTCAAAGGCACAAGCTACTTTTTTTGATGCAATAGCTTACCGCTTGTACTCTTTTAGTGTCATATTCATTTGCATTTTCTAGTAATTTCTATTCATTTGGGGGATCATTGGAAATGATGGTTTTTACCATTCTTTGACCAAATAATAAAGTAGGTCTCACAATTTGTTTTTAGCGGGACAATAGTTGAACACATTCTATTCCGTGAGTAGATGTTCATAGTATATTTGGATGTTAAAAATTATTTCCGAATGAATGAGAAATTTAAGTCAAAATAAGATTTTTGAATTGAACAAAATGAGTTTCGAAGTGAAAGGGTCAAAGTTTAAACTTTGTCCAACATTGAAAAAAGAATAGAATTATGACCTATTTAAATATCCCTACTTTGAGACTTGGGTTTGAGTCCTAAGGGTACTACTAGTCTTTGAAAGGGGAGAACCTAGATGTTATTTGGCTTGGACCAAAGCCCCCTGCGTGCAAGCGTTGTTCGTCGACCGACCATGTCAGGCTAGTACACATGTCTGGGTCGTGAATCGTAGGTCGTGATCATAAGTAGTTGGGGACCGAGACTATATATATATATATATTGGTGAAATAAAAATAAAAAAATTATTTTATATATTAGTTAAATACTGATTGTCCAGATTATGACAAGTGTATTTCTGTAACGTATCTATTGAAACTTGTCCAGAAAGATGTCCTTTTCAGACACATGTCTGTTTAGTACAAACAAGTGTGTTCAAAACAAAACCTGTCCAAAAAGGACATGTCTTTTCAGACATGACATTTTCATTTAGTTTGTCTTTTCAAACACAACTTTTAGCTTATTATAAATAGACTCCACTTTTATGCAAAATATACACTTCATACTTTCAGTCTTTAATTTCATGTTCTACACTTCATAACTTTCTACATTCAGTAAAAGACTACAAAACTAATTTCGGTTCGTTGTTTTTTGTGATTTGAAATGCTGCTATCACAAGAAGAGATCGTTATATCTTGAGAAACAATTTCCATTCGACTGTAGGTACCTATGTGAGAAAATTCATTTAAAGAACAAAAGTATTTAAATACTATTTTCATCAATAGTGTAACCACCATTAGCGAATCAAATTGGACCCATATGTAATTGATCCTTTTTTGTCAGCCAAGTAGGAGCCTTTTTCATAATGCCCTAAATTAGGCTTCAATATTTGAGAAGAGACCATAAAATGAATGAAATGCGTAAAGCGCACGAGCCCTATGGTTTCGATGACACAGCCTCAAACTTCAATATTCAAGTTCCCTTCGAACACCCATCAATGTTTAATTTAGTCCACCCGACATTCGGCATCCTCCATCGAACTAAAATTGATTTCTTAGGCCACAAATATAAGACAATAACCGTCGACTTTTACAAGCCCACTTTACGTGCCGATAACCCATATACATATAGCAGGCTAGACCATTACACTCCCAAATAAAAAAAAATAGGGAAAACTCATGAGAAGTGATCCAATTCACATTTTAGAATCTCATAATTTCACTCCCGAATTCCAATCTAAATCTTCCACATTTTTGTTTTTGCCTAGATTTCATTGTAAATTTCCAGAAATCACAAAACAAGGATACATCCTCTTCTCAAAAAACCCTAATCCCAAAACTGAAACTAACCATTCATTGTGTTTTTCTTGAATTGCACAAACAATTTGTGAATTAGAATCATTAAGCATGATTTTTTGCAGTATTTCTAGGTAGGAATAATCCTCGCTGCCGCCTTAAGTATTCGTCCAAGAACAAAAGCTTGCTGAGAAGAATTTAAAAAACCTAGCTCAAACCTAGAGTTTATAGAAGAAAAGAGAAGTTCAGCCATACATATGAACCACATGTTAATTAACTTTTCCATTTTATAATATGTTGTCTACATTACACATTTTTGCAATGTTCAAATGCATTAAGGTTTATTACTTATACATTTATGCAATATTTTATATTTCTGCAATGGGTTATGTGAGTGAATAATTTTTTTTTGCCCACCGTACTATGAATTAGGTTATTTGAGTGAATAAAATTCTCCCCCAAGTGTGAATTATCGCTATTTTACAGTTTTCATGATGGATTCGTGTGAATTTTTGTTGCCTATCGTTGTGTATATTGTTGCAATATAACAATTTCTATGATGGTGGAACATATCATGTCCCCTATCGTAGATTTGAATGACCTTGTGTGTTCTGAATTATGTATTTGAATGAGCAAGATGTGAATTTGGGTAATATTTGAAATTTGGAATAGGATTAAGTAAGTTAACTACATCTTGCATGAATTTTTCCAAAAAAAATCACACTAAATCAAAGATTCAGTGCCAGTGATTTTAGAGCATATGCGTTTGGTAAATTTTAAAAAATTGATTATAAAGGAATCTACACCATCTCTCACCAGATTTTGTGAAATAACAAAATGGTAGCTTCTTTGATTCTGATTTTAGCTTTTTCACTTATCTATTATTAAATATCATTTTTAGCTCTAACTAATTAAAGTAATTCCTTTTATGTCCTAAGTTTTTTTTAGTATTCTAATTATAATGCATATTCACAAATAATTTAAATTTAAATTTAAATGATTTTTGTACTATATAACTATGCTTTTATTTTGAAATTTTTATAAATTTTGAGATTTAATAGATGCATATTATTTTTATTTTAAAATTATTATGGTGAATGCATAGTCTTATAAAAATATTTGATAATATTATGTATAGTTATAAAAGTAAAAATAAATTTTACAATACTATTCATGATAATAATACAAAAGAACAATATTATAATCAATGTCTATTTTTGTAATTTTATACAGTAACATAAATAAATCACTTTTCTCTATCAAACGTTCAAATACTACTTTTGAAATATACAACAATTTTAAAATAATAGTTTACCAAAAACTTAAATGATTATTCCTAGAGCTGGTTCTTTATGCAACATAGCAAAATCTGATTGTCTTTAAAGTATAACAATACCAAACCATGCCTCAATTGAAGATTAAGTTAAAATTGCCAGAAATTGCGGAGAAGAAATTGGAAGCCTCGGGGTTCAAGAGATCAGACGTGTTTTTGGAATTGTTTTAAAAACACCTTACTTTTCATTTTTTTTAAAAGCAATAAAGGCGTGGGCCTAATTTCTTCTTATTTCCCAACTCAAGGCCTGTTCGGGTGTTTTGAGGTACCGATTATGGAGTTTTTTCAAAGCATCAATTTTGAGTATTTATGAGCGGTCCACTTTGGGTGGTTTTTAGTAGAGGTTTTTAGAACAGTCAAATTCATGCTTGATATTTTATTATCGAATGGTTCTGAAAGTATTTTAAAAGAATAAAACTATATATATGTCCATATATTAAAAAAATGTAGGTATGTGTAAACAATATGGAGTAAATATGTACCTCACTTCTTACAATTCAATATAGCTTTACATAGTTTACCAAATCATTCTCTATTGTATGGACTAACCTTTGAACTAATTTTTTTTGGTCTTTGTTAATTAATTTCTTAAAGTAAAGTTTATCAAAACTCTAAGATTTAAGTCATCAATATCTGAAAATAAATATATATTGGACTGCAAAATTTTTAAAAATATTTCAATAGCACATAAAAAAATTATTGTTCGGAGAGAAGATGCAAAATGTGTGTTTGGAGAGAAGATGAAGAAGGAAGTATGTAATTTAGGTTTCGACTAGATTTAGAAATAATTGTTTTAGTGGGTAAAGTTAGAAGAAAATTTGAAAACGGTCAAAAACAACCAATTTGGAAGGTAAAGAAATACACATCAACTTACACTAACCACCCAAAAACAAAGTCTTGCAAAAACTAACAAGCACTAATTTTTCTAACCTCTTATAAACGGTACCACCCAAAATCGATCAAAACTAATAAAATAAACTCCCAAATAGACCCCTAAGGGATTAATACAAGATTCGAACTCCCATTATTAGTAATAGACTGAATGCTAGGAATGACAATTTGACATGTGACCCGCTCTACCCCGCCCCGGACAATTAGGTAATACGAACGGGTACCAGGCAGAGAAATCTCCCTCGCGGCGGGTTCGGGGCAGAGTGGACCCTCTCCGTAATGATTTATTATAATTTTTTAATTAAAATCATAAACTAAAAGTCTAAAACTTCAAAAACAATTTAATTTTTTTTGTTGGGAATGGGTCCAACGGGAGTCGAACAGAGGTTGGAAAGATTGATTTACAAGTCTTAGCTACTACACCACAATCTTGACTTAGAGATGGCGGTGGAATGGGCATGGCACCCCAATCGCCACGTTATCGCCTCAATT
Organism: Forsythia suspensa; assembly: GCA_023638005.1. NCBI lineage: Eukaryota > Viridiplantae > Streptophyta > Magnoliopsida > Lamiales > Oleaceae > Forsythia > Forsythia suspensa. Next base: position 13,665,776 of record CM042664.1, on the reverse strand, counting down.
ATATATATATATATATATAAATTCTTATACTAGAAGGAGCAATTGGCGCAACTCAAACACTTAAAAACCCTTTAAAGATCCTTTTTGTAATGCTCCATATTTTCTCAACCTAGGGGGTCACATAAAAATTTTAAATAATATTTGCCGACTCTATATAGGTTTTTCAGTGCCATTGAATGGTTTGAAACATTTTACTATTGCGAGAAAGTAACAAGCGCGGATATGAAAAGAAATTAACTTCTGAAATTTAAGGTTTTTACTTAGACAACAATAAGTGTTGCCACAATTTATTTGATCATCCAAACGTACTCCAAAAATTACAAGATTTGAATTGTAAATACTTGAGGATCTTAGATTATAATACGTTAAAAGTTCAGACCTTAGCTACAATGTTTTAGAAGTGAAAAACATGGCCAAAGTTGTTTGAAAACTGTCCCGAGTGCATTGAGGTAACCACTAAAATGTTCAAAATAAATTCTTACGACGTGATTTTTGAGTGATTCCAAATCCTGCTATAGACAACAACCACTGATTTTTCTCAAAAATTTCAAGTACACAGAGATTTATTATTTTTCAAAGTTGAGACAAAAAGCTAAATTTCATAAATGAAACTAAGCAGCGTGCTCTTTAAATTTCCAAACGGAAACCAAAACAACATATGGTTTTTTCCTTTACTTTACATGATTAAAAATAATAAATCCAACTTTGAATTGAAGTTTTTACATCATAAATAACTAGATCATCTGGACGCCAAAACTTAAATAAAATAACATTGTGCCAACTTCAAGATTGCTATCATATGCCATTGCAACAATGCCAACCATCTTAATCTAAAAATTTATTCATCTTGGATTGAGTATTTTATAAGAAACACTTAGTAGAAAATATACTAACATGCGGAAAAAATTATACGGAATATAAATGCGACATGCCATCATTTTAAAACGTAGATAAGGAACAACATAATTCGGTGGCCGGCACCACATAGATTTATAAGTAATCACCTTCAATCACATCTTCCATAAGTGATTACTTTCAATCACTACATAAAGTCCCTTCATAAATATTTAACATGTCATTCATTTCATGTATTAATTTCCCCAAGATAAAATTTGTAAAACATAGGTTATCTAGTAATAAAAACTATCTTGACAATAGAATTCCCGTTAAATTGATTTGTGATTTAACTTGGAAGTTTCTTTCCTCAAGTAATGACCTTTCACTTCTCAAAAGTAGAGTGTTGTGGTGTGATTTGAGTAATTAAAAAAATGAAGAAGGGAAAGGTAAAATTGGGTTTTTGCTGGCCGAGAATGGGGACATTTGGGCTGGAAGATTATGACTAAGGTGGGTGAAAATTTTGGCAGAAAGAAGGGACATGGCTTGGGGTAAAATATGGGAGAAATAAATGGGCGGGGGCCAATTTCGAGAGGAGGAAAGGGATAAGTAAACTACAACTGGGGTTGAAAAAGAAGGGAATGAGATGAACCAATTTGCTGGAATTCTTGATGGCCGAATCTGGAAGAAAATCTTGGCTCTTACTGGTCGAATTTTGGAGAGGAAAATGGAGGACTTGGTTGGCTAAAAATGGGGTAGGCTTTGGGGAGAAATTCTATGATTTTTGTGCTAAGAAAAATTGGGAAAAAGGTGGGACTTAGAGCCGGGTCAATCAAGGAAACATGGGCAGTTTTTCTTCATCCAAGTGAGTGAAGGATTGACTAATTTTTGAAGTGGAATAAAGGGTTGGAAGTGGGGCTTTGGTTGTTGGGTTGTATGCCCAAATAATATAATTTCTTTGTGATGAAATGACAATTTTATATTGAATAAAGCTTTGGTTTGTATTCATTTATTATTATTGCATTTGTTTAATATTGAGCGTATAAATAAAGTACCAATGATTACTTGTGATAATATAAGTTGAATGCTTGCGTTGAGAAGCATAGTATGACACAACTTATATTTTGATCATGAATAAAATTGTTCACAACAAATGTATGAGGGTTGGTGCCTTATACTGGAAGGTTGTAGTGTTGACTATTTAATCATTCGAGTTTGCGATTTGTCATTATCGCAAAAATGGATTAATGGTGACACTAGTACACTTGGAGTGTATTGAACGGACCGCGCGTCGATTAATTATATAGCATGACCGTGTGAATAATTAAATTCCACTTGATCACCGGGTATTTCATCTAAATCCCTTGATAGGATTGTGTATATCTTTTGTTAGTTTAATGGTTCTTTGATTTACCAATGGGTGAGATCAATTTAGTTGATCAAATATCTCGTGAGTTGGAAGCTTGAGAATGAGCGAAGTAGAGAACACGAATTGCGTCGAGGAACCGTCACCGAAAAGTAGGTCGAGTGACAACTTAAGTATTTTTCGTTGAATGGTTATAACCGAGCTCAAGATTTAGCGACGGCTAAACTTCGACATCGTGAATTAATTCACAGGACCGTTGAAGAAAATGTAACTTAAAGTTAGTGAGAATAATTAGAAGGGCAAAACGGTCGCTTATGCTCATACCTAATTATCGGATCTCGCATGTGACGAAATATATATGATGAGGGTCGGAGGAAAGTTTTACACTCGTAATCTTATATATTTCGAGAGTGCGGTTTCTTGCCTTTAGTGGAAAAAGCAAAACACTAATAATTAGATCGAATGGTCTAGGGTCGACTAGACATAATATAATTATTGGAGCTTGAAAAATATATGTCGTATTGTGTCGTGTGGTAGCTCCATAAAGTCTTGGGTTTAATCATAGTTACTCCGAAAGTTTTGGACTTGATTGTAATTGTGATATAAGTTCGGGGATTACATGTGTAATTGAATCAATCCTAAACTAATTGGACTTGGATGCAATAAGGACTCTTGTCATTGTTTGTAATCGAATCGCTAGCCGCATTTATATCACATTGCTTGTGACATAAATCAATTCGAACAGTTAAGAAAAAGAAGAGAGAAAATTTTGAATTCTTTGATTGACTTGAATTTTAGTTTCTTAGTTTTCTAGATTTGACCAGTCTAGAAATTAGTTTTTTGATTAAATTAAAGGTGCCCACACACCAGTGTAATCTATACTTGGAGAATACCATAGACGACTTGAATGTTGGGAGCACCAAGTTCGTGAATCAAAAGCAGCAAGTTCGTGAATCAGATCAAGACTAATATTGTTTATCGATTCACGTATAATACTAAATCAATAGTATTTAATTATAATAAACACGTGAACGCTTAATAAAGATCCTGATTTTATGGAATTATAGAAAATATTTGTTTTCTGGCTAATTCTCATGCCAGTTTCCAACAACTGGTATCAAAGCGCCTAGATCGTTCACGTGTTTATTATGTTATCTAAATCGATAATTGTATGTTCTAGTCGAGCGATGTCTAGGATTATTTGTTTATATGTTGATTGAATAATTGATATTATTTTAAACTGTGATCCAATTATTTTGTGGCCCCCACTTGTTTGTTGTATTTCATTATTTCGAGTCTGTAACAAGATTGGTGGATTACGACTCCATCATCTTGATTCAATTTTAATTGCAAAATAGATTTAAATTGTGAACCCGAATTTGGGACTAGTTAATTTTTGTAATGATTGAAGATTGAAGATTGACGATCGGACCGACGAAAAAGGAATATCAGATAGCCAGACCCGGTGCACCAGATGATTTGTGAGAGAGCATATCAGGTGCTCACCGGAGATGCACTAGATGATTTGCACTCGTGACAGATCGATCAAGCGTCGGAGGTGCGCCACCAGATTATCTGTGCGAGACACAGATCAGGCGCCGCCGGATCTATGTGCATATCTGGTGCGCCCGATCTCCACACAGAGATCTACGCGAGATGAATCTGCTCGCACAAATCAGGTGTTGCGCGTGGGGTCTCCGGCGGTGTACTTCCTGCATTTTCCTTCGACTTGGTGGCATGCTGGGAATCCGGCCATGGTCTTTTTAGGTGGTTGATTTTTGGCAAGAAAATAGCTTTGGGAAGAAGAAGATCCTTGTTTGGTTGTTTAGATAGTCTATGTTTGGCTGCATGAACAAGGGTTGTCTGGACAAGATGATAACTTGAGGAAGAAGAAGGTCCACGTTTGGTCTTTTGGATAGTTCAGCTTGTTTGGTAACAGGTTCAAGTTATTGGGTGTTTGGATCCCATTGATTGTTGGGCTTGTTTACTAATTGGAGCAAGGACTTGGACTAAAAGATTTAATTTAAATATTGGGTTTAGGCCCAATTAGTTTTTTAATTTAATTCTTAAGTCTTGTTTTAGACCACAAATAATTGTTAATTTATTGCTAATGTATGTTTTAAATATTTGTTTATAATATTATTGTTCTGTAAATCATGTCATATAGAATTATTTTTGGCATCGCTCGTGAAACTTAGAATAAAATGCATTTCACTGAATTATTGGTTTTCTCTCGATTACTTTAATTTAAATTAAATTTTTCTAGAAAGGAAAATTAGTAACAATTAAACTGTATGTTAATTTGATTAATGTGAACAGTTGGTAATTATTTTAGATTAAAATCCATTATTTTAAAATATTGAGTGGGAGAGGATATTTATTTAAATAAAAATCCACGGTCTCCTTTTGTCAATCCATAAGCAACAGAATGCGTTAGCCTCATGTCGGTAATGCAACGGACTCTCTATAGGAGGGCTTTAAGATCATCTTATAAATGGCGGGATTATTTTTCAAGTATCTGGAGATCTAAACAAAGGTTATACAGTCAAATCGAGATCATCTACGAACCTCCTATAGAGGCTCTCGCTTATGATCTTGGTGACCAAATAAAGTGATACTAGATTTATATAGACATTTATTGTCAAGATATGATTTGTCTGGTGGGAGGTTCCCAACTTAATCAGTGGACACGGTGACATTTCCTATAGAGAGGCTTGTTGGATCACAAGGATTAAGTAGTCGTTACATTGTTGTAGTTTTGTGGATCTACATGTGCATTCATGCATCATAGGTTAAATTTGCTACTCAATTTTAATATGCAATAATTTTATTATTTTTCAGCAAAATGTCTCTCAGTCCATTTTTGGTTATCCTAAAACAAAACCACAACGAAATCCACTGCGATTTTGTCAAATGGTCTACTACAACCCAAATGACATCATGACATCTTGCCAATCTTAAAACCCAGCGCGAAATCCACTGCGGTTTTCTCCTATTTCCACTCCGGTATATCTGTTGGATTTAATGGCCCTGATAATCTCTAATGTTCTGTCTTCACTTGTTGATACACCAAACAATTTGACAATAAACGAGCTATAACTCCTTTCATGTTTCTCCACCAAAATGTATTACGTAATTCCTTATACATTTTGGTTCCACCTGGATGTGCGGCGTAAAGAGCGGAATGAGCCTCGAGATAAAATCTCATTTCTCAGACCATCATCCTTACACACACATAACCGATCTTGAACATCAAAGCTTTGTCCTCAGCTATTTTAAACCCTTTGTTTTTTTTTTTTTTTGGTTGCTAGTTCAACCCTGATCTTTTCTAAGAAAGGATCATCTTTCTGAACTGTCACATTTCTATCTCTAAGTGTTGGCTTTACTACCAGACTTTCTATTAGTGCTGATTCCTGCACTGGCAACGCTAAAACTTCAATTATCAAATTCTCAAAGTCTTTGATCAGATTATCTTGTGTTGATTGCAGTGTAGATGACTGACCCACATTCTTTCTGCTTAAAGCATCCACGACGACATTGATCTTACCTAGATGGTACAAGGTAGTGCAGTCGTAGTCCTTTACTAATTCCAATCACCGTCATTATCTCATATTCAACTCTTTTTGGGTGAAAAGTACATGAAACTCGCATGGTCGATGTAAATCTCAAACTTGCTTCCATAAAAGGTAATGGTGCTAAATTTTCAAAGCATGAACTATCGCTGTAAGTTCAAGATCAAGCGTCAAATAATTCTGCTCATATTGTTTCAATTGTCTTGAAGCATAAGTTATCACCTTTCCATGTTGCATCAACGCACAACCCAAATTGAGCTTCTTTGATGCATCACAGTGAATTATGTAGCCTTCTAAACCTTCGTGTAAAGCTAGTACTGATGCAGATACTATCTTTGTCCTTTAACTCCTTTTACTCCATTTACATTTCTCAAACAAAACATACTTAACACCCTTTCGAGTCAACTGTTTCATAGGGCCAGCTATTTTGGAAAATCTTTCTATGAATTGCCGTTAATAGTCAGCTAAATCTAGAAAGTTTCTCACTTCTCCAACATTCGACGGTGCTGGCCAGTTTGACACAACTTCAACTTTTGATGGATCTACTTTAATTCTCTTAGCCATCACAACATGGCCAAAGAATCCTACTCGGTCCAATCAAAATTCACATTTCTTGAATTTGGCATACAACTTTTCTCTTTACAAAGTCTCCAATATTGTCCTTAGGTATTCTTGATGTTGGTTGGGATTTCTGAAATAAATCGTGAAGTCGTCGATGAATACAATGACGAACCGATCTAAATACTGATGAAAGACTCGGTTCATTAAATCCACAAATAACGCAGAGCATTTATTAGTCCTAAGGGCATTATTATAAATTCATAATGCCCATAGCGATTTTGGAATCTTGACTTTGGTATATGTGATGGCCTGATCTTCAATTGATGATAGCCCAACTTCAAGTCAATCTCTGAGAACACTGAAGCACCATTCGATTGATCATTCAAATCCTCAATTCTTAAAAGGTGATACTTATTTTTTATCATATATTTATTCAGCTCACGATAGCCATCATTTTTCTTCACGAAGAGAACTGGGGCTCTCTACGGAGAAACACTTAGTCTGATAAATCCTTTATCTAGCAACCTTTCTAATTTTATTTTTAACTCTTATAATTCTTTTGATGTCATCCAATACGGAGCCTTTGACATGGTTGCAGCTCCAGGTATTAGATCTATCGTGAATTCTTATTGCCTATCAGGTAGGATACATACTAGGTCATCTGGAAACACGTTGGTGTACTCTCGAACCACTAGCACATTATCCACTGATACTTTATCAGATGAGGTGCCAGTGAGATTGACAAGAAACTTTTGACAATCTCGCTTCTTTAGCAACTTCTCTGAGATGAGTTGGGAAAGTGCTTTAATCTTTGACCTATAAAATTTGAATTCTTTCTCTTTGATAGTCTTCAAAAGATTAATTCCTTTTCAAAACATACGATGGTAGCGCGATTACTACCCAGCCAATCCATACCCAAGATAATATCAAAATCTCTCATAATTATAACGTGCACGTTTGTTGTCCATACCAACCCATCAAAATCTATATGAACTGCCCTAGCTAATTTATCCATATATATAGTTCTTCCTAATGGCATACTAACTTCTAGAACACTATCGTTTTTGACATGAAAAGAAACATATGTCTACTAATGCCACTATTATACTATCTCTAAGCATTGTCATGGCTAATCCAACATCTGTGAACTCTAGGCCTCTTCGGCTGTGGAGCATTGTCATCAAAGGTAACACAAGACTCGGCCTCGGAATCCTCATCGAAATCCTCCTCCGGGTTGTCCTCGACCTCAATAACGATAGCAACCTCAAAACTAGAGGCGCCTCAGCAATCGACTCAACCATTTGGAGCAAAGCTAGGAAAGGGGTGGAAACCATCGCCATATAGAATATACTCCTCCTAGTGTATAATGGGTGCCTCACAATACACGCCATACTCCATCTCTATGTAGTAGACCTCATCCAGGTCTCTCAAAATCTCCATGGCAACCGACTATCTTAGAGCCAACAATAAATCAACCAGGTGAGCAATGGACTCCACATCGGTTGTCACTAAACCGTAGTTCATCGTCCTGATATGTGCTGTCCTATAGGTACCGATATGATGGCCAATCGACCACTTGAAATCTGAAGCAAAATGTATGTAATCATTCATTGTCGCCTCATCGCGTTCTAGATAGTACTCACTTAGTGGAACCATTTCTGAAATACCAATTATGAAGAGTCCGATTAGGTGGGTATTTATTATCTTTTAAGTTAATTCTGATGACTAAAATAAATTTTCATAAAATTTAGTCACATTTTTCATAAAATTTATGGTGCAAAAATTAATATACACTTTAAAAATTTTAACTCAACTTAACATTTTATCCTAAATGAAACAAATATGGAATTTCATAAATATAAATTTCATTTACGCCGTATTGAAACATAAAAAGCAAATTATTAAACTTTCTTTACCTCATAGTTGGCGAAGTGGGGTGATGGTAAGTAGCGACACTTGAATTTTAAAGTCTTAACTTCTAAATTTTTAACTTAATACTATAAAATAAAGACCATATAAAATAAAATAAAATTTTAAAATTTACGCGAGTATACGTAAAAGTAAAACTAGGTTCTGATATCAAGCTGTAATGCTTTGGATTTTTTCAAAAACTGGAGGGCCACTTGAAGGAGGGCCACTTGAAAATCTTTAAATAACATTTGACGACTTCTTGAAAATTTTTAAATAACATTTGACGACTTCAAATAAGTTTTCATGTGCCATTGAATGGTTTTAAAAATTTAACTATTGTAGAAAGTAACAAACACGCATGGGAAAATAAGTTAACTTCTAAAATTTAAGTTTTTTTTGCCTAAATCGCAATAGGTGTCACCACAATTTATTTGACCACCCAAATATACTCTAAAAATTATAAGAATTGAATTTTAAATATTTTGGACCTTAGAGTACAACGTGTTAAAATTTCATACCTTAGCTATGTTGTTTGGGAGCTGAAAAATGTAGTCAAAGTTGCTTGAAAACTGTCTCGGGTGCATTGAGGCAGCCGGCTAAAACGCTCAAAATAAATTCATATTACATGATTTTTGAGTGATTCTAAGAACTCCTATTAGACAACACGAAGAGAGTTATGATTTTTTCAAATTTGGGACAGAAAGCTAAAATTTCAGAAATGAAACTAAGAAACTTCTTCTTTAAGTTTTCAATTGGCAACCAAAACAACATCTGAGTTTTTCCTTGTACTTTACATGATTAAAGATAATAAATTCAACATTGAATTGTAGTTTTTACATCATAAATAACTCGATCATCTCAACGCCAAAATTTAAATAAAATAACAATGTGCCAACTTCAAGATCGCTATCCTACACACCCAGCGCCATTGCCAACCATCTTAATCTAAAAATTTATTCATCTTGGGGTGAGTATTTCATAAGAAACACTCAGTAGAAAATATACTAACATGTGAAAAAAATTATAAGGAATATAAATGTGACATGTCATCACTTTAAAACGTAGATAAGGAACAACATAATTTGATGGCTAGCATCACATAGATTTATAAATGATTACCTTCAATCACATCTTCCATAAGTGATTATTTTCCATCACTACATAAAGTCTCTTAATAAATATTTAACATGGCATTCATTTTCCCAAGATAAAATTTGTAAAACATAGCTTATGTAGTAATTAAAACTACCTTGAAAATAGAATTTTCGTTGAATTGTTTTTTGGTTTAATTTGGCAGTTTTTTTTTTCAAGTCATGACCCCATGCTTGCCTTTTCACTTCTCAAAATCCGAGTGTTGTAGTGTGATTTGAGTGATAAAAACATGAAGAAGTGAAAGGTAAAATCTAGTTTATGCTGGCCGAGAATAGGGACCTTGGGATTGGAAGGTGGGTGAAAATTTGGGCAGAAAGAGGGGACACAGATCCGGGGAAAAATATTGGAGAAATAAATGGGTAGGGACCAGTTTTTCAATGAGGAGGAAAGTGTTAAAGTGTGAAGCCTAATTAGTCTCCAAGTGTTTTCAAGATTTTGTTTTTGTAATTAGGTTGTCCTACTATTTCATTATAACTAGGAAACTTTAATTGGGTTGCCTTAAAGTTTTATTATAATTAGAGAACCTTCATTGAATTGCTTTAGAGTTTCATTATAATTAGAGAACATTTGTTGGGTTATCTTAGAGTTCATTATAATTAGGAAACTCAGATTGGGTTGATATATATATGACTGAATCTCTTTATAAACAATTATCATCATTCATTATAGTGAAAATACTACAAAGATTAAACACGACGTAGCCTCACATTGAGTGAACCTATATAAATTCTCGTGTTCTTTATTTTTTTTGCCATTTTATTTATTGCTCTAATCCTAACAGAAAGAGGTAAGTAAACTACAACTGGGGCTGAAAGAGAAGGGAAGGAGATGAACCAATTCACTGGAATTCTTGATGGCCAAACCTGGAAGAAAAGCTGGGTTCTTACTGGACGAAATTTGGAGAGGAAAATGGAGGAATTAATGCTGGCCGAAAATGGGGTAGACTTTGGGAGAAGGTCAGTGATTTTTGTGCTAAGAAAAATAGGAGAAAATATGGGACTTAAAGCTGGATCAATAAGGGAATATGGGCAGTTTTTCTTCAGCCCAGTGGGGGAAAGGATTAGCTGATTTTGAAGTGGAATAATGGGGCTGGAAGTTGGGCTTTGGTGGGTGTGGGTGTGGGTGTGGGTGTGGGTGGGGCGGTTTCTTGGCATCAAGGTGAGTGGTTTCTTGGCTGAAAAGTAGAGCGGATAAGTTAGGGGGACTTTATGCCTCAAAAAACATTGTCTAGAAAATGGGCTAGAAAATGTTTAATTTACGTTAGATTTTTATTGTGATAATTTCACCATATACTTCAAAATATAAAATAATTCAAAAATATTGTTACTTTTTTTTTATTCTTAAAAATATCGTTTTTTTATTTTTGTAACAACATTGTTATATTTGATATATTTATTAATAACAAATGTAACACATTTATTATAACTAAAATAACAAATGTAACAACAAGTGTTACAAAAATAAAAAATAATATTTTTAGAATAAAAAAATATGATAGTATTTTAAGAAATATTTTATTTATTATAGTTATTTATGAAAAAAATCCCTTTTTATTTAAACAATTTAGTTTACATAACCTAAAATTGATTCGAGAGAGAAGAAATATTCGGGTTAAAAAAAAAAATTAATTGGCCTCGATGATTAATAGAGTTTTATATTCGCATATATAAAAATAAGACACGCGCGAAAAATTAATGCGACTAAAATATTTTAAAAGGTACTCGGATGTTCAGTAAAGACGTCAATATTTAAAATTTTATTTCATTGAATTTAAAGACGAAAAAATATTTTTTTTCTGGTTGATATACTTCTCCCACAAATCAGTTAAATCCACCCACAATATGTCATGCTTCTCAATTAAATTATATATATACTTCGGCACAATAAATAAACGAATATAAATCCGAACATACAACGTAACAACTAACATCTTGTGACCCATCTTCAAAATATCAAATTGTACAATAAAAATACAAATATTACATAGGACAACTAGGAGCTTATTTGATGCAAGCTTAAAAATTTGATAAAAAAATTAAATTCAATCAACAATTAATTTTAACTACACATTTCATAAAATTTATAATATTTATTAATTTACATTTCATTAAATTTTTTTCAAAATATGCTAAAAACTTCACCAAACAAATGTTAAATATCATAAAAAAATTAGACAGAAAAAATCTATGCAAGAGCAGTTCCTTCACCACCATTTTGGACCAAGTGATTACTTGAGTGGACACCTGTAAAGTCCAATATCATGTTGAGATAAAGATCCAAGAAAATCATGATAAGTGACTAATCTTCCCAAGGACCCGACCCCACTCCACCCCCGTCCAAAATCTTGATCCAATCCCATATTCACAAGGCGAAAAAGCTAAGAAGTAATACGCGGAGATATGTCCCCTCGTATGGCACATCTTTTGTTAATGACAAGCTTAAATATCTGAATAGCCGACAGAGACACAAGTTGTTAACACACTTTCCCACGCTAAAATTTTAGTAAACCCTAACGTGTCAACTGCACTATTTCATGCAACACTTGTAAGCCTCTCCTGCCATTCGCCTTTCACAGGTACCTTTTTTTCTCCTATATAAACGTGTAAACTCAAGTCCAATTCACTGCACTACTGAACAAACTCAGAAGTTGAAAAATAACTTGTTATTAGAGTTTTAATACACAATTGAAATTGGAAGAAATGGAGCAGTACGGGGACCAACACGGCAACCAGGTGCGCAAGACTGACGAATATGGCAACCCTGTTCAACACACTGGAAAACAAGGAACTGGTCATGGTGGAATTCAACACACTGGAAAACAAGGAACTGGTCATGGTGGAATTGCTCCAGGCACCATTGATGCTGGCCTAGCTGGGCAGCAACATGGCCAGCTCCGCCGCTCTGGCAGCTCCGGCAGCTCGGTATGCATTTCCTGTTTTCCCCTATATAATTTTTATTAATTAATTTTCTCGGAAACTTCTAAAACGTTAACGTTTTTTGGTGCGATTGTGCAGTCGTCAGAGGACGATGGGCTCGGGGGGAGGAGAAAGAAGGGGATTAAGGACAAGATAAAGGAGAAGTTGCCAGGGGGGCACAAGGATGAGCAGAATTATGGGACTCAAACAACTACACCTGCAGGAGGCTACGGATATGGTGGAGGAGAGCATCAGGAGAAGAAGGAGCGGTGGAAAAGATCAAGGAGAAGCTTCCTGGTGGCGGCCACTAGATGACATCACTATGTGTCTGTTTCTAATAATGTTTTATACTATGTTGTTTTTAAAGTTTAAGACATGCGTCTGAGTCGAGTTTATATAATAATAAGACACGCCTTAGTTTTATGACTAGGTGTGTTCGTGTGTGTTTGTGTGTGTGTGTTAACCTTAATGTAATCTGGAGCTTGTGGTTTTTTGAGTTGAAAGTGTTTATAAATTATGGATAATTATGGATAGTTAATATTTGATTGTTATTAATTTTATGAGTGACTATAAATTTAAAGATAAATCAACTAGTAATGAACAAAAAAATTGAAATTGAATAGTTTGCAGGAATTGGGTACAAATGTTTGCCTCTACAAGAAATAGTGTTTATAGCGACGATACTAATTGCGACGACAACAAGTCGTCCCTATTGGTATTGTACAATAGAGACGACAAAGAAATATCGTCGTTAAAAGTTCAAAAATTATAGCGACGACAAAAGTCGTCGCAATAAATAATTAATCGTTGCTACTACTTGTAATTTATAACGACGTCTTTTAATGTCGTCGCTAATTACTTTCCAAAAAGGTGGGAACAATTTGCGCCATTTTGTTGCACAAATAGCGACATATGTCGTCGCAATAGATATGTAGATGATGTTGTCAGTCATGTGAATCATGATTTTTCTCATAAAATGTGATGTGATATACATCGACGACAATTATAGACATGTATCAATTTAGGCGGAAAAATTGGCGCCATTTGTTGAATCATGTGACGACACATGTCGTCGCAATAAACGTATTGATGATTTTGGTAGGCATGTGATGTATCAATTTCCTCAGAAGTTGGGAAGGATTCTGTAGCGACGACTGTGTCATTTAGCGACGACAAATGTCGCCTCTATAAAGTCTTCTTTATCTTCTCCAAACTCCGCATTTCTGTATTGTATCATTACGCAAATATTCGTTCTCCTCCCCATCAGTGCAATTCTATTATTTTCCTCCATAATCATCTTCTTTACATTTCATTTCTTCATCTCCATTTGTTATCCTTACTGTATTTGTGAAAATATTATATTTTTCAAGTATGGATATTGATAAAACTTGGACAAAAATTAGAAATCGCACAAAATCTGCAGATTTTTCGGAACGATTTGCAAGCATTTATAAACATGGTGAGGCCATACGTAAATGACAGAGGAAGGATTAAATGTCCGTGCAAAAAATGTTTAAACGGTCTCACACATCTATTGGAAATTGTCGAGGCTCACATATTTCGTAATGGTTTTGCAGAGAGTTATGTCACTTGGATATATCATGGCGAGACCGATGTTCATACTGCGAATGTGTATAGACAGAATGAGCGAACTGGTGTGGAGGATGAGATCATAGATGTCATGGACGACGTAGCTAGTGATGAGCATGCAGGTACAAGCACCGATGGTTACTATGACGAATTGTTTCAGGCTCTGCATTCAGAACTATACCTGGGAGTTTCATCATTTTCATCCCTAAATTTTTTTAGTCAAGTTGATGCATATTAAAGTTATGAACAAATGGACAAACAAGTCTGTCGATGATCTTTTGAAATTGCTAAAGTTAGCATTCCCAAACATGAACTTGGTTGACTCCCACTACGAAGCTAAGAAGCTGATGACGAAGTTTGGTTTGGGTTACAAATCCATTCATGCCTACAAGAACGATCGCACTATTTTAGGGTGAACATGCCGATAAACAAACTTGTCGGTTGCCGGGAAAGTTATTGGGTGCACACTAATGGAAAAGTGAACAGGAAGAATGTTCCGCATAAGGTGTTGAGATATTTTCCATTGGCCCCTAGACTAAAAGCGTATGCTTGCAACGAATGACATCAGTAAAACTCATGGGGTGGCACAATATAGGAATGTCTAGGAACGATAATGAAATGCAGCATCCCGTTGATGGAAAGGCATAGCGAGATTTTGACATGAAACATCCACTGTTCGCAATTGAGATTAGGAATGTCAGGTTAGGTTTGGCCACAGACGGATTCAATTTATTCGGTGACATGAGTCTGGCGTACAGCATGTGGCCAGTAGTTGTAACATTTTACAACTTGCCACCATGGTTATGCATGAAGCCCAAATACATCATGCTTACTCTGTTGATACCTGGTCCTAAAGCACCGAGTAAGGACATTGATGTATTTTTACGACAATTAGTGGACGAGTTGAAAGAGTTGTGGGCCGATGGGATTGACACGCATGACGCTGGAACCAACAACATGTCAGTATTCAGACTACGTGTAGTGTTGTTGTAGACTGTTAACGATTTTTCAGCAAGAAGTAGTTTGTTGGGTTGGAGTGGTCGGGGGTACATGGCATGTCCTACGTGCAATGAGGATACTCCTTCAGTCCGTGTGATAGGTAAGACAACTTATGTGGGTCACCGTCGGTTCTTGCCATCCGTGCATCATTTTGGAGCAATTTAGACTTGATGGAAGAAGAATGAGAGGCGACCACCTCTGCGTCGGTTAACGCCCTGAGACATTTTAGCACAGTTAAGCCGTGTGTCGATATAGAACTCCGGAAAGCACCCTAACTAGAGGGGTGCTACAATTCAGAGAAGTGATGGCAAGCTAAATTAGAGAAAAAGAGCATTTTATATGAGTTGCCGTATTGGACTTCTACAGAGCTCAAACATAACATCGATGTCATGCACGAGAGAAGAATGTTTGTGATAGCTTGCTCGGCGCAATTATGGACGATCCATTCAAATCAAAGTACACATTCAATGCGAGGCGTGATCTGATGGAATTAGAGATCATAAGAGAGTTGCACTTGTATCAGAACGGGAATAGGTGGATGAAGCCTCCCGCATGTTACACCATGTCGCCTCGCAAATCGTAAGAAGTTTTGTAAATTTATCCAATTGGTTGAGTTTCCGGATGGCTTCGCTTCAAATCTCGGAAGAATATTACTCCTAATGACACCAGTATTCGGGTTGAAGACACATGATTGCCATATTATCATGCAACGATTATTGTCAGTCGGATGTCGGGCGTTCTTGAATAAAACTATTTCTACGGTAATTATTGAACTGTGCACGTTATTCAAAAAGATTTGTGCAAGAACACTAAAAGTTAGCGACTTGATGACTTCCCACGATCACCTGGTACTCTTTCTCTGTAAGTTGGAACGGATCTTTTCGCCTTGACCTTCTTCGACATCATAATTCACCTCGTAATGCATTTGCCAGAAAAGGCAATCCTTGGAGGTCCGGTTCACATGAGATGGATGTATCCATTCGAGCGATACTTGAAGAAATTGAAGAGCTATGTCGAAATCGAGCTCGCCGAGGGAGGGATCAATAGCTGAAGGGTACGTTGTGGACGAGGTATTGACTTTTTGTTCGAGGTACTTCGAGGACATAGGAACAATGTTCAACTGACCAGATAGAAACGAGTATGCTAGTATTCCACATACCCAACTTTTTGTTTTTCAGTCGCAGTGTCGTCCACTTGGAAAGAAGTCACCAACGACGTTTCATACTCATGTTCGAAACCAATCGATTTTTTACATCTTGAACAACTGTTATGAAGTTGAGCCATTCTTGCAGTAAGACGACGTTTATGGATTATTATTCATTTAAGTCGAATAAACTTTGTCATTTGAAACGAACTAATGACCTTTGATCTTCCATGCTTTGTACAAGGAACATAGACAGGAGCTACTGAACAATGGCTGTCCAAACATCGAACTAGTGCACAGAAGAGACTTTCACAGCTGGTTCTACAGAAAGGTAAACGAACAACGACCGAATAAATTTAAAAGTATTCCACATTATTTATTTCAATACCTGAGAATAATCCTCGTCATGTAGGTATATGCAATGCGCCAAATCCACAACCATCAAGTTTCTGATGAGTTGTTTTTGTTGGCCAGTAGATGTTACTAGCAGGTTATGTCATACACGGCTTGTGTTGTGAAAGGAGTTCGGTTCCTTACATATGATCGTGATATTTGAAGAAAAACTCAGAACAGTGATGTATCCGTCTCAGGGACTGGGGGTGAAGTTTACTACGGACAGCTGCATGAGATACTGGAGCTATACTATGGACCGAGACTTTCAGTTTATCTGTTTCGATGCAAGTGGTTTAGGTGTGATGGGAGACGGATGGTGGCGAGAATGACGTTACCAAGATTGACATCGGTGCAAAGGCGTTCAAGGATGATCGGTTTATACTTACGAGCCAAGCACAACAAGTGTTCTACATTGAAGATCTATCTCGTGGTCCAAACTGGCGAATAGTACAAATTGTCCATCACAGGAATACCTGGGACAAAGTGAGATCTAATATCACAGAGATTGACCTGCTCCACAATAACAACTCTTCCAGTTTATCTCCGATCGTTGATCTTGGAAACATAGAGTATAAATCCTTGCACCGGGATGATGGTGAAACTGATGAGATAGAAGAATCGGTTATCAGGAGAGCCTCGTCTAATACTGCAAGACAAACTTCGTTTATCAACGACGATGATGTGGAAGACGATACAAATGCAGAATACAAGGATGACGAAACATCGAGTAAAATCAATCAGGACGACAGTGACGATGATGAGGAAGACGATACAAAATGAGAATACAAGGATGACGAAACATCGAGTGAAATCAATCAGGACGACAGTGACGATGATGAAGATCATTCGTATTATGATAGTGAATCAGATTGAATATTTTCACTGCGTCATAGAGTGTAGTTAACTATCATAAAGTGCTTCATTTATTTATAAAATATTTAGGAACTATGAGTTGTTCATTGTTATCATTGTAGATTAAATTTAAAATAATTTATTAAATATACAATTACATTTTTAAAAATTTAATATATTAAATTAAATATGAAAAATGCCCTCAAAAGAGAAATATATTTAGATTATTTTTTAGACTCCAAAAATTGTACAATATTTTTTGTATGACTGAATTTGTTAATCTATACTTTAACATTTTCATTATTAACAAAAAAAAAATTACTTTAATTGTAAAAATAAATTGTTTGATAATATTAAATATTAACAATTACTAATATTAAAATTTATTTCAAATATAAATACCCATTTATAATTCAAGTGTAATGTAATTTACTTTATTGTATTGTCTATAGCGACGACATATGTCGTCGCTATAGTCCTGAAAATTGGGCGCTACATTTTAGGCGCGTGGTCTGAAAAGTTGAAAAAAATGTCGTCGTTGTATGGAACAATAGCGACGACATTTGTCGTCGCTATAGAGTTTATCTTTTAATTCACGCCTGCACTATTTTCTTTCTCATTTTGACTCTTCTTATTCTGTCGGACTGTCGTTCGCCGGGCCACAGATGGACCGATCTTCCGCCTTCCGGCGTCTTCGCCACCATTGTCTTCTCCACATACCATCCGCTTCCACCGCCACCACCACCGCCGCCAAGCAACTCAATCGCATTCTCGCCTCCATTCAACTCTACATCCAACTCCCATGGTACATTTAGATATAAATTGGTTTTTGTTGAACTAAATACGCACAAAATTCTACTTTACATGTTATGTGATGCAATTTAGAAAGTTCAATTTTTGGATTAATTCTGCTTATGTTATCTCGATGCAACCGCTTAATTGGATTATAAAATGTTGATAATTAAGTTTAATTTTTGCTTTCGGTTGAACCTGAATTTGGGACATTTGCGACATCATTGTTGTTCGTTTTTGGCTTAAATTTTGTTCGATTTTGTTGGCTTTGGTTGAATTGAAACTTGGGATGATTTTTGGTTTACGTTGGATGAAGTTTGATTGAATTGAGGTTGAATATTAGGGATGATTTTTGGTTTAGTTTGGATGAAGTTTGATTAAGGTTGAATATTAGGGATCATTTTTATTGTTACTCAAAATGTAGGGACTTATTTGAAATAAAATAAGTCCATTATTAGAAATTTAAAATCAAAGCTTAGGACCTATTTGAAATAAAGTCAAAGTTTAGGGACCTATTTGAAATAAATTCAAAGTATAGGGACATATTTGAAATAGAGTCAAAGTTTATAGACCTATTTAAAATTAAGTAGAAGTGTAAGGACCACATCATCAACAACTTGAAACTTATTACAAAATACGTAAAAATTGAAAGTTTAGGAACCTATTTGAGATAAATTATAAATTAAGGGACCTATTCATAAACATATTACAACTTATTAGAAAGTACAAAAAAAATCAAAATTTAGGGACCCATTTGAAATAAATTAAAATTTTAAGGTCCAATTTATCAAAAAAAAATTAAAACTTATTAGAAATTACCAATAAATTCAAAGTTTAAGGACCTATTTGAAATAAAGTAAACAGTTTAGGGGACCTATTTAGAATAAAGTAAAAGTTTAGGGACCTATTTGAAATAAAACATTTCCTTAATTACCTACTTATAATTGTTGTACCATATTAGAAATGACGCTAAACTTCAAAGTGTGAGGACCTATTTGAAATTTCATAAGTTTAGGGACCAATTAATCAACAAATTGAAAGTTCTTAGAAATTATGAAAAAATTCAAAGTTGAGGGACCTAGTACATATGAATTAAAAGTTTAAGGTCCAATTAATCAATAAACTTAAAACTTATTAGAAACTACGTAAAATTTCAAATTTCGTGGACCTATTTGAAATAAATCAATAACTTAAAACTTATTAGAAACTATGTAAAATTTCAAATTTTCAGGACCTATTTGAAATAAATTCAAAGTATAGGGACCTATTTGAAATAGAGTCAAAGTTTATGGACCTATTTAAAATTAAGTAGAAGTGTAAGGACCACATCATCAACAACTTGAAACTTATTAGAAACTACGTAAAAATTGAAAGTTTAGGGACCTATTTGAGATAAATTATTAATTTAGGGACCTATTCATAAACATATTACAACTTATTAGAAAGTACAAAAAAATTCAAAATTTAGGGACCCATTTGAAATAAATTAAAATTTTAAGGTCCAATTTATCAAAAAATTAAAACTTACGAGAAATTACCAATAAATTCAAACTTATTAGGATCAATTTCACTAAATGTAGGGACCTATTCCGCACTAATTGATGTTCGCAATTATTTCATGTCTTAGTATGGCTGACGTGATATCGCACGGATGTGATGATGCAGGAGATCCTCCATGCCAGCCCATCCGATCGGCTTCGCTTTCACCGCAAGTCCGGTAATAATTTTCGTTCGAATATTTTTTTGTATTTTATAAATATCGTTAAATTTCGTATAATAAATATGGTTCGATTTGTTCTTTTCAACGCCCCCGCCAAAAGCGACGGGGTATCTCTCGAGGCATCAACCTTGAGAAGGTTTGGCAGGCTAACGGGAAGATGCCACTTCCTATCGCGTTTGACATTATCGAACGCACAATGCAGCTGATCGGGAATAACGCGAAGTACTTCACGCGCTTGGTTGGGAACCAAGTGAGATTCACCGTACCTCCGTGCTACCCTTCATGGATAAAGGTTCTAGAAGAGCAGCGGGCACGGTTACGTAGCATTATCGAGGTATGAACTTAAATTAGTTTTGTTATTAGCGCAGTCCATAAATAATTGTTCCATGACTTCTATGTTAACGTAATTTTTTACCCTTATTGCAGAGCTACTTTGATCTACATGGCGATCGGTCGTCCGACGAGTACAGGGCGGTCTGTGCCGCTATAGATCGCTTGGCGGCCGATCGTTATTGCGATTACAAACTCAAGATGCATAATCACTTAAAAGCGCATGGACCCAGCCGACTATACGGCAAGATGTCTGCTGAGGACTGGCAGAAGTGCATTGACTTCTTCACCGGTCCTACTTTCGTGGTAAGTATTGTTTATTTATTTTTTACGATTTGTTTTATAATTTTTTTTAACTATTAAGTTTTATGCAAGTCACAAATATTTTTTATACCTTCAGGAATGGTCCTAGAAAAATAAGGCCAATTGGGGTAAGGCAAAATACCCGAGCGTACAGGGATCGAAGAGCTTCTCTGCCACGCGTTACGATGAGGTACAACTAAAATTTTCAATATCATTATACAAATTTTTACTACATTACGTAAAAATGTCTACTAACTACATTTCACGTTTAAATTGTCGTAGAGGGACCCCGAGACCCAGCAGTGGCCGAGGATTATTGATTTATTATGGACGTTTCACACCTTCCGGGATGGCAATTGGGTGAACCCGCAGGCGGCTGGTGACTATGTGAGGAGTTTTAAATTATGTTAATATAATTTTATCTGACGTGATATTATTATTTATTATTTTTTTCACTAAACAGGATAAACTTGTTGAGTTGATAAAGACTCAACATACACAGGTCGCCTCCAGTGGCGCGTCGTTAGACGAGCATGCTATTGCGAAGGAAGTTCTCGAGGAGAACCACGAGGTCACGTCCGTGGGGTTGGACGGGTTCCGAAGGGCACCTCTCCTTCCTAGATTCGATGCCGCATCGAAGGCCCCACAAGAAACTTCCCATCGGTTCTCTGGAGACTCCGAATAATGATCCTCGGTTTACCATGTACGAGGATCGCCATTCGCCGAATGCAAAGCAGGAAATTAAGCTTTTGAAAAATAGCATACTAGTGGTTGTGCCTGAGGAGGACGAGAACGGGGACGAGGACAAGGGTTTGGGGGATTTGTAGATTTGTAGAATTTTTTATACATTATTTCAATTATTTGAATTTTTTTTTAAAAAATTCAAATTGTTTATAACGGCGACATTCTCGCCACCGTAGGAAAACAAATCATTTATATTTAGCGACGAAAAAGTCGTCTCTATATTAGAAGTACATATAGCGACGACATAATAGCTTATTTAATTTCACGTTGCTACTATTTTAGTTAAGAGCAACGACTTTAGCGACGACATTGTCGTCTCTTTATATCTATTTTCGAGATATAAACTACGACAATGTTGCGACGAAGTTGTCGTCTCTATAGATTCAAATATATGTTGCGGCGACTAATTGTCGTCGCTACATATCTAGAGACACTACACTATTACAGCGACATTGAGCGATGACTTTGTCGTCCCTATAAATTTAAAGGGTCGACTATGTATGATTCAGCGACGACTTATGTCGCCGCTATTGCCCTCCTTTCTTGAAGTGTTAGTGAAAAGATTTATCAAAATAACCTAGCGGATTACTTTGCTTGGCATTTTACAGAAGAGGACTGGTTGTCCACAGTGTGAAAGCTAAAAACACTATAATAAATAATGTAACCTAGGAAGATTGAAACATTTTTTGTATATATCTTAACATGTTCTACAGTTTTATCAATTTATGATTTGAACTTCTCCTTACCATATGTTGGTATATATAGTAATTTATCTAATACATGAATTATTTGTAAATTAAGAATATTTTAGTTCTAGATAATATTGTGAACTTCTATTTTATTTGGAGATATTGTATACCATTATTTTTCAGTTATAGCTGGAAATAATAATCATTTTTAAAAGTTAAAACATCATGTAGGATTTTATGTTCCCTAGTAACAAATTATGTATACATGGTAGGAGGACATGTCTCCTTTACTTGCAGGATACACTATGAGAAAGAAAAGAACAGACTTTGAAGATTAAACAATGAGCCTTTGCATAGTTTACGAATTCCGCTTAGTAGGGACCTAAACACAGGAATGGTTTTTAGTCCTAACATTAGGCAGATGATTACGCTCCGAAAGAAGTGCCTTGGATAAATTTGGGGAAAGAATCATATTCAATCTTCTTGACCTTCATTAGCTAACCAACCTGCAACATGATTCCCTTCACGGTAAATATGTGATTTTCACATTTCAAGTTGCCTGCCTAAATATGTGATCTCATTAACAATCGGTAGTACCCTTTCCAAACACCGATGTTGATGCATGCAACTGTTGGATATTTTAAATAGATGATTTTTATCAATCTTTGACTAATATTAAAGTGGATTTTACAAATTGTTTTAAGTGGGACAATAGTCGAACACGTTCTACTCCGTGAGTACATGTTCGTAGTATATTTAAATGTTCAAAATTATTTTTGGATGAATAAGAAATTTAATCCAAAAGTAAAGTCTTAGAAATGAATAAAATGAATTTTGAAGTGAAAGAGACAAAGTTCCTCCAACACTGAAAAAAAAAAAAAGAATTATGATCTATTTAAATATTCCTACTTTGAAACATGGGTTTGGGCCTCAAGGAGCACTACTAGTCTTTGAAAATGGAAGGACCTAGATGCTACGGGACCCGTGGGCCGTGGTCATAAATAGTTGTGTTTGGATCGAGACTATATATTCGAATCTAGATCTGTTGTCCAAAAAATATGTCCGTTATTTGTCACAATAAAAATCTTACACATCATTAAATAAATATATGAGGGATTAATATGAACAATATTTAATGCATTCACTTGTTTTTATTGATGATGTTTAAGATTTTTATTGGAGAGACAATTAATGAGACATGTTTTTGGGACAATGATCAGACTCCTATATATTCCTTTTTGGTAAGTAAAAATAAATAATTTATTTTATTTGTTATTTAAATTGAATCTTTCATATTATGACACGTGTCTTTCTAAAACATTTATGTTGAAACTTATCCAAAAAATTGTCCTTTTGTTTAGTACATACATGTTTATTTAAGGCAAAACATGTCCAAAAAGAAAATGTCTTTTCAGACATGATATTTTCATTGAGTTGTCTCTTTTCGGACACAACTTTAGCTTATTATAAATAGACCTCACTTTTCTACACAATATACACTTCATACTTTGGGTTTTTAATTTCCTACCCCTACACTTTATATCATTGTACACTTAGTCCCTGCATGTATAAGTGAGTTCAAATCTCGTTCCGCTTCGTTATTTCTTGTGATTTGAAGCGTTGGTGTCACAAGAAGAGATTGTTGTATCTTGGGAGACGATTGCTATTCGTCATATTGAGGTCCCTTGAAAAGCTCAATATTGTATAAGGATCGGTGCTCCTTGCTTGTAAGTCACGGATACATTGTAAGGGTTTGGATTGCACCATAAGTCAATCAAAATAGTGAAAAGGCCGTGCTCATGTTGGAGAGCTTGGTAACGGGGACGAGATCATTGGTTGGATCGAACCTCCATAAAAATCGTTTGCAATCTCTCTCTTTTATTTACTTATATTGTGCTTATATTATTGTGAATCTCTTTTATCTCTTAAATATCATTTTGAGAATATTTTTCAAATAGTTTGAGAAACCAATTCACCCCTCTTGGTTAGTTATTCTTGGGCTATCACGATGGTTACTATGACGAATTGTTTGTGCTCGCATTCGAACTATACCGGAGTTTCATCATTTTCATCCCTAAATTTTTTAGTCAAGTGGATGCATATTAAAGTTATGAACAAATGGACAAACAAGTCTGCGATGATTTTTGAAATTGCTAAAGTTAGCATTCCCAAACATGAACTGGTTGACTCCCTACGAAGCTAAGAAGGCGATGGAAGTTTAGTTTGGGTTACAAATCCATTCATGCTCGCAAGAACGATCGCACTATTTTAGGGTGAACATGCCGATAAACAAACTTGTCGAATTTGCCGGAAAGTCATTGGGTGCACACTAATGGAAAAGTGAACGGAAGAATGTTCCGCATAAGGTGTTGAGATATTTTCCATTGGCCCCGACTAAAACGTATGCTTGCAACGAATGACACCGCAAAACTCATGCGGTGGCACAAGATAGGAATGTCTAGGAACGATAATGAAATCGCAGCATCCCGTTGATGGAAAGGCATAGCGGATTTTGACATGAAACATCCATCGCTCGCAAGTGAGATTAGGAATGTCGGTTAGGTTTGGCCACACGGATTCAATCCATTCGGTGACATGAGTCGGCGACAGATGTGGCGATGGTTGTAACATTTACAACTTGCCACCATGGTTATGCATGAAGCCCAAATACATCATGCTTACTCGTGATACCGGTCCTAAAGCACCGGTAAGGACATTGATGTATTTTACGACAATTAGTGGACGAGTTGAAAGAGTTGTGGGCGATGGGATTGACACGCATGACGCCGAACCAACAACATGTCAAGATTCGACTACGTGTAGTGTTGTTGTAGACGTTAACGATTTTCCAGCAAGAAGTAGTTTGTTGGGTTAGAGTGGTCGGGGGTACATGGCATGTCCTACGTGTAATGAGGATACTCCTTCAGTCCGTGTGATAGGTAAGACAACTTATGTGGGTCACCGTCGGTTCTTGCCATCCGGCATCATTTTGGAGCAATTTAGACTTCGATGGAAGAAAGAGGCGACCACCTCCGCATCGGTTAACGCCTACGACATTTTAGCCGTTAAGCCGTGTCGGATATAGAACTCGTGAAAGCACCCTAACTAGAGGGTGCTACAATTAGAAGTGATGGCAAGCTAAATTAGAAAAAAGAGCATTTTATATGAGTTGCATGACTTTGTCGTCCCTATAAATTTAAAGGGTCGACTATGTATGATTCAAATGACGACTTATGTCGCCGCTTATTGCCCTCCTTTCTTGAAGTGTTAGTGAAAAGATTTATCAAAATAACCTAGCGGATTACTTTGCTTGGCATTTTACAGAAGAGGACTGGTTGTCCACAGTGTGAAAGCTAAAACACTATAATAAATAATGTAACCTAGGAAGATTGAAACATGTTTTTGTATATATCTTAACATGTTCTACAGTTTTATCAATTTATGATTTGAACTCTCTCCTTACCATATGTTGGTATATATAGTAATTTATCTAATACATGAATTATTTGTAAATTAAGAATATTTTAGTTCTAGATAATATTGTGAACTTCTATTTTATTTGGAGATATTGTATACCATTATTTTTTCAGTTATAGCTGGAAATAATAATCATTTTTTAAAAGTTAAAACATCATGTAGGATTTTATGTTCCCCTAGTAACAAATTATGTATACATGGTAGGAGGACATGTCTCCCTTACTTGCAGGATACACTATGAGAAAGAAAAGAACAGACTTTGAAGATTAAACAATGAGCCTTTGCATAGTTTACGAATTCCGCTTAGTAGGGACTAAACACAGGAATGGTTTTTAGTCCTAACATTAGGCAGATGATTACGCTCCGAAAGAAGTGCCTTGGATAAATTTGGGGAAAGAATCATATTCAATCTTCTTGACCTTCATTAGCTAACCAACCTGCAACATGATTCCTTCACGGTAAATATGTGATTTTCACATTTCAAGTTGCCTGCCTAAATATGTGATCTCATTAACAATCGGTAGTACCCTTTCCAAACACCGATGTTGATGCATGCAACTGTTGGATATTTTAAATAGATGATTTTATCAATCTTTGACTAATATTAAAGTGGATTTTACAAATTGTTTTAAGTGGGACAATAGTCGAACACGTTCTACTCCGTGAGTACATGTTCGTAGTATATTTAAATGTTCAAAATTATTTTTGGATGAATAAGAAATTTAATCCAAAAGTAAAGTCTTAGAAATGAATAAAATGAATTTTGAAGTGAAAGAGACAAAGTTCCTCCAACACCAAAAAAAAAAAAAAAAAAAAAAAAGAATTATGATCTATTTAAATATTCCTACTTTGAAACATGGGTTTGGGCCTCAAGGAGCACTACTAGTCTTTGAAAATGGAAGGACCTAGATGCTACGGGACCCGTGGGCCGTGGTCATAAATAGTTGTGTTTGGATCGAGACTATATATTTGAATCTAGATCTCGTTGTCCAAAAAATATGTCTCGTTAGTTGTCTTCAATAAAAATCTTACACATCATTAAATAAATATATGAGGGATTAATATGAACAATATTTAATGCATTCACACTGCTTTTTTATTGATGATGTTTAAGATTTTATTGGAGAGACAATTAACGAGACATGTTTTTGGACAACAGATCCAGTCTCCTATATATTCCTTTTGGTAAGTAAAAATAAATAATTTATTTTATTTGTTATTTAAATTGAATCTTTCATATTATGACACGTGTCTTTCTAAAACATTTATGTTGAAACTTATCCAAAAATTGTCCTTTGTTTAGTACATACATGTTTATTTAAGGCAAAACATGTCCAAAAAGAAAATGTCTTTTCGTGACATGATATTTTCATTGAGTTGTCTCTTTTCGGACACAACTTTAGCTTATTATAAATAGACCTCACTTTTCTACACAATATACACTTCATACTTTGGGTTTTTAATTTCCTACCCCTACACTTTATATCATTGTACACTTAGTCCCTGCATGTATAAGTGAGTTCAAATCTCGTTCCGCTTCGTTATTTCTTGTGATTTGAAGCGTTGGTGTCACAAGAAGAGATTGTTGTATCTTGGGAGACGATTGCTATTCGACAGTAGGCACATGTGCGCTTAAAGACAAATAGTTGAATTCTTGTTTCGATCTAAATTAATTTCAGTATAAATTTCAAATAAGTCATTTATTTTATTTTTTATTTTGAAACTTACATTAATAAAAAGAATGTTTAAGTACTATTTTCACCAACAATCTTAAGATGAAATTTATCATTTTATATATTGTTTTTATTTTACTCCTTAAATATTTTGTTTGCCAAACTGAAATTTGTTTTCAGTTTAAAAGTTGAAAAAACTTTATTCTTTACTCCAATCTTTCTAGTTTTCTTTTTTAGAAACTCATTTTATCTTCTATTTGTGTTACAAAATGAAAACCATTAATGGTACAACTAGTTTTCTCTAATTACTATTCCTCCAACTTGTGTTCTACATGGAGAAAAAGTCAAAAAATTCAAAGTGGCATTAATTTCAAGAGATGGCAACAGAAAATTTTGTTCTATCTCACTATTCTAAATTTGGCTAAATTTTTCATCGAAGATGCACCCGTGCGCAAGAAGGACAAAATAATGTGGCATCGCTCATCGCTGAGATACATGGAAAGATTGTAAAACTAGATTCTCAACGGGTTGGACAACGATTATACAATGTGTATAGTGCCATGAAGTTTGCTAAAGAGTTATGGTAATCTTTGCGAAGAAGTACAAGATCAAGATGTCGGTACAAAGAAGTTCATTGTCGACAAATTATTAGACTATAAAATGGTTGACTCTAAAACACTAATTAGTGAGGTACAAGAATTGCGGGTGTTCTACTTCATGAAATTTATGTTGAAAATATGACTCTCAAATAAACATTCCATGTGGCAAATGAAACATTCCAAGTGGTTGCTATTATCGAGAAGCTATTGCCTTTGTGGATAGATTTTAAAAATTATCTCAAACACAAGTGCAAGGAAATGAATATTGAAGAATTTATTGTTCGATTGAGGATTAAAAAAAGAAAATGAAAGTCTAAATGTAAAACTGGAGGCCAAATTTCCCATGCAAAGGCGAATGTGGTGGAAACTGGTTCAAAGAACAAAAAAGGTGAAGCGATCTGGAGATTCCACTAAGTTGGGAAATAACGAAAATGTGAAAAAATTTAAAGGGAATTGTTACAATTGTGCTAAAGCAGGACATCATTCAAATGAATGTCGCACACCTAAGCAACAAGCTCAAGCAATTGTCAATGAAATAGATGTGTTACGTGGATGAATGTTAGATATAAACTTATCAGTTGTTGTATAAAAATGCAACAATGTTGGAAATCCCAGAGAATGGTGTATGGACAATGGTGCTACTCTCAACATTTGTGCTGACAAGACAATGTTCTCCACCTACACTCCGGTCAATGTAGAAATATTATTCATAAAAACCCTTCAAGTTCAAAGGTTGAGGGACAAGGTAAAGTGGTACTGAAGATGACTTATGGAAAATAACTAGTCCTCAACAATGTACTGCATGTGCCTGACATTCGCAAGAACCAGGTGTCTCGATATTTTCTTAGCAAGAATGGTTTCAAATTAGTCTTTGTATATGATAAGTTTGTACTTACAAAGAATGTTATGTATGTTGGAAAATGTTATTTGACTAATGGACTATTCAAAATGAATGTCCTCACTATTGTACCAAAAATTATTAAACATAATAAGTTATCTTTTTCTGCTTATATTTTTGAGTCTTCTAATTTATGACATCATAGATTAGGACATGCACACTTTAATTCTGTGAAAAAGTTATTGCCTTGTTTGCCTTTTGATCCTAATCATAAGTACAAGATGTGCATACAGGCTAAGTTAGCCAAAACACCGTTTTGTTGAAAGAAACACCACGCCTTTAGAACTAATTCAATGTGATATCTGTGATTTAAAATTTGTACAAACTAGAGGTAGAAAAAAAAATACTTCATTACTTTTATTAATGATTGCACAAGATACTATTATTTTAATTTGCTAAAAAAAAGAAAATATGAGGCATTGGAATTGTTTAAACACAACAAGAATGAGGTTGAAAATCAACCTAGCAAACGAAAAAAGATTATTTGTAGTGATCGAGACGGGAATTATGTAGCACCATGAGAAGAATTTTGCTCAAAATATGATATTATACATCAAACAACTGCTTCGTATCCACCTCAATCAAATGGTGTTGCTGAACACAATAATCGTACTCTTAAAAAGATGATGAATGCTATGTTGATAAGTTCTAGTTTACCTCAGAATTTGTTAGAGGAAGCAATCTTTTCAACAAACCACATTCTTAATAAAATACCATACAAAAGTAAAGTTGGAACTCCTTATGAGTTGTGGAAAGGTCGGAAACCCTCATATAAATACTTAAAAGTGTGTGGATGTTTAGCTAAGGTAGAAGTACCAAGCTTAAACAAATTAAGATTGGACTCGTAACAATTGATTGTAATATCGCATATGAGTTCTTTGTTCATAAGTCGTGAATTCTTGTTGTACATGAAGGTACTATATTTGAGTACATGAATGTTGCTTTTTTTTTAAGATGACTTTCCTTTTAAAGAAGTAAGACCACGTAAACGAACGATGACATCATCGCAACTAGTAGTCATCAAAATGATGAAGAACCAAGGCGCGAGAAAAGGGCCGTAAGTTCTAAGTCTTTTGGTCTAGATTTTCTAACTTATTTTGTTAGAAAATGAACCTAGGACATTCAATAAGGCAATGTATACTCCTGAAGCTCCAATTTGGAAAGAGGTCGTTAGTAGTGAAATTAAGTCCATCATGCGTAATTATACTTGGGAGTTGGTTGATCTCCCATATGAAAATAAGGCTTTAGTCGTAAGTGGATTTTAAAAAAAAAGTTTAAACTTGATGGATCATTTGATAAATATAAGGCTAGATTAGTTGCCAAAGATTATAGACAAAAAGAAAGCATTGCTTTCTTCGATACATATTTACATGTTACAAGAATAACATCTATTAGAGTGTTGATTACAATCGTAACATTGCATAATCTCGAGATTCTATCATATGGATGTAAATGCTGCTTTTTGAATGGTGAATTGAAGAATAATTTAAATGGAACTTGTTAAATCATTATATGAATTTAAGCAAGCTCCTAAGCAATGGCACAAGAAATTTGACGAAAATATGTTGTCAAATAGTTTTAGAATTAGTGAGTGTGACAAATGTATCTATGTCAAAAGCACACAAAATGAATATATTATTGTATGTCTCTATGTTGATAATATGCTAATTGTGAGTAATAACTCTAATGTTATCACGACTACCTAGAAAATATTGATAAAACATTTTGATATGAAAGATATGGCTGTAGCAAATATCATATTGAGAATTAAAATCTCTTAGACAGCTGAAGGACTGTCACTATCTCAGTCTCATTATGTTGGGCTATACTTAAGAAATTTAAGGTGTATTGATGGAACCTCGTGGAAAATTGAATCTCGGAACCCACAAAAAGGTTAGATCTCGAACCCCAAGAAAGCTAAAACACGGTCATGAAGAACTTGATCCGATGATTTTTGAATCGTGAACCGTAGTTATGAACGCTACAAAGAGTTGCGAAATCTTTGATAAGTTTAGGTTAGTTCGATTAAGAACTCGGAAGAAAAGTGATATCCTCACTTTTGATTAATCTCTCAAAAATTGTAATGTTTAATATTTACAATAAAGAGTGTTTATATAGTAAACATTAAATAAATCCTAATTTAATTCGGAAATACTTAAAAACTAGTCAAAATAAGAGTCCTAAATGAAAAGGAAACTAAAACTACATAAAAATCCCTCAGAGAAAACCTTGCGATCGCATGGCTTGTCACCATTACGTTCTTCCTTTGAAAAGTCACCATTGTGATCACAAACATTTATAACCATGCGATCGCATGGTTATTTCTTCTAACTTCCATCGCAAATTTCTTTTCCATCTGCGTTTTTGTCCTCCACCTTTGTCTCATGCTCCTTTTGGTCCTCCAATCTTCCATTAGACTCGGATATACCTCCAATATGGTCCTTAGATTGAATCAAATATACCAAAGTTGGCACTTCATTTTTCATACTCATTTTAAAGGTTGATGTCGCACTTTTGATATCAGTTTCGGCCCACGTAGCTTGAACAAGACCTTGCATGTCTTCCTTGATCTTCTTGTCTCTTGATCTCGTTAGTGTTCCTACTGGAATATGCATCGAGTCCTTGCTAGCTGGTCCATGGCTCGCATCATCCCCTCATTTCTTAAAAGGATTTGACCTCGAATCATCACCTGCATTAAATGGAGAAAGATCAGAAATAATGAAAGTAGCAAAAACATTAAACTCACCTGGAAGATCAAGTTTATAAGCATTATTATTTATTCGTTTAAGGACTTGACATGGTCCATCCCTCCTAAGGTATAGTTTAGATCGTCGACAGACACAAAATATTTCCTTCCTCATATGCACCTAAACCCAATCACCAGGTTCCAAGATAACTTGTCTATAGCCTTTGTTGGCTTTGGCAAGATAATCGTTTATTCTTCCTGTTCAATTTGTTGTCGTACACTCTCATGGAGTTGTTTTACCCTTTTCGCCTTCATGCGCCCATCCAAGCTATTCCTTTCATCAATGTGTAAAAGAATCAAATCTAAAGGGGTTAGTGGATTAAACCCATACACAATTTCAAATGGGGACATATTCAGTATTAGAATGGACACTTCTATTAAATGCAAATTCAATAAAAGGCAAACAATCCTCCCAATTCTTTAGATTTTTTGGATTACAATACGTAATAAAGTAGAAAAATTTTGTTTACTACCTTGGTTTGGCCATCCGTTTGGGGGTGACAAGTAGTTGAAAACAACAACTTAGTCCACAACTTATCCCACAAGACTTTCTTGTAAGTAGCTAAGAAATTTAACATCTCGATCAGACACAATGCTCTTTGGAACACTATGTAGATGGACAATTTCTCGAAAGAACAATTCAGCTATGTTAGTTGCATCATCGGTTTTATTACAAGATATAAAATGTGCCATTTTAGAAAACCTATCAACAACTACAAAGACTGAATCCTTATTTTGCTTTGACCTAGGCAAGCCTAATACAAAGTCCATAGAGATATCTATCCAAGGCTCATTAGGTATGGGGTAAAGGAGTATACAAACCATGAGGAAAGACTCTAGATTTGGCCTGTTTACATGTGACACATCTTGCACACAATCTTTCCACATCACGTCTCATTTTAGGCAAAAAAAATGTTCATGTAATACATCCAAGGTTTTCTCACAACAAAATGTCCCATTAAGCCTCCCCGTGTGTGCTTCACGCACAAGAAACTCTCATAAAGAACTAAAAGGCACACACAATTTATTTCTCTAAACAAGTAGCCATCTAGTCTATAAAATTTTCCAAAAGTGTTTTATCACATGTCTTATACACACGGAAAAATCATTATCATTAGTATATAAGTCTTTAACATACTCAAATCCTAATAACGGCATTTAAAGTAGCAAGGCACCTTCTAGACAACGATCGCCTACAATATTTTCCTTACCTTGTTTGTAGTGGATGCTTATATGAAAAAGTGTCAATGAATTCCACCCACTTGGCATGCCGCCTATTCAACTTACCTTGTCCTTTTATATAATGAATATCAAACATTTGTTGGATAGATAATTGAATTTTTTAATCATCCTTTTGAACTTGAGGTGAACACTGCATTTGATATGCCACCGTATAGTTTTCGCCTTAACTCCCTTTTAATTTCACCATAAGTCATGTCATTGTAACAAACGTAACAACTTATGTTATTTTTAAAATTATAAATGTAACAAGTTGTGTTATTTCAGAATTATAAATGTAAAAAGTTATGTTATTATCTGTGAGATTTAAATATTGTGACACTTTGCGTTTAAGAATCTTAATTTGATGAGTAGTAATTTTATTTCTTTTTCTCTAAAGTTGTGTTAAAAGAGATTTATATGTGGTACTGTAGCAAAAATATAATTTCTTACAGTGACGTTCCTCCTACAGTTTGGAGATTAACTGAAACTCAATTATCTAGATTGCATAAGTGTTTATATATCATCTTGCACATACTACGCTTGTTTTTCTAGTAGCCCTCTTAGGATTGAAGTGCATTTGTTCCAAAAGAGCCAGTGATATGGTATGTCAGCTTACAAGATTTAGGAACTTCTTGAGTTTTTGCATTCCCTTTTAATAATTAGAATTTTTTTCCCAAAAGCATTCCATACCATGATGAATTGGCGCTGTTGATACACCAATATTTTTTGCAATCCCATCACCTGTAAGTATCATACTTAACATCCTATTTTAACTTCTGGTTGCAAAAGTAGGTATGGAAATGGCTTACTCCAAATAGAATATATCTAGTGAAATACTCCTTGATTTAAGTGTATTTAGTTCATATATTGGACCAACTTTAGATACCCATTTTGTTTAATTGTAGTAATATATAATATATGTTACAATTCGATAAGCTTGTGAAACGAGTCTGTTTTGCTTATTTTCTATTTGCAACTGTGTTTTCCTACTTTTATCTTCTAATTGTCGACCAATGCGTTTATCCTATTTGTTACCACTAGATTTTGGTAATGCATCCACGTCAACAAAGGCCCACTAAAGGCCCCATATAGGCCAAAGTTAGGCCTCGCTAAAGCCTCATAAGCTCAGCGAGGGCCTTTCAGATTCGTAAAAGCCTCATATACCTAGCAAAGACCTCGTGAAAAGCCCGTGAAAAGCCTCGACATTCAGGGCAGACCTCGGGCACTTCGATAGCAGTCGAATCCATCGACACTGTGGTATTTGGAATAACCAGAGACAAATTCAAAGAAAGATTGTGTTTGATTGGCATACAGATTCTCACAAAGAAACCAAATATCAATCTTCTAAAGATTAGGCAACGTGATAAGGAGAATCAACTTAAATAAGGGATATAATTTGGGAGATTGCATTGACAACCAATTAACCTTATCTCATAAGGAAGGATGATCCAATCAGATATTTAATTGATTATTTTTCTAAATCAATTAGGACTCTGGACTCTGAGGTGATAAATACTACATCTCGTGTTGTTCTAAGGTATGCATTATTCTCACCCTTAAACTCTGTTCAAATCTCTACCTGCTTGTCCCTTCCACACCCAATTATTTTTATCCTCTATATATTATTCTTTATACCAGCAGTTGACTTAATTGTCGGAGTACCAATTATTGCCATACCCTTTTTCTTTGGTGATCTTAGTGCCTAACAATCGTCCAAGTGTGTAGGTAACATGTAGGTTGGCAGATGATTGACTAAAGATCTTTTGACACATAGATAGTATAGATTTTGACGTCACAGATTGGCACCGTCTGTAGGAATTGAAAAATATTACACAACCTAAAACTTATGGTAAAAAAGTGTTTTCTACCTGAAAGAGCATGGCGACAGAAAACTCCATAAAAGAAGAAGTAGAGTCCCATCACACAGACTTGCGGTAGGAAAGCATTCAAGACCTTCAAAATGTAACCCGTCGCAAGAGAATGAGACAGCAACACAAGCAGACAGTCGAGCAAGAAAACCAGGACTTGAAGCTAGACAATGCCCAGATGAAGGTAGCACTTGAACTGTTGGAGAATCAATCTCTTCAACATGGACCCAAGCGTAGCCGTGCCTGATGAAGCCTTTTCGTGGTCGCTTGATAGAAAGTCGTCGATCTCGGGATGAGTTACTAGTTTCAAATAGTAGGAACCCTTGGAATGTGAATCTGAGGCTCTCGAAGACAACCAAAATAGGAGACCCCTTTCGACGAGTAGAAACCACTCACTCCCCGCCGCATGATGTGTTTGACGAGGTTGGGGTGGGATCTTCCATAGCATCACCTCTACCAAAGGCAAAACAAGCACGATGAGCACAATGAGGTCCGTCTGAGAAGGAAGAAAGGACCCAAATCTTTTTATTGCGAGGCTCAAGGATGAAAAGGAAGAGTTGGAATGCGATGAGGATGATGATGACGATGACGATGACGAAAACCTCCCATTCTCCAACTTATTGAAAGCTAAGGAGCTCCTCGTTAACTTCAGAATGCCCTCGATAGATAAGTATAACAGAAGAGGTGACCATACGGATCACATCAATGTATACAAAATGAAGCTCC
Organism: Forsythia suspensa; assembly: GCA_023638005.1. Classification (NCBI taxonomy): domain Eukaryota; kingdom Viridiplantae; phylum Streptophyta; class Magnoliopsida; order Lamiales; family Oleaceae; genus Forsythia; species Forsythia suspensa. Next base: position 13,630,701 of record CM042664.1, on the reverse strand, counting down.
AATGTAACTCCTTCGCAGTGAAATGCAAAAATTTCCATACCACCATCACATTCGATGTGAAAAGGTGGTACGACAAACTGAAACAAGGAAGCATTAGGATTTGGCCCCAACTCAAACGGGAATTTATCAATGCTTTCATTGGCAACCGGACAATGATAGCCGATATCGCTCAACTCTACAACATTCGACAGAAGGAAGGAGTGTCAATGAAGAGCTATTTCAAACGATTCAAGATGTTATCAACAATATTGAGAACGCCACCAATGAAAAAGCTCGGATGACCTTTGGTGACCCGGACTTCACGCACGCATCTCCTTCTAGAGAGATGTCCAAAATAATCACCCAAGACCTATAGTAAACTGGTAGACTTGATCCAGTGAGAAATCTGATCTGAGGAGGCGATCAAAAATAGAGAAATAGCAGAAAGAGACAGAGAAGATCACTATCACGAGAGGAACGACGTTTCCCGAGCTCGCTCAATTGCTTTCAAGGAAAGCACTCTCCCGAGCCACATAACAAGCGCTATATGAGATTCAATTAGATGGAGACGGTCCCGACCCCTCATGCTGGACTACCCGTAGTGGTTCTCCAGCCAGCTATTCTTCCATCTAAGTTTTGTCGCATACATAGGACTCGAGTGCATAACACCGAAGATTGTCCCGACGTTAGAGAAGTGATCAACCGTAAGAATTAGAGACAAGGAGAGGAGAATAGATCGCCCGAGGACGCCGAGGACCGCCCAATCAAGGGTGAATACCTCCACCATGGCACCGTGACGATGGACTTTCTTCGCAATGATAGAGAAAACAACAGAAACATGGACCCGCCGAGGGTGGAAGAGACTGTAAGAGCCCTCTGGTCTGAGAGATTAACACAATCATAGGAGGGCACCTAATGAAATTGCAGTGAAACTACGTGAAGACGGCAGGAGAAGAACCTGAGAAAGTTGGCGGTGTTCATGGGCACCGACTCAAGGCCCACGAATCATGTTCGCAGTAAGAGGACGAGGTCGGTATACACTATCCACATTGCGACGCCTTGGTAGTTCACATTGTGGTGGCCATGAATGGGCTAGGATGAATGTTGGTCGATGATGAAGTGCCGTGAACATCTTGTTTGGCGGTGCGCTTTGACCAAATGGATGTAGATCATTAACCAACGGCTATTTCGTAACCACTATTCAATTTACGGAAGATGCCTGCCTCTCCGAGGTAGAATCACCCTCACGGTGGACTTTGGAGAGTCTCCGTGTCATCCGAGGAAATTTATGGAGTCTTTGGTAGGCCGCTTAGGACCTGCAGCGGTCACCTCCATCCATTACTTGGCGATGAAGTTCCCAATGCCAAGAGGGGTCGCTAAGGTTCGCAAAGAACTAAACAGAGGTAAGGGGCTCGCTATATGAATGTACTTGAAGGCAAAGAAAGCAAAGCGAAGATGTTCCTTCCACGGTAATAAAAATACGATAGTACCGATGGATATCAACCCTGAAAGACTGATGAGGAGATGATACTAGACGAAGGTCTAGACCCTGAATTATAGGCTCAGATTCTCTAGCCTCTCAGCGGAGAAGCTAAAAACATTCTCTATAAACCCTTCAGCATTCTCTATAAACCCTTCAGACCCTACCCAGATGTTGAAAATGGGACAGAAACTAGAGAAAGGGATGAAGGAAAAACTGAAGCAGTTCTTGCAAGAGAACATCGACATCTTCGCATGGAAACATAGTGACATGGTGGGGATCGATCCGTCTATGGCCTGCCACGCCCTGAAAGTGGATCCCAAAATGTGTCCCAAGATACAAAATGAAGGCCTTTGAGCACCGAGAGGTATGGTGCTCTAAAAGAAGAAGTCGACAAGCTACTGATAAACAGGTTCATCAGAGAGGCAGTCTATCCCCAATGGATATCGAACACCGTGCTAGTGAGGAAAAACAACAAAAAATGGAAGGTATGTGTAGACTTCTCTTACTTGAATCAGGTGTACCCCAAAGATAGCTTTCCACTACCACATATTGACCAATTGGTTGATACGATCTGCTGTCCACAAGCTACTTAGCCTTATGTACACATACTCTGGCTACAATTAGATCCCGATGTTTTAAAGCGACGAGGAACACACCTCGCTCATTATAGATTGAAGATTATATTGCTACAGGATGATGTCCTTTAGCTCAAGAACGCCTGGAGCTACATATCGCCAGCTAGTGAACCACATATTCTAATGCATTGAAAACACAATGGAGGTCTGTGTTGATGACATGCTCGTGAAAAGCGTGAATGTCGAAAACCACATTGGACATTTGAGGAAGATGTTCGTAATTCTCCAAAAGTATCACATGAAATGCGCTTTCTTAGGCTACATGGTGAATCAACATGGGATAGAGGCTAATCTCGAGACGATCAAGGCGCTCGTCGACATGCAATCGCCATCCTCTCCCAATGAGGTTCAGAGTCTTACAGAAAGATTAGCGACCCTGATTCAATTCATATCGATAGCAACCGACCATTGTCAGACTGTCAAAGGAGGAAATTGGTTTCGAGTGGACTGAGGAATGCGAGAATGCTTTCTGAGAACTCAAGACCCTCATCGAAAAGGCCCCGCTGCTATACAAGCCAAAGAACAAGAAAATATTGTTCATCTATCTCGCAGAATTCGAGAAGGCGGTGAGCTCAGTAATAATCCAAGAGGAAGGTCCGACACAGGATACAGAGACAAGATACTCAGATATGGAGAAGCTTGACTTGTCTGTAATAATCGCGTCCAAGAAGCTCCGACCATACTTTCAATCACATAGCATAGACGTCCTGACGAATCTTCCTCTAAGACAGATTCTTCGTAAGCTGAATACTTTAGAAAGACTAATAAAATGGTCGTTCGAGCTCAGCTAGTTCGACATCTCTTATAAGTCGAGGCCCTCTATAAAAGGACAAAGCTTTGCAGATTTTAATGCTAAATTTACCCATACCCTAGAAGGCTTGCTTGATGCTGAGCCTCAGGAAGTACTAACATGGAAAGTGTATGTTGATGGATCATCAGGCGAGGTTGGAGCTGGAGCTAGAACTGGGATTTTGTTGATTAGCCCCAATGGCCATAATATCAATCAAGGCCGCTTAGAGTTTAAAGCTTCAAACAATGCTTCCGAATACGAGGCGCTACTAGCAGGCTTGAGGATAGCACAAGAGATAAAGGCAAGGAAAATCCAGATCTACACCGACTCACAGCTAGTTGTTAGCCAAGTCAACAAGACTTTCACAGCCTACGAGCAATCTATGGTGGCCTATTTAAAGAAAGCCAAAGATCTCCTATCCCACTTTGAAGCGTTTGAACTACTCTAGATTCCCAGGATTGAGAATGGCTATGGCGATGCTCTCTCCAAGATGGCGAGTAGTATGGACTCTGACTTGATGAGAGCCATCCCAGTTGAAAAACTTAGTCGGCCGTCCATTGCCAAGGCTCCACCAGAAAACACCATGATGATCACCGAGTCTCCCAAATGGATGAAAGAGATCGTCGATACTTAACCGACCAAGTTTTTCTAGGTAAGAGGAAGAAAGCCCTTAAGCTCGTGAGGAGGGCAACAAAATTCGTTCTACTGAGGATGTGATGTTATACAAGAGAGGTTTTAGCCACCCACTCTTGCGTGCTGCATTACTCAAGATGAGGCCGATTACGTGATGAAAGAAATACATGAAGAAATATGTGGTAATCACTCAGGATGGATGGCCCTAGCACATAAGGCTCTAAAACAAAGATACTACTAGCCAACTATGAAGTAGGATTCGCAGCTTATGTGAAGAAATACGACAAGTGCCATAAATTTTTCGTTGTGCCTAACCTCCCGGCTCAGAACTTTATCCCACCACTGGGTCCATGGCTTTTTGCCAAATGGGGTGGGGTTAAATTCAGATTGTAGTGGTGGACTATTTCACCAAATGGTGCGTATGAGCCTCGGCAAAAAATCATGAAGGAGACCACGTGGAGGTTTGTTTGGAAGAATATTGTTTGTCGTTTTGGGGTACCACATTCCTCGTTTTTGACAATGGTACGCAGTTCATCGAAAAGAAGTTTAACTCAACTGTTAAGAGCTAGGCATTTGGAGAGACTTCTCCACCTCTATTACCCCCAGGTCAATGGCGGTGGAGGCCGTCAACAAGATCATCAAGCACACACCGAAAAGAAAGTTGGAATCGCTAAAGGAGGATGGGTCGAAGAACTATCCGAGACTCTATGGTCATATCGCACCACATCTCTTGGGACAAGAATCGGCGAAACCCCTTTCGCCATGGCATATGGAGCATAAGTGATGATTCCCATCGAGGTTGGAATACCTTCTCCAAGGCACTTACACTTTGACGAAGTGATCAATGAGGATCTACGCAGGCAAATCTTGATTTGCAGGAAGAAAGGCATGAGACACTGCAATTTCGTTTGGCGCTTTATTAAAAGAAAATGGCCATGTACTACAACTCAAAAGTTAAGAACAGAGCTTTCCACATCAATGACTTCATCCTCAAAAAGGTTTTCTTTGCTATTAGAGAAGTGGGGACAGGAACCGGACCTACTTGGGAAGGACCTTATAAGATCATCAAGGAAGTTCAACCTAGAACCTACAAGTTGGAGGACTCAGAAGGAAGAGAGACGAATCATCCCTGGAACATCACTCATCTACGCCCATATTACCGGTGAGTTTGTATGATTCATTCTCTTTTTTCCAACGCTAAGTCGAATATCGCGGCTTCTTTCGGCTTTGTTCGTATCGCATTCTTTCAATAAAGTTCAATACTTTCCAAGATATAATACTCTCTGCCACGTTGTACAGTAAATAGAGCACGATAGCGAGAAAGTGTGGTTTGCGGCCAACTCTTTCAACTTGATGGATAAACATTCAATGCGTATTCAAATAAGTAAAGAAAGCTCGACAGCGAGAGAGTGTGGTTCGCGACTAACTCTTTCAACTTGATGGATAAACATTCAACGCAGATTCAAATAAGTAAAGAGAGCATGATAGCGAGGAGTGTGGTTCGTAGTCAACTCTTTCAACTCATTGGGTAAACGTCCAACGCGTATTCAAATGAGTAAAGAAAGCTCGACAATGATGGAGTGTGGTTCGCACCAACTCTTTCAACTCACTAGATAAACATTCAATGCGTATTCAAATAAGTAAAGAAAGCTCGATAGGCGAATGAGTGTGGTTCATGCCAACTCTTTCAACTCGATGGATAAACATTCAAAGAGTATTCAAATAAGTAAAGAAAGCTCGACAGCGATGGAGTGTGGTTCGCGGCCAACTCTTTCAATTCACTGGATAAACATTCAATGCGTATATATTCATATAACGAAAACAAAGCATCATATAACTACAAGCAATGCGAGACATTGACATTTTTCATTCATGAATTCGATGAAAGCAACAATTCTTATAACTCAGAGATATTACAAGAGGTTACAGTTCTTACGTCTCCGCCAGACCTTTGGGATTGGTATAACCAGATACCTCTAGTTTGACCAACAATTCTTTGGTCTTTGAGAGCTCTTCCAAGGCCTCTCAGTAAACTCTTTGTTTTTAGCATGATCCATATCTTCGCACACCTGAGCTTCAACTCGCCTTGCTTTGAGCATTGACAGACAAATTTTGGATCATTTCGCCATCTTTATCTTATACTCGGCCTCGCACCGGCATCCTCGTAAACCGCAAGCCTCGAACGAAGGATCTTGTTTTCTGAATGCAACTTATCAACGTCTTCTACACCTACAACTGTTGAGTGCAGTTCGTCGATTTTCATCACCAAGATCTTGTATAATTCGCAGATTGAGTACATGGCTCCGTAAGGTACTCATCTCTACCAATTTCAACAACTCTAATAGGTCTCGCATTATCCATCACCTTTACCTGTGCGTAAGTCCAATAATTATGAACTCAAGCCGCCAATATGGCAAATAGGATGGTAGCTTTTCTAAAATGGCTAGATCCAATTCACCCTCACGAGACCTAATGTTGATGCGTTTAGTCCAATTTGTGGAAATAAGGAATTGAGGTCTACGTCGCACCTCGAGAAGAGGGAGTGGTTTCTCCGGGCTTAAGGAGGAGTCTCCGACCGCTTGACTCTCCGAGAATCCTTGTGTTGTCTTTATCTTCCATGGCCCTTTTTGGCACAACGTTCTCTCTTTCATCATTGGAAACCCTCTTCCTTTGTGCGGTCGTTGGACATTCTCGGATGGAGGTAGAGATTCTTCAAGAGGGAGGATGGACTGAAATGTACACAACTACTTTTGACGCCAATGGGACAAGAACCACTGGAATAGGCACCGCACAAGGTATTAGATGTTGTACATGAATAGCCTCCTTTTCATCCACAACTCTCCCACTCCTTATTTTGAACATCGGTATTTTAGAAAATAAAACCAACCATGAAGGAAAATGTTTGGGTTTTGAGGTTACGTGAAGAAGAAAAAGTGAAGGGTACAAAGATGCATATATATAGGTGAAACAATCGATCCCAACCATTAATGCGAGATCCTAGAATCTGAGACCATTAGGTGACGGACACATGTAGAGAAAATGCACCCAAAAACCCTAGGGAAACGTAAAAGGTCGCACGACTTAAATACGATATTGATTTGTACTTTCCTTACGAAAGGATGCCGCCATCGCCCTACGCCATGCGTGGAAGTGTTTACTGAAGGCATCCACGGTCGAAAAGCTTTACATATCACGGTGAAGACGTCTTGATCAAAGGTCTTCGCACATCTAGCGAAGGCATCTTGATCAAAGAGCTTCGCATATCTTGTGAAGACTTCCTGATCAAAGAGCCTCACACTGTTCCCAAATGAATCAAGTCAGAAAGCCTCGGAGGATGAGAATAATTCGCAGAGGTTATTAGATCCAAAAGCTTCATATAGTCAGCGAAGGTATTTCTTAAGCCTCGACAGATGAACAGGTTAGATTACAATTCAAAGTAACTCGCTTCAACCTCAATAACACAGCATACAAGGATAATCAAACTGTCTTTTCATTCATTTATCAAAGTCTGGATTACAGAATGAAAAGAAATAAACATGATTATCGTCCTACTACCCCGTCACCTCTTTAGGGTCGGCATAGAGAAGGATCTATAGTCTGTTTAGTTAATTTTTAGTCTTCGGGGATACATGGGCTTTGTCAGGTTTCGTCGGTGACCAAGTTTGAATTCACCATGATAGGGAGTCTCCCAAGTCAATATGAGTTGATTTGGTGACTAATTAGCCATACCGCTAAAAAAAAATGTTGTTGACACCTTTGGCGGATGGCTTTCAACCTCGTCATCCAAATTAGGATCATCGATGTCCATTGTGGAGGTACCGTTTGAGAACTTCTCGCTAAGGCTACTAGGCCCTACTTCTTCTACGGTACCCAACACGCTATTGCGATCCGAGTACGATCGGGACACTTGTACGGGCATACTTGGTCCTCTGAACGTTGATTTTCGGTCCCTCTCCTTATGAGACACTTAAGTTGAATACTAGTACCAATTGGGCAAGTTGTAGGAGAGCTTTATTTGCATATTTAGCTTGAGGAGAAGTTATGGCCATTAGGATGAAGCAACTAGATTCACAGAAATTATGGACGCATGAGAGACAAAATGAAAGAGCCTTCGTGCTTTTATAGGGATGACGTGGAAAATACAAAGCTTGAATGCATGGAAAACGCAAAGCATTAACTGGGGTTATTAATGAACAGTCATTTAAGAGGCAACTGGAATGCCATATGCCACGCACGTTAGTTCCGCTTTGCTCGAGACATTAATGACATTAACGCTCATATTCAACAAAAGGTTGCGCTTATTAATGCCCGAAATAATGATTCCTCAATTTCAGGTTCAACTCTTCGTGTCCAACGAAAAAGGATGACTGCATGATTCATACTTTCAATAATGGATATCATCTTCGACAGTAGGGCCTCGTCACAAGTAAAGAACTCTACCGATTACGTATTTCCATTAGTCACGATCCGTAAAGAGACTTTAGGCAGCATAAACAACAAAAAATAAATTTTATTGATAATGTTGCAACAGGTACAAAACAAGAAATAGAAATTTACAAGTCCTTCTGCCCCATCGCCTCTTTAAAGTCGGCACATTGTGGGCCTTCGTCTATGATGGGAGTGGCAGTTTAGGCCTCTCCCTCATCTTGATCCTCGGCATTCGAGAGAACTTCGACACTCTCGGATCCTTCAAGTAGGAGGGTTTTAGAAAGATACCGAGAAATGAAATATCCCACTGGATGGGTCTCTCCAATCTGTTCAACCATTGCTCTGCCACTGCCGCCATAAAGAGATGAGCGAGATCCTGGTACATGAAGTGTCCTCAATCTGTCATGGTACACCATAAGCCGCCTGGTCTTTGGCATTTGCACACTCGCCTTGACCCTCTCCACCTCTTCTTTGGCTTCGCAAGCAACTTATCCTTTTTCGTAACTACGGCCTCCAAGTTCTTTGTTGGTAGTGTCAATGGCACTTTCACCACGAAGGCCGATCCTCGACCAATTTTTGAACTTCTTTAGCACACTTCTTGGAGGCCTCGACAACCATCTTTTGGTCTGGGCCTGCTTCAAACTCTCATTTGTTGCCTTGACTTAATCTCATATTTGGACTTCATGTCGGCTTCTTTGGTCACTACCAAATACAACTTGAATTGGAGGGCCCACTTATCAAGAATCCAATTGCTCATTTTCACGGCTCTCGCCTTCAGATCTTTGGATAACTTTTTGACTTGGCCTCTTCCTTGTTGAACTTGCCATCAAAGCCCTCGAGGGTGCTGTATATCTCTTTGGTCAAAACCATTCTCCAGATCAAATTCATCTCCACTAGTCGGAGGAGTTTGCTCATTGAAGCTTTCTTTGCAGTTTTCTCCCACGCCCGGGTCCAATACTGGTAGACACTCACTACCATTATCGTAAGAGAGGTAGGGAGCAACTCCATCATGGTAAGGTCCAACTCACTACGGCAGTAGGTGATACACACGCGGCCCTCTTGACCAGAAGAGGAGGTAGAATTTCTAGCATCTCCAACCCCTCTAGTAGGATTCAGTGAGGCTTAGCGACGCTCCTCAATCTGCCTGGTCTTGTGAACATCCTTCATGATCCCCTCTGTGGCCACAGAAGCTTTTCTCTTCTAGCCGCCAGCCTTTCACTGTACCATCTGCGATCCCATTCTCCTTGTCTTTCAAGAGAATAGAGCCCGAAAGAAGAGGTGAAGACGGAGGTGGAGATAGAGAAGAGTAGCCTGATCTGGAACTTGAGTAGCAGAGGCCAGATGGTGAATCATCCTCAGTGGTGTCGCATCATGTACCTCTTCTGACGAAGATGGCACCTCTTGCGAAGGTGGCTGAGCTGAGAAACTTCTCCCACCTGCATGCTGGAGAAGGCAAAATGATGGGACACTCTTAAATCTAAATGATGTCGACATAATAGCCAAGGCACAAGGTGTTACGAATGCCTATTAAAACAAATCCTATACAATTCAAGTCACGAGCCTCACCGATTAGTCTGAAGCGAATCAATAAGTCATCGTCATTGAGTAGATTGTTGAGGCTCCAAAAGTAGCTGTCGAGTGCACAAAATTTATCCCACCTCAGCTTCAAGTCACCTTGATCCCTCTTCAAAATTGGCGACTTCCCACAATCTACAAAGATAGACGAAGCATTAAGTCAGGGACGATGATTTCAAATCATACAAGACAGTAAGTTATACCAAGTTCTCTAAATTGGAGGGGAATGGACATATTTGGGAGGGGATCCTTTGGCATGAACTCCCAATACCCTTCGGTGAAGAAGAATCTCTCATTTCAATTATGCACTTTGCTGGGGATGTCAGTTGCCATCCCTTATCTCTGGCCAGTCGAGGGGATATATTAAACCAACCTATAGATTGGCAGGGCCGTTAGATTGACTCTAACTCCCTCGAGGATAAATCTCCACAAGCCTTGGCAACCCTCCACAATAAGAAGACCGCCACCATCTAGCCCCAACCATTTGGAGTTATCTGACATAGAGCCAGATTCTAATCTCGTAGAACCTTGTGAAAGAAAGGATACATGGTAGACAAAGGCCTTGTTGCATTATCGATTCATAAATTACGACAAAGCCCTCGAGTGGATCGTCGGCACGTTCCTCGAGACCAAGGGCCCTGAGCTCCATGGAAGTAGAAATATCATAAGACAGCCTAATGTTCTCCAAATCCACCTCTCTCGATCTTGAACAAGCCATAAATCGTCGGTGGCGAATGCTTCAGCTCTTCATCAAGTCACTGGGTGGCAAGGACATCCATTTTATCTAGCGACCCCCTCATTTTAGGTACCCAGCACCACGCCGTCCCTTCCTCACCTTTGCCTTCACCTTTGGCAATGCAACTGGGTTTTCTTTCCTTCTGTCGTGGATACTAGGGGTGGACAAGCAATGGTGGGCCTTTGATCAACTTTCTCTTGCCCCTCGGCGGAAGGTGAAGACGAAAAGGAAGATGAAGCTTCACCCATAATGTCGGGATCTGTCAGCGGTCGGTGATTATGATAATCATCGTGTTAGACGACATCACTACTTCTCTCGATTAAAAAAGAAAATATCCCCACAATCGTCGAAAAGTATAGCAAAAGATAGCTTCGGATCAAGAAGGCGAAAAACAACAAAGGCGATACGAAATAAAGCACAGCAACCTCTATAGTGTTTACCTCAAGAATACAAATGAACTTTACAATCACCAAAAATGCCTTGAACCCTTTTGGTTATCGCTGGAACACTCAATCGGTTTCAAGAAAGATGCAGAAGTAAAAGAAAATCAAGTGGAAGCAAGAAACGATTTATATAGACGAGCCCCTCTCAATACCCAACGTCGATTTCAAAAGATGAAATCTCAACCACCCGTTTAGCACGCACGTGTCAAAAGTAGGGCAAAAGGTGGAAACCAAAACCCTAGGCATGAAGAGGAGTGATGCGCACCACGCACACCCTCAAACGTCCACCACGCCGGCCAAGACAATGATGATGACACGGACGTCTCAAGCTATCATTTCGCACACGATAGTCTTTGAATGACGAATTGGATAGAATCACACCAACCGTAGACACATAATCAATCAAAGCCCTCACCCGTTATAAATAAACAAGCTTGGGCTTGGGAAAGCATCTTTGTGTAAATAATTCAATCACGCATCCGCGAAGGACTCCACCAAACAATCTTAAATTTTGCGAGGGCCCACCATAAAATCGACGCCTTCGTTAAAAAAAAATCTCTATTTCTTCTTCTTTTACTTCAAAGTCCCATACCACCAGATTTTGTTAAGGCCTCCACGTCGGCAAATGCCCAAGATAAAGGTCCCATATAAGCCCAAGTTAGGCCTCGCTAAAGCCTCATAAGCCCGGTGAAGGCCTTCTAGATTCATAAAAGCCTCATATACCTAGCAAGGGCCTCAGAATACGCGTTTAAGGCCCAACAACACATTGGCACTCTCAAACCGAGTAGGGAGAAGCCCGTGAAGAGCCTCGACATTCAGGGGTAACCCCGGGCACTTCACCAGCAATTGAATCCATCACAGAGTCACAGACACTTTGGTATTTTAGAATAACCAGAGATGTATTCAAGGAAATATTGTGTTTGATTGGCACACTAATTCTCACAAGGAAACCAAATATCAATCTCCTAAAGATTAGACAACGTGATAAGGAGAATCAACTTAAATAAGGGATATAATTTGAAAGATTGCATTGACAACCAATTACCCTTATCTCATAAGGAATGAGGATCCAATTAGATATCTAATTGATTGTTTTCTTAAATCAATTAAGACTCTGAGGTTATAAATACTACATCTCTGGTTGTTCTATGGTACACATTATTCTCACACTTAAACTCTATTCAAATCTCTACCTGCTTGTCCCTCCCACATCCAATTGTTTTTATCTCCCGTATATTGTTCTATATACCCGTAGTTGACTTGATCGTTGAAGTGCCAACTATCACTTTTTTCCTAGTAATCTTGGTGCCTAACGGTCATCCTAGTGTGCAGATAACATACAGGTTGACAGAGGATTGACTAGAGATCTGTTGACACGTGGATAGTGTAGATTCTAACGTCAACACTATTCAATAATTTATGGGTATGAAAATTTTAAATATCTTCATTACATACTATATATGGTGAGATGGGTTTGGAATTCTCGTCCCAATGGACTCGCACGTACATTAAACTCGTTGATATGATATTATCGGTGTTAAAGCTGAATCAAAAAATAGATATGGTGATAATACAATATGAAGTGTGTACAAACATGGCTCTAATGAGGATTGTGAATTACAACTCAGCTTTGTTCTTTATGGAACTCAAGCAAAAAGACCAGCAACTAACAAGTTATCCATTTCAAAGTTGAAGTTGCACCATTGTTGGAAACTTTTCCAGATATGCAAGTTTTGAGGCCATATGATTTTTAGGACATTGGGCTACATGTTAGTGAACTCAAGCAAAAAGACCAGCAACTAACAAGTTATCCATTTCAGGTTGAAGTTGCACCATTGTTGGAAACTTTTCCAGATATGCAAGTTTTGAGGCCATATGATTTTTAGGACATTGGGCTACATGTTAGTGAAGGACATAATTATGTAACATCAACATCTAAATAACTACCCACGCTAAAGATCTTTGCTTCTAGTGTTTATGAATCTTTACCGAAATTAGAGGATGTTAATAGTGAGTCAGATACAAATTTGATTTCACATCCTAACATTGAAGCAATAGCAAAAGACATGATATTCCAGAATAAATAATTATTGATAAAGACAATACCATTTTATGCCATTGAGAACATTTTCGAAGACAAAGTGTACAAAGTCGGACAAACATGAATACATACTCAAATGTCTAGCTAATAGTTGCATGTGGGGATTTATAGCTTCCAAACTTGGTAAAACGGATATGTTTAAAATAAGATACATTAGAAATGGTCATTCTTCCTCAATGGATATTATTTTGGATAATCATAGACAAGCAACAAGTACAGTAGTTGGAGATTGCATTAAACACAAGTATACATCTGCAAAAACTATTTACACTCCTGGGGATATTATAAATGACATGGCAAGGACATACAGATTGACTTTTAGTTATGGAAAATCTTGGAGGGCTCGAGAGTATGCGTTGGAGACTATAATGAGAAATTCTCAAGATTCATACAAAAAGGCCAATGTATCTTCATATGTTATAAGAAAAGAATAGTGGAACAAAACGCAGATTGAGACTAATGTGGATATCTAGTTTGTTTACATGTTCATGGCGTTGGGGACATCTATACAAGTGCTCCATAAGGATTGCTAGGTTAGAACCTCGAGAGACCTGGAAATAAGAATTTAGAAATCGATCGCCATTCTATTTCTAGGAATACATGCTTCTAATTTTACCACTTTATTTGAAAAAACTATTGTATTGATCAATATGAACCAGATTTGCTAGCACACCACGGGATTCGAGAGAAAAGAATTAAAAGTGTGATTTTTTACGAGAGGTGTAAGGAAAGAATGACTTAAAAGGGATCGGGATTATAAAAATATCAACAACACAATATTGGTCATGGTCTAATATAGGTGTATGTTCAATATTTGGATAATCACACCCTCACTAAATATCGAGCATCAGATAAGTAAAAAAAAATTATTTTTGGTAATATCCTCCTAAAAGTGTTGCATTATATTCGAACCTGAGGCATCTGGTAAAAAATTTAACATTGACTCTGTTTCACGTAATTCTCTTAGATTAGTTTAAATTTGTATTTTAATTTTATTTATGTTCGAGGATGAACAAAGATTTAGTTTAGGAGTGTTTGATAAATGCAGTTTGTGCACTTATTCGGGCTTCAAAACTAAGCTTTTATCCCATTTATTTTATTGATTTTCTATTTTATTTAGTGTATTTTTCTTTCCATTTCAATTTTGGACCCATTTATAAGCAATCGGAGAAGAATAGTTGGAAAGGGCAACAATTTGGTAAAATCGATGAGCAAATGAGAAGAAATTGAGTTTTTGAAGTGAATATCAAGAGCCACCATTAGAAGATGAGGAAGAATATAAAATCAATAAGTTTAAAGTGTGTTGCAGTGGCAATGGAGAGTTGAAGCAAACACCGAAAGTCAAAGAACCGAATTGAGAACTACCTATCGAAGCATGAGGGGGAAATTAGAGCACAAATTTTGATATTAGAATTTCCACAAGGTAAATGACATACCATTGTACATATAATTTAATTACGAGTCCAACACTTTTTACGGATCTCGATTTGGAGTTTCCTACAAGAAGTTATGGTCATTTGAAAAACAGCCGCAGAGAAAAACTAAGTTAGGCGATCGCCCAAGCTTATACGTGGGTGAGCGCCCATCACCAAATCGGAATAGCGTGAGACTTAAAAATTTTCCTGGGTGATCGCCTGGGTTTTCAATGGGAGATCGCCTAGTGTATTTTCCGGCAAATGGGATTTTGTTATCTTTTTGAGTTCGACTCCAATTAGGAAACCTTTTGGAACACGATTTTAATAATTTTTGGAATCTTTTGGGACACAATGATGATACTATATAAATGAGTTCTTAACTCATAATTAAGGAATCGAATTATTGGAAGAATTCAAGAAAAGAAACAAGAACGAAGATTGAGCGAAGATCAAGATCAACTCTTTCAAGTTTTCTTCCTATCCAAGTGATAGCTTTTATATTTTCTTGTTGTTTTCTTTTTCTTAGTATGCTAGGCTAGATTATTTTATGCTAGGATCATGATGAAACTTGTATTATGAACTTTTAATTCTTTGAACCTAGTTTTTGATATTCAAGCACGTTTTTTTATTTTTAATAATTGATATTGATTTCTTTTTCTCTATAATTATATGCGCAATGGTTGTATAGTTTTGTGGCTTATTTTACCATCGAGAGATTGAAAATAAGTTATACATAGTATCAATTATCGTGGAGTCCAATAGATGATAGAGATATACCACTATGCTTTACGTGATATTTAAGTATTCACAAATTTCAATGCATTCTTGTATATTTGCATCCATCATAGAGATATAGTTGGGTCACGTATATAGATATGTTTAATTCTACTCGAGAGAGATTGTTAAACAAATTAGGAATATTAATCTTCATAATTAAATTGTGTTATTAAATTCAACGGTTCGGGTTTAAAGAGATTGGTATAATTGGATTCAGGATCCTAGTACGCTTTTCTTTCTCATATTCAAAGTAATTCGACATAAAATTAATCTTTTATTTAATTTAATTATAATTATTAATTATTTTTACTTATGATTTTAATTATTTCTTAAGTAACCAAACTTCAAAAGATAATTTGATTCGGTTAAAGTTAATTTAATTACATTGAACTATCTAAATCTCTGTGGGTACGATACTTGAACTTTCAATACGGCTGCTAGAGCTTACATAGTTGCTGAATTTGATTACCAAATGAAGCAACTCAACAACATAGACAAAAGATTCGGCCATATCTAGTAAGATTGAATGATTTTTTTTTTATCAAAATGTGGTTTCAAAGTCTTCATAGTGTTAAATAAAGGGATTCATGACTCTAGAAATCATGAATTATTTTTGTGGTTTTTTTCCTCTTGGCTGATAGTTCAATTTAAGAATCATTCAATCTTACTAGATATTCCCTTAACTAACATGTTTTTGTAAGAAAGTTGCTTAAAAGTAAATTTAAGCAACACTTTTAAGCTTAGAAAAACCTGATGAGTTGAAGACTACAAAATTTGGAAAATTAACTGGTGAACAGACACTAATTAATTCAAGTATGAGGAGTAGAACAAGAGAAAAAATTGATGCGAACCTGTGAAGAATTGAATCTCGAAACCCACAGCCAAGAATGATATGAACCCCAAGAAAGCTAAAATCAAGCCGCAAGACTTGCATTCTGCTTTTATATAATGGCCCTTTCACCCAGGCCATTTTTTTGTGATCGTCTTTTGACCTCCAAGCTTTGTTTTATGCTTGTTTTGGTCATCCAATCTTCTATTAGCATCTGGTATGCCTTCAATATGATCCTTAATTTGAGTCAAATGTACCAAAGGTCTATGGCTTGCATGGCTCGAAAAAACGGCATTGTATACATAAATGAAAAAACTAAACACTTTGTAAAGTGCTAAGAAGTAGATTATCCAATAGCCTTTGCCATGTATTACAATTAACTGATATATTTTGCAATTTTCAAATACATCACTTTTATTTAGAATGATGATTTAATGTAATATTTGACATGGGTTCTATTCATAAATACTAAAAAAAAGTTGAAAAAGAAGAGAAAGACATGGAGCTATTTCTTTTTTAGTGAAGAAATGTTTGTGGGTTTAGGTGATTACTAGCTGAAAAACCCCATGTCAAGATGAGTAAAATGAAGCAACTCGATAACATAAACAAAAAGATTCGGCCATATCTAGTAAGATTGAATGATTTTTATCAAATGTGATATTTTATACTATACTAGTGTTGAATAACAGATGGAATTTTCTTCTTATAAGAAGATGTAGGATATGATAGCTGGTCGAGAGCACACATGAGGACTAACAGATTTTCAACAATGACATCAAACATTGTTAAGTCGGTAAATACAGTAACAAAAGCGGTAAAGAATTATCCTATAGACACTTTGTTAGATTCGATGAGATACATCTTGCAGAGCTAGTTCTATAAGAATCTGAGTAACGGGCATCAACATTTACAAAACTTGCAAGAAAAAAGGAAAATTTGTTGAGGGTAAATTCAAAGAACTGCATGAAAATGAAGGTAACAAGTTATGTCATTTTGAATGATTTCTTCATAAATATTATGTTGTAAATTTGATTGGTGAATCGGCTTGTTTCTTGTAAATTTACTAATGCAGATTGCTTAACTTAGTAACATGCCTATTGGTTTTGGTGGAAAATCAAATTATTGTGTAATATAGAAATTTTGTCACACTACCATAGGTGTCAGCTTTAAGTGATGTTGTAATCTAAGAATTCACAGACATTTGGTCGACATACAAGAAGGCCTTGCAATAGGTTTCAAGTAGATGGAATCATGTGCCAACATGCATTAGCAGTTATTAGTAAAAAACATCAAGTAACATACACTTATTGATCGAAGTACCATACAAGAGGAGCTTACATTGCAACATACCAAGGAAACATTGTGCCACTTGTTGTTCGAGTTAAGTGGACAATGCAAGATCACTTGATGTACACTTAGAGAAGAGAAAAAAAGAATACAATAAACATGGGAGGGCAATCAGGTCCTAAGATGTGGAAGGTGTGGAGAATATGGGCACAATGGAAGAACGTGCAAAAATCCATTGTCGTTGAAGCAAATTTCGAAGAGAAAAATGAAGCACCCCGAATTGTCAATCTCGGAATAGTTGTAGAGATTCATTCATATCAAATAATAGTTTTAAAGTTCTTTGATACATATTACTGTTTAAAACTCCATGGTAGTGTTTGAAGCTTGAACCAAGTTTATTTGATAATTTAAAGAGAAATAAATACACCTCATTTCATGTAGATCTTGTTTGAGAGTTTGGCTGACAACTTTTGGAATATGTAGCATGTTTGTGGATTTTCATTGCCTTTACTTTATATTCATTTGTTTCCATTTCATAGTTCTTGTATGCATTATAGGTATTATATGTTATGGATTGACAAGATAAATGTGTCATGCTTTATTAGTGCCATTGTAAGTAAGTCATTGACAATTGTTATAAGAATGGATAGAATTGAGAGCTCCCAAGCTATAAAAGCCCATTTCACATCTTTCATTTCTGATTCATAATGGCAACACTTGTATCCTAGTTTTGTTTCATTTTCCATGTATAATACTGGAGGAATTTTTGTCCATTCCTTATTTGTATGCTTGTCACTCCTCAACTCTTTCAGTAGAGATTTGATGGTTGAGAGCACAATTTTGAAAATGGATTAATATAAAATGAATCAATCAAATCTTGAAGAATTTGAGGGCAAAACATTTAATGTTCGCATGCAATACTGTCTGATACACTTGCATTTTCATTTGAACAGTGTTACAGTATAATTTGTACTACTTTTTTGTCCAAAGGTCCCCACTGCATAGTGCTCAAGAGCCCACAAATTCAAATCATATATTAAACCTTAATCTCAACTGCAATAATAATCTGAAAAATAATCATAAAATAAGTGAAATATTGTTTCCTGTGATCCTGTGCTTGAACTGTCTTTCTTTTCTTGAAGTTAATTCGTTTGTGTCACTTTTCAAGAATTCTACATTCGAAAAATGTTCACTTTTTCTCTGTATTTCGACTCTCATAGACTCTGCGAATCTTTACCTTTCTTAAATCATCTTCAAGAAGTCACAAATTATACATCAATGGATACCAAATGTGTTCATTTTCTTTTCTCGACTTTCAATCTCTTCTTCATCTCAAGAGTCGCTTTTACACCTCAAGATTATTACCTCATAAACTATGGACCAAGCACAAATAATATTTCACTAAATGCACTTTTGATATTAATATTGATTTATGTCATAAACTGAATACCTAAATAGAGAACATAAAAGATGGCAAATTCCACCACCCCAAGCTAAGTACACAGGTCCACCCCCTCGACCGATTCCAGCTAACATACGGAAGATGACGAATGATATATAATTGGGAGAAAAGGCACTAAGGAGTGCAAATACTGCTGCTACACTCAGAAGACGTGTCCTGGTAATAGACAAATTTTGATAGATAATTGCTCGAATATTAGCTCTTGGGATAAAAATTGAAATAAAACCTATAATGCTTAAATCTTTCAAACAAATATGTAATGATGTAAATGCATAGCAAACATATAGATAGAAATTAAAATCCAATGACAAGTTGAACAATTGAGTTTTCAAGACAAGACTCTATTTTCTAACTTCATCTTGATATGGAAATCTGGAAAAATTGAACTCAACATTCATCCATTCAAAATTGAACTCAACATTCATCTATTCACAATTCAACTCAACATTCATCTATTCACAATGGAAATCTAAAAAGAATGGCCACGAAAGATTTGTGACTAGTAATTTTCTTTAAACTATTTATAGAAGTAGTTTTTACATATACATCCGCACAAAATATTCCTTTGAATTAACAAAAAAATAAATAAATAAATAAAATTACATCCATCTATTCACAAGAAGTTATGTATCCCAACTCAGTTATACATCAACAATTTATAAGTAATTACATAAAAAATGTTAGATTAGAGTCTCCTAGGTAATCATAGAACAAAGGTGGTTTAATTGTCTTTCTTCAACCTCCTCGCCTTTCTCACATTTCTTGCTACCATGTCAGGATCTCTATCGTATCCATCTTCCTATTTATCAATTCCATACTTGAACAACCGGACAGCTAAGTTAATTCTTGTTGTAGAACAATCGAATGGATTTGGTGTCCTTTCTATAGTCTCGGTTAATAATATGCTTAGCATGTTCTATAACAAAATGTAGCAATCAAATCGCAACACCAATAAAAACAAATTAAAGCACGAATAGGAAATTCTAAAAGAAGAGAATGACAATAATGCTAAGCGGAATCGTATAATTCAAATAAAAGAGAAGTGTAGAACATAAATTATCTGAATTGTTTGCCCAATAATTGATTGCCCAATTAGCAATGATGAAAAGAAGACCCGACTCACTTTATAAACATCAAATTCTACTACACCTTCAAGCTTTATTGGGACGCCGCTTAAATTGTGGTTGCTTTGGTGGCAATATGCAAGTATTTGAAAGTATTTGAGGCCACTCTTGCTGGGAACATGGACAAAGGAAATTGTTTAGAATTTTTCAGTTGTGGACCACAAAAGGACAAAGAAAAATATATGAATGTGGCTGTTGGCTGGTCATGGAATTTCAAATGTCAAGTTGCTCAGCTATCAAACGACCACATGGACATGGTTGGTTATATTTGGTGTTTCTCAAGTGGGTTGGCTCTATGGTTCTAAGACAAGTAACAAATCCCAATAAAAATGACTCAAAGTTAGATCTTTAACTGTTAATGAAGCAAGCTGATCCAACAAATGCTATCTGCAAAAAAGATCTCTTCTGATAATTTTCTTAAAGGATAAATGTAGAACATAAAACTTTTGACTTAATTTGAACATTACATCAAAATATAGATTCACCAAAGCTTCAGAATACTTTATATATATATATATATATCTTCCGATAATTTTCTTAAAGGAGAAATGTAGAACATAAAACTTTTGACTTAATTTGAACATTACATCAAAATATAGATTCACCAAAGCTTGTAATACTTCAAAAATATATATATATATATATATATATATATATATATATATATATATATTTAAACAACTGAATAGCACAACATAAATATTGATCATAAGCCAAGCGCCAAAACTTAGTATGGATACATATTGCCTCCGATCATTCAATCACTTATCGGTCAAGAGATAGCATGTGTTTCTTTCAATGTAAGCTTCATACTAACCCATTTTCTTGTTGAGGCAAATGTTGAATGATATTAACATCTAAGCGGTTCAATGCGTTCTTTGCCATCAACTAGATTACTTTTCCAAGAACCAATTGTCACCAACAAATGTGGGATAATCACAAAGCAAAGGCTTGAACATCTGCAACAACAAGTCTATCCTTTATGTGTTATATATCTTTAAACACATCTTCTTCAAGTCAAAATGTCCAAGAATCCAATGGGCATAATCCTCCATCATAATCGGCATCAAGACGTGGTCAAGATCACGTCAATGAGTGTTATAGTGCATATATTCACCCAACAGGTACTCATGCAAAGTTGCCTCATCAGCAATGGCATTATCATCGTTTAAGATGGCCTTATAGACTTTCCTAATCAAGGATCCAAGCAAGCAATTCGTTGTAGTAACTGTAAGTTTATCGTATTGATGTACCTCACCATTTTCCTCAGATAGTAGAAGCACACATCTATGTGCTCTAAAAAGAAATATTTTAAGTGTAAGACATAATTAAAATGGTAAGAAACATTGAAGGCAAACGTGTTTTTAAAGACAAAATGTTACAAAGTAGAAAATGAAATAAAATCACCGTGTCATCTAATGTAGCCTCATTTTCGCACAAGTCATGAAACCATTTTTTCTTAGATATTTCAATTGGACAAAAATTGAATGCATGGAAAAATTTCTCTACTCTTTTTATAAACTTATTCCCTTTGCAAATTACAATTGAAATGTAAGATACAAAAAACTACATAAAATTTTTATAAGTTGAAATGGTATATTATCTTACATTTTGTTTGGCCTATGTCCTTCATCATACCATTTCTCAAAGCCGCAATGTCAGCAACACTAGGTGCATTCAAGCCCGCTTCAAATGCACATAATTCAAAATGACTTTGCGGAACACCATCTGACAAAGATCCATAATTAAGCAAATATGGGGATTGGAGTAAAGTATTGGGTTTATAAGGCCTTTTTGTTGTCATGCTATGTGTATTCTGATCAGCACTTATGGTATATGTTATTTGAACCTAAACAGATATAAAGAATTCCATGTTAAACCATAAAGCCTTATATCATTGCAAATGTGATATATTTTATAAAATATAGAAAAGTATACATTTTTTTTGATCCGTTGCTTTTTGCCTTATGCGCCTCATCAATTGCTTAATCCACATCCTCCAACACTTCATTTGGTTAAAGGAATTAGCCTATGATAGCATTTTCCCCAATTTTGGCTAAGACTGTGGTTTAGGCATTTTGTCGAACACCTTGTATGCTAGGGATTGTTCTTGGTAGGGAAAGATAATTGGATAACTAAGAAAAACCCAAAAATTTTCCAATCCTAATCAACTAAACACAATCAATAACACATTCCCTTGTTGATTCAAGCCTAAACTAATCAACATTTCTACACACTTATCAAAATGCATGAGTTTAATTGAAAAAAAAAAGAATGAAAAGAGAAAAATTCACCAAAAAGATTTAATCTTACCTTTGACTTCGAAGATTTTGATGTTTAAGGATGATTGATTTTGACTTATTTGGTGCCGGTGTTGCTTGTGTGGATTTTTGAAGATCAAATGCTAAGGGACTACCGTTTGAAGTTTGAAGTTTTGTGTTTTTAAAAATGAGCCAAGTCCCCGATTTTTTATATGTTCTGGTAGTCATTGCGATCGCAGGACTACCTATTTAAGCGAGAATGTTTTTACGCCAATCTATGCGATCGCAATGGGTTTAACCACACGATCGCATAGTTATACACCCTGTTTCAAAAAAAAAATTATTATTTTTTAACTAGTCTTAATCTAAACATGAATTTAAAAGCATTGAAAATGTGCTTATGAAAGAGACGACGATGTATGCCTCTTTACCTAAGAATTGGAAGCTTACTTAAAAAATAAAATCCAAAAAGTACAAAAGCGTGCAAAGTGAATCAATTCCTAAAACTTAAATGATGTTGAAATTCAAATAAAATGGAGAAAAATGGGTTGTCTCCCATTGAGCGCTTGTTTACAATCTTTAGCTCGACTTTGTTGTGGTGATCACTCCGGATTACTTAAAGCGGTGAAAGACTTTTCTTCGAAATATCACCCTCAAATCTTGCTTTAGCCTTTGTCCGTTCACCTTGAACACCATCATTTGTGTCATGAGCTACTTCTACCACTCCATGTGGATAGACTTTTACTACCGTGAATGGCTCGGACCATCTTGAACGTAGTTTTCCTGGAAAAAGCTTGAGCCGTGAATTGAATAGGAGAACTTTTTGTCTCGCCTCAAAGCTGCCTTTTTGAATGTTATTATCATGCCACTTCTTCATTCTCTCCTTATACAGGTTTGGCATTTTCATAGGCATCGAACTGGAATTCATCCAATTTATTCAATTGAAGCATTCTTTTTTCACCGGCTTCTTTCCAATCAAAGTTCAAATTCCTCAATGCCCAGTAAGGTCGATGCTCCAACTCAACCGATAAATGGCACGCCTTTCCAAAAACTAGGCGATATGGTGACATTCCAATTGGAGTTTTAAATGCAGTTCGATATGCCCAAAGAGCATCATCTAGTTTATTCGACCAATCTTTTCTCGAGGTGCTCATAGTTAGCTCCAGGATCCGTTTCAACTCCCGGTTGGAGATTTCCACTTGGCCGCTAGTTTAGGGATGGTAAGGAGTAGCCACTCAGTGCTTCTAATTGTATTTTACCAAGAGAGTTTCAAACTGCCGGTTGCAAAAATGTTTACCTTCGTCACTTATGATTGCTCGAGGAGTCCCGAAACGCATGAAAATATTCTTTTTGAGAAAATTCACCACCACCCGGCCATCATTAGTAGGTAAGGCCACTGCTTCTACCCATATTGAAATGTAATCCACAGCTACCAAAATGTAGGAATTTGAGAACGATGGTGGAAATGGTCCCATAAAGTCAATTCTCCATACATCGAAAAGTTTAACCTCTAAAATGCTTGAAGGGGCATTTCCTACTTTCAGGATATGTTTCTCGTCCTTTGGCACCTGTCACATTTTTTGACCAAACTGTAAGCATCCTTGAATAATGTCGGCCAATAAAACCTAGATTGTAAGACTTTGGCTGTTGTTTTGGTAGAACCGAAATGACCTCCGTATGGTGAGGAATAACATTGCTCCAAGCAGTCTCAATGTTGCGTGGTTTGTGTGTACTATTACTTTCGATCTAATGAGGTATGATCGAAATTTTTGAAGGCAAATACTAATGCTAGTAATTCCTTTTACGTAGTGGCAAAATTCATTTGGCGTCATTGAGAGTTCGGTGGCATAATATATGACATGTATGACTTTTTCTCTACATTTGCCCCAAAACTAGTAAAGTCACTTGCATTGCACATGAGTTCAAACAAGAAATCCCAATCGGGGACCACAATGACCGTAATGCGAGATTAGGCTTTCTTTGAGAGTGTTGAATGCCTTAAGATAGTCTATGGAAAATCAATTTTGACTTCTTTTTCCAACAAACCGCACAACAATTTAGTTATTTTTGAAAAATCTTTTATAAACAATCTATAGAACCCCCGCATGTCCCGGAAAAGGCGTAATTTTCTTAACTGTTGTCAAATGAGGCGTTTCTCTATAACTTGAATTTTGCTTTGTCGACCTCAATGCCTTTAGCTGAAATCCTGTGTCCTAACACAATGCTTTCTTGGACGATAAAGTGGCACTTTTCCCAGTTAAGTACCAAGTTCGTTTTCTCGCAACGTTGAAGTACCAGGGTCAAATTTTTTAGGCATTCGTCGAATGATGATCCAAAAACTGAAAAATCATCCATGAATATTTCAATGAATTTTCCAACCATATATGAGCAAATAGACATCATACAACGCTGAAATGTGGCGGGGAGCATTGCAGCAGCCAAATGGCATACGCCTATATGCAAAGCGTGCCATAAGGGTAAGTAAAGGTCGTCTTTTCTTGATCTTACGGCGCTATATGAATCGATTGTAGCTTGAATACCCATCAAGAAAGCAATAATGAAAATGACACGCCAAACATTCCAACATCCGATTAATGAGCAAAAGAAAAATGGTCTTTTCAAGTGGCATCATTCAATTTCTTGTAGTATTTACAAACTACTTGACCAAGATAGTCAATCTAACTAGTATGAGCTCGTTATTATCATTCTTCTCAACCGTAATTCCTTATTTCTTAGGCACTACAACGAACAAGGCTTACCCAAGGGCTATCTAAAATAGGATAGATGATACCAAAGATCAAGTAGTTTTAAAACTTCAGCTCGGACTATTTCTTGCAAATGAGGATTCAATCTGCGTTGATGTTTGCACTGTTGGTTTATATGCCTCTTCCATTAGCATCTTGTGCATGCATATGGACAGGCTGATACCTCTGATGTCTTCTATAGTCCAACCGATGGCTAATTTGTAATTTCTCAGAACTCAAAATAGTTTATCTTCACGATCACGATTAATAAAATTTGCAATAATGACTAGAATAGTAGATAACTCACCGAGATAGGCATACCTAAGGTGAGAAGGTAATTGCTTCAATTCGAGAGTTGGAGCCTTTTGAATTGAATGTGGCTGTTGAGGAGGTGTGGTATCCAGATCCATATGTTTATTTCTTCTTTCCAGCTGTTGAGCTCCTTGTAAATATCTGGCACATTCTTCAAGAGCTGAAAAGTTAGAATTTTCTTCTTAAGAATGCATAATACACGCTTTCCATGGATCTGAAAGATTTTCCAAATCAAATGTGTTAGCTGCCTCGTGATCGATGATATCGATCTGAAAGCATGAATCAGAAGAGCTTGGATATTAGATTGCTTTGAACACGTTGAAAGTGACTTGCTCCTCGTTCAATCTCAACATTAGCTGCCCTTTTTGCACATCAATTAGAGCTCGTCCAGTAGCTAAGAATGGTCGTCTCAAGATAAGTGGTACATCCCTGTCTTCTCCCATATCCAAGATAATGAAGTCAGCTGGGAATATGAATTTGTCTACTTTTACCAAAATATCTTCAATAACCCCATGTGGGTGCTTAACTCATCGATCAGCTAACTGTAGTGATATTGTGGTTGGCTTTGCTTCTCCAAGACCTAGTTGCCTAAAAATAGAATAAGGCATCAAATTAATGCTAGCACCTAAATCACATAATGCTTTCTCGAAAAATGAACTACCAATAGTACAAAGAATAGAGAAACTCCCTGGATCTTTTAATTTCGGTGGTAGCTTGTTTTACAATATAGCACTACATTCCTCGGTAAGCATGACTATTTCATACTCCTCCAACTTCCTTTTGTTTGAAAGAATTTCATTCATGAATTTTGCATAGCTCGGCATCTGAGCTAGAGCATCAGCAAAAGGTATGTTGATTTGGAGTTTCTTGAATACTCGAAGAATTTCACGAATTGCTTGTCTAGCTTATGTTTTCGCAGCCTTTGAGGGAATGGAATTGGAGAAACATAAGCTTTGACCGATGGCGAAATATAATCTGGTGGAGAGCTTTCTTTTTCTTGATCAACTTCTGCATCTGATTTGTTATCTCTCTCTCTATTTACTGCATTTTCCTTTTCAACACCCAGTCTCTTCACATGAATCTCTGGCAACTCAACTCTGCTTCTCGTGGTGATCGCATTAACTTGTTCTTTTGGATTAACTTCGGTATTGCTTGGCCATGTGCCTTGTTGTTGCTCGGTCAATAGTTTAGCCAAGCTGCTCAATCGATTTTCTATATTCTTTATCACAACATCTTGTCTTTTTTCGCATCTCCTTTAATTCGGATGCCATGTGCGTAACGATTTCTTCCAATCCTCATTTTCTCTCTTGTGGTCTCCTTTGATTTGGTAGATTCTAAATATTTTGGGTGTTGCTATAAGAGAAGTTTGGATGATTTCTCCATCCTCAATTGTAAGTCTATGAGTATGAATTATTCTCTGTCACCATTTGAAAGTTACGAGCATATGCAACTTGTTGGGGGATGACATAACTTTTGTCAAAGGGCATTACGATGATTGATGGTTTACCCACATGTTACACTGATTGGTGGAGACATCTGAACTATATTGGCGAGTGAGAATATTTCATTACTTCCATCTACTTTACCAATGTATTGATTTTGGCCAAGACAAGCAAATTGGTGTCTACTTCATGTATTCTTGTTGCTTTCTTTTGCAACCCTCTGTTTGGCCACATAACAAGCTGTTCACTCATCATTTCATACAAGTCATGGAGGTAGCGAGCGGATCTATTTTAGATAGAGCCACTGCTGCAGAATTGACTAAAAAGCATCGCTTGGAACTAAACCCAGTAGAAAAAATGATTATGAGCTGCTAACACTACAAGACGAAAGACTTTTCTTGACTAAACAATTAGTTGGCAAAATTGTAATTCCCGTCGGTGAACATTATCTCGGACTAAAATTTTTAGTTGGCAAGTTAGTCGGGGAAAGCCTATCGGCGAATCAAATACCGACTAGAAAATGTTTTAGTCGGTAAATAGTATATCACCGACTAAAATATTTTTTAGTCGATAAAAATTAACTACGACTAAAATATATTTGGTCGGTAAATAGTATCACCGACTAGAATATTTTTTGGTCGGTAAATTGTATCTACGACTAAATTTCTTTTGGTCGGTATTATATTCGCCGACTAAAACATTTTTAGTCGGTAAAAGTCAACACCGACTAAAATCTTTAGTCGGTGTTATATTCGCCGACTAATAAAAGTTTGGTTGGTAAAATTCATCGCCGACTAATATATATAGTCGGTGTTATGTTCGCCGACTAAATTCTATTGTAGTAGGCAAAAATGGTCTCAGACCAAAAACATTTTAGTCGGGAAATGTTAGATTCTGACTAAAATTTTGTGGTCGGCAATTAAGTGTACCAAGTTTTTTTTTTAATAATTAATTTTATTATAGTTATGCAAAGGTGTTACAAATTGTTCAACTAAATACAATAAATGTTAAATACTAAGTTAACAATTTTGTATTGCCAAATATGCGTTTAGTCACATACAAAAGAACATGCACTACACAAAACAACGGTGCATGTTTCCCTTTCAAAATAGCTACAAACCTACGCATGTATTTACAAGAGAAAAACAAAACAAAAGTTTATAAAAAAAAAAAGATATTCATTTACTATTAACTACTGCACTTGAAATGATAATCATGGATCAGCTATGTTAGGGGTGGGGCTAGCTGGGTTAGTGAGTGTGGTAAGCTTTTCAGCAGCACCAGGCATGAGCTGATCGAGAAGAGCAATAATGGCATTGTTTTGCTTCTCTAAAATTCCAATCTTCTCTCTAGCAAAGGTGAGCTGACTTTGTTGTGTATGGACCATCTGACGAAGTTCAACATTCTCGTGTAGGGCGGAAGAAGCTCGACATGTCTTCTTTGGAGGCTTTGGGCCCCTGCCTAATCCAATATAATAGCTAGATCGGGTGCCAAGAATCTCATTAGCTACATCATCAGCAGTTAGAACTTGTGGTCGATCACCCCCGTCGTCACTCTGACCTTCATTGTCGGTATGTTGCTGTGAAGATAAAAGCGTGACCATATCATCCTACAAGAAAAAGTATAAATGAGTTAATGACATGTAATTTGAAACAATTCATTATGTTTAAATTGAAAGTAAGTTACATATTTCTTTTCAGCAATTTGAGCTATCCACCTTTTGCCCTGTTTGTAGTGGGTGATCTTCCATAAATCTATCCCATACGGTCTACCATTGCTCGTGTCACGAACAAATGGATAATAAGATCCACTCAATAGGAAATTTTTAAATAAATATGTAATTGGTAATATATGAAACAACACATAAATGGGTATACATTTCATTCCCAAATGTCAACTAGATAGTTTAAATTATATTGGATTTTTTATCGACTTGAAACATAAATACCTCTAAATTTTGCATAGTAAATTGGTTACGATGTTGTTGCTAACATGTTGTAAAATATTTAAAAACATTAAGATCATATGATACAGACAATAGTTAAATAAACCTATGAGCCAAGGTCTTCCTAGACACTTGTTTTACGGCCAGATAAGCAAGTCCCAAAATCAAGAATCTCTTATCATAAGCGAGTATGGTAATTGTATTGCCATTCTTGCTATGTTATAAACATAGTTGATGATAAAAGGATGTATTGCCATTCTTTCCATGTTATAATCATCTGCATCATTCTCTCCACAGACTTGATGATTAATTTAAATAAATGACTTCACTCATTATAGGAAAAGGAAAAAAGCACAAAGAGCTTTAAAGTTTGAGCTATATTTCGTACATGAGGGATTAAATTGAACCAAAACCATGAATTTCACACAAGATAAACAATCATACTACACTCTCATTTTGTTGCCTGAGCAATTATATTACTTATAGTACTAGAATTTCATCCAGTATATAATCAGTCTTATGGAAATTAAAGATCAAGTCCAGCTCACACTCTCTTCCAAAGTAGCTGTCTAGTATCTCAACAAAATGGTGGATAATTTCGAGGACCTCCAACTAATTGTCTTCCTGGTCAATACATATGCAGAAAAAAAAGGTTGGCATATGTTTATAGACAACTTTATATCCTCTCCACTCCACAAAATTACACAGTTTAGGTACTCGAGTGAGAATCATACCACTAAGCTCCAGGATAACCATGGTTCTTTCCTTTTGAGAATAAGGCAAATACCATTTTGTTAACCTCACTTTCCTGCCGGTTAATAAGAAGAACAAAGTGGGAGTGATGAACAAAGTTAAGGCTTGTGATTTTTCTCCAAAGGCGTACTTGTGTATTTGGTGTATCTCTGCAGGATAAATTTATGAACTCTACCACAAAAGTTTAAAAGAACAAATACATGTTGAGCAACCTTGTTTTTTCTTTTAGTGAGTGATGAGCCCTATTGATGTATCTCTAGGCTTAAACTATGATCTCTAAAATAGAAGTAAAGACAAAAAATAGAGTTCCAAGACTTATCTCTTTTTCCTTTTATACTGTTGAGAGTTTTTTTGGGGGACATTCGGAACAAAATTTCTTCTCTATACTTCAATTATTATTCGTCACCAACTACACTATACCAAAAGTCAGACAAAACACATTTTTCATGACAATATCATACAAATATGTTCACCTGAGGAGCAAAACTAGGAATTCATATTACAAGAGGACTCGAATCAACTATTCTGGTACATTTTTTATGAGCTTATAGGTTGAACAGCAGACATAGGACCAGTTTTGATAATCAATATAAATAATCCTTCATTTCATACCAGTTAGATCAATAACATAAGTACATTAATCAAGTAGACTTGATGAGTGAAGATAGACATTTAAATAGCATGGAAAACTATTAAAAACTGATGTGAAGCCTTTGCCTCTTCTCCTCTTTCCATGGCGTGAGAAAAAACAACCAGTGAAGCCCAACAATCTCAAGACAAATTATAAAAAGCCTAATAAACCAATGTTGGAGGTCAGTGCATGAGATTGCCATTTATATTCATAGATTTCACAACCTAGACCTATTTCAAACAAGGGTAATCATAATATTGGTTTGATTTCCTTTACTTTCAAGTTCTCTTCCACTACTTGGCTATGTTGGTTAAGTATTTGTTTCCAATTTCGGAGATGGTATCAAATTAAGATTACAATGAGGTGGGAGGATGGTGATTATGGTTCTTTGGTAACTCCAGCTAGGGTTATTCAATATGAAGGTAATGTCTCGAGTACTTGTTTAGTTCTTGATCCCTATTTATTTCTCGATTGGTAACTTGCTTGGATCTGCTTTCATCGATATTATATTTATTTATCACAGATTTATTTGGTGCATTAATAGTAGGACTTCATATTTTCAAAAGATCTCATTATTTTATAATTTCCAATGTATAATTTCTGAGCAGGAGGTTCTAGATTCTCATTAGATATTTGCATTGCATAGTAGAGACGTCTTCCTTTACCTTCTGAGAGAGATCCTAAACAAGAGAAGTTTAGGTAGCTTTGGTGAATCAACATTTGAAGGAGATCTACTCTCTACTAGTTTAGCCCAACTAATTCTATGAAATGCTAAATAAAAGTACATCAACTAGCTTGTAGATATGCATAACATGTATAACTTACCCCCATAGCCTGTGTGTTAAGGAAGGATCTCGAACCAGAACAATGGCCATGTGTCAGCTTGGACCTATTTGTTGCATTCCTCTTTGATTTTTTCTAAAATAGCCAATATATAAAATTGTCATTATACATAATTAGGGAAAATCAGCCATTTGTCTTCCACTTTGAATCATCAAAATATCCAAAATGAACATACAGAAAAGCAATTGGTTACAGCTTAAAACCAGCAAATGGTAATACGAGCAATCAACAAACACAATAATACAACCAGCAAATGGCAATACCAGTTAAATTGAAACTAATAAGTTTTGTAATACTAGCAAGCATTAATTACCAATAGGCTTTTTCAACTACCAGCAATCACGCTTAAATAAGCAGAGTGAAAAAGAAATGGCTAATAAGAAATGCTCCATATATACATATACAAGCCTCGAAACAAATTACTGTGTGAAATATACCATCCTCACCTGATCTTTGAAAGCAGCCATGAGTTCATTGGTACATACACTTGTTAATTCCAAAATGATTATTAGTTTGCTTTGAAAATACTTAGATTGCAGAGGTATCTTTACAATAGCCTTGAATTCTTTATACCTGCCTTCCTTCTTGAATGGTCATCATGAACTTCTCATCCTTCAAATTATAATACATACTGTTGGAATATTTTACAGTGGTGTTAGACTGAGTAAATAATCAAGCAAATATTCTTTATGTCATCTTTCTTTGTTGTAGATGTATTATCAACACACCTTGATATATAGAAAATAGAGTCTTTTGGATTCATGTCTCAGTGATCATATAAATATATAGCATATGTATGAAAACACATAAACCATGTAACCATGAACCACACACCTTGAATGCTTCTGACTCCCAATAATCGCATAAGAAATCCCAGTAGTCTTGGTTGAGCACCTGGTCATGCTTCTTTGCCTTCCTTTATGCCATAAGAAGGTCAATTAAAGTCTCGTAGTACTCATGAAGCTCATATCTAAACTCCTTGAAGCAAATAGGTATGTCATTCTCTATCACTTCTTTGATCCAGGGCCGCTTGTCGTAATCAAGAACAAACACATTCTGCATTTATAATAAATAAATAAGGTGTAGATAAGAAAATAATTTAACTTTCTAAAATAAAAATTGTTACCTCTTACCTAGAATACATAGGTGACTTCTCTGCATCTGTAACATCCTTCCACCATATTTTGTTCAATGGTGCATATTGGCGTACTGAAGCTCCAATCTCATTAGCAAATCGAGGTGCATTTGGCCCTGTAGCCCGCATGTCTTCTTTTTCAATGATAACTTCCAATTTTGTTGTGTAACTTTAACTATATGTGTATCTCGAAACCCTTGTGTAGGTCCGTCCGCCGCCACGTGGACGCTTTCGGGGAATTGGTTGTGGACCTACAACACATGAATCATCAAACAACACGTATTAGTTCAAAGAAGCGGGGAACTAACGAGATAAACAAACTATTATTTGCAAACCAATAACTTATTTAACACATGATTATTGACTGTTTTGATGGTGGCATCATTTCTTGAACTACCATTGAATAAGCGATGTCGGGGAGGATGTACGGTCGCGGGTGGCATATTGATGTCTTTGCGGTATGGGAACAATGTTTAGTAATAAAATCTTGGAAATGACATACTAGCATAACAAAATTATCAAATTTTCTTATAAACAGGAAAAACCTTTCCATTCGAGAAAAAATTGGGATAAGATACACACATTATGAATGATTTTAAACAACCATATTTTTAGTGAGTAACGCGGGCATCAAGTTTATTGAAGCTTACATTAACTAAACAAAATAGAAAACAGAGTTGATTTCATCTTGTTAGTTAAGAGAAACAACTCAAAATCAGAGTTGATTAAGGAGAACCTGTTAATGCATTTTTAACATTTATTAAGAAAAATGCCTAAAACATTACCATTTCGAATTTGATCTACCATGTATTATGCGAAGAAATACACTTCAAATGTATTTGTCAATCACTGTCATCATTCAAGATTAATTCTTCCTCAGATTCATCACCCATTAATTCAATTTCCTCTTCATCATCGTCGACGACAACAAATTCTAAATCTTCTTCATCATCGACATAATCGTTTAGTTCATCAACGTCAACAACTTCTGCAGGGACATCTGTGCGAACAAAATGATTGTTTTCCAAATCACCTAAATCAATAACAAGTTGTATGTCCGCGGATGACTCATCTTGATGAACATCGAGATTAAAATTATTAAAGTCATAGTCTTGCATGTCTGTGTCCACATCATCTTCAACTAATTCTCAAATGTGCCGATGCAGAGCTTTTTGCACCACCTTCCAGTCAAATCCATTCTTTGGGTCATTCAAATAGAATACTTGAATATGTGGCAAGAATAAATGGGTCGTCTGCAAATCTAGCTCTTGCAACATATATAGATGTAAAATTTGTCTCCTCTATTATTCTTTTCTTCTTCTTGTCACAGTCAAACCATTCACACTTGAACAAATATAATTTTCCGTTACAAAAGTATTGCAACTCCACCACATCTGTCAAAACACCATAATAGTCATTATCACCACGAGACAAACACCCACTATTTTGAGTTGTCCTTTACGCATCGCGAGTCTTTGTGTGGTATCGAACACCATTTACAATACATGCACTATAAATCGTAACACGGGATCGGGGCCACAAGCTAGAGCATATAGGTCATACATGTAGTTTCGTCTCCCAATACACGCAGTTCTGAGATCTACATGTCGAAGACAAAGTACACAAGTGATCTGTTTATTTGATTAAATACATATAGTAAAAATTAGTTTACAAAATTTACAATTGACATTATACCTTTTCGTTCAAACCACAATGGGAACTCGTGCTCTTGCAATTGGCTAGGATTTGTTCTATGTGATATGGTTGTCATGTGTTCACTGTACATTATGTGAAACAGTTATTGAAGGTAAACGAACATATTCAATTTATGCAAATGTTGGAAATTAATTTACCTAAGGTAAGGTAGAAGTTCTTCGCAATTGTTAATCACATACCAACGTGCAACCCGAAACAGATCTTTTGACAACATCTCTAAATGACCACCTCCAATTGGTCGTACTCGCTGTGAAAACACAGAGAATCCATTGGAATGAAGGATTTTTCGATTGTCATCATTTCGCTCTGGTCTTGTAAATTTAGTTTCCAACCCACGTAAGTACATTGATGAAAATGTCAAGGCCTCATTAACTATATATCCTTCAACAATTGAGCCTTCTGGTCGTGCTTTATTTTTAACATACTTCTTCAAAGTTTCCAAATACCGTTCAATTGGATACATCCACCGAGATGCCACGGGTCAGCAAGGCGTGCCTCACGAGGCAAATGCAATTAAGTGAACCATTGAGTCAAAGAATCTTTGGTGGGTATATTCTTTCTAACTTGCATAATATAAGTACTACATTTGACTCAAGTTGTTCCAAATTGTTCACATTCAATGTCTTGAGATTATTTGTTCAAAGAATTTACACAATTCAACCAATGTAGTGCAAATGTCCTTTTCCAAAATTCTCCACGATACCTCTCGGTAATAAACGTTGTAGTAGAACGTGACAATCATGACTCTTAAGTCCATATATTCGCCCATCACGAACATTAACAGATCTTGATATATTTGCAGCATAACCATTAGGAAGCTTAATTGACTTAAGAAAAGCACAAAACTCTCTTCGTTCTTCCACACGTAGAGTGTATGACCCTTTGGTAGCTCAGGTCGAATGCCTATATCTTGTAATCCCAATCGAGCATTAATGGTATCTTTTGACTTACCTTCGATATTCAACAAAGTGCCAACCACAGCCTCACATACATTCTTCTCAATATACATAACATCCAAGTTGTGCCTCAACTTTAGTTTGGACCAGTACTCCAACTAAAAAAAAAATTGATCGTTTCACCCAATTCTGACTTTCAACTAGTCGTTTTCTTTTGCGAGTCCTTGATATTTTTTCCCAATACGATATCACCAATTTGAGCAAGTTGAGATAATATGTCTTCTCCGAAGAAAGTCCCAGGAGGTAGCCCATTCACATTTTCCATCAAATTTTTTACTTCTACGCCAGGCGTGCCTCACGAGGCAAATGCACAATTAAGTGAACCATTGAGTCAAAGAATGCTGGTGGGTATATTCTTTCTAACTTGCATAATATAAGTACTACATTTGACTCAAGTTGTTCCAAATTGTTCACATTCAATGTCTTGTGAGTTATTTGTTCAAAGAATTTACACAATTCAACCAATGTAGTGCAAATGTCCTTTCCAAAATTCTCACGATACCTCACGGTAATAAGCGTTGTAGTAGAACGTGACAATCATGACTCTTAAGTCCATATATTAGCCCATCACGAACATTAACGAGATCTTGATATATTTGCAAAGCATAACCATTAGGAAGCTTAACCGACTTAAGAAAAGCACAAAACTCTCTTCGTTCTTCCACACGTAGAGTGTATGACCCCTTTGGTAGCTCGAATCGAATGCCTATATTTTGAAATCCCAATCGAGCATTAATGGTATCTTTTGACTTACCTTCGATATTCAACAAAGTGCCAACCACAGCCTCACATACATTCTTCTCAATATACATAACATCCAAGTTGTGCCTTAACTTTAGTTTGCACCAGTACTCCAACTAAAAAAAAATTGATCGTTTCACCCAATTCTGACTTTCAACTAGTCGTTTTCTTTTGCCGAGTCCTTCGATATTTTTTCCCAATACGATATCACCAATTTGAGCAAGTTGAGATAATATGTCTTCTCCAGTAAAGTCCCGAGGAGGTAGCCCAGATTCACATTTTCCATCAAATTTTTTACTTCTACGCCATGAATGATTAGCTGGTAAAAACCATCTATGTCCCATGTAGCATATTTTCTCCGCAAATAGATGGACATAGTGTCCTTATTACAAACTGGACATGCCTTGTACCCTCTAGTACTCCATCCAAACACATTTGCATAAGCTGGAAAGTCATGGATTGTCCACAATATTGCTGCCCGTAGATTGAAATAACCTTTCCTAGAGATATCATAGGTTTGCACCCCATCGGTCCACAATTGTTGTAATTCATCAATTAAGGGTTGCATATACACATCAATTTCTTTTCCGGTGCATCGGGACGAGGAATAAGCAACGTCATCATCATATATGGGGTTTTGTCATCTTCCAAGGAGGCAAATTGTAAAGTATTAGTACAATAGGCCACATACTATACTGAGTAGACATATTCCCAAATAGATTAAAACCATCTGTAGCTAGTCCCATACGTATATTCCTTGGCTCTAATGCAAAATCTGGATACATGGCATCAAATGCCTTCCAAGCCTCTCCATCAGCAGGATGCCTCAAAACTCCATCTTGCTCAACTCTTTTAGTTTTATGCCATGACATTTTTGTCGCTGTACATTGAGACATAAATAGTCTCTGGAGTCTAGGAATGAGAGGAAAGTGTCTAAGTACCTTTCGTGGGACTTTTTTCTTCCCATTCGTAACAAATTCATATCGAGACTCTCCACATGTAGGACAATTATTCAAATTCTTATTAGCTTTCCAGAAAAGAACACAATCATACTTGCACGCATGAATCTTTTCATACCCCATTCCCAACTCCTTTAACATCTTTTTAGACTCGTAATATGAAGTTGGTATTTTGTTTGGTTCAGAAATGCATCCTTCAACAACTGCAACAACATATCAAAAGATTTATTACTCCATCCATTTAACACTTTTAGGTGCATGAGTTTGATGACGAAGTTTAACGATGTGAATTTGCTACAATTTGGATACAATTCACTGAAAGCTTGGTTAAACATATTGTCGTAACATGATTGAGGCTCAACAATTGGTGTGTTGTTATTTTGATTCTCAACACCATGCTCCCCAACAAAACTTGGTGTACCAACTCCATTTTCCATTTCTCCTAAATCGTGCAACATGTTTATAACTTCATCATCATCATTAGACTCACTCCTAAATCTTTCTACTTCATTTCTATTTTCAGTTATAACTTGTTTGGGAGAAAACGATTCACCATGGAATATCCATCTTGTGTAGGTCACATCAAACCCATGAGCCTACAAATGACGTTTGACAACATTAAGATCGTGAGCGGTCATGTTACGACATTTTGACATGGACACCGATTGTAGATGCATCCGTAGGAGTATTAGCACGTCATGCGAAGGCCATGAATTCTTTAATACCATCTTGATATCTCTTATCCGAAGATGTTGGGTAATATTACCCAACTACGATCCATGACTAACTTCCTAGTTATCACAAAACCGGCTAAAATTAATATGATACACATAACGAAAAAAAATGTATCAAATGGTGAAATTGAAATTGAAAAAAACAGGATCAATATAAATGATGTACGAGAGCTTGAATGGTAGTCATGTTTGAAAACTAAAGTTCAAAATGCAACAAATTTGTAACTGTAACACAAGTGACAATTTTAAATTTTTTGTTTCACATAAATGTAGAAAATGAGAAACTTGAACTTTGGCTGCAAACAAACGCTTACACAAAACCTAATCAAATGTTATCCAGAAAACCCAATAAATTAGATAAACTGTAAATTTTATACATTTAAATATATATTTCTAAACAGTGATCGCATTGGGTATTTGTAGCATAAATCTTCTTTGAAACATACCTCCACAATTGAGAAATATGTCGTTTCTTGATTCATCAACTTAAGCAAAAACTAAAAATTCAAGGCTGCAAAAATAAAAAATAAAAATTAGTAATAATAGGACATTTATATTACCAAATGAAATGAAATCAAGATGACCATATACCAAGAATCCAAAAGTAAAATTTTAAATGAGTGGCCTACATCATGGTCATCATCACTGGAGATCATGATTGTTGGAACAAATATATTATTAGATTGACACCCTCCCTTTTATATCGATTTGCAAATGTGGTCCCAATCTTCTACCATTAACTTCTCGAATTAATAAATGATCATACCCATACATACAATTATATGGTACCATATATTGCCCAATTTGTCCCCAAAGTAAGCATGCATCACAACGAATGGGGTATTAAGGTCTCTCCTAAGGTAGTCATGAAGTTCATTCACATTTATAACCTAGTTCTGATCCATTGACCAATTTACATTTCGAGATAGTGTCGATTTTAGCATGCTCATATGTCCAAAGCAAAGGGAACAAAATGTCGGAGGAATGGACATATGGACATCTTCAATCAAGTATAGTAAAGCGAGATCTCACAAGCAAGCATAAAGTGAATTATCATGTCCACAAACAGCACTTCTAAAAAGTAATATGTGAAAAAATATTAGAATGAATTTTGACATAAGAAACTTGAAGGCAAGTCCAAGTCCTTTGACCAGTTTAGCTCCCCAATTCAAGAATAAGATGAGAAGATTTTTTTTTTTTTTGCCACATATCCTAAAATTTAGCCTTCTATTTAGTTCTACCCTCAGTTACCTCTTTGGGAATACCTCAAAAACAAAACAGACATAGATGACAAATTATCTAAAGAGAAGACAGAGAAACTTTCATAACATCTAAGTATGCATGCACCAACTTATTATCACCTAATACACTGTATGAGAAAAGTAGGGATAAAGTACAAATTCATAGCATGCAATATCATAGAGACAAAGAAAGAGAAAAAAAAACTGATGCAGACGAAATGTGCAATTCATTTGTTAGCAGTCTGACATAAAACTAAAGAACTGTTGATGATCAAAGATTTAATCTTTCGAAACTATACATAATAAAACCTAGCAAGCGCCATGCTTGTGAAACTAAACCTAATATGCAACAGGAAAACATTGATTATTAATTCAAACTACGAAACATCCCAAATAGAAACAAACAATAAACCACCCAGTAAATTATAACATTGTCACTAAAAGTTGCTACCTTGAGATATGATTAGACTGATGCATAAAAGCATCGGGTATGAGTAAAGAGATGTCACTCACTTGATAGAAAGATGACGAGTTGTTGAGTTCAACACTCTTTGATGCACAAAGACTGACCTCTCATCTCTATTTAATTATATTGGTAATTCACCTAAAGCTAGTGGCCCTTTGCTCATTGTTCCCTTCTCTACGCATAAAAAGAAAATATCATCAAGCCAATAAGGAGAGAACCCATTCTCAAAGACCAAATAGAGTTAGAATCCTTTGTTTGATCATTGTTAACAAAATGAATCAAACCATAAATGATGATCATAAGCTATTCTATCTTATCTTTCTAAAGGATGTCAAATGTTAATAGAAAGTGTATAGTTTTCAAGTTCAAACGAAATTGTGATACTTAAGAACATGATCACTTTGCTCACAATCAATACATGCATATTCAAAAGTAGAAAAAGCTGTAGGATTATTGTGAATATGATACACAACAATTTTTGTACCCATTAAAATAGAAAAAAGTAATGATAAGATTAAACAAATAAATGGGAAAAAAATACTAATTCAAACCGGATGGAAATGGAGCCTCAATTGCAAAAAGCGTAAGCCATGTAATAACTAACTAGAACGTTAAACTTATATTTCACTACGACTTCTAGAATGCTCGTAAGTGGTATATCTTCACTAACTTATCTCTCCTAATTTATATGCTCTTCTCTATCTTTTCTATAAGTTGGGCGAGATCTTATTTATGCTCTAATCTATCTTTTCCCTTTTTCAGATAAGTTGCTTCAAGAGTTATCTTTTAGCAAGTACAATTCTCAACACGGCCATCGGATTTTAAAACGTACGTTTAATTTACCCTACCATCCAAAAACTTTAGCCGCCAGTGATGAATTATACATTCTTAAATTCCAAATCCAAGAATGCATATAAGAAAGCAAGAAAAGCTAAAACATAATTACCTCATTAACCAGAATTTGAATATGATTATAAATAATCTTCCCATCTTAATTCAGTTATAAAAAAATCAACAAAAAAATATATTAAAAAGCAAGGTGCAATGGTGAATTGAATCATAAAAGATAGAAAACAACCATACGAAGCCACACACATTAACTTCAATCAATGAAAGAAAGAAAAAAGCCCAAAACCTATTTACTAAAACCCATTTAATCGCCCAAAAAAGACTAAAACTTCAATTAAATCAAAGCACAAACCCTCAAGCACAACAATCAAGCAATGCCCACATCAAAATGAGCAGAAAAATAGACAAGAATCAGCTCAAATTGCACAACCTACTTAAGATATGCACAAACAACAAGATACCAGATTGAAATTAGCACATACCGACCTTGCTTATGGATCAAAACCCCATAAAACAAATAAAATCCAATCTTGCTCAATTTTTATGTATATAAACTAATAGACATACGTCAAGTGGTGGAGTTAAAAATGAATCAGATTGCTAACAAAGATTAAAACTAATGATCGATTGAACAAATAAATGGGAAAAATATCAAATTCAAACTGATGAAATTTGAGCCTCTACTAGAGAAAGACGAATAGAGAACAAATTGAAGGGATAGATAAATTTTAAGTGGCCGATAAGCGTAGATCGTTGCGTGACGGATTGTGAATTTGGATGGGTATTTTAGGTTTCAGAGCGTAGATGTAGGATTTCAGATGTGGAATTTGGATTTTCGATTTGTGATTTTTGGATTGTGATTGCCCACGTTGAGGATTGGAATGGAATAGAATTTGTTGTGATGATGGTTCTTTATTTTGGTTCAAAGACAGACGTATATGGCAAAACGGGGTGACTAGGATTGAGGTTTTCTGGTCGGTTGATTAGGTGCAGACGGAAGATGGGGCAGAGGAGAAGAGAATGTACATGAGAGAGATTGGAGAGCCAAATGGGTCAAGACTGCCAAAACCTTTTATTCAGCCCACCAATATTTTCCACCAAAACATAGGCCGACTGACTTTATTATTTAGTCGGCCCATTAATTACCCACCTGGCATTTTTAGTCGGCCAAAATAACCCGACCCATTTTGTTAGTCGAGATTAGACCCGCCAATTTACGAAATGCGGGAAAAGCTCTCAGCGTAAGTTTTGGCCGACTATAATTGTTTTAGTCCGCATTAAGACCTTCACCGACCACCTTTTGGTCGATGGAATTATTTTAGTCGGTAAAAATAATTTTACCGACCGTAAAGTTTTAGTAACTAAAATTTAGTCGGTGAAAGCCTCATTCCTTGTAGTGTAAAGGACAACCGTGACATGGACATTTTACGAAAGCGGTTGCTTGAATCTTTTCCATGCCTTTCCAACTCAGATTGTTGGAAATTGGAAATTTCATACTTCAACTGTTTACTCCGGGCCGAGAGAAATATTTGATGTGAATTTCTTGATCGGATCGTCCAAGTAGTGATACTCCCTGTGCAATAGAGAATCTAACCATTCTCTAGCTCTATCCTTCATGTGTGGAAAGAGCCTCATCTTCAGTGCCTCTTCATTAACACAGTGGTTTTTGAAATTTCCACAGTATTCATCGAAGTAAGAAATATAGTAATGAGGATTTTCATCTGTCATCCCATAGAATGGTAGATTGTTCGAGAACAAATTAATTACATCTGGCCTCAACTGGAAGTTGTCATGTCCATAAGGCAGATAGATTATGCTGGACCGATTTTCAACAATTAGTGGCATCATATACTCACCCATAAGGATATCTCGTTCATTAACTTCAACTAGTCGAGCCACTGATAGAAGATTATTTATCACATCTACAGATAGCGGATTCTAGATTCAGTTATCTTCTATTGTGTCTTTTGCTGTTGTTTCTTTTCTCTTCGCTCACGTTGTTGTTGACGAAAGCTTCGTTCGATTTCTGGGTCTAAATCAAATAGATCAAGATCATTTGTACGGCGCATACACACTTAACACCTGAAACTTTAGAAAATAGTAGGAATTTAATAGTAACACAAAGAATTGAGAATAAATATAAAACTAAAAAATAATAAAATAACAATAAAATGAATTGTTAAAAACTAAATTATCAATTAACGTAGTAATTGATAAAACTAGTCCCCGGCAACGGCGCCAAAAACTTGTTGTGTGATTTCAATCCTATAAGTGTACGGATCGTTAACAAGTAATATAGTAATGAATAGAGTGTCGAACCCACGAAGACTAGTTATCAATTTACTCAATTAATTCATAACTTACGTTTTAACAATGTGAAAAATACAGATTTGTTTTTTGTTTCAATTCTAAGACTATTCTAACTATTTTCATTAAATCTAAATTATCAATAATCAACTTTAAATGGTGAGAGCAAATTCGAGTTTTTACTAACACTAGAATTTGTGAATCCACTTACACGTTCTTTAATCAATTATTTGTTAATTGCTTTAGCTGTTAATTACTCTAGATTGAAAATCGTGATCCTATAATAATCAAAAGCCTCTCTCGATGGTCAATCAATTCTATATCTATATGCAAACCTATTTATCTATAATCAAGTTTCGAACATAAAAAAATGTATTTAAGTCACAAGAACACCTAACCGGATTTCATAAAGCATAATAGTAATTTCTATCCATTATTGGATCATATGTTATTCAATACCACGTGCTAAATCTATATTAAATCTCTCAATTATAATATAGATCACAAAATATTCTAATGGTAATCAGGCATTAAAACATTAAAAATAATGAATAAAGAATAATCAATCAAGAAGCAATTAACTACTGAAACAAAAAACTTCTAATTAATTAAAAACATGAGGTTTCATCGTTCATCCTAGCAATAAGTAAATTAGTCAGACATGATTTCGTTAATTAACACAAAAATTGTATCAATCATGTTCCGGCAGAAAAAGAAGAAAATATAAATAAAACCCATGTTCTCGGCTTAAGAATCTTCGATCTTGTTTTTCGATCTTCGATTCTTCCATTGTATCTTGTTCTCCAAAATTCATCTCCCGTGATATGTCTATTCTCTGGCTTTTATACTCTCCTTCCAATCCCCAAAACGTGGCTTAGGCAGTTGAATTAATTTGGATTTAGTAGAGTTGTAATCCAATCAGGAAACTTCCAAGTTGCTACTGCAGGAAGCCATGCGATCGCATGGTTCAATCACTTTACGTTCTGCAGTTTATTTTCCTTCTTGCGATCGCAGACATTACTAACCATGCGATCGTATGGTTAGTTTCGTGAATTCTTGCTGTTATTCCTTTGTTATTTGCATGTCAAGTCGCTCAAGTCTCTTTGTTTGTTCCATTGAATCCATTTTTCTTCTATTTGCTCTCTTTTCGTCCTTTCATCAGATTGACCCTTGAATTTGACTATTTCCTAAAATAATAAGAAAATAACGTGCCGTTAAACTGAAAACAATTAATATAACTCATAATCGTTCTTTTTTAGGGGGCCTAGATAAGTACATATTTGTACTTATCAATTCTCTCTATAAATGCCCTTGTAATTGTTATTTAATGATAATAAATAAAGATATATTTATAGAGATGAATTTTCACAATTTTCTGTTGAAACGGATGACCAGACGGTCGACTAGTCAAATACTCATAATTAGTCGTTAGAACAGTAAAAATCAGAATATACACTTTTTCGAAAATGACAGCCAGACGGACGACCGATTCACCCAAACAGTCAACCGATTCACTCCAAATGGTCTTCTAGTTCATCTAAAGGGATGACCGTTTCCACAGTGAAAAATTGCTTTGTGGCTTTGATAAAATTATTTTATGCAAGTGATATCAACATAGATTTTGTGCATAAAAATATTTTTGAGCTTTCATTCATTTAATTGCTAAAAATCAAAGAGTTAATACATTTACAATTTTATCTAGAAATCTAATCTTCGATCTTGATCTTCAAATCTTAAATTTTGGATCTTGAGATGCTTGAACTCTTGTATTGATTTGACTTTGATCTTTGACGTTGCTTGAGAGTTTGA
This sequence comes from Forsythia suspensa, assembly GCA_023638005.1. Classification (NCBI taxonomy): domain Eukaryota; kingdom Viridiplantae; phylum Streptophyta; class Magnoliopsida; order Lamiales; family Oleaceae; genus Forsythia; species Forsythia suspensa. The sequence continues at coordinate 13,587,160 of CM042664.1, read as the reverse complement.
TTTATAGCTCTTTGAATATTACTTGAAGATAGATCGTTAGTAAACAATACTAATTTGTTTGTTATAATCAAAACATTAAGGTTTAAAGTTAACCATAGGTCAACAACTCGTAGTCGAGACATGTGCTTGATCACATAGTCAGTCTCTTTGATGAGTGTTATCATATGGAATGTGAAAGGTATGGGCAGTATTGCCACTTGTAGATGACTTAAGAAATTGGTTCAGCTTCATCAGGTGTCTTTTCTAGTGGTGTTGGAGTCGTTTGTTTTGAGGAAGAACTTTGACTTTATCCGACGATTTCTCTCTTTTGATGTGGGCTTAGAGAATAAGTCAGATAAGATTGGGTGTTTTTATAATTTGGGGACTACTGTTACTTCGATTGTTAATAATCTCCAATTCCTTTACATTAAAGTTAAAGATCCTAGATTAGCCAGACTATTGTTTATTACTCTGGTCTATGCTTCTTGCTCGCCGATTGGGCGTAAGGATTTATGGGAGGGTCTTCACCAAATATCTCTTTCTATGGATGGGCAGTGGCTAGTTGGGGAAGACTTTAATGTCATCGTTCACAATGGTGAGCAACTGGTAGGAATACTCGTCATAGGGCACTTCAGACTTTACAGATATGATGATGGATTGTGGTTTGACATATGCAGGATATTCTAGTAGTCAGTACACGTGGACAAATATGAGGGTTTGGATGCGTCTGGACAGAGTTTTGATTAACTCATTGGTTGCCTCTTTTTGTTCTCTATTTTCAGTTCGTCATCTGAACCGAAGCACTTATGATCACTCACCTTTTCTGATTCAGTAGTCTTTTGACAATGATTTGGGGCCTCGTCCTTTTCGATTCCTTAATATTTGATCTAGGCATCAAGATTTTCTAGGCTTTGTATCTTGGAAGTGATCAATTCATACCCATCTTATGGGAATGGCTGCTCTTTTAGAAAAGATTTTTAGGCTCAAATAGGGCCTTCGTTGGTGGAATTGACATGTATTTGGCGATATTTTTCAGAAGGTTAGGGTTGCAGAGTGTAGGGTAGACGAGGCAGAGTTAGACCATGACAGAGATCCTTCTTCTTCTCATCGTGATACTTTGCATCGTGCCGGTAGATCCGGCCATGCTTTATCTATTGAGGAGGCCTTTTGGAAACAAAAGACGAGGGACACGTTGGACTTGTGAGGGTGAATCATAACACCCAATACATCTATTCTATAATTCAGGGACGACGTATTCGAGCTAAGATCCCGGTCTATTACTTTAGCTTCGGGTGAGATGTTTGAGTCTCCTTGGACTATTGGGTTTCGAGTAGTATCTTTATTCCAAGAGCTTCATTGGCTATTTCTCACTGTCGACCATATTCGACCTAGTATTAGGATGGCAAAACCCGCCGCCCAACCCGCCCCGCGCCCCCCGCCCAACCCCTCGACCTGCCCCACCCCACCCCACCCCACTCCACCCCATCCTAGGATGCCCGCCCGCTTATTCGGTGTAATAAGGACGGGTGCGGGATGGGTTTTTCTCGCCCCACAAAGTTCGCGGGGTGGGACAGGCAGCCCTGTGACCCGCCCCCACCAAGAATTTTTTTTTTTTTCAGTAAAATCATAAAATAGAATATAAATTAAAATTTTGCTAGAAGAATTGAACCCGAATTAAAATTATAAACTATAAATCTCAACCATTACACCATTAATTTCATTCTTGAATTTTTTTTTTATTTTGTTTGCTACAAATATTTAAAAAATTATTTTTTTAGTTTTATAAAAAAAAAAAAAAATTTGGGGCCCACCCGCCCCACAATTCGTGGTCTGAGGAGAGGGGGGGTGGGTAAAAATTTCATGGGACGGGTGGGACCCGTGCCATTGCCATCCCTACCTAGTATTATACCTATATTGGTGTCCGATGAGGACAATTTGCGGCTTTAACGAGACTCCTATTTTAACCGAGGGCGAGAAGCTATTTTTAGTATTGATCTAGACAAAGTGTCGTGGGCGGATGGGTTTTTATCTCACTTTTTTAGGTCTATTGGGACATAGTATCGAGAGGATACTTTTTAGGCGATCTTGGACTTCTTTTCTTGAGGGCACCTACCTAAGGGTCTTGCAACTACTTTTATTGTCTTGCTTCCAAAGCGGGATGATAAGTATAATTTTGTAATTATTTGGGCTCACAAAAAGGGATGATTATGAGTACTCTTAGTTGTTTTCAGTTTAATTGCATGTTGTTTTCTTATTATTTTAAGAAATAATCAAATTCAAGTATCACTCTGACGAAAAGAGAGCAAATAGAAGAAAAGGGACTCAAACTGCTAAGAAAATATACTTGAAGGACTTGGCGCGCAAATATCAAAGAAAGGAATCCAAGAAATCATCAACGATAACCATGCGATCGCATGGTTGTATATAGTTGCGATCGCAAGTCAACCTTTTCAATTACAGAACGTGAAATGACCGAGCCATGCGATCGCAAGGTACTACACCATGCGATCGCAAGGTTATACGCGGACCCGTTTTGGCAGTTTTCTGATGGGATTAGAACTCTACAACTCCAAGATAAAACAACAACTTAAACACACGTCTTGGAATCTTTAGAGAGCATTATAAAAGCCGATAATAGCGAGAACAAAAGGAGAGACAATTTGGAAACAAGATAGAAGAGGAGAATCAAGATCAAGGCACTGGATTGAAGATTCTTGACTGAAGTCACGGGTTGTATTTATTTCTTCTTCTTTTTCTTTTGCCGAATCATGATGAAGTCAATTATTGTCATAATTGACGAAATCATGGCCGACTAATTTACTTTTTCTAGGATGAACGATGAAACCTCATGATTTTTAATTAATTAGAAGTTTTTCCGTTTTAGTGATTAATTGCTTTTGGGTTGATTATTCTTTATTCAGTTTGTCTATTATTTTAATGCCTGATCACCATTAGAATATATTGTGATCTATATTGGAATCGAGAGATTCAATATAGATTAAGTGCGTGGTATTGAATAACATAGGGTCCAATAATAGATAGAGATTACTATTATGCTTTATGAAATCTATTTAGGTGTTTTTGAGATTTTAATGCATGTGTTTATATTCAAAGCTTAATTAGAGATAATGAAGTTCGGATAACATATAGAATTGATTGACCATCGAGAGAGGCTTTCGATTAATTTAGGACGCGATTTTCAATCTATGGTAATTATAAGCTAAAAGCAGTTAAGCAGATGTTTGATTAAGGAAAGTGTTGGTGGATTCGCAAATCCTAGAGTTAGTAGATCTTGAATTCGTTCTTACCTTTTTAAAGTTACTTATTGTTATTTTCAATTTAATTAAAATAGTTAAATTAGTTTAGAATCACACATCAAAATTAAATCGTGTTTCGTTTTATTGTTAGAATTAGAATTATAAATTAATAGGTGAAATTAATATCCGGTCCTCGTGGGTTCGACACTTTATTTATCACTTTATTACTTGTCAACGATCCGTCCACTTATGGATTTAAATCGCACAACAAGTTTTTGGCACCGTTCTTGCGGAAACTAGTTTTATTAATTGCTACGTTAGTTTATAATTTAGTTTTTAACAATTATTTTTTTTAGTATTATTTATTTTTTTTTTTAAATTTTTCGTGATATCTTCTTTGAATTGTATATATTTTCTAATTTTTCAGGTGTTAAGTGTGCATGCCCCGTACAAAAGATCTTGATCTATTTGATTTAGATCCAGAAATTGAACGAAGCTTTCACCGATGACAACGTGAAAAACGAGAAAAGAAAATACAGAAAAAAGACATAATGGCATACCACCAAGTACATGATCAACTACCTGCAGATTTGATACATAATCAAGCACCAATAGCTCGACCAGTTGAAGTTAATGAACGAGATATTCTTATGGGTGAGTATATGATGCCACCGATTGTTGAGAATCGGTCCAACATAGTCTATCCGCCTTATGGACACGACAACTTCCAGTTGAGGCCAGATGTGATGAATTTATTTTCGAACAATCAGCCGTTTTATAGGATGACATATGAAAATCCTCATTACCATATTTTTCGTTTCGATGAATACTGTGGAAATTTCAAATACCACGGTGTTAATGAAGAAGCATTGAAGATGAGACTCTTTCTACATACATTGAAGGATAAAGCTAGAGAATGGCTAGATTCTCTACCACCGTGGGAGTATCACTACTTGGTCGATCGATCCAAAATTTACATCGAAATATTTTCTCTCAGCCCGAGTAAACAGATTGAAATATGAAATTTCCAATTTCCAACAACTCGAGTTGGAAAATTTTCACGAGGCATGGGAAAGATTCAAGCAACTTCTCAAAAGTGTCCAAGTCATGGTTTTCCTTTAGCGACTCGTAATCATTATTTCTACTCGGACTAGCTACAACCAATGTTCTTGAAGAGATTCTGCAACGGTGGTTTCTATCCAAAATAGATCCGCCGGTGACCTTTACGATCTATTTGAAACCATGAGTGAACAGTTTATTATGTGGCCAGAAAGAGGATTGCAGAAGAAAACAGCGAGGAAATACACGAAATGAACACTAATTCACCTGCATGGCGAAAATTGATGCATTGGCAAAGCGGATGGAAGCAATGAAATATTCTCGATCACCAATATGGTTCGAGATGTCCTTGCTAATATGTGTAACTTGCGGGCAAACCATCACCATCGAATGTCCTTTAACCAAAGTTGATATGTCATCACTTGACCACCGTGCATATGCTCGTAATTTTCAACTCTGATGAGAATAATCCAGATTCACGGACTTACAACCTCGGATGGAGAAATCATCCAAATTTCTCATATGGCAATACACAAAACATTCAAAATCACAAACCGTGGAAGACCCCGGGAAAGAGAAGGAGGATTAGATGATCTGGTTGCTAAATTGTCGAACGCATGGAGTCTGCGCTAAAGGAGATGCAAAAAGGACAGATGTCTCGATAAAAAATATGGAAAATCAGATTAGGCAGTTGGCTAAATTGCTAACCGAGCGAAAACCGGGCACATGGCCAAGCAATCTGAGAGGTCAACCCAAAAGAGCAAGTCAATGCAATCACCACGAGAAGCGGATTTGAATTGCCGAGATTCATGTAACTAGACCGGTATAGAAAAGAAAGCGTGTCCAACAAAGAGAGAGGAAACAAACCGGATGCAAAAGTTGCACAAGAAAAGCGGAACTCTCCACCGACTTATATTCCACCACCGGCTTACGTCCCTCCAATTCCATTTCCTCAAAGGCTACGACAACATAAGCTAGACCAAAGAATTCAAAAATTCTTGGATGTATTTAAAAGCTTCACATCAACATACCTTTCACGATGCATTAGCTCAAATGCCTAGCTATGCTAAATTCATGAAGGACATTCTTTCAAACAAAAAGAAGTTGGAAGAGCATGAAACAGTCGCTCTTATCGAGGAATGCAGTGCCATATTGCAAAACAAGCTACCGCGAAATTAAAAGATCCGTGGAGTTTTAATATTCCTTGCACTATGGGTAGTTTATTTTTTGATAGAGCTCTTTGCGATTTGGGTGCTAGTGTAAATCTAATGCCTTATTCTATTTTTAAACAGCTCGGTTTAGGAGAAGCGAAGCCAACAACGATAATCTTTGCAACTTGCGGATAGAACAATCAAACATCCAAGAGGATTAGTTGAAGACATATTGGTGAAAGTGGGCAAGTTCATATTCCTCTTGATTTTATTATCTTGGATATGTGTGAAGACAGGATGTACCACTCATTTTGGGTCGACCTTTCTTGGCTACTTGGTGGCAAGAATTGACGTTCGAGAAAGGAGAACTTAAGTGAAAGTGAATGATGAACACATTACATTCAATGTGTTGCAATTAAATTTCCAAGCTCTTCAGATTCTTGTTTCGAGACTGATGTCATTGACCACAAGGCAGGGAGCTTAGATGATAAAGTTGTTACCCAACATCAGGATGCACCACTTAGAGATTAAGAATATGTGTAGAAAGAGAAAGTCCATCGGCCTTACGTGATCAAACCGATGAGGAGGCTGAAATTTTTTTAGTTGAGTTCGAGCAAGGCGGCAAAACAAAATCATATCAGTATGATAAGGAAAAAATCAAGCTCTGGAAGGTAAACAAAAATTGTTCTGAAGTGGATCAAATCAAGAAGAGCAGGTCCTCCAAAGATTTATTCAAAGTGTCTTGAGCGATCACCACGACAAAGTCAAGCTAATGACTTTAAAGAAGCACTTAATGGGAGGCAACCCATCTTTTTACCCTTTTATTTAAATTTCGTATTTTTTAGTTCTATGATTTCAATTGATATTTTGCAAGTTTTAGGATTTTTTTAGGATTTTTAAAGTATGCTTTCAATTCTTAGGTAATGAGGCTATGGACATCGTCATTCGATTTTAAAAAAAATTATTAATTAATTTTTATTATTATTATTAAATTTTTTTATAAACTCGCAGCTATCCGGATGACATTCAAACAAAGATTTGCCGACCAACCTGTACAGATTTCTCCTCCAGTTGATCTTATCACACTTTTTCTCCTGGCACCATCTGATCTACCTCAGGGAAGTCTCTGATTTTTCGATTTTAAATTTTACATTGGGGACAATGTTTGTTTCAAGTTTGAGGGTGATGGACTAAAATGAAAAATTTGCTTGATTCGATAATTGATATTTGATATTTGATTTTTAACTTATTTTCGTTTTAAAAAAAATAATAATTAAAAAAAAATTGTTTGCATATTTTAGTGATATGAATAGCCTTGCTGGCTAATGATGCAACTTTTTATTTAATTATTTTGCTTTAATCTATGACTTGTGAACAGATTATTACTATTGGTTAAATGTGAGACTATTTGACCATGTCTGATATTGTGTTGTGTCGGCCAGTTAAGATGATTTTTAGCTATGTTGGTGCACTTAAGTTTAAAATAATAGGATACCCTGTTTAAACCTAAAAATCATCCGTATCTCGAACAAATAACCAATATAGTGAGAAAGTGTGGTAATTAAACTGTGATAGTGGCTATCTAGGTTATGATTGATTCCATGTATGTTGAAAATTTGTGTGGAGCACTTTAGACCAGTTAGAGAAAACTAAGTAATGACCGAATGTTAGGAATCTAATCCTCATGCATGAACTTATTGCACGCAAGGAACAAAAATTATTATTATTATTGCTTAACTCTTTTCGTAGCCTAATTGACTTGAGTGAAAAGGTCCGTAGGGGTTCTCAAAACCTGATGCCCTAAGGTTCGAAAGACCTGGGAGTCATCGACCACAAGCTCGTTACATGAGTCATTTAGAAAGCTTAATGGACTGAGTTTTGCACCTTATTAATATCTTATAACTCCTTTCGTAGCCTATTTGACTCGAGTGAAAAGGCCCGTAGGGGTTTCTCAAAACCCTGATGCCCTAAGGTTCGGAAGACTGGGAGTCATCGACCTCAAGCTCGTTACATGAGTCATTTAGAAAGCTTAATGGATTGAGTTTTGCACATAAGATCTATATATTAAAAAAAATTATTTATTTATTTAAATTTAATTTTTATTTCTGTCAAAAAAAATCCTTTGCAAAGTAAATTTGGGGATTAGATAACTATTGGGTTTGACTTATTTAGTAGAAACTTTCTGGTCGAGAGTGCTCATAAATTGGAGAATCTTCATATACCTAGGTTGTCACGATTATTAGTTTTCTCAACCAGCCTCGAACAAGAAAATAATGAGTGAAGTGTTGCCTTTGAACCAAAATCTCGGAATTTGAAAGAAAACAATTATTTTGGGAGAAGTGTACTTTACGAGAGGAAAAGGAAAAGTTGACCAAGTGGTTGGGCTATCACTACCATAGAATTTAAGTTGATCAGATTAACTGTTCTCACACACGTATCAAGTATGGTTTGAGTATAATCACATTTGCAATAGTAATACCTGAACACTCGTCATGAATTATAAGTTTTTCTTTTTGCAAAAGCTGAAGCAAGAACGGCAAACTATTTATATTATGAATTATGTTATTGTTTATTTTATTAAGTACATGATTATTTTTAGATAGTTTATTCGAAGACAAATAATAGTTCAAGTTTGGGGGTATTTGATAAGTACAATTTTGTACTTATTTGGGCTCACAAAAAGGGATGATTATGAGTACTCTTAGTTGTTTTCAGTTTAATTGCATGTTGTTTTCTTATTATTTTAGGAAATAATCAAATTCAAGTATCAATCTGACGAAAAGAGAGCAAATAGAAGAAAAGGGACTCAAACTGCTAAGAAAATATACTTGAAGGACTTAGCGCGCAAATATCAAAGAAAGGAATCCAAGAAATCATCAACGATAACCATGCGATCGCATGGTTGTATATAGTTGCGATCGCAAGTCAACCTTTTCAATTACGTAACGTGAATGGCCGAGCCATGCGATCGTGAGTACTACACCATGCGATCGCAAAGCTATACGCGACCCGTTTTGCGCGTTTTCGATGGGATTAGAACTCTACAACCCAAGATAAAACAACAACTTAAACACACGTCTTGGAGTCTTTAGAGAGCATTATAAAATCCAGATAATAGCGTAACAAAAGGAGAGACGAATTTGGAAACAAGATAGAAGAGGAGAATCGAAGATCAAGGCACGGGATTGAAGATTTTTCAGCCTGAGTCACGGGTTGTATTTATTTCTTCTTCTTTTTCTTTTACCGGATCATGATGAAGTCAATTATTGTCATAATTGACGAAATCATGGCCGGCTAATTTACTTTTTCTAGGATGAACGATGAAACCTCATGATTTTTAATTAATTAGAAGTTTTTCTGTTTTATGATTAATTGCTTTTGGGTTGATTATTCTTTATTCAGTTTGTCTATTATTTTAATGCCTGATCACCATTAGAATATATTGTGATCTATATTGGAGTTGAGAGATTCAATATAGATTAAGTACGTGGTATTGAATAACATAGAGTCCAATAATAGATAGAGATTACTATTATGCTTTATGAAATCTATTTAGGTGTTCTTGATATTTTAATGCATGTGTTTATGTTCGAAGCTTAATTAGAGATAATGAAGTTCGGATAACATATAGAATTGATTGACCATCGAGAGAGGCTTTCGATTAATTTAGGAACGCTGATTTTCAATCTATGGTAATTATAAGCTAAAACAGTTAAACGGATGTTTGATTAAGGAAAGTGTTGGTGGATTCGCAAATCCTAGAGTTAGTAGATCTTGAATTCGTTCTTACCTTTTTAAAGTTACTTATTGTTATTTTCAATTTAATTAAAATAGTTAAATTAGTTTAGAATCACACATCAAAATTAAATCTGTGTTTCGTTTTATTGTTAGAATTATAATTATAAATTAATAGGTTAAATTAATATCTGGTCCTCGTGGGTTCGACACTTTATTTATCACTTTATTACTTGTCAACGATCCGTCCACTTGCGGGATTTAAATCGCACAACACGGGACAATGTATGTAGTTGGTCAGACTTTCGTCCTATCAGCTTATGAAGCTCATGAATTCACGACTAAGTACTTTACTACCTCTCAGCTCCTCAGAGCGGATTCATCTCGAGATGCCTCATTGGAGATAATGTTCTTGTTGCATAGGAGTTACTATATACACTTGATACGAGACTGCGAGTGGGTAATGTTATCCTCAAGCTTGATATGGCTAAGGCCTATGACCACATGGATTGGGGCCTCTCGATATCTATCATGGGGGGTTTTGGGTTCGATGTTCTTTGGATTGATCAGATACGGAGGTGTATTTCAGAGTGTCGATTCACGGTCCTGATTAAGCAGGCCATGTGTTTTTCCTCATCATCTCGGGGGCTCAGACAGAGTGATCCTATATCTCCATCGCTGTTTATTATTGCTACAGATTATTTTTTACATCTACTCACTCACCAGTATCAGCATATTCTTTCGATGGCATACAGACATGGAGTGATACTCTTATCTCTCATTTGTCCTTTGCAAATCATATGATTATTTTTGCCAATGGCCAGAAACAGTCTATCAGACGAGTATTACAGTGTATTGAGCACTATAAAATCAACATAAAAGTAAAACTTGTCAACTTGTATCAAAACATTATCTACAATTTCACAGAGAACTTTCACAGATCTATCAACAAGTTGTAAAATCACAGATGTTGATTTTATCTTGCTAGCCCAAGTTGCATATACATAGAGTAAGGGATAAGATTAATACTAGTTCTTAAATCTAGCAAAGCCTTCTCAATCTTATTGTTTCCAATGATGCATGAGATAGTAGGACAACTCGGATCTTTAAATTTTGGAGGATTTTGCTTTGAATTATAGAGCTAACTTGATTAGTTAAAATGCCTTTTGAGCACATGTAATTTGTCTATTTTTGGTACATAAGTCGTTCAAGAATTTAGCATAGGCAAAAACTTGCTTAATAGCATCATTAAAAGGGATATTTATACTTACCGCTTGATGATTTCATGATTTCAATGATCGCACTACCTTGCTTCACTTTTGTTAGCCTTTAAGGAAATGTGGGTTTTGGAATGTATGATGGCTGATTGTTCTCTTTGGGAGCTTTCTGAACTGAATCATCAGTTGATGCATTACCTGGAGAGTGTTGAGATATATTTCTTTTGAAATTTCCACTTGGTTGTTAAAAAATTTCCTGCGTCTCAAAGTCATGATGGATTTAGCCTCCTCATGTTGTTTGCTTGAATTAGTCCAAATATTGTGCACTTCTTTAGGATTAGGAAGTGGTTGACTCGAACACTTTCCTTTCTCAATAGTTGTTGTCGACAGTTAGATTGACGAGACCAGTTGTCGTACCATATTTTTGATACTAGAGATGGACTGTGCCTATGAGTTTTGGATACTTTGTACTTCATTCTTAATGCAGCTTGTGTAGCTTTTGTCAATTTTTGAATTACCTCCTCCCATGGTTTTGACTGTAAATTTTTTTGATAGAAATGTCTGGTAGTTTGCTGAGGGACTTGACCTACCTTACTATCCTGTTGAACACCCTGTTACCAATAAAAATTAGGGTAGTCTCTCCATCATGTGTTATATGTGTTGGAATAAGGATTTTAATGTGGTTTCCTCATCAAGTTGAGGGCATTCACTTGATTGCGTCTGGCTCAACAGAATTATTGGCTATCAACGAGGTTAACTGGCAAAAAATATTTTCTATCATGCCTTTGACTTCATTGATTTAGCCTCCTCGTGTTGGTTGCTTGAAGTAGTCCAAATATTGTGCACTTATTTAGGATTAGGAAGTGATTGACTCATAAAATTTCCTTTCTCAATAGTTGCTGCCAATTGTTGGACTGACGAGGCTAGTTGTCCCATCATATTTTCTATATTAAAGATGGATTGTGCCTGTGAGTTTTGCCTAGTTCATACTTTATTCATAATGCAGCTTGTGTAGCTTTTGTCAATTTTTAAATTACATCATCCCATGGTTTTGGCTGTGAATTTTTTTATTGAACTGTCTAGTAGTTTGCTAAGGGACTTGACCGGCCTTACTATTCTGTTGAATACCCTGTGACCAATAAAAATTAGGGTATTCTCTCCATCTTGGATTATATGTGTTGGAATAAGGATTGTAATATGGTTTTCTCATCAAGTTGAGGGCATTCACTTGATCAAAACAGGTGTCTGCTCAACAGAATTATTGGCTGTCAACGAGGTTAACTGGTAGGAAATATCTTCTATCATGCCTTTGACTTCATTGATTTCTGAGATAGGTTCACTAGTTCAAATCTTATATATTCCTCTTTTCCTTGGTTCGGTCCAAGAATATCGACTGTTGTTGTGAATTATCACCGATTTGAAAATAAGCTCCAAATTTTGTTGCATTTTGGACATATGCTATCCACCACTTGTGACCATCAACCACTCTTGAATATATGATAGTAATCCCTCCAAAAAATATTGGTATAAGTGCCTTTTTTCATAGCCGTGGTGTGGACATTTTATAAGGATCCTATTAAATCTCTCCCATGTTTCATAAAATGGTACTATGACTTTCTGCACAAACTCTAAAATTTTCGTGTGAATAGCATTAGTCTTATGAACAGAAAAATATTTATTCAAAAATTTAGCAACCATTTGTTTCCTAATGTATTGAAGCATGATTTAGCTCTATCTTTTAGAGAAAAAAGAAATAGAAGAAGTTTAACATTATCATAATAAATATTCTCATATTTAAATGCCTCACACACAGCAAAGAAATCTATCAGATGATTATAGGATTTTTCACTATCCAAACCGTAGAAAGATGGAAGACAATTAAGCATGCTCAATTTTAGCTCAAAATTCCTAACAGCTACATGTGGGTATTGTATGCATGAGGAGCTCAATTTAGCTAACGGACTAAAATAATCTCTACGAAGGTCTCTCTCCAATTTCATCACCCATAGCAATTATTACTTTGGTTCCTTCAATTTTATCTAAAGTCGTAGCTCGTTTTCATTGGTAAAAAGTTCTTTCAATTTCACTATCTAGAGGTTCTAGCTTAATTGTTAGAGATCTAAGACATGCACATATATATATATATATATATATATATATATATATATATATATATATATATATATATATATATATATATATATATTTAAAAAAAATAAAATCCTAAATTAGAACTAATTTAGAATAAAATTAACTCGAGACTAAGTTAACTTTTCAATGCAGTCCTCACAACGGCGCTAAAATTTATTGTCAAATTTTAAATAACTTGTAACTATACGAACCTATTGGAATATAGAAAAGTAGCAACGTAGTCGATCCCATGAGGACCGCAATGAATAAAGTTTAATTTAATTTGAATTAACTATTATTCTAAGCTACTTGGGTCGAAAAGAGTTTGGTTGAAAGAATTTAACTTAAAGACTAATTAATTATGCTAAAAGTTAAAATTGAATGTTCAAGTTTTTAAAGTACCAAAGTTTGAGAATCCACCAATATTTAACTTATCAATTATCCAATTATTGATTAATTCTCAAAACAAATGACAACTCGAAATCATTCTATTGTTGTCTTAAAATATTTATCAATTAAATCATTTTGCTTCGATCTTAATTTACTTAAGCGTTTCTCATATCAAACTCAATTAAAAGAAAACAATGAATCAAAGATTTCGCATCCTAAGCATTCTATGTTAAAAGGAGTTTGGTTGAAAGAATTTAACTTAAAGACTAATTAAATATGCTAAAGAGTTAAAATTGCATTTTCAAGTTTTTTAAATTACCAAGGTTTCGAAATCCACCAATGTTTAACTTATCAAATCCAATTATTGATTAATTCTCAAAAACAAATGACAACTCGAAATCAATCTATTGTTGTCTTAAAATATTTATCAATAAAATCATTTTGCTTCGATCTTAATTTACTTAAGTGTTTCTCATATCAAACTCAATTAAAAGAAAACAAAGAATCAAATGTTTCGCATCCTAAGCATTCTATGTTAAAAGGAGTTTGGTTGAAAGAATTTAACTTAAAGACTAATTAACTATGCTAAAAGTTAAAATTGAATGTTCAAGTTTTTAAAGTACCAAGGTTTCGAATCCACCAATGTTTAACTTATCAATTATCCAATTATTGATAAATTCTCAAAAACAAACGACAACTCAAAATCAATCTATTGTTGTCTTAAAATATTTATCAATTAAATCATTTTGCTTCGATCTTAATGTACTTAAGCGTTTCTCATATCAAACTCAATTAAAAGAAAACAAAGAATCAAATGGTTTGCATCCTAAGCATTCTATATATCCCGAATCAATAACAAGATAACAGAAAATTAAAAAAAAAAAAGAATTAATAGAACAAGTTCAAGCACCAATCACGAATTAATTAAATTAATTTCTAACTATCAAAAATACGTGATATTTAAGATAAAAGAGATTTTATTTAATTAATCCAACAAGAATGAACCATGAAGTTAGAGCTCGAAAACAGAATTAAAAGGATAACAAGATAATCACTTCGTTTAAACAATGTTTCATCATCTTCCTTGGCTCAAGAAAATTAGAAGAACATAATTAAATTAAAAACAAAAGATTTGATAGAAACTGACATGGATTGAAAGAGAATAAATCTTCTAAAAGTCTTATTCGCCACGTAATTTTTCTCTCTTACTTCTAGTCGTCGTCCTCTCCCAATTCGGCCTAAATTCGGTCTTTATGTAGTATTTTATCATCTTAAAACTCGTGTACAAGAAAAGACAAAAAAGGCTTTGACTTAGAGTTGAAAATAAATTAGAAAAAGGTTCACACGGACATGGACGGGCCTCCGAGGTAAACATAAATAAATTGATGTCAAGCTGCGATTTGCTTCTTGTGGTTGATCGAGGCAAACAGAAATAAATTGCCCAAAAATCAATTTCTTTCCAATTTTGCATGCTTGGTCCTCAAAGTTTCAATATTTTTATGATTTGGTCCCACTTCAAGTTTTATTTTCAGATTGAGTCCTTTTCGCTCCAAAACTTTAAACTCGGTCCCATACTTTCAAAAACTTCTATCTTGATCTCCAAATCTTCATAGTCATTCAAAATTTGTCCTAATCCAATCAAAACATTAATTAGTACTTTTATCAATGAATAATTACAAACAAAATAAGATAAGCAGGCAACATGTATACTAAAATTATGCACATCACAACCACCAATGGCACCGCTGAGCATTGCAAGTGCCCCAAGAGTATCAACCCCACCAAGCACATCACGCGGCCCCGCTGTCGGGTGGTGATTGAGCTATTCCGTCGGTCCCACCCTCCTACATTCTGATGGAAAAGATCCTCTTATAGCCGATAAATGGTTACGGACGATCGAGAATTTTTTTTGACACATCGCTTGTCCAAAAAATCCAAAAGTCGTTTATGCAAAGTTCATGCTAATTGGCCGAAGCGTGTCACTAGGGAGTCAACATCCAACACCCGCATTACTAAGGAGGAATAGAATAATCTCTCATGGGTCCAGTTCAAGGTCGAGCTAACAGGAAAATATTTTTCACAAGCTCTTTGATATTATAAGGAGTTAGAGTTTCTCTATATAGTTCAGGAAGAGATAGAGATCACCGAGTATGAGCAAAAATTTGAGAAACTGTCACGCTATGCTCCATATTTGTTCAACATAGCAAGACGTTATGAAAGAGGATTGCATCCAGAGGACAGACAGATTGTTAGTTCTCATAAGCTTTTTACTTTTAGAGTAGTGGTCTAGATGGCATAGACCATATCCTTTTCGGGTTTAAAGGTCAGAGTTCAAGGACAATAGAATGACTCCAAAGAGAAATTGGCAAGATGATAATATGAATCGGAATTTGGGCCAATTCAAAAGATAAAATCAAGGTCCCAACATAGGTCATTCATGTAATCCCATTCATCAATGCCCTAAGTATAAAGAATCGTAGTGGTGATTGCCATTTTGGCAAGAACGTCTGCTATCTATGTGGCGAGCCAGTCCACCACGTGTTGTAATATCGAGCAGTGCCAACAAAGGTTAATGATCAAGTGAACAAAGGAAAAACTAGAGTGTTAGCCATGACTCGTTAAAAGGCTGTCTAGAATCCAGACATTATTACGATTATGTTATCTATCTCTAGTGTACCTATTTACATTCTTATTGATTCTGGCGTGACACATTCATTTATATATGATGCATGCCTAGCTAAAGTTAATATTTTATGTCAGAAAACTAATAGTGTACTAGAGGTTAGTATGCCATCAGGAAGAACTATAGAAATAGATAAATAGGGTAGGATAGTTCAAATAGATTTTGATAGGTTAGTTTTGTCAACAGACCAGCATGTTATAATTATGAGAAACTTTGATATTATCTTGGGAATGGATTGGTTGGATAGTAATTGTGCTACCACCATATGTTTTGAAAAGGAAGTAATCTTTCGAAGACTGGGAGAGAATGAGTTAAAATTTTATAGTTCGAAGATTAAAGCACTTATCCGCCTCATCTCAACTTTGCAGGTAGAAAAGTTGCTAAAGAAAAGAGGTTGTCAAGGTTTTCTTGTCAATCTCACTAGCACTTCATCTATGGAAGTATATTTGGATAATGTGTCAGTGATTCGAGAGTACACTGATGTGTTTTCAGATGACCTAGTAAGCATCCCACTTAATAGGCAAGTGGAATTCTTGATAGATATCATACCTGGAGCTTCACCCATATCAAAGGCTCCGTATCGGATGGTACCAAAGAATTGCAAGAGTTAAAAATACAATTAGAAGAGCTGTTGGATAAAGAATTTACCAGACCAAGTGTTTCTCTGTGGAGTGATCCTGTTCTCTTCGTAAAGAAAAAGATGGATAGATAAGAATGTGTATCGACTATCGTAAGTTGAATAAATTAATGATCAAGAATAAGTACCCACTTCCAAGAATTGAGGATATGTTTGATCATTTGAAGGTGCTTTAGTATTTTCAAAGATCGACTTTAATTCGGGCTATCATCAATCAAGATCGAGGCCATCGCATATACCAAAGCGCAAAGATTACAAACTCGTTATGGGCATTATGAATTTACAATAATGCCCTTTGGATTGACGAATAATACGGTAGTATTTATGGATTTAATGAACCAAGTTTTCATCAATATTTAGATCGGGTTTCGTCATTGTATTCATCGATGACATCTTGATTTATTCCAAAAATTTCGAACAACATCAAGAGCACCGAGGATGATTGAGGACCTTGCAAAGAGAAAATTTTAGGCCAAATTCAAAAAATGTGAATTTTGATTGGACCGAATAGAATTCCTTGGTCATGTTGTGACGACTAAAGGAATTAAAGTAAATCCATCAGTGCCCTAAGTATAAAGAATCGTAGTCGTGATTGCCATTTTGGCAAGAACGTCTGCTATCTGTGTGGCGAGCCAGTCCACCACGTGTTGTAATATCGAGCAGCGCCAACAAAGGTTAATGATCAAGTGAACAAAGGAAAAACTAGAGTGTTAGCCATGACTCGTTAAAAGGCTGTCCAGAATCCAGACATTATTACGATTATGTTATCTATCTCTAGTGTACCTATTTACATTCTTATTGATTCTGGCGTGACACATTCATTTATATCTGATGCATGCCTAGCTAAAGTTAATATTTTATGTCAGAAAACTAATAGTGTACTAGAGGTTAGTATGCCATCAGGAAGAACTATAGAAATAGATAAATAGGGTAGGATAGTTCAAATAGATTTTGATAGGTTAGTTTTGTCAATAGACCAGCATGTTATAATTATGAGAGACTTTGATATTATCTTGGGAATGGATTGGTTGGATAGTAATTGTGCTACCACCATATGTTTGGAAAAGGAAGTAATCTTTCGAAGACTGGGAGAGAATGAGTTAAAATTTTATAGTTAGAAGATTAAAGCACTTCTCCGCTTCATCTCAACTGCGGTAGAAAAGTTGCTAAAGAAAAGAGGTTGTCAAGGTTTTCTTGTCAATCTCACTAGCACTTCATCTATGGAAGTATATTTGGATAATGTGTCAGTGATTCGAGAGTACACTGATGTGTTTTCAGATGACCTAGTAAGCATCCCACTTAATAGGCAAGTGGAATTCATGATAGATATCATACCTGGAGCTTCACCCATATCAAAGGCTCAGTATCGGATGGTACCAAAGAATTGCAAGAGTTAAAAATACAATTAGAAGAGCTGTTGGATAAAGAATTTACGGACATCAAGTGTTTTCTCGTGGAGTGATCCTGTTCTCTTCGTAAAGAAAAAGATGGATAGATAAGAATGTGTATCGACTATCGTAAGTTGAATAAATTAATGATCAAGAATAAGTACCCACTTCCAAGAATTGAGGATATGTTTGATCATTTGAAGGTGCTTTAGTATTTTCAAAGATCGACTTTAATTCGGCTATCATCAATCAAGATCAAAGCCATCGCATATACAAAGCAACATTACAAACTCGTTATGGGCATTATGAATTTACAATAATGCCCTTTGGATTGACGAATACTCGGTAGTATTTATGGATTTAATGAACCAAGTTTTCATCAATATTTAGATCAGTTCGTCATTGTATTCATCGATGACATCTTGATTTATTCCAAAAATTCTGAACAACATCAAGAGCACTTGAGGACAGTATTGAGGACCTTGCAAAGAGAAAATTTTATTCCAAATTCAAAAAATGTGAATTTTGATTGGACCGAATAGAATTCCTTGGTCATGTTGTGACGACTAAAGGAATTAAAGTAAATCCATCAAAAGTGGAGGCTGTGTCAAATTGGTCGGCACCATCAAATGTTGGAGAAGTAAGAAGTTCTATGGGTTTAGCCACCTATTATCAACGATTCATAGAAGGATTTTCCAAAATAAATGGTCATATAACGTAATTGACTCATAAGGGTGTTAAGTATGTTTGGTCTGAGAATTGTGAATGGAGTTTTCAAGAGTTAAACGACAAGCTAATATGTGCACCAGTACTAGCTTTACCCTAAGGTTCAGAAAGCTAAGTAATTTACAATGAAGCATCAAAGCTCGGTTTAGGCTGTGTGTTGATGCCAAATGGAAAGGTGATAACTTATGCTTCAAGACAGTTGAAGCAGTATGAGCATAATTACCCGACACATGATCTTGAACTTGCGGCGGTAGTTCATGCCTTGAAAATTTGGCGACATTACCTTTATGGAAACAAGTGTGAGATTTATATCGACCATAAGAGCCACAAGTATTTTTTCACCCAAAATGAGTTCAATATGAGACAATGATGGTGGTTGGAATTAGTAAAGGAATACGACTGCTCTGTCTTGTACCATCCGGGTAAGACAAATATAGTTACGGATATTCTAAGTAGAAAGAATATGGGTGGGTTATGTGACCGCAATCGACACTAGGGGTGACAATGGGCCAAGCCGAGTCGACTTTCACCCATTGCCAAGCGAGCTCGGCTCACCCAAAGAGATGAGCCCAAACTCGGCTTGTCCCAAAAAAGAAGGATTGGTTCGACTCACGAGCTCATGGGTTGAACGAGCTGAACCGAGCTATCCACGAGCTCGGCTCGATTTTTTTTATATTGTTTGAGATAATTTTAAAATAAAAAGTATGAAAGTATGAGAATTTTTTCTGTTAAAAATTCAAAGTTGAAAACCATCCTTTTTTTTTCGGCTTAGAACCAACTAATTAGAAAATTAAAATTTAAAAGTATAGACTAATAATTATATAATGAGATTTGAGATAAATAATTATAAACTAATATTGAGAGATAATGAAGATTGAGAATTGTTGTTGAATTTAGTATATAATAGATTGAGAGATTGAAGTGCAGGAAAAAAAAGAGTTTAGAAGTGAGTATTTATTGGAAAAAAATATGAATTTGAAAAAAAAAATTAAAAAGACGTGCAATTTGGACCCGACCTTGTGGGCATTGCCCATGGGCCCTCACACACAGTCGGCTCATGGGCAATGCCCACAAGCCAAGACGCTTTTTTTGCCGAGCCCCTTTTTTTGTTTATTGAGCTTGGCCCTAGCTCGGGTTCGTTTCGCGATGAGCCCAAGCCCAATATGGGTCGATCTTTAATTGGGCTCGACAACTCGGCCCATTTTCCACTCCTAATTGATACAAGATAATCTGATCAAAGACTTTGAGAGTGTGAGAATTGAAGTGTTAACACCGCCGATGCGGACATCGACATTGATAGCAAGTCGATAGTAAAGTCGACATTTAGAGATAGAATTGTGGTACTCAAAAGATGATCCTTTCTTGGAAAAGATCCGGACTAAAGTATGAACTCGAAAAGAGTAAAAAATTGAAATAGTTGAGGACAAATTTTTGATGTTCAAAGGTCGATATGTGTGCCTATAGATGAAGGTCTAAAAATGAGATTTTATTTGAAGCTCATTTAACTCCTTACGCAAGACATCAGGAGAAACCAAAATGTATAAACATTTACATAATACATTTTGGTTGAGAAACATGAAAGGAGATGTAGCTCGTTTTGTATCAAAATATTTGTGTGTCAACAAGTGAAGGCAGAGTATCGAGAGGCCATCGTGTCCATTAAATCCAATAGATATCTTTGGAGTGGGAATGGGAGAAAATCGTAATGGATTTTGTTGTTGGTTTTCCTAGATCGGTAAGAGGTTATGATGCCATCTAGGTTATTGTAGACCGTTTGACAAAATCATGCATTTTCTCGCTCATTTGAGCTTAATTTCGATTTGGGAGCATTAGCACATTTGTATATCAAATAAATTTTCAAACTTCAAAGGGTACCAAAGCATCCATTGTATTGGATCGAGACCCTAGGTTTACCTAAAATTTATGGAAAAGTTTTCAAGGAATTTTGGGTACTAAATTGAAATTTGGCACAGCTTATCATCCTTAGACCGAGGAGCAATAAGAACGAACTATTCAAATCCTTGAGGATATGTTGAGAGTATGCGTCTTGGAATTGGGTGGTAACCATATAAGGCATTGTATGGTCGTCGATATCGTTCGCAATTCCTTGGGATGAAGTTGGGCAAAAAAAAAATTAGGCCCAAAGTTGGTTGAGAAAACAGTGGAAGCAATAGATAAGATCAGATCCGTAATTAAAGCAAATGCAAGACAATGAGAGAAAAGGTTATGCCGATCAAAGAAGAAAAGAATTAGAATTTTGGGTCAACGAAAAGTTTTTCTCGAAGATGGCCCCTATGAAAGGAATACTACGTTTGTAAGAAAGGAAAACTAAGAAAGCGTTTCATTGGCCCATTTGAGATTCTTGAGAAAATTAGTAATGTAGCGTATCGTTTGGCATTGCCACCCGAGCTTTCGACAGTGCACGACGTATTCCACGTTTCGAAGTTTAGAAAGTATGTACATGATCATACGCATGTGGTAGAGTAATGATATGAGTTATGAGAAAGTGCTTAGGGGATCCTAGAGAGAAAAGTCATTGTTATGAGAAAGCGGGATATTCTTTTAGTCAAAGTTCAAGTAGGGTAGACACGATGAGGATGTGGTCACTTGGGAAAGAGAAAAAGATGTATTAGCTAAGTACCCGGACTCGTAAACCAAGTAAGTTAAGTTTTGAGGACGACATTATTTTAAGTGGGAATGTTGTAACGACTAGAAAAATTTTGTTGGCGTTCAAAATTTCACAAAAAATTAATAAATAAATTTCAATTTTCTGCGTCGTTGCAAACTTCCTAGTACATTTTAAACACTTTAGTAGCGTTAGACTTTTTACATGTTTTCGTTATCTATTGTGTCAAACAAAAGGATTTTTTTGTCGGTCAAAAACAAATTTTTAATGCTAATTAAACACCAAAACAATCCTAATCTCATGCCAAAATAAGCACCCAAATGACTCCTAATCTCTTGCCAAAATCAACCATCAAACAGTCCCTAAAACCCAAAAACTTAACCACCCATGATCTCCTCACTTCAACCCATTACCTACCCATTTCTCCCACATCTTCCACCCTCTATTTCAACTAAACTACCTGCCTTTTTCCTTCCAAAAAAAAAACGTCCCAAGCCCCTCTCAACTGCCAAAAAAACCGTGCCCAGGGAACTCTCCAAACAACTGAACTTTCCCTCTAAAAAACAAATGGAAAACTCCCCCACCTCCATGTTCTCTAAAACTACCCGTTATTTAGCACAAAACAGTCCCACTTCCAGCCCTCTCTTCCACTTCATAAACAACCATTTTCTCCCATTTTTGCTGAAGAAAAACCATCCCTTAAGTCTTCTTTTTCAGCTAGCAATTCCTTTATTTTCTCTCCTATTTTTTGACTTCTACCTCTTAAGTCCATTTCCTCCTTTTATTTTCCCATCCTACACTTGCACTTTCACTATATATTTTCAACCATTAATTTCCCTCTTTACAAACACCAAAGAATACCCCAACAATAGGCTTAGAGATTCTAATTTTTATCAAGCATAAATTAGCCCCTTCATCCTTCATCATTTTCAGCTTCAAACTCCAACTTCAAGTTCCACTTTTCTTTCTCTTTTCTTCATCTTTTCCTACCCGAACTTGGGCAGTGGTACGTACTCTTCTTTGCAAATAATTTTAGCATACAACTTAAAGAAGAAGTTCTATTATTCCCTTCAAAAATCGGACCCAACAGAGAGATTGTTGATGTGTTTTCTTTGCCATTCCAACCACTTTATTCTCCAAATTTCAGCCTTTAATCTCCATCATTTATACTCCACAATACAACACACGGATTTTGGTAAATCAACAAAAAGCTGATAGTTAATATAAGGAAAGGAATAACCAATTCAACTCAACAAAACTTTTAAATTTGCAAGGTAGTTTTATTTACTGCGAAAAATCATGATTTATAAATGATTTTAGAAATATAATTATGTGAAATAAATGCTATGTAAATTTATTTATGAAGGAACTTTATGATTTTAATTGAAAGAAATCACATATGCAATATAGTGATCGAAGGAAATCACATTTAAGTTCATGGGTGACGGTTACCAAATTATGTTGTTCCCGTGTATATTTGAAATGATGGCATGTGCATTTATGTTTCCATATAATTTTGTTCGCATTTTAGTAAATTTCCCACTTAGTGTTTCTTATGAAATACTCACCCTAAAATGAAGAAATTTTCAGATTGAAATGGTTGGCGTTAGTGTGACGGCATAGGCTAGCGATTATGAAGTGGACTCTTTTTATTTAAATTAAGTCTTGACATCGAGATGATTAAGTCAATTATGATGTTAATACAATAATTTAAATGTTGGGTTTTCAGTATTTAATCATGTAAAGAGTAAGAAAAACGAGATGTTGGTTTAATTGTCATTTAAATTTGTAAGGTAGCATTCTGAAATTTCAACTTTCTGTCCTTATTTTGAAAATTCATAACTTTTTGTATGTTTGGATTTTTTGAGTGAAATTAGTGACTACTGAAAGTCCTATATGTAGTCCAATGGTAGCAATTGGAATTAGTCAAAAATTCCATCGTATGAATTTATTATGAATATTTTAGCGGGCTGCCTTAAGGTACTCAGAACAGTTTTTCAAACAATTTTGGTTAATATTGTCACCTACCAAACGATGTAGCTAAGGTCTGAAATTTTAACATAGCCTAGTCGAAGGTCTCAAAGTATCTACAATTAAAATTTTGTAATTTTTGAAATTCGTTTGGATGGTCAAATAAATTATGGCGCTTATCACGATATAGGTAAAAACTTTAAAATTTAGAAATAAATTTATTTTCCCGTTAGCGCTTGTTATCTTCCACAATAATTATAGTTTTAAAAGCATTCAAGGACACGAAAACCTATTTGGAGTTGTCAAATATTATTTAAAGATTATTTTAATGACCCTTCGGGTTGAATAAATCTAGGGCATTACATCAAGACCCCATGCAATATCGAAGACTTTGTTGAAAAAGCGATTTATCTCACAAATACCGACACGAAATCACATACTCAGTTGTCACTCTCAGCCAATTCAAGCAACTTCCAAGAAGACCCCACCTTGTTGTCGCTTTTGTCTTTTCGGCATTCTATTTTCCTCACATGGCTCTTTAAAACTCGCAAGTTATTGTGATCTCGACAATGATTGTCAATTCACACAAATGTCAAGAATCGGGCTATTGCATATTCTTGGGAAATTCCTTGATTTCTTGGAAAAGTAAAGAAGAGTCCACTATATCAAGATCATTTGCCGAAGCAGAATATCGAGTAATGGTACCTGTCACTTGCGAACTTACTTGCCTGAGGTACTTTTTGCGTGATTTGTGTGTTGAACATCGTGAAACAGTAAGTTGTTTTGTAATAATCTAGCAGCAATTCACATTGGTGCAGATCTGGTATTCATAGAATTAGATTGCCACACCGTTCAAGAAAGAATACACAAAGGAGATGTCAAAACCACATATGTGTACTGCTTTGGAGAGCAAATTAGAGACATTTTTACAAAGCCGTTGGGATTAAAAGCATTTCATTCACATGTCAACAACTTAGGTGTAATAACTGCACCAACTTGGGAGGGGGGGGGATTATTAACGGCAACAAATCATAGGAAATCATATATATCATAGCGTAATATTTCTAACCTTATATATAGTTGCTTAGAATATGTTTATTTGTGATGTATATAATTTCTTGTATTGCTACTCGATTCATTCAATATATCTGATTGATATCCATCTTTTCAATATGGACTATGCTCACCGGGCGTTTGAGATTATAAATAATTTTTGAAGGTGATAATTATAAAGTTCAGTATAATGAAGAAATTTAAGATTGAACTTCATCAATATCATCAATGTAATATATAAAATAAAATTGTTCATATTCAACTGAACGTGCAAGACTAAAAATGAAACTAATTACTAAATTAACGAGAAGACTAAATATTTCTTAATGATCAAACTCGTAGCGTTTATAAAATCACCGGTGGAGCTATCATTTTACAAGTTGAATGTAGAAGTGTTCTACAACGTTTTTCATCTCAGTTTTTATAAACTCCCAAGTTGTTGACAGATTTTAAGTTAATGAGAAGCTTTATGCGAATTTCCGACAAAGACACACGTCGTTGAGGGACTTTGCCACGCTAATTTGCAACGTGTCAGTTGCATTAATTTTCATGCAACACTTGTAAGCCTCTCCTGCAATTCGCCTTGCTGACTCCACAACCTATTATTTTCTATATAAATCTGCAAACCCAATTCTAATCCACTGCACTGCAATAGTGCACAAAATCACAAGTTAAAAGAGTAATTGTGTGTGTGTTTGATTTTACAGTTGAAATTGGAAGAAATGGCACATTACGGGGACCAATACAGCGGCCAAACGCGACAGACAGATGAGTATGGGAATCCAATTCGCCAGACTGATGAATATGGAAACCATGTTCACCATACTGGGGGTACCATGGGGGAGTATGGGAATCCAATTTGCCAGACTGATGAATATGGAAACCCTGTTCACCATACTGGGGGTACCATGGGGGAGTATGGCACCACCGGAGCACACGGAGCTGGCTATGGAACCACCGGAGCACACGGAGCTGGCTACAGAACCACCGGCAGCACTGGAGCTTATGGAACTCATAGTGGAATTGCTCCGGGAACTACCGGCGCCGGCCTAACTGGGCATCACCGACGGTCTGGCAGCTCGAGCAGCTCGGTAAGTTCTATATGTTGTTCACTTTATACGAATTAAAAGTTGAATTAGAAGATATGAAATATGATGGTGATGATTTGTGTGCAGTCTTCAGAGGATGATGGGATGGGAGGAGGAGAAAGAAGGGGATAAAGGAGAAGATAAAGAGAAGCTACCCGGCGGGCACAAGGGTGAAGGACTTATGGATATGGTGAAGGAGGACAGCATGATCATCATGAGAAGAAGGAGTGATCGAAAAGATAAAGGAGAAGCTGCCTGGTCACCACTAAATTAATGTCTTTCTGTTCAGATGATGTTTTGTAATATAAGACGGACATGCTTCAGTGCTTGTTTGATTCCATTAAAATGGATTTTTTGTTTTCTACTTTTTGACTTTTTGGAGAAAAATGATTAAAATGTTATTTTACTTTTCAAAGTAGTCGCAATATTTGACTAGAAAATATGGGTATTTTGATCATTTTTTTTCCGTAAGTCAAAAAATAGAAACAAAAAACTCATTAAATCAAACAAGCACTTAGTTTTATAGACAGGCGTGTGTATGTGTTTGAACTAAATAAATAAATATAATGTCTTTTTTCTTGTTGCATTCTGTGGTGTTTGTGTGTTGGCTGGTTTAACAAATACTTGTCAACATTCTGCTAAATTGCCTTGCAGTTTTCTGCGAAGTGAGGTTTTAGAGGGTTCTATTTCTATCATCTTAAGAGAAAATGTGAAATGTCGTCAACTTTGTAAAAGAATCCAACCCTTCCATACATATCCAAGTTCAACTTTATATTTTCTCTTATCAAAAATGGAGCAATGGGACCTAATCCATAAGCAGAGCTGCAAAATAATAAATTTACTTATAATATTTTTGGTAAATATTTTTTTTAAGATGTAGTAGGTCTTAATAAAATTTCTAACGGGTCTTATGAATTTTTTACAAAATGTGTGGATAATAAGTCTTACGAAATGTATATTTCAGTAAGGATAAAAAATAGATGAATTTTACGAATGTGAAGATAAAAATGATATTTTATAAATTTTAATTATTTATAAACACATATAAAAGGTAAGAAATATACGGAAGTATTTGACAATTGACTGTATACGCGTATTTGGGTGAAGTTCATGGAATAATAAATTTACTTATTCATTCAGAAATTTTGAGTTGACAGCATATACATATTCAGGTGAAGTTCATGGAATAATAAATTCACTTATTTTATTCAGAAATTTTGTTAAGAAATGAACCAAGTATATATTTGACTTAGAGTTAACAGTATATACAAATTTACCCTCCTCACTTTTATGATAATACACTAGTCTCTCGTGAGTTTCATATTTACTTTTTAATCACTTTTTGATTTATATACATAATATGCGTTTGATTTTGATTGAAATTAGATTTTTTGTAAAAGTTAATGAAATATGTAGTTGAAAAATTGTAAAAAATTGTGGGTGTCTGAAATGTGTGGTTAAAATTAATTGTTGACTTTTACTTCAATTTATTATAAAATTTTAATTAAAATCAAACAAGTTTCTAATAATGGTGATGTGAATTAAAGTTGAAATTTTTACAATCAATTGTTGTTAGTGCACGTTTGGTATAGTTTAAAAATGGTTATTTTTTTATTTTATTTTGAAAAAGTTGGTGAAATGTGTGGTTGAAAATTGATAAAAATTATGGATTACATAAAATGTGATTGAAAATAAGTTTGAAAAAAAAAAATTAAATTAAACTACTTCAAACATGCTCTTAATCAGTTAAAAGTAAACAATAAGAATATAAACTGGTATGTTATATACAGGGTATGTTTGACATAGTTTCAATTTTAATCATAGAAATTTACTTATTTTTATAAAAGTTGATACATTATATAAATTTCGTTTTGACACAAATGTACCCGGGCGAGTGCTCTAAACAATACTGCACAAAATGCTCAAGGAACTATAATCAATTGTCGCGATTCTCAAAATCTACAACGACAAACACCAATGGATACAAACACGTACACAAATATCACTAATATAATCATTATTAGAATAGCACTTGAAAGAAATTTATATTATAACAACAACATACTCTATAAAAATATTTATTGAACACAAAAACAATTATATTGTATATTGTATACTCTTATACATAAAGCATTATCAAATCAGAAAATAAGGTGCTTATCTTGGTTGCTGTTTTTTCCAATTGCAGACAACATGATATCTTTGAATCTATTGATAAACAACATTGGAAGACAATAATTAAAATCGTAAATACACACAAGAAAAGTGATGATGGTGTGTTTTGTGAATTACGAAAATGTAATTGTAGATAGTACTTTGGTTTATAGGTTTTGCCTAATTTGGTGATTCTATCGTGTTTACAAAAAAGATCATATATTTATAGACGGTATGCATTTCAACTGACATGGCAATGACTTCCAAATACTCGGTTGCATGGAACTCCAACCATTATCAAAATATCGGTAGATTAAAAAGGAATGTCTACATCAATCACTACATAGTTATGTAGTCGATATGAAGAACATGGTGACTTGCGGTCACAACACAATATTGTCTCGTGTACCCTTTCTTACCATGCGGTTCCAATACCTCGATCGGCATATATACCCAACATTATTAGACCCCCACTCGAGTCCGTGATCATTACGACTTGAGATTAAATGAAAACAGTTTGTTTAGGCAGGAAAAAAGGAAAACATGAACATTTCACGTTGATAGGAGAATTAATATCAATCGGTCGATGAGTTTAATGTCTTTTTTCTTGAATGTGACACACCATACCTAATATGATTGTCTTGATAGGCCCTTACCCTAGGATCTACGTGTTTTTACCCCATTCGTTATTGAGACTGTGGAAATTAAATGCGCTGCACTTTTCTGTACATGCAAATTTCAAAGCACCATAAAATGCGACGCACGTTTCTCAAAAACATATATCATGATGATTGAACTAAGATGTCTTTTCAAATTTCAAAAACGATGTTTCATATTTCCTCCACTATTTTCTCCTATTTACTTTCTTCATTCTCCATTTTTCATCTTCTTACCTTAGGCAACTTTTCACTGGTATTCCTGGAACTTTACTCTTTTTGTCCAGATTTCTTTCTACATGAACGTGATTGTGTTGGACAGTTCGTCGAAGGAACAAACTTTAGTCGCCATTTCACATATCGAGTTCTTTTGATTCCTCAGGCTCCATTGAATCAATTGGGCATCCAAACATTGGAGATCCAGAGGTGAATAGTTTTATTCCTTGAACAGCTCTCAAATCAAAACAATCGGTAGGTTTTTGCCTATAACTGTGATTTTGTTTTTCTATAATATTTTCTACATTTTGTTTATTTATTTTATTTATCGGTCTCATACTTGGCTAGGCACGATTTCTGACAGAGAAAATTGGTTAGGTGTCACTCTAGGGTAGATATTTCTAGTCGTGTGTCTTCACGTCTCACTGCCAATGAGGATCCGTCATCAATCCCCACTCTTAAAAAAAAAATCTCCATTATCCTCGTACCTACAATGAGGTCACTCTGAGGCGTATAATGGTTCGTCACTTTTTGAGCCATCACAACATATATCGGGCTCCGGAACCAACCGAGTATTTGCCTATTGGTCAACTAGGCGAGGTAGCTATTTATCAAGATAGCCTTAAGACGAGTCTTAGATCTCCTCTTCGTCCATTTTTGGTTGAATTCTTTTGTTCTTATAATTTGACTTCTAGTCAATTAGTTCACAATGCTCTTAGAATATTAAATTATTACTTTTAGTTTGTTTAAAACATAATCTTGAACATTCTGTCACCATATTTCTTATCTTTTTTAGATAAATTTTCTCGACCTTTACGGCTGTTATGTGGTCTTTTGCCATCGAGATCAAGGTCTTTCTGCTCATGAACATTTTCGAATACCCAGTGGTCTTTTCCCTTCGAGATCAAGGTCTTTCTGCTCATGAACATTTTTGAATACCCAGTGGTCTTTTCCCATCGAGATCAAGGTCTTTCTGCTCATGAACATTTTCGAATACCCAATTGTCTTTCTTCAAATAGTGGTTGGAAGAATGGGTATTTTTTTGTAACTTCATGTTCCATTTACCTACCGCATAGAGGGTCCCTCCGCTTGATGAATTTAACAAGACACCTATACTTTATAAGCCAGAATTTGGCTCACTAATAATTTTGCAATCGATTGAGCCTCTTGGCCGAGCTATGAATGACTCTTTGGTTGACAGTGCTTTGGTTTTTGTGGGCATCAGCTGTCCATATGGTATGTTTATCCGTACTTCATTATATTCAAAAAAAATGTCTATCAATACTAAGTAAACTTATCTTCTTTTTTAGACATGTCTATCGATCAATTCATTGAAGGCATCTTAGAAGAGCTAGCTCGGAGGAATGATCAGTCTCAACAGAAGAGTTCTTTCTTCTACTGAAGAACTTGACGCACATTTGCCTCATTCAGTTTGTCGACCACTACAGTTGTGAGAAAGTTGTTCTCTTCCTCCAATCGTCCGTCCTCTCCTTCCTGGTGTTACTCAATCGACTCATATTCCTCCTGCTTCCAATCAAACTCCTTCATGTAAATTCCATCGGCCAATTGAAAAAGTGACTGAGGACTTCCAGATTATGGAAAGTTGTTTAGATTGGAAAGTGGTCTAGGCTAGAAAAGATAAGTCCCCCAAGAGTTTGGAGAGATCGATCATGGTAGATAAACGCTGGGTAAGGCCTTTTCAATCTCTGTATTATCCTTGAAACCTTACTAGAGATTTATTTTTAAGTATTTAACTTAAAAAATTTCTGCAACAGATCCTTTTCCTTCGTCATTCAGCTTTTCGCAAAATTCATGGTCAGTTAGAGAAATTGGAGCAGATTGGTCGTATTCTTTAGAAGAAAAATGGGGCTCTACAAGAATGTAGGAGAATAATATATCTAAGAAAGAAACCATGGCTGAGGAGAGAGGGATTCTACTCAGTGGTTTGTTGAGAGTCGTAAAATTCGAAATTAGAGGGAGCTCTCGACCAAATCACTTTTGAGCTGGCTAAAAAACGTGAAGCAACTGCTGAAGAGCATAAGATGAGTAATGAGTACATCACGGACGTAGGTATGGTTAGCATACGCAGGTCGAGATATGGCGTTCATGGAAAGCCGTGAATACCATGACTTAGATATGACTGGTCCTCCCTTTATGCATGTGGTCGATGATGATGATGACAACGAAGAAAAGTAGGATGTTCGAATCATTTTGACATTGCAACTTTCTTTAAGTAAGATAAACAATTGATAATACAATTATTTCCAATTGGCGTGGGTAGAATGGTGATTTATCTTCGCCTAGAGATTTTTTTTTCCTCCTATTTTTGCAAAATACATGTTGACTTGTTTTGTCCGCATGGAGAGGTGGTTGATCCCTCGCCGGGAATTGAAGCACTTATGCTCCCTCTCAACTTTGCTTTCACGCCTAAAAAATTTCTTTTGTCAATGCTTGAATATTAGTCATACCTTCAAGTTTTGAGTATTTCTTCTTTTTGTTAATGCCTTATCATAAATACTCTTGGGCCACTTGACCTTAGTCAAGGTTTGTAATTTGAATATCTCGGCCATGGTAGGATACTTGTCCGGGTTCAAGGTTTGTAATTTGAATATCTCGACCATGGTAGCGATTTTGTATCTCTAATAATTCCGCAAGTGCACGGATCGCTCAAGTAATAAAGTGGATTTTGAGTCCAAGTATCGTTCCCACGAAGATTTAGATAATTCAGCTCAATTATACTAACCTTAACCGAATCTAATGAACTTTTGAATGTTTGTTTCTTAAACTAATTAAAACATGAACTAAAATTAATTAACTAATTATAAATCAAACAAATAAGAAATTAAACCAAATAAGAATTACTTTAAAATTGAAAAAGAAAAGAAAAGAAAAGTGTACTAGGATCTCGAATCTACTTATATCAATTATCTTTAACCCGAACTATTAAATTTGATAACATGATTTACTTATGAAGATCAATATTCCTAATTTAATTTAATAATCTCTTTCGAGTAGAATTAAATCTATTCCTATATGCTAACCCGACTATATTTCTATGACGAATGCGAGCATACAAGAATGCATTAGAATTTGTGAATACTTAGAGATCACGTAAAAGCATAGCAAGATATTTCTATCCCCTATCTGGACTCTCACGACAATTAATATATGTATAACCTATTTTCCTTCTCTCGAAGGTAAAACAAGCCACAAGAATCATACAACTATTAGCATATAATTGTAGATGAAGAGAAAATCAATATCAATTGTTCAAAAAATAGAAACATGCTTAAATATCAAAAACTAGGTTCAAGAATTAAAGATTCATGATACAAACTTCATCACGATCCTAGCACTAATTAATTCTAGCCTAGCATACTAATAATATAAAATAAAGAAGAGATGAAAATATGGAGTTCATCACCAAAAAAGGATAGAATTGTCCCGCAGCCAAAAGTTAGCATGGGCGGCTGTTCAAGGTTTGTAATTTGATTATCTCGACCATGGTAGGATACTTGTCCATGTGGGCTTAAACAACCTTAGTCGATGTTTGAGCCTTTTTACTGATAACTCAAAATGCATCATCATTGAGTTGAGCATTGTAATAAATGGTTTTGTTTATGTCTAGCCTTTTTTATTTAAACTAGGAAATTTTTTGATGGGACAACTCGACCATGATCAAGGAGTTCACCCTGGGCCACTTCAACTTAGTCAAAATATTTGCCTCTTCGTTTGACTGTAGTCGAGAGGTTTATCTGATATGGCAGCACAACATTAATCATCTTGCTTCGAATACTTGAAGCAATGAAAGTTCGTGGTTGGGAAAAATTGTAACGTCCTCAATTGTTCTGGCTACTAAACATTCTTCAAACCCTGCATTTCTTACAAAATCACTAATAACTAGGCCATCAAGGCAAGATTGGAAACTGTATTTACTGTCTTAACTTTCGATTTATACCGGTAATCGGTAGGAGGACGATATCCGGTTGACTGTTGTAAAATATTTACTGTCTTAACTTTCTCTTCTGGCTATTTATATTGTGTCCTTCCCGAGTAATATCTGTGGCCTTTAATACCTCTTCTTGATCTATGTATTCTTCGCCTTGTCTGACGAGCTCTATCATGGATGCCTGCAGTTTCCTAGACAGGTTTGCCCTAAATGTGTGATTCTTCAGACCGTTCATCAGTGATGTCATGACCGATGACATCTGAAGATCTTATATTCCAAGAGATACCCTACTGAAGTGAGATAGATACACTCGTAGCGACACTTGCATAAGTCCTATAGTTGTTTTCTTCTTTCTAGCACTGCTCAAAAAGTAATCGACAAATTTATTCGCAAAGTCAGCGAACGTACTAATAGATTGTGTTGTCAAAGTGTCAAACCACTTCCTAGCATCTTTTCGTAAAGTCATCAAAAAAGCGCAGTAGGCTATAACATCTAGCCAGCCGTGCAATCTTACTCAGTCTTGGAATGTGCTTATATGATCGATGGGATCTGATGTTCCATCGAATTCATCAATCAGCTCTTTAAACTTTGAAGGCAACAGAACTGTTATTATTTCTTCGATGAACAGATGCTCTTTAATGGATATATGTCATTCCTCATTCTTCCTTTGAGCGATGGATTCCTCCACCTTGTGGTTCAGAAGGCTCTCAAAATTCAATGGAACAGCTGGAACATCCGAGGTTGACGCCTTAGGTGTCGATGTAAAATCGATTGGAGGCACATTCGCAACCAACGATAGGGGAGTGGTAACCTTTTGAAGCATCGTCATAATGGTAGTCATTTGATCCTGTAATGCTACGAACTATTGTATCGTAACAAATTCTGACTGTGGTGTCTCCTCCTCATGTGGCAACGCAGCCAGACTCTCGGTGGTCTACCTCTACCTCTCTGAGACATGGTTTTATGTTCAATTCTTGGGAGAAACTAGCTGAATATCTTCTTTGTTTTGTGATTGTATCGACAAAGAATAGAAGTACTCAAACTTGTTATCTAAGGAATTTAATTTCCACAGACGATGTATATTGATGATTGTGTGTTTTGTGAATTACAAAGATGTAATTGCAGATAGAACTTTGGTCTAATGGTTCTGCCTAATTGGGTGATTCTATCATGTTTAGAAAGAAGATCATATATTTATAGACAGTGTGCCTTTCAGCTAATGTGGCAATGACTTACAAATACTCAGCCGCATGAACTCCAACTATTATGGAAATATCAGCCGATTAAAAAGAATGTCTACCTCGATCACTACGTAGTTATGTTGTCGATATCAAGATCATAATGACTTATGGTCGCAACACAAGATTGTCTATGTATACCTAGCATAAAAAG
Organism: Forsythia suspensa; assembly: GCA_023638005.1. NCBI lineage: Eukaryota > Viridiplantae > Streptophyta > Magnoliopsida > Lamiales > Oleaceae > Forsythia > Forsythia suspensa. Next base: position 13,553,703 of record CM042664.1, on the reverse strand, counting down.
AATCAAACAATTTTCTAAATCTTATTGAAAATTTGATCCACCTCTAAAACATAATGGCACACTAATACACAAAAAGATTGCACAGTTTAACCCATAATTAATGAAGAAACTACTACATCACTACTGGTACTCTGAATAGAATGTCGACTAAGCTAATAAATAAGTTGATGGCTTGCATATGGTTATACATGCACATGACTAGAGTATTAACTCAAATATCATTAAGGGGTTCTCTCAATTATGATTTGCTCAAAATTGTCCCCAAAAAGAGCACCACTAATATAGTCCCAAAATTAGAAAATTTCTAAACAAGACAATAAACAAAATTATAAATGTTGCATGAATATACAAAGTTAACAAGGAAAATGGAAAAGTGATCGAGAGAACATTTCTCAAAAGGAAGGAAATGAAGTTGATTCAGCAAGTTCGACACAAAATTCAATAATTAGGAATTAATTTACACAAAAAGAATACATATACATAAATATAAATGAAAATGAGAATAGGATATTGGTTCTTTATCGGAAGAGAGCAAATGAAGAATGTAAAGAAATGGAAAGATAATCTGATTTGACGGGGACACATGTGGAAAAACCTTAGTCACAAATGGTGAGAAAAGGTAGAGATTTCTGCCTTGAAAAGTCTGAGAATAGGAAAAATTGAGGGCCGGTTTTATTTCTTCAATTTAAGTTATAAGGGTAATTGTGGTATTAGTAAAAATTTGCCTGAATTTTTATTACAAAAAAACCAAGAGTGTTATTTGCGAGTAATTTTTAAAACTGTTTGGATCTAAGAGGGAAAAGTTCATATGTTTGACTTAAGGGTTATTTCTCATTAAATCAAAACTGTTTAATTTTACTCAAACATGTTAAGCTGGAGTTATTTGGATTTTAAACTGGAGATATTTTCAAATTGGATCTGACCATGTGTGTGCGCGTGCATATTTGACAATGCTGAAATTATTTTTTAAATATTTATAAATTGTCAATCCTATAAAATTTGTTCATAATTAGTGGGTCCTACTAAATGTGTTCTTAAAAATATGTTTTGACAAGTTTGATCATCTTGTTAACGCGCTTTGTTTGTGTAATTAGACTAACGAACCACGAGATATTCTATGTTTTTTCTCATACATGAGCTGTGGTTGTGTCACGAGCTATTCCGTTGTGTCGTTCCTTGGGTTCAATGTAACAATAATAGTAAATGAACTCAAATTTTAATAAATTAAGAATTGGTTATGCGAATTGATTTTTTCTATTTTGTCCGATTTAAATTTCTAACATAGTTAGTAAACTTGTTTAAATAAAATCCAACCTCAATTTTGTAAGGAATTGACATATACATGCATAGCGAAATTGAATATACAATTCCTATAAGCGGAATCAACATTGTACTTAGATAAAGATGATAGAAATTTATCTTGATGAACACCTTGGAATCTGATTATTTGATTAGATGGAGGTACAATCTGCAATACCACAGTTGTCCAATTGTCCAGCCTCAAATAGTAATCTACACAGCAAGAATAGATCTTGACTTCTACGATCAAGAATGATTACTGATAGAACTTTAGGAGTAATTGTATTGGATTTTGTTTCTTGTTTGTGCTAGCAAATAATGAAAATAAATTCTCTTAATAACATAAATTGTTGTGATCCTAGTATTTATAAGCAAAGACTAATCATAACTCTAGTTCTACTAGAATTGTGTGTTCTAGTCTTACTAGAAATTTGTTAGCTCACAACTAATGGATCAATTAATTAATTTAATTGATTGATTTGGTACAATATGTAATTAAGTGCGATATAACTAATTCGACTTTGGACATTAATTCTTACAAAATTTTCACATTTTAATATTTTGAAGCCTTCCAACTTTTAGTGGATTTTCTTGCATCTCTTCTATTTTATATACACGATGATTATTAGGGGGTATAGAAAAAATTTCAAATTCAATAAAAAAAAAAAAAAAAAATGAACCCTCCAAATCATGTGGGTTAGGTCAACTCGTTCTTACAATAAACTTGACTTAAATTGAAAGAGTTTGATCTATAATACGCTTGAATTGAACTATCGATCTTATAAAGAACCCGCCTATAGAATGATGGATTTCTTATCTAAGCTGACGGATTTCTCATCTAAGCCTAGCTTCCCTTTTTCTCCAATATCGGCTACTCTGGTATGCGGGTGACCCAATAAAAAAAAAAGTGTTTTGCATTTGACAAAATCAAAGGAGTGGTTCGCCAATTCTACCAATTAATTAATGAATTTGTATAATCAAACGTGTTGACGTAATTAATATTCCCACATCCCTTTAGGGTAAGCTTTCTATGCTCCCCCAATGAAACATTACTACTAATATATCAGTCCAACATATTTATGATGGGAAACACCGGCGGATGTGATTTGTTCTTATATCTTTTAAATTTAAAATAAAATGAATTGAGTATAAAAATAAAACAGATAATATTAGAGACATCCCAAATTTTATGATACACCCTTATATTTAAAAAATCATACTAACCTTCCATATTTTTAGTTTCAATTATCATATTCATTCCTTAACCATTTTTGAATAATATCTCATCTAAAATGAGATTTATCTACCTAATATGCCATTGTGAAGTAAAGATGAAACTTTCTACAAATTGTTGTTAATCGCTCAAAGTAAATAATAGGAATATAAATTGACACGTTATATCTGAACTTGTTTGACATAATTTTAATTTTAATTATATAAATTTACTTATTTTATTTATAAGTTGTATTGCTTTTTTACGAATATATATATATATATATATAATAAATATATATATATATATATAGTATGGGTAAATTACACTCACTCTTCTAATCCTTTCGGGTTTGTAGCAATATCATATCAATTCAATTTTATTTGCAAATATATATCATCAAGGATAATTGCATCAAGGTCCCCAACGTTTCAAAATCGTTGGGGATATGTCCCTAACCTAAAATAGTAGCACCAAACGTCCCCAACGTTTGAAGAAATAGGCATGGGAGGTCTCTCCTCACACTTTCCGTCAAATTTCTCCGTTAAAACCAAATTGGGGACTACACGTGATTTCTCTTTCCAAAAAGGCGAGTGGAATTCCCCTCCCCCTCCCTCCCACTCCCACTCCCACTCTTCCTTCCTTCCTTCCTTCCTTCCTTCCTTGTTTCTCTTCAAATCATTTGATATTCTCGCAAAGCTTTCATTTTTTGTGTTGGGTTTGTTTTTACGTGGTGGCGAGACACCCATGATATGGTTGTAGAGAAGGAAAGGGCCGCTTGTGATCGTAAACACGAGGTGGAGAAGGTTGGAAACCGGTGGTGGAAGGTGAGAAAGAGGCGACGGGTGTTGAAGATGAGAAGGTAGTGAATCGGGTTCCTTTAAGGAGGAGAATAATAAGGTTGATGATCTTATTTACCCGTAAAATAAAGTATTGGATGAATTCAAGCACTTGATTCAGACACACTCAACAAGCATGAATTCATCGCTCTGCTGCTGCCTCTCATCTCGGCTTCGGCCAAGGAGGAGGAAAAGAAAGAAGAAGAAGAATCAAAGAAGAGGCAGCAAAGCCGGAACCCGAAGCCCCGGTGGAGAAAAATGAAGAAGAGAAAACTAGGAAGGGTTGAAATCCTCGCCTGAATCTCGACGCAGCTCCTCGACTCCGCTTAATCAGTGTTTGTCTAAAACCAAAAAAAAATAAGTCCCCAAAAATTCAAAACCAAAATCAAACAAAATTTTCATCTCCTCTTGATACTACCTTCTCCAATTTCCGTCTAGAATATTGAAAATGGCTGGCAATGTTGATGTTGATCCCTTCAAGAAGGGAACGCAAGTGGAAGTGAGCTTGGAGGACGACGGTTTCCGGGGGTCCTCCACCATTGTACGCCCCATTTCCAAGAAGACCCACAAAATTCATCTCGAGTTTCACACACTCACGTCCGACGACAACTCTGCCAAGCTGCTAAGGGAGGCAGTGGACCCAATTCTGGTCCGTCCCATCCCGCCACGTGAGACACGATGGTGGTTTAATGCCAGCAAGGACGTTGATGCCTTTTACAATGACGGCTGGTGGGAGGGCATTGTCATTAGTGCCCTCGACGGCGGCCGCTACTCCGTCTTCTTCCGGAGTTCTCGTGAGCAGATTGAGTTTGACGAATCCCAACTCCGCCTCCATCCTGAGTGGGTCTATGGCAAGTGGACAAAATGTAGAATTTTAAATCGCCCCGCCATTTTCGGTCGCGTTTTTGGAGAATTGTTTGGCGTGCGATCCACAATTTGATTTTAACGGAGAAATTTGACGGAAAGTGTGAAGAGGGACCTCCCATGCCTATTTCTTCAAACGTTGGTGACGTTTTGTGCTATTATTTTAGGTTATGGACATATCTCTAACGATTTTGAAACGTTGGAGACCTTTGATGCAATTATCCCTATCATCAATATCATTTCATTAATTCGTACAAATAAACCATTTCCCAAATGGTCTTTATTTTTGACGATTTTGCACCTAATTTAAATAAATTAAAATAGTAAAATATAAAAATAAAATAAAAAGAACAATATAATGAAAAAATTACAGTTTTTAAAAAGTACAAAATGTTAAGAAATTATAGAAATAAGGTAGAAGAATAAAAGAGATGTGAAATGAATTGTGTGTTTCATTATAATTATGGACCTATATTTATAGGATTCCAAAGTAGGTTACAAAGAGAGTTGGATACAATCAAACAAGGCTTATCTAAATATACTGATAAGACTAAGTATCCTGATAAGTCTAAATAGTCATCAATAATTTTCTCATAATTTTACAACACTCCCCATTTAATGATTATTTCTACAATAACTGTCTCGCTAAAAATTTTGTTTGATAAAAACCCAATGGGACAAAATATCAAACGAAAAGAAAAAAGAGTACAGTAATTGTTAAAGTTTTGGAGTATTAAGAAAATATTACCTCATTAAAACCTTGCCAGAAAAAACTCAGTGGGACAAAACCTGGATTAAGGAAAAATAGTACAGCTACTCTCCTAATATCAATCATTGAAGATCTTTGAGTCGACGCATCCTAATCTCGTGCACCAATTTCTTGAATGTGGATGTCGGCAATGCTTTTGTGAATAAGTCAGCCAAATTGTCACTTGAGCGAATTTATTGAACATCGATGTCACCATTCTTCTGAAGCTCGTGTGTATAGAAGAATTTTGGAAAAATATACTTTGTCTTGTCCCCTTTGATGTAGCCTCCTTTGAGTTGTGCAATACAAGCTGCATTGTCTTCATACAATATTGTTAGACTATCATTTGTTGAAGGTAATCCGCATGATGCTTGGATATGATGTGTCATGTTTCTCAACCATGCACATTCTTGACTTGCTTCGTGCATTGCAATAATTTCGAATGATTTGAAGATGTTCTTTGTCAATGTTTGCTTCATGAGATCTCCATGATATAGTTGTTCCTCCACGTGTAAACACATATCCATTTTTGATTTAGCTTTATGTGGATCGAGAGATAACTGCATCTGCATATCCCACTAAAAACGATCCTAATTTTCGTGAATAAAATAATCCCATGTCAATATTACCTTTTAGGTAACGAAGAATATGTTTAACACCATTCCAATGTCTTTGACTGAGTGCGAAATATATCTTACAAGGAGATTCTGAAAAAGCTATGTCCGGTCGAGTGCAATTTGCAAGATACATTAATGCACCAATTGTATTTAAGTATGGTACTTCAGGTCCAAGAGTTATTTCTCTATCTTCAAGTGGGCGAAATGGATCTTTTTCACTTGAAGTGATCGAACGACCATCGGCGATGTCAATGAATGTGCTTTATCCATATAAAACGTTTTGAGACTTTTCATGTATAAGAAGATTGATGAACAAATAATCCTTCTGGGAAATGTTCAATTTGTAATCCAAGACTGAATTTGGTTTTTCTCAAATCTTTCATCTCAAATTCATTTTTTTTTTTAAAATAATCTGCAGATTTTGTTGAGCTCTTGAAGTTTCTATAAGGTTTAAATCATCAACATAAACCGTCACAATTGCAAATCAATATTTGTTTTCTTTTATGAAAACACAAGGACATACATCATCATTTTTATAACATTCTTTCAACAAATATTCGCTAAGGTGATTATACCACATTCTTCCGGATTGTTTTAATCCATACAATGATCTTTGCAATTTAATTGAGAACATTGTTCCGGGGAATGAATCATTTGCTTCTGGCACTTTAAATCCTTCAGGAATTTTCATGTGTATGTTACTATCAAGTGAACCATACATATATGCAGTTACTACATCCATAAGGTGCATATCGAGCCTTTGTGACATAGTCAAACTTATTAAAAATCTAAATGTGATGGTGTCCATTACGGGAGAATATGTTTCCTTATAATCAATCACAGGTTTTTGTGAGAAGCCTTGGGCTATGAGTCGGGTTTTGTATCTTGTAATTTCATTGTTTTCATTCATTTTTCTTACAAAGACCAATTTGTATCGTACATGGATTACATTTTCAGGGGTTCGAACTACAGGTCCAAACACTTTTTGTTTTTCTAAGGAATTCAACTCCGCCTGTATGGCTTCTTTCCATTTTGGCCAATCATTTCTATTTTGACAATTTTTAATAGATTGTGGTTCAGGATCCTCATTTTGTAAGATATCTAGTGCCACATTAAAGGCGAATATATTGTCCACGACAATATTATTTTGTTCCCATAATTTATGAGATAATAAATAATTTATTGAAATCTCATTGTTTTGGACACTTGTGGTTCTTCGGGAATCACATTATCGATGTTTGATTGATCAATCGTTTCTACCATTGTTTCATTAAAAGTTTTTAGTTGGGTTTTATCTTGTACCTTTTTTTTCGAGCTACTGAGTCTTTGACACCAATCGGTCAACCACGCTCGGGCGTATTTGAGATTCATTTGCTATGGCGTATTGTCCTATAGGGACATCAATTTTTCGTAAGTATTTTCATTGGAACATATGACTTTGTCACTTTCCTTGTATCAACGAATACATCGTGTAATTGGCTTGCAACTATTTACAAGTGAATGATGTTCTCAACTTCTTGCTCACATTGATTCTTCGCAGGATAAAAATGAGAGGCAGTGTTTTCATTCCAAGAAATTTTATCTTGTTTTTCGGGATGCGCTTTTTCCCCTTCCAAAGTTGAGAAATTCATTTCATCAAAATGACAATCTGCAAAAGCGTGCAATAAATAAATCACACGTTAAAGGTTCAAAATACCTAATAATAGATGGCGAGTCAAACTCAACATAAATTTCAAGTCTTCGTTGGGGACCCATCTTTATACGTTGTGGGGTGAAATTGGGACTTGGACAAAGCACAACCAAAAACTCATAGATGAGAAATATTGAGTTCGTGACCAAATACAAGTTGTAAATGTGATTATTCATGATAAGCGGTTGGTCTTATACTGAACTAATAATGCAAGCATGTAATATAGCATAACCCCAAACAGATGTTGGGAGTTTTGTTTTCATAAGTAAAGACCTAGCAACCAATTGAAGACGTTTGATAAACGACTCTGCTAAACCATTTTGTGTGTGGTCATGAGCAACTAAATGTTCAATGAGCAACTGAATGTTCAACAACAATCCTGATTGACATATAATAATCATTGAATGCTTGTGGTATAAATTCACTAGCATTATCAAGACGGATTGTCTTGATTGAGTAATCGAAGAATTGAGCTCGTAGTTTTATAATTTGAGCAAGTAGTCTAGCAAAAGCTACATTTCTAGTAGAAAGTAAGCAGACATATGACCATTTAGTAGAAGAATCAATTAATACCATAAAATAACTAAATGGTCCATATGGTGGGTGTATCGGCCCACATATATCTCCATGAATTCTTTCTAAGAAAGTTAGAAATTCAACACGAACCTTCGTAATAGAAGGTCTAATGACTAACTTGTCTTGTGAACAAGCAGCACATGGATAATCATTAGGTAAAAGAATATTCTGGTTCTTTAGAGGATGTCCATGTAAGTTATTAATTATTCGACGCATCATTATTGCTCCTAGGTGTCCAAGTCGATCATGCCAAAGCATAAAACTTTTTGGTTCAACGAACTTCGAGTTCGTGATATTGTTTGATTCAAATGTTTTTATGAATGTATAATACATGCCAGATGGGAGTGTCATGAGTTTTTCTTTTATCTTCTTCTGGCCAGATACAAAAGAAATTATGCAAATATATTCATAATTATTTTCTTGCATCGTCTCAATGTGGTATCCATTGCTGCGGATATCTTTAAAACTAAGCAAATTTCTTCTGGACTTGCTAGAATAAAGTGCATCATTTATATGCAATTTCATATTATTTGGTAAGATAATATTAGCTCTTAAGAGCCTTCAACAATATTTGATGTACCGGATATCGTATTAACATTATTTTCTCGCTAATGTTAAGTCCAAAAATATTTTTTATCTTGAAGAATTGTATGAGTAGTTGCACTATCAACTAAACATATATCTTGGCAATTCATCATGAATCTATAAACATGATCATGTAGATATTTTTAAAAATGATTTTATAATAAAAATAATACATTAATCAATCATGAAAAAGTTTGACAATGCAAAATAAAGTCTAACATTGATTCATTTTCTCAATATGATAATTTTTGATATTAAGATAACATGAGTAATTATGCTAGCCCATATATAATTACTCGTTAGATAACATATTCAAGTCAATATTACTTGTAACAACAAACATTTAGTTTAACACAATCACTTGTTATTAGGGCACCCTGAAAATACACATAGATCATCATTGCCGCCATCGTTTTTTTTTTTTTTTTTGAAAAACATGAAATTTGACCAGTGGAAAGCTAATAAAGATGTATTGATCAATTTCATCGATAATTAAAATGATAAGTCTCTAAAATCATACAATAAATGTATAAAATATAATTACATATAAGATGGATACATACGATACAAGTTCCAAAGTTCGTTTAAAATATGCATAAACTTAAGTGGTGTTTCTGAATTCATAAAGTTGTGATTGAAAAAAATAATGGAACCAATAATTTTTGAGAATATTATTATGTAGAAATTATGCTTCTTCATGAAGCAATAACTCAATATTTTTCTTCAAGATATGTGCTTCTTTAAGAACACAATAAATTACTATTTAGACTATTACTCTTCAGGATCATAGATCAATATTCTTCTAGAATATTGTGCAAGTAATATTCTGTCAGAATATTATAATGCTATACTTCTTCGCGATCTACAAAAAATTATTTTAATAATAAAATTACGTTCTTCAAAAAAATATTAATATAATATAAATTTGTGCTTCTTCAGGAGGAATATCAAAATATTAATATATGTAATATATTGTTTCTTTAGGAGTTACAATGCAATATTCTCATAGAATATTGATTGAATATAAGGTCATTGTTCTTCAAGAGCAACGACACAATACAAAATAATTTATCGATTAAGTAAAAGTTTTCACTAGAAAAATCGATCAATTATTATATGATTCGCATTAATCAATGTTAACATGATTTATTATATGCTTTCCTTCGGGAATAAGCATTAGTTGATTAATTACTCATTTATATCACAGTTTAATTATGTGATATAATATTTTTCGAGATACGTGCTTCTTCTAGAGCACAATAAAATATTATTTCGAATACTGCTCAATATTCTTCTGAAATATAAAAATTATAACATCATACTTTATAGGAGCAATTAATATTCTTCTGAAATATTTAAATTGTAATGTTATACTCTTGAGAGCAACTAATATTTTGTCAAAATATTATCGTTGTGCTTCTTCGAGAGCAACAACAAATCATTATTGATAAGTAAAGATTTGCTCTTCAGGAGCAATATTATAATTTTCTAAAAGAATATTATATTTTATAAAATTAGGCTCTTCGGGAGCAATTAATATTCTACTGGAATATTAATGTAATATAAATATTTGCTTATTATGAAGCAACAAAAAAAATATTCTTCTAGAATATTTATATGTTAGGTTTGACATATGACTCTGTCAAAATATTAACATTGTGTTTCTTCAAGAACACCAACATACTATTTGTGAATATATGCTCTTTAGAAGCAATAGTATGATATATATCAATTTAAAATTTATACAAGAATATCGAAAAATAATTATTCAAGTTAAAGACAGTAATCACAATAAGAATAAATTAATGCAATTTACGATATTATTAGTTTTATTCACAATTATCAATATATAGATAAAATCAAAATAACTATCAATATATAGACATGAATTAATATTTAAAAATGTAACTCCTCGTATTCAAGATCAGAAGTTAAAATTAGCAAAAAGTCAAATGCATTTAGCAACCTCAATAATAGTATATGCGGATGGTAAAAAGTGGAGATAAGTGATAAGTCTTTGTGCTCTACAAATATTGTTATTCTGAAAACATGGTGATATTGGTTTCAATTCTATTATACAAATCATAATTTTAAAGAAATTATAAAATATTATCTAATGCTGACTTTTAACGTAATCAATAAATAACTAACAAATACCAACCTTTTAATTATAATGGAACATAGAATTGCTTACCAACAACTGAATCTGAAATTGGGTACTATAAAATCTGTTGCTCGGATGGAACTTTGAAATTGGGTTCAATGATTGCGATCACTTAATAATTAGATTAAAGCATTCGTGCTGATAACGTGTTATGAAATTATAGAAATAAGGTAGAAGAATAAAAAAGATGTGAAATGAATTGTGTATTTCATTATAACTATGGACCTATATTTATAGGGTTACAAAGTAGGTTACAAAGAGATTTGGTACAATCAAACAAGACTTATCTAAATATATTGATAAGACTAAGTATCCTAATAAGTCTAAATAGTCATCAATAATTATCTCATAATTTTACAACACAAAATAGTTTATATATATTCAATTATTTCAAACAATTAAAAAAATACAAAAAGATAAAGAAGAAAAACCCACCCACCCCAAATTGGAGAGGATTCCCCGAAATTGGGAGGATAAGTCCCCTCGATACACGCGAAACCAAGGAGAAGATCTATTTGGTTTCACGATAAATCAGATCGTCTATTACTAGCAATTTGCGTCATTTTAGTTTTATTTTCGGCCAAATTTTGCAGAAGATAGTCTCTATTACTTAACAAAACCCGAGAAACCTTGTTCCTTAAATTAATAATTAATTGTCTTCCTTTTTATTTACTTCATTATCTAATTTTTGTAATTAGCATTCTTCTATTCGTGGTATTTCAAATTAATATAAAATTTAATCTAAAAAGTGGCATCTATGGAGAATCAAATGCCCGAAAGAACCCAGACAAAGGTAAATTACCATTTTCGTTTGGTTTGATAAAAAATAGTAAAGAAAATAAACGAGATAAATAAGATGAAAAGATGGGATTCTAACATAAAATAATAATGATTGGATGTCAGGAACCCATATCCCATATTATTCTGTGAGATATTCAACTGGAATACTTGAGATATTCTCACCATTTTTGGAGCATTAAAGAAAGCTCAAAATTTTTGGAAAGGATTGTAAGGGATAGATAATCATTGTAGTACAAACATGGCCGGTCCTCCCTTGAGGCAGAAGAGGCACAGGCCTTAGGCCCAAATGTAGAGGGGGGGCCCAAAAAAAAAATGATCAGCCATTCAGCCCAAAATGAAAAAAAAAAAAAAAATTAATAGCCATTTTTTCTTTCCTTCACGAATCACGGTCCACTGGGGCCCAATACCTCAATCTCAAGGGCCAAGGCCTCAAATGCTCAAATGCTTCAATTCAGATTTCAATCCTTTAGTTCATGAGCCATTTTAGCTGAATCTTCACCGTGAAGACTTCACGTGAACGTGAATAGTACGTGATCTTCCTCTTCCCTGATTCCCGCCTCATTGATAATTGATTCAGCCTTCAGCCTTCAGAATCGGTCAGTCCATATCCATCACGCCATTTTAGCTAAATGCTATATTGTTATAACTATTGCCTGAATCTTCATTCTTCACCGTGAAGAGTCGAAGACTTCAACGTGATTTCGACATTACGTGAGCGGTGAGCGTGATCATATTCACCGTCAGGGCCTCATCTCAATCGTAGAAGGCGACTTAGCGAGCGATTGCTCTCCAGACTCAACTAGATTCTGGAACCGAAAGTGGGAAGAAGGCTAGCCAAGTAAATTTTTTTATATATATTTTCAGTTTTTGTTCATAAATCCTAAGTTCCTTTCAAGAAGATAAATTTTGTAGTTGGTTTTGGACATTTTGGATTTTTGGTTAACTTAGAAATCAGAATTAGAAGTCAGAAAAATAAGTAGAAATTTGCCAAACTTCTCCAGGTCCTCCAAGAGAATACCTTGCGATCGCATGGGCTTATTCCGTGCGATCGCATGGTTTATAGCCATTACGTTCTGCCTCAGAAAAGTCAGACTTACGATCGCAGATTTGTATTACCATGCGATCGCATTGGGTTAATACGTGCAATCGCACGGTTCATAGAAATTACATTCTGCCTCAGAAATGTCAAACTTGCGATCGCATATTTGGATTACCATGCGATCGCATGGTTAGTCTGTTGTGATGTCTGCGCCAATTTACGCGATAATCTTGTATGGATAAATGATAAATGATAAATTGGCTTATCGGGACGCAAGGGATCATAATCGTGATTTTTCAAAGAAACGGATATAGGGCTCAGAATTTTTATTATTATATATTTCGAGAATCGTCTCGACGAGCTGAACAAAACCAATTGCTTTGCAATTGCGGATGATGGATTTTAGCCATTTGAAGTCGCGTCTAGTTAGTTTAAAACGACTTTCTTTAAGTTGCCATGTGTATTTTTGTCTTTTTGCATTTTATTTATCAATTAGAGTTTTATTTTAACTAGAAGTTTTAGTATTTCGGGGTCCTTTTCATTGATTAAGTTAGTTGTTATTGAAGAAGAATATTGTTCTTGGAGTTTTCTCTACCTTAATCAATTTAATTCGGTATTCATAGGAATCAATGAATTGATTTTGAGCTTTGTTTCATTCTTTTACGTTTACACTGCGTTACCTTCATAATCTTAATATAATTTGCTATTTCTCTATTTTGTTAGGTTAATCATTGAACGATAGTCTTATACGATGCCTGAGTCTAGAGCTCAAAAAGAAAAAGGAAGCGAAAGGAATTGGCATTAGTTCAAAGTCAAGAAGGAAATATTGATAAGTACTTCAATTGCAACAAAATAAGAGAGGAAGAAGAAAGCGTTGGAAAATATGAATGTGAATGACAATGACAATGACAATGTGAATGAATCAACTGAGAATGTGGAAGTGAATGACATGAATGAACCTGCCAGTTTGAAAGAATTAGAGGAGAATGATGATGAAAATGTTGAATATAAAGATTTAAATCAAGAGGATTGTTTATCTTTGAATTTAGAAGATCCAAGGAATTGGAAAGAAATTGATCATAAAATGAGAGATTATTTAGTTGCAATTGGTCCAAAAAGAGTTGATGGCATCTTGTTTCCCAAAGATGGTAGAAATAGACATTTCAATTCATCACACTATAAGCAATTACTACCAAATGGGCAGACAATTGATAGAAGATGGCTAGTATATTCAGTTTATTTGGACAGGATATTTTACTTTTGTTGCAAGTTATTTAAAATGCCAAAAACAATGAATCAAATTGGGCAATTGGGTGATGATGGATACAAAGATTGACATAATCTGCATCGGTGTCTTAAAAGTCATGATGGAAATGAGGAGCATATGCGTTGCATGACTAGTTGGATTAAATTGGAAAGCGAGGCTTGAACAAAAAATACCATTGATAGAAGTGTGCAATTGGTGATCAATGAAGAAAGAGAACATTGGAGACAAGTGTTAACGAGGATCATCGCTATTGTGAAAAGACTTGCCAAAATACATTGGCACTACGAGGAGATGATGAGCACCTTCATCCGAGAACAATGGTCTCTTTTGCAAATGATAGAAATGGTTCTTTGAGTTTGATCCGAAGAATGCAAGAGCACATTTTGCGTGCTAAAGTGCGTGAGATTCATTATACATATCTCGGTAAAAAATACAAAATGAGGCGATTCGGATGTTGGCGGTGAGGTGAGAAGTTCAATTATCAAGAAAGTTAAACATGCAAAATATTTCTCGGTCATACTTGATTGTACTCCAGATGCAAGTCACGAGGAGCAAATGTCTCTAGTAATACAATGTGTGGATGATTCAGCAAACGCACCAACGATACAAGAGTATTGGCTTGCATTTTTGAAGGTAGATGATACAACGTAACTTGGACTTTCAAGCTGAGCTTCAAATTGTATTAACCAATCTTGAGCTTGATATTGATGATATTAGAGGGCAAGGATATGACAATGGATCTAATATGAGTGGAAGGCACAAAGGTGTGCAAAAAAGAGTAATTGAAATTAATTCGAGAGCTTTCTATACTCCATGTGGCTGTCATAGTCTTAATCTGACATTATGTGATATGGCGAAGTGTTGTCCTAAAGCTATGTCTTTCTCCGGAGTAATACAACGCATCTACATATTATTCTCTTCTTCTACCAAGAGATGGAAAATTTTCAAAGATAAGGTTGAAGGTCCGACGGTGAAGCCATTGTCACAAACATGTTGGGAAAGTCATGTTGAAAGTGTCCGACCAATTAAAGAGCAAACTGCACAAATAAGAGACGCTTTACTGGAATTGGTAGATATTAGTGAAGATCCTAAAATAAAGAGTGAAGCTGAGTCCTTAGCAACATATGAACTTGAAAATATTGAATTCTTGCTTGGAATGGTAATATGGTACAAGTTGTTGCATGCAGTCAATACTATAAGTCATGATGGATACAAAGATTGGCATAATCTGCATCGGTGTCTTAAAAGTCATGATGGAAATGAGGAGCATATACATTGCATGAGTAGTTGGAATGAATTGGAAAGCGAGGCTTGAACAAAAATACCATTGATAGAAGTGTGCAATTGGTGATCAATGAAGAAAGAGAACATTGGAGACAAGTGTTAACGAGGATCATCGCTATTGTGAAAAGACTTGCCAAAATACATTGGCACTACGAGGAGATGATGAGCACCTTCATCTTTGAGAAGAATGGTCTCTTTTGCAAATGATAGAAATGGTTTTTGAGTTTGATCCAAGAATGCAAGAGCACATTTTGCGTGCTAAAGTCGTGAGATTCATTATACATATCTCGGTAAAAAATATATAATGAACTGATTCGAGATGTTGGCGGTGAGGTGAGAAGTTCAATTATCAAGAAAGTTAAACATGCAAAATATTTCTCGGTCATACTTGATTGTACTCCGGATGCAAGTCACGAGGAGCAAATGTCTCTAATAATACGATGTGTGGATGATTCAACAAACGCACCAACGATACAAGAGTATTGGCTTGCATTTTGAAGGTAGATGATACAACAGGACTTGGACTTTCAACTGAGCTTCAAATTGTTTTAACCAATCTTGAGCTTGATATTGATGATATTAGAGGGCAAGGATATAACAATGGATCTAATATGAGTAGAAGGAACAAAGGTGTGCAAAAAAGAGTAATTGAAATTAATCCGAGAGCTTTCTATACTCCATGTGGCTGTCATAGTCTTAATATGACATTATGTGATATGACGAAGTGTTGTCCTAAAGCTATGTCTTTCTCCCGGGAGTAATACAACGCATCTACATATTATTCTCTTCTTCTACCAAGAGATGGAAAATTTTCAAAGATAAGGTGGAAGGTCCGGCGGTGAAGCCATTGTCACAAACACGTTGGGAAAGTCATGTCGAAAGTGTCCGACCAATTAAAGAGCAAAGCGCACAAATAAGAGGCGCTTTCTTTGGAATTGGTAGATATTAGTGAAGATCCTAAAATAAAGAGTGAAGGCTGAGTCCTTAGCAACATATGAACTTGAAATTTTTGAATTCTTGCTTGGAATGGTAATATGGTACAGGTTGTTGCATGCAGTCAATACTGTAAGTAAATTTCTTCAAGCCGAAAATGTGGATATTGATTGTGCTATCAACCTCTTAAAAGGACTTGTTTCCTTTCTCGATGATTATAGAGAAACTGAATTTCTATTGCCATGGATGAAGCAAAAAAAAAATTGCAGGTGAAATGGGAATTGAAACTCTATTTCGGAAAAAAGCGTACTATTCAAAGGAAGAAGAAGTTTGATGAAAGTGGCAATGATGAGATAAAGCAATCAGTGAAGAATCTTTTAGAATTGATTACTTTCTCTTTATAATTGATCAAGCTCGATCTTCACTCCAAACTCGATTTGAACAATTCAAAAAATATGAAGAGACCTTTGAATTTTGTTTAATTTGGAGAGGTTCTGAGTGTAAGTATTGCAAGTTTGTTGAAATCTTGTATGAATCTTGAGAAGTATCACGGAACATAATGGCCGTTTAGACATTAATGGAGATGATTTATGTTACGAAACGATCTTTAGGTGTTATTTACCAAGTGAAACCAAGAGAGCAATTGAAGTACTACAACATTTGAAGACATTGAATGGTTGTTTCCCAAATGCTTATATTGCTTATAAAATTTTGCTAACCATACCGGTTCTGGTTGCATCTGCAGAAAGAAGTTTCTCTAAGTTAAAGTTGATCAAGGCGTATCTCCGTTCAACTATGTCACGGGAAAGATTGAATGGATTGGCTATGTTATCAATTGAGAAAGAAATAGTTGAACTACTAGATTATTCAAATTTGATTAATATTTTTGCTTCTAAAAGCGCAGAGCGGGTTGTATTTAAGTGATCATTTAGAACACTTTTGATATCATTACTTTATCATAATATAAATATTTTGTATAATATATTTTGTTTGTCGTTTTATTGTTGAGTTTTAAGTTAACATTAGTTTTGTAAAAATCTTATGAATTTTAAGGGCATATTCGGTGTAGTTTTTTTGGAAAAAAATGGGTTTTTTTGAGTACTTTATTGACTTTTCAAAAATTTTTGTAGTGTAAAAAAGTTGAAAAGTCAAAAATTGTAGACAAAAAAATGGATTTTTTGGGGAAAAAATGGCTACCGAATATGCCCTATATGTATAATATAATTTGCGACTCATAAGGGGGCCCAATTTTCGAAGTTCGCCTCAGGCTCTAAAAATTACAGGACCGGTCCTGAGTACAAAAGCCATGTATTACCTTATGAAATTGAAGTTGTGTGTATATCTATATGTTAGAGGTGTTAAAATGCATGACAACTTTTGGGTTCGCGAAAAACCAGAGGTTTATTTGGGTGGGGTGTAGAAAAAGAAAGAGAAGAAGAAGGTGTGTTTTTTTTTTAAGTTGTTTAATAATTGATTGCAACTAGACTATTTTACAATTTTAAAGAAGTTAGGGACGTCAACTACAAATTTTTCTATTTTAATTTGTTTAAGCTAGGGGAAAAAAACTATTTAGAGACCATCTAAGCGAATTAATTAAAGTTATAGATCATATCCATGAATAAAATTGAATGTGATTGAAATTGCTACAAACTTGAAAGAATTGAGAATGTAAGTGTAATTTACCCATAAAGTATTTAATTAAACAAATTAGTTATTTATAGGAAATTAGTGTAATTGGTCTCTATCGTATGCTCATCATGCTCAAATGGTCCATAACCTTTCATTTTGAGTAGAGAGAATCCCAACCTACACTACAAGAAATATATGCTTTCCTTACAAAATTTTCGCACACAAATTGAGATTTGTCAAAGGAATTAACTTTTCTCCACAAACCCATTTTTTGATAGGGCCATGATTTTTTTTGAAATTTTCAAATGTGTGATAGCTTGTGCCCCCACACACATACACATTTGTCCTGACAAAAAAATTAGTCGAACAGAGCATATCTTTTGTCGACAAAAAGAAGACTAATTTATAGGGTAATATTTAGTGGAAAAAATTCCTGATTTTTTTTTTTAGTATTTTTAGTGCACAATATCTATTTTGAAGAGAAAACTATAATAAATAGAAATAAAATAAAATATAATTAAAATTAAAATTAAAAAATAACAAAACGTGAAATCCTAAATTTTTCCTCTTCCTCTTCCAATTTTTCCCTCCTCTTCCCTCTTCGTGCCTCATTCTTCCACCCCTCTCATCTCCCCCAATTCACAATATTTGAATCGGCCCGCCATAACCACCACTGCCGATCAACCCATCACGCCGCTCACCGTCAACCAGTCCTATAGTCGCCGTCTCTTTCACACAGGTTAGTCTTTATGTCCTTAATTTTTTTTTTTCATAGTTAGCCAATAAAATTAGAATTTAATGAAGAAAATGGGGGTTTTTAATTGTGAAATTAGAAGTAGCACTTGATGAATTTTAATTATGAAGAAAAGGGGGTTTGGGGATGAACCAGGAAAAGATTTTAATTTGAATTTTTGTTGTGCGATTTGTATCCACGATATGTTGTCATTTTCTTTTTTCGCAAAGTAATTTATTATTCGACTTGACAATGATGGATGCAAAAGTTTTGCCCACCAAGTTCAATTGTTTTCATAGCATTTTATATATTTCATCTTTATGTTTTTATTTCTCTACTTTTTTAATTGCCCTCTTTCTTTATTTTCATTTATGCACATTAAAGTGGCTTATTGAGTTTAGCGATTTGAATTTACTAGATGGTGGATATTAAATTTGGAATCTTGATTGAAGTTTATATTTTCACCACCAAGGGAACTTCCATTACATTGCTTGTAGTAATAGTGTTATTGATGTGGTCATGTATAAGAGAATGTTCAATTATGATCCATTTGAAATAGCAAATTACCTTGACATAATTGCACAAATTGTATCTGCTAGCATTGCTGGTGACATGGTTCTTGCGGCTGCTTATGCACATGAGTTGCCTCGTTATGGCCTTGAAGTTGGGCTCACTAATAATGCTGTTGGTATGGTTGCTTCCTAAACCAATATGTCGAGTTGTTTTGGCATGACAAATTTAAAATTTCTCACACTTGTTATGAAAACTAGCTTCTTGCCTTTGGACTTTTGTTGGCCCGCCGACTTCTCAAAAACTCTTGAAATGGATGAAGAGTATGAAGGAAATGTTGAGGTAACTACTATTTTCTCTCTTTATCGGTGGTTGCTTCTGAGGATACATGCTTGTGTGCTGTGAGTTATGGAGATCCTCACACGAGTAATTTTTATTGATTACTTATTCCTTGCGAGGCTAGTGGAGAGGATTTCTCGGTTGAACCTCTTCGAAAGTCGGAGGCCTTTTTCGCGCACCCTTGGATGTTGGTCTTATACGAACTACAACCGACAATCGTGTTTTTGGTGCCCTCAAGGTAGCATTCCAACTCTTTATGTGTTGACATTTGGAGTTGTAAAAGTTAAAAATAGCTCTCTGAATTGAATTAATTACTTTGGTCCTAAGCCTAACATTCACACTATTTCGTCAACTATCTTGCACTTAGGCAATTCCTAGCTACTTAAGTTAATAATTCTAAGATTAACTCCTTATTTATGAGTAACTACAATATTGCTTCATTGTCATATAATTAATTAAAATATATATGCTTGTTTTGGATGGATTAGTGAGTTGTTTTGTATCTTTGATCATAGGGAGCATTGGATGGTGGACTTGACATCCCAAGTAGCGACAAGAGATTCTCCTCTTAACTTGTTCCTCTAAATGTGCATTCATTGATGGAAGACGAGCTTGAGAAATACCAGAATCACTTTAGTGGGTATATTAAGAGGGAAATCGATGAATATGGGTTATAGGAGATGTATAAGAAGGTCTATGCGGCCATTCGTGCTGATCCTACACTAAAGAAATCTAAAAAGCAAACACCTAAGGAGCACAAAAGGTAAAGCATTTTTGTGGGGCCTGTTTTATTATTCTTCGTGATCAAATAGGGGTTTATTGGCTTTGCTAAGTAACATGTATACTTGAACAAATATTGTGTTCTCTTGGACAAATTGTTCGGTGCTATACAACATGGATTCACATTATTTAGTTGATCATATACTCGGTTAGTAACTACAGTTTTTTTTTTGTTTACTTCTGCAGATACAACAATCTTGGTGAGGATATGTAGCATATCTAATTTACGAAGACAAGGAGTTATGTTTTTTTAAGATGTATTATAATTGATAAAGCTTATACTCTTTTTAAGTTTATCTTGGTGAATGGTTTTTATTTGTATTTTGGTACAATATTTTGAATTTAATGTTATAAGGATTGACATTAATAAAGTCTTAATTTAATTTGTTGTCTTTTTTGCATCTTTATATTTTTTTGAAGAAAGTAAGCAGAATTAACAATATATAAACAATTATATAAAAATAATTAATTTCTCCTTATAAATTCTATCATTGTAGGAAAAAATAATTTACTTAGCCCACAAATACGCTTTTCCCACAAAATATCATTTGTAGAAAAAAGTAGAATTTGGTCCACATAATTTTTCGACACAAATTTATTTGTAGGAAAAAGTATGATTTAGCCCACAAAATATTTTTTGTCTTGTGCCTACCAAACCTGTTTTGTGGGCCAAAGTAACTTTAGTAAACGAATAATTTTGTCGAGAAAGAACTTAGACGACAAATTGTATTCGTCTCTAAAAGATTTGTAGGAGAGACTTTAGCCCACAAATTTCCACCATTTGTCTTCTTATACCTTTCCCAACGATGTTTGCGCCACAAACGCCCCTACAAAAAATTTTCGTCGGGAAAGGTTTTTCCCCACAAAAAATAACATTTCTCTTCAAATTTATTTTGTATGCGGAACATAAATTTTTAGTAGTGCTATGCCTTTATGTGAGAAATTTGTCCTTTTATTCTATCCAAAACCATCGTTAATTTTGCACTTGATTTACTTTATCCTATAAAGAAGGGACAAATTTGTCAATTTTAAATTAAATAAAAAAATTAGAGATAATTGCATGAAAGGTCTCCAACCTTTCAAAATCGTTGGGATATGTCCCTAACCTAAAAAAATAGCATCACATGTCTCCAAAATATGAAGAAATAAGTATCGTAGGTCCCTCTTAACACTTTCCCTCAGTTTTCTCCGTTAAATGTCAAAATTGGACCTTACGCTCTATATTTATCCAAAACACGCGAGTGAGATTTTAAGGCTAATTAACAGCAAAAATCCATCTCTCTTACACCGGTTTGACTTTTTACCTTTTCTTAGGACAATGGCAACAATCCGCAAACGACCCACCACCGCACTTGGCATTTAAATCATCCATTGAACTACACTTTCTCTTAAAGGACGACATTGATAGCGGAGGCGGCCGGAAGAAGACACATAAAGAGATTGATCACGAAACCCAGAGGACATAGAAGGTGCATGCTCTTAGTCTCACCGATCAACGGACGAGATAAAAGAACTCGCTTGTGAAGCAAAACTTATTGTGGTCAACGACTCTTTTTCTCGATTGACCCATTTTTCACTGGAGGCAGAGGAGGCAACCTCTGGATCGGCGTCGGGTAATAATTTTTTCCACTAGAATTTTCCCTTCCTTTCCTCCTCGACATATTCGATGCACCGAGTTTACGAGTTTGATTACGGCCGAGTTGTTCGGACCGTATCTAAATTTCATTGATGATTATTGGCGTTTATGGCGGGCCGCGGCGAGAATCGCGTGTGGCCATCCGATTGCGATCAAGCAAAGAAATGAACTTTACGAATTTGTTCACTACCACGTCCGCCACCGCTGGTAAGCGGTGTGTGGAATTACATCTATGGGTATTAAGATGATGGTTTTGGTAATTTTGTTGAGTAAGCAATATGATTAGCTTCTCGACGCTTGGAGGCAATGGCCGTTGCTTTTGTGCTTGCGTTCTCTTCCATTTTGGCGTAAACCTATATCCCAAACATCAAATCTACAACCATCTTCACAATAATGATTATATTTCTCCCTCAACCCCAATGGCAAACCATCATATAGCGAGTGTAGTCCAATTTTGACTATTATCGAAAAAAATTGACAAAAAGTGTCAAGAAGGACCTCACGATGCCTATTTCTTCATACGTTGAGGGCGTATGGTGTTATTTTAAGTTAGGGACATATCTCTAACGATTTTAAAAGATTAGAGATCTTTCATGCAATTATCCCAAAAATTAAAAAACACAAAAACAGTATTTATTCCTCTACCTACCCTATTCCCACTCCTCTACTCCATGCCATCTCATCCCATCCCACCACAGCCACCACTACCACACTACAATCTCCTGTCAAATGGTAGAAACGAGAGAGAAAACAATATCAACTCCTCAATTTGTCATTAACCTCTCAGTTTTTCTATTAATGACATATACCAAAGTTGTCATTAAAGGCAGATTAAGGGTGACTTTAATCTGCCATTAATGGAATAAACGGGGTGAGTAAAACAGATCTCGAAGAGGTGGACATGGTGAGTGAATCGGATCAAACCATTTCCATCAATATAAATATTAGGTGGTTTTAGATGAATGCGACTTGAATTTGAGTCATGATCTGGCAGTTTGAGCATGATTCAAGGCTTAAAATGCGTTGGATGTTTTTGAGAAGAGGAGACAGTTTGAGGCCACGCTGTCTGTTGTTGAAGAAAAGGGGAGACATTTATTATGGTGATCAAAGCATTTGTTGCCGTGAAGGAGAATAAAATGACTGATGGGATCTTCGTCTATGGAGAAGTGTAATACTAAAGTTGAGGAGAGATGATCAAACTCTTTACCTGTTGAACTGAGAAATCTGGAGTTTAAGAAAAGAAGCACGGGCTTTGTTTGAGATATTAGGATATTGGTTTCAGGCTGAATTGTAGGATTTATAATGTTTTGCTCAATCTTTGGCACATGGTGAAAAATCTAATGGAGTTGCTCAAATCTTTGTCAAAGAGACTTCTCTCCTTAATCTGTCATTAATTGCAGCTTTGGTTTTTGCCATTAATGGCAGAAATTGGAGGAAGGGGGATTGGTGGAATTGGTCCCTAATGTTTATGTTTTGGCAAACAAGACCCTAACATATGTATTTTGGTGCGAAATTGGTCCTTATGGAATGAAAAAGACAAATATACCCTTAGTTTAATTAGAAGAAATTGTATGTGAATTCCTAATCATTACAAAATGTGCAAATAAGTCCAATACTTTTATTTTTTATAAAAGAATTTAAAAAAACTAATGAGTATTTTTTTTTTTTTTGAATTAACACTGTAATAATAAACATGTCAAATAAATTTATTATTTTTATTATAAAGTAATAAAGAGATATCATTGTGAGAAATCATTTTCTCCTTCTTTACTTATAAAATTTTTTCTCCTTCTTTACTTTAAAAATTAAGTTAAATAAATAACAAAATAGCGTATATAATTTTATGACATTGAACTAATCTTATTACATTTTTATTTAACATAAAAATACTAATAAAAATTAATTTACACATTATGTGTTTTATTTTGAATGAAAATAAACGATAAATTAAAATATAAAGAATATAGTTGAATTTCTAATATTTGTAGTTAATAAACATATAACTCAATTAAATAAAAGTATTTGAACATCAAGTTTGTGACAAAGTAATTTTTTTTATATAACAATAAAATAAAATTTTAAATTTTAAATAATATATTTATTACTTCATAATAAAAATAATAATTTTATTTGACATTTTTATTACTAAAGTGTTAATTAAAAAAAAATTCATTAGTTTTCTTTAATTTTTTTATAAAAAATAAAGGTATTGGACTTATTTGCACATTTTGTAATGATTAGGAATCCACATACAATTTCTTTTAATTAAAACTAAGGGTATATTTATCTTTTTCATCCCATGGGGACCAATTCATCACTAAAACACATAAGTTAGAGACTTGTTTGCCAAAACATAAAGCGTTAGGAACCAATTCACACTAAGAACAAAAGGTTAGGGACCATTTGCGCCAAAATTCCAAAGGTTTAACGGAATATTGGATGGATTAAGTTCGAAAAAGAATGATTTGGGCACTACGTGGATAGGTAAATGATGTAATTGCTAAAATTTGAAAGGTATGGATGATTTCTTTCACCAGAGTCCATACGTTATGGACGTTTTGACCAATTTCCTTATGCCAATTGATTGGTGGTGGTGATGGTGGTGGAAAGAAGAATAAATACTTTGCCTTTTTTTTTTTTTTATTATTTATTTTATAATTGACAAAAATAACTAATTTCGCACCTAAAGGCATATATTGAA
Source organism: Forsythia suspensa (assembly GCA_023638005.1). Taxonomy (NCBI): domain Eukaryota; kingdom Viridiplantae; phylum Streptophyta; class Magnoliopsida; order Lamiales; family Oleaceae; genus Forsythia; species Forsythia suspensa. The sequence continues at coordinate 13,529,456 of CM042664.1, read as the reverse complement.
GACCTTTTTGCCCAATAAAAAAAAAAAGAAAAAGATTATGGACCATTTGCGTACGGTGAACATACAATAGGATCCATTTGCGTCAATTTTTCTTATTTACAAGTGTAATTAAATATCAAATTATCAAAAGGTATTATGATAATCTTCAAAAATATTGTAATGATTAATATATTAGATTAACTTAATATTTTATTATATAACATCATGATCATTTAATAATAAATGTTGAGGGTGTATAATGTTTTAATTATTAACGTATATTATTTTTAGCTAAATTTTACTTGAATTGTAAAAAAAAAAATATTTATATTTAACTTATTGTTTTAGTTTATGAATTTATAAATAAGAAATTTTATTGATAAGTTTGCATTTTTTAATATTTAAATTATGTGTACGTAATGTATTATTAATTTAAAAAAAACTTTAAATAGAATAAACTTTAAATAGAATAAATTAAAGAAAAATTGGCTCAAATAGTCTCTAACCTTTTCTTTTATTGTGCAAATGGTCCTTAACTTTTGTTTTTTGATGCGATGTCTAACTATATATATTTTTGGCTTGTGATTGGTTTTTTTATATATAAAAAGACAACATACCCTTACTTTTAGTTTTAAAAATTACAATTAGATTTCTAACCTTTGCAAAATGTGTAAATAAGTCCGATACATTTATTAAATAATATTTAATTTAACATATTAAATATATCATTTGTAATCGTGTCGATTAAATATTTTATAAGAGAAAAATATAAAATTATCAAGGCTGACTTTATGTATATGTAATTGTTATGTGATGTGAAAAATTTGAATAAAAATTAAGTTAAATAAATAACAAAATAGCGTATATAATTTTATGATATTGAACCAATTTTTTTTTTTTTGTTAACATAAAAATACTAACAAAAATTAATTTACATGTTTTGTGTTCTTTATTTTTGAACAATAATAAAACGATAAAATTAAAATATGAAAAATATAATTTGAGCTCTAATATTTATAGTTAATAAACGAATAGTTCAATTAAATGATAATATTTGAGTATCAAATTTGTGATAAAGTTAATTTTCTTTTATGTTGTAATGATAAAATTATTACTTAATAATAAAAAATAATTTTAATTAACACATTTGTTAATAATGAGCTTAACTTTCGGTTATTTTATAATAGTTAAGTAAAATATCTTAAATAATTTAGTATATTATAGATTTGTTAGTTTCTTTTAATTTTTATAAAAAATAAAAAAAATCGGACACATTTGTACTTTTTGCAGTGGTTAAAATCCAATTGAAAAATTTTCTAATTAAGAATAAGGTCATATTTATTTTTTAAGGGTTACTTACACTAATAATTCCCATTCTTTCAGGTTTATATGATTTCATGCCCATTCAATTTTTTAAGCGCATATCATAGCATCCTTCTATTTATTAGCATGCGGATGGTCCCCAAATCATTTATTTTGACAATTTTTTTGACAATTTTACCCTTAACTCAAATAAATTAAATAATAGAAAAATAAAAATAATGGAAAAATTGCAATTGAGACCATAATATTTTCAAAAGCACAAATAAATGCTAATTTTTATATTATTCAAAATAATTAAAAAAAACCCAAACCCCACTTCATCTTCCCAACCCCAACCCCAACCCCAACCCCCAACCCATAAACCAAATCGTCGGCCCTCCGTTTGTCGGCCCGATCTTCTCCCCGATTGCGGTGGGATTCCATGGTCAAAAGACGAAATGAAGAACGAATAAATCCCCAAAACGTAGAATTTGCGTTTGAATAAAACTGAACATAGCCATTGTAATGAGTTTCAAGCCTGAAATTTGCTGGCAATTGAGGACAAAGTTCCGAGAAATTTTGATTGGGATTGTATAATTTAACAGCCAAACAGCCTCCAAGATCAACCAAGTTACTAATGAAACTTGCCCCACCTGCGACAACACCATTATGCAAATTAGCTGCCGCAACCTCCGGGACATAAGAGTTCAGAGCATAAGCGGCACCAGCTCCGGCAGCACCAAGAGCCACCGCGCCACCCAAGCCATCATTGCAAGACCCACCAAACCAAGACCCAAGTCCATATCCAGCCGCAAAGATTAAAACCGAGCCAGCTATCCGAATAGGCAGCGATATGGCATCGGCCAAAGACTGGACACCCGTGAGCTCCCTCTTATCTCCAAAAACATCGGGTTTCACAAAAGCACTAGACGAAGAAGTGGAAATAGAACTCGAATGTTGCTTTGAGGAGGAAGTGCGGATAGTGGAGATTTTATAGTGATAGCAGCGGAAATGAGTTGAGAAAAGGTGGGAGGGATTTCGACAGGCGTTAGGGTCAGGGTGAAGAGGGTTTGGTTTTGTATTTTTTAATTATTTTAAATAATATAAAAAATTTAAGATGGAAATTGGCGCAAATGGTCCTAACGTTTACCATTAGTGTGCAAATGGTCCCTAACGTTTCATTTTTGGCAGAAAGGTCCTAACCTATCTATTTAGGTGCCAATTGGTCGCTTTTAGGTGCATGAAATGGTCACTGTGATGTTTTTTTGTCTTTATTAGAGGGGTAAAATTGTCAGTCGCATTTTTTTTCAACCTTTCAATTAGGCGCAAATAGTCCCTAATCTTGAAATTTGCAATTGGATTCCTAACTTTTAAAAAAGTGAAAATGAGTCCGATACTTTAATTTTTTTTATTAAAAATTAAAAAAAACTAACAAATTGATAATATACTAAATTATTTTGAATATTTGATGAACTATTATAAAATAATCAAAATTGAAATTCATAATTATTAACAAATGTGATAATTAAAATTATTTTATTATTATTAAGTAATCATATTATTTAAAATTCAAACTTTAATTTTATCGTTACAACAAAAGAAGAAAAATAAATTTGTCACAAATAAAAATTTTACTTATGCTCCAATGACTCGATTTTATCTGGTCTTATATTTCTTGGGCCAATCAATCCGATTTTGAGTTACAAGGTTATTGGATGAGTCTTATTTTAAATTTTAATTAATTTTTACATTAAAAAAAATAAAGCAAAAAAAAAAAAATGGTTCCACCACCCCACCTCACCCCACCCCAAAAGCGAGCGTAAAGGAGGATTTTCCCCTCCCGGCCGCATCGGGAACCATTTTTTTTTTTTTTTGCTTTATTTTTTTTAATGTAAAAATTAATTAAAATTTAAAATAAGCTGGTCCAATAACCTTGTAGCTCAAAATCGGATTGATGGCCCAAGAATATGAGACTGTGATAAAATCGAAATGGAGTTGAGCATAAGTAAAATTTTATTTGTGACAAATTTATTTTTCTTCTTTGTTGTAACGATAAAATTAAAGTTTGAATTTTAAATAATATGATTACTTAATAATAATAAAATAATTTTAATTAGCACATTTGTTAATAATTATAATTTCAATTTTGTTATTTTATAATAGTTCATCAAATATTCAAAATAATTTAGTATATTATCAATTTGTTTTTTTTTAATTTTTAATAAAAAATTAAAGTATCGGACTCATTTTCACTTTTTTAAAAGTTAGGAATCAATTGCAAATTTCTTAAGATTAGGGACCATTTGCGCCAATTGAAAGGTTGAAAAAAAAATGTGACTTGACAATTTTACCCGCTAAAAAAAGACAAAAACGTTAGTTAGGGACCATTTGCGCACCTAAAAGGACCAATTGCGCACCTAAATAGATAGGTTAGGACCTTTCCGTCAAAATGAAACGTTAGAACCATTTCATACACTAATGGTAAAGCGTTAGGGATCATTTGCGCCAATTTCCATTTAAGATTTATTTGTACTTTTGAAAATGTTAAGATCTCAATTGCAATTTTTCATTACTTTTTCTTTTTCTATTATTTGATTTATTTAGGTCAAGGGTAAAATTGTCAAACAATTGTTGAAATAGTGATTTGGGTACCAACCGTGTGAATAAATAGAAGGATGGAGATGATATCTCGCTAAAAAAAATTGAATGAGGATGAAATCGTTACATACTTGAAAGAATGGGGACCATTAGTGTAATTAATCCTTTTTAATCAAATAAGGACCAATTCAGCACTAAAACACATAGGTTAGGGGATCTGCTGCAAAAAAACAAAGGTTATGAACTATTTACGCAACAAAGGCAAAGGTTAGGGACTATTTGCACCAATTTTCCTAAATTAAATTGCAACTAATCTTCACAAGGGTATTTTAGGTATATCAAATTTATTTTAAATGAGATAGAGCTTAAAAAGTGATGAGGAGGTGAATGTGATACTCAAAACTAAAAATAAGAAAAATTATAATGATTTTTTAAATATATATTATAACAAAGCTCAGAACACGTTTATGATATTGTTTCAAAATTAAAACTTCGCTAAAATTGTTTATGTGCCTAAGTGATTAAATATTCAATTTGCTTATTCCAAGACCAGGTTCAATTCCTTACGACAAATAATTATTTTTCTATTTTTCTTTGGAAATTTTGGGTAATTAGTCTTTAACTTTTAGCAACCCGAGAAAATGTATCACTGTTGAAAAATATATGGTCATATTTTTCATCTTTTTAAATTGGCCCACTTGATTAATATTCTTGGTTTTTAATGACAAAAGAGAATGTTGGCGTATGCGTTCTAACTATTCACGTTGCCGCCGATTTTAAGCGGCTAAGATGGTAAACAAATTTTTATTCGGCATCATGAGGCAATGGATTTTATTTTGTTTCCTTACATAAAATAATTTGATCACGTGAATATTATGAACATCACTCTTCTAGGTTAAAATATGATGTGAAAATTTGAATAAAAATTAAGTTAAATAAATAACAAAATGAGCGTATATAATTTTATGATATTGAACCAATTTTTTTTTTTTTTTGTTAACATAAAATACTAACAAAAATTAATTTACATGTTTTGTGTTCTTTATTTTGAACAATAATAAAACGATAAAATTAAAATATGAAAAATATAATTTGAGCTCTAATATTTATAGTTAATAAACGAATAGTTCAATTAAATGATAATATTTGAGTATCAAATTTGTGATAAAGTTAATTTTCTTTTTATGTTGTAATGATAAAATTATTACTTAATAATAAAAAAATAATTTTAATTAACACATTTGTTAATAATGAGCTTAACTTTCAGTTATTTTATAATAGTTCGTAAAATATACTAAATAATTTAGTATATTATAGATTTATTAGTTCTTTTAATTTTTATAAAAAATAAAAAAATCGAGACATTTGTACTTTTGGCAGGTGGTTAAAATCCAATTGAAAAATTTTCTAATTAAGAATAAGGTCATATTTATTTTTTAGGGTTACTTACACTAATAAGTCCCCATTCTTTCGGGCCAGAATAATTTCATCTTCATTCAATTTTTTAAGCATATCATTAGCATCCTTCTATTTATTCACATGGATGGTCCCAAATCACTATTTCGACAATTTTTTTGACAATTTTACCCTTTAACTCAAATAAATTAAATAATAGAAAAATAAAAATAATGGAAAAATTGCAATTGAGACCATAATATTTTCAAAAGCACAAATAAATGCTAATTTTTTTATATTATTCAAAATAATTAAAAAAAAAACCCAAACCCCACTTCATCTTCCCAACCCCAACCCCAACCCCAACCCCCAACCCCATAAACCAAATCGTCGGCCCTCCGTTTGTCGGCCCGATCTTCTCCCCGATTGCGGTGGGATTCCATGGTCAAAAGACGAAATGAAGAACGAATAAATCCCAAAAACGTAGAATTTGCGTTTGAATAAAACTGAACATAGCCATTGTAATGAGTTTCAAGCCTGAAATTTGCTGGCAATTGAGGACAAAGTTCCGAGAAATTTTGATTGGGATTGTATAATTTAACAGCCAAACAGCCTCCAAGATCAACCAAGTTACTAATGAAACTTGCCCCACCTGCGACAACACCATTATGCAAATTAGCTGCCGCAACCTCCGGGACATAAGAGTTCAGAGCATAAGCGGCACCAGCTCCGGCAGCACCAAGAGCCACCGCGCCACCCAAGCCATCATTGCAAGACCCACCAAACCAAGACCCAAGTCCATATCCAGCCGCAAAGATTAAAACCGAGCCAGCTATCCGAATAGGCAGCGATATGGCATCGGCCAAAGACTGGACACCCGTGAGCTCCTCTTATCTCCAAAAACATCGGGTTTCACAAAAGCACTAGACGAAGAAGTGGAAATAGAACTCGAATGTTGCTTTGAGGAGGAAGTGCGGATAGTGGAGATTTTATAGTGATAGCAGCGGAAATGAGTTGAGAAAAGGTGGGGAGGGATTTCGACGGGCGTTAGGGTCAGGGTGAAGAGGGTTTGGTTTTTGTATTTTTTTAATTATTTTAAATAATATAAAAAATTTAAGATGGGAAATTGGCGCAAATGGTCCCTAACGTTTACCATTAGTGTGCAAATGGTCCCTAACGTTTCATTTTTGGCAGAAAGGTCCCTAAACCTATTTAGGTGCAAATTGGTCGCTTTTTAGGTGCGTGAGTGGTCACTGCTTGAGTGTTTTGTGTTTTATTAGCAGGGGTAAAATTGTCAAGTCGTTTTTTTCAACCTTTCAATTGGCGAATAGTCCCTAATCTTAAGAAATTTGCAATTGGATTCCTAACTTTTAAAAAGTGAAAATGAGTCCGACACTTTAATTTTTATTAAAATTAAAAAAAAACTAACAAATTGATAATATACTAAATTATTTTGAATATTTGATGAACTATTATAAAATAACCAAAATTGAAATTCATAATTATTAACAAATGTGCTAATTAAAATTATTTTATTATTATTAAGTAATCATATTATTTAAAATTCAAACTTTAATTTTATCGTTACAACAAAGAAGAAAAAAATTTTTCACAAATAAAATTTTACTTATGCTCAACCCAACTCGATTTTATCTGAGTCTTATATTTTTTGGGCCAATCCAATCAGATTTTTGAGCTACAAGGTTATTGGACAGTCTTATTTTAAATTTTAATTAATTTTTACATTAAAAATAAAGCAAAAAAAAAAATGGTTCCACCCACCCCACCTCACCCCCCCCAAAAACGAAAGCGTAAAGGGAGGATTTTCCCCTCCGGTCGGAACTGGGAATTTTTTTTTTTTTGCTTTATTTTTTTTAATGTAAAATTAATTAAAATTTAAAATAAGACCGGTCCAATAACCTTGTAGCTCAAAAAATTGGCCCAAGAATATGAGATAGTCGTATAAAATCGAGTTGGGTTGAGCATAAGTAAAATTTTTATTTGTGACAAATTTATTTTTTTCTTTCTGTTGTAACGATAAAATTAAAGTTTGAATTTTAAATAATATGATTACTTAATAATAATAAAATAATTTTAATTAGCACATTTGTTAATAATTATGAATTTCAATTTTGGTTATTTTATAATAGTTCATCAAATATTCAAAATAATTTAGTATATTATCAATTTGTTAGTTTTTTTTTAATTTTAATAAAAAAATTAAAGTATCGGACTCATTTTCACTTTTTAAAAGTTAGAATCCAATTGCAAATTTCTTAAGATTAGGACCATTTGCGCCAATTGAAAGGTTGAAAAAAATGTGACTTGACAATTTTACCCCCGCTAATAAAGACAAAAAACACTCGCTAGGGACCATTTGCGCACCTAAAAAGGACCAATTATGCACCTAAATAGATAGGTTAGGACCTTTCCACAAAATGAAACGTTAGGGACCATTTGCGCACTAATGGTAAACGTTAGGGACCATTTGCGCCAATTTCCCATTTAAGATTTATTTGTACTTTTGAAAATGTTAAGATCTCAATTGCAATTTTTTCATTACTTTTTCTTTTTTCTATTATTTGATTTATTTAGGTCAAGGGTAAAATTGTCAAACAATTGTTGAAATAGTGATTTGGGTACCAACCGTGTGAATAAATAGAAGGATGGAGATGATATCTGCTAAAAAAATTGAATGAGGATGAAATCGTTACATACTTGAAAGAATGGGGACCATTAGTGTAATTAATCCTTTTTTAATCAAATAAGGACCAATTGCGCACTAAAACACATAGGTTAGGGATCTGCTGCGCAAAAACAAAGGTTATGAACTATTTACTTAACAAAGGCAAAGGTTAGGGACTATTTGCACCAATTTTCCTAAATTAAATTGCAACTAATCTTCACAAGGGTATTTTAGGTATATCAAATTTATTTTAAATGAGATAGAGCTTAAAAAGTGATGAGGAGGTGAATGTGATACTCAAAACTAAAAATAAGAAAAATTATAATGATTTTTTAAATATATATTATAACAAAGCTCAGAACACGTTTATGATATTGTTTCAAAATTAAAACTTCGCTAAAATTGTTTATGTGCCTAAGTGATTAAATATTCAATTTGCTTATTCCAAGACCAGGTTCAATTCCTTACGACAAATAATTATTTTTCTATTTTTCTTTGGAAATTTTGGGTAATTAGTCTTTAACTTTTAGCAACCCGAGAAAATGTATCACTGTTGAAAAATATATGGTCATATTTTTCATCTTTTTTAAATTGGCCCACTTGATTAATATTACTGGTTTTTAATGACAAAAGAGAATGTTAGCGTGTACGTTCTAACTATTCACGTTGCCGCCAGTTTTAACTGGCTAAGATGGTAAGCAAATTTTTATTCGGCATCTGTAGGCAATGGATTTTATTTTGTTTCCTTACATAAAATAATTTGATCACGTGAATATTATGAACATCACTCTTCTAGGTTAAAATACATTTTCTTATTCTCTTGGATTTGTTTAGGAAGGAAATATTTAAAAATACTATTGAGTTTTCTAAATATATTTTTTCTACAAATTTACAATATCTTTGTATCTTTTCTACTAATTTTCTTACTATTCTTATTGTTTAGGTAAGAAATAATTTCTAATTTGATTATTACTTTACCTATAAGTAAGAGTACAAATCAATAAATGAATTAAGCTTTCAAAAAATATTTTTGTGCTCTTGTTCTTCAAGCTCCAAACTGCCGATTCCATTGATGAAAGAACGAGACATCAAGCTTCATTGATTAAGTTTCAAAGCAAAAATGTTTTTCAAACTCATTGAAGATTAAAAATAAATTGGTGCTCAAGGAACAATTCTATATAGTGATTAATCTACTTAGCGTGAAGTTAAGAATTTTGGTTCTTAATCTAAGTAGTAGTTGCAGGTCAAGTACAATAGGGAAGTGGCGATTAAGTCAAGACCGGTGGGTTTGATTCCACTTCATCAACAAGTCAAAAAGAAAATATCAAAAGGAGTTAATCTATATTCTTTTGATTGTTATTTTGTTAATTTTTAAATTAAAAAATTGGATATTATATTATTTTTAATCAAGATTATAGTGGATTATTTTTAATCAATATTAATCAAGATTATAGTGGATTATTTTGTTAATTTTTTGAAATTATTTTTCTTTTGGGTTTATCACGTTACATCTTGTGTTCGTATTTAATTCTTTAAATTCCGCTCTGAACAGACTATTGGTAAACGAACTCTGCGTGGACTTACTTATACAAGTCAAAGCGTAGTCCTTCGCTTGCTTTAATTAAGATTAATTTCTTTTTTAATTAAATTAATCTAAGTTTTAGAACTTTCATTTGGTATCGAGTGGGTACACTTTTATAAGTGTGATCCGATAAACTTAGATATGGACAGAGCTCCGTTTAGACCACCGATTTTAAATGGAACTAATTATGCCTCTTTGGAAAATTAGGATTCAAGTCTATATTCAATCCCTTGATAAAAAGCTTGGTGTAGAAAGAAAGAAAAAGACAGACGAGTGGTCAACAACTAATTTTAATTATACTAATTGAAATTTCAAAGCTTTAAATGTCATATTCTCTTTTGTAGATTCTAATCAATTTCGTTTGATCTCTACTTATCAGGTTGTTAAAGAAGTTTGGGACATCTTATAGTTTGCTCATGATAGAACCTTCATTGTCAAGTCATCCAGACTTCAAATACTTACTCTTGAATTTGAACAACTGGCCATGAGAGATGATGAACAATTCAAAGAATTCTATGCAAAACTTAGTGACATCACTAATATAGCTTATATATCGGGAAAGAAATACTCGGAGAGCAAAATCAGAAAGAAAATTCTCGGATCCTTGCCTCGATCATTTCCACTCCAAAGTAACTATCATTGAAGAAAGCAAGAAGATTGAGAAAATGAAAGTTGAAGAATTGATGGAATCATTGATTTATATATGAACTATATCTACAAAGGAGAAAGAAAGAAAAAGATATGGTGTTGCCTTCAAAATCGAAAAAGATGAAGAAGAGTTTAATGGTGGGGAAAGTGAAACTCATAAAACATGACTATGCTCACCAAACAATTTAAAAATTTCTACAAAGAAATCGGAAAGGAAAGAACTTGTGCTCCACTACAACAAAAGAAGAGATTTCCAAATAACACAAGGCAAAACCCCACTACATCTATGAATAGATCCGAAAATCGAATTCAATGTCATGAGTGTGAGAGTTTTGGTCACATACTCCGAATGTGCAAATGCTTTAAAGAAATATCGCATCAAGAAGTCCATGAATATTACTTGAAGTGAAGATGATGAAAATGATTCTCGACGAGGATGAGGACTGACGTAAGCTGGCGATAATCGTGTAATGTCCCTAAAGCGTGAACTTACAATCTAGTACTTATTCTCTACCAAAATTTCATGCAGACGTTCGACTCCTTGACTAATCCAAAGAGAAAGACCAAATTGTGTTTGTCCTAACTACATTAGCTTGAAAAATAATTAAAAGACGAATAAGAGAATAATTTTTCTATTTATGTATGGAATTTTGGAACATGATAAGGCAACAATTGATACTAAAATGATAATCTTGTAACGCCTTGGATTATCTCAATCTCGGAGGGTCACTAAAATAATTTTCTAAATAATATTTGATTGAATCCAAATAATATTTTCCATTCCATGAAGGGTTTTAAAAAGATAACTATTGCAGAAAATAACAACCGTGCAAGAGAAAAATGATTTTACTTCAATTTTTAAGGTTTTGCTTATACTGTGATAGGTGTCGCCATAATTTATTTGACCATTCAAACGAACTTCAAAAATTTCAAAACTTTAACTGTAGATACTTGGGACCATGGACTATGCCATGTTAAAAAATCATACCTTATCTATATCGTTTGGTAGGTGAAAACGTTAGACAAAGTTGCTTAAAAAAGCATCCTAGGTACCTTAAGAAAGCCCGCTAAAACATTCATAATAAATTCATACCATGAAATTTTTGAGTGATTCCAAACGTTACCACTATACCATATATATTCCATAGCCACTGATTTCACTCAAAAACACCAAACGTACAGAGAGTTAAGATTTTTCAAAATAGCGTAAAGTTGAAAATTCGAAATGAAACTATGCAAATTTCTAACTTTAAACTTTAAACGACAATTAAACCAACATCTTTTTTTTCATACATATTACATAATTAAATACTGAAAAACCAACACTTAAAATATCATATTAATAACATGATCGACTCGATCATCTCTACATCAAAACTTAATTTAAATAAAAGAAGTCCACTTTGTGTTCGCTAGCCTACGCCATCGCGTCAACGCCAACTTTTTCAATCTGAAAATTTGTTCATTTTTGGGTGAGTATTTCATAAAAAAGCACTCAGTAGAAATATATACTAACATGTGGAAAAATTTATATGGAAACATAAATGCAACATGCCATCATTTTTAACGTACATAGAAACAATATAAATTGGTAACCGGTACCCATAAATTTAAATGTAATTTCCTTCAATCACCATCATGCATATGTGATTACTTTCAATCACAATTATAAAGTTCCTTCATAAAAAAATTTATGTAGCATTTATATCACATAAAAAAAATTTCCAAAATCATTTATAAATCATAGTAAGAGTAGTAAGTAAAACTACCTCAAAAAAAAGTTTTCGATTAAAGTTGTGATAGAAAATGAATCGTTACTGCACCTTTTCCAAAATCAAACCCGCACGCTTGCCTTTTTTATTCCAAAAATCCAGTGTTGTATGAAGCTTTAAATGAAGTTAAAAAGGGAAGAATATGTGCTTAAATGTCTTGAGGAAACATGAGCTATTGATGGCCAAAAATGGAGGATAGAATAGTAGACTTTTGCTGTAAAATATTGTGAAGAAGAAGTAAGATTAAAGCCTTTTACTGCTAGCCAAAAATCTAAGTTCCTATTCTGATCCTGCCAATTTCTCCGAGTCATTTTGTTGTCCTTGAACTCTAACCTTTAAACCCGGGAAGGACATGGTCTAGGCCATCTTGACCACTGGTCTGAAAGTAAGAAGCTCGTGGGAATTAACAATCTGTCTAATTTCTGGACGCAAACATCTTTCATAATGTCTTGCCTTCATTAGTTTAGTGTTGACCAAATACGGAGCACAGTGCGACAGTTCTTCAAATTTTCACTCATACTCAGTGATTTCCATATCTCTGTGAATGAGATGTAGAAATTCTGACTTCTTATAATCTCACAGACCCTGTAGAAAATATTTATCTGTTAGCTCAACCTTGAACTGGGCCTAAGATAAATTATTATGTTCTTCCTCAGTACGGGTGCGGGATGCCGACTCCCACTAGTGACCTGCTCGGCCAATTAGCATGAACTATGAACAAAGGACTTTCTGATTTTTTAGATAAGCAATGTCCCAAAAAAAATTCTCGATCGTCCGCAACCATTCTTCGACTGCAAGAAGATCCTTCCCACCGTCGAATGTAAGAGGGCAGTATCGACGAATTGTTCAATCATCGGCACGGCAGGGGCCGTATGATGTGCCGATGAGGACTGATGCGCTTGAGGCACTTGTGGTGCCCGCGGCGCTATTGGCGTTTGCGGCATTGAGGGTGATGTCTGAGCTGCCAACGCTCATCTCATTTTCTCTATTGCTAGTTGTAAGTCCCTGATAGCTGTTGCTTGCGTAGTCGATGCCATTTCTTTTAGAATTAAAAAAAAAAAGAGTTTGTAATTCATTGAAATAAACACCATACATAAAGCCATGAATACAGAAAGGCTATCAACAAATGAGAATTTAAATAACATCTTTCATATATTTAAATCATCCTTCAAGAGGTACAACGAGTAAAAATATCTAGTGCTAAACAACAGTAAAATAACTGTAACTGAAATACTGAAAAGAAAAACATCTGACTACTATGATATCTCTAAGTATCATCGTCTCTGATCCATCCTCCGTGTACTCTAGGCCTCTTCTGCCATGGAGCCCCGTCATTCGAGGCAACATAAGACTCGACCTCAGACTCTACCTCGAGATCCTCATCCGGGTCCTCTTTGACCTCGATAACTGGATCAACCTCAAACACTAACACTGGCTCCGGCTCTAGCTCGACTGCTAGAGCAGGCTCGGGAATGAGCTCAACTATTGCAGCCGGCTAAGGGATGGGTTGAGACTGGCACCATATAAACTGTACTCCTCCTAGTGTATAATGAGCGCTTCACAATACACGTCGTATTCCACCTCCGGGTGGTAGATTTCCTCCAGATCTTTTAAGATCTCCATGAAAACCAGCTGCCCCAAGCCAGTTAGTGAGTCAAACACATAAGCAATAGACTCTAAATCGGTTGTTACTAAACCATACTTCATCGCCCTGACACGTGCTGCCCTATAGTTTTCGATATGATGGCCAATTGATCACTCGGGATCCGAAGCAAAAAGTATATAATCGTTCCTTGCCGCTTCGGCATGTTCTAGGAAATACTCACTCAATGGAACCATGTCTAAGATACAATTTATGAAGAGTCTGATTAGGTAGATTTCTATAATCTTTTAATTTTAATTATGAGGACCAACATAACTTTTCATCCCAACTTAACATTTTATCATAAATGAAACAATTATAATTATCTCATAAAATTTAAGTTTCATTTATCATACGTAACAACATAAAATAAAATTTTAATTAACCTTTCATTATCTCAAAATTGGTGTAGCGCGACGATGAATTTTTTGAGTAATTCCAAAAAATAAATAAATTCATACGATGAATTTTATCATACTTAACAACATAAAATAAATTCATACGATAAATTTTTTGAGAAATTCCAAATATAGCCATTAGACCACATATAAGGCTTTCCATACCCACTTAATTCACTAAAAAAATCCAAAAGTACAGTGAGTTATGATTTATCAATGTAGGCGCAAGAAGCGAAAATTCAGAAAGTGAAACTAGGCAAATTTCTAACTTAAAACATTGAACGTCAATTGAATCAACATCTTGTTTTCCATACATATTACATAATTAAATACTGAAAATCTAACACTTAAAATATCGTATTTATATCATGATTGACTCGATCATCCCGACGTCAAAACATAATTTAAATAAAAGAAGTCTACTTCGTGTTCGCTAGCTTACGCCATCACGTCAACGCCAACGCCAACGCCAACGTTTTTAATCTGAAAATTTGTTCATTTTGGGATGAGTATTTCATAAGAAACACTCAGTAGAAATATATACTAACATGTGAAAAAACTTATATGGAAACATAAATGCGACATGCCATCATTTTAAATGTACATATGAACATCATAAATTGGTAACCGGCACCCATGAATTTAAATATGATTTCCTTCAATCATCATCATGCATATGCGATTACCTTCAATCACAATCATAAAATTCCTTCATAAATAAATTTACATGGCATTTATATCACATAAAAATTTTCCAAATTCATTTATAAATCATAATAAGATTAGTAAACAAAACTACCTCGCAAAAGAATTTTTGGTTGAAGTTGCAATGGAGAATGAATCACATCGCACCTTTCCCAAAATCAAACACGTGCTCTTGCCTTTTTTATTCCAAAATTCTAGTGTTGTAGGAAGCTTTAAATGAAGTTAAAAAGTGAAGAATAGGAGCTTAAATGTCTTGAGAAAAAAGGGGCTATTGTTGGCCGAAAATAGAGGTCAGAATAGTGGACTTTGTTGTGAAATATTGTGAAGAAGAAGCAAGGTTAAACATCTGGACAGAAAAGTGAGGAAATACAGGAATTTGTGACTCAAATTGCAGAAAAATATAGCAGGGTTTCTGAACTCTTACTGGCCACAAATTGAAGGAAGAAGATAGGAGCTTTTGCTTAGTTTTTGTGCAAATTTTTGGGAGAGAAATGAGAGAATGTTCCTGGAAAATTGATAAGAAGCATAGCATAGAATGGATGGAACTTTAAGTGCCAAAAAGTGAAGAGGAAAAATGGGAGTTTTTGCTTAAGTTAAAGGCTAATTTTTTATAGGCCGAATTCAGGGATCTTTTGGGGCGGGGGGAGAAATAGTAGTTGGTTTGGTGGCTGAAGTGTGAGGGCAAATGGTAAGGAAACATGGCTGAACATGGGTAGCTGGAGGACGGTTTTCGAGCATGAGAGGGTAGTTTTTAAGCTGAAGTGGATATGGATTATAAATCATGGAGTGGATAGTTTTCTTGGTATTTGTGTAAGGTGGGTCGGTTTTGGCAAAGAAAGTGGCTGGGTTATTGGCTGAATTTTTGGAGTTGAAATGAACTAAGTTTTGGGCTAATTATAGTTGACTTTTGAGCCAAAAAATAAGTCGGGTGTTGGGCTAGAGGAGACCGGTTTTATTGGGTTTAAATGGGTCGACAATAATAAAAAAAAAATGTTTAACGCTTTGCGCTTAGTTTTTAATTTAAATGATTAGCCTAAATTTATCAAGAAATTAACTCACGAAAATTTATTCGATCTAAGAAAATTAACGAGGCTCGAATAAAATAATATTCCATATTCGTCAAATAATATTTAAAGCAAACGTGCACAACATTTAGCTTTGATGTAAATATTTTAAAACGCATTAGGAGGTTTGTAGCGACGCCGGAAATTACAATTTTATTTACTTGAAATTACAAGTCGAATTTTTTTTTGGTTGTTACAAGTATAACCAACCTCTTATAGGAGAAGGACGATCAAACTGTGGACCTTCTTCATGAATTAGAAAAATTGAAAAAAATGATCAATCAACTAATAATTGGAGCCTCTCGCTTGTGTGAAATCATAAGCTATGAAAAAACTTTAAACGTCAAATAAGGGTTGGGATATGTTGGAAAAGGCAAAGGAAAAGTTTGGTCTGATTACATTTGATGACGGGGCACAAGGTAAAATTGAAGGAGTATGTACTATCCTGAATGTTGGATTCTTCCCTTTAAAAGAAGTGCTTTTTGTTGTACGTTTAAAAGCTAACTTTATTAGTATAGGTAGAGATGGCAAAAATATCCGATCCGCCCTGAACCCGATGGATACCCGATCCGAATGGAGCGAAAAATACCTGATCCGCAGGTCGACGGGGCAGATCAGGACAGATATCCGTGATCCGCCACGGATCTCGGAGCGGATCGAATCGAGGCGGCCCTGATCCGATCCGCCCCGTATTTTAAAAAATGCATTAAATTATAACAAGATAAATTTTTTTTTGGAGTATTTAATTTTTAATTAAGTAATTGATGTCGTTTGTTTCTTTTGGACATTTAATTAAGTTGTTAATGTATTTTAGATTATTGTTTAAACTCAATAGTATAGTAGTAAAACTTGTTTCAATATATTTTAAATTTTTTGAATGCCAAAAAAAAAAAAACGGATCAATATACTAATCGGGGCTCGATCCGCCCGAAAAATGGAGGATCGCGAGGCGGATTGGATCTTCTACAATTTTTTATGGGTAATTTGGATCATGCCGATCCTTGATGCCCGCTTCTCTGTTGCCATCACTAAGTATAGGCCAGCTATGTGATGATAAACACTTAGTTATATTCTCAAAAAATTCTTGTAAAGTCTTGAAATATGATGGTAACTGTATTCTACATGGTACTAGGTCTAGTTATTGACATCAAAATTAGTTGTCATGTTTCAAAGATTGACTCTACCGAGCTATGACACAAATGGTTGGGACATCTAAACTATATTGATCCGTTGAGACTAACAAAATTAAATATAGTATGAGGTGTTCCTAAACTTACTGAGAAATCAAGGATTGTGTGGTTCATGCCAAAAGGTAAGCAAACTAAAAGTACTTATAAGCAAGGTCAGTTTCTTGTTACATCTCATGTATTAAAGTTACTTCACATGGATTTGATAGGACATATTCAAACTGAAAGTATTTATGGCAAAAAATATATCTATGTTTGCGTAGATGATTTTTCTAAATATACTTGGGTAGATTTCTTAAGACAAAAGTCAGATATTTTTGAAAGATTTAAATTTTTTCACCTAAAATTAATAACAACGAAACATATTGAGGGGATAAAAATGATAAGGATTAGAGGTGATCATGGGAGGGAGTTTGAAAATAATATTTTTTCTACATTCTGTGAAGCGAATGGCATATTTCATGAATTATCGGCTCCTAAAATCCCTGAACAAAATAGAGTATCGAAAAGAAAAAAATAAGTCTTTACAAGAGATAACTAGGGTAATCCTAAACGTTAAGAAACTTCATGTTAAATTGTGGGCTGAATATATTAGTACTGCTTGTTATATTTTGAATCGTGTGTCTTTAAGAACAAGTACCACTCAAATTCCCTATGAAATCTGAAAAGGATGAAAATCGAACATCAAGTATTTTCATACATTCGATAGCAAGTGCTATGTGCTAAATGATTGGAAACACTTGGGTAAATTCGATTCAAAAAGTGATGAGAGGGTTTTTATTGGTTATTTTGAAAATAGCCGAGCTTATAGAATTTATAACATATGTACTCAAACTATCATTGAATCTATCAAAGTAAAAATTGATGACACTGATGATTTTTCTTCTTATTCACAGGAACCTAATATTCAGACTTTGAAAGAACAGGTTAATTGAAGTCAAAATACTTAAGACAACCATGTGACTAGTTCAGATAAAGATAGACAAACTCAACTGTCAGCATCAAGTTTTGGTGTCTCTGCCCCTGCTCCTAGAGGTTTTAACGTACCAAATACAAATAACGAACAAAACACAAGAAGGCAATTCCCTTCCTAGATACAGAAGGCACATCCATTGGACAATGTACTTTCAGATTCCAGTGAAGGTATGGTAACTAGGATGAGACTTGCTAATGAACTTGGAAATATTTGTTTCACTTTACAGATTGAACCTAAAAATATAAATGAAGTAATTAATGATGAAAATGAGGCTTTGACCATGCATGAAGAGCTAGCTCAATTTGAAAGAAATAAAAACTGGGAATTGGTATCTCGACACGAGGACACAAATGTGATCGTAACAAAGTGGATCTTTATAAATAAATCAGATGAACATGGCAACATAGTCGGAAATAAGGCACGCTTGGTTGCATAGGAATACACACAAGTGGAAGTAGTGGATTTTGATGAAATATTTTCCCAGTAGCTCGACTTGAGTCCATTAGACTCCTACTATATGTGACATGTAAAATGAGGTTCAAGCTCTACCAAATGGATGTCAAAAGTGTCTTTTCGAATGGGATTCTTAATGAAGAATTCTATGTTGAGCAACCCTAAGGGATTTGTTGACCCTTATTCTCCTTACCATGTGTTTAGACTCAACAATGCCTTATACTGAGACTAAAACAAGCTCATCATTCTTGGTATGAACGATCGTAACCATGTTCTTGTAAGAACAAGATTACAAGAGAGGTGGAGCGGACAAAACCTTATTTATCAAGCATATCAAAAGCTGGATTAACTGTTGCACAAATCTACGTTGACGATATTGTGTTTGGTTCTACCTCAGAAATAAAAACTAGGAAGTTTAATACACTTATGCAAAATGAATTTAAGATGAGTATGGTTGGTGAACTAAACTTCTTTTTAGGTTTGAAGATCAAACATGTTCGATCAGGGATTTTTATCTCATTGGCCAAATATGCTAAAAAACTAGTAAAGAAGTTCAGCCTTGAGCACACCAAGTCAATCCCATGGCTACATCTTTGAAGATCTCCAGAGATGACCAGGACAAGTAGGTCGAGCATGATAAGCGTGATATGTTGTACCGACTACAAGTCGACACGAAATATCATTTAGTGTAGAAGTCTCATGCATTGCCAGCGATTATAATCCCGCAAGTGGACGGATCATTTACAAGCAATATAATGATGGGTAGAATGTCGAACTCACGAGGACCGAGATATTAATTTAACCAATTAATTTATAACTTAAATTTTAACAATAAAAAGAAAACATGATTTAAATTTTGTGATGTGTGACTCTAAACTAATTTAACTATTTTAATTAAATTGAAAATAACAATAAGCAACTTTAAAAATGAAGAGAACGAAATCAAGAATTACTAACACTAGGATTCACAAATCCACCTACACGTTTTATAAACAATTATCCGTTAATCACTTTATAGTTTTTAATTACCTTAGATTGAAAACCCGCGTGCTCCTAAAATAATCAAAAGCCTCTCTCGATGTGGGTCAATTCTATATGTTATGCGAACCTAATTATCTCTAATTAAGCTTCGAACATAAACACATGCATTAAAATCTCAAAAACACCTAAATAGATTTCATAAAGTATAATAGTAATTTCTATCTATTATTGGACCCTATGTTATTCAATACCACGTGCTTAATCTATATTGAATTTCTCGACTTCAATATAGATCACAATATATTCTAATGGTGATCAAACATTAAAATAATGTAAAAACTGAATAAAGAATAATCAACCCAAGAGCAATCAATTACTAAAAGGAAAAACTTCTAATTAATTAAAAACGCGAGGTTTCATCGTTCATCCTAGAAAAAGTAAATTAGCCGGACATGATTTCGTCAATTATGACAATAATTGACTTCATCATGATTCGGTGAAAGAAAAATAAGAGAGAATAAATACAACTCGTGACTCGGCCGATTTAATCTTCAATCCCGTGCCTTGATCTTCGATTTTCCTCTTGTATCTTGTTCCCAACATTCGTCTTCTATTTTTCTCTCTAAATTGGCTCCCAAATTGCCCCCCACAAATTATGAGTTAATAACTCATATTTATAGTTATCTAATTGTGCCCCAAAAGATCTCAAAATATTATAAAATTCGTGGGCCAAAAGGTTTCCTAATCGGATTAGAACTCAAAAAGGAAAATAAAAATCCCGCAGCCAAATTAACAATGGGCGGCTGTTTTTCAAACAGCCATAACTTCTTGTAGAAAGCTCCAAATTGAGATCCGTAAAAAAGTGGTGGACTCGTAATTCGATTATCTTTCCAATGGTATATCATTTACTCGTCAATTTCACTGAATTATTGCTTTTTTCATCCATTCTTCTCCCATTGCTTATAAACGGGTCCAAAACTGAAATAGGAAGAATAATACAATAAATTAAGTAAAAATTCAATAAAATAACGGGATAAAAGCTTAGTTTAAAAGCCCAAATAAGTGCACAAAATACACTTATCAAACACCCCCAAACTAAACATTTGTTCATCCTCGAATAAACTAGCTAAAAATAATCATGCACATACTAATAAAAATAGTTATAATATAAATAGCTTGCCGTTCTTACTTCAATTTTTGTAATAACTTATAATTCACTTATTTAATTCACTTATTTAGTGCTCGGTATTACTATTGCAAATGTGATTATACTCAAACCATACTTGATATGTGTGTGAGAACAGTTAATCTGATCAACTTAAATTCTATGGTGGTGATAGCCCAACCACTTGGTCAACTTTTCATTTCCCTCTCGTAAGGTACACTTTCCCCAAAATGATGTTTTCTCTCAAATCCCGAGATTTTGGTTCAAAGGTTAAACTTCGCTCACATTTTCTTGTTCGAAGTGGTTGAGAAAACTAATAATCGTGACAACCTAGGTATATGAAGATTCTCCAATTTATGAGCACTCTCGACCAAGAAGTTTCTACTAAGTAAGTCAAACTCATTAGTCATCTAATCTCCAAATTTACTTTGCAAGGGATTTTTTTTCATCGATGTAAATAAAAGTTAAATTTTTAATAATAATAATAATTTTTTAAAATATATATATATATATATATATATATATATATATATATATATATATATATATATATATATATATATGTATGTATGTATCTTATATGTAAAACTCAATCCATTAAGCTTTCTAAATAACTCATGTAACGAGCTTGAGGTCGATGACTCCTGTGTCTTTCGAACTTTAGGGCATCGGGTTTTGAGAAACCCTACGGGCATTTTCACTCAAGTCAAATAGGCTACGAAAAAAGTTATAAGATATTAATAAGGTGCAAAACTCAATCCATTAAGCTTTCTAAATGACTTATGTAACGAGCTTGAGGTCGATGACTCCCAGGTCTTTCGAACCTTAGGGCATTGGATTTTGAGAAACCCCTACGGACCTTTTCACTCAAGTCAATTGGCTACGAAAAGAGTTAAGCAATAATAATAATAATTTTGTTCCTTGCGTGCAATAAGTTCATGCTAGGGGATTAGATTCCTAAAATTCGGGTCAATACTTAGCTTCTTCTAACTGGTCTAAAGTACTCCACACAATTTTTTCAACATACATGAAATCAATCATAACCTAGATAGCCACTATCACAGTTTAATTACCACACTTTCTCACTATATTGGTTACTTGTTCGAGATACGGATGATTTTTTTTTTGTTCAATCAGGATATCCTATTGTTTTTAACTTAAGTGTACCAACATAACTAAAAATCATCTTAACTGGCCGACACAACACAATATCAGACATGGTCAAATAGTCTCACATTTAACTAATAGTAATAATCTGTTTACAAGTCATGGATTAAAGCGAAATAATTAAATAAAAAGTTGCATCATTAGCCGGCAAGGCTACTCATATCACATAAATATGCAAACAAATAAATTTTTTTTATAAAACGAAATACGTTAAAAATCAAATATCAATTATCAATTATCGAATCAAGTAAATTTTTCATTAATCACCCCCAAACTTGAAACAAACATTGTCCCCAATGTAAAATTTATAATCAAAAGATTAGAGACTTCCCTGAGGTAGATTTGATGGTGTCGGGAGAAAAGGTGTGATAAGATCAACTGGAGGAGAAATCTGTACAGGTTGGTCGGCAAATCTTTATTTGAATGCCATCTAACTAGCCTGCAGGTTGTAACCCTAAAAAGAAAAAAAAAACTTATTAATAATAATAAAATAATTTTTTTAATGAAGTACAATCGCAAGG
The DNA here is from genome assembly GCA_023638005.1 of Forsythia suspensa. Lineage (NCBI taxonomy): Eukaryota > Viridiplantae > Streptophyta > Magnoliopsida > Lamiales > Oleaceae > Forsythia > Forsythia suspensa. Next base: position 13,507,235 of record CM042664.1, on the reverse strand, counting down.
ACAAAGTGTCCTGCGATCGCGAATAATATAAAATCTGGACAGAAAGTTTTCTGCCCAGGCTATGCGATCGCAGAGGGTTATACCATGCAATCGGATGGCACAAATTAAAATCAATTTTTTTATTTTAAATATAAATTTAAAATAATTGAAAACGTGCTTATGCAAGATGACGATGATTGTAGCCTCAAAACCTAAGAATTGAAAACCTACTTTAAAATCCTAAAAATTAAAACGTGCAAATTGTCAATTGAAATCCTAAAACTAAAAAAATACGAACATTTAAATAAAAAGGTAGAAAAATGGGCTACTTCCCATTAAGCGCTTCTTTAAAGTCATTAGCTTGACTTTGTCGTGGTGATCGCTCAAGACACTTTGAATAGATCTTTGGAGGACTTGTTTTTTTTTTTTGCTTTGATCGACATCGGACCAATTTTTGTTTACCTTCCGAGCTTGATTTTTCCCTTATCATATTGATAAGATTTTGTTTTGCCACCCTGCTCGAATTCAACTAAGAAATTTTCAGTCTCCTCATCAGCTTTGATCACAGAACACAGATGGAACTCCTCTTTCTGCACATACTCTCTTCTCTAAGTGGTGTATCTTGATGTTGGGTAACAACTTTATCATCTAAACTCCCTGTCTTCTGGTCAACGGCATCAATCTTGAAACAGGAATCTTGAGAGCTTGGAAATTTAATTGCTTTAAACACATTGAATGTAACGTGCTCATCATTCACTCTCAGCATAAGTTCTCCTTTTTGAACGTCAATTACTGCCAGATCAGTAGCCAAGAAAGGTCGACCCAAAATGAGTGGTACATCCCTATCTTCACACATATCTAGAATAATAAAATCAGCAGGGAATATGAACTTGCCCACTTTCACCAATATGTCTTCAACTATTCTCCTTGGACGTTTGATTGTTCTATCTGTAAGCTGCAGTGTTACTATTGTTGGCTTTGCTTCTCCTAAACCGAGCTGCTTAAAAATAGAGTAAGGCATTAAATTCACACTAACTTCCAAATCACATAGAGCTCTATCAAAAAATAAACTACCAATAGTGCAAGGAATATTAAAACTCCCTGGATCTTTTAATTTCGACGGTAGCTTGTTTTGCAATATGGCACTGCATTCTTCAGTTAGCGTGACTGTTTCATGTTCCTCCAACTTTCTTTTGTTTGAAAAAATGTCTTTCATGAATTTAGCATAGCTAGGCATTTGAGCTAATGCATCGGCGAAAGGTATGTTGATATGAAGCTTTTTGAAAACATCCAAAAATTTCTTGAATTGCTGGTCTAACTTATGTTTTCGCAACCTTTGTGGAAATGGAATTGGAGGGACGTAAGCCGGTGGTGGAATATAAGCTGGTGGAGAGTTCCTTTCTCGTGCAACTTCTGCATCTAATTTGTTTTCTCTCTCTTTGTTGGATACAATTTTCTTTTCTACACCTGGTCTAGTCACATGAATCTTTGGCAACCGAACTCCGCTTCTCGTGGTAATTGCATTTACTTGCTCTTTTGGATTGACCTCGGTATTGCTTGGCTATGTGCTGGTTGTCACTCGATCAACAGTTTAGCCAATCGTCCAATCTAATTTTCTACATTCTTTATCGCAAAGATCTTGTCTTTTTTCTCGCATCTCTTTTAACTCGATTCCATACGTGTGATGCTTTCTTCTAATCCCCCTTTTCTCTCTTGTGGTTTCCCTTGATTCAGTGGATTCTAAATATTTTGGGTGTTGCCATAGGAGAAGTTTGGATGATTTCTCCATCCTGGATTGTAAGTCTATGAATACGAATTATTCTACTGTCGCTAAAAATTCTGAGCATATGCAACTTGTTCAGGAGATGGCATATCGACTTTTGTCAATGGACACTCTGAAGACTGATGGTTTGTCCCGCATGTTACACAAATTGGTGGAGACATCTGAACCATATTGGCTGAATGAGTATATTTCATTGCTTCCATTTGCTTTGCCAATGCATCGATTTTTGCCAGTACAAGCAAATTTGTGTCTACCTCATGTACCCATGTTGTTTTCCTCTGCAATCCTCTTTCTAGACACATAATAAACTATTCACTCATGGTTTCAAATATATCATAAAGGTCATTGGCGGATCTATTTTGGAGAGAGCCACCATCAAGAAGAACGACTAGTTGGAGCTAGTCCGAATAAAAATAATGATTACGAGTCGCTAAGGGAAACCACGACTTGGACACTTTCGGAGCAGTTGTTTGAAACTTTCCCATGCCTCGTGAAAGTTTTCCAACTTAGATTGTTGGAAATTAGAAATTTCATATTTCAGTCTGTTTACTCTGGCAGAAAGGAAATATTTCAGTGTAAATTTCTGAATTAGATCTGTCCAAGTGGTAATGCTCCCAGGCGATAGAGAATCTAACCATTATCTAGCTTTATCCTTCAGTATGTGTGGAAATAGCCTCATCTTAAGTGCCTCTTCATTAACACCTTGGTATTTGAAATTACGTAATTAATCGAAGTGAGAGATATGGTAATGAGGATTTTCATATGTCATCCCATAGAACGGCAGATTGTTCGAGAATAAATTCATCACATCCGCTTGAGGCTGGAAGTTATCGTGTCTATAAGGTGGATAGACTATACTAGATCGATTCTCAACAATCGGTGACATCATATATTCACCCATAAGAATATCTCGCTCATTAACTTCAACTGGTCGAGCTATTGGTGGGTGATTATTTCGCCATCCGCAGTAATGGATTCTCGGATTCGGTTATCCTCCATTGTGTCTTTCGCTATTGTTTCTTTTCTCTTTTTCACGTTGTCGCCGGTGAAAGCTCGCTCAATTTACGGATCTAAATCAAATAGATCAAGATCTTTTGTCACGGCGTGATATACTCATAACACACGAAAAATTTAGAACACGTGTAAAATTCAGCGAAGATATCACGAAGAATTGAAAATATAAATAAAAATAAAAATAAATAATACTAAATAGAATTGTTAAAAACCAAATTATAAATAAACGTAGTAATTAATAAAACTAGTCACCGCAACGGCGCTAAAAATTTGTTGTGCGATTATAATCTCGCAAGTGGACGGATCGTTTACAAGCAATATAATGATGTGTAGAATGTTGAACCCACGAGAACCAGATATTAATTTAACCAATTAATTTATAAATTAAATTTTAACAATAAAAAGAAACACAGATTTAAATTTTGTGAAGTGTGACTCTAAACTAATTTAACTATTTTAATTAAATTGAAAATAACAATAAGCAACTTTAAAAATGAAGAGAACGAAATCAAGAATTACTAACACTAGGATTCACAAATCCACCTACACGTTTTATAAACAGTTATCCGTTAATCACTTTTTAGCTTTTAATTACCTTGGATTGAAAATCGGCGTTCCTAAAATAATCAAAAGCCTCTCTCGATGGTCAATCAATTCTATATGTTACACGAACCTAATTATCTCTAATTAAGCTTCGAACATAAACACATGCATTAAAATCTCAAGAACACATAAATGGATTTCATAAAGCATAATAGTAATTTCTATCTATTATTGGACCCTATGTTATTCAATACCACGTGCTTAATCTATATTGAATCTCTCGACTTCAATATAGATCATAATATATTCTAATGGTGATCAATCATTAAAATAATGTAAAAGCGAATAAAGAATAATCAACCCAAAAGCAATCAATTACTAAAAGGAAAAACTTCTAATTAATTAAAAGCGAGGTTTCATCGTTCATCCTAGAAAAAGTAAATTAGTCGGACATGATTTCGTCAATTATGACAATAATTGACTTCATCATGATCCAATGAAAAAAAAGAAGAGAGAATAAATACAACCCGTGACTCGGTGACGAATCTTCAATCCCGTGCCTTGATCTTCAATTCTCCTCTTGTATCTTGTTCCCAAAATTCGTCTCCTGTTTTTCTCTCTAAATTGGCTCTCCAAATCGGCCCCCCAAATTATGAGTTAATAACTCATATTTATATTTACCTAATTGTGCCCCCAAAAGATCTCAAAATATTATAAATTCATGGGCCAAAAGGTTTCCTAATCGGATTAGAACTCAAAAAGGAAAATAAAAATCCTGCAGCCAAATTAACACTGAGCGACTGTTTTGCAAACAGTCATAACTTCTTGTAGAAAGCTTCAAATTGAGATCCGTAAAAAGTGGTGGACTCGTAATTCGATTATCTTTCCAATGGTATATCATTTACTCGTCGATTTTACCGAATTATTGCTCTTTTCGTCCATTCTTCTCTCATTGCTTATAAACGGGTCTAAAACTGAATTAGGAAGAATAATACAATAAATTAAGTAAAAATTCAATAAAATGATGGGATAAAAGCTTAGTTTAAAAGCCCAAATAAGTGCACAAAATGCACTTATCACGCGCTACCAAGCCAAATTAAAAGAATCTTATCTTGCGGCTGTGAAGCAGATTATTCGCTCTATTAAACTATACCTCTGATTTTGGTTTGCAGTATACTAGTGATTCTAACTCTCATCTTGTAGGATATAATCGATGCCATTGGGCAAGAAATATGGATGATAGGAAAAGCATGAGTGGAGAATATTTCTACATTGGTAATAATCTTATTGCATGGTTAAGTAAGAAATAAAACTCAATTTCCTTATCTACTATAGAAGATGTGTATATTGCAGCCAGTAGTTGTTACACTCAGTTACTTTGGATGAAACAAATGCTAGGTGACTATGGTATTGATCAGAATTATGTTACTATGTTTTGTGATAACACTAGTGGTATCAATATTTCTAAAAATCTTGTTCAGTATTCTAGGACCAAACATATTGACATTAGACATCATTTTATTAGAGATTTGGTTGAGAAAAAAGTAATTACATTGGAACATTTAGAGAATGAGTATCAGTTGGCTGAATTGGTCACCAAGACCTTTGATTCTGCTAGATTTGAGACTTTACAAAAAGTCGTGGGCATTTTCTTGTGTATTAAAAAAAATATAAAAAAATTAAATAAAAAAATAATAAAAAAATTATTTAGTAAAAGTAGCTTTTTTATTTATTTCTTTTGTGTGAATTCATTATGTGTGCTTGTGTTTGTTATGCATCTATTTTTATTTAAAAAAAAAAAAGGGTTCTTGCAGATAGTAAATGAAATAAATGTATGACTAGTCTATGAATATTGGGATTAACTTGGATTAACCAATCAATATGTTATGCTCATTAAACTTACAGTAAAATATGCTCAGATAAGCACACTTTGAAGACATTTTGACTAGTTTGATTGTGACGACATTGATCGGGTTGTTATCTTTAAATTAGTTTTAATATTTTGTGGACATATGATCATGATCTATGTCTTCCGGTACTATAATATGTTGTTGTGTTATGAGACAAATTCATTGGAAGAGAGGGCTTCCAACATAGGTGTGTCTGACTATTGTTGATAATGAACATACATAATATAAAAAAGAGTTACCCCTATGGGTGTGAGAAAGTTAACTCCATGAACTCAAAAAATCAAGTATTTTGACAAAACAAAAAATATATATAAAAAAATAAGTCAACACTTTGAGTGCTCATAAGAAAGATTTCTATGGTACTCTTGTCTAGCATGCACATAATTTATTATTTAAAGAGATATTTTTCTAGACAAGTTTCAATTTGGTTTAATAGGACAGGTAATGAATGACTAGTCTAGTATGTCATATCATACACTTACATTTTAAATTTGTCAAAATAATTGAATTTAATTATGAGCATACATCTAAATGGAAGATTCTTGTTTATTTTGATATTTTTGAACTTATTGTATAATTTTTGGACTGTGAAATTTGTCCACAAATAAAAATTCATTTATATCCTATAAAATATTCTAATTGATTTTTTGTGATTGACTTGTGTGGACTTTTTCGTAGGATTCTCAACGAACAGTCTAATCATGACAGTAAAATAAGTATCAACTAAGAAAAGATTTGGATGATTTTTTTTGTCAACGGAATTTATGCTTAGTTTTGGGCGGTTAAAATTCAAATTTGAAAGGGAGGTTTTATGTCCTTAACTATCGATCAACATGTGTATTTTTGGCAAGCTGTCTTACACACGCCGAAATAAGCGGTTCCCTCCTTGTGCAATTAATCAAAATTCCTCATTTTTAAACTAAGACCTAGGGTTTGTCTTCTTCTTCCATATCTACTTTCAATTTCCAGATCAATCTCTCTTTTACACATAGTTTCAAAGTTGAATTAAGCTTTCTTTCAGATTCAAACATGGTAAAAATTAAGATGCCAAAATCAAAGAAAAACTTTGGTGGTTCATCCAACAATATTCTTTGCTCATTGTCTGCTTCTTTGAATATGAGAAGAGGTCGCAAATGTCGTCAAATGAGGAATCTCCAACGAAGTGTACGAAGATTGGAGTAGTCCAGTTTAGACTCTGACACTCCTCTAACCTTTGTTACATATCCGGTTGAAACATCTACTAACGTTGTTGCTTACAAGTCAACAATCAATCACTCAAAGTCTTCGTCAAACATCTAAAGATCCGGTCATTTTCCCGAGCACGAAGGTCTCCCTAAGTGTCCAAGAACTCGATAAAGAAAGAGATGATGGCTTTGGAATTGGTGATAGTGGTCTAAACATCTTGAAATAGAAGAAGAAGGTCATGAGGAAGAAAAGCAGGGAATGATGAGTGCGAACCTCCGCCTTAGTCGAGAAGAATGTTGAAGGTTTAAGTAAGCCTCTTCCAAAAAATGCGGTTACGATTTTAACGTCAATTCGAGGAGTCTTGAGTCACTCCTACCATTCTCCACCAAGAAGAGCCACGAGGTGAAAAAGAAAAATGCAAAATTGGAGAGGGCACTAAAGAGTCCACACCTGCAAGTCAGAACAGGTCACTCATTACCTGAGGAGGTGCTTACAGATTCTTTGTCTACACGCCTCGAGACTGCAGATGTTCAGGTTTAAGATCTTGACCAAAGGTAGGTACTCTGTTAACCCTCAAAATTACTTCTTTTTGTCTGAAGTTGCTGAGAGGCTGTTTCTTTCTTTCATTTCCTATCACAAGTTCATTGTTGAATGCAAAGTGGCTATTCATGAGTTTGTTTCATTTGATCTGGCTGAGATTCTTGGTTTTCATAAACTGCATAATTTGTTGAGTTTATCTGGTCATTTTAATGAAATTCTTGTCAAGGAATTCATGAAAAATGTTTCCAAAAATTTGGGCAAGGCTAGAAATGAGTTTAGGTGGCAAGTGTATGTTAGATGAAGACATGTTATCTTTAGTCCAAACACTCTAAGAGAATGGCTTGGGTTGGATGAAGTGGCATTCACTAGTGATGAGGATTTGACTAAGAGATTACTGGTTTTGCCTGGCCAAAAACTGGTGAACTGATTGCTTCTAGACTTCTACAAAAATACAAAGTTCTCCACCGGATCTTAGTCAACAACATTGACCCTTTAACTCATAGATTTGACATTTCAAGCAATAAGGTAGTTATAATGTATAAGTTGGAGATGTGTTGAATATTGATTGAAGTAAAATGATTTTTGAAAGAATTGTCTATAAGGGGCCATGAAGGGCCAAGCAGTACAGACTGCCACATCTAGATCTCATTCATCATTTTCTTGCACACCAAGGATGGCCTCTTATGGATTCAGACAGGTTTTCGGAGGATATTCCTACCTTGTGTGTCTACGAGTTTTCAAAATTAGGTGGAACCCCACATCCCACTCCCAGGGTTCTAAAGCACGTTCTATCCAATTTGGACCAATCTGGTTGTTTCGACGCTTTGGAGACTCAGCTTGGGCTAGTTAAAACTCAGGTAAAACAACTTTATTCATTGACCAAAAATTTATCTAATGAGTTTGATTTCATATGTAAGGTCTTGACAAAAATTGAATATCTAGGAAATGCACATATCAAGTCTGCTTACCGCATTGTCAAACCAGAATTCTCCGCATATCCTAAAGATCAAATCAAGATTCTGGATAATGATCCTATCATTAGGCCAACTGCCCCTTCACCTGCTACTCTATGCTCCTACCCATAAGCGAGATAGAAGACCATCTCGTATGCGGTGCAAAAAGTCGAGACCTCTTAGAACCGATCATCTGCGATTCGACTTACATTTCTTTAACTATTTGGTTCTAACTAATCTTGGATAATTATATTAACTGCTACACTTTGCTTTACTTCTGCTTTCTCTCCCCTTGTTATTCACTTTGGCTATTTTATTATTAAAAAAAAAGTAGTATTGCTATTTTTAAATTTGTGGTGGTATACTTTAAACTTTGATGGTACTTTTGGTAATTTGCTAAGGGGAAACAATATTAAGTTTGTGTCTAATGTGTGTTGTGTTTAGAAATGTTGTTTATTCATATGATTTATGTGCATAACTTCTTTGCAGGGTTTTTTGGTTTACACACTAAGGAGGATCAATGACCCTTCTATGATGATGCTCATGTTTATTAATCGCTCACATGTTTAACACACACCACACATGCATTAAAAATCTGAGAGTTGTGTTTTGTAATTAAGAAATGCCAAATGGAGAGATTGTTGGAAAAAAATATGGTGTCATATTTCATCAATTTTTTTATATTGGCTCACTTAATTAATATTAATGATTTTTAATAACAAAAAATAAAGTTAGCGTGTATGTTCTGACTGGTCACATTGTGTTCTATTCTGACTGACTAAGATGGTAAACAGATTTTTAATCCAGATATGTGGGCTGCAGATTTTATATTGTTTTCTTACGTAAAATAATATAATTACGTGAGGAACACCCCTCTTGTAGGTTAAAGTACATTCTCTTATTCTCTTGAATTTGTTTAAAATGAAATATTTAAAGATAATCTTGGGTTTCCAAAATACGCTCTTTCTACAAATCGAGAATATCTTTTATTATCTTTTCGTGCTAATTTTCTTACCATTCTTATTGCATATTTTTAGGTAAGAAATAATTCATAATTTGATTATTACTTTACCTATAAGTAAGAGTACAAATTAATAAGGAATTAAGCTTTGAAAAAAAAATTGTGCTCTTGTTCTTCAAGCTTCAAACCATGACTCCATTGATTTAAGAACTAAACATTAAGCTTCATTGATTAATTTTCAAAGCAAAAAAGTTTTCATCAAACTCATTGAAGAATAAAAAACAAATTGGTGCTCAAGAAACAATTCTATATTTTGATTAATATGCTTGGCATGAAGTTAAGAACGGGTGTTCTTAATCTAAGTGGTGGTTGCGGTCAAGTAAAATAGGGAAGTGATGATGATGTCAAGACTGGTAGGTTTGACAAGTCAAAATGGAAAGTGTCAAAAGGGAGTTGATCTATATTCTTTTAATTGTTATTTTGTTAATTTTGCGAAACTACAAAAATTGGATACTATTGTATTTTTTATTACGATTATTAGTGGATTGTTTTTACCCATAGCATGGGATCCGTGGATGTTTCCCTTCGGGGTTTATTACATTACATCTTGTATTCACGTTTAATACTTTAAATTCTACTCTAAACAAACTATTTGTAAACGAACACTGCGTGGACTTACTTGTACGAGTCAAAATTGTTTTCATTGCCAATGTGTCAGTTCTTACTGCATCTTGTCCACTACTTGCTTGAATTAAGATTAAAATTTGTTTTCATTACTAACAAATTTTTTGAATAAAATAGATAGCTTCATTGTTTTTTCAAATGCTTCTCAGATGCGGACAGTAATAGACTGTTGTACGCCTTCCAAAGCCAAAAGTTGTGGCTCCACTATTGATGGGAAGTCACAAAACAAATCAATGAACATTGTTTACTAGTCCTACTCAAATTTGATATGTAAATCAGTTATTGTAGTTGAAGAGAAAATTTAAAGTTGATGACTGCTGCATTTAAATTGCAAGTGTACGATTGTCAATTTAACAAGTAGTAAAGTGGACATAATGAGTTCGAATTATGTTTCCACGAAAACTATTTTATTTGAATATTAATTTAAGTAATTCTACCTCAATTTTCTGAAAATAAATTTATGACAAAGTGTTGATTTATAATATGATTAACTAAGAAAGAAAGAAAAACAATTAAACGATTAAATATGATGATTAAAGAATCGGGACTCACGGTTTCACCATAGTTATCACCTTTAGTTTCGTCTCTCAAGTTAATTTCTACAATTGTATTTGGCCGAATTTACCAATTAAATCAATTTACCTCTCTCGAGTTCAAATTAATCCTATTTAATTAAGTCAACTCACTATATCTCTATGTAAATCTGAATGAGCCTTAACTAAACGCCTTTAAACACCTAAGAATTCAATTAAGGACCGCAACAATAGCAAAAACATATGTCTACATTTCACCTAATTGTCAGATTTTACTACGTGGTATAAATGATTAACTCACCTCTCGCCTCGTTAAAATTCACAAATCAATGAATTAGTGATAAATGAAGAGAATAAGTAAAATCAATACATGAATCTATTAATTCTATAAAACTTAAGAATTGAAAATAAAGCTTCAAAACGAGGTTTCATATCATTCGTCCTAACTTTAAGTTTAGCTATTCATCATACGGGAAAAAGAAAACATGAAGAGTTTGGAATACATAACTAGATTTAAAGAAAAGAAGAGAAAGAGTTGAATATCTTGTACCAAGAATTCGCGATTTTCATGTTCCAATCTTGAAAGCATTCGTCATTCTTCCTTTGCTCCTTTTATTCTCATTTGTTTCTTTGATTCTTCAACCTTTAATCTAACCTAGATTGGTTTATAGTGTTTACGTCCCCTAAACTTGTTTTAATTGAAAAATAATACAAATACTCCTAAATCTAAAATTAAAAAAATCAGAAAAATCCTTACGCGAGCAGCGATATGCAAACAATATCCCAAATTGCCTCAAATCTATGTTTGCTGTTTGCAACAATTTGCATACCACGACTGGATCATGGCAAACAGAAAGTTGCTTGCCACTTTTTCTTTATTTTTTAGTTTGGTCCCTCAACTTTCAAACTTTTGTAATTTGTCTCTACTTCAATTTTTTGTGCATCTTTGGTCCCTTTTACCCCCAAACTCTTCAACATTCATCCCATAACTTCCAAGAGCTTCCACATTATTCCCCAAACCTCTTTAGACATTCAAATTTGGTCCTCTTTAAGTTTTAGAAGTGTGCAATTCAGTCCTTAAATTTTTGTAAGTTAAAATCCACTCCTCCAATAGCTCTGTTAATATGGTTTTTATCGCTGCCATCATGTTAATCTTCAAACATTTTTTATCAACTACCATTTAAGCTCAAGTTCTCTATTTTTGTTCAATTTACCTCTATTTTTGGATTTCACATACAATGACAACATTTACACGAAATTAAGTAGAAATTCGCTCAAATCACAATTAAATATCAAGTTTATAAGCTAGGATAAGAGTGTAAAATATACTTATCAATTACCTTGGATATTTATAAAAGGGTTGGATTCTTTCACAAAGTTGACGACATGTTGTCACATTTTCTCATATTTATGGTTTTGATTATCATAGAGGAAATGTAAAGTTCTATGATTTTATAACGTCTTTTGTATCTTCATGAGAAATTCGTAGTACTATTTTTTTTTTTTTGGGCATATTGAGAAGGTTTGTGTCACATTCTTTAAAGGGTAATTATGTTAACACCATTTTTGTTAATCACACCACATTTTAATTGCTATAAAGGTCTCCAACTATTGTTCATTTTAACATTTATGTCCCCGTACTATTTTTTATCATATTTTTATCATGAACCTATTAATTTACACATTTTATATTTTTCTTTAGTGATGGTTTCGTCACAAAGTTAATCGGGATGGCGTAAAAGATTTTTTGCGGGTTAATTTCACTAATCGGTCACCGGTTACCTAAAAATTACAAAATGGTCGAAACTTCGAAGTTCAAAAGTTTCGGTGGTGGTCATTGAAGTTAGAAATTCTTTCACTAATGGTCACTCCATTAAATTTTAATTTAAAATGGTAACGTGGCATGATGATGTGGTATTTATTTATTGTATTGTAGTCCATGTACTTTATATAATATTCACTTTAGTCTTTATATTTCAATTAAGTCCTTCAAAAATTATATCTTAGGTCCTTAATCTTTTACATCTTTACACATTGGTCTCTAAATTTTCAATTATCTTTCAGTTAAGTTCTCCAAAAATTGCATCTTAAGTCTTTCAACTTTTTACATCTTTACACTTTGGTCCTCAAATTTTTAATTATCTTTCAGTTAAGTCCTCTAAAAATTGCATCTTAGGTCCTTCAACTTTATACATCTTTACACTTTGGTCCCCAAATTTTCAATTATCTTTCAGTTAAGTCTTCTAAAAAATTGCATATTAGATCCTTCAAATTTATACATCTTCAAACTTTGGTCTTCTAAATCCTTGATTTTAATGGCCAAAATAAGTGTAATTTTAGTAGTCAAAATAAGTACACTTTCAATTAAATCATTGACTTTATACTCAAATTTTCACCTAAACGAACAAAATAATATTATAGGGTCTGACCACTAAAATGTCTACTTTTAGTGGTCAACTCTAAGTGATAAGTACGAATTTTATACTTATTTTGACCACTAAATAGTTTATTATTTAATTATATTATTTTGTTCGTTTAGATGAAAATTCGAGTTAAAGTCAATGATTTAATTGAAAGTACACTTATTTTGACCACTAAAATTGTACTTATTTAGGTCATTAAAATCAAAGATTTGGGGGGACCAAAGTTTAAATATGTATAAAGTTGAAGGACCTAAGATGCAATTTTTTAGAGGACTTAATCGAAAGATAATTAAAAATTTGTAGATCAAAGTGTAAAATGTAAAAAGTTGAAGGACCTAAGATGTAGTTTTTGGAGGACTTAACTCAGAAGATAAGTGAAAAAGTGTAAAGATGTAAAAGATTAAGGACCTAATATGCAATTTTTGAAGGACTTAATTAAAATATAAGGACCAAAGTGAATATTATATAAAATACATGAACTACCATACAATAAATAAATATCGCATCATAATGCCACGTCACCATTTTAAATTAGAAATTTAACGGAGTGATAATTAGTGAAAGAATTTCTAACTTCAGTGACCACCACTGAAACTTTTGAACTTCAGTGACCATTTTGTAATTGAAGGTAACTTCAATGACCATTGGTGAAATTAACCTTTTTTTTTGCCTATCGTACTTTTAAATAAGCAAAATAAATAATAAACATAAAAGTTTGACAAAAACTTTTCTCCTCATTTCAATGTACATTAGCATAATATTTGGATAAAATTGTCATCGAGAGACAATATTAGGGATATAAGTGACAATATGTCAAAAGTTGAGAGATCTTCATTGCAATTAAAGCGTAGTGTGGATATAATTACCCTACTTCAAATCCTAAACTAACCATGTTTAAAAGAACCTAGTATTTTTCCTATACTAGAGTGTTTGAAGAAAAAAAACCTTGATAGAGCATTGGCCTCTATTATTTGAGTCGTGTTGACCTTTATTGAGCGTAACTCTCTTGAGTAATTGTATTAGTCTTTGTATTGAGTTAAGTTCTTTAGTTTGATGGTAAGCGCTTTACTAGACTACTTGATAGAGCATTGGCCTCTTGTGCTCAACTTTGTTATGGCTCAAGCTAGGTCATCCTACTTCGACAATGTTTGATAGTTGATTCTACAACAGCACAATCTTAATAACTTTCTTCTTGTCCAAGTTTATTATTTTGATTTGGAACTCTTATTTGAACCTTTACTTGGTAAATTATATTATATCTATACTAACTCGATTTGTCACTACTCGATAAATCACATTACAATACCTCATGAACATGCATATGGTTGTAATAAAAGAGAGACACGAAAGGAAAAATTGGTGTCTTTTGTCCAAAGCAAGAGGTTAAGGAACAGGTAATTGCTTAATGAGAATATACAAAGTCAATTTTATTTATTTATTTTTATAAGAAAGAAAGTAAATATTAAGTTAATCTCTTATGTCAAAAGAGTTGGTGCTTGATGCTTCTGCTCCAACTTTTTCATTACTTTTCCTTTTGCATTTGTCTGTTTCTCATTTGCTTCATCCCCAAGCACAAGTATGGTTGAAAATTGTGTTTCCACCCGAAAAATACAATCAAAAGAAAAGAATTGAATCGAATACATAATTCAATAGATTGTGTAGTGGTTAAGGTGGTGGTTGTCTTTTCATTATCAGAACCATGCAAACCATATGGATATGATGTCCATTCCATAACACCTGATTCAAGATTTGAAAATTAAAAGAAATCCCTATTTGATTGTCTATGGTTGTCTAGAGCTAGCCATGGACTAATGAACATGTTAGCAACATAGGCTTTCAAAATTACCCACAAAATCTAGAACACCTATCGAATGCAAATTTTGAATAATTATGCAGACGTTGATATTTTTACCAAGTACCATCTTAAATCAATTATTATCTAGGTAGATATACTGATATTGATATTGATATTGATATTGATTATATATAAACTATTTGATGATAATTTTAGAGTCATGTTTGATGTCTAAGAAACAATTATGGAGACACACGTTGACAACAAGTATGACTAAATTTGTATTTTATTTCAATTTCAATAAAATCTCTATTCTCGTTGTGGTTTGAAATATAAATATATATATATATATATGGCTTTTCTGCACAAATAGTTCCTAACTTTTGTATTTCATGCGGATTGAGGGACCTATCGTTTCATTTTTATAGTTTAGTCCCTATTTCAAATATTTTTTGCGAGAATGGTCCTTTCCATCCAATTCCGTTATGTTTTAACGGAGGCTCATCGCATGAAGTGCACACACTTCATTTATTGAGGGCATTTATGTCATTCTACTTCATTTCACTTTAATTTGAATGGTTGCTCTCTCTCTCTCTCTCTCTCTCTCTCTCTCTATATATATATATATATATATATAAAAGCAGGTGTGATGGGTATTCACTACACCTACTTCTGTGTAGGGCTTCTGTAATTGCTCTTTGTTTTGCATCGTTGCAAATAAATAAATTTATTTGTATTCTAAGCAGATTTAGAACCATGTTTCTGTACTGAGCTAAATGCAGGAAAACAAAGTAACTTCAGTTTGACCCTGGAATCAGAACTTAATACCTCAGGAGTCTTGCGTTTCGAGCTGGACCTCTTTTCTTTATGGCTCCCAGGACCCTCACAAGGCTGCAGAAACAATGACATGATCAATGTATGTCTGTCTATAAAATAATTACACAACCCCAATCAAAAACTAAAACGAAATTACTGACCATTGTTTCAGCATCAGAATTGGACTCTCTCTTCAACCTATTTCCAGTTGCCAAAAATGAAGCACTTCATTCTTTGAACGAAATTTGAGTCCTGATGGATCAAAGTAATACTGCACAATGCAGAAAATATTGTCATCTGAAGCATTATTTGATTAGCTTTATTTAGTAATGCAAGCTCAGAAGCATAACAAACAATGCTGTCCACAATGAGAGAGAGAGCATATATTATTCCTAAAATAACTTAATGGAACATGAAATAACCAAATATAAGAAAATATGGACACAGTACATAACCATTATTTGCTAGTAAAACACACCAAAAACGAATTTAATCGTTGAATAAGACATTTGAATCTTATATTGCATGAGGTCTCCATTGTCTATTTCCCGTGTGAAAGTTTGCATTTTTTTTTCTTGAGAGAGGAAGAGGATGCAGAAATTTGCAATAATTTAAGTAGTCAATAAATACTATTGCTCTAAAGAAATATAATTTTCTTTATTTTTCTTTTGATAGTTTACTAAAGAAATTCTGCCATCTAAATGCATTCATTAGAAAGTGATATTGCAATTGAAATACAATTATGACCATTGACAGCAAATGCATTTAGAATTCTGATCAAAGACATGCACATTTCTTATATTTGAGTCCAGAATTAAATAAAAGCATTCACAAATAAGATTACAGAGTTGGGAAGAAAATGTTTATAAGCTTCAACTTCAAGGTGATTGACAATCTGCAACTAAACTATCACAGACCATATTATCAAGAGACCCAGTATAAAGTGCAACCATATACTCGTAAGCAAACCCTTTAAAGCAGGTTGCGGTCAAATTTCTCAAAACACGAAAGTACAAAAACATGGTTCTAAATCTGCTTAGAATACTAATAAATTAATTCATTTGCAACGATGCAAAACAAAGAGCATTTACAGAAGCCCTACACAGAAGTAGGTGTAGTGAATACCCTTCACACCTGCTTTTATATATATATATAGAGAGAGAGTAAAAGTCAGCAACCATTCATGCGAACGACCGTTAAAACATAACGGAATTGGATGGGAATGACCATTCTCATCAAAAACATTTGAAAAATAAGTTTAAATTATCAAAAATGAAACGATAAATATTCAACCTGCAGTAAGTGCAAAAATTAGAGACTATTTGTGCAAAAAAGCTATATATATATATATATATATATATATATAATGAAAAAACCTTAGGTTGTACACGTGGACTATAATACTTACAAGCTAATGTTCAAAACCGTATATTTATTTGTTTTCCACATCAAGGGAAAGCATGCTTATACGACTGGCTAATCGTGGAGAAGGTAATAATAATTTTAACTAAAAATTCACCTACTCAATTCTCTCTCTCTCTTCTCTCTCTCTGAATGCTCTATAAATACTCATAACTTCGTCTCAACTTTCATAAGAACAAGTCTTCCCTCAACAATTCAAATTCTTCTTTCGAGAGAGAGAGAGAGAGAGAGAGAGAGAGAGAGAGAGAGAGAATGGGAGATCAGAGTGTGAATTTATTGATGGTTTTAACTCTACTAGGTTTTGGCCCTCTTTGTTTGTGTCATGTGTCCAATGGAGGTTATCTTTACCCACAGTTCTACGAGCGGACATGTCCCCGAGCACAACAAATTGTTAAGTCTGTAGTTGCAAAGGCTGTAGCAAAAGAAGTCCGGATGGCTGCTTCACTCCTCAGACTCCATTTTCATGACTGCTTTGTCCAGGTTTGTCACTTCCATCTACATGTTTAATAAGCAGTACTATTATATTGGACATTCTGATTAACAAAATATGGCTATACATATAACAAATGAAATGTCTAATTATAGTGTTTTCATTATGTAATTGTGTAGGGATGTGATGCATCAGTACTTTTGGACAGCAGTGGAAGCATAATAAGCGAGAAGAATTCAACCCTAACCGGAATTCAGCTCGTGGATTTGATGTCATTGATCAGATAAAAGCTGCACTTGAAAAGAGTGCCCTCAAACAGTTTCTTGTGCTGATATTATGGCTCTTGCTGCAAGGGATTCCACTGTTCTTGTAAGTCCCTCTCAATCTCTATTAATTAAGAGATTGAAAGACAAAAATAAAATAAAAAAGTAAAAAACCTGGAAATTTTGTGTACAATGCAGAGTCGAATTTTAATTTGTGTTTGTACAGGCTGGTGGACCTAGCTGGGAGGTTCCATTAGGAAGAAGGGATTCAAGAAGTGCCAGTTTGAGTGGCTCCAACAGCAACATTCCTGCCCCTAATAACACATTCCAAACCATCCTCACCAAGTTTAAGCTAAGAGGGCTTGACATTATTGATCTTGTGGCATTATCTGGTAAAGTCAATCACAATTTATATTTTCTTGTTTGTCTTTTATTTTTTGATCCCCCAAACCACCACTTGCTTGTTTGGTCTGAAGTATCATCAGACCATATAATAGACAAATAACGCCTCATATTTGGCCAAACTTAAATTATAATTTAAACTGATCAAATGTATTTTTTTTTTTTTATCATTTTGTACGACCCACAACCTACTAACTACTTATTAACTACATATTTCTTAAAATCCACAACTTATCAACACTTAAAAATAAGTTCAGACTACCAAAATACTAAATTAGAATAAACATGAATTCTTTTTGTGACTTTATTGGATGGCTTTACATTTCACCAATCTCTTTTCAGGAGTCACACAATTGGAAATTCAAGATGTGTCAGCTTCAGACAAAGGCTCTACAATCAATCAGGAAACGCAAAACCTGATTCTACCTTAGATCAATTTTACGCATCACAGTTGCGTGCCAAGTGCCCACAATCCGGCGGTGACCAAAACCTATTTTTCCTCGACTTCGTCACCCCAACAAAATTTGACAACAGCTACTTCAAAAATTTGTTGGAATCAAAGGGCTTTTGAATTCCGACCAAGTTCTTGTGACTAAGAATCAAATATCATTGGATTTAGTGAAGAAATATGCAGAAAACAATGAGGTTTTCTTTGAGCAATTTGCAAAGTCCATGGTTAAGATGGGAAATATTTCTCCATCGACAGGTTTCAGGGGAGAAATTAGGAAGAACTGCAGGAAGATCAACAATACTTGAGTACCCCAATATTCATGGAAGAAATAAAATAAATAAAATGTTGTGTTTTTATTCAATTTCTTATGGCTTCTTGACATTCTTCTTTTCGCTTATGAAGAAATTTAATTGATGTCTTGATTGTCTTCGGACCTGTGGTGGAATGTAGAAGAATTTTGATGTATTATGGGAAATTCTGTTTTCATAATTAATGAGCTATCTAATCACAATCACAGCTCTGTGTGTGTGTGTGTGTGTGTGTGTGTGTGTGTGTGTGTGTGTATATATATATATATATATATATATATTATATATATACGTCTTATGCACGTAAGTTGTCCGTGATAATCTACTAATTAAAAGCGATTGTGTTAATATAATTTTGATAGAATTTAAATATTTTTTTTTGTACTTGTCAAATAATGAACTCATTAATTTTTGTAAAGTTATGTTGTTCCAATGGTGGGATTTTATTTCTAATTGTCCCATGCCTTTGCTAAGTTAAAAATTCTAACTCTTTGTTTAATAATCTAATAAAGTTTTAATAATCGGTTCTCCGTAAGCGGCGACAAAAAATAATAAACCTCTTTGTTTAAATGAGTGAATATAGCTTACATGGATCTTGGAGTTGGTGTTTGGGAATTGACAAATGATTTCATGGTCTCTTTGAAGTCTATAATCACATATCGTGCATTAACAATGTGTGTGCATTATGAGATGTATTGAATCAATTAGAGAGCGATAATATTTGAAAATTAAATGTGAATCAAAATTGAAGACATGCTAAAGAATTTATGCAAGCACAAAAATTAGAATTTGTACCACATGCCGCTTATCACCATCATCTTTTGTTAGCATTCAATAAATTCCTCTGTGTCCATGAAACCCTTTCCTACCTAAACAAAAATTAAAGTTATTATAAATAATGCGATCTAATGAATAATAAAATTTGTGGCCCTTGTGCAAATAAAGTTGCTAGTGCGGGAGTAAAAGTGGTATTTAGTCGAACCAAACCTTCTTGGATCTTTGTTTTGATCAAGTCCAATCTCCATTGTCAATTAGAAATTTAGCCGATAGTTCGTATTCTCCATTGATGACAATTGTCATCGACAATATCATTTTGAAGCATTATCTTTTGAAATCATTGATAAAGTCCTTTTCTTTGTGCAAATCGTTATTTAGAATGGGTTGCTTATATTTTGAAGCCTTTTATACTTATTTGATTCAAAGAGAATGTTGAAATCTAAGACTTCTTATTAGGTATCAATATGGCTTCTCTTTAAAATTTGAAGGTCCTTTTCAAATTTTTAACTCTCTTTGAAGATCTTGTAGAGAAGTGGGGATAGTCTTATTTCCAAATGTAGAGAAATATTTTTGAGATTATAAGGTTCTAGTTTAGAAAGCGTGTTCTTTGGAAAGAACAAGGTCTTTGAAGTTTATAGAGATAATCTCGTTTTTCAGCACGATCTTCAATTTTGCTAATCACGCATATATTAGATTCTTTTTCTTATTTAATATTGTTCAGTCTTCTCCAATATTCTCCAATACTGGTAACAAACATGCACTGAGATAATATGTTAAGCAAGTTGTTTTCTTAAGCCAAGACTATAATGAGAGTTAAAAAGGTTCACGATAAAATTATGAGCACATTAGAAGTACCCAATACCTCAGTGACTTTGAACTAAACCAAAAGCTTGACCTGATCACGTAGCCAAACTGCAAATAAGCCAAAAAAAAAAAAAATAATGAAAAAATATAAGAAAGAGTACAATATTTTGTTACCTAATTTGTCATTATATACTAAAATCTAATTGCTCTAACAACAATAATAGGAAGACTTATATCTTTGTTTTAGTTGAAGGCGTGAATAGTAAATATAGGGTATACACTTATATTATAGTAAAGATATATCACAGAAGTATTTTCTTCTCTATCCAACTTAATCATGAGTTGAACAAAGCATTAGCTTTCACTATTCATCAAGTCACCAAATTTCTAGAATTAAAAATATATTTAATTTCTATAACATTCTCTACAAAAGCGCTTCATAAAGAAATTTCTTGAATTATGGATATCAGTACTGAACTAAAATATCACATTTTCAATAATAAGTAGATATATAGAACATAAGCTAGTTAGTATTAAAATGCTTTGATCCGTAATAAACTGATTTGGATCTCGAGTTTACATTTTCGACGAGTAACAAAGCTGTTATTTCTAATCTAACAAAGAACAATGACACCATATTATCAACTTATTTTACAATATTAGCAAAATAACTTTTGTTAATTTGAGTTCCAAACTCAAGAAAATAGAAATAAGGCTATATCTCAAATAGCAACTAATCAAGTTCTTTTACCAATTAACAGGTAGCAATGGTGAAAAGTAAAATGAATGCATACAGGGAAACTTTATTTGATAAAGCTATTGCATTTGCCAAAGAAACATGATAATGCACCTATTTGGGAATCAATATTAACTACATAATTTGAGCTACATACAACATCATCTTCCTGTGCACATGATGCCATTAAACAAGAAATAAAAGTTAATTATAATAAAATACTCAGCTGCTAGTCAACTGAAAATCCAATTCCTCTGGTTCTCAAATAGAATATGGATTAAATGAAAACAAAATGGTAAAGATCAACTCAAATAATATAATTTGAGCCTTGGTCAACCCAAACCCAAGATTAGATAAAATCAACTAAAAATTGACAGAACAACTAAATCAAACAAACACGGAAAAATCATAAAACCCACTCGAATTTAGCACTTCTATTCCATCACAAACAAAAAATAAATAAAAATAGAAGAAAAAGTCAGAGCATTAATAATAACACAAAAATATTATATCTTGCAATGAAATCAACCTAATTTAGAGTTTTGTGAACCAGCCAAACTGAGACAGCACATAAAAGAGAGTTTCTTACCACTGGAGAAAGATTACTGAAATACACGGTGCTCTATTGAGGGTTATTATAAGGGATATCACTATATGTTGCCTCTTTAACATCTTGTGTAAAACCAAAAGCCAGCAAAGATGAAGCATAAGTGTCAGAGAAATGGAACATAAGAAATTAGATGAACCGGTCCACTTTTTCTTAAATAAATTCATATGGCAAGGCCTACAACAATATGGATAGAATTAACCACTATACGGAAGTTAAATCAAGAAAGAGCATGCATACAACATGGCATTAGTAACTTGTGGATGAGATCACCAATAGAGCTACAATCACAAGACATCACCTTGTTATATTCTAAGCAACTAAGAAACACAACAAGAAGACATTATCATGGACCTACTTGATGTGCCCTCTTTCGACCAATTGTCATATACCCAGTTCACTTTGATAGTTTGTCAAACACGGAAATCACATAATAAGATATTTATCTACATAATATTAGAAAATGAATCTAAGAGAGATGCTATATAGAGCTTCCTGTTATCCATGAGAAAAGGGAGAAGGCTTCTCACTTACAAATGCCTTTCATTATCTATGTTCATGGTTTCAACCAAAATGATGTTGCACGTGTGGTAGTCAAAATCATGGGAGTCGATCAAAATTTCTAGCCAGAAAAATTCAATCACGGCCAACTTGAAAAGATATTAGAATGCAAAACCTCCTAATGGATCTGGTTTCAAATTTCACAAGGTAAGATAACCATCATTAAAGGCCCTAGGATATGCATATCTAACATAAAAAACAAATGATAAAAACAATAAATCTCACATAAATGGCAACTGAACAAGAACTGGAACCCACATAAATCTTCTTACGCCTCGTCTCGCAAAGATAAAACACCCTAGCATTTTTAAAATATGATCATATACATGAATTTAAAGTTGCATAAAATTCTAATTTTGTTTACACCTACTCTAATCAAATTTTAATTTATAACATTATTAGTAAGAATGTTATAATTAAAAGTTATAAAAAATAAAATATGTTGTTGATTTTTTTCATTGAAAAACAAAATTAGAAATGTAAAAGCTCACCATAAAAATAAAAAATAAAATTTTTTGCATGAACAGTAACTTTTTTGAGTTACTATTCACCTCGAAAAAGTTTGTCGAGTTGAATAGTAACTCGACAAACTTTTTCGAGTTAAATAGTAACTCGAAAAATTTACTATTAACAAATTTTTTTTTTTTTGTATGTGGACTTTTTCATTTTGAATAATTAAAATGGAACATAAGAAATTAGATGAACCGGTCCACTTTTTCTTAAATAAATTCATATGGCAAGGCCTACAACAATATGGGTAGAATTAACCACTGTACGGAAGTTAAATCGAGAAAGAGCATGCATACAACATGGCATTAGTAACTTCAGGGATGAGATCACCAATAGAGCTACAATCACAAGACATCACCTTGTTATATTCTAAGCAACTAAGAAACACAACAAGAAGACATTATCATGGACCTACTTGATGTGCCCTCTTTACGACCTTTGTCATATACCAGTTCACTTTGATAATTTGCCCAAACACGGAAATAACATAATAAGATATTTATCAACATAACATTAGAAAATGAATCTAAGAGAGATGCTATATAGAGCTTCCTGTTATCCATGAGAAAAGGGAGAAGGCTTCTCACTTACAAATGCCTTTCATTATCTATGTTCATGGTTTCAACCAAAATGATGTTGCACGTGTGGTAGTCAAAATCATGGGAGTCGATCAAAATTTCTAGCCAGAAAAATTCAATCACGGCCGACTTGAAAAGATATTAGAATGCAAAACCTCCTAATGGATCTGGTTTCAAATTTCACAAGGTAAGATAACCATCATTAAAGGCCCTAGGATATGCATATCCAACATAAAAAACAAATGATAAAAACAATAAATCTCACATAAATGGCAACTGAACAAGAACTGGAACCCACATAAATCTTCTTACGCCTCGTCTCGCAAAGATAAAACACCCTAGCATTTTTAAAATATGATCGTATACATGAATTTAAAGTTGCATAAAATTCTAATTTTGTTTACACCTACTCTAATCAAATTTTAATTTATAACATTATTAGTAAGAATGTTATAATTAAAAGTTATAAAAAATAAAATATGTTGTTGATTTTTTCATTGAAAAAAAATTAGAAATGTAAAGCTCACCATAAAAATAAAAATAAAATTTTTTGCACGAGCGATAACTTTTTCGAGTTACTATTCACCTCGAAAAAGTTTGACGAGTGAATAGTAACTCGACAAACTTTTCGAGTTAAATACTAACTCGAAAAATTTCATCATTAACAATTTTTTTTTTTTTTGTATGTGGACTTTTCATTTTGAATAATTAAAATGGAACATAAGAAATTAGATGAACAGGTCCACTTTTTCTTAAATAAATTCATATGGCAAGGCCTACAACAATATGGGTAGAATTAACCATCGCATCACGGAAGTTAAATCGAGAAAGAGCATGCATATAACATGGCATTAGTAACTTGGGGATGAGATCACCAATAGAGCTACAATCACAAGACATCACCTTGTTATATTCTAAGCAACTAAGAAACACAACAAGAAGACATTATCATGGACCTACTTGATGTGCCCTCTTTTCGACCACCGTCTTATACCCAGTTCACTTTGATAGGCTGCCCAAACACGGAAATAACATAATAAGATATTTATCAACATAACATTAGAAAATGAATCTAGAGAGATGCTATATAGAGCTTCTCGTTATCCATGAGAAAAGGGAGAAGGTTTCTCACTTACAAATGCCTTTCATTATCTATGTTCATGGTTTCAACCAAAATGATGTTGCAAATGTGGTAGTCAAAATCATGGGAGTCGATCCAAATTTCTAGTCGGAAAAATTCAATCACGGCCGACTTGAAAAGATATTAGAATGCAAAACCTCCTAATGGATCTGGTTTCAAATTTCACAAGGTAAGATAACCATCATTAAAGGCCCTAGGATATGCATATCCAACATAAAAAACAAATGATAAAAACAATAAATCTCACATAAATGGCAACTGAACAAGAACTGGAACCCACATAAATCTTCTTACGCCTCGTCTCGCAAAGATAAAACACCCTAGCATTTTTAAAATATGATCGTATACATGAATTTAAAGTTGCATAAAATTCTAATTTTTGTTTACACCTACTCTAATCAAATTTTAATTTATAACATTATTAGTAAGAATGTTATAATTAAAAGTTATAAAAAATAAAATATGTTGTTGATTTTTTTCATTGAAAAAAAAAATTAGAAATGTAAAAGCTCACCATAAAAATATAAAATAAAATTTTTTGCATGAACAGTAACTTTTTCGAGTTACTATTCACCTCGAAAAAGTTTGTCGAGTTGAATAGTAACTCGACAAACTTTTTCGAGTTAAATAGTAACTCGAAAAATTTACTGTTAACAATTTTTTTTTTTTTTTTGGTATGTGGACTTTTTCATTTTGAATAATTAAAATGGAACATAAGAAATTAGATGAACAGGTCCACTTTTTCTTAAATAAATTCATATGGCAAGGCCTACAACAATATGGGTAGAATTAACCAGCAGCACGGAAGTTAAATCGAGAAAGAGCATGCATACAACATGGCATTAGTAACTTGGGGATGAGATCACCAATAGAGCTACAATCACAAGACATCACCTTGTTATATTCTAAGCAACTAAGAAACACAACAAGAAGACATTATCATGGACCTACTTGATGTGCCCTCTTCGACCCACATCATATACCCAATTCACTTTGATAGGCTGCCCAAACACGGAAATAACATAATAAGATATTTATCAACATAACATTAGAAAATGAATTTAAGAGAGATGCTATATAGAGCTTCCTCGTTATCCATGAGAAAAGGAGAAGGCTTCTCACTTACAAATGCCTTTCATTATCTATGTTCGTGGTTTCAACCAAAATGATGTTGCACGTGTGGTAGTCAAAATCATGGGAGTCGATCAAAATTTCTAGCCAGAAAAATTCAATCACGGCCGACTTGAAAAGATATTAGAATGCAAAACCTCCTAATGGATCCGGTTTCAAATTTCACAAGGTAAGATAACCATCATTAAAGGCCCTAGGATATGCATATCTAACATAAAAACAAATGATAAAACAATAAATCTCACATAAATGGCAACCGAACAAGAACTTGAACCCACATAAATCTTCTTACGCCTCGTCTCGCAAAGATAAAACACCCTAGCATTTTTAAAATATGATCGTATACATGAATTTAAAGTTGCATAAAATTCTAATTTTTGTTTACACCTACTCTAATCAAATTTTAATTTATAACATTATTAGTAAGAATGTTATAATTAAAAGTTATAAAAATAAAATATGTTGTTGATTTTTTCATTGAAAAAAAAAATTAGAAATGTAAAAGCTCACCATAAAAATAAAAAATAAAATTTTTGCATGAGCGATAACTTTTTCAAGTTACTATTTACCTCGAAAAAAGTTTGTCGAGTTGAATAGTAACTCGACAAACTTTTTCGAGTTAAATAGTAGCTCGAAAAATTTCATCATTAACAATTTTTTTTTTTTTGTATGTGGACTTTTCATTTTGAATAATTAAAATGGAACATAAGAAATTAGATGAACCAGGTCCACTTTTTCTTAAATAAATTCATATGGCAAGGCCTACAACAATTTGGGTAGAATTAACCACTGTACGGAAGTTAAATCGAGAAAGAGCATGCATACAACATGGCATTAGTAACTTCAGGGATGAGATCACCAATAGAGCTACAATCACAAGACATCACCTTGTTATATTCTAAGCAACTAAGAAACACAACAAGAAGACATTATCATGGACCTACTTGATGTGCCCTCTTTCTAACCACTGTCATATACCCAGTTCACTTTGATAGGCTGCCCAAACCTGGAAATAACATAATAAGATATTTATCAACATAACATTAGAAAATGAATCTAAGAGAGATGCTATATAGAGCTTCACTGTTATCCATGAGAAAGGGAGAAGGCTTTTCACTTACAAATGCCTTTCATTATCTATGTTCATGGTTTCAACCAAAATGATGTTGCACGTGTGGTAGTCAAAATCATGGGAGTCGATCAAAATTTCTAGCGGAAAAATTCAATCACGGCCGACTTGAAAAGATATTAGAATGCAAAACCTCCTAATGGATCCGGTTTCAAATTTCACAAGGTAAGATAACCATCATTAAAGGCCCTAAGATATGCATATCTAACATAAAAACAAATGATAAAAACAATAAATTTCACATAAATGGCAATCGAACAAGAGCTGGACCCACATAAATCTTCTTACGCCTCGTCTCGCAAAGATAAAACACCTAGCATTTTTAAAATATGATCGTATACATGAATTTAAAGTTGCATAAAATTCTAATTTTGTTTACACCTACTCTAATCAAATTTTAATTTATAACATTATTAGTAAGAATGTTATAATTATAAGTTATAAAAATAAAATGTTGTTGATTTTTTCATTGAAAAAAAAATTAGAAATGTAAAAGCTCACCATAAAAAATAAAATAAATAAATAATTTGCATGAGCAGTAACTTTTTTCGAGTTACTATTCACCTCGAAAAAGATTGTCGAGTTGAATAGTAACTCGACAAACTTTTTCGAGTTAAATAGTAACTCGAAAAATCTCTGTTAACAATTTTTTTTTTTTGGTATGTGGACTTTTCATTTTGAATAATTAGTGACCATTTATATATTTTAATAATTAGACACATGAAATTAAAATTTTAGGTGTACTCTCTACATACATGAATTATTTAAAGAAATAAATATTGTAATTAATAGATACTAAGATACATGTATCGAGATAAATGTGTTCATTGAAAATTCTATAATAAGCCATGTAACGTTCACATAAAATTAAGTGATTTAATGAATTCGCTACATGAATTATTTAAGTAGATGAATGTAGTAATTGATAGATGCATATATTGGAATAAACATATTAATTGAACATCCTATAAAAAGGCACACAATCTGACAATGCTACACATTTTGTAAGAGGAGTCAATCCAAGAATAAAGTTTGTCTTGAATTGTTTTTGCAATTTTAAAATAAATCTCAAATTTTCTATAAATTGACATTCTTCCAAAATTATCGAATATTAAATAAAAAGTGAAAAATATATCTGAGGAAAGAGGGTCATAATATAATTAATTTTTGTTTACACCTACTCTAATCAAATTTTAATTTATAACATTATTAGTAAGAATGTTATAATTAAAAGTTATAAAAAATAAAATATGTCGTTGATTTTTTCATTGAAAAAAAATTAGAAATGTAAAAGCTCACCATAAAAAAAAATTAAAAAAAAAATTGCATGAGCAAGATGCTTTTTTGAGTTACTATTCACCTCGAAAAAGTTTGTCGAGTTGAATAGTAACTCGACAAACTTTTTCGAGTTAAATAGTAACTCGAAAAAGTTCTATTCACATTTTTTTTTTTTGTATGTGGACTTTTCATTTTGAATAATTAGTGACCATTTATATATTTTAATAATTAGACACATGAAATTGAAATTTCGTGTACTCGCTACATACATGAATTGTTTAAAGAGATAAATATTGTAATTGATAGATACTAAGATACATGTATCGAGATAAATGTGTTCATTGAAAATTCTATAATAAGCGATGTAACGTTCACATAAAATTAAGTGATTTAATGAACTTGCTACATGAATTATTTAAGTAGATGAATGTAGTAATTGATAGATGCATATATTGGAATAAACATATTCATTGAACATCGTATAAAAAGGCACACAATCTGACAATGCTACACATTTTGTAAGAGGAGTCAATCCAAGAATAAAGTTTGTCTTGAATTGTTTTTGCCATTTTAAAATAAATCTCAAATTTTCTATAAATTGACATTCTTCCAAAATTATCGAATATTAAATAAAAAGTGAAAAAATATATAGAGAAAGAGGGTCATAATATAATTAATTTTTGTTTACACCTACTCTAATCAAATTTTAATTTATAACATTATTACTAAGAATGTTATAATTAAAAGTTATAAAAAATAAAATATGTTGTTGATTTTTTTCATTGAAAAAAAAATTAAAAATGTAAAAGCTCACCATAAAAAAAAAAAAAATTTTTTTTTTTGCATCATGATAACTTTTTCGAGTTAGTTACTATTCACCTCGAAAAAGTTACCGTTCACTATTTTTTTTTTTTTTTGTATATGGACTTTTCATTTTGAATAATTAGTGACCATTTATATATTTTAATAATTAGACACATGAAATTAAAATTTTGTGTACTCGCTACATACATGAATTATTTAAAGAGATAAATGTTGTAATTGATAGATACTAAGATACATGTATCGAGATAAATGTGTTCATTGAAAATTTATAATAAGCCATGTAACGTTCATATAAAATTAAGTGATTTAATGAACTCGCTACATGAATTATTTAAGTAGATGAATGTAGTAATTGATAGATGCATATATTGGAATAAACATATTCATTGAACATCATATAAAATGCACACAATCGACAATGCTACACATTTTGTAAGAGGAGTCAATCCAAGAATAAAGTTTATCTTGAATTTTTTTGCCATTTTAAAGTAAATCTCAATTTTCTATAAATTGACATTCTTCCGAAATTATCGAATATTAAATAAAAAGTGAAAATGTACATGGGGAAAGAGGTTCATAATATAATTAATTTTTGTTTATACCTACTCTAATCAAATTTTAATTTATAACATTATTAGTAAGAATGTTATAATTAAAAGTTATAAAAAATAAAATATGTTGTTGATTTTTTCATTGAAAAAAAAATTCAAAATGTAAAGCTCACCTTCAAAAAAAAAAAAAATAAATTTTTTTTTTATTTTTTTGCATGAACAGTAATTTTTTCGAGTTACAATTCACCTCGAATAAGTTTGTCGAGTTGAATAGTAACTCGACAAACTTTTTCGAGTTAAATAGTAACTCGAAAAAGTTACTTTTCACTATTTTTTTTTTTTTTTGGTATGTGGACTTTTTCATTTTGAATAATTAGTGATCATTTATATATTTTAATAATTAGACACATGAAATTAAAATTTCTTGTACTCGCTATATACATGAATTATTTAAAGAGATAAATGTTATAATTGATAGATACTAAGACATGTATCGAGATAAATGTGTTCATTGAATATTCTATAATAAGTCATGTAACGTTCACATAAAATTGATAGATACTAAGATACATGTATCGAGATAAATGTGTTCATTGATAGATGTATATATTGAAATAAACATATT
This sequence comes from Forsythia suspensa, assembly GCA_023638005.1. NCBI lineage: Eukaryota > Viridiplantae > Streptophyta > Magnoliopsida > Lamiales > Oleaceae > Forsythia > Forsythia suspensa. The sequence goes on along the minus strand of CM042664.1, from coordinate 13,477,587 downwards.
TATTGAACATCCTATAAAAAGGCACACAATGTGACAATGCTATATATTTTGTAAGAGGAGTCAATCCAAGAATAAAGGTAAATGCCTATTTTAATTGTAACTTATAAAAAAGAAAAAATAATAATTAATTCTTAAACATATAACGCATTTATTTAGAATAATATGTAAAAAAAAATTTGAAAAATATAAAAATTTACTTTACAATTCAAAAGTTAAACCGAATTAAAATCGAAATTTAAAAAAAAAATTGTGTTATCGACAAATTTTTGTATTCTTTTCTTTATTATATTTTTTTAGAGTTACTCGACAAAACCAAAGCCAAATCTTAAAAAAAAAAAAAAAAAGAGCAAAGTCAATAAAAGCTGATTTTATAAAAATTTAATACAAATATGTAGGACAAAAGAGTGATAGTTAGTCGAGTTATCTGACAAATCTTTGTATTTTTTGTATTTTTTTAGAGTTACTCGACAAAACCAACACCAAATCTTAAAAAAAATAATAGCAAAGTTAACAAAAGCTGATTTTATAAAAATTTAATACAAATATGTAGGACAAAAGGGTAATAGTTGGATGGCCAATGCCCAAAAAAAAAGCAGTTGGGGTAGATTAGTTACAAATTTGAAAGGTTTGGACCAAAAGTGCAAATTAAAAAAAATGAAAAATGTCAAAATCAAAATGGACTACTTTTTAGAAGTTGTAGGACTTCATTTACATTTTATTTTATTTTGTTGTTATTAGTTTTTTTTATTTAAAAGGAAGACAAAATAAAATTTGCAACAAAATTCAAAGGTCGGGAATGACCAATGTTAAAAAAAAGGTTATGGGTAAATTTGTTATAAATAAAAAGGCTGTGGACTAAAAGTGCAAATTACTAAAAAAAAAAAAAAAAACATATTCAAACAAGAAAAGTGGAAAAAGAAGAAAAAAAATTCATTTACCACCTTATCGAGGCCAAAGTGGCCAAAATAAAAAAATTAAAAAAAAATTACATTTTACCACTTTTGTCGAGTTTCTCGACAAAGTGGGCAAAAAAATTAACCTTTACCACTTTGTCGAGGGCAAAAAAAAAAAAAAAATCAACATTTTACCACTTTGTCGAGTACCTCGACAAAGTGGCAAAAAAAAAAAAAAAAAAAATTCAAACATTTTACCACTTTGCCGAGGAACTCCACAAAGTGGCCAAAAAAAAAATTAAAAATAAAAACTTTCAAAAACTTTGTCGAGTAACTCAACAAAGTTAAAAAAAAAAAAAAAAAATTTCAACACTTTGTCGAGTTACTCGACAAAGTGGAAAAAAAAAATTAATTTCAAAATCTTTGTCCAGTAACTCTACAAAGTTAAAAAAAAAAAAAAAAAAAATTCAAAAACTTTGTCGAGTAACTCGACAAAGTAAAAAAACTTTTTTACTCTAGTAACTCGAGAAAGTTTGCAAAAATGAATTTTTTTTTTCTTTTTTTCTCGAGTAACTCGAGAAAGTTTTTTTTTTTTTTTTTTGGTTTTCGAGTAACTCGAGAAACTCATTTGGGGAAAATTTTTATTTTTTATTTTTTATTTTTATTTTAATACTAACTTTGCCGAGTTATGAGACAAAGTGGAAAAAAAGGAAAAAAAAATTTCAAAACTTCACTTAGTCATAGATTAACAAAATTCATTTGACATAGAAAAGCGATCACTTGAAAAATATGAAATTTTCAGGAAACATATAATACTCATGTAGCTACCACATATCAAAATTTGATAGTTCGGTGGCATGTTTGACTTACTAAAATGCTAATTGAAACATCCTAGTTAGTTTTCGGATTCATCTTTGTCACAGTTTACAAAATGTCCATAAATTGAGTTATATAACATGAAATTATGTAAAACCAAAGCCAATGGTTAGGTAACCCATAAGGCTATCGTCTCCAACTGAAATTATGTAAAAATACTTAATATATAAGGTGCAGTAAATTTTTGAGTTGGACAACTGAAACTGCATCTTAGAAAAACATGAAGTTTAACAAAACCTTTCAAGTTCACATCATTAACGTGTAACCAAAACATGGGAATCCACTAAAACTACCACAAAACCAAGGTCCACAAAAGTTTAAGAAGATATTTACACTACTTAAAGTTTTTTGATTGGTTTATAATATCGATTCCGGCACGCCGACGGCATAAATCCGAAAAACAGCCTAGGAGGTTTCGCGATGAGTATTTTAGTATGCCTAAACATGCCGTCGGACTACCAATTTTTGATATGTGATAGCTACCTGAGTATTCTATGTCCCCTGAAAATTTCGTATTGTTCGGTGATCGTTTTCTATGTCAAAGAATTATTTGTTACTCCATGACCGGTGAATAAAATTTTCAAAATAAAGGCGTGTTATTAAAATTTCTTCACCCGGTCATGGAGTAACAAAATTTGTTTGACATAGAAAACGATAACCAAAAAATATGAAATTTTCAAGAAACATAGAATACTCATTTAGCTACCATATATCAAAATTTGATAGTCCGACGGCATGTTTTCGCTTACTAAAATGCTCACTTTGAAACACCCAGGCGGTTTCTCGGATTCATACGGTCGCAGTTTACAAAATTGTCCATAACTTGAGTTATATACCATGATATTATGTGAAACCAAAGCCAATGGTTAGGTAACCCATAGAGCTATCGTCTCCAACTGGAATTATGTAAAAATACTTAATATATAAGGTGCAGCATATTTTTGAGTTGGTCAACAGAAAGTACAGTTTGGGGAAACAATTAACCCAGTCATGGAGCAAAAAAAATTTATTTGACATAGAAAACGATCACCGAACAATATGAAATTTTCACGGAACGTAGAATACCCATGTAGCTACCACATATAAAAATTTGATAATCCAACGACATGTTTTGTCACACTAAAATGCTCACCGAAACATCCAAGGCAGTTTCTCGGATTCATGCTGTCGTAATTTACAAAATTGTCCATAACTTGAGTTATATAACATGAAATTATGTGAAACCAAAGCCAATGGTTAGGTAACCCATAGGGATATCGTCTCCAACTGGAATTATGTAAAAATACTTAATGTATAAGCTGCAGCAAATATTTAAGTTGGACAACAAAAACTGCAGTATAGAGAAAATAAAATTTACCAAAACCTTTAGGAATCGATTGTATTTCGTCCTTTGTTCCCCATAGCAACTAGGGATAAAAAAGCACCAAATTTGATGACTTATGAAGGAAAAATGAATATATATTTACTATATATATATAAGAAGTCAATAATTATGGCTAAAAGATACTAATATATGTATATTAAAATAAATAAAAGAAAAGAAAAGATGAAGAAGTCAAAAATGCAGCCTAAGATATTACTTTAATATAAAAAAAGTGTCAAAAGATTAGGACAAAATGGTGAGATTTGGATGAAATTAGGAATACTAAATTAATAAAACGAGGTCGCATTGGTTGAAGGGTGAATAGTAAAATGTGATAGACACTTATATTATAGTAAAGATATATATATATATATATGTGTGTGTGTGTGTGTGTGTGTGTGTGTGTGTGTGTGTGTGTGTGTGTGTGTAAAAAGATTGGATCATCATGTTTTGAGTGACTTTGACATTTCAACGTTTTTATGATGGGTTGGTTATTCTGGGTTCATAAGCTTGTCAAACCAAGTTTAGTGGTAACAATATGTTACTGTTAGAAAAGATGGAGATATGAGCCAAAATGTACATATAAGACAAATAGGGGACAAAGGAACAAAGAAATGATAAGTTAGAAAAATGTGAAATCAGAAAATATCAACTATACAAAAACGTAATACTTGAATCTGTTTGAAGGAAAAAGGAATAGAAGCTTCCTGTGTTGGAACGTCTCCAATAGAATTGATCCAGCTGCATAGTATATGTCACCATGATCAAAGGGAATAATCTGCTCTATTTTGTATGGATTGTATGTATTTATGATTATGTATAAATAGGTGTCTTTCAGCATTCCTTCAATTGTAAGAAATTTACAATATTATAATAAAGATTATCTTCCCAAAATTTTCTCAGTTTTTCTATCTTGGTATGAGAACCTTTCAATGGCGAATACCAACCCCAATAATCAGTCTCTTAGCTCAGATTCTAGCTCCACAGTCCAAGTTCCGGCTCTTGTAAGCAATCTTGCTCCTTTTGGCATGAACATAACCCACGCAGCATATGTGAAGCTAGACAAGGACAAATTCCTTCTTTGGAAAAATGTTACAATGCCTATTGTAAGAGGTCATGCCTTGGAAGGATATCTGTTGGGCACCAAGGAATGTCCCCCTCAGTTTATTAGCACTCAAGTCACAACTGAAACTGGTGTAACTATGGAGATGTCTCCTAATCCTAAGTATTCTAGGTGAATGTCTATTGATCAACTGCTGATGGGGTCACTGTATTCTTTGATGACATCAGAGATTGTGATGCGTGTTATGGGTTGTAATAGCTCAAGTGGGCTTTGAAAGGCTATAAATGAGAATTATGGAATTCTCAACACGTCCAGAGTGACCTTTCTCCACATCAGAGTTGCAAAGAATCAGAAAAAGGTATATGTCTATGGACCAATATCTTAGCACTGCCAAACAGCTTGCTGATAATTTGGAATGGCTGGGAAGAAAGTGGAGCATGCTGATTTAGTAACCCAAGTCTTAGCAGGGGTTGATGAGGAATACACTCCTATTGTGGTGCAGGTGAATAGAAAAGAACATATCTCTTTGCATGAGTTGTCTTCCACACTCATAACCTTTGAAATCATGTTAGAATACCTCTTGGATCAATTAATTTAACTCAATGAAATTCACAAAATGCAAGTTCCTACAGTGGAATAGGCAATAGAGGTGGAAGATGTCCAAATTTTAGGGACAGAACAAGAGGTAGAGATAGGTATAGAAGGTCTAATGAGCAAGACAACCACCGCCGGATATGTGCCCCTGAATAATCATAATGATGCTTGGTGCTATAATGATTTAAATATATGGGAAAAAGGCCTAGTGATCGAATCGTAACTCTCATCATTACGCCTACATCGCAAGTCCAAGCTCAGTAGAGGACCAAGCTTGGTATGCTAATTCTAGAGCGAGCCATCATGTTACCATTGATGAAGATAACGTTGATGAAGCAAATGAGTATGGAGGTAAGCAAAAAATGGTGGTAGGTAATGGTATTTCATTACAAATATCTCATATTGGCTCTAAAATGTTTGTTGTTGAATCTGATAAAACATTGGTTCTAAAAAAATTGTTACATGTGCCTAGAATCAGGAAGAATCTTATAAGTGTTTTTAAGCTAACTGTTGATAACAATGTCTCAATTGAATTCTTTCCTAATGGTTGTGTTGTGATGGATCTACCAACAAGGAAGTCTCTAGTGTAGTGATGCCAACATGGCGGATTCAAATCGGATCGACCTGATCCGTATCCACCCTAGAATAATTCTAGAAGATCCAAATCTATGGATTGATCTGTCATTTTTTAGGACGGATCGGATCCAGGTTGGAGGTCATCACTGCTTTGATCCGCAGACTGATCTGTGAATTTTTTTTTTGGTCAATTGTCATTCAAAAAATTAAACAAACATTGAAATAAACTTTACTACTTTACTATAGTTTTCTTTCTTTTTCTTTCTTTATTTTTCAAATGGGCGGATCGGATCAGGGCACACATGATCCGATCCGTCCTGCAATCCGTCCCGAACATCCCGATCCGCCCCGCTGATTTGCAGATCGAGAATTGTTTACTCCACTTGAAGCAGGTATCCATCGAGTTTTGGGTGGATCAGATATTTTTGTCATCCCTACTCTAGTGCAGAGAAAACATAAGGGTAGAATAAACCAACTGAATATGCCTAACCACAACTCAAGACTCCTAAATACAAGCTCAGTCAACCACCATCAGCCCAACAACACTCATACTACTCTCAACACCATTTTGAATGAGTCTACTAAAGATAATGTCTTAGAATCGAAATTGAAACACAGCATGTAAAGCTAGGACATCTCTCTACCTACGTGTTTTACAGTTTTTGAAGTCTTGCAATAAATTCAAGTTTATCAATAATAAAAGATTTTCTTTTCGTGAAGATCATCGGTTTGGCAAGTCACATGCCTTACCTTTCAAATTATCATCATCTCGTGCACAAGTGCCACTTGATTTGATTCACACTGATGTATGGGTACCATCTCCCACTAATTCTACTTCAGGATTTAAGTACTATATATTATTTGTGGATGATTGTACTAGATATACCTAGATCTATCCCTTAAAACATAAATTTGAAGTACTACACTACTTTACACAGTTTAAAAGACTAGTTGAAAACTAGTTTGAAAGAAAGATTAAAATCATTCAATCAGACATGTGAAGAGAGTATATAAGCTTAGATAAACTAGCCTCTGAGTCAGATATTGAACTAAGGTATTCCTGCCCTTATACATCAGCCCAAAATGGAAGGATAGAGAGGAAACATAGACACATAAATGAGACTGGTTTGACCTTGTTAGCCCAAGCACACATGCCTCTATATTATTGGTAGGAAGCTTTTCTAACTTCAACTTACCTTATAAATAGAATGCCAGTTTACTTCTTTAACATAAATCACCTTATGAGATTTTATTCAAACATAGTATAGACTATCAACTCCTTAAAGTGTTTGGATGTGATTGTTACCCACGCTTGAGACCATATCAAAAACACAAATTTGATTTCCACACAAAAAGGTGTGTCTATCTCGGACATAGTATATCTCACAAAGGATTCAAGTGTTTAAAATCTAATGGTAGAATTTATATCTCCAGACGTGTGATCTTTGATGAAAGCTCATTTCCTTTCAGGAGAGGTTTACTTAACAAAACACATCAATCTAAATGTTCTCCTATGACTCTTCATCATCTACCTTTTGAACTCAATTCTTACAAAACACTCCCAAATTCAGTTGGTGTAATGCACTCCATAGATGAGCCTGCACATAGGCTCTCTGTTGAAAATAAAGGGTGATATAGAATGATGAAGGATTGGATAGGAGACTGGTACAAGAGGTTGAACAGTGGGACATACAACTTAAGTCACTAGAGCCTCAAACTGAAGTTAGAATTGGGGTTGGTATGCCAGAAAGTGGACAAAGTGCAAATACATGTAGACTTCCTATGGTAACCAGGTCCAAGGTAGGGATCTTCAAACTAAAACTTTATACCACTGCTATATCAAATTCACTAGATGAGATACGACCAATTAGTATAGATGAAGCCCCCAAAGAGTGAAAAATGGTGCAAAGCTATGAAAGAAAAATATGATGCATTGATCAAAAATCAAACTTGGTTGTTGGTTCCTCCTGAACCTAAAATGAAAGTGATTGGGTACAAATGGGTATAAAAATTAAAGTATGGTACAAATGGAAAAATTCAATGGCATAAAGCCAGGCTGGAGGCAAAAGATTTTTTACAAACATCAGGGATTGACTACTATTAAACATTCACTCCAGTAGCCAAGGCACCAACTTTAAAAGTCATTCTTACACTGGCAGTCTCAAAAAGGTTGGGAGATAAGGCAGATAGATATTTACAATGCTTTTGTTAATGGAAAGCTAGAGAAAATAGTTTATATGAAGCAGACCTGAACCATCCTTTGTGTGCAAGCTTAGCAAAAGCTCTATATGGACTTAAATAAGCTCATAGAGCTTGGCATGACTCACTAAAGGAGACACTATTGAGTGGGATCTCAAACAATCCAAAGCTAACGATTCAAGATTCTATCGGGTTTCACGAGTTGTGTGATCTATTTACTTGTGTATGTTGATGATATTATACTAAGCGGAATTTGCAAAACAAGGATACTGAGGCTAATTGAGAAGTTAAATGCATCATTTGCTTTAAAAGATATGGGCGGTTTGAAGAAGTTCTTGGGAATTGAATTCTCTGAGAGATGAAATTGGGCTACATTTATCACGAGAAAAGATATGCAATGGACATACTAAAAAGGTTTGGTTTTGAAAATTTTGAAGCCTAGTGTCACACATATGGCAGCTCGGAGATTGGTAACTAAAAGCAGAAGGGCTAAATTTAAAAATACAACTCAATTCGAAGAGTGCAAGCAGAGCACTTCAATATCCGACACATACAAAGCTATATCACATTTGATGTGAATAAAGTGAGTCAATATCTTCAAAAGCCAACATGATGGACCTTTGGAGCTTGCTAAAACAACTTTTCAGATACATAAAAAGGACTCTTGAGATGGGATTGATCATTCAAGAAGCACAAGACCTTAACATTATAGCTTATGGAGATGATGACTGGGCATCATGCCCAGATGATAGGAAGTCCATCGTGCTACTGTGTCTATCATGGTGTTCCAAAAAACAGCAAGTGGTGGCAAGATCAAGTACTGAGGCAGAGTATAGAATTCTAGCTCACACCACTATAGAAATTATTTGGATCCAATCACTCCTACAAGAACTAAACATAACCTAAAGGGAGGTTCCTAAAATTTGGTGTGATAACTTAGGGGGCGAGCACAGTGGCTTATAACCCAGTCTATCACGCACGAACTAAACACATAGAACTTGATGTGCATTTTGTTCGTGACAGGGTTTTGGCTAAACAGTTGGTAACAAGCTATCTTCCAACAGCAGATCAAGTCGTTGATATTTTAACTAAACCTCGATGAACTCCGGATACTTAATTTACTGTGACAAGCTTGGAGTAATGAAGTTGCCTCCAAGTTAAAGAGAGATGCTAGAAAAGATGAAGATATGGGACAAAATGTACGGATCGAGAAAAGCATGGGACAAAGGAACAAAGATTGATGATAAGTTAGAAAACATGAAATCGAGAAAATAGCAACTATACAAAAGCGTAATACATGAATTTGTTGAAAGGAGAAAGGAATAGAATCTTCCTATGTTGGAACTTCTCAAGCAGAATTGATGCAAATGCAGACAATATATGCCACCATGATCGGAGAGAATAAGGTGGTGTTCTCTTTACATTTGAGTTTTGTGTTTTGAGTTTTGAATTCATTTTATGTTTTTGTTTTGAGTGTTAGTTTTGAGATTTTTGAAAATACGTTCTTTTGGTGTTTTTGAAAATTGTTTCTCAAAAAACAGAAAACTCCAAAATACGTTTATTTGAATTTTTTTAGAAATTTGGACATACTTGGAATTAAAAACAATTATTACTTAAAAAACAATTAAAAAAATTATTGTTGGAATTAAAAATAATTAAAAACTTAGAATTATTTGGAATTAAAAACAATTATTAATTAAATACATTTAAAAACAATTAAAAAAAATTATTGTTGGAATTAAAAATATTTATTAGTTAAAACAATTAAAAATAGTTATTGTCAGAATTAAAAATAATTAAAAATATTTAAAAACATTTAAAAGAAATTATTGTTGGAATTAAAAATAATTAAAAACATTTAAAAATAATTATTGGAATTAAAAAAAATTAAAAAAATTATTAATTAAAAACAATTATGTGTGGAATTAAAAACAATTCAAAACCATTAAAAAGGAGCTAGACTCGAACCCCTGACCACCAACCACAAGACCCTTGTACCTGACCATTTTGGAAAAGACCTGCATTTTGTAAAAAAAAAACGCGAACAATGGTTAAATCATCATTTTTTTGTCCAGCGTAAAATGAAAAAAAAAGGAAGTCGTATTCAAGAATTGAAACCTAGACCTTCCAACTGCAAAACGCGCGTTTTGTCGTTTTGGAAATGCCATTTTTTTGTACAGAAAACGCTGAAACAGTAAAATCCCATTTCCTTTGAATTTTTTGTGCGCGTTTTGGAAAATTGTTTTTCAAAATTGATTAAGTAAATGCGTTTTCACTATTTTCAAAAATAGAAAAATGTAAAATAGGTTGAAAACAACAAAGAGAACATACCATAATCGCTTATTTTGTATGGATTGTATGTATTTATGATTGTGTATAAATAGGTGTCTTTTAACATTCCTTCAATGGTAAGAAACTTACAATATTATAATAAAGATTATCTTTCCAAAATTTTCTCGCTTTTTCTATCTCTGTTACCAATATTAAACGAGCCACGGGATCTACAAGGCTGATAGATGGTTTCGAATACCTCCGACGAAATATCCCAACCTGTCTCTATTATTTGCCACAAAAGGAAAGCCACCACCATCTATCCCCAACCGTTCAGAGTTATCTGCAAAGGTGCGAGGTTGAAGTCCCATAGCACTTCACGGAAGAAAGGATGAAGAGGTAAACGGAAGCCCTATTGCATCGCTTGCTCATAGATGGCAACGAAGCCCTCCGGCAGATTGTTAGCACGCTCATGAAAGTGATAGACATGAACTTGGACAGTCGCTGATACCTCGTATACTAGCCTTACTGTCTCTATATCTATCTTCGTCATCTTACTCCGAATCATCGATACGGAGGTGGCCGATGTTGTCAATTCTTCGTAAGTCGATAGGTCTAGGGGCATCCTTCGATCCGATGAAGACCTCATTTGTGTAGCCCCTATTCTTCCCTTCTTCCTAGCCTTGATTTCGACGGGGCCCTCGCCGTTTGTCCCTTAGGAGGCTCCGTTGCTTGAGGTCGACGGGTAGTAAGCAATGGTGGGCCTTTCTTCGATCTCCTTGCCACGCGTTTTGACGAGGATGAAAGCTCACCCATAACCTCCGAGTCGGTGCAAGGGTGGGAATACATATTTCAAAAGGCTTTTGAAGATGGGAGTTGGTATAACTTATCGGTTTCTAGTCGTTTATCCTTTGGAAAGAAAGAACACTAGTAGAAAAGCGATGTGGAAATAATAGAGGAATGATTAGGGCTGGGCAAAAAACCCGCGAAATCGACGACCCGGCCCGAACCGACTCGGTTTTTGGACCCGTTCGGGTCGGTTTATTAAAAAAAAAAAAAAATTTTTTTGTTCTTCAAACTGGCCCAAACCGAAAACCCGAACCGACCCGAGTTGGTTCGGGTCGGTTTCGGGCCCGTTTTTTAAAAAAAATTTGTGGTTTCGGTTTGGCTTTCGCCCCAACCCGACCCGAACCGACCCCAACCCGACCGAACCGACCCACGCCCACCCTAGGAATGATGAGAAGGCCTCAAACGTCTTAAAAAGCACAATAAATAGTACATGAAAGAATGTGGGTTAAGAAAACCCAAGGAATTTACCTATAAAAATGAGTTTTTGCTGGAAAAAAATTGTATGAGAATACTATAGTAGCTGCTGGAGAACCTTTAGCAATTTTGAAATTGAAATGCATAAAAGTAGAGAAATGATAGAGGCAGCCTAAGGTTTATCTAGGCAAAGCCGTTCGCATCTCAACCATTTGATTTCAATCCTAAAGGTTCCAAATTAAATGTTGGAGAGTCACACGCGCGCCTCCACGCCTACACAAAAGATGGTGGCAGCAATGACAACGCTATCGCTTCAAGTTACGAAATACACAGGTCATCATAACTCATCCTAATTATGTGCCCATTTCAAATTTAAAAAGTGTTCCAGCCTGGAAAGTGCCACGTGGAGATCTACTCACACAACATCTACAAAAACTCAACTCAAAGTCCTAGCCTAACATGAATAACATGCCTCAAACTTGGGGGACTATATTGTTACCACCTAGTTAGGGAGCTATAGTAGACTTCGTCTTCGTCACACAAGGCCCAGTCGGGGAACCACAAATGCAACTAATATCAAAACAAAATTGTACTTTAATTTTATGCCTAACATAAATGATAGACTCAAACTTAGGGGACTATTGTTACCGCCTGAGTTTGGCGAAGATGCCACACAAGCTTGCGGATCCCAACAAAGGCCCACCTTGGTGTTTGCTCAAGTTACACGTTGTAATTGCGGCACCACACATCACCAAAGACCCTCTCTTTTCCTTGAATGCATTCTATTTAGCAAACCTCTTGGGAGGCCTTCAATACTATAGAAAATCCCACCTATGGAAGTCTTTGATTGACACGCCCACAAAGTCTCCCAAGAAGTCTAACATCTTATGTGAAAGCCCAACCATACTTGAAATGATAATTTGGGAAAATATTATCTTTGACCGAGGAAATAACTCCCGTAAAGAACCTATATCAACTCCTAAAAATCAGCAACACAATCTTAGAGATTGACAAGAATAAGGGGCAAAATCTTGAAGATCATGATAAATCTGAGGTTAACTTATCTCCACAAAGAAATATAATATGTAACAAATTGATTGATGTCCTCAATGGACTAAGGCTATTTCCCTATAAATGCATGTCTCCTTTTCATTCAAAGGTACGCACGATTCTCTACTCTAAACTCTGGTCAAATCTCCACTTGTTTGTTTCTCCTACACCCAAAAACCTTTATATAATCTTGAATGGGCGAGTTAACTTGATCGTCGGAGTGTCAACGGTTGCAGGTCCATTTTTTTCCAGTGACCTTGGTACCTAATGATTGTCTAAGTGTGAAGGTAATATATAGGTTGGCATATGAGTAATTAGAGATCTGTTGACACGTGGATAGTGCATTTTTGGAGGTGAACAGTAGCATTTGTCTCTGGAATAACTAAATCATCCTCTCAAGCTATTTCTACTATTAAAAAAATTATTGACGCAATCATCAACTGCTTCATCAATTGTGTCATATTCATTCACATGAATATCCTTCCTCACAAAAGTTACACAAAGATGAGTATTATGTTTTCGTTCAAATCAATCAAGCACTTCAATTGCATGTACGCATTAAGCTTTACTAGTGGAACTAAAAATTGTGTATTGACAAGAAAAGAAATCCTAACTCTATCTCGTATTATGAGGACTCAACACTAAGGAGGTTTTGTACATCACGATACACTTCATCAAACGATGTATTCGCATCTACATGAAGTGCATAAACATATTTTCCATTACTCCCGGTCCATTTCTATGTTCATTGACATTGTTCATTCTTTACAAATTCACCGAAATAACAAAAAACAATAACTCCCATAGCTTGGAGGAGTTAGTGTTGGATGAGGTAAAGATTGCGAGAAAAAGAGCTGTTGGCCGTAGCTTGACATTTGAATTGGGTTTCCACATAGATAGACCATCCGTTTGTAATTGAAAATGTATTTATGTCATTTGTCCTCAATCTATTTCAGTACTTCTTAAATTTTCACAAGGGTATTACAAGTATGTTGGGACATTTGACTAGGCTATTTGACTAGACAAGTATTTTTGAGCTTTTTTACTTCTTTTATTGCTTTTTTTAAGGGGAAAAATGCATAAATTCATATTTGAATTGGGTTATAATGAAAAAAAATTGAGTGGTCTGATTAGACAGACTATTTATCTTAACAAGTTGAAGAATAACTTGGTTTTTTAAGAGCTTGTTTGGAAGAGATTTTAATGAGTTTTCACTTTCTATTTTTTGACTTTTGGGACAAAATGATCAAAATGACCCCATTTTCTAGTCAAATATTATGGCTCCTTTAGAAAGCAAAAGTTCATTTCGGTTATTTTGTAAGGAATTGAGGTATACATGCACGCAGAAATTAAATGCTCAATTCCTATAAGCCGGATCAACCTTGTACTTAGAGAGAATTCATGATAGAATTTTACCTTGATGAACACCGTGTGTCGATTCTACGATTAGTTGGAGGTGCGATTTTCAATACCACAGCTATCCGGATGTCCGACCTCAATGGTGATCCACACAGCAAGAATAGTTCTGGACTTCCACAATCAAGAACAAATGAAAGCGGAATCTTTTGGGAGTGATTGTATTTTTGGTTGTTTTTTACAAGTGCTAGCAAGTAATGGAAAAATAACTCTTAACCCTAATATGTTGCGCCTTTGTATTTATAGGCGGGGCTAACCCTAACCCTAGTTCTAGTCCAACTAGAACCCATTAACAATCAGGCCCGATTAAATAATCTTATTAATTAATTTGGCACAATAAGTAATTAAGTCCAACCCAACTAATTGGACCTTGGACATTAATTCTTACAATCTCCTACTTGGACAAGGTACAACTCCAAATACTCAATTCTCGCCTTATGTGTGACCCATTAGGTTTCCATTCACGATGGCAAACGCAATGATATTCCATCGATTCACCTAGATCGATCAATTCACGTCGCCGTCCAAGATTGACATCTAGCAATGTGTCAAGACAATCTATGTGAAGGAAAATGTCGGGTGGTATGACATAACCAATATATGTCTTGATTCTGGTGGAAATATAATCCCTTTATCAATATAACCCAATTGGTTAAGAGATATGGATCGTCAATCTCATTTCAACCAATCATATTATTCACCTCAACTCTTTGTTGATCTAATCTAGTTATGATTGAAATATTTTCAACTCATAACTCCACCCTACCCGAAGAAATTTATATCAACTTAAGTAGGAAAAATGCGGGTTATAATCTCCTACTTTCGGGAGTGACGAATCCTCATATTGGACATTCACAACCTTCATATGATTTTCACTATACCCGTCGACGTCTTCCTGGTGACTCAAATCTTCGAGCCCCATCAAACGCTCGCCAAAGTATAATGGTCCTCACATAAGATTTTATGATGTCCTCAAGTCAAAGGACCAAATCCACTACTGCACATTATAGATTTACCACTGACGCTTGGATAGTTATCCATGTGGAATCTCTAGGCGGATCATCCAATGTCATGTTCTCATAACAATACATTCACGTGTTCATTCATATGTCCATCTACATCTTAGCTCGTGAGATCAACTACTTTTTTCAAAAGAAATGTAACACATGCTAGTCTATCCGCAATAATGATATCTCGTATCTCATTATTACTATGACTAGGATATTTCAAGAATAAGTTATTTATAACTTGTATCTCACAATCACAACACCTTGTGATTAACAAGTTACTATAAACTTTTTTCTTGAACTCTATTATTTTAAATAATAAAATTTAAAAATAATGATCTCGCCATTATAATATAGACAAGTATTTAATTAGTCAATTTGTTCATATACCTCAATTTCTAACAAAGAGTATATCAAAAATGTCACATACAAACTAGATTCAATCACTCGGTATCTTAGTACCATCAAATTTAGTATGACCATCATGCTTGTCTTTGGGACAACAACTTTGTCAAAGGATCCGCTACATTATCGTATGTTAGGACCCATTCTATCTTTATATAATTTCTTAAGATTCTCTCTCGATGAGATGATACCGCTTTAATATATATCTGGATCATTGATGAGACCTGGGTTCCTTCGCTTGTGCGATGGCTCCATTGTTATCACAATACAAGTTATTGGATCAACAATGCTAGAAACTACTCCAAGTTCCGAAATGAACTTCTTGATCCAGACCGCTTCCTTTGCTGCTTCTGAAGTAGCTATATATTCGGCTTCTGTAGTTGAATCAGCAGTCGTTTCTTATTTGGAACTTTTCCAACTAACCGCACCACCATTTAGAGTAAATACGTATCCAGATTGAGATTTGCTATCGTCTTTATCAGACTGAAAGTTGGCATCGGCATAACCTTGAACTCTAAGTTCATTTTCTCCATAAACCAAGAACATGTCTTTAGTTCTTCTTAAGTACTTAAGAATGTTCTTGACTGTGATCCAATGTTTCTCGCCAGGGTTCGCTTGGAACCTACTTGTGACACTCAAAGCATATGAAACATTCAATTGACTGCATAGTATTGCATGCATGATAGATCCTATTGCTAATGCATAAGGAATTCTATTCATGCGATCTCTTTCAATTTGTGTCTTTGGACACATCTCTTTTGAGAGATAGATCTCATGCATGATGGGACAGAGTCCTCTTTTGGACTCTTCTATGCTAAATCTTCTTAAGATCTTATCTATGTACATATCTTGAGATAGGCCAAGCATTCTCTTAGATCTATCTCTATAGATCTTTATACCGAGAATGTACGTTGTCTCTCCCATATCCTTCATGGAGAAATTTTGGATAACCACAATTTTATTGATTTTTGGCATCGGAGACATCATTTCTTAATAATAGTATGTCATCCACATACAAAATTAGAAATACGACTTTGCTCCCACTAACCTTTTATACACACATAGTTCATCTTCATTCTTGATAAAATCAAACATTTTGATTGTCTTATCAAAATGAGGATTCCACTCAAGAAGGAACTGCGCGCCAATCCATATATGGATTTGCGGTTTGCATACCTTGTTTGGCTCGTGGATTCAAAGCCTTCAAGTTGTGTCATGTACACATCCTCGCTAAGATTTCTGTTAAAAATGCAATCTTGACATCCATTTGCCATATCTCATAGTTATGGTATGCTACTATCGCAAGCGTAATCCGAATTAACTTAGACAAGACTCTTGGTGAGAAGGTTTCGTCAAAGTCAATCTATTGTCTTTACATGAAACCCTTCGCAACCAATATTGCCTTGTAAGTATGAACATTACTATCCATGTCAACCTTTTAATGTAAACCAATTTGCAGCTATAAGTTTTACTCCTTCAAAGTGGGTCAAGCAAGGTCCAAACTTTGTTTTCGTACATGGAGTTTATTTCGGATTCCATGGCTTCTGCCATCTCTCGTTAGTCAACATTTGACTTTGATTACGCATAAGTAGTAGGTTCATCTTCCTCGATTAGTAATACATTACTAGTAACTAGGAGATCATAACTTAGAGAAAATGAATGACTTTGCTCAACTTACGCAGAGCTGGTGTGTCCTTGGGAACTGGTGGTTCCCACTTTCTCAATATGTGCTTCATCAGATGCAAGCTCAGTCATTGGAACATCTAATTGGTCAATTTTATTTGTGATTTCTTGAACCTCTTCAAGATCTACATTGCTCCCACTGTCTTCTCTAAGAATACAGCAAGTCTCGATATGATGACCTTCATCTCGATGGAATTGTAGAAATAGTATCCAATATTTTCTTTTGGATACCCCACAAATAAATATTTATCAGATTTAGCTCCTAGCTTATTTGATTCACGCGCTTCACACATAAGCGTTGCATCCCTAAACCTTCATGTATGAAAGATTAGGTATTTTTCCTTTCCATAACTCGTATGGAGTTTTATTGACCGATTTAGATAGGGACGCGGTTTAGTGTATAACATGCATTGTTAAGCGCATATGTCCAAAATGATTTTGGAATAACTGCGCGACTCACCATTGATCACACCATATCAAATAAGGTGCGGTTTCGTCTTTCAGATACACAATTTTGTATTAATGTATAAGGTAGAGTCCACTGCGAGAGAATCCCATTCTCTTTTAGATAGTCTAAAAACTCACCTTTCAAATATTCTTCACCTTGATCAAATCTAAGTGTTAGAATAATTTTCTCGGTTTGCCTTTCTACTTCTTGCTTGAATTCCTTGAACTTTTCAAGGGCTTCACTCTTGAATTCCATCAATCATATAAAACCATATCTAGAATGGTCATATGTAAATATGATGAAGTAAGAAAAGCCACATTTAGCATCTTTAGACATTTGTCCATATACATCAGTATGTATAAGACCCAAAATGTTTGCAACTGTGTCTCCCTTTCCAGAAAAGATGGTCTAGGTCATTTTGTCAAACGGGCATGATTCACACTTATCAAATGATTCATAATTATTTGAATCCAAGTATTCATCTTTATGTAACTTGGTGATGCGTTTTCATTTATATGACCGAGTATGCAATGCCAAAGATATGAGTCTTTTAGTTTTATGTCTTTTATGCCTTGCAATTCCTCTTCTAATGTCCTTTTATTTTCACAGTGAAAACACGGATCATCAGACTTGGATTTGTCTTTGCTTAAATATTTTTCCAACAGATTTGGCCTTCTTGGATCCTTTCAAAAAGGTCCCTTTAGATTTTCTCTTAGTGCTTTTAGAGGTATCAATGGCCAAAGTTTATCCATTCCTTTGGGCTTAACAATTCTTAGCATGTTTAACAGCTCGAGTAGGGTACACTAAATCTTATTCACATTGAAGTTCATAATGAACTGGGAAAAGTTATTAGGTGGGGACTGCATAACTAAGTCAATACTTAGCTCGTGGTCCATGGTAAAACTTAATTGATTTTATTTTTCAATATAATCAATCATCTTCAATACATGGCACTAACTGAAGATCTTTTACCATCATACCTCTTCATAACCTTTTCGATGTCTCCTATTGTTCAGTCCATGACTGTACATCATTCAACTCTTTGAAATGATATATTTTGGTATAGGCATCCATACCCTCGTGCTGCTTTTCTAACTCAAGTGACATACTGCAAGCATCACATGTTGCAGTGTTACTATTATCATTGTGTTTTTGTAAGCCTGCACGTTCCCCGGTGTAGTCTCCTCAATAGGAGCTTTCGGTATTGGCTGCTTATTGACATATCCAATTTTTTTCTTTTCATGCTTGAGAACAAATCTCAAAATGCGGTGCCAGTCTAGAAAATTTGGTACGATATGTATATTGGCATCCAATATGCCTCTTAAACTTATATGGTTACTCATGATTCAACTATTAAATAACAAGATAAAAAAATTAATTAAATGCAGAAAAATTAATTTAACATGGACTTATATTAAATTAATTATACTCCCACTGTCTAAATTGAATTAATGACCCTCAAATATTAATCAATAGAACCGATTAAATTCTCGTTGGGCTAGGATCCCTTTTGTTTTATTAGAACATTGAGCGACTCAACAAGCCACGATAAAACATTCTGTAGATACTCTATCAATCACATCTCTATGTGACTCCTAGATCATCAAGTAGACAACTTATTTGTCGTACACATCTTATGTGTTTTACTTGATTGTACCCCTAAAATTTTATTTCTTTGAGCGACTCAACAAAAATAAAATTCTAGTTAAATTCGACCCATTGTTGAAACATCGAATGTTTCATAGTGATAAACATACATATCACGAGCGTGACCTTGAGCGACTCAACAAACCGACATCGATAATAGACTATGGTTTTCACTATAACAATGGAAGGCACGTTGTATTAACCATTTAATACGAATTTAATATTTTGATAAAGAGGGGTTTGTCTCATTACATTTATGTATATTAACTAACATCCAACATATAATCAATCATACATAAAAATAACAATTGTGGATGATTATGGACTTTATCTATCTAATCTTCTTGAACCAAAAAGAAGATTAGTCGGTCAATTCTTAAGAGACGTTGCATTCATTCATCGAATGCTAGATGCAATCATCTCCATTTCCGCCGCAATCTATATCATATACTAGTTGCTTCTTTGTGGCCCAACCGCACCACGTATCCTATACTAGTTGGCACGCAGCCGCATTGATGGACACACGAGGCCCATAATAAATAAATTGTTCGAAAATCTAAAATAGGCTCAGTGCTCATTTAATTAAATTATAGGCTCGCAGCCCAACCAACAATCAACAGAATAATTAATTATACAACCAATCACATGGGTCGAGTCCATAATCATCCACTAAACATCTATTTTAATATCTAATATTAAAAATATATTAATTTCTAAATTTGCGGCTTTTGACAAGATAAGTCTAAACTTTTAGACACTTTGGAACGGACTAAACGGAATTAAATAATTAATCTAATTAATTACTTAATTTTCAACAATAAAATTAATCAATTAATCCAATTAATCAATTAATTTTATTAATAAAAGGATTTTTCAAAAATTATTTTATCTCCCAATTTAAAGTCATACCCTAAATTGAAGACAAAATTAGTTTATGGTCAAAATTATAATTTTATAAAGTAAAGTCAAAATTTAATCCGATCAAAAATTCAAAATATGATTTAAAACGATTTTAGTCCATTTTGAATGTTTGACCAAGCATTAAAAGATTTAATATTTTCAATTTTTCAAAAAATTAAAAATTACATTTAAGATTTTAATTTTCTTTTAAAACTTGAGGACTTATTGTGCAATTTCTAAAATTTCATAATCATTTCTTAAGGTTTTAAAACATTGGGTCCTTTATTGCAATTTCTAAAATTACGAGAAGGCCCTCTCCGATTTTTAAAACAGTTGGCCTTTTCATGCAATTTCTAAAATTGCATGAGATACCCTTTCATATCTATTGAAATTAGGGGGCTTCTTATACAATTTTCAAAATTGCACAAGGGCCCCGTCTCCATATTTCAAAACACACGAAAATCCTTTCGCAAATATGACATTCTTGCCATTGCTTTTTTTGGCGTGACGATTCCTTTGACTTTATGGTTGGTATGCAGGTGTCCAACACCACGGCCACCGCGAATGTCCATCGAGCAATGAGCTCTGCTTTGTTTAGTGTGGTTTTGCGTCTTGTATGGCATCGGCGCTATGGCAATCGCCGGTGTTAGATTGAAGCGTGGCTATATAGACCATCCCGGCCGCCGCCGACCACTGTTTGTCGCCCGCGATGACGGTTGCTTCCAAAGTGCCGCCGCCTCTAGTCCTCATCCTTTTTTTTTTTTTTTTAATTCCAAAAATAAAATCCAATTCTAAAATTCATAATTTTATTCTTGTCAAAACTCAAATCAAATTAATTTGCCAATAACAATTATTGTTCGATTTATCAAAGCAATCTAACGAACTCTAACAAGTAACAAGGTAGGCTCTGATACCAATGTAAAGAATTGAAGTATACATGCACAGCAGAAATTAAATGCTCAATTCCTATAAGCCCGGATCAACCTTGTACTTAGAGAGAATTCGTGATAGAATTTTACTTTGATGAACATTTGTATAATCGATTCTACGATTAGTTGGAGGTGCGATCTTCAATACCACACGGTGTCCAAATGTCCGACCTCCAATAGTGATCCACACAAAGAAGAAACGATTCCGGACTTCCACAATCAAAACGGATGAAAGCGGAATCTTTTGGGAGTCTTGTATTTTTGGTTGTATTTTTACAAGTCTTTATAAAGTAATGAAAAACAATTTTAACCTTAATATGTTGTGCTTTGTATTTATAGTGAAATTTAACCTTAAGCCTCAGTTTCTAATCCAACTAGAACCCATTAACAATCAGGCCCGATTAAATAATTTTATTAATTAATTTGGCACAATAAGTAATTAAGTCCACCCAACTAATTGGACCTTAAACATTAATTCTTACATCCCAAAAATCAAAAATGAAAAATGAAAAACCCATTAAAATCTCTTCCAAACAAATAGTTAAACTCTTTGAATTACTTATTTGGGTAATGCAATACATTTTGTAGTACAATTCACGTCCATTGGAGATGTTCTTAAGCAACTAATCTCTTGATAAGCAGCACAATTTTGATGGGTGAAAAAAGGACTGTGGAGAGAAGTCCTCAACTGTGTTACTATTCATCCAAAAAAAAAGACCAAAATAAACCACAGAAACATGGAAGTGTAGATGGCTGCACAGAAATATGTGATGGTTTCGCTCTTTCGGAAGCTGATTAAACCCATTATCAGACCTCCACTCCTCATTCGCCAACCCACCAAATTCCCACAGGAGGAAACGCCATTCATCCCATTTTCACAGCTCCAACAAATCAAACTCTTAGAATCTGAACTCACATACACCCTCGACAGCTGCACAAGCCTCGCCAAAATCAAGCAAGCCCACGCTTACATAATCCGCAAAGGCCTCCACCAATGTTCTTATATCATTACAAAGCTCCTCCGAATGATCTCCAAAGCCGATGTCCCCATGAACCCTTACGGGATTTCCGTTTTCTCCCAAGTGACATATCCGAACCCTTTCCTGTACACGGCTTTAATACGAGGGCTCACGAATGATGGGCTGTTCAAGGAATCCGTGCTTGTTTATAGTTCCATGCGGAAGGATGGTGTTACGCCCGTGTCCTTCACATTGACCGCCTTGTTAAAGGCTTGTTCTAGTCAAATGAATGTCCATTTGGGTCGGCAAATTCATGGGGAGAGTGTGAAGTTAGGTGGGTTCAGCTTGGATAAATTTGTGGGCAACACTTTGATGGATATGTATGTAAAATGTGGGTGGTTGGATTGCGGGAGAAGGGTGTTCGACGAAATGCCTGACAGGGACTTGATTTCGTGGACCTTGTTGATTGTTGCGTATGCAAAGAACGGTGATATGGGTTCTGCAAGGGAGTTGTTTGATGGGTTGCCTGTGAAGGATATGGTGGCGTGGACTGCAATGGTGACAGGGTTTGTACAGAACGCCAAGCCAAGGGAAGCATTGGACTATTTTGAGAGAATGCAGAGGGTAGGTGTGGAGACCGATGAGGTAACATTGGTCGGTGTCATTAATGCTTGTTCACAGTTGGGGTTGAGTAAGTATGCAAATTGGGTCAGGGATGTGGCTGAGCGGTCTGGATTTAGTCCCAAAGACAATGTGGTTGTGGGCTCGGCATTGATCGATATGTACTCAAAGTGTGGAAGCCTGGAGGGCGCATATGAAGTTTTTAAGATGATGCAGGAAAAGAATGTGTATACATACAGTTCGATGATTGTTGGTTTTGCAATCCATGGTCTTGCAAGTTCCACCTTAGAATTGTTTGAGGAGATGGTCAAAAAGGATGTGATGCCCAACCACGTGACTTTTGTCGGGGTTCTTACTGCGTGTAGTCATGCAGGGTTGGTAGAGAAAGGTCAACAGGTGTTCGAAATGATGGAGAAATCATATGGTGTCAAACCATCTTATGATCACTATAATTGCATGGTGGATCTCCTTGGAAGGACTGGACGATTGGAGGAAGCACTCAAGCTTATTAGAAGCATGCCAATGGAGCCCAATGCTAGTGTATGGGGAGCTCTTCTTGGTGCTTGTCGTACATATTCAAACCCTGATGTTGCTGAAGTTGCTGCAAGACAATTATTTAAGCTGGAACCTGATGGTATTGGAAACTATATCTTGCTTTCAAATATTTATGCAAGAGCAGGAAGGTGGGAAGATGTTTCAAAAGCAAGGAAACTGATTAGAGAAAAGGGCTTGAGAAAGAATCCTGCATTTAGCTGGGTTGAAGGAAGAAAGGGGGAGATCCATGAATTCTACGCGGGTGATTTGACCCATCCTAGGTCTGGAGAAATTGATCGGGGCCTGGAGGATCTTGTTGACCGACTAAAATTAAATGGTTATAATCCAAATCTGAGCTGCGTGCTTTATGATGTGAGTGACGAAGAGAAAAAGCGAATTTTGATGAATCACAGTGAGAAGCGATCTTTGGCATATGCACTGCTCACCACAGATGATGGCCTTGCTATTAGAATTGTTAAAAATCTCAGGATATGCGAGGATTGCCATTTATTCATGTGTGGTGCTTCTCAAATTACTCAAAGGGAGATTATAGTCAGAGATAATATGAGATTTCACCACTTCCATCATGGGACATGCTCCTGCCATAACTTTTGGTGATTGAAGTGGAATGCCATGGTTGTACAAAGCATGGTTGTTTGCCAGGACTACCTTCACAGGCACAAATTGTTGGAAATGGACCCTTTGACATAATATTTGGGTGGGACTCAATCGTCGATTTGTCAAAATAAATAGTCGATTAAATTCTACGTTTCGAGTAGATGAACGTAGTATATTTAATTGTGCTAAACCATTCCATTATGAATGAGAAATTATGGTTGAAAGATGGACAATAAATGAGGAATAAAATGGGAGATAATTGAAAAGTGGTTGTCCCACATTGGTTGCAAACTAAAAATTGAACCACTTAATATACTCCAATTTTGAAAATGGGTTTGGGCCTCAAGGGGCACCGCAAGTCTTTAGAGGGGAGAGGACGAGGCATGCTCATAATCGAGCAAAGCCCACCGCGCCGCTTGCCGACCGATCTCGTCACGTGCGTGCGTGCGCACGTGTCCGGCTTTGTCAAATATTAATTTTTTTTTGGACAAAAAATTGTTTATATTTCCCTCCAAAGAAACAGTTGCCTGTTGCCTGCATGTGTGGTGAATAGAAAGCTACGTGCGTGGGAAACTGTCAACCCACCATCTCCATTATCATCCAAACTGCCAGACCCTTCATCTCCATAAACGTCCAAACTGCCAGCCACCTTCCTCTTCTATTTAACTCCCCGTCCTTCAGTGAAAAAAATACACAGAACACAGCAAAGCATATCAGTAACATTTTCTTCACGTTTTTGCATACATAACTTCAGAGAGTTCTTCATTTCCTGGTTCGTTGTTCTTGCATTTCTTGTGCTAGAATTGCAAGGTGATCGTTGTATCTTGGGAGACTTTTACCGCATACCGTAAGCACCGTGTGACGGGGTAAAAACGTCTTAAGGACAGAGAGCCTAGTTCTCGCCTCGATCGTTATTGTTTCGGATTCTTTTCTTGTTTTACTGCTTCATATGTTTCTGCATTAATTTCAATCTGTTTTTGTGAATTTCGCGATTTTTGTCATCAAAAGCGAAACCATAAACTCCAACAACTTAAGACGTTTTTATTTTACATTTATGGTTTTAAATTGCATTCCTTACAGTTTGGTACTTCACACGACAATCTGTAATGCCAAAAATCTGTGAAATTTTGTATCCTCATGATTCTGTGAAATTCTGAAAATATAATGCCATGAATATTCTGAAACTGTAGTGCCGAAATAATAATTATACATTTCTAGTTTCATGAAAATTTAGAAAACTATGTTGTAGACAATTACAGAATGTATGCAGTGCACGTTTCATGATAATTTCCGAAAATATACTTTGCACTTTCATGCAACCTTGAAATTCTAATGCAGTTCCAGTTTAATTCTGAAAGTCTGATACGCATGTTCTTCTTTTCGAAATTTCCCTGCTGATGCCGTGCATATACTAAATCTGTAATGCTGTTCCTGTTTTTTAATTTTAAATTCTGATCATATTACAGTATAATTATATTGCTGCGCATATACATGCATTTTGTTAAAATCCAGTCCAGTTAGACATGCTAACTGCTGACTGTACATGCATAAAATAGTTTACATGCTTACCAATTTGTTTAAATAATGCCTCATGCTTACATTATTAATTTACATGCTGAATTACCATTTTTTTAATGCGTGCAAGAGTTCTGTAAAGTTTTGAATTTAGCATGTGCATGAGTTATTAATTTGTTTTATTTAGAAGTTGCATGATTTATTAATTAGCATGTGCATGAGTTCTAATTTTGTAATGATGCTGTATGGAAAACATCGAAATCGAGAATATGCATGTTTTTTGCTCACTGCCAAAAGTGTTAATTTTTATTTCAAATTTGTAACTTTTAATTGGACTCAAAACTGAAATTGATAACTTTAAATTCTGATTTGTTGAACTTCTGTTTGAAAACAGAAATGGCTAACAATGTTGGGACAAATGCAATTCATCCTAATGTGGCACCTCATTGTGACGCCCATCGTGGCAAATCTTGTGGCGCCTCATGTGGGTGGTCCATCTGCATCGACTCATATTCCTCACGAGAGAAACACGAAAAATTTAATGGAGTCGATTTTAAGAGGTGGCACGAGAAAATGTTGTTTTACTTAACCACGCTAAACTTGGCAAGGTTTCTCATGGAGGATCCTCCTTCATTCAACAAGGAGAAAATAATCGAGCTTCGATTATTGCCTTGGGCGCATGGAAACATTCGACTTTCTATGCAAAAACTATGTCTTGAATGGGTGAATGATTCATTATATGGTGTATATAGCGTAATGAAATCTGCAAAAGAATTATGGGAATCTTTAGAGAAAAATATAAAAGCAAGATGATCTTTGGAACTAAAAAGTTTCTCGTCGGTAATTTCGGAATTTAAAATGATTGACTCTAAATCTGTTATTTCCCAAGTTCAAGATTTGCAGTACTCCTCTATGATTTACATGGAAAAATTGATGTGTAAGTGAGTCATTCCAAGTAGCAGTGTTGTAATTGAGAAACTCCCACCGTCATGGAGAGATTTCAAAATTACCTCAAACATAAGCGGAAGGAAATGAACTTGGAGGAGTTGATTGTGCGCTTGAGGATAGAAGAAGACACTAAGAAGTCTCGAAAGGAGGAATGGGGAACAAGCATGGAAGCTAAGGCAAACATTCTTGAATCAAGTTCAAAGAAGAACATGAAAAGGAAGCACTCAAGTTATGCTCCTAAGAAAGTTGAGAACAACCAGAAGAACAAGAAGTTCAAAGGGGATTGCTACAATTGTGGCAAACTTGGACATCGCTCAATTGACTGTCGCAAGCCTAAAAAGCAAAATGACCGTGCACATGTAGTTGAAACTGATAACTTGACTGAGGGTGTTCAAGAAATGCACCTATCTCGTTGTAATATCTCGAATGTAATTCGTTGGAAATCCGCAGAATGGTGGGTGGACACTGGTGCTACTCGCCATATATGTGCTGAAAAGAACATGTTTTCTGATTACAAAACTATCAACGGAGAACAACTGTTCATGGGAAATTCCTCAAGCTCAAAGGTTGAAGGACAAGGAAAGGTGACCTTGAAGATGACGTCTCGCAAAGAACTCGTCCTCAACAATGTGCTGCATGTACCAGATATTCGAAAAAATCTTGTTTCTGGTTCTCTTCTTAGCAAGAATGGGTTTAAGTTAGTATTTGTATCTGACAAATTTGTACTAACTAAGAATGGAATGTATGTGGGAAAGGGATATATATGGTGGTGGGATGTTCAAGATGAACGTCCTTACTATTGTACCCAAATTGAACAAGATTAATGAAGCTTCTACTTACACAGATATCGTTGAATCTTCTTGTTTATGGCACAATGACATTAGGACACGCAAACTTTAAATCTGTGCGCAAATTAATGAACTTAAAATTGGTACCTTCTTTAAGTTTCGATCCTAATCACAAATGCGAAACTTGTGTTGAGGCTAAGTTAGCCAAACAACCGTTTCCTTCTGTTGAAAGAAATACTTCACCTTTGGAATTAATTCACAGTGATATATGTGACTTAAAATTTGTACAAACTAAAGGTGGGAAAAAGTATTTCATTACCTTCATTGACGATTGCACTAGTGATCGCTATGTTTATTTATTAAGAAGCAAAGATGAGGCTTTGGAAATGTTTAAACATTATAAGAATGAAGTTGAAAATCAACTTAGCAAAACAATAAAAATTGTTCGAAGTGATAGAGGAGGAGAATATGGAGCGCGGTTTGAAGAATTTTGTTACGAACAATGCATTATTCATCAAACAACGGCTCCTTACTCACCTCAATCTAATGGTATTGCGGAACGTAAGAACCATGACGCTTAAAGAAATGATGAATGCTATGTTGATTAGTTACGGTCCACCCCGAAATTTGTGGGGGAAGCTATCCTCTCGGCAAATCACATTCTTAATAAAATACCACACAAAGTAAAGGATGAAACACCTTACGAGTTATGGAAAGGTCACAAACCTTCATATAAATACCTGAAAGTGTGGGGGTGTTTGGCAAAGGTAGAAGTGCCAAAACCTAAACAAATAAAAATAGGACCGAAAACTGTAGATTGCATATTTATTGGATATGCTCATAACAGTAGTGCATATCGCTTTCTTGTGCACAAGTCTGAGATCACTGATATACATGAAGATACTATCATTGAATCAAGAAATGCAAGTTTCTTCGAACATGTCTTTCCTCGTAAAGACAAAATTGATGTAAGTGTAACAAAACGAACTTACGATACTGCAAATGATAGTGAAAATGAAGAAGAACCCAGACGCAGTAAAAGGGCTAGAAAGTCTACGTCCTTTGGTTCAGAATTTCTAACGTACATGATCGAAAATGAACCTAAGACATTCAGTGAAGCAATGTCAACACCAGAGGCTCCTTTTTGGAAAGAAGCTATCAATAGTGAAATTGAATCAATAATGCAAAATCACACTTGGGAGTTGGTTGATCTCCCACCTGGAAATAAACCTCTAGGTTGCAAGTGGATTTTCAAGAAAAAGTTGAAATCAGATGGATCTATTGATAAATACAAGGCTCGATTGGTAGCAAAAGGATATAGACAAAAGGAAGGTCTTGACTTCTTTGATACTTACTCACCAAGATGTGAGGATTACTTGATAAGAATCCTCATTGCAATTTTTGCGATACACAATCTCGAAATTCATCAAATGGATGTTAAAACAAAGCATTTCTAAACGGTGAGTTAGAAGAAGAAATATACATGGAGCAACCCGAGGATTTGTTGCTCATGGACAAGAGAAAAAGGTTTATGCACTCGTTAAGTCATTATATGGATTAAAGCAGCGCCAAAGCGGTGGCACCAAAAGTTTGACAAAACGATGTTGTCAAATGGATTTAAAATTAACGAGTGTGACAAATGTGTGTACAATAAAAGTACTCCCACATCATATGTCTTAGTATGTCTATATGTGGATGATATGCTAATTCTAGGTAGCAATCATGATATTATAATGTCCACTAAGAAAATGCTAACAAAACATTTTGACATGAAGGACATGGGTATAGCGAGATGTAATTCTTGGAATTAAAATTTCTAAAACACCAGATGGCCTTGTTCTCTCACAATCTCATTATGTTGAGTCTCGTGCTAAAAGGTTCGGAGTTTTGATGAAAGTCTGTCAAAACTCCGGTGAGACACAAGTCTACATTTAGCCAAAAATAGAGGTGAACCTATACATCAATTAAAATATTCTCGATTATTGGAAGTCGATGTATTTAATGAAGCGCACACGCCCGCAGACATTCCGTTCGCGGTTAATAAATTGAGTAGGTTCACATGTAATCCAAGCAATGATCCTTTGGAAGGCATTGAACAGGGTACTTCGATATTTGAAGCATACCTTAACATTTGGATTACATTATATGAGATATCCAGCAGTATTAGAAGGATATTGTGATGCAAATTGGATATCTGATATGAAAGATTCTAAATCCACAAGTGGTTACATTTTACACTTGGTGGTGCGGCTGTGTCCTGGAAATCCTCAAAGCAAACTTGCATAGCTCGATCAACAATGGAATCGGAGTTTATAGCATTAGATAAAGCTGGAGAAGAGGCCGAATGGCTTCGTAACTTCTTAGAGGATATTCCGTGTTGGACCAAGCCGGTACCTGCAATTAGCATTCACTGCGACAATCAGTCGGCTATTGCAAGGGCACAAAATTGCATGTATAATGGTAAGTCTAGACATATACGTCGAGACACTAATACCATAAGACAGTTGATCTCAAATGGTATTATCTCTATTGATTATGTGAAATCAAAGGAGAATCTCGCGGATCCGCTTACAAAAGGCCTACCAAGAGATCAAGTATATTATCTATCAAAGAGAATGGGATTAAAGCCTAATATGCATGAATCTTAATGATGGTAACCCAACCTTGTTATTTGGAGATCCCAAGATCTTGGTTCAATGGGACAACTAAGTTATTAAGACTCAGTTAAGCACTTATCCATTCCTTTATAAAAGTGCTGTCTGCAGAATGTAAAAGGTTAAGTTATAACTTTTAATGATTCCTATAGCTTGAACAAACCAAGTGGAGTGTAGCAGAATACTCTTCATAGGAGATCACCTATATAAGTGTGAAGTGGGGCCGCTTACATGAGAATTTGAGGCTTAAATTCTCTAGAGCACTTATGAATACCAAGAGCTGTTGGGGGCAAAATGAACACAACTATGAGAACCAAATAAATGATTGGAAGGTTATTGTGTGGATACTATTGTCTTGGTTTACATTAACAGCTGAGCAGTTCAAGACATCAAGTTTACTGAATAGCTAAGTAAACTCGTGAGTATTCCACTAAGGCAGGTTCAAGGCCAAAAGCTACCTTGCCTGATGCAATAAGCCTTTCGCTTGTACTCTCTGAATCCAGTCTGCATTGCATTTAGCATATTCGTGATAATTTCCATTCATGTGGGGGATTGTTGGAAATGGACCCTTTGACATAATATTTGGGTGGGACCCAATCGTCGATTTGTCAAAATAAATAGTCGATTAAATTCTACGTTTCGAGTAGATGAACGTAGTATATTTAATTGTGCTAAACCATTCCATTATGAATGAGAAATTATGGTTGAAAGATGGACAATAAATGAGGAATAAAATGGGAGATAATTGAAAAGTGGTTGTCCCACATTGGTTGCAAACTAAAAATTGAACCACTTAATATACTCCAATTTTGGAAATGGGTTTGGGCCTTAAGGGGCACCGCAAGTCTTTAGAGGGGAGAGGACGTAGGCATGCTCATAATCGAGCAAAGCCCACACACGCGCGCGCCGCCGCCGTCCGTCCGACCGACCGGCCGGCTCGGCTCGCGCACGCACGCACGTGCGTGTCCGGTCGTGGGCTTGGGTCGGGTCGGGTCGGGCTTTGTCAAATATTAATTTTTTTTTTTGGACAAAAATTGTTTATATTTCCTCCAAAGAAAAGCAGTTGCCTAGTGACTGCATGTGTGTGAATGGAGAGAGCTATGTGCGTGGGAAGCTGTCAACCCACCATCTCCATTATCATCCAAACCGCGGACCCTTCATCTCCATAAACGTCAAACCGCCGGCCCACCTTCCTCTTCTATTTAACTCCCCGTCCTTGATGAAAAAATACACGTAACACAAAGAAAGCATATCAAGAATATTTTCTTCACGTTTTTGCATACATAACTTCGAGAGAGTTCTTCATTTCACGGTTCGTTGTTCTTGCATTTCTTGTGCTAGAATTGCAAGGTGATCGTTGTATCTTGGGAGACTTTTACCGATCACCGTAAGCACCGTGTGATGGGGTAAAAACGTCTTAAGGACAGAGAGCCTAGTTCTCGCCTCCATCGTTATTGTTTCGGATTCTTTTCTTGTTTTACTGCTTCATATGTTTCTGCATTAATTTCAATCTGTTTGTGAATTCTGCGATTTTTGTCATCAAAACAGAAACCATAAACTCCAACAACTTAAGACGTTTTTATTTTACATTTATGGTTTTAAATTCTGTTCCTTACAGTTTGGTACTTCACACGACAATCTGTAATGCCGAAAATCTGTGAAATTTTGTATCCTCATGATTCTCGCGGAAATTGCGAAAATATAATGCCATGAATATTCTGAAACTGTAGTGCCGAAATAATAATTATACATTTCTAGTTTCATGAAAATTTAGAAAACTATGTTGTAGACAATTACAGAATGTATGCAGTGCACGTTTCATGATAATTTCCGAAAATATACTTTGCACTTTCATGCAACCTTGAAATTCTAATGCGGCCCAGTTTAATTCGAAAGTCCGACACGCATGTTCTTCTTTTCGAAATTTCCTAGCGATGCCGTATATATCTCGAATCTGTAATTTGTTCTGCTTTTTAATTTTAAATTCGATCATATTACAAAGATAATTATATTTCACAAGCATATACATGCATTTTGTTAAAATCCGGTCGATTAGACATGCTAATCAACGATCGTACATGCATAAAATAGTTTACATGCTTACCAATTTGTTTAAATAATGCCTCATGCTTACATTATTAATTTACATGTTTGAATTACCATTTTTAATGCGTGCATGAGTTACGTAAAGTTTTGAATTTAGCATGTGCATGAGTTATTAATTTGTTTTATTTAGAAGTTGCATGATTTATTAATTAGCATGTGCATGAGTTCTAATTTTGTAATGATGTTTGTATGGAAAACATCGAAATCGAGAATATGCATGTTTTTTGCTCGGCGCCAAAAGTGTTAATTTTATTTCAAATTTGTAACTTTTAATTGGACTCAAACCGAAATTGATAACTTTAAATTACGATTTGTTGAACTGTTTGAAAAGCGAAATGGCTAACAATGTTGGGACAAATGCAATTCATCCTAATGTGGCACCTCTTGTGGACGCCTAATGTGGCACCGATCCGTAACGCCCTCTTGTGGCAAATCTTGTGGACGCCCTCATCGTAGTTGGTCCATCCGCATCGACTCATATTCCTCACGGAGAGAAACCTGAAAAATTTAATGGAGTCGATTTTAAGAGGTGGCAACAGAAAATGTTGTTTTACTTAACCACGCTAAACTTGGCAAGGTTTCTCACGGAGGATCCTCCTTCTGTTCAACAAGGAGAAAATAATCGAGCTTCGATTATTGCCTTGGACGCATGGAAACATTCTGACTTTCTATGCAAAAACTATGTACTGAATGGACTGAATGATTCATTATATGGTGTATATAGCGTAATGAAATCTGCAAAAGAATTATGGGAATCTTTAGAGAAAAAATATAAAACAGAAGATGCTGGAACTAAAAAGTTTCTCGTCGGTAAATTTCTGGAATTTAAAATGATTGACTCTAAATCTGTTATTTCCCAAGTTCAAGATTTGCAGGTACTCCTCTATGATTTACATGCGGAAAAATTGACTGTAAGTGAGTCATTCCAAGTAGCAGCTGTAATTGAGAAACTCCCACCGTCATGGAGAGATTTCAAAAATTACCTCAAACATAAGCGGAAGGAAATGAACTTGGAAGAGTTGATTGTGCGCTTGAGGATAGAAGAAGACACTAAGAAGTCTGAAAGGAGGAATGGGGGAACAAGCATGGAAGCTAAGGCAAACATTGCTGCATCGAGTTCAAAGAAGAACATGAAAAGGAAGCACTCAAGTTATGCTCCTAAGAAAGTTGAGAACAACCGGAAGAACAAGAAGTTCAAAGGGATTGCTACAATTGTGGCAAACACGGACATCGCTCAATTGACCGTCGTAAGCCTAAAAAGCAAAATGACCGTGCACATGTAGTTGAAGGCGATAACTTGACCGAGGGTGTTCAAGAAATGCACCTATCTCTGTTGTAATATCTCGAATGTAATTGCATTTGGAAATCCCGAGAAGAATGGTGGGTGGACACCGGTGCTACTCGCCATATATGTCTTCGAAAAGAACATGTTTTCGATTACAAAACTATCAGCGGAGAACAACTGTTCATGGGAAATTCCTCAAGCTCAAAGGTTGAAGGACAAGGAAAGGTGACCTTGAAGATGACGTCGGCAAGGAACTCGTCCTCAACAATGTCTTTGCATGTACCGAGATATTCGAAAAAATCTTGTTTCGGTTCTCTTCTTAGCAAGAATGGGTTTAAGTTAGTATTTGTATCGACAAATTTGTACTAACTAAGAATGGAATGTATGTGGGAAAGGGATATATGGTGGTGGGATGTTCAAGATGAGCGTCCTTACTATTGTACCCAAATTGAACAAGATTAATGAAGCTTCTACTACTGCAGTATATCGTTGAATCTTCTTGTTTATGGCACAATGATTAGGGACACGCAAACTTTAAATCATGCGCAAATTAATGAACTTAAAATTAGTACCTTCTTTAAGTTTCGATCCTAATCACAAATGCGAAACTTGTGTTGAGGCTAAGTTAGCCAAACAACCGTTTCTTCGTTGAAAGAAATACTTCACCTTTGGAATTAATTCACGGTGATATATGTGACTTAAAATTTGTACAAACTAAAGGTGGGAAAAGTATTTCATTACCTTCATTGACGATTGCACTTTGCATCTTGCTATGTTTATTTATTAAGAAGCAAAGATGAGGCTTTGGAAATGTTTAAACATTATAAGAATGAAGTTGAAAATCAACTTAGCAAAACAATAAAAATTGTTCGAAGTGATAGAGGTGGAGAATATGGAGCGCCGTTTGAAGAATTTTGTTCTGAACAAGGCATTATTCATCAAACAACGGCTCCTTACTCACCTCAATCTAATGGTATTGCGGAACGTAAGAACCGCACGCTTAAAGAAATGATGAATGCTATGTTGATTAGTTCTGGTCTACCCCAGAATTTGTGGGGGGAAGCTATCCTCTCGGCAAATCACATTCTTAATAAAATACCACACAAAGTAAATGATGAAACACCTTACGAGTTATGGAAAGGTCACAAACCTTCATATAAATACCTGAAAGTGTAGGGGTGTTTGGCAAAGGTAGAAGTGCCAAAACCTAAACAAATAAAAATAGGACCAAAAGCAGAGATTGCATATTTATTGGATATGCTCATAATGATAGAGTGCATATCGCTTTCTTGTGCACAAGTCTCGAGATCATCGATATACATGAAGATACTATCATTGAATCAAGAAATGCAAGTTTCTTGAACATGTCTTTCCTCGTAAAGACAAAATTGATGTAAGTGTAACAAAAGCGAACTTACGATCATCGCAAATGATAGTGAAAATGAAGAAGACCCCGACGCAAAGAAAAGGGCTAGAAAGTTCACGTCCTTTGGTTCGTAATTTCTAACGTACATGATCGAAAATGAACCTAAGACATTCGGTGAAGCAATGTCAACACCGAGGCTCCTTTTGGAAAGAAGCTATCAATAGTGAAATTGAATCAATGATGCAAAATCACACTTGGGAGTTGGTTGATCTCCCACGGAAATAAACCTCTAGGTTGCAAGTGGATTTTCAAGAAAAGTTGAAATCGAGATGGATCTATTGATAAATACAAGGCTCGATTGGTAGCAAAAGGATATAGACAAAAGGAAGGTCTTGACTTCTTTGATACTTACTCACCGAACGAGGATTACTTCGATAAGAATCCTCATTGCAATTCTTTGCGATACACAATCTCGAAATTCATCAAATGGATGTTAAAACAAAGCATTTCTAAGCGGTGAGTTAGAAGAAGAAATATACATGGAGCAACACGAGGGATTTGTTGCTCATGGACAAGAGAAAAAGGTTTGCGAGACTCGTTAAGTCATTATATGGATTAAAGCAGCGCCAAAGCGGTGGCACCAAAAGTTTGACAAAAGCGATGTTGTCAAATGGATTTAAAATTAACGAGTGTGACAAATGTGTGTACAATAAAAGTACTCCCACATCATATGTCTTAGTATGTCTATATGTGGATGATATGCTAATTCTAGGTAGCAATCATGATATTATAATGTCCACTAAGAAAATGCTAACAAAACATTTTGACATGAAGGACATGGGTGTAGTGAGATGTAATTCTTGGAATTAAAATTTCTAAAACACCGAGATGGCCTTGTTCTCTCACAATCTCATTATGTTGATGCATGCTAAAAGGTTGAGTCTTTGATGAAAGTCTGTCAAAACTCCTAGAGACACAAGTCTACATTTAGCCAAAAATAGAGGTGAACCTATACATCAATTAAAATATTCTCAGATTATTGGAAGTCGATGTATTTAATGAAGCTGCACACGCCCCAGACATTGCGTTCATGGTTAATAAATTGAGTAGGTTCACATGTAATCCAAGCAATGATCTTTGGAAGGCATTGAGCAGGTACTTCGATATTTGAAGCATACCTTAACATTTGGATTACATTATATGAGATATCCAAGATATTAGAAGGATATTGTGATGCAAATTGGATATCCGATATGAAAGATTCTAAATCCACAAGTGGTTACATTTTACACTTGGTGGTGCAATGTGTCCCGAAATCCTCAAAGCAAACTTGCATAGCTCGATCAACAATGGAATCGGAGTTTATAGCATTAGATAAAGCTGGAGAAGAGGCCGAATGGCTTCGTAACTTCTTAGAGGATATTCCATGTTGGACCAAGCCGGTACCTGCAATTAGCATTCACTGCGACAATCAATCGGCTATTGCAAGGGCACAAAATTGCATGTATAATGGTAAGTCTAGACATATACGTCGTAGACACAATACCATAAGACAGTTGATCTCAAATGGTATTATCTCTATTGATTATGTGAAATCAAAGGAGAATCTCGCGGATCCGCTTACAAAAGGCCTACCAAGAGATCAAGTATATTATCTATCAAAGAAAATGGGATTAAAGCCTAATATGCATGAATCTTAATGATGGTAACCCAACCTTGTTGTTGGAGATCCCAAGATCTTGGTTCAATGGGACAACTAAGTTATTAAGACTCGGTTAAGCACTTATTCATTCCTTTATAAAAGTCTTTGTCTGCGAATGTAAAGCCACACGCTGGCGCTTGGCTTGCCGTCCGTCCGACCCGACCGGCCGGCTCGGCTCGGCTGCGTGCGCACGTGTCCGGTCGTGGGCTTGGGTCGGGTCGGGCTTTGTCAAATATTAATTTTTTTGGACAAAAATTGTTTATATTTCCTCCAAAGAAACAGTTGCCTGGTTGCCTGCATGTGTGGTGAATGGAGAGCTACGTGCGTGGGAAACTGTCAACCCACCATCTCCATTATCATCCAAACTGCCAGACCCTTCATCTCCATAAACGTCAAGCGCCACCACCTTCCTCTTCTATTTAACTCCCCGTCCTTGATGAAAAAATACGTAACACGCAAAGCATATCAGTAACATTTTCTTCACGTTTTTGCATACATAACTTCAGAGAGTTCTTCATTTCCTGGTTCGTTGTTCTTGCATTTCTAGTGCTAGAATTGCAAGGTGATCGTTGTATCTTGGGAGACTTTTACCGCATACCGTAAGCACCGTGTGATGGGGTAAAAACGTCTTAAGGACAGAGAGCCTAGTTCTCGCCTCAATCGTTATTGTTTCGGATTCTTTTCTTGTTTTACTACTTCATATGTTTCTGCATTAATTTCAATCTGTTTGTGAATTCTGCGATTTTTGTCATCAAAACAGAAACCATAAACTCCAACACAAATGATTTCGGTCCATGGAGGGTCAAGACGAGGGCACTTCTATTTCACCTAGGTCTTGATAAGGCACTGGCTGGTGAAAAGAATTTACCTCCAACACTCACTGGGGAAGAATATAAGGAATTAATGGAGAAGGCACATGAAGTGATTATTCTAAATCTTGGTGACAAAGTTCTGAGAAAAAGCTCCAAGGAGAACACAGTTGCAAAACCTTAATCTAAACTTGAGACTTTATACTGGGCCAAAACTCGGGTTACTAGGTTAATACCTGAAGCAAGCAGTCTATTCCTTTAAAAGAAAAGAAGACAAACCCATGGATGTACAGATTAATAGGTTCATCCAGGATCTTGAAAATACTGGGGTCACGATCGAAGATGATAATTACATACTTCTATTGTTTAAGTCCTTGCCTGGAACTCATTCTCACTTTGTCGACATACATACTGCTTTATTCAAGAAAGACGCAATCTCCGGAGGAACTACAGAGTGCATGGACTTCCAAAAATTTAAAACAAAGAATTGATGTGGAGGACACATATAGAGGAAATGGTGAGGGCCTTTCAGTAAGGGCAAAACTTTCATGAGAAAGTTCAAGAACCATGGCAAGTCAAGATGCAAACTCAAATGCTTCTACTGTCATTACAGAAGGAAATTTCAGAAAGAGATTGTTCAGAAAGTAGAAAAGATTCTGAATTACAAAAGGAACTGGTGATGCAACCATTCTCTCAGATAGCTTTGAATCTGCAGAATTTTATCAGTTCCAGAAGTCTGGAGTCATGCTGAGGTATTGATCTTGGATTTTGGGTGCTCATTCCATATGCCATGCCATCTAACCAGTCTCGGTTTGAAAGCTTTAGAGAAATTAATGGTGGTAATAGGGGACAATAAAGCATGTATAGTAGAAGAAATTGGCAGAATCAGAATTGAAATGCATGATGGAGTTGAGAGACTATTGTCTAGGGGCGTATGCGGTCCGTTGTGGACTTTTTGAGATATTTTTAAAACTAAACCGTTTTAACGGTTTGAGAAAAAAACAAACATAAACCAAATTATTGACTTGGTTTTAAACTACAATTTGGTCATATATTTTTCTTCTTTGTTTACTTTAACGTCACTAATTCATTAATAGTATAACATAGGGGTGAGCATTTTAATTGGAACCGAACTGGAACAGGAGGTTTTCGGCTCTGGTCCAATTCAAAAAAATAAAATTAGGAATTGCAATCGAAAATCGACCGAGTCTAGTTCGGTTCTTGGTTCTTGAACGAGGACCGTGTCTACCTGATTGAAACCAAATTTTTCATTTTTTATAAATTTTATATTTTTTACAATTAATTCATCCTAAGACCCACAAACCAAGTACTAAATACAAGAGTCTAACTGTCAAAGACTTAAACCAAAAGTACAAAATCCACTACTCTTAAACTCAAACGCAATTGACCTAATTTCAATTATCCAAATCTCAAATTTTGAATCGCTATTTGCACATATACTCAATATAAACATTGCCGTCTGTCTCGTACTTTTGTTCAACTCTTTCTCGCTCAATACATAGTGAGACAGCAAATGCGAAACTCTTTTGTAACCGAAATGAATCCTCAATTTTGAGAGGTAATTTTTTTTAACCTAGTTTGTAATTTTGGTGTCTATTTTTTCAGAAATTGTTTTAATATCTAATATACTTTAATATTAATGGGTTTGCAATTTTTAATTTTTTTCAAAACTTATTGTAACTCACGATTTTTTTAAAAAAAAATAAAATTGTTATGGGTAGACCCGAACCCGAATCGACGGTCCCAATTCGAATTTGATTCCAATAATTACGTAATGGGTGGTTCTGGGTATTGAAATACCCAATCAACCCACCCAACACCTAGTAAAACATCTTTCTATTTTATTGGCAATTAAATAACACAAAAAATATATATTAAACTATAAAGTTAAATACAAACAAAAACTATATCACGACAAATTGTTCTATTTACTTTTGTAGACTAAGTGCTTGACTATTAATTGTGTAGATGAAAATAATGACTAGCCTATAAGTACATATAAGCATTGTCAAAAATATTATAAATTCGTACAAAATAAAAGTTAATATAAAGTCACAATGCAATTCTACTAAACAAATTATAAATGCTCCCCAACAAGATCTTCGCAATCCTCAGTGCTGGAGAGTGAGCATTGATTGGTTTCTTGTGTGATAAGTACAATTTTGTACTTATTAGAACTCACAAAAGGGACGATTATGAGTTATATTAATTGTTTTCAGTTTAATGGCACATTGTTTTCTTATTATTTTAGAAAATAATTGAATTCAAGTATCATTCTGACGAAAGGACGAAAAGATAGCAAATAGAAGAAAAATAGATTCAATTGAACAGATAAAGAGACTTGAGGGACGACATGCAAATATCAAGGAAAAGGACCAAAGAAAGCATCTCGAGATAACCATGCGATCGCATAGTTGTCCAAGGCTGCGATCGCAAGATGGCCAAAATTTCTGCAGAACTTTATTTGTGATAACCATGCAATCGCAAGGTGTTACACCATGCGATCGCATGGGTCAAACGAGCAGCAGTTTGGTAGTTTCTCGATTAGATTAAAATTCTACAACTCCAAATCGAAAACAACCACCTAGCACACGTTTTGACGAGTTGGGAGATGAGTATAAAAGGCAGATAATAGCCAGAACAAAGGCAAGAACGAATTTTGGGATAACAAGATACAAACGAAGAATCGAAGATCAAGGCACGAGATTGAAAATTCTTGAGCGGAATCACGGGTTTTATTTACTTTTTATTTTTCTTTCTCCGGATCATGATGAATTCAATTATTATAATAATTAACGATTATATATCCGGCTAAACTTACTTATTTCTGGGATGAACGATGAAACCTCATGTTTTTAATTAATTAGAAGTTTTCCGTTTTAGTATGTAATTGCTTCTTGATTGATTATTCTTTATTCAGTATTTTAATATCTTAATGCCTGATCATCATTAGAATATTTTTTGATTTATATTGAAGTCGAGAGATTCAATATAAATTTAGCACATGGTTTTAAATAACATAGGGTCCAATAATACATAGATTTTACTATTATACTATGTGAAATCCGGTAAGGTGTTCTTGAGATTTAAATACATATTTTTATGTTCGAAATCTGATTAGAGATAATTAAGTTCGCATATCGATATAGAATTGATCGACCATCAAGAGAGACTTTTGATTATTATAGGATCACCGATTTTCATTCTAGGGTAATTAACCGCTAAAACGATTAATGAATAATTGATTATATAACGTGTAGGTAGATTTACAAATCCCAGTGTTAGTAAAAACTCGAATTCGTTCTCATTATTTAAAGTTGCTTATTGATATTTTAAATTTAATTAAAATAGTTAAGCTAGTTTTAGAATCACAAACCAAAATCAAATATGTGTTTTTCATATTGTTAGAAATCGAATTATAAATTAATTGATTAAATTGATATCTAGTCCTCGTGGATTCGACACTCTACACATCAGTATATTACTTGTAAACGAATTGTACACTTGCGGAATTGAAATCGCACAACAAATTTTTGGTGTCGTTGCCGGAGACTAGTTTTATCAATTACTACGTTAATTGATAATTTAATTTTTATTGTTAATTATTTATTTCAGTTTTATATTTATTCTAAATTCGTTGTCTTACTGTTGAATTACAACTTTGTGTTCAGGTGTTAAGTGTGTATGCACCGTACAAAGGATCTTGATCAATTTGATTTAGATCTAAAAATTGAACGGAGCTTCCACCAACGACAACGTGAAAAACAAGAAAAAAAAAGACAGCAAAAAGACACAATGGCAGACCACATAGTACATGATCAATTACATGCAGGTGTGATAAATAATCAAGCACCAATAGCTCGACCGGTTGAAGTTAGTGAGCGAGATATTCTTATGG
Source organism: Forsythia suspensa (assembly GCA_023638005.1). NCBI lineage: Eukaryota > Viridiplantae > Streptophyta > Magnoliopsida > Lamiales > Oleaceae > Forsythia > Forsythia suspensa. The sequence goes on along the minus strand of CM042664.1, from coordinate 13,437,180 downwards.
GTGAGTATATGATGTCACCGATCGTTGAAAATCGGTCCAAAGATAGTTTATCCGCCTTATGGACACGATAACTTCCAGTTGATGCCGAGATGTGATGAATTTGTTCTCGAACAATGCTCGTTCTATGGGATGATGATAAAAATCCTCACTACCATATTTCTCACTTGATGAATCTTGAAAATTTCAAATATCACGATGTTAATGAAGAAGCAATGAAGATGAGGCTCTTCCACACATATTGAAGGATAAAGCTAGAGAATGATTATATTCTCTACCGCTTGGGAGCATCACTAGACAGATCTAATTCGAAATTCACACTAAAATATTTTTCCGGCCGAGAGAAAACCGGTCAAGTATGAAATTTTCAATTTTCAACAATTTGAGTTGGAAAACTTTCACGAGGCATGAGAAAGATTCAAACAAGTGCTTCGAAAGTGTCCAAGTCATGGTTTCTCTTTAGCAGCTCAGAATTATTATTTCTACTCTGGGCTAGCTCTAACCAGTCGTTCTTCAGTAGATTTTATAGCAGGAGGCTCTATCCAAAATAGATCCACCGGTGACCTTTACGATCTATATGAAACCATGAATGATCAGTTCATTATGTGGCCAGAAAGAGGATTGCAGAAGAAAGCAACAGGATTACACGAAGTGGACACTAATTTGCTTTTACTGGCGAAAATCGATACATTGGCAAAACAGATGGAAGCACTGAAATATTCTCACTCAGCCAATATGGTTCAGATGTCTCCACCAATTTGTGTAACATGCAGGACAAACCATCAGTCATTAGAATGCCCTTTAACCAAAGTTGATATGTCATCACCTGAACAAGTTCCATATGCTCAGAACTTTCAACAACAGCAGAATAATCCATACTCACAGACCTACCATCCTGGATGGAGAAATCATTCAAACTTCTCTTATAGCAATACACAAAATATTCAAAATCTGTCAAATCAAGGAAGACTCCAGGAAAGAGAAAGAGGATTAGAAGAAACAGTCGCTAAATTGTCAGAACAGATGGAGATGGGATTCAAGGAAGTGCAGAAAAGACATGGTGGCGAGATAAAGAATATAGAAAATCAGATTGAACAGTTGGCTAAACTGTTGACCGAGTGACAACCAGGCACATGGCCAAGCAATACCGAGGTCAATCTAAAAGAGCAAGTTAATGCAATCACCACGAGAAGCGGAACTGAGTTGCCAGAGATTCATGTGACTAGACCAGGTGTAGAAAAGAAAACTGTGTCCAGTAAAGAGAGAGAAAACAAATCAAATGCCGAAGTTGCACAAGAAAAATAGAACTCTCCACCAGATTATATTCCACCACTGGCTTACGTTCCTCCAATCCCATTTCCTCAAAGGTTGCTAAATTCATGAAGAAAATTCTTTCAAACAAAATAAAGTTGGAGGAGCACGAAAGCGATACGCTTCTGAGGAATGCAGTGCTATATTGCAAAACAAGCTACCTCAAAATTAAAAGATCCATGGAGTTTTAATATTCCTTGCACTATTGGTAGTTTATTCTTTGACAAAGCTTTATTTGATTTGGGTGCTAGTGTAAATCTAATGCCTTATTATATTTTTAAGCAGCTCGGTTTGGGATAAGCAAAACCAACAACAGTATCATTGCAGCTTGCAGATAGAACAATTAAACATCCAAGAGGAATCATTGAAGACATATTAGTGAAAGTGGACAAATTCATATTCCCTGCACATTTCATTATATTGGATATGTGTGAAGACAGGGTTGTACCACTTATTATGGGTCGACCTTTCTTGGCTACTGGTCGAGCATTAATTGATGTGCAAAAAGTACAGTTAAAGTTGAGATTGAATGATGAACATATCACATTTGATGTGTTTAAAGCTACTAAATTTTCAAGCTCTACAGATTCGTGTTTCGAGCTTGATGTCATTAACTAGAAGGCTGGGAGTTTAGATGATAGAGCTATCACCCAACATCAAGATGCACCAACCAGAGAAAAAGAGTATGTGGAGAAAGAAAAGTTACATCTGTCTTCGGTGATCAAAGCCGATGAGGAGGTGAAATCTTCATAGTTGAATTCGAGCAGTGGTGGAAAAATAGAGTCTTATTAATATGATAAGGAAAAATCAAACTACGGAAGGTGAACAAAAATTAGTGCCAAGACAATCAAGCCAAGCAAATCAAGTCTTCCAAAGACCTATTCAAAATGTCTTGAATGATCGCCACGACAAAGTCGAGCTAAAGACTTTAAACAAGCGCTCAATGGAAGGCAACCCATTTTTTTTCCTTTTATTTTATTTTCGATTATTATTTCAGTTTTAGGAGTTGATTCACGTTTTTGCACGTTTTAGATTTTTAGGATTTTAAGTAGGTTTTTATTTCTTAGGTAAAGAGGCATACATCGTCATATTACATAAGCACGAGCACACACTTAGTTTTAATTAATTCATGTTTAGAGTCGTAAGTTTGAAAAAAAATTATGAACCGGGGTACATAACTATGCGATCGCATGGTTCAACCCATTACGATCACATGGACCTGGGCAAAAACATTACGCAGAATTGGCATTCCTTGCGATCGCAAGGAATACCGATTAACTTAAAACAAGGGAAAATACATTTCATTTCAAAACTTAAAACTTTCATTCCAAAACCTAACCTCTCTTCAATCCTTGATCTCCAACACCAAACGAGCACTTTGGGCTTCAAATTACTCAACATCAATCATCAATTAACATCAAACTCACGAACTAAAAGGTAAATTCACAATTTTGGTTGTTCATTTTCGGATTTTTTGTCATTCTTTGCTTTAAATTCGTGCATTTTGATTAGTGTGGAGAATGTGGCATAGATTAGGCTTGAAACGATAAGGGGATGTGTTATTGATTGGGTTTAGTTGATTAGGATTGGATAATTTTTGGGTTTTGTTTAGTTACCCAAGTATCTCTTCATACCAAGAATAAACCTTTGCTTGCAAGGTGTTTGAGGAAATGTCTCATCCACATCTTTTGCCAAAATTGGTGGAAACCAAACCTTAGACTATTCCATTAGACTAATGTTATCGTCTAGGAGCATTCACCTAGGCCTGGGCATATTTTTATCACCAAAAAAATCCAACCGTGGCCATAGGGCCTATAGCCTGCCATAGCAGCCCACAGGCAGGCCACAATAGCCTGCCTTCGTTAGTACATTCGTCTCCCATTTGTTTGGCCCAAATGGCATCGAAATGCTATGAAATTTGAATATGTTAGACCAAAGCATTCACTTTCATGCCACCCTCTTCCGTCTCACTTTTGCACATTCTGAGATATCAACCAGGCTACTTCGTATCTAACTTGTTTTCGTTCATTTTACAGATCATGGCTCCTAAATGACCCCCAACCGCCACCGAAAAAGGAAAGAAAAAGGCAACCGTGCGAGACGTCAAAAAGAGCCCGGGTAGAAAACAGTCAAACACCAACTCTCGCCATTATCTTCCGAGGAGCACGAGAAAAGATTCAAAAAGTTCATTAGCCAGTGGACCATATGGGGAGAACGGAGATTACAATTGGACGATTTTCCTCATTCCGAGCTTTATAACCTCATTGACGTATGCGCATTGGTCCAATATAGCCGATACACCTCACAAAATTTACTCTCATCTCGTCCATGAATTCTACACCAACTTCAACCAAGAAATCGGCGTTCAAGGGATGGAGCACTATGGGCGGACTTGGGTGCAAAGTACATGGTTCATGTTTACCCCGATGGTCATCATCGACTATTATGGTATAACCACCAAAGATGTTCACACTCTACACCTCTATTCAAGATATGGGTGAGGTGACCCAGTTTCTATATGGCCGAGGCGATGCATGGCCACCCGGGAGGGACTTGAGCACGCTGACAAATTAATGACTCTCTCCTTATCCACGAATGTGTTTGTGAGCTACAACATCGACCCGACCACGCATCGCATTACTACCAATGATGCTAGCGCCGACTACTATACCATCTTGCTCACGGGAGGAAGATGGACTTGGGAAATTATATCTACACCACGATCGGCATCTTCGGGCTTTCGAGAGACAAGAGGCACACATCCATCTTTCAATCTCTCGATCGGTGGTATACGTGAGGCGTGGGTCTAGATCTTACCAGCAGAAATGGTATTGAAGACAAAGGACCTATCAACGGCTTTGCCTTACAAAATGCGAGAGAAGGTATACCGCGCAGCGTTGTGGGGATAGTCCCGGTATTGCAGACGAGCAACCTCAAGAAAAAGCGGCCGGTCGCACTCCGGCCCGGCCGCACCTCAAAGATGTCGCACCTCCCAGAGACATAGCATCCATGCTACATCGCCTCTTGGAGGGTCAGGATGAGCAGACATGGCTCATTGTCGCTACGCGGATTGAGTTGCGCCACGGTACAACGAGGAGAGTTGACGATGCTACGATCTCGAGTGGATGCGATTCGACATACTCGAGATGACTATGGAGATCGATCGGTCGATCGATGCTCTGGAGCGAGTCGATTCAAGCCGATCGCGACGTGTCAGCAGACGACTAGACAAATGTACGGGCAAGCTGGATGACATTCATAACCAGATTTGTAGGTCGACACCCATGCCAGCACCTCCACTGGTTGATCCTTTCACACTACTTCTGTCGGCACCATCAGACCCACTTCCGAGAAGTCTCTAAATTTTTGTGTGTTTTTATCTCTTATAATTATTATATTGAGGACAATGTATGTTTCCAGTTTAGGAGTGATTATGAAAATTTGCGCTTGACTTGAAAAATTCAGCCATTGATATTTGATTTTTAATTTATTTTCATTTTAGTAGTAAAAAAAAATTATTATTTGTTTGCATGTTTATGTGATATGAATAGCCTTGTCGGCTAATGATGCAACTTTTCATTTAATCTTAACTTTAAATCATGACTTGTGAACAGAGTATACTTTTGTTTAAATGTGAGGCCACTTAATCATGTTTGATATCGTGTTGTGTCGGCCAGTTACGATGAATTTTAGCTATGTTGGTGCACTTAAATTGAAAATAATAGGATACCCTTCTCTAAATCTTAGAATCATCTGTATCTCAACTAAGTAACCAATAGAGTGAGTGATTGTAGTAAATAAGCTGTGATGGTGGCTATCTAGGTTCGATTGATTCAAAGTGTATGTTGAAAAATTGTGTGGAGCCATCGTAGACTAGTTAGAGGAAGCTAGGTATTAACCGAATGTTAGGAATCTAGTCCCTTATCATGAACTTATTGTGCATGCAAGTAACAAAATTATTATTATTATTACTTAACTCTTTTTCGTAGGCTATTTGACTTGAGTGAAAAGGTCCGTAGGGTTTCTTAAAATCCGATGTCCTAAGGTTCGAAGGCACGGGAGTCATCGATCTCAAGCTCGTTACATGAGTCAATTAAAAGCTTAATGGATTGAGTTTTGCACCTTATTAATATCTCATAACTCTTTTCGTAGCCTATTTGACTTGAGTGAAAAGGCCCGTGAGGGTTTCTCAAAATTCGATGCCCTAAGGTTCGAAAGACTTGGGAGTCAACGACCTCAAGCTCGTTACATGAGTCATTTAGAAAGCTTAAAGGACGTTTGCACATAAGATCTATATTTAAAAAAAAAATTAATTTAGTATATACTAAAGCCAGTGAAAAATCATTTGCAAAGTAAACATAGGGATTAGATAACTAATGGATTTGACTTACTTAGTAGAAACTTTCTCGGGTCGAGAGTGCTCGTAAATTGGAGAATCTTCATAAACCTAGATTTTCACGATCATCGCCTTTCTCAACCAACCTCGAGCAAGAAAATAATTTGAACCATAACCTTAGACCCAAAAATCTCAAGAATTGAAAGAGAAAATCATTTTAGGAGAAGTGTACCTTACGAGAGGGAAATGAAAAGTTAACCATGTGGTTGGGCTATCACCACCATAAAACTTACGTGGATCGGATTAACTATTCTCACACACATCTCAAGTATGGTTTAAGTAGAATCACGTTTGCAATAGTCTTACCTGAACACTCGTCATGAATTATAAGTTTTTCTTTTTGCAAAAGCTGAAGCAAGAACAGCAAGCTATTTATGTTGTGAATTGTGTTATAGCTTATTTTATACCACATGATTATGTTTAGCTAGTTTATTCGAGGACGAATAAAAATTGAAGTTTGTGGGTATTTGATATGTACAACTTTGTACTTATTGGAGCTCACAAAAAGGGACGATTATGAGTTATATTAATTGTTTTCAGGTTTAATGGCACATTATTTTCTTATTATTTTAGGAAATAATCGAATTCAAGTATCATTCTGATGAAAGGAAGAAAAGAGAGCAAATAGAAGAAAAATGGATTCAAATGAACAAACAACGAGACTTGAGGGACTTGACATGCAAATATCAAGAAAAAGAACCAAAGAAAGCATCTCAGATAACCATGCGATCGTAAGATGGCCAAAATTTCTGCAGAACTTTATTTGTGATAACCATGCGATCGCAAGGTGTTACACCATGCGATCGCATGGGTCAAACGAAAGTTAGTTTAGCGGTTTTCGATTGGATTAGAATTCTACAACTCCAAATCGAAAATAACCACCCAAAGACACATTTTGAAGAGTTGGGAGATGAGTATAAAAGATGATAATAGCCGTAACAAAGGAGAGAGCGGATTTTGGGAGAACAAGATACAAGCGAAGAATCGAAGATCAAAGCACGGGATTGAAGATTCTTGAGCCGGGATCACGTGTTTTATTTACTTTTTGTTTTTCTTTTTCCGGATCATGATGAATTTAATTATTGTAATAATTAATGAAATCATGTCCGGCTAAACTTACTTATTTCTGGAATGAACGACGAAACCTCATGTTTTTAATTAATTAGAAGTTTTCCGTTTTAGTAGGTAATTAATTCTTGATTGATTATTCTTTATTTAGTATTTTAATATTTTAATGTCTGATCATCATTAGAATATTTTGTGATTTATATTGAAGTCGAGAGATTAAGTTAATCTGCACCATCCATTCTATGGAAGTGGAAGTATAAAATGCTAAAAGGAGTCTCGCTGACAGAGCAACTAAGTTGAGATAGCAAAACAATTTTCTTTGGAAGTTTTTATACAAAAATTGTATATTCTGCTCTCTCTCTACCTCCGTCCCTCCCAGTTATTTACTCAATTACTTATGTGGATGCTTTCATTCGATCCCAAGATTCTTGTCGATTCCTAAATCCTATATATCCGGACCTTCTTTCTCAAACAACTAATATACTCCTTATTTTTTAAATCTTGTGGCCATCATAAATGGGAATCAGCTCATTATCAATCCTGTCTACTAAAAAATTTCTTTTAGTTTTGATTGAGTTCGAATATTGTTTAATGAATTGAAATTCCTAAAGTTGAGGATTAATGTTTTTAGCAGCTATACACGAGTTGAATAGATTTACTAGGGTTTTCCTCGATCATTCTTTCATGTGTTGTGCCTTCAAAGAAAACAAATTTTGTGTGCATTTCTTGGATTTTTTTGAATAGCTAGAAGTATTTTACTTTTATTTTATTTGTTCTCCCAAACAGAAACTTAGGAACCAGATATGTATACATTTGCTGTTGGAGACATGTGACAACATTTTCAACTAAGATAACATTAATTCTTACTAAACTCTGTTGCTCCTCCTTCAATGAAAAGCTTGTCAAGTTGCTATCCTTTCTACTGCTACTGGAAATAATAATAATAATAACAATAAATCGCATAAAAGAATATAAGCATAAACACACAAATGTATAACTAGTATATACCGCTTACCGACGGTGAAATTCGACCACGGGGTTACGTTTTAAATTCAATGACAGCGCAATATCATAAAGCTGGACTATAAAAGTGTGAGAAGCTGGATTGCAAAAGCTGGTATGCATTTGGAGGTAAAACAACAACAAGTATTAACTATACAGACATCTTGAAACTCATAAACAAACCAAAAAATTTAGAATTTGAGGGTCAATAAAATTAGAATTTGATATACAAAACATATCAATCACAATTAAGAAAAACACAACATAGTATCAAAGCTTCAAAAAAATTTAAGAATGACTTCATTAAGACGTAAAATTAATGATCATCCTGCATGTTTTTCGTGTAAGTATTAAACTTGCGAGCGGATATGTCTGGATTTGTAAATTCAAGTGCAAACAAAAACTACACTTAATCCTCATAGGTACTTCTATTCCAACATTAGGACCCCTTAATATATGGGCACCCAATCTACATATGTTTCTCATCCAAATCTAAAACACATTTAATAGTCCTAATCCAAATAAACTTTTCAGTGCTTATATCCTTCCATCAATTTCAAAAAATTGCAATCCATTTCAACTATAAGTATTCGTTGCTAAAAGCATATCGATCATCATCAAGAGCCACATTAAATATATTCCAACTAGATAATAATATGTCAAAAAGGAACTACAAGGAAAACAGAAATCTTGAATCTTGATTACCGAATTATTTCTCAGAATCCAATTCTGGTCTTGATTTGAATCATGGAGAACCAAAACAAAAGAAGAATGAAAGGAAAAAGAAACTAACATATAAAATGTTTGATCTCATATGCTCCAAATTTATCAATGTTTATGTATGCAGCTAATCTTATTAGGCGAAATATATAGCAGATTTAGCTTTTATACATTTATGTATATCTACCATATATGAATAAAAAAGATATCTATAGTACAAATACAAGAGGGTAATGAAGGTTAGAAAACCAAGCGAGTCCATCATAATCAAAATCACTTAGTTTTTCAATATTTATTGCCATTGCAGAAGATAATCAATAAATAAAACCTTCCCAATCATTTGATATTACAATTGTACTATAAGTATTCACCGTAATTCTGCATACAAAGTGTACATATATAGAAATGTAAAATAAATTATACAAATCTCTAACTACGATCTTACTTAAATGTGCATTCGCATTTTTAAATGCGAATGATGGGAAAATTACATCTTTATAGACTTGCAGTTGTTGTGTCCTATGTGAACTGACAATTATGAATTATCATACAAGAAAAAAAAAAACAAAAATTGAATTGAATAGACAAACTATGGAAATTAGCGTAGCAGGTAGACCCAGCAAAATCATGAATATATCATCAAAATTAGAAACACTGTAATTCTTAACGAACAAAATGAGCAAAAACATTGTTCATCAATTACCCACATAAAATTCTAATCACAAATCGACAATTAAACCAAAACGGCAAAAAAAAAAAAAAAAAAAACTCACCCTGGAAGCAACAAGGATCAATGATGTGACTTTTGGGTATTAAAGTTATTCACTAGAGTTCAGAGACAACTTTAAGAAATAGCCCAACAACAAATTATTCAAAACAATTGTCCGAATGTAGTCTAGAGGATATATGGTTGTTATTGATGTAATCAAATAGATGGATGATGGTATCAAACTCACGGATGATTATATCAACTCACATATAGGAGATTTGAGGGGAGAGGAGATTATCAAACTCAGGCATTGGAGATTTGAGGAAAGATGGGAGATTTGAGGAGAGGGTTGGTCGAGCAGAGCATATTTGAAGATAGGCGTATAGATTGAGAAACTCTCTCTGATCGTGATTAAAAACGACACATTAATAATAACAATACTAAAAAGTGAAACAATTAGAGAAAAATATACTAGATTGCAAAGAAATAAGGGGATACATTGAGAAACTAACTCTATGGAGGAGTGATGCAATGGATAGCTAATTTAACAATATGAACTTATTCATCTTATAATCCAATTCCGTGTTCACATATTGTGGTCAAATTTTAAATAACTTCATGAAGTCAGCATTTAATCTATTGGAATATTGAAAAGAATGAATGAGGTCGATTTCACATGAATTTGCAATGAATAAAGTCTAATTTAATCAATTAACCATTATTCTAGGCCATTTGGGTCAAAAGGATTTTGCTTAAAAGAATTCAAATTAAAGACTAATTAACTATTGCTAAAAGTTAAGTTAAATGTTCAAGTTGTTTAATCTACCATGATTTCGAGAATTCACCGTTGTTTAACGTAGCAATTATCCAATTATCGATTAATTTCCAAAACCAAACGAAAACTCGAAATCAATCTATTGTCTTCTTAAAATATTTATCAATTAAATCCGAAAGAATAAAATATAATATCGGCTCCCATTTGCTTCGATCTTAAATTACTTAAGTGTTTCCTATATCAAACTCAATTAAAATAAAACAAAGAATCAAAGGTTTCGCATCCTAAGCATTCTATGTATCCCAAATCGATAACAAGATAGCGGAAAATTAAAAAAAAATTAATATAACAAGTTCAAGCACCAAGCACGAATTAATTAAATTAATTTATAACTATCAAGAATATGTGATATTTAAGATAACATAGATTTTATTTAATTAATCCAACAAGAACAAACCATGAAAGTTAAAGCTCAAAAACGAAATTAAAAGGATCACAAGATAATCATTCCGTTTAAAACAAGGTTTCATTGTCTTCCTCGGCTCAAGAAAATTAGAAGAACATAATTAAATTAAAAACAAAAGATTTAATGAAAACCGACATTGAATGAAGGAAAAGAAATCTTCTAAAATTCTTGTTCGTCACGTGATTTTTCTTCTTGTTTCCTCAATTCAACCTAGATTCAATCTTTATATAATCTCAAATTTGTATTAAAACTCGTTCACGTGAAAAGACGAGAAGACCTCGACTTACAACTGAAAATAATACAAAAAGTCCAGACAGCCACGGCTCGGCAAACAGAAAATTTGATAATGCCACGGTCAAACAGAAATTCAATGCCACAATTTTCCTTTGTTTCTCCAATGTTACATGTTTGGCCCTCAAAGTTTCAATAGTTTAATGATTTGCTCCCCAAGTTCAAGTTTTGCGTGCATATAATTTGTTCTTTTTGCTCCAAAGCTTTAAACTTGATCCCATACTTCAAAACCTTCCACCTTGGTCCCCAAATCTTCATAGTCATTCATAATTAGTCCAAATTTAAATAAGACATTAATTAGTACTTTTATCAATGAATAATTACTAATAAAATAAGATAAACTGGTAACATGTATATTAAAATTGTGCTCATCAAACACCCAAACCTGGATTTTGCTAGCCCTCGAACAAAAATTGAGATAAAAACACTATTTATTCATTTAATTTTTTTTATAAGGCACTTTGCATTCACTTCATCAATCAGACTAATGACAACTAATGGATAAAAGTACAAGTATTGTCAAATACTTAGAGAAATAGAACTCCCACATCCATCAATTGACACATATCAGTTAAAAGACTTGTACAATTAGATTAGCTACAGTGTCCAAACTAGGCATGGGTGTCGGGTGGGTCCATATGGGTATTTCAATACTCGAACCACCCATTACTGAGATAAAATATTTCATAAATAGAATCATTCGGTTCTATGTAATTATTGGAACCAAACCCGAACTAAACTGTTGGTTTGGGTTTGGGTTTGATTCTACCCATAATATATATTTTTAAATCGAAGTTGACAACATGTTTTGAATTAAAAATTGCAAACCCATTAATATTAAAGTACGTTAGATATTAAAATAAATTCTGAAATATATAAACATTAACTAGAATAATAGAGACCAAAATTGCAAACTCATAAATTAGGTATAGAAAAAAGAAAAATTACCTCTTAAAATTGAGGATTCGTTTTGATTCTGAGAGGAGATTCGCATTCACATTCGCCGTCTCAATGTGTGTAGATCGAGAGATGAGATAAAGCGCAAGATAAGCGACAATGTTTGTATTGGGTATATAAGCCAATAGCGATTGAGAATTTGAGATTTGGTATTTGGAATTGAGTCAATTGAGTTTGAGTTTAAAAGTGATGAGTTTTGTACTTTTGGTTTGAGTTTTGGACAATTGGACTCTTGTCTTAGGTATCGTAGTGTTGAGTTGTGGGTCATTGGGTTAGGGTGAACAAATTGTAAAAATAAAAATAAAATTTTAAAAATGACAAATTCGATTCTAATTGGATATCCACGGTTCTAGTTCAAAACGAAGAACCGACTCAAACTCAATCGGTTCTCGGTTCTCGGTTTGGTTCTTAATTTTATTTTATTTTGGAACTGGACCGGAACCTTTGGTTCCAATTCAATTTCGGTTCGGTTCGGTTCAGTTCCTGTTAAAATGCCAACTCCTCGACCAAACAATTTCTAAAAATATCATGTCAATCTCTAAATCTCACAATATGTATATAAGAACATTACTTTCAAAAGAAAATAATTCCAATTTGTATGTGCTCAAATAACATGGTAAAGTGAGCGACATTGAAAAACAATGGTATCACACACTCATCCCAAAATGTGCATGTAAAGAAAATTTGACCATGATTTAGAAGTGAGTACAATCTCTCATATATTAGTAGAAAATAATGTCACTTTTTTTAAAAAAAAATATCACCACCCCTACGACCCATAGTGTTAACATCGACTTTAGACATTTTCTCTCTAAAATCAAGAGGACTTTTATTTAGTTGTAATGTAGACTTGGGATAGAGCTAATCAAATAAGTGGATAAGTGGATAAACAAAGTGTGAGTAAGAACAATATCGATTTTTAAGACTAGGGTTATTGTGCATTTTTCTACTTTTTTCAAACTTTTTTTCAAATAACCATTTTTTTTTCTTTTGTAAGTGCACCATATGTAACAAGTGCACATTTTTCAACCTTTTTGATTTACTTTTTTTCTTCTTGAGGTTTAATTATTTTTTTTCTGCCTCCTCTTCTTCGTTCACATTTTTTTTGCACCACCATTTGATATAGATTTCTCTCACGTTCTCAATCATAAAAAGGATATGAAATATGGATTATATTATGAATGTGGATTGGCTCAGGGTAGGGATAGTTGGCTAGCAAAGAAAAATTCAAAGCTTTTTACTCTTTTTTTATGCATAAGGCTTCAAACTGAATGCTATGGATCAATGTTCATTTGGTAGTTTAGAAATACTCAAACGCATTAAAGATGGACTCACTATCTCTTTCTAGGGAGCAAATTGGTCATCCTACGACATCAATCTTACGGACTTTAAAGTGCGATAATACCTACTGAAAAAACCGACCATTATAATAATGTAAAAAATATGCATAAAGAGGTTGTCTCCAAGAAAATATAAGGCTCAAGACTCACTTAGAATTTTTATTTAACTCGTTAATTATGGATTAATCACTTTCACTCGTTGAACATCTATTTTCACACTTGTTACTAACATCAACATGCAAAGCTGGCAAACATAATGGCATGTTTCTCCAAGCTAAAGATAATACAAAGTATTAAAATCAAAAGTTATTATTCCATCCAATTTCCAAAGTCCATGTACGATTGCCTTAATTTTTAAAACATCCTACTCCCAAATCTATTCCAACATTGTCCTCAATGTTCCAATTTATATAATTCAGTTAAGTGCATCCAAATAGAACCAGTATATAGAAATAGAGAGAAATAAAAAGAGGAGAATAAGTTGGAATGAATGTACTTGGATAATTTGTACCACCACGCACTCCTACTAAGAAAAACATTAAGATAAAGCACAATTATTTTTTAAATTTCGTTTTTTTTAATTTCTATTTGTTTGAATTTTTTTTTAAAGATGGATATATATGATCACTCAAATCAATTTCTTCCTCCCACTCTTGAGAGTTGAACTCCAATTATAGTTTTAATCTTTGGCCATTAACTTTGAAAATATCACTATTTTTTGGAGTTTACAACCTCCATTGCTCCATGGAGGATAAATTGTACGAACAATAAAAGTGGTGACCATCTAGAAACCTAGAAATAGATACAAACGAGAATTGTATAAAAGTACTCTCGACCTTTAGTGAACGATTTTCTTACTATGTGCTTGTCATGAAAGACTTTCATTCTTTATTTGTAGATCTTTGCATTCTCATAAGTGTCATTCCGAATCTCTTCAAGTTCTACCAACTACAATTTTCTTTTTGACCCGACTTCCTACAAATCAAAATTGAATTTCATGATAGCCCAATAAGCCCGATACTCCACTCAACCGTAAGATGGCAGGATTTTCCGTACACCGGTCTATAAGGAGACATTCCAATAAGTATTTTGAAAGCTGTTCTATATTCCCACAATGCATCAGTAAGTAGTAGAGACCAATCTTTTTTGTCAGATCAAAATGTTTTTTAAAAAATTTACTTTATCTCTCGATTTGAAACATCCACCTAACTACTAGTTTGTGGGTGATATGGGGTTGCATCCTTATGTGTGATGCAGTACTTTGGTAACAGGGTTTGAAAAGGCTTATTACGTAAATGAGATCCACTATATTGATTATGGCCCGTGAGTGCAAAAGCAAGATAAGATATTGTTCTTCAAAATACCACCACACTTTTGTGATCATTGGTCATGCATGGAATTGCCTCGTCCCATAAAATTGATCATCCATACGTCAAACATCTCAACTACGAGAATAGAGTTGAGCAGCATCATGTTTCTTTTCGAAATGCTTCCCATGCATTGACACCTGTCACATGAAGAACAAAAAATATAAGTATTTCGAAAAAGAGTAGGCCAATAAAAATCACATTGTAAAATTTTGATAGTAGTCTTTTTTAGCACTGAAATGGTCTCTACAAGCTTGGTCATGGCAAAAAGAGATCACACTTTGGAATTCACTTTCTGGGACACATCTCTTTATAATTTGATCATCACATTATTTAAACAAATAAGGATCATCCCAAAAGAAGTGCTTCACTTGACTAAGAACTTAGTTCTATTTTGTTTAGTCCAATATTTTGAAAACTTACTTGTAATAAGATAATTAAATATGTCAACAAACCGGTAAAACATCAATATTCATAAGTTGTTCATGTGGAAAAACTCTTTTAATGGTAGTTTTCATGTACAAAGTCAAGCACAATACGAGATAAGTAAGTGGGTTACAATATTTTCGTAACCCTTTTTATCTCTAAACTCAATATTAAAATTCTTGCAAAGCAAAATCCACCTAATCAACCTTAGTTTAGCATATTCCTTAGTGAGAAGGTATTTGAGGGTAGCATGGTTAGAAAAAATAATTACTTTACATCATACAAGATATGATCAAAATTTATCTAATGCAAATACAACTGCTAGCATTTCTTTCTCTATAGTAGAATAATTCAATTGTGCATCATTAAGAGTCTTACTAGCATAGTAATAACAGAAGGCAACCGATCTAATCTCTATCCTAAAATCCTAAAATTGCTCATATAGCATAATCAGATGCATCACATATGAGTTCAAAATGTACATCTCAATCAGGTGGTCAAATGATAGGTGCAGTAGTCAACAACTTTTTTAGTCTTTCAAACGCTTCTAAACATGTATATCATTAACAAGTAAATTGCATAAGGATCTAGAGATTTTACTAAAATCTCTAATGAATCTTCTATAAAATGGCATGACCAAGGAAAGATCTTACTTCTTTCACTGATTTTGGAGGTGGAAGATTGGAGATAAGATCCACTTTGGCCTTGTTAACCTCAATACCGCTACTAAAGATAATGTGACCAAGAACAATTCCTTGTTTCACCATGAAGTAACATTTTTTCCAATTTAAAACCAAGTTCTTTTCCTTGCTTCACTACAATGCTAAAGTTAGATGGCGCAAACATTCATAAAAAAAATCTCCATACACAGAAAAATCATCCATGAATACTTGAAGAACCTCTCAACCATGTTAGAAAAGATACTATGCATACATCTTTGAAAAGTAGTAGGTGCATTATACAAACCAAATGGCATTATTCTATATGCAAATGTTCCAAAATGACAAGTGAAATTAGTTTTCTATTGATCTTCTAGAGCTATGAAAATTTGATTATAGGTGGAATAACCATCTAGAAAATAATAAAAATCATGATCTTCAAGCCTATCAAGCATTTGATCAATGAATGGAAGAGAAAATTGAGCTTTTCTAATGAGTGAATTCAATTTTCAGTAATCAATGCAAACACGCCAACCTGTAGTTACTCTAGTTGGAACTAATTCATTATTAGTATTAGTGACTACTGGTTATACCGATTTTTTGAGACAATGTGTCTTGGACTTACCCACGTACTATCAAAAATAGGATATATAATCCCACTTTAAACAATTTAAGAACTTCAATTCTTACCACATCTTTCATGTTAAGATTTAAGCATACATTGCATCTCTCTAGTGGACATAGAATTCTCCTCAACATAGATATGATGCATGCAATCTCTCGGATTTATCGTTGATGTCAAGAATGGTCCATCCTAGTACATCTTTATGTTTAGTCAAAACACTCAACAACTTACATTTTTGCGCATCATCAAGGCAAGTAGAGATAATTCTTTGGTAAAGTGTCGGTCTCTCCCAAGAATGCATATTTTAGATAGTCAGGCAATGCTTTAAGCTCTAATTTTGGTGATTTTTCAACTGATGGGATGTTGTTCTTCTCACTTGTTGGATGTGGATCAATTTTCTAACTTCACTTCGTCGTATCCATGACAAGTGTTGACTCAAGAAAAGCATTCACTTCATTTATAGTACTGCCAACTTCAAAATGTGAATCAAAGTCAGTTAACCACATCTTTACAGCATCATCACAATTAGTAGAAACAAAAGAATCATCAACTAATGCTTCTATCATATCAAAATCAGCAACTTTCTCATGTCATAAGGTTTCTTGTTGACATTAAAACATTCAATTCTATTGTCGTGTTACCAAAAGATAGCTGCATAACTTCATTCTTGCAATTAATAATAGCATTAGATGTTTCTAGAAAATGACGACCTAAAATTACGGGGAATGTGTTTTGTAGAGTCTAGTACTAGTTGAGTATCCAATACAAAAATCAATAGAAAAATAAAACTTGTCCACCTGTATCAAAACATCCTCTACAATTCTACGGGGGATTTTTACAAATGTATCATCAAGTTGTAAAATCACATGTGTTGGTTTTAATTCGCCTAGCCCAAGTTGCATATACACAAAGTGAGGAAAAAGATTAACACTAGATCCTAAATCTAGCAAAGCCTTCTCAATCTTATGGCTTCCTATGATGCAAGATAGTAGGACAACGTGGATCTTTGAATTTTGGAGGGATTTATACTTTGAATTATAGAGCTAACCTCTTCAGTTAAAAATGCCTTTTACATTTATGCAATTGTCTCTTTTTTTGTACACAAGTCCTTCATAAACTTAGCATAGGTAGGAACTTGCATAAATAGCATCAAGTATAGGGATATCTATACTTACCTAGTTGAAGATTTTCATGATTTTATTGATCGCACTACCTTGCTTCACTTTTGTTAGTCTATGATGAAATGGGGCTTGTGAAATGTAAGATAGGTGATTGTTCTCTTTTGGAGCTTCCCGAAATGAATCATCAGTTGTTGCATTATTTGAAGAAACTGGTTGAGATGTATTTTTTTTTTTTAATTTCTACTTGGTTGTCAAACAATTTGCCGCATATCAAAGTCATGATGGATTTATCCTCCTTAGGTTGGCTGCTTGAAGTAGCCCCAATATTGTACACTCCTTTAGGATTAGGAAGTGGCTGACTCGACAACTTTCCTTTCTCAATAATTGTTGTCAACTGTTGGACTAACGAGGCCAGCTGCATCTTTTAAAGAGGAAGGAAACAGACGATGTTTAACATTATTAGGAGAAACATTCTCATATTTAAATGTCCCACATACAACATAGAAATTCGTCAGATGATATAGGGTTCTTTAATAACTAAACCATAGAAAGATGGAAGACAATTAAGCAATCTCGATTTTAGCTCAAAATTCTTAACAGCCACTTGTGGGTATTGTATGCATGAAGTGCTCAAATTAGCCAATGGACTAAAATAGTCCCTAAAATGTCTCGCATCAATTTCATCACCCATAGCCATTATTACTTTGGTTTTTTAAATTTTATCTAAAGGGGCAGCTCGTTTTCATTAGTGAAAAGTTCTTTTAATTTCATTATCTAAAGGTTCTCGCTTAATTTTTAGAAATCTACGACCAAGTATGCCTTTGATATATATTTTTTAAATGAATAAAACCATAAATTATAACTAGTCAAGAATAAAATTCACTAAGACTAAATTTACTTTACGACACAATCTCAAACAGTGTACAAAAAACTTGTTGTCAAGTTTTAAATAATTCATAAGTGTCTGAATCTGTTGGAATATAGAAAAGTAGCAATGAGGTCAATCCCACGGGGACCGCAATAAAGAAAATCTAATTTAATTAATTAACCATTATTCTAGGCTAGTTGGATCTAAAGGAGTTTGGTTGAAAGAATTTAAATCAAAGACTAATTAACTATTGCTATAAAGTCAAGTTGAAGGTTTAAGTTGTTTAAAGTACCAAGGTTTTGGATTCCACCGTTTTTAACTTAGCAATTATCCAATTATCGATTAATTCCTAGAACCAAACGACAACTCGAAATCAATCTATTGTCTTCTTAAAATATTTATCAATTAAATCCAAAAGAAGAAAATCCAATATCGGCTCCCCTTTGCTTCATTTGGTCCCCAATTTCAAGTTTTGCGTGCAGATTCTGTTCTTTTAGCTCCAAAACTTTAAAATTGATCACATACTTCCAAAACCTTTCCTTGGCCCCGAATCTTCAATATCGTTCACAATTTGTCCTAATCCAAATAAGACATTTATTAATACTTTTATGAATAATTATTAACACAATAAGATAAGCTAGTAACAAGTACACTAAATTTGTACTCATCACATATTGAGCAATAAATACTGGCGGCGCTACACAAGTGCCTCCATAGGAATTTGGAAAATTTTGGAACAGATTTGTTATGTTTGCCAGGCCATGGCTCAGTTCATTTGTGGCCAAAGGCATATTATTTCACCTACTAGAAATGTCAACTCATACTGCTCAAAATAATGTTGGGATGTGATACGGTATATGATGGGATGATTATGGAATTTTAGTTAACAATTATTTCTAAAATATTTGTGGATTTTGAATGCATACTACAATTTGGGGGTCCGTTGGGAGCCTAATTTATGAAGTTAGCCCAAGTCCGAAATATACAGGATCAGCTCGCTTCCATCTAACATTTTCATGCAATGCAGTACATGTTCAATATGCAGTATTGGTCATTATGATCAACAAATATGACATATAATGATGTATACATATAACAAATGAGATGTCTAAGTGGCTGCCCCAGACCCATACTCCATGCAATAATACTCGTGGGGTACAAGAGGAAGTTTGACTTCTCCATAGTTTCTTATAATCATTGTAAAAAACCCTCTATGATATGGTAGAGTATGGAGATGTAGATGCTCTACCCTGATGAGGATGATTTGCTTCTTCATCTATTCGTCTTAAGCAAGGTATACCAAAGTGCATAATTTGTTACTGAAAATAAAAATTTTAAATTTTCAACCCCCTTTTAAATCCTATCCAAATTTTGGAAAAATTTTATTGAATAAAAGGGATGAATCTTAAATTTTAAAATTTTTGAAAAATTTTTTAATAACGGGAAATTGAAAATCCCAATTGTGAATTATAAGTTTTTTAAATAATTGATAATTTAAACCTAAATTTAATTTTCCCTTTAATGATCGGTAAGAATTTGATTTAATTTCTAGACCAAAAGGGAAATCCAACACTGCGAAGTTCAAGACTGATACTTGACAATCGGACAGCTTAGCCATGTGCTTTCTAGTCAGTGAAGTGATTAGAGATGACATTCAGAAATTACACCAAATTAATTTGAATAAGCTGTTAATTCATTCAAATTCATCATGAGTGTGGTAGAATCGATAATACATAAGGCTATGATTGAATTAGTGAAATTAATTAAGTTATCGCTCAATGTAAAATGGGACGAATGGCCGGAAAGTATTTATATTGAACCGGGTGAACAGTGCTCAGCAGCCACCACTCTTCGCACTTGCCATTTAGTCGATATTCGAGAACAATTCTACGATTGATATTCAATGTTTCATAATTTCAAATTTGAAGTAGCATTTACTCTCTGATTTTAAATTTTGATATCAGTTATGAGTATGACCTAATAAATTGATGATTTTCAACGAGCAATAGTTAACTAGATATTTCTCTACTTGATGAAAGTATCACTCATGGTTGCAATCTCAGATAATTGCGTAGTTGATAATTGCCTAGATACAGTATATGTTCGATTCAATATTTGTTAATTATCCTACTTGATCACCGGCTGTTAACAAGCTCATTGTACCTTATAGTAGTCCGGATGATTGCTTTGCGAAAGTGTTAATTTTAGAGGCGAGAGTTCAGTTACCGAATTTACCAACTTCTGCGATTACTGGAGTCATTTGAATTTCATTCTATCCTTGGACCCACTATTTAACTTCCTCGTGGCCTTAGCACATCTTTAAAAGGCAAATATTAGATTTGAAAATTTGTAATTTGAACTAATATCCAGTTTAATGAATTTACTGTTTTAATTATCATTATTACTTCTGATTGGCATTTCTAAATCTATATATTTTTTCTCTTACATTTGCTTTCAGTTTAGCTTCTTAAGATTGTATAATTGTGGTTAGCTTTTATAATATGCTTGTTTTTACTTTATTATAGTCTTATGTTATTAGATTTTAGTTTGTATTTGTTAATTATTTCCTTGAGATTCTTTAATGTAATTTAATGTTATTAGTTCTTCTATATTTTTAACTTTATTAATTGGTTAACTTTATGGTTGTTGAAATAGCAATTTTACATTTAGTTATGGATTATTGTCATATTTTTTAACTATTAAGATTTTTTATCAAGTAAAATTATAGGTTGATAAGATTATTTACTATAGAATCATTAATTTTTATATTTGTAATTGATTCACGAAAATTCATTGAAAATAGTAAATAATTTTTTCTTAACTTCATTTGTGTATTTTATAAATAAATTTCTATCTATTAAATGATAATTATTTACTTATAAGCTAATTTAGAATTTTTCGATAAGAATTATTTTTTGATAATATTTATTTCTAGTTTTTGTTCTATATAAAAAATAGTTCGAATTTAAATATGAATTTTGTTCATTTTATAAACAAATCAAACTTAATTATTCCATATCAAAGCAAAGATCTTCAAACTATAAGTTAGATCTAATTAAGCAATAAATTTCTTTAAACTAATGGAAATAAAATTAATTGATGATTCATCAAATATAAATGTAAATATTGGTATAAGTAAATATTTTACATGGATCGAAGTTAAATTCATGTTAAGAGTCAATCGGGTTTTGTATAATAAGTGTTATGATTATTATTCACAAAAATTAATTTAATTACAAGATTTTATTTTATTTTTAATTAAATGCATGTTTTCCGTATTACAGTTATGTTTATTTAATCATAATTTGCTTTAATTTCCTTTGTTACAGTTAATGTTTGATAACTTTTTCAGCATTTATACTGCCATTAATCGAAATCCTATCTGTTTAATTCGATATTATTCTATTTTTAACTAATTATTCAATTTAAAAAACTATATTAATATAAATAAAATAATTAAAAGACGAACATGAGAAGAATTTTTCTATTCATGTCATGATGGAATTTTAGAAGATGATAAGGCAAGAATTGATTCTAAAAAATGACACTCTAACCAATCTCTTAAAAGAGAATGACGATCAAATTGTGAATCTTCTTTATGAATTAGAAAAATCAAAAGAAATGGTCAAACAACTAACAATTGAGCCTATCGCTTGAGTGAAACCGTCACTATGGAAGAACTCCAAATGTCAAAGAAAGTTTGGAATATGTTGGAAAATGTAAAGGAAAAGTTGGGAATCGGATCAACTTTATCAAGGAAACTTCGATCGATGTATTTTCGACAAAACCGCTCTTTATTGCCGTCGGATTGAAAGGCCGACTTGCCTATGCGTATTCGCCGACCAATACCAAGACTCAAAAACAGATTACGACCATCAATTAGACAACCGACGATCAATTCTCAATACAGAGGTAAATCAAATTACTTTGTAAAAATGTTGCTTCCGTGGTAATCTAGGACACGACTCTTTTCTTTAGTTTTATATAGTAAAAACATAGTTAATAGAAAAATGAGACACCATAGCAACACTAAAGTAAGACAAATTTGGGTTTAAAATGGTGATTTAAATTGTTATATGGTTGATGTTGCCTATAGAATTTTTATTCCTAACTCTTTGGTATTTTGATAGTGGTTGCTCTAGACATATGACTGTAATCGATCTTATCTAACTAACTACAAGAGTCATGTGTGGTGTGGGGTCACTTTTGGTGATGGAGCACACGATAAAATTGAAGGTGTAGGCAATATTCTAATTGATGGATTTTCCCCGTTAAAGAAGATCTTTTGTTGTAGGTTTGAAAGCTAACTTGATCAAGTATAGGCCAACTCGTGACGATAAACACTTAGTTATGTTCTCAAAAATTCTTGTAAAGTCTTGAAATATGATGGTAGTTGCATTCTACATGGTACTAGGTGTAGTGATAAATGTTATCTTCTTGACACTAAAATTATTTGTCATATTTTAAAGACCGACTCTACCTGAGTTGTGGCACAAACGGTTGTGACATTTAAATTATAGTGATCTCGTTGAGACTAACAAAATTGAATATAGTATGAGGTGTTCCTAAGCTTCATCGAAAAATTTGAAGGATTGTGTGGTTTGTGCCTATAAGGTGTGCAAACCAAAAGTACTCACAAGCAAGGTAAGTTTCTTACTACATCTCATATATTAGAATTACTTCACATGGATTTGATGGGACCTATTCAAAATGAAAGTATTGGTGGCAAAGAAATATATTTATGTCTCGTAGATGATTTTTCTAGATATACTTGGGTAGATTTCGAGAGAAAAATCTGATATTTTTGCACCTAAAATTAATATGAGAAAAATATTTTGAGGAATAAAAATATTGAAGATTAGAAGTGATCATGGGGATTTTGAAAATGCTAATTTCTACATTCTATGGTCAAAATGATATTTTTCATGAATTTTCTGCTGCTCTAAAATCCTTGAGGAAAATGGAGTTGGGGAAATGAAAATAGGTCTTTACAAGAGATGGCTAGAGTAATACTAAGCGAGTAAAAAAACTTCATGTTAAATTATGGGTGAATCTATTAATATCGCTTGTTATATTACGAATCATGTATCTTTAAGAACATGAACCACTCAAACTCCTTATGAAATATGAAAAGAAAGAAAACCAAATCTTAAATATTTCCATACCTTCAAAAGTAGCAAATGCTATGTTTTAAATGATCGAGAATATTTGGGTAAATTCGATTCAAAAAAGTGATGTGTGAGTGTTTATTGGTAATTATGAGAACAACAGGAGCTATACGAATTTATAACATGTGTACTCGGACTATCATTGAATCAATCAATGTAAAAATTGATGACAATCGATGATTTTTCGTCTTATTCACAGGAGCTCAATATTAGGACTACGGAAGAACATGTAAAACTCCAAAATTTTATGCTAGATTATTCATTTATGATTTTTACTTATGCTTTGAATATTAGGTACTATTAAATTTTCTACGCCTGTATAGTAAATATTTTTGGTTGTCTAAAGACTTGAAAATATATATGTCAATATTAGGCTTGTTTTGAAGCTCAGTATTAAATAATATATAATTAGCTCAAAGAAAAGATTATTCAGTTAAATTAGATCCTAGTTATGGTGCGTTAAAGTAAATTCATAATAAAATAAATTGTGGTCATTAAATAATTAAATCAATTAGATAATGATCTTAATACATAATTCTTCATAATTAAGTTATTTATATATATGTGGTCTTTAGTTTGAAGGCGATTGTGCATGAATTGAGATATACATTCACAAATTCTCGAAAATTGGAGATAAACATTGAGTGGGCGGTTCTCAATAATAATAATATCCTTCTCATAAACTTTATTGTTTGCATATAAAAGGCAAAAGTATCCTCAGTCATTCAAAGGTGTAGTTATTTTGCAAGAAAAACATTATAAGGAATTTGGTTCGTAGAAGTTTTTCATATTTTCAAGCACGTTACTCGTGAGTATTAAGGTAAGATATTTTCTATGCTTAAGTTATACATGAAAACCATAATTTGAAAGATGTGGACAAGTCCACAAAGTTAGATATCTATTTATGCCTTAGGACAAGTCCGAAGGGCACATAAGAAGCCGAAATGTGCAAGTATGTGTTTGAATGCTTTCTTTTGTGTAATATTAACATTTTAAACCGAGCATGGTATCTTACAGTATTCCTATACTCATAGTATTCATACTAAATTTTTAGGATGTATGATCGTTGAAGTTGATGCAAGTTAGTTGGCGTGCTCGATGATGGGTCAAGGACAAAGTTATTTTGTATCGAAATTTCCTTTTCGTATGTTTTGTTCAAATATTAGCTTTCAATGTGTTTTCTTATGGTTTTGAATATAGCAATGTATAAGACATGATGTAATATGGTACTGTAAGTATATTTTGAAAACATATCTTTCATGTTATGCTAAAAGGCATTTTGTAGACTTTTCCAAGAATGATAAAAGAGGTAGAGATGGATAGATTTTTAGGGTCAATTCAAAGTGCCATTTCAAACTCTTAAAACATCCATTGTAGACTCTAAAACTAATGCTGCTTTCTTTGAATTTTCTTTACATGAGCACAAAATCACTCAATTTGGATATGTGTGGCACGAGATATAAATTTTTAAGTGTTGAAAGGTCAA
This sequence comes from Forsythia suspensa, assembly GCA_023638005.1. NCBI lineage: Eukaryota > Viridiplantae > Streptophyta > Magnoliopsida > Lamiales > Oleaceae > Forsythia > Forsythia suspensa. The sequence goes on along the minus strand of CM042664.1, from coordinate 13,412,428 downwards.
TCTGAAGTGTCGTGTAGTACCTCACCGTTTTTAGTAAAACTTCTATATCATATGATCTTGGTAATTTTCCATATTTTAATAAAGGAAACTACTTTAAAATATATTTATAATGCCACAAATTTCACAGAAAAGGATTTGAAATGTATTTTATAAAAATCTTCAAAGTAGTTGCACTCGACAACAAAGAATCGCTAGTTACGTGTATTTGGGATGAAGTTTGAAGTATTTACATTCATCTTCTTGTTGTGAGATCTTCTAGAGAGGTTATATAGGAATTATCTTTCATTAGGTACTAGATTTACTATTTTCTAATGTGTATAATATTTTATACATATTTTCTTATCGATGAGGCACAAACTGAAAATGTATTGCAACCAAGCATCTTCCAAAATTTATTATAAATAGGTCATACGTCGATAACTTTTCAAATTTGGCATATCATTAGTATATTAATCAATAGTGCTTCCCTCAAAATTTTGCAACTCGACGATACCATTTATGTATCAAACGAAATTTATTTTATTTAGTCAAAATCTTTGAATATTTTAAATCACGATTTTATGTAACTCTTGACACCCAAAAGTTAAGTTTGAGGCGTCAAGTGATAGTATCGAGCGGTTATACTTTTCATACTTTTCGTAGACTTTTGTAGATTTAATGAGTTCAGTATGAAATTTATATGTTTTTAATTATGCATAAACTTTTTAAGAAAGTTACTATCCATCATCATCGAGCAAGCTAGCAACCGACTTTCAACAAACGATCAAGGTAAAAATCGTTTTCAAAGTTTATGAGTTTTCTTATGCAATGAACGCTATATCTATTGTTGGATATAGGAATAATTTGAATTAAGTCATGCCTAAGATTATGAAGTCATTCTTTGCTTATATGTAATTATTTATTAGAGCCCGCGCATAGTAACGTAATCAATTTTACGTCCCTAGTTATGACAAGAATGTTAAGAAACCTCACCGGGATGTAAGCTTGTGGTTTTGCATAGAAGCGGGACATGTTATTAGGATTTTATTATACTTATTGTATGCATCCGCTCCATAGCCTCGAGCAACATCTTTATACGCTAGAGCGCATTATTGAGATGTTGTGGGAGATACACCATAGCATAAGGGATGAGGTGAAAATACAAGGTTATATGAAACTGTTCGAACCTGGGCTTTAGTCATAAATGAGATTGTGCAATGGTCTGATCATGACCTTTCATATGAGGACATTACATATTTACTTCGAGAAAGTTATGAAATTAGCCACAATTTAAAACGAAACTTTAATAAGAGTATAACCTTATCCTTGAATTCTAGTCTACGAGCTACCAATTCTAAGCTAGATAATGGACTGTTGGCTAAGTGCTTCTCGAGAGTTCTTGAGGAAAGTCTTCCAGTACCAATCCTGGACAGTTCAGAGCAAGGCATGTTAGAGGAAGACCCAGAGGAAGATCCCGAGGAGGATCCAGAAGAAATAGAAGATTAGACACCATCTTATTTAGCTATCTTTGTTTTTGAAATAGAATAGGATGTAATACGTACATCTACTTTTGAATGTATGTATCGTGCCTTGATATGACTCTTGTTTCTAAAAAATAAAAAATATATATTAAGGAAAGTTGTCTTGTCCATTGTTTTTCTTTCAAAGTTAGTGTTACATTTTGAAGTATTTCTAAGCGGATGAATATTTTCATTCAAAGGAAATGCCTCAAAGCGCAACCACGAAGTGCACCAAATTCAATATGAACTTAGGCGGTGGCAATGCTAATGCTAGTTCTAGTGGTGGCGAAGTTAATGTAGCAAACTTTGCACGAGAACTGCGCCACCGTAATGCGGAGTTGGGACAACATCATCAACAACATGCACCACATTTCCCGAGCAACGAACACCAAATCAACAAGTACCAAGCGATCAACGAGCACCCAACCAGCGAGCTAATCAACCTCAAATAATACCTAACTCGAGGGATCAAGCGCAATGATAAAGTAGTTTCAGTAAAATAAACCCTCATCATTCGAGGAGAGCACGGATCCCTTAGCGAGTTGAAGGCGGTTACGAGAACTAGAATGTATCTTTAAGTTTATAAGATGCGAAGATCTTTGAAAAAGTAACATTTTCAGGTGTTTATGTTAAAGAAGGGGCTAGCCATTGGTGGGACATGACTATCGTGTCGTTAACACTGTGAAGAACAAGCTATAACTTGGGTGAGGTTTAAGGAACTTGTAGAAGAAAAATTCTTCCCGACAATTTGTGAAAGTTCAAAAGAGATGGAATTCCTCGGACTCAGGAGAAAACCATGACCCTCGTGGAATATGAGCGTGAATTTGAGGAATTATCAAGGTTTGCTCTACATCTAGTGGATACGGAGAAAAATAGAGCTAGAAGGTTCGAGCGTGGGCTTCAACCTTATGTTCACGATATAGTATTAGTTCTCGGTGGGCACTTATCAAGAAGTCCTAAAGCGAGCATGAGACCATTTCATATCGAAGAACTCAAAATGTTGGAAATTTCAAAGAAGTCCAAAATTCTTCCGGTAAGAGAAAGTGGAACTTTTGATGGATAAAATAACGAGAGAGGAAAAGGGAATAATGCTCTAAAGAAAGGAAAAGGCGAGACATCAATAAGCGATGATGATAAACATTATCCTAAGTGCGATAGACCTCACAAAGGAGAATGTTTATTGGGAAAAAATGTTTGTTTCAAGTGTGGAAAATCAGGACATTTTGCTAAAGAATGCCCCAAAATCCGACCTGTAAGAATTTTGGAGATGACAAGAAAGGAAAGCAAGAGTTTTCTCCTTATCTAGGCAAGAAAGCGAGGCGAGACCCTAATGTCCTAGCAGGTGTAGTCTCTCTGTTTCCAATATGCCTCGCATTTGTACTTATAGATTACGGAGCTACACATTCGTTCATTTCTTCTTCATTTGTTGCAAATTCGAGAAAGTAGAATGTGAATTCCTTCCGGTATACCTTAGAAATCTCTCTTCCATCCGGAAAGATACTTGTTCTTGACCAAATAACTAGAGATCTTAAGATGGAAATTAATAGTAGAGTTATAGCAGAGATTTAATTATGTTAATGATAAAAGACTTTGATGTTATCCTTGGTATGGATTGGTTGTCTAAAACTATGCAACCATTCGATTTGTATAGAAGGAGTGGTGATTTTCAAAGACCGAGGCGAAAAGGAGTTTCGTTTTGTGGAACCGAGACAAATACTTTACCTCATATAATGTCAACAATTTCGAGGTTGAAATGGCGTCGAGGAAGAAATTATGTCAAGGATTTCTAGTATCGATGCACAACATTAAACAAGATAAGTTGTCTATTGAGGATGTTCGAATAGTCCAACACTATGAAGATGTTTTTCGGAAGATCTTCTAAGTGTACCACCGAGACGAGCAAGTAGAGTTTACCATCGACTTAGTACCATGAGCAACACCTATTTCAAAGGCTCCATATCGTATGGCACCGTTGGAACTGCAAGAGTTAAAAAATGCAGTTGAAGGAGCATCTTGATAAGGGTTTTATTAGACCAAGTGTATCACCGGGGGCGCACTGTGCTATTTGTGAAAAGAATGATGGAACAATGAGGCTGTGCATTGACTATCCGAGAATTGAATCGCCTCACCATCAAAAGCAAGTATCCACTTACGAGGATAGAATATTTATTTGACCAACTCGAGGGGCTACGGTATTTTCAAAGATTGATTCGAGATCAAGATATCATCAATTGAAAATTAAGTTAGATGATATCCCCAAGACAACTTTTAGAACGCTATGGGCATTATGAATTTTGGTGATGCCTTTTAGATTAACTAATGCCCGACGGTATTTATGGATCTAATGAGCAGTATTCGGGAATACTTAGATCAATTTGTCATATTTTTATTGATGACATCTTAATTTATTCAAGAGTGATGAAGAACATGAGAAACATCTCATGATTGTCTTGGAAACTCTAAGAAAAGAGAAGCTTTATGCCAAATTCAAGAAATGTGAATTTTGGTTGGATAAGATAGGTTTTCTGGGGCGTTTAATCACAGCACAAGGAATTGAAGTAGACCCAACTAAAGTTGGAGCGGTGAATAATTTGACAAGACCAACCAATGTTGGAAAAATACATAGCTTCTTGGGATTGGCTGGTTACTACAGAAGGTTTATCGAGAGATTTTCTAAAATAGCAGGACCATTTACCCAGTTGACTCGTAAAGGGATAAAATTTCAATAGACAGATAAATGTGAACAGAGCTTCCAAGAGCTGAAACAAAGATTAATAACAGCTCCAGTGTTAACAATACCAGATGGATCAGATGGATTCGTCATATACAGTAACGCTTCAAAATAGGGCATAGGGTGTGTCCTGATGCAGAAAGGAAAGGTGATAACTTACGCTTCTAGACAATTGAAACAATATGAATAGAACTACCCAACGCATGATCTAGAATTGGCTGCGGTAGTTCATGCCCTTAAGATATGGCGTCATTACTTATATGGAAGTAGGTGTGATATATATACCGATCACAAGAGTATGAAGTACATTTTCACCCAAAAGGAACTAAATATGAGACAAAGGAGATGGCTAGAGCTTGTGAAGGATTATGATTGCACTATCATTTACCATCTTGGTAAAGCTAATGTAGTAGCAGATGCTCTTAGCAGATAGAAGGTTGGACATTTAACAATGTTAATTACTATGCAAAACCGGTTGTTAAAGGATTTGGCTTTGCATCTAGAAGTAATTACTCCACCAACCCAAACTATCACTAGGATATCGGCTCTAATGATTCAACCAACACTTAGAGATCGAATTAGAGTAGCACACAATGGTGATTCTTTCCTACAAAAGATTAAATCAGAAATTGGTACAAGCAAGCGAAAGGATTTTGAATTTGGCCCTCATAAAGCCTTACTCTTTGAGGAAAGGTTGTGCTGTACCAAAAGATGAGGGATTGAGGAAAGAAATTCTTGAAGAAGCAAACTTAACTCCATATACTGCTCATCCAGGAAGTACAAAAATGTATAGAGACCTAAGGAGTATATTGTGGTGGAGAAATATGAAACGGTGCATAGGCATTTTTGTTAAGAAGTGCATTACTTGTCAACAACTGAAAGCTGAACATCAAAGACCGTCAGGATTGTTGGAACCATTAAAAATTCCACAATGGAAATGGGAGCACATAACTATGGATTTTGTTATGGGTGTTCCAAAATCAGCTAGGGGAAATAATGCTATGTAGGTTATAGTGGATCGGTTAACAAAGTCAGCTCATTTTCTACCAGTGAAAATGAATTTCAATATGGATCAATATGCACGATTATACATCAAAGAGGTCATCCGCTTACATGGTATCCCATCCTAGCAACACTAAAGTAAAACAAATTTGGGTCAAAATGGGTGATTTAAATTGTTATATGGTTGATGTTGCATTTAGAACTTTTATTCCTAACTCTTGGTATTTTGACAGTGGTTGTTCTAGACATATAACTGGTAATCGATCTTATCTAACTAACTAAAAAAATCATGAAGGTCGTCTGGTCACTTTTGGTGATGGAGCACACGGTAAAATTGAAGGTGTAGGTACTATTCTAATTGATGGATTATCTCTGTTAAAAGAAGTTCTTTTTGTTGTCGGTTTAAAAGCTAACCTGATTAGTATAGGTCAACTCTGTGATGATAAATACTTGGTTATGTTCTCAAAAAATTCTTGTAAAGTCTTGAATTATGATGGTAGTTGTATTCTACATGGTACTAGATCTAATGATAAATGTTATCTTCTTGATACCAAAATTACTTATCATATTTCAAGACCGACTCAACCGAGTTGTTGCACAAACAATTGGGACATTTAAACTATAGTGATCTGTTGAGACTAACAAAATTGAATGTAGTACTATATGTTTCTAAGCTTACTAAAAAATCGAAGGATTTTGTGGTTCGATGCCTAAAAGGTAAGCAAACCAAAAGCACTCACAAGCAAAGTAAGTTTCTTACTACATCTCATGTATTAGAATTACTTCACATGGATTTGGTGGGACCTATTCAAACTGAAAGTATTGGGGGCAAGAGATATATTTTTGTTTGCGTACATGATTTTTCTAGATATACTTGGGTAGATTTCTTGAGAGAAAAATTTGATGTTTTTCAAAGATTCAAATTTTTGCACCTAAAATTAACAACAGAAAAATATTTTGAGGGAATAAAAATATTAAGGATTAGAAGTGATCATGGGAGGGAGTTTGAAAATGCTACTTTCTCTACTTTTTGTGATCAAAATGACATTTTTCATAAATTTTCTGCACCCAAAACTCCTGAACAAAATGACATTTTTCATAAATTTTCTGCACCCAAAACTCCTGAACAAAATGGTGTTGTGGAAAGGAAAAACAGGTCTCTACAAGAGATGACTAGAGTAATGCTAAATAGTAAGAAGCTCCTGTGAAGCTATTAATACTGCTTGTTATATTTTGAATCGTGTTTCTTTGAGAAAAGGAACCACTCAAACTCCTTATGAAATCTAGAAAGGAAGAAAAATTAATCTCAAATATTTCCATACTTTTGGTAGTAAATGCTATGTGTTAAATGATCGGGAATACTTGGGTAAATTCGATTCAAAAAGTGATGAAGGAGTGTTTATTGGTTATTACGAGAACAGTAGAGCTTACGTAATTTATAACATGCGTACTTTCGGACTATCATTGAATCAATCAATGTAAAATTGATGATCTTGATGATTTTTCATCTTATTCACAGAGCCTAATATTCGAGACTTTGGAAGAATAGGTTCTTTGGATGTCAACCTACTCAAGACAATCATGTACCGCACCAGACAAATGATAAGCGTAGGAACATCTAGCTTCAAGTTTCGATGTCTCAACCCCACGGTCCTAGAAGTTACGACGTACTATATACAAATAATGAGCGAGAACATGAGAAGGCAACCTCCGTCTTGGATACGTAAAGCACACCCATTGGACAATGTTCTCTCGATTCTAGAGGCGATATGATGACTCGGAGAAGGCTCACTAATGAACTTGAAATGTTTGCTACACTTCAAAAATTGAACCCAAAAATATAAATGAAGCTATTATTGATGAAAATTGGGTTTCTAGCCATGCATGAAGAGCTAGCTCAATTTGATAGAAATGAAGTGCGGAAAATTGTACCTCGGCCAAAGGACACAAATGTGATCGGGACAAAGTAGATATTCAAAAATAAATCAGATGAACATGGCAACATAGTCATAAATAAGGCACGCTTGGTTGCACACGAATACACTCAACTAGAATGAGTGGATTTTAATAAAACATTTGCACATGTGGCTCGACTTGAATCTATTACACTTTTACTATCTATGGCATGTCAAATGAGGTTCAAGCTGTACCAAATGGATGTCAAAAGTGCCTTTCGAATGGAATTTTAATAAGAAGTCTATGTTGAGCGACTTTAAGGATTTTTTGATCCTTATTCTCCCGACCATGTGTTCGGACTCAAAAAGGCTCTATCTGAACTAAAAGCAAGCCCACGTGCTTGGTATGAACGATTGACCATGTTTTTTGTTGGAACATGGATACAAGAGAGGAGGACTAACAAAACTTTGTTCATCAAACATTTAAAAACGGATTAATCGTTGCACAAATCTATGTCGATGATATTGTGTTTGGTTCTTCACTAGAAACAAAATCCAAGAAGTTTGTTACACTAATGCAAAATGAATTTGAAATGAGTATGGTTGGTTTTAGGTTTGCAGATCAAACAGGTTGGAACATGGATTTTTATCTCACAAGCCAAGTATGCTAAAAATCTGGTGAAGAAGTTCGGCCTTGAACAAACCAAGTCAGTCAGAACTCCCATGGCCACGTCCTTGAAAATTTCCAGAGATGACCACAGAAATGAAGTTGACTCCAGAAGCATGATAGGCGGTTTGATGTACTGGCGCAAGTCGTCTCCGACGTATCATTCGGTGTAGGAGTTTGTGCACGTTATCGAGCCAAACCAAAAGAATCACATGCGCAGTGAAGTTTAATTATTCTCTATATTAATTGTACTTGATTTTGGTTTATGGTATGCTAATCATACTAACTCCCATCTTGCGGGATATCTTGATCTTGTTGGTGGAAACATGGATGATAGGAAAAGCACGAGTGGAGAATGTTTCTACATTGGCATCAATCTCATTGCATGGTTAAGTTAGAAACAAAACTCTATTTCCTTATCTACTGCAGGTTTCGAGTATATTGCAGCGGGTAGTTGTTGCACTCAGCTACTTTGGATAAAACAAATGCTATGTGATTATGGTATTGATCAAGACTTTGTTACTATATTCTGTGATAACACTAGTACTATCAATATTTTTAAAAATTCTGTTCAGTACTTTAGGACCAAACATATTGATATTAGACATCATTTTATTAGAAATATGGTCGAAGAAAAAGTAATTACTTTGGAATATATTTAGACTGAGTATCAGTTGGCTGATTTGTTCACCAATGCCTTAGATTCTGCTAGATTTGAGACTCTACGGAAGGCCGTGGGCATTTGCTTGATACATTAGTTTTTTTAAACAAAAAAAAAGGAGAGGGGGAGAAGAGAGGAATTCTTGCAAATAGCATATGATATAAATGTATGATTGGTCTATGAATTTTGAGATTTACTTGGATTAACCAATCAGTATGGTATGCTCATTATACTTATGGTAAAATATGCTCAGATAAGCACACTTTGAGGACATATTGACTTGTTTGATTGTACCTTACTACTAATTAGATTGTTATCTTTAAAGTAGTTTCGTACTTTGTTGTGACATATGGTCAGTATCTATGTCTCTCGGCACTATAGTATGTTGTTGTGTTAAGTAGACAATTTTATAGAAGAGAGGGCTACCACCATAAATGTGTGTAGCCGTCCTTGATAATGAAAATAAATCATGTAGAAAATGGCTACCTTTATGGCTATGAGAAAGTCAACTCCATAATCTTATAAATTCAGTGCTTTGACAAAACAAATATATATATATATATATATATATATATATATATATATATACACACACACAAATAAAGTCAACACTCTGAGTACTCAAAAGAAAATTGCTATGGTACTTCAATCTGGCACGCACATATTTTTTTCTATTTAAAGAGATATCTTTATATAATGACTGGTTTGAAATACATCTCAGTACTGAACTTCTTGACAAGGTTCAATTTGGCTTAGTGGGACAGGTTATGATTGATTAGTCCAGTATGTCCTATCATACACTCACGTTATAAATCTGACCAATTAATTGAATTTAATTATGCGCATATATCTGATTGAAAGATTTCGGTTGATTTTGATATTTTTGGACTAATTGTATAATTTGTAGACTATGAAATTTGCCCATAAATAAACGATTCAATTTTATCTCATAAAATATTCTCATTATTTTTGAGTGATTATCTTGTGTGGACCTTTTCGTAAAAATTTCAATCAACGGTCTAATTTTGGTAGTATAATCGACTTTAACCGAGAAAAATCTGGATGATTTTTAGTTTATGGAATCCAATTTTTTTTGTCTTGAATATTAAATTGTTCCGTTTTCCATAAATTGGTATATTATGCGGTTTAAGTCAAATTTGACTTATCAAATTAAGGAAGGTTTCTTTGTCAATAACTACCATTAATCAGTTTAATTTTGGTAACTGCTTTCCACATGTCCCAAATTAACTGTTCCCTCTTTGTGCAATTTTGAAAAGAATTCTTCCCCTTTTAAATCGTGATTTAGGATTTTCTCATTCATCTTTCACACTTGATTCTCAATTGCTTAACATCAAATTCTCTCTTGCATTTGATTTTAGGGTTGTGTTAAGTTCTCTATTTCGATTCAAACAATGGCGAAAACTAAGATGCCAAAATCAAAGAAAATGTTGGTGGTTCTTCCAAGATCACCGTTAATCCACGGTTCTTTGCTAAAAGCTATGAAGGGCATCAACTGTCACTGTAAGAACTCTCCGCTGGCGCACTAAGACGGAACCTCCAGTTCAAACCCGGACACCTCTCCAACAGTTGTTGCATCTCAGTGAGCAATCGGTGGACATTGTTGCATATCAACCGCCGGTCAACCATTCTAAAAACACTGCCCCGTCCAACATCTAACGACTCAATCACCTTTTGAGCAAGAAAGTTACCTTAGGTGCTCAAGACCCAGATGAAGAAGGAGATGAGGATGACGAATCTCTGGTGATGATGGGTCTGACAATGTTGAAATTGAAGAAGAAATTCATGAGAATGAAGGGACTGGGATGAAGTGTCTGAACAACCTCCCCAAATTGTTGAAGGTTCAAGTAAGCCCCCTTCTTAAAAATCAGATTCTGATTTCAATGTTACTCTTGATGAATCTTCAGAATCTACTCCTACACCTCCTCCAACAAAAAGGGACACAATGGCTGAGAAAGGGAAAGGTAAAATTGATGATGTTCTTTGAAAAGCCCACACTGCTTTGGTCGTAACAGCCTCATCATTTGCCTCGGGAGGTGCCTCTGATCTTGCCTACTCCTAGTTCGGACCCCCAAATGTTTAGACTTGATACATTAACTAGAGATAGACACTCTATTAACTCCTCAATTACTATTTTCTATCGAGAGAGTCTTTGAGAGTCTGTTTTCGTTATTTACCATCTCTGATGAAATTCATCATTGAGTGTAAGGTAGCAATTGTCGAATTTAGTTCGTTTGGTTTAGTTGAAATTGTTGATTTTCACAACTTACATAATCGTTAAGTTTTTCCGGTCGTTCAATGAAACTACGGTCAAGGAATTTATGGCCAATGTTCCAAAGAATCGGGAAGGGTGGAAATGAATTCAAGTGGCGTGTCTATGTCCAGGAAGACATGTTACCTTGATCCCTAACTCTCTCAGGGACTGGCTTAGGGTGACCATTGTGGCTATCGTAAGTGACGAAGAATTGACCAAGGACAGCATTGCGCAAGAAATGGTGGCTCTACAGCCAAACTTAGGAGAATTGGCGCTTCCCAACCATCGCCCAAATACAAAATTCTTCATCGAATTCTTATCAACAATATTGATCCATTAACTCATCGATCCGACATTTTGGGAGAAAGAGTTGTTATGATATACAAGTTAGGGATGAGGATGCCAGGTTGAATGGGTCAAAATAGTTTTTGATAAAATTATTTATGAAGGGCGAGGAGGCCAAGTATGACAGAGCTACCGCATCCGACTCTCATCCATCACTTTCTTGCTCATTAAGAAGTGCATGCCATGGATCTGCATGCATTCTCCGAGGATATTCCAGCTAGGTGTTCATGAGTTTACAAATTTGGGTAGCGCACCGTATCCCACTTCCGAGTTCCTAGGCACGTTCTATCTTCGTTGGACCATTATGGACGATACGGATGCACAATGGAAACTCGGTTGGGGCTGGTTCGAACACAAGTAGACCAAATTTTTACCTTAACTAGAGGTTTTTCGATGAATTTATTTTCATGCGTAGGGTGTTGGGTAAACTAGAATATACGGGCGATGAGCATATAAAGTCTGCATACCGAATAGTTACTCCGCAATTCTACGCACATCTTGGAGGTCCAATGGATATTCCTACTTCTGATCCGATTGTTGAGACAACTGCTTGCCCCAGCCCATCGCACCTCATGCCGATGATCCTCCGGTGATGCTCCTTGAGATACCCATGTTCGCAGGAGAGTTGCAAACGCATCTCGCATCCCGCATAAAGAAGCACAGATCCTCCAAAGACTAAGTGTTCTCGGTTTTAACTTTTAACTTTCTAACTATTTGGTTATGGATGTTGTATTAACTCTTAAATTCGCTTTATTTCCTTCAAACACTATTTTACTTTTTTTTTTCTCTCTTTAGCATTCCTCTTACAAAAGGGGAGTAGTAGTATAATTTTGTGGTTGTTAGGTTTTTTTGTTATTAATACTTTGTTGGTTACACTTTAATAGTAGTTTTTTTAGATTTATGGTAGTTTGATCGTTACACTTAGATGATATCTTGCTAAGGGGGAGCAATATTAAAGTTATGGCTAATGTGTGCTTCTTGCATATGTTGTTAACTTCTTTGAAGGAGTTCTTGGTTTACACACTAAGGGGGAGCCATAACCCTTATATGTTGATGCTCATAGTTTCTTTACTTATTCACACACGTCACACTTACATTAAAAATTCGATAGTTATGTGTTTGTAATTAAGCAACGCCAAAGAGAGAGATTGTTGGAAAAATATGTGTCATATTTTTCACTTTTTATATCTTGGCTCACTTAATGAATATAACTGATTTTTAATGCTAAAAGAGTAGGTCAACGTTTTTATTTTTGGTGGTGCGGATAACCCAGATTCGATCGTATTTGGGTTGATAAGAGGATTATTTTTCCGGATCAGTAAAGCTGCGATTTTATTCTATTTTTATACTTGATATATTTTGATCTCATGAATATTATTGACAGTTATATTTGTAGGTTAAAGAATCTTTTCTTATTCTCTCAGATTTGTTTAGAAATGAATTATTTAGTTTCCTAAATTCCTTTCTTCTACAAATCTAAGAATATATTTCTATATTCTTTACTACTAATTTTCTTACCATTTTTGTTGTATATTTTTAGGTAATAGATAATTCCTACTTTGATTTCTACTTTAACTATAAGTAAGAGTAGAAATCAATAAGGAATTAGAGCTTTGAAATATAACTTTTGTTCTTGTTTTCTCCAAGCCATAAAATCGGCCGAAATCCATAGAAGGAAAACAAGACATCAAGCTTCATTGATTCAACTTCAAAGCAAAAAAAATTTCTTCAAACTCATTGAAGAATCAAGAACTAATTGGTACTCAACGAACAATTACATATCTTGTTTAAGCTACTTGGCGTGAAGTTAAGATGAGTTCTTAATCCAAGTGGAGGTTGCGGTCAAGTACAATAGAGAAGTGGTGATAAAGTCAAGACCGGTGTATTTGATTCCACTTCATCAACAAGTCAAAAGAAGAAGTATCACAAGGGGTTGATTAATTTTCTTTTAATTGTTATTTTTTTAATTTTGCGAAATTACAAAAATCGATACTATTGTATTTTTTAACAAGATTATTAGTGGATTATTTTTACCCATGGCATGGGGGCCGTGGATGTTTCCCCGTGGTTTACCACGTTACATCTTGTGTTTGTATTTAATCCTTTAATTTCCGCACTTAACAAGATTAGGTAAACGAACATTTGTGTGAGTCGAGGCGCTATCTTTATCACTTGCCGTTTCGATCGCATTATGTCCACTGCTTGTTTAATTAAAATTAAAATTCGTTTTTAATTTAATTAACCTAGATTTTAGAACTTTCAAAAACATTTTATGTAAGAATAAATAACATGACATTCAATTGTCGACATTTCAAATTCGTACACACTAAGTTTTGATATATATACAATGGAGTGTTGATACAAAGTGTTGCATGGTTCAAAAATGCTACGTTAAATCAACCAAATAAGTGCTTAAGCAATAGTAAGACAAGTTAATGTATATTGCTTGAGTACAAAATTAAAGTTTTCAAGATGTTTGTGATGGTTTTAATGTAATTTCATTTTTAAAAACAGAGGTATCAATAGTTAAAAAAAAAAAAAAAAACCAATTAGTGTTGCCCATAAACAAATTTGCAAAATATTTAACACTTTCACAACTTACCTTTGATAAAAATCTTTTAAGACTTACATCTTGTTTGGCTAAGCATAAATTTTAATTTAAGTCGATTAAATTGATCAAATATATTTTTATCTACACATTTCATAGAAATCACAACTTACTACTCACTTATTATCTACTCTATATGACATACAACATATAAGTACATAAAAAATAATTTCAGCATTGCCAAACATGCACTTAAATTGCAATGGGTGCATATCCACTTATGTTGTATGTAGAGTGAAAATAAACTATTCAGATGAAAAATGTTTCTCAGAATATGTTTGTCAATGCATATAAGTTGCTGAAACGTCGTTTTTATCCACATATTTTGTAGGATTCGCAATTTTTATGTATTTTTTATTCACACATTCTGTAGGACATACTGCTTATAATCTACAAAAATTTTTACCAAATATGCACTCAGTTTCAATTAATTTTTATTAATCCAATTGGTAATAAAATATTTTCATTAATCTAGTGATTAATTGGATGATCCACCAATTTTGCTTGTGTTGGAAGTCACAATTTAGTGTTTCACTTATTTACAATCGTAGCTACACAAAGATATAGGCATTTTTATAAAATGAAACTTTTGTATTTTAACCATCAAAATAGCCGTTCTTCCAATTATTAAAAAAATGGGCCTATTTCAAATCCACCCAACATATTTGGGTGATGTTGGTCCATTAATGTCTCAAACCCAAAGTTACAGTCTGAGCCCAATTATGTAGACAAAGTCGAGAAGGCCCAAATTGATTTAATCTAATTGTCGCCCTTTAGAAATGCGACTTATGTTATGCCGATTGCTTTTCAAATTGTGACACGTGGTGTCTTGATGGCCGTTGATTTGAGGGTTACATGGTATCCATATAAATACTCTTCTTGACATACTGTCGTTTCTTGTTTCGCTTCTTCCTCATCTCTCTCTCTGGTTTTCTCCGAAGACCTTCTTCTATGTTTCATCTTATTTTTCTTTTTATGAGTGAATAGATAAATAGATGTGTGAGATATGGTTTGTTACTTTCCTCGTGAACACTAACTTTTCTTTACTTGGAGCAATTTTGGTGAGAGAGAGGAGGCGAGGGTATTTCACATTCTTGCGTAATACTTGTTGTATCGTTTGTGATATTGAACCTATTTTGGGCTATGCTATTAGAGCAACACCACATTTTTGGAGGCTCAACGGGTGATGTAGGCCATCTGACTAAACATCTGAACTCTAAGGGGTGAAAATCTTGTGTTCTTTATTGTTCTTACTTTCATAATAGTATGCATGTATAGATCTGGGACCAACAGTGGTATCAAAGACTGGATCTAAAACAATCTCGTTTCATCCTTTTTTATATACAATTTCTTGAAAGGAATAACTTCATATCTAAATAGATCCAGTTGTTTCTTGAAAGAAAAAGTTAGATATATCAACATCAGAGGTAAAACTAGTATTCTAAAATTATTTCTTTTTTATCCTTACAAAGGAGGCTAGTTACAAGTTCTAACCCTTGTTTTAAAGGTTCTTTTAACTATAAAATTGTAAATCCTTACTCGAGCAGTTTAGATCTTCTTTTGTCTAGGGTTTCATACGAGAACCTTATAATCTGAGGGGACTAGACTTGGTTTTATCAAGATCCTTCTGTGGTTTCATTATTATTTGTTGATATTGTAGATAAAACAAGTGTGTTTATGTGAACTGTGTTTCAAAATTCTGAAATAAATGAAAGATTTTGACCCTTGTATGTTTTTTGTTGAAATAATATTTTTACCTCAAATAAATACTGATTTCTTTATGAATATTTGTTGCAAATAATATTTCTGCCATTATTTTTTTGGAAACCTATAACAGTCTTGCATGTGTCTAATTCTTGGAAAAATAAATTATTTATATTTCTGTTTAAATTATGTTGTGTGTCCTAAGTGGAAATACTGCTTGAAACTCTATTCGTGAATAATGCGTGTAAAATGACATCCACAAAAGTTGATATTGAAACTTGGAATGGCAAATAGACTTTAGTCTCTGGTGTCAAAAGATGATGGCTCTGCATTTGTAACAAAGGTGTGCAAAAGCCTTAGATGAATCATTGAATATTGATACTCAAAATGTTAAAAAGATTGAACAAACCTGAAATTGCTTGGAGTACTTTGTTTTTTCACTTATCCGATAGTGTGATTAGAGAAATTGGAACAACTAAAAACTACTGCTAAGTTGTGGAAAAATTGGAAGGACTATACCTAACTAAAATTTTGCCTATGTTACTTGTGGAAGCAATTTTGAGTTTTAAATTTGACCATTCCATTGACCTAGAAGCCAATTTAGGTAGATTTAACAAGTTGACTATAGATTTAGAAAACAGTGGTGAGATCATTTCAGATGAACAATGTTTTTGTGGCCATGTTGAGTTCCATGTCTGAAAAATATAAAGCTATGAAAAATACTTGAGAATATGGTAGAGAAAGTCTTACTGTTGATATAATAGTTTATTCCTTGAAAATTAAAGATTTGGAAATTAAATCTGAGGCTAAAGACTATAGTAGGTCTTATGGCCAAAGGACAAAATAAATGGACTATAATACCAAGCTGTAAGGAGGGAAACAACAAGGGAATAGATTCATCTGAAAAGTCCACAAAATGAAAGAATAAACACGACAATAAATCTAAGGCCAAAGGGAATAAGTGCTATTTTGTGGGAAAATATGACACTTCATCAAATACTATCACAAAAGAATTGAGAAGTTGAAAAACTCTCAAAGGGTAGAGGGTAGGGCTGTTGTTGATTATGAAGAAGCAATAGCTGGCAATGGTCAAGTATATGTTTCTAGTGCCATACTTAGTAAAAATGAGTGGATTCTAGATTATGGTTGTACTTTTCACATGTGTCCATGTAAAGAGTGGTTTTCAGATTTTTTGGAAGTCAATGGGGGCCAGGTTTCAATGGAAATCAATTATTCTTGCAGAATTAAAGACATTGGGAGAGTGGTTTTAGATTTAGGAAATGGTCATAATTTGATACTTGATAAAATTATATACATACCTGATCTGAGAAGAAATCTTACCCCCCTTGGATATTTTAGATGATGAAGGTTATAAACTTTCTAATGGAGTTTCTAAGATGCCCGGGGAAACGTCCTTTGTTCGAAAATGATATGGAAAAGAAATTTCGAAAAAGGCCTTCTCTCGAATTCGAAGATGTAACACAAATAATGACTCTCTTCGCCGAGATGTCAGGAGGTTAGGCAGCTCTAAGGTTTCTTTTCAAATTGGCAGCAACATACCCTTTTTTGTGATTTCTTTCTATCAAAGAATCCTACAGACAGTTGATTCCCGCGTCATACACTTTGGATCATCATTGAAATCACATATAAAATTTCAAAAATCATGATGACTCTAAAAGAAAATGAGATTTATGTGTTAAGGACCACTCCTTTATTTGAAAAAATTTTGGTTGCATATGTTTCTCAAAAGGACAAATCTGAAATTTGGCACAAAAGACTAGGTCACATAAGTGACAAAGGTCTTCAATTTCTTAAGAAAAATGGTGCCAAAGGGTAAAATGGGTGGGTGTGCTGTTTATGTACATCAGAGTGAAGGTAAGCTAGAACCAATGGCTACTAAGTGTGTTTTCTTAGATTATGATGAATGGGTAAAGGGTTATAGATTGTGGAAAAAAAGACCTAGGTGGTTATAGAGTTATAATGAGTAGGAATGTGGTATTTAATGAAACTGAAATGCCTTGTATAAAAGACCAAAATCAAAATACTTAAAGTATTGATAAGGACAAGTCTTTTAATGAAACTGATCTCTTGGATTTAAATTCAAGACAGAATGATCAATTTGAGGTGGAGCTTCCTCAAGGAAAAGATGAAGTCCCTGAAATAGAAGAAAATGACCCACTAAAGCAGTTAGAGCCTGAAAATCCTTTGGGTAGTTATCATTTGGCAAGAGATAGAGTAAGGAAAAGAGATCATACCTCATGTCGATTTCATAAAGCTGATTTTGCTTCTATTTTAATGTCCAAGATTTTCTTGGAACCGAACCTAGCTTTTATGATAGGGCCTGATCTTGCATTCTCCATTAGTGTTCTAAGTAGATACATGAGTAATTCTAGTGAAGGGCGTTTGGGATGCTATGAAATGGCTTCTAAGATATCTGAAAGGTACATTAGAATTAGGATTAATGTTTACCAAAAAGTGGATTATTTTAAAAGGTTTTGTTCACTCTGATTTTGTGGGAAACAATGATAATAGAAAATCCACTTATGCATACATGTAGTCTTTAAATGATACTTGTATCAGTTGAAAATCTCAGCTTCAAAAGATTGTTGTTATGTCTTCCACTAAGGCAGAATACATTACTGTTGTTGATGGAGTAAAAGAAGAGATATGGCTAAAGGATATTCTAAGTGAGTTGGGTTTCATTGATTAGGATGTCATGTTGCATTAAGATAGTCGAGTGCTATTTAATTAAGTAGAAATCCTATTTTTCACGATAGAACCAAACACATTGATGCTAAATTCCATTTCATTAGAGATGTGTTGGAGAAAGTGGTGATAAAAATTGTTAAGATTTCCACTAAGTGTAATCCATCCGACATGGGAACAAAAGTCTTGCTATTAAATAAGTTTAGAAATTGTTTGTGCAGGAAAGTGAGCTAGTGATACAATGAGGCAATGTTCTAAAAAGCGTAAAGCGTGACTAAGCGTGGAGGCCGAGCTTCAAGCTTTTCGTACCTAAGCGAGGCATTGGAGAAAGCTATATAAGGACAAAGCGAGGGTGAGGGTGAGGGTGAGGGTGAGGGTGAGGGCGAGGGCGAGGTGTGAGGCATGGCTAGGCATGGAGGCCGAGCCTTAGGCAGGATTTTTAGTATAGTGCAATGAGGTATGTTCAGTATCCACTTTGGTACGGCCCAATATCCAAACGAAGTGGAAATTGTTGGACATGATGTTGAGCAATTGGTCCATTAATGTCTCAAGCCCAAAGTTATAGTATGAGCCAAATGATGTAGACAGAGTCACGAAGGCCCAAATTGATTTAATTTGATTGTCGCCCTTTGGAAATGAGACTTATGTTATGCAATAGTTGCTTCTTAGGATGGTGACACGTGGTGTGCTGATAGTCGTTGATTTGAGGGTTACATGGTTTTCATATAAATACTCTCATTCAGTAGTCTTCTGGTATGCCTGTCGTTTTACTGTTTCATCTTCCTCATCTCTCTCTGGTTTTTGCTGAAGACCTTCTTTTCTGTTTCACTTTCTTCTTCTTTTATGAGTAAATAGATAGATAAATGTGTGAGTTATGGTTTTTTACTTTCCTCGTGAACATTAACTTTTCTTTACTAAGTGTAATTTTGGTTAGAGATGTTCTTGGGTAAGGTTGGCAATGGGATGAGTTCGACTGGCCTGACGGGCCGAGCCATGGCTCAGCTTATCCCAAATTTATGAGCCCAGACCGGCCTGTGGCTTGTGGTTTGTGGGCCACACGGGTTGAGCCACGGGCAGGTCCACAAGCCACACGTGAATGTTTTTTTTTTAGTTCAAAACTTAAAATGAATCAAGTTATGATGAAATTGACATTTAAAAACCTTCCTCATTTTTTTGTGTGTTTGGAACCGGCTACTTTTAGCGTAGGCAAAGTTAAAATTGTACACGAACAAGTTGTTACGTGTACAATTATTAGTAAACCTAAATTTCAACACTTAAAATTACGAAAAATTAAATAAATTTACACAAACTATACTTATATTTTATGTAGCCAGCTCTTGTACTTCTTCGCCAAAATGAGGTAAGCTTTACGTTGGATTCGAAGTTATGTATCCTCTCAATCTTTTAAACACATTAAACTCTCTGATTAATTTAGTTTTAGTATTGACCTCATATCATTTAGAATTCTGCCACCTATACTAAAAGCATATTCCGATGCTACAATTGATACCCGAGGCATTATTAGATCACGTACTATAATAGAAACAATTGGGTATCGACGCTCGTATTGTCTCCACCACCTAAGTATATCAAAATTATTTATCTCATTTTCATCTAACATATTAAGCATGTCGTGACCAAAATATCTAGCTAACTCTAAAAGTACGTCTCTACTATTTATTTCTACATTCGTGGCACGAGAAAACGAAGTAGAAGAACTAGATTGTTGAGTTCTCCTAACGAAACTAAGGAAACTCAATAATCGTTATCATCATTTAATGACGAATAAGGGATTGCTATAGGAGGTTTTCTAACGTTCTTACTGGTTTTTACAACATAAAATTTGTATATTTCACATAAAAAAAATTTATAAATTACCGTAAGTTATTGGATTCATGTAACTTAACTTATTAGAAATTACCGAAATAGTATGTTTTGTACCTTCTAAATTTACTCTAGAGTCCATAATTGATGCTAACGGGAACAACATATGCAATTGTTCCCAATATTTTCTAAACTTAATCTCCCTTGCTACTACAATATCAGAAAAAAATTACAAATGTCTTATACCTATTAAAATTATTTACAATAAAATAAAAATGATTCAAAACTAATGGGGCAATATATGCTAGCACATACATTTGTGGCATCGTAAAATACTTTTAAAAATTTTCTCACATGGAATGCGATTTCCCAATCATATGTTTGCAAATCATATTCTGGACCGTGTGAGTGTCGACCATTATAATATGCAGTTATATAATTTTCATAACTTTCACATGCTTGAAACATTAAATAAATAGAGTTGGACCTATTGTATATGTCTGCAAACAAACATTTTGCTGGAAATGAATTTTCTACACATAATTCATCAAATACTTGTTTTCAAGAAGGTGAAGTAATAATATAATTTATGGAATACCTAATTTTTCTAATTATGGGCTTATATACTTTAAAAATTATGGGCTTATATACTTTAAACAATCTTGGACAATTAAATTAAAAATGTGACATACACATCGAACATGAAATAAAATTCTACCAAAATCATGATTTAATTCTCGATCTAATTTATTTATTACTATGTTATTAGGTATAGTATTATCAAATGTGAAACTGCGAATTCTAGATTTGCAGTTAAATTCTCTAATAATATTCATTAAATAAGTAAAATTTGTATCCATCATACTTTAAAAGTAATTATTCTTTTATACATAGTCCATAGTTTATTAATATAATATAAAGTGGCAGTAATATATCTTTTATGATTTATACCGGACCATAAGTCCGTAGTAAAGATACAACACTAGAATATTTAGTCAAATCATTTATTATATTTTCTTTCTTTTTATTACATAAAGTAATAGTATCAACACGAAGAGTGTTTCTAGCAAAGTGCACATACCTTGGTTGAAGATATCTTTCCACGAATTTGGTGAAGTGAGGGCTTTCCACTATGCTAAGCGAGATCCACCATGAGATTCGAATTGAAGTTGCGCTTGATTGGTATCAACTCCCACATGCTTTTGCATACACTTAGAAAATGTTAGTTTAGATGGCTCGTGCCACCACCTATTTGTCATGTAAATTTTTGTTTACAATATTTTATTGCCTTGAAGATTGGTAGTCCGTCTGCTGCGGTTGCACGATCTACACTAATTTGAAATGATCCCAACAGGACCTTTTGTTTAGTGGCTCTTCGATCATTGCTCCCAACCCCATAATCATCACCAAATTTAGGAATTAAAATATTATTTAGTCCCTTAAAATCATCATGCATTTGGTGGCTGGCACTTCCTTGTGTATTATATTGATCCATGTAGAAAATAGAAATGTAGAAGTAGAATTGTAGAAAAATAGAAATGTAGAAATGTAGAAATTGAATAAAAGAAATCACTAAAACAAGCAAATTCAACTGAAAATTGCACAATACAAGAACTAATATTGACAATATAAGGCCATGTTCTCTTTGATGTTTTCAACTCGTTTTCCATTTTGTGTTTTTGAAAATAGTCAAAACGTGTTCTCTTTACCATTTTCGAAAATACATTTTTGAAAACACCCAAAAAATTGCAAAGGAAATAGAAAACGACATTTTAGCCATTTTCACATTTCCTTTACAAAACTCGGGCGTTTTCCAAAATGGCTAAAACGCGCGTTTTAGTCGTGGAGGTCCCCGTTTCGAGTCCTTCATCCGGCGTTTCTTTTTTTTTTCATTTTACACTGGTCAAAACAATAATGATTTAACCAATTTTCGCATTCTATTTACAAACGTGTGGCTCCTGTCCAAAATGGCAAAGCGCGCGATTTTACTTTGGTTGGTCAGTGGTTCAATTCCCGAACATGCGTGGTTTCTTTTTAATTGTTTGAATTAATATAATTGTTTTAAATTATTTTAAATTTCAAATAATTCCAAATATAATTGTTCTTAATTTTTTTAATTCCAAACATAATTGTTTTTAATTAATAATTATTTTTAATTCTAAATAATTCCAAGTTTTTCATTGTTTTAAAATGTTTTTAATTGTTTTAAAATGTTTTTAATTCCAACAATAATTATTTTTAAATGTTTTTAATTGTTTTTAATTCCAACAATAATTGTTTTTAAATATTTTTAATTGTTTTTAATTCCAAAAATGATTGTTTTTAATTGTTTTTAAATATTTTTAATGAATAATTGTTTTTATTTCTAAATAATTCTAAGTTTTTTTATTGTTTTTAATTCTAACAATAATTATTTTTTATTTTTTAATTAATAATTGTTTTTAATTCCAAGTAAGTCTAAATTTATAAAAAAATTCAAGAAAACGTGTTTTCGAGTTTTCTATTTTCCGAAACAATTTTCGAAAATTCCAAAAAGAACGATTTTCAAAAAATCAAAAAACACTCAAAACACAAAACACAAAATGAATTCAAAATACAAAACACAAACACAAAGAAAACACCACCTAAATTTTCGATTGAGTAAGTTGAGAGAGTAGTGAATTGGTGATGATTTTGGAAGTGTAGGGGTTATTTATAGGGGAAAAGTTCAAAGAACAAAATGGTCACTTTTGTGATCGTTTGGGTGCAAACGATGTGACGACCCCTAAATTTTTCAATAATTTTTTTTTTTGTCACCGAGGGCTTCTAGTAGCCTCGAGTTGTACTAGAAAATCAACTTATGAAGAATACTAGTATTATTTTGTTGAACACAAAGCGATTTGTCTCGTGTCCATCTTCAAGTTTATTAACTTAAATCTTGATACTTAAATTAAATGGTTTAGACTATAGTTCAATATCCTTAGGTTTTCAAAGCGGGCAAGAAATAAAACTTTGAAAATGTAGATGACGGAATTTAAAAGTTTGAATATATAAATATAAAATCAAACATGAGCATAGTTAATAAGATTCCCATTTCTTACGTATGCTTTACAAAATCAAGTACCCGATTCTCGTCAAAAAGCAAAAAGCATCATCCAAATACAATGGCTAGGATTACATATAACTACTTTATCCAAAATGTTAATGGCCACCAATAAAGTAAAGAACTTACAAAGTAATTTCTACATACATCCCGCTTGGTGATGACGTGATACTTCCGCCCATTACTTGACGTCCGTCTCCATGTCTTTACCACTTCCGTGTATCCTCGATCCATTTTCTACAAAAGTCATGAAACGACTTATAAGCTGCAAAGTTTAGCGAGTAAAGCAACAAATAAGTCACATAGTTTAAGAACATGCTTTCATGCATTTCGAGAATACCTTGTTCATAATCACTTTACCTCATAACTTTGACTTATAGTTTCATATGTGTTAGAGGTAAATCAATACATGAGTAGCTAGCCACATAGGTGAAAGTTCATCTTCACTTTGAACACCACAATTATGAGCATGTAAGGAAAACATATCGGCTGCACTTTGACAAAATCTGCATTCCTAGAATGATAATCTAGTTTACATAGCCCACTTATGGACCAATTACATAACAAAATGTCGAATGCATGTGTAAAGGTTTTATCTTGTCCTTGGGCCAGTCCCATTAGTAGAAAATTGTACACCGAGCACTCAAATATTGTGCTTATAGTAGCACTAAGGTTACAATAGTAACTTTCTAAGAGCAACTTTTTGCTCATTTGGGATCCCAAAGGCCCTAGCCTTAACTTTTATATGGTCATGTGGCATGTAACCTTAACTGAATGGGCCTTATGGTCCGTGAGACACTTAACAACCCATTGGTGTACATCTATTTAGGAAACTTAGTGATTTTTCGTGATCTATTTTATTCTTACATACCACATGAGTTAATACTCCTTAATGATCATGATCACACATAAACATCTCAAATCTTGTCAAGCATGTTTTTGTTTCAACTTTACAACATAAAACATGAGAATCATGCTTGAACTAAATCAAGGAATAGAATGTATCACATGAACACTTTTCACATAGTATTTCTTTGAGAACTACATGATCAATACTTTAATCAACGAAACCCATGAAATAGATCATCAATTTATTTTACTGCTCATTCAATTTACAAGTATAAGAAATGCAAACATCCACTCTCAAAGTGATCTAAGTTTTGAAAACCTAAGGATATTGAACTATAGTCTAAACCATCTAATTTTCAAAGACAAAGTAAAAGCCTTGGACTAAACTACATGCTTATAGTTCATACAAAGTAAAAGCCTTTGCAAAAATTACTGAAGAGAATGGATAGATTAAATATGGAATCAAGACTTGGACTATAATCAAATACCATTTACTCATAAGAATTTATTCTTCTCAAACAAAATAATCTAGATCTCGCTCAAAGTAAAATGTTTAATTCAATTAACACAAAAGTTGAAATTAAAGTAATATAAAACCTTTGAAATTTGAAATTACTTAATTTCTATAATTTGGTTATAAAAAACTCAGCCAAAGAAAGGGTATAACCGCTAGTAGTAAACACTCCGTGAATTAAATACATGCAAGGCAAGAAACTAAAGGTCTGTTCTCATTGTTGTTTTTAGTTTTTACTTTGCAAAACACCCAAAACTTGTATACTAAGTTATTTTTGAAAATTCATTGTCGAAAACAAAGTTAAACTTATAACACAAAACTCAAAACAAGTTTTTTACGCTTTGGTGTTTTCGGTGAAACGGAAAACACTAAGACAAAATTTATATAAATAAAAATTTATATAAACAAAATTCTAAAAAAAAATTCTTAAAAAAAATAAACTAAAATTCTAAAAAATAAGAAAGGGTAATTTGCAATTTTGGTCCCAAACTTTTCAAAACTATAACAAATTTACCCCAACCAATTTTTTTAACATCGTGCATCCCCAACCTTTGAAGTAATTGCAAATCATGTCCTCAATCATAGTTTTCGTTAAAATCTGCCGTTAAGTCACTAGTATGGACCTCACACATCTAAATTTCCTCTATAAGTGCGTCTAACCATTAAGGACAATAACCTTCAATATATGTTCATCAGAAAATTACTTGGGAATCAAAATTTGATCAGAGAATTTGAGTCTGTTTTAATAAAATGCAATACCTTTCAATATATTCACAGATCAAAGCACAAGCACAGCCACATACACAACCACAATTCCCAGAATAAGAACAATTGAAGTGCCAAAGGTATGAATCCTCAAACCTCTCTCAGCCGCACCGGAGGTACTGGACTAAAGGCGGCACTGTCAAAAACATCCTAGTCGGTGGCGAACAAAACCATTGAAGTGCCCAATGTGTGACTCTCCAAACCTCTCTCAGCCGCGCCAGAGGTAATGGAGTAGATGCGGCACTGTCTGGAACATCTCAGTTGCCTCTGAAGGAACAAAATTATGGGGTGATGAGAACAGATTTCGTTGCCCCCAGCTATAATGTCCTTGCCTGAGAACAAATGCTCACTTGGACCTATTGTCAAGGATTTGTCTACACGTGATGATGTTGCCCCAGTGCTGGAGGTGTCTGCTTCGAGGAAATTATGGAGTTCATTGTCATCTGAAGTTGTAAATGGAGATTGTGGTACCAAAGTATTGTATTTCCTTGTAGTTTGGGAAAGATGTAGCCCCAACGCTGGAGGTGTCTGCTTCGGGAAAGATGATATACTAGATTCCACTTCCTTATCTATTGAACAAAGTACAAGTGCGAAATTGTGCCATAAAATGAGTGACACTTGCTTGGTATTTTCTGTAAAACCTATTAATGTGGCTCATTTAATATTATTAAATGAATTAAAGGAAATGAGTTTAAATACTAAAATCTAATTGGTTAATTGAGAAGTTGTAGTTTCTTAACTCTGTACACTTTGATGGAAAGTGGACAGTTTTAAGTTTAATTAGAAACTGCCTCTCTCTACATATAAATGTGAATTTATATCATCAAATTCCATATGTTCAATTACAGAGAAGTGAAGAGAGAGAATAGTTTCTTTGCTTTCCGGTTTCTTTTATATTGCGAGTTCTATTTCTTCAACTATCATTGATGGATCAAGAGTACACCTAATTGCTTTATTCATAACGTGAAAATCACTAAGTTCCAAGATCAAAGATTTAAGGTTCATATAATTTTGACTTTATATGAAGATATTGATTAACTAATATGTGGTATCAAAGACCTTGGGTTGAGGTACTTGTGATTTTCGATTAAGTGTATTGTTTTACTGAACTAAAAGTTTATGTGAATTATTATTCCGCTGCAATTAAGTAATTATATAAATTGGACAAATTAAAGTTTTTTGCACGCAATAAGTCTCATCAGATGCTTTATGTTTATTTTGAAGAATCGTAGTAATGAAGAATCGGTGGGTATCACTGCGCATGCAATAAATCTATCGCATGCTATTTATTTATTTTGAAGAATTATATAATAATGAAGAATTAGGTGGCTCACATTGCATGCAATAATGAAGAGTTCCTTTCTTTTCTATAAAACTTGATCCACTTTTAAGTACTACAAATGTTCACTCTAAAATTAATGGATCAAGTTTTATAGATTATTCTTATGAATTTTTATATTTAAGTAAATTAAGATTATGTAATATTAATGTGATTTGTTAGTCACCAAAGTGACCAAATCTTATGGTATTATGAATGTTAAATTACATAATTTGATAGTCAATTACTCGTGATAGATTGATGCATATAAATGGAGATGACATTATGATTATTGTTGTTACGAGTATATTGGTGTTTAAAGATAATAAAATTGTTAAGGATTGCCCCAAAGGTTGGTCAGTTGATTTTATTAATCTTGAACATGATCGTTGTTAATTGATATACTTAGTTAGATGTGTTTTGTATCCAAAGATAACATACGTGTCTGATTAGAGTATATTTAATTTTCAATTAAATGAAACTAAAATTAGCATCATTATGTTTATTGTGATTGTATAATTTGGTATCAACCAAAGGAGAACTACAATATACATTTACTTAAGTAATCTGAATCGAACTTAAGTATTTAAGTCAAAACTCAAAGAATTAATATTCAAGCATTTATATTTTGCAGTATCTATTCCCACGTCTATGCATTCACATGCTTCATCTGTACCATTATTCAATGGGCTAAATTTCTCTGACTGGTGTGAACAAGTCCAATTCAACTTAGGTGTCTTGGACTTAGACTTGGCACTTCAAGTTGAGAAACCTGTTGATCTAACTGATGAGAGCAAAGTGTTGATGATAGATCTTTCCATAAGGCTTGGGAAAGATCCAATGATTGAGCCTAATGTTTATGCGGATGACTTTAGCAAAAAACATCAAGTCTACTATTCCCAAGACTAAAATTGCTAAGGAATATATGAAGTTTGTGAAAGAACGCTTTCAAACAGCTGATAAATCACTTGTTGGCACACTGATGGGTACCTTAACCACCATGAAATTTAATGGTTCTCGTACCATGCATGAGCATGTTATTGAAAGAGCAACATTGGAGCAAGACTTAAGACTCTTGGAATGAGTGTGGATGAGAACTTTCTGGTACAATTTATTATCAATTCCTTGCCTCCTGAGTATGGTCCATTCCAGATGAACTATAACTCTTTAAAGGACAAATGGAATGTGAATGAATTGCATATGCTTGTGCAAGAGGAGACAAGGCTTAAGAATCAAGGAACTCATTCCATTCATCTTGTAAGTCATCAAGGAGCTAGAAAGAAATATAAGAACAAGTTTGGAAAGGGCATCAAGCAAGGACCATTGAAGATAAATGAACCTCTGCCCAAATCCACAAGAAAGAACCGAAAGAAAGATACGTGCCATTTCGTCAGAAACTCGGGCACTATCGGAAAGATCGCTGAAATGTAAGGTATGGTTCGAAAATAAAGGTAAGCATATTGCTTATGTATGTTTCGAATCTAATCTGGCAGAAGTTCCTTATAATACTTGGTGGATTGATTCTGGATATACCACTCATGTTTCCAATACGATGCATGAATTCCTTTCAATCCAAACCATAAATCCAATTGAAAAGTTTGTTTTCATGGATAATCGAGTCAAAGCTCCAGTTGAAGCCATTGGAACCTATCGTTTGATTTTAGATACTGGACATCATTTAGATTTGTTTCAAACTCTTTATGTACCTTCTGTTTCTCGCAATTTAATGTCCTTGTCAATTGTGCTGGATATTTCTATGGTGGTGGAAATGAATGTTTGAGTTTGTTTAAACAAAATCATCTTATTGGTTCTGTTGTTCTTTGTGATAGCTTATATAAATTAAAGCTTGATAACTTTTTTGACGAGACTCTTTTAACCTTACATCATAATATTGGTACTAAATGTAGTTTATTGAATGAACGATCTGCTAACTTGTGACATAAACATTTGGGTCATATATCCAAGGAAAGGATAAAAGATTAGTAAAGAATGAAATCCTTCCCGACTTGGATTTTATCGATCTTGGAGTGTGTGGATTGTATTAAAGGTAAACAAACCAAACACACAAAGAAAGGGGCCATAAGAAGCACTACTTCTTGAAATTATACACACCGATATATATGGACCTTTTGATGCTCTATCATTTGGTGGAGAAAAGATATTTATCACCTTTATTGGCAAATTTTCATGTTATGGCTACATCTATTTGTTGCATGAAAAATCTCAAGCGATAAATGCTTTAAAGATCTTTATCAATAAATTTGAACGACAATTAGACGTAAAGGTGAAAATCGTTAGATCCGATAGAGGTTGTGAATATTATGGAAGGTATAATGGCTTGGACAACACCCGGTCCATTTGCTAAATTTCTTGAAAGACGTGGCATATGTGCTCAATACACTATGCCGGTACACCACAAATGTAACGGTGTAGCGTAAGGCGAATCGCATTTTAATTGAAATGGTTAGGTGTATGTTATGCAATTCATCTTTACCTATCTCTTTGTGGATGTATGCTTTAAAAATCGCCATATATTTGCTAAACAGGGGTTCCTAGTAAAGCAGTTACAAAGACTCCTTTTGAACTATAGACTAGAAGGAAACCTAGTTTAAGGCACCTGCATGTTTGGGGTTGCTAAGCGTAAACAAGAATTTATAATCCACATGAAAAGAAACCGGACTCAAGAACAATAAGTGGTTTCTTCGTTGGTTATCCGAAAAATCAAAGGGGTATAGATTTTACCGTCCTAATCATAGTACTAAAATTGTTGAAACTAGAAATGCTAGGTTCATTGAAACTGGTGAAGTTCGTGGGAGTGTAGAACTACGAAATGTGGAAATTCAAGAAGTTAGAGTTCAAGTTCATTTGCCCTCAACTTCTTCTAATATTGTTGTTCCTCTAATTATTGAACGACATGACAATTTGCCAAAACAACAAATGAATGATCAAACACTTCAAAATGAAGTTGTTATTAATGAACCTGTACTAAATGAACCACAAGAAATAGCATTAAGAAGGTCAGAAAGACAGCGTAGACCTGCTATTCCTGATGATTATGTGGTTTACCTGCAAGAGTTTGAATTTGACTTAGAAATTGTTGATAACGATCCAATTTCATTTTCACAGGCCATTGAGAGTGCTAATTCTGATAAGTGGTTAGACGCTATGAAAGATGAGCTAAAATATATGGAGCATAATGAAGTCTGGGTTCTCGTCAAGTTACCTAAAATGTATAAAACAGTTGGGTGTAAATGGGTCTTTAAGAACAAGCACGACTCTAATGATAATATCGAATCGATATAAAGCTAGACTTGTAGCCAAAGGTTTTACTCGAGAAAGATGGTGTCGACTATAAAGAGATATTTTCGCCGTCTCGAGAAAGACTCATTCGTAATTATAATGGTTTTAGTAGCTCATCATGACTTAGAGCTACATCAAATGGATGTAAAACTACCTTTCTAAATACAAATTTAGATGAAGAAGTTTATATGACCACTGAAGGTTTTTCATTGAAAGAAAGGAACACATGGTGTAAACCGAAGAAATCAATATAACGGACTTAAACAAGTTTCTCGCCAATGGTATCTTAAGTTCAATGATACCATTACTTCATTTGATTTAAAGAAACATCGCTTGATCGATGTATATATCTAAAGGTCGGTGGGAGTAAGTTTATCTTTTGATTCGTATGTTGATGAAATCTTGCTCGCTACTAATAATCTTGGTCTTCGCATTTAAACTAAGAAGTTCTTCTCTAAGAGCTTTGAAATGAAAGATATGGGAGAGGCATCTTATGTGATTGGAATTGAGATATTCAAATAGATCACAAGGATTGTTAGGGTTGTCTCGTAAAGCATATATCAATAAAGTCTTAGAGAGATTTAAGATGGAAAATATTCAGCAAGTGTTGTTCCAATTCAAAAGGAGACAAGTTTAGTCTCATGCAATGTCCAAAAAACGAATTGGAACGTCAACAAATGACAGCTATTCCTTATGCATCTGTTGTTGGAAGCTTAATGTATGCTCAGACTTGTACCAGACTAGACATCAGTTTTGTTGTCGGAATGCTGAGCAGGTATCAACGTAATCCAGGACTTGATCATTGGAAAGCTGCAAAGAAAGTATTGAGATACTTGCAAGGAACAAAAGACCACATGCTCACCTATAGGAGATCTGATAATTTGGAGGTCATTGGATATTCAGATTCAGATTTTGCTGGATGTGTTGATACCAGAAAATCCACATTTGGCTATTTGTTCTTCTTAGCTGGAGGGGCAATATCATGGAAAAGTGTGAAGTAGTCAGTTATTGTTGCATCCACTATGGAAGCTGAGTTTGTGGCATGCTTTGAGGCCACTGTTCAAAGAAATTGGCTGTGGAACTTTATTTCAAGAATTGGGATTGTCGACAAGATAGCCAAGCCAATTGAAAATTTATTGTGATAATTTCGCAATGGTCTTCTTTTCAAAGAATGACAAGTACTCTAAAGGTGCTAAACATATGGAATTGAAGTACTTTCTTTGTTAAAGAAAGTTCAAAACAAGAGTGTCAATCGAGCATATTAGCATAAATCTTATGATTGCGGATCCACTAACGAAAGGATTGCCACCAAAGATATTTAATGAACATGTCGAAAGAATGGGCATTATTGAAAATAATCATTGACATTATGTAATTTATGATGTTTATGTATTTAAACGTGAAAATTCTATCAAACTAGGTATGTTACTTGTAAAACTTTATTTATTAAATGAAACTTACTTTAAAGTATTTCTTTTTTTACATAATATTACGAGGTTGTCTTGTAAAGGTTTTACATAATCTGGACTATACTTGATATTTGATAATAGGTTTTCTTTTATATTGAAAAATAGTTTTAACCTTGTTTAAATTTTAAATATAAAGATAAATCTATTAGTTTATTATTTAGCTAAATAAAGTTTTTTGAAACCTTATTGTTGAATTATAATGATTTATGTATAATTTCGATTTTAGTAAACTATATTGATATGTGCAATCTAAAAATTATTATATTTAATTTGATTTGTTTTCAAAATCTATCAAATAAATTAAAACTATAAATGTTGAAATATTTAAAGATGAAAATAAAGCTGGCAAGTATTTTCATTATATGTGCAAATGATTAGATATTGTTAACTAAATTGTGAAAATGAATGATTTTATTCATTTGAATAATTAGTTGGAACAAATTATTCTTGGAATTATGACTATTAAATGCTATTTATTGGAAAATTTGAAAATTATACTGAAGCATTAAAAATTGATGACTAGATTAGAAACAAGTGGAATTTGAGTGTTTAAATGCAATGATTTAAAGATGTAAGCAAATCTTGAATATGTAAATGAAATCATGTGAATAATTTTTCCTGAAAATTTTTGGAAATTAACAGTAAAGATATAGAGCTATGCAGGAAAATACTTAGATCATGTAAGAGTCCGAATATAGATCAAATTAATTGAAATTCCAAAGAAGAATCTAGACTTATTCAGAAAAAATTAAGGATATAATGCAATTGAGGCAATATAAAATTCATCAAAATCATAAATAGATATTAAGAATGAAATATGCTAAGGAATCTATGGGTTATGAGTCAATTTCAAAGATAATAGAATCATCAAAAGTGGGTAGTGATTTAATTTAGAAATGGTCATAATGTTTATGATTTATGTATAATGAGGTTAGAATTAGATTTCATGCAGAAGGTTATATTCTTGGAGAAGTTTGGATAATGTATTTAATTTGAATGAAAAATTATAGTTAGATTAGATTTAACTGATAAATTTAGTATATGCGAAATTTCAATGGAAATTTTGAATTTTTAAAATAAGTAATAAAACTTAATCATTTAATAAAGATTTCAATAATGATGAAAAATAGATTTCATGAATTTGAAAAGTCCAAAAAATAAAGACAACTGAATTAAAGATACCTAAGCATTAAGGCGACATCTTATGTGTATTTGTTATAATCATAATTATCAAAAATTTGGGTTGAAAATTTTAAATGGAAATTTGTTGATTTAAAAAAAATGTTAGAATTTTAAAAATAGGTAATTGGTTTAAAGGATTTTAAAAAGGTCAAATAAAAGTTTAATTTTTAATGAAGGTTTAAAAGGAAATTGGTTTTGTTAAATAGGAAGTAATAAATTGTTAAATAATAAGGTATGGGAAAAAGCCAAACAATCCCTTCAAGGTCATGATTAATTTTTTACATTTGTCACCAAATGTATATTATAATAAAAATAAGCTGATTTCTTATTTTGAGTTACAACGATTCGAGAAGTTAACATTTGAGAGTCCTAACGATACCCCGAACAAGGAGAACTTTTTATACCATTCGAAGTTTCTAGTTATGAGCTTCATAATGCTGCATACAACATGAATGAATCATCCGATTGCTTTCGTCGTGACGCTCAAGTGAGTGAAATTTGTGTGAACTAAATTTTTACAATTAACTAAATTTTCATTTTTTTTTTTCTAAAATTTAGATTTTGACTTTTGGCTCAACTTTCTAGGCCTACCCGGAACTCGAAAAAAGTCTATAATTTGATACCAAAAGCGAAAGTCTCGTACCACGAACTATGAGATAATATGGCATACATTACCCTGATTCCAACGTACTATTCACAAAATGTTTTATAAAGTAGGCTTGAATACAATAGAAAAATCATAATTATATTTGAATTCTCATATTTCGATCCTTCACGCAACTATTAGAGTATGATCCATTAAGTCCCTAATATTACTAACTTCAAATTTCCTCTAATTTGGTCCTTAATAATTTAATTGACACATTTTTCTAATTTCTTACATGTACAATATGGTAATCCTTCAATTATCAAAAATTAGTCATTATAAATTAGTATGCTTTTATACACATAAGACACGATTTCTAGATTAGATAATTTTCTAGGCGTTACAAAGCGTTCACAAAAGTATTAATTACATTGGACCCCAGTGATCCATAAGTGACCCGTTTAGGCACCTTAGATTTTGAAATAAAAATATGGGGTTGGCTAGCTCGCGGGCTGGTTCCACAGGCTTGCCCATCTTTTCAAAAGGCGAGGCCAGTTCGTG
Source organism: Forsythia suspensa (assembly GCA_023638005.1). Taxonomy (NCBI): domain Eukaryota; kingdom Viridiplantae; phylum Streptophyta; class Magnoliopsida; order Lamiales; family Oleaceae; genus Forsythia; species Forsythia suspensa. Next base: position 13,378,888 of record CM042664.1, on the reverse strand, counting down.
CCGCGAAAAGGTGTTGGCCCGAGGCCGGGCTCGTGAAGCCTATCATGACCGAGCTTTTATAGGCGAAAGTCGTCGGGCTCACTAGCGGCTCGACACAGTTGTCATCCACAAGGTTGCTTCTTGGTATGGTGACACGTGGTGTCTTTGATGGTCATTGATTTGAAAGTTACATGGTTTCCATCTAAATACCCTCCTTGATGAGTCTTACGGTATGCACTTCTTGGTTTCTTTGTGTCGTCTTCCTCATCCCTCTCTAGTTTTCTCACGAAAGACATTTTTACGTATTTCACCTTTTTCTTCTTTTTGAGTGATGTGTGAAATATGGTTTGTTACTTTCTTAAATGAACAATAACTTCTATTTACTAGGTCTAGGTATAATTTTAGTAAGATGTTCTTGAATGAAGGTCTATCGTTTGTAATCTTGAACCTATTTTGGGGTTTCATACTAGTGGTTTAGAGCAACACCACATTTGTGGAGCTCAATGGGTAGCGATAGGCCATTTGGTTGAACATCCAAGAACCTAAAGGGTGAATTTATGGTTCTTACTTTTTTCATAATAGTGCATGTTTCCTATAAATAATCGTGCTCTTAGAATACTATTCTCTACAATCTTTATAAAGTCAAGAAGAACATAATCGACTTGGGGCCGGGATTTGAGTAGTCGGCAAGTGATGTGATAGGTAGATTGGGTTGGTAAAGAGGATAAAATGAATTGGAAAAGAATGTCATTTGGTGGAGTAAAAAAATAAATTAAAATGAGAATTAGAGAGAGTTATTGTGATCATCAAAGTGAGAATTAGATGAGAGTTATTTAAATTGAAATTAATTTAAAATGTAATTATTATTTAATTAGAGTAAATGGAGATATAGTAATATAATTAATTTTGGTGAAAATACATTTAGTGAAATACAAATGAGTTAAAATGCTAACCTTTATTGAAAATGAAGGTAACCTTGCAAAAAGGGAGTTCAAAAAAAAGCTTAAACCCGTAAGTCAAATAACACGGGAGGAGGGTTAACAATCTGATGACAGAACCCGTCGTCGCCTCCGCCTCCGCCTCTAAAACCTCACTTTGCCTCCACTCACCGCAGAAAAGTAGGCATTCCCACCGCATCACCACCTCCCATTCATCACTTTTGTAGCTCTATTTTTGTTGCTATCATTTAATATATATCAAACGTCTCTTCAGAATGATACAACACGGCTCTCGACTCATTTCTCAAACCCTCTTACGCCTCGCCAAACGCAGCATAATCTCCAGAACCCATGATGAAAACCCATCAAATTGCTCAATTTCATGCAGAAATTTTCGGTTTCAGCGCAGGAATCGAGGCGGGTAGCTCGGAGAGAGTATCGGCTATCGTAGATGAGATTTCCGGGCTGACATTGCTCGAAATATCAGATTTGACGGAAGTTTTGAGGAAGAAATGGGGATTGAGGAAATGCCCATGATGGCGGTGATGATGCCGGGATGGGATTTGGCCCACGAATGGCGGGGCCGAAGGGGAAGGCCGATGGGGCTGGTCCAAGGAGGAGGAGAAGATAGAAAACGTCGTTTGATTTGAAGCTAGACGGAGGGTTTGATGCGGCCGCCAAGATCAAGATTATAAAAGGAAGTGCAGGCGTGCACGGATTTGGGGTTGAAGGAAGCGAAGGAGCTTGTAGAAGGCACCGACATTGTTGAAGAAGGGGTTCCGAAGAAGAAGCTGAAGATTATCGAGAAGATGAAGGGAGTCGGGGCTAAAGTCATAATGGGTGAGGTAATTTATTAACTTGGTTGCTTCGTTTCACTGGTATAGCTGCCATGAGTCTGAATCTGTAGAATGAAAATGTTGCTGAATCGAATAGAATTATATTGACATTTTTCTAATTGGGTTGAATTGAGCTTCTGTGCCATGATAGCTTACTGAAAATGTTGAGGAAAATATAAAGTTGAGACCGGATGCTTTAGTGTTGATGATCAGTATTAATTAGGTCCATATATTCAATTGGTCTTTTGTCCATTCATTAGTGGTTCTTATAGTTGGCCATCCATTTAAAATTGATCTTCAAAGGAGATTAATTAGTTTAAGGACAGAGGAGGATTAAATGGGTTCTGCATGGTTTCAGGCAAACTATTTTGAAGGTTTTCTGTATTACTTTTGCTTCTTTACATATGTAGGTAGCGTCACCACGAGCCAAATAATGAATGACCTTATCACTTGCATGGGCCATAAAATTTTATTTTGGATGCTTTGCAAGACAATTGTGCCCAAATTCTCTATATTAACGATTTCTTTCTCTTTGTCTCTCTGTTTGTGTTTATACTTGTGCTTGTGCGATTTATGTATCTCTCCCAGATGTGTCATACTAACCTACTTTTATCTGAGATAAAATATATACAGTCATTCAAACAAAAGCGATTAGACACTTTGGAATGCTTAGCTTCGTGTGTATATTAGTTGAAAATGAGTGCAATAGATGGAGAGAGAAAAATCTATGCTTTCGACTTATAAACTGATATAATCAAGTTTTAAGGTTAATTAGGAGAAATTTAGTCCAAGAAGAAATGCCTTATTCCTGTTTCCTTTTCTTATTTTGTTTCCAAAGTATATTTTTGATGTTTAGGATTTAGAATTCTCAACCATTTAGGAGGATTCAGGTAAAAACAGAATCATAATGGCCCAATTGTGATGCTAGAATAAGTTTTGAAGGTTGAGTTATTCCTTATTACCATATACCAAGATGCAAAGTCTCTTGAAAATTGGAACATCGTTTGATTTTTTTTTTTTTTTGGTTGGGGAACCATAAAGGTTCTTTGTACATATTGAAAGCTAGAATGCACCAACTGTAGCAGCAAAATTCTTAAGGACCCTTTTGTTTCTGGGGGGTGAGAAGCGGGGGTAGAGCAGCTGTTTATTCTTATTTAGAATTATATACGTAACTGATCCTGTTATTATTTCCCCCCCCCCCCCACCCCACCCCCTACCCCTCCTCTTCCCTTGTTAAGACAAGAGTTAATATTATCTTAGAATACATTGTGTCAGGACTTTATTTGAACACTTGTAGTTAAAGTGGATCTTACACCAACACCTTGGTTGGTGGTTCTTGAAATCCTCTTTTGGACTGGAAATTTGTGCTCTCTAACGGAGGTTGTGCCTGCTTTTGAGCATGCTTACTGTTTAACTATAGAGTTGTAATTTTATTTTGGTTGATTTTTTTCCCCCCCTTCGATACAGGGACACTCTTAATCCTTTTGAACATATTTGGGTGCAATATTACTCAGACTACCTTCTTTAAAATTGTTTCCCTATGGATCACCCCTATCGAGGCTCACTTCCAACTCCCGTCAATTGTTCCCCATTGACCCATCAAAAAGTTGTTGGATTGTGTGGAGCTTAAGTATACTGTATACCTTTCATTTATCCCTCAACTGCAGTAAGGTCAGCGTGGGGTTGCAAAGACAGATTGCCTCACGTTATATAAAAGATTTTAAGGAGGGCCAATGTGGGAGAGAGAGAAAGAGGGTGTGAGAAAACTTGTAATCTCTTTCTTTCATTACAATGAAAGATCTACAGTGGCAATTGGGCGTAGAAGGTGAAGCACTGTAAATGTGTGCTTTGTCCTTTGTTCGGTTTTCTAATTTTCTTTTCATTTATCATTGCTCTTGGAGTTGGGGATTAAGATTTTATCGACAACAAAACTGGTTTTGGGGATGATGAACTAGGTTTGATGGTATAGTTTATCACCGTGCTTAGAGCACTCTACGTGGCGAGACAAGTTAAAAAGACTTGCGATCGGTGCTATATTGATGTATTGATGTCTAATGAATAGGCAGGTTGACTGTCTAAACTTGGTTGTAATTGGTTATATCTACAACACAATACATAACCTACATATCTTTTATCTACTCTAAAATAAAAATAAATAAAACAAAGGAAGATAGAAAAATCTAATGCTCTAAAAATAGAAATATAAGAATCGGCATGTCTAGTAAAATCTCTAGATCTAGATTGAGTTCTTGATGCCTTTTTCTTTTCTTTTCTTTTCTTTTTTTTTTTTGGCCTTATATGATATCATTGGTGAGGATTTTTCTTAGATGATGTCTATTTTACTTATATGACAATTTTTTTAAAGCAATCCACATTAGCATTGGAGATGCTCTTAATTCATTACAACTTGTTTGGGTCACGTGTGAAATCCCTGAACTTTTGGTTGGGACATGATATATTGGTAGTAAATGGGCGAACCATTGAGTTTCCGAATGTACTTGTTACTAGCTGATTATCTATTGTCTATATTTTGTTGGTTACAAGCTGATTAGTTATTGTCTATATTTTCCAGCCATTTTGCTATAACAACAATCACGGAGCAACTTGGACCATGCAGAGAATCAAAATCAGTCTGATTTATTTTGTTTCAAGCAATTTGACGCGGTTTTGATGATGCTGAGTATTTTATTGAAACCGCTTTAGATATTCAAATAAAATCCAATCTGTACACTTATATAAGTGAACTGTTCTTTCAAAGATGGATTAGCTATTCTTTTCTTTTCAGAGCAATTGGGTTAAAATGATTTGTGGTTCTGTTATTGTACTTGTATATCAGTTATTTCAATTTCATCAAAATTCAAAAGAAAAGTACAAGTAAATGCAAATGGGTAATAAGAAACACTATAGATCTCCCAACTTTGAATTGCTAATTTCACTTTTGTTATTTTCAATTTTTAGTTAGCGTTGTTTTGTTGTGAACAGATTTTCTTATGCAAATAGTATGAACGTTAGTGAAGCTCGTTTAATTGTTCGCGTGCAGTAAAAATCGTTATAGAGTTCATGCAAGGAAAATATTTTTGTCACGTAGGATAGGAAGTTAAATTTTGTGACACAATATTATTGGGGAAATTTGGCGTAAGTAGTCTGTAACTTTTTCCCTCAATACGTAAATAACTTTTAACCTTTTTTTTTTTTTTTTTTACAAGCATTGAAGATTCAAAGCAAATCAATTTCTCAACAAATCTGAAGTCTATGATTTAAGCCACGTGGCCTCTTATTTTCAACGATTGATTATTAATAAGAGGATTACATAGCGCAACCACAAGAATATCTTTCACTTTGTAATTTTACAAAATTTCAATTTGTAACAATTTCGTATTTTTAATACCACGAAATTCGTTGTCAAATTTCTTAACACGTCTAGTGGGACTTTTTTTGTCCTCTCATCTTTTGATTCCATGAAATTTTCAAGTTTCAACTAGTACATCAACTATGGCGGCGAGAAAGCAAATGAATTAGTAACTCCTTTCGAAGACAATTCTTTGAACTTTTCTATGCAACTAGAGCCACAAACGGTGAAAAAACTACGATTGGTTTCACCACTAAATAAGTTTTCTAACAAGAGCAATGTTAAAATCTTTAAGTCGGGAAGTTCGATTCTTGTTTTGCGAGAAAAGTCCAAGAACTTGTCAAAAGATTCTAGTTCCAATTCCATGTTCGATGATAGATCTATGTGTGGATCACATTTCACTTCTTGAAAATGGGGTCATTATGAAGAATCTCTCAAGCTATGGTCACCGAAATGACATCTAACTACGATGGCCGGATGCAACAAATGGCATTGGCTATTGAAAAGTTAACAATATCGCTAGAAGACAAATATGCATGAATTGCCACCCTCATGCACCAACTTCGGTTTGCAAAGTCCATAGACAAAAGGTAGTCCAAAATCAAGCACTTCTAGAACTAAAGATACACATGTCCAATAGCACCAGCGAAGCAAGATATGCATGACCGGATGGTGGTGCAAAATGTGTTGTGTGACACCACTCAACTCTGTTGGCTCTATACGTCCAACAACTCCAACATATGATTGTTGACACCATTAGGTGCCTAGTGTGGTGGCTGCGCCACAATCTTCAACTTGGTTTATGCCAAACCCTACGGTCGTCCAGGCCCCGTGAAAATGAGGGATGTCGCTTGGCTACCAACCCTTGAAGTTCAATGTTTTTGATAGAAAGGAAACCCAGGCAACATGTGGCTCGTTTAATTTGAAACATGTAACAATGTTGGCACCTCTGATACTTACCATGGCGAAGTAGTTTGTATGCTCCCTCATAGGCGCGGTGTTTGAATGGTATACAAACTTATAAATTTGGATCAATTGATAGTTGGGATCAACTTTAGCGAGAGTTCTAACAAGCTTGTATAGTCCCAAGTGAGCGATCGACCTTTCAAAATTTGTCAGAACAAAGCGGAGAAATGAGGAGCGGTTGTAGAGTATATTGAAAGATTGAGAAACCTTGTTATTAAGCGAAAAGAGCGCATCGGTGAGCATCTTCCATTGGCGTGTGTCAAGGCGTGCATTTGGGACTACTTTATAATCTCAAGCAAATATGCCTCACTCTTTTGAAGAGTAGGCTACTGCGTGCTCATGATCTAGAAATTCAAATTGTAAGACACCGAAAGTTACTTACCGCAAGGTTATCTGACGAAAAAAAATCAAGAGGGTGGTAAGTCAAGGCAAGCCCAAGAGACCATGAAATTTCCACTATTCTCGAAAATCATTTTTCAAAGATCAGGAGTTCAAATTTGGGTCCAAAACCAAAACTAGAGTTCGGGCCTAACAAAGCACAAATCGAAGAAGGGTATTACGACTCTGAGAAAGAACTTTAAGAAAATGAGTATCCATTCTCGAGACTACGAAGTTTTGGGATTTTAGATCAACTCGTTGAATAGAAGATAATCGAACTTCCGGCACCATAAAAGGTGGTCAAATTTATCATCCTAAATATTACAAATTTCAACGAATCTTTACTCACTCAATGGAGAGGTGTTTTGTCTTTGAAGGATCTTAATGTCATAGATAAAAGAAAATAAATTAAACTTGAAGCGGTGAAAATCAGGTTGCTAGTTGTTCGATTATTTTATTTGGATCATTTGATCAATTCCATTTTTTCAAATAAAGGGCAAATCTTCCCTCGTACATATGATGTTGGAAAGTCCATGTCCAAAGCAATTGAATTTGGGCCTTAACCCACGGAATGAAATATTAGGAAGAACTCAAAATGAACATATAAGTCACCATCACGTATGACAATCTAGAGATGGTCAAACCAGGATAATGGTAATCGCCCAACCTTCTATAAAATCACGACTAATGATCTAAACATTTGATATTTTGACTTCACGAAGTTGAAGATGAAATTGGTGGTGGATGGTCTTCCTTCATAAGTAAGAAGAAAATATATGGAGATCAAGCGAAGCACATAAAAATCATCTTTTGTACTTCTTGCGAGACCAACCTTTGGGGGCATGGGTCTGGAAGTTCAAAGTATTATTTGAAGAAAGCAATGGGGCATAGACTCTCGTGAAAAGGCAGCGAGAGCGAGCTCCACAACTTCCAAAACCCAACATCTATGAAGAAAACTAAGATCCGAGAAAAAAGCCAAAAAACAATTAAAAGAGAAAATATAAAGTTATGGCAAGTGCAACCACCAAAATCATGAGTGAGGCGCATCACGTCCTTTTCTATACTAATAACCCGGAGAAAGTATTTTCTTGAGGGTTTCTTTGAAGAATGTTTCGTCTCTAATGTCATCAATGTAAATAGATGAAGTTGGTCAAAAAAAATGTAATGAGGAGAGTTCGAAGATGAGGAAGGTTATTTCACGCTTAGTAACATTCCATCTAGCATAAACTAGCGAGATGCTCTTAGTCTCCTTTTGATGATCATATGGTTCTAATCGCAACATTGATTGATTCAAAAAGCTTACAAGGAAATATCTGAAACCAATTAAGTATGCTTCTTATCAAAACTATATGGCCACCATCATGTTTAATGATGATGATTTACAATTGGATCTCGTTTGCTCGATAGACCATTATCGTCGGTGGTTATATCCGAATATGTAAGATATATCGAATAATGATCGATTGATTGTGGCTTTGATGTGAATATTATGCCAATCAAGACAATGAAAAAGATTGGAGTAAATGTTGATGATCTATCGAAAAGCAATATCATGATTCAAGGATTGATCAAAAGGGCCGTGAGCCGTTAGCATGATTCACCTAAAGCTACAAGCAAGGAGAGTTAATTTTTTCGTCTCTTTTCATGTCATTGATGTCAAAACATCATATGAGTTGCTCCTTGGGCGTGTTTGGCTACATGAAATTGGAGTAGTGCCTTCAACTTGGCATCAATGTTTCAAGTATAGTCGAGATGGAGAAGTCAAATATGTGGTAGTTAAGTCGACACCATTCTTCAAAGAATAATCTTATTTTCGATGCCAAGTTCTACTTGGAAGGTAAAAGTTTCATTCAATGAGATTGTCTCTGACTAGAATTGAAATTAGAGATGATGCAAACTATGATCACCAATTTATTGTAGTGTCGACTCATCAACTCATGCGGTGTAGATTAAAACTTACTAGTTGGGGGATTTTCCGAAGGCCAACAACCTCAAAGCGACATCGGCGAGATGTTAAGGTGTTGTGAAAAAAATTAATTTTTTGATACTTAACATTCCTAAATTAGTTGTGCCATATCAACTTATTATAGTTCGAGAAGGCGGCAAAGTTTAGAACATCTGTTCTAAGTATAGCAAAGTTCTGTCTCTCTAACTCGTCCAAACAAAGCATACCACATGTCATAGGAGTTGAAGATTAGAAATAAGCTTTCAAGGGATATTACAATCCACAAGTCAAGAAGTTGTTTGAAAATGCCAAATTTGAAAAAGGAGAACCTCGTAATTTGGGTGATCTTGATACCGTTCTTTCAGATGGGTGTGTTACTTCAAATTCTGATGGATCATTTATAACCAAGGTTCTAAAATGCGTAATGCGTGTCGGCTGACGAGGTGAATCATCAAAATTGTAGACCCTAAGCGCGCCTATCACGAAGCTTTAGGCGTCAAAATCGTTTCTTTTTTTTTTAATGCTCATATTATAAAATTTAATAATATAGCGTACAATTTAATGATTTAGATTATAAAATTACATGCCTAGTTTGCGAGAAAAATAAATAAATATTACGTGAGTTTTCAAAATTAGATGCATGTTGTACAGCGAAGAAAAATTAGATTAATGTTAAAGCAAATATCATGGTTCAAAATATCACATTCAACGTGGTTCAAAATCAAAATTGCGGGCCTAATTTTAATAACATAGCCTACAATTAGATTACAAAATATGAGGCCTAGCATTACAGTTTTCAAAAGTTAGTAAATTACAACTACAAACATAAACACAAATTACTTAATAATTTCCTACAATTAGATTACTTACGAACATAGCCTAACTTTTGTCTAACTCTTTATGGATTCTAAGTCAATCTCTTCTTCTTCACATAACTCATCTTCCGTGCCATCCGATGCAAAATTATTTTAGGTCGGGCTCCCTTATTTCATCTTGAACATTTGGAGTACCTCTTGTAGGTTGTAAAATATCAATCTCACTTCCTCCTCATCATCATCACAACCCTCAACAATCCAAGATTGTGCATTACTAATATCACTTGCTAGTAGAGTTTCTAATTTATCCTTCATCCTCTTCTTTTTGTTCATCAACCTTGCATTAAATTGGACATAAACTAGATTTTTCATCCTTGTAGCATCTAGGCGGTTTCTCTTTTTGGTGTGCACCTACATAAAAGAAGTTGGAAAATTTTAGTATACTTTAAATTATCAAATTATTACCAAAGTAATAACTAATAACTAAAATGTAACAACATAATTACTTAATTAGTACTTACACTTTCAAAGACACTTCAATTTCTCTCACAACCCGATGAACTCGTAGTCAAACCAATGATCATCTTTACCATTAATTTCAAATTTGGTGTTTCATTGCCATAGAAGTCCCACCAACTTACTAGTAAATACAAAGAAAGAGATAAAATGTTATAATATATACATGTGGTTTATTAATTATTAACAAGAAAGAAGAAGAAAATAATTTTAACATACCGGATTGTAATTTGGAGTATTGTTCTCACATCCACTTGTTGCTATATTTCTTCCAAATGCACCTTCGTTTTGAGTGTATCTTTGCAACTCGATGTTTATAACATGATGTTGCATTTGAGTATCGGAAAAAGAACTTCTCAACTCAAATAATCACATTATTTGTTATCAATTAATCATCTTTGATACTTGGACCCTTGAAGTAATAAAATGAATTCAAAAGATAAGTCGTTGTATGAAGTGGACTATCAAACCCGATTCTTGGCTTTTGCATCGATAATGTTTAAGATTGGCTTATAGCCTTATAGTCAATTTCCTTCATCATTTGTCTTTCTAATGTCATCATTTGTCTTTAGTAGCTCTCCATAAACAAAGCCCATTGAAGGCTTCTCCTCTCCATCAACTAATCTAAGTACTTTTACTAATGGAGTGAACACTCTCAAACACAACACTATCAAGTTCCAAAAATGATTGGGAACAACAATATCAAACGCCTATTTTCCCTTTTTGCTCTTAGACCATTTACAATTATCCCATTCATTGCTAGTCATCATATTTCTCAATTCTTGTTTTTTATCAAGTAAACTTTGTAATGTTAATAAAAGTTGCAAATCTAGTGACTCGACCAAACTATCTCTCTTTTTGTAAACTTTCTCATTAATGCCAAAGTTTTATGATGTGCATAGATGAAAATAGTGAATGATTTAAGCGTTGTTAATCACTCTCTTGAATGTAGGAACTTTAGAGATTCCTTCAAGCATAAGGTTCAAGGTGTGAGTCACCTACGATGTCAAAAAGTTGTTTGACCTTTGTAATGATAACAAATTTGCGGCGGCCATATTATTGGAAGCATTATGGGTTACAATTTGAACCACATTTTCCTCCCTAACCTCTTTAATACATTCGTTGACATAGTCAAAATATGTATTGAGCGTGTATGAGCATCATCGTTAGTTTTCTTTGAAGAAAGAAATGTGGTTCCCAATTTACAATTCACACAAATTCATGATGCTTCTTCTTTTTTACATCACTCAAGCATCGGTCATAATAGAATACCCATTATTTTTCACTATTCTTCTTGCTTTTTAAGAGTTTCTTTTGTTCTCTCCACCTCTCCTTTCAAAAGTGGCTCCCTTAATTGGTAGTGTGAAGAAGGGTGTAACTGGGCCATATTGACCAAGAGTTTCAACAAAATTTTAAAACTATCATTATCAATGGCATTAAAAATTAAAACTCATATACCCATCTTGTCAAATATTGATGAACTTCTAATAACCTTTTCTTAGCAATTGCATCATAGATATTTTGTTGTTTCATTTTCTTACTTGCACTCATTGTAGCACCATCTATCTTGGTTGGCCTTGAAAAATTATCCATGGGACCAACATGAATAGGTCTTTTCCTAGAACCTCCTTCAATGATGAAATTGCATCCTCCTCTTCCTCACGTGTAGACAAAGACATAACTACATCATCCTCAATTTAGCCTCATACAATACCTTCTCTAACTCTTAGACTTATTCTCTTCAAGTGCTTCAAGACACTTGGCATTTGCTATTACTTGCAGTAGGACATGGTTTTATACCATTTTCTTTAATTTCCGCTATGTGAATTTTGTGCCTATTGATTCCCGCCCTTGTAAGTTTACCACACAATGTGCATTTCATATCATTTGGTTATGTAGGATCTTCAAAATTCCGGTTTCCCATCCAATGTCCCTAGAACTTTTTCAATTCATTATCTTCAACGGTGAATTAGATGCCATGGAAGATTCATTTTGCTCCATTGATTCCTAAAAACTAAAGCATGAATATAACACCCACAATTAGGGAAAAAAATCAAAAAATAACAATTTGGAAAATATAGACATAGAAAATATCAAAAAAAAAAAAAAAATCATACACGCGTCAATTCATAGCGAAATGGAAATACCTCATTTGGTGAGTTCGGTCCTCTCAAGGCAAGATATTTTCGGTCCTTGCTTGGTTAATTCATAGCCCATTCAATTTCACCAACATGTGGAAAGCCTATATTTCAGAATCTACACAAAAAATGAGAACTAAATTAAACACAATACAAAAATGTAACTTCAAGTTTCAACAAAAAAAAAATTAAATTTCGATGAATAAAGTCATAAACCACCTTTGGCGTTTTGAAGATGAGAAAAAATAAAAACTAGGGGACAAAGGAATGAGGCAGAGAAGAAGGATGTACCTGAGTTAATTTTGGGAATGATATAGTGATTAATTGCGTGAAAATTTTAAAACCTAGTTGGATCTATTGGGTTATAGATGGGCTTGAAAGATTTGGGTTAAGGGTAAGGAAGGTTTGTTCTTTGGGATATTTTTTTTTTTTTTTTTATAAGATTTAGAAATAATTTATTTTGGCCCAATCTAGAAATCATTTGTTGGCTAGGCTATCTAACGCGTGTTATGTGGCGTTTATGCTCACCTATTCTCGCCTAGGGCGGTCAAAAAGAGTTGACCGCATTTTTACTGCTTATACCCTCAATGTGGCGTTTTGCAAAAGCCCCAAGCCTAAGCGGCGCCTTTTAGAATCTTGTTTATAACACAACCAAAGTATAGATTGGGATATAATCCGGTGGACCAAGAAAGATTAAAGTAAAAATCTTTCCTCAAATCTAATCATGATTCAAATTTATGAGGCTGGCGAGGAAAAGCTAGAAGTCGAGACCTTGATATTTGATTGAATTCAAAGTGAGAATGTTAGAGTTTCGGTATTCGAAGGCTAAAGACATAATCTTCCACGATGGTTGATCCAAGAGGTAAGCGTTCATCTTTTACGAGGTTGAGTAATGATTATTCCACGTATGCTCAAGTTGATGAAAATGTCACGGACTCCTTTAGAATCATCTTAAAGATAATCGCATTTTCTTGACTTGGAGTTAAAGCTTGTAATTCAAGTTTAAAGCATCAACGGTCAAGAAGAAGATATAAATTTGGAGATGTCTCATCTAAAAAAAAAATGACGAGGAATCTGAATATGAAAATTCAACCATAGCAAATGAACTGAACCCGACTCCATAAAATTTGAAGAAGGATGGCAAGCTACTATGAATGATTTGAAGCAGTTGAACTTGGGAACAAAAGAAGATTTGTGGCGGTGTTTGTAAGTGCTCTTCTTAGTCAAAAGGAGGAATCGAGTACTTTAACATGCTCCAAGAATACAAAAATGTGTTTGCATTACCTTACAAAGAAATGTCGAGTTGGATCCTAAAGATGTAGTGCATCATCTTGCAATAAGGCATGGTGTTCGCCGATCAAACAATCCAGAAAGAATTATCAGACCAAATTGATTCCTCAAATTGAAGTAGAAGTCAACAAACTTATTGAAGCATGGTTCATACATGAAGTAAAATACCCAACTTGGATTGCTAATATTGTTCAATCGGTAAAAAGAATGAACAATTAAGAGTTTGTATTGACTTTCGAGATCTGAATCAAACTTGTCGAAAGATGATTTTCCACATCCGATAATAGAGTTGATGGTGGATGCAACTACCGAATCTGAAGTTATATTTTCATAGATGGGTTTTACGGGTACAATAAAATTGAATGAAACTAAAGAGCGAAGAGCTCACGACATTCCGTACTCATAAAGGCATATATTATTACAAGGTCATGCCGTTTGAATTACATAATATTGGAGAAACTTATCAGCAGGCGATGCAAAGATTTTCGATAATATTATGCATAAGCAAGTGAAATGCTATGTGGATAACATTGTTGTCAAAACAAGAAATAGGACAATCATCTACAAAACTAGTGGGATGTTTTCAAAAGACTCCAATGTTACTAGTTGAAGATGAATCTATTAAAGTGTGCATTTGGTGTCACTTTCGGAAAATTTATTAGCTTCATTGTTTGACATCGATTTATTGAAATCAATTAAAAATTGATGATATAATCAACATGTCGAGCTAAGTAATTTGCATGAGTTGAAAAGTCTTCAAGGAAAGTTGGCATACATTCAAAGATTTATCTCAATCTTAACGAACGTTGTCATCTATTATTTAATTTGGTGAAGAAAAAGCGTGTCATTTGGTGGGATGATACTTGTTGAAATACTTTTCAAATCATTGAACAATATTTATCTCATCCACCGATTGCTCACGAGCTTCAATTCGAAAAAGCCATTAACTCTATATGTATACGCATAAGAATGTTCTCTAGGTGCACTCCTCATCGAATCAATGACAAAGGAAAGGAAAATGCACTCCATTACTTAAGCCAAAAAATTGGTAGGTGACGAAATAAAGTATTCACCTATTAAGAAAATTTGCATTGCATTGATTTTTGTAGCTAAAGTTGAGGCACTATATGTTATACACAATCGGTCTTGTCTCGATGATTGATCCATTCAAATACATAATGTTCGGACCGATTCTTTCCCACCTAGTATCAATTGTTCAAAGATGATTATGCCATTGTTGCTCAAAAATCTTGTGAGAACAATAATGTTGAAGTTATTGGTGAAGAAAATGATGATTAAAGACAACCAATAATTGATTATCTTCAACATCGGCGGTTATCGGATAACCACCGTAGTAAAGATTTGAAATTAGGAGATGTGCTTCTCGCTTTATCTTCTACAAAGACACACTCTACCGGCCTTTCGTTTGATTCGAGTTGTCCTTGATGCTTTAGTAGTGAAGAATCAAGCGTGTGCCACAGTAAAAGCTCATTCTAGAATATGTGGCGCTCATTAGTGCGGACCTAAGCTACATTTTTGGATAAAAGAATGTATCTTGTTGGCCAACTATGGTTCAAGATTTCCACGGATTTTGCAAAAGATGTGAAGCTTGCCAAGACTATGCAAATTTCATTCATCATCTTCGAGAATCATTATATCAGATGATAGCTTCACGGCCATTCGATGCATGGGGTCTTGATATGATTAGACCCATAACTCCAATGTCTTACGTCGAGCATTCTTACATACTTGTCGGGACTAACTATTTTCCTAAGTGGGTTGAAGTTATACCATTGAGGAAAGTAAAGAAAAGAAATTTTGTGGATTTCATTCGTGTTCAAATAGTTTACCGACATGGAGTTTCTCTATACATCATCAATCATAACAGAAAACTCTTTTCCATAGTCACCTTAATAATCTACGCACCAAAATTTGGGTTCGAGACAATACAACTCGTTCATGTATAATCGCGGTGACTAATGGATTGGCCGAGGCATTCAATAAGGCTATGCAATTCTTTGAAAAAGATTGTATCAAATCGAAAAAAAAAAATCATCATGAAAAAATTGGAAGCTTTGTGGGCTTATCGTACTACTTACCGAGACTCAATCGTAAGCCACTCCCGATACCCTAATGTATGGTGTAGAAGATGTACTTCCCTTGAAAGCTTTGGATGAGAAGAGATTAGATGATCAAATGCACCTCGAATGTTATCAAGTTCGGATGACAAAGTCTTTCAATAAAAGGTACAAGCGAGGTCATTTCAAGTTGGAGATTTAGTACTTTTCGATCGCATGGGCCTATCATAATTACATAAAAGATATGGAAAAATTACGGCCTAAATGGGATGGTCCATTTGTTGTTACTCGTGTGTTCATTAATGGAGCATACAAGATCGTGGACAAAGATAGACTACAGTTTGACCCATTAACAAAATATTTCTATAAGCGTTTTAGGCTTAAAGTTTGTTTATTTTTCCATGTAAGTAAAAATAATAATTATAATGCTCGTTGTCCATAAGATGATAAAATGTGGATGGTCCTACAAAATAAAATAAAAATGTTCTTGTAATGAACTACGTTCGACTTGATCCCTTTCGGGTGCGTGGCGGCTAACTTGGATTTAAAATCCAAGTTCGATCAAAATCATTAAAATAATTTTATTTAACTTTCAAGTTTTATGCAAGGCATTAGTTGACAAAGATTTATGTCTATTACGTTCACTTGTCGAGAGAGAGATATGATGAAAGTTCATACCGTTTCACGGCTAATGAAACTTCAAGTCGAGCAAATTCTATCAAGTCAAATAATTGTTGAACAATTGCAAGAAGATGTCTCAAAAGTCTTTCTTTCTTGGTCAATAGACTTTACTTCTACAATATCCTTGACTCTTAATAGATCGATATGGCTTTTCCATATGTAGCTTATTCGAGATCTTTCGTAAATTCTTGAAGTTTATCATAGACTAAAATTTGCACAAATAAAATACCAAAGCGCAAAATTTGAATCAAATCGTGGATTTAAAAGCATTGGATTAAGTCCGTGGACCCAACAACGTTTCAACTTTAAACTAAACCAAAGCTGTTTGAAAATAGTTTGGTTTATATTCAATGTTTAAAAAACACTTAAACTGAATTGAACCATTTTTATTTTTATAATTAAAAATAAATTAATTCAACTTACTTACACATTTATAAAGTGAGCAAACTATAATGCAATAATAAATCTATTGGGCTAACTTATTTAATTTAGGAAAAATTGCCTATAAGTCATCTCTATATGACTTGTTTCAAATTAGGTCATAACATTTTTCAAAATTGTGATTAAGTCATACTTTGATTATTAATTTTATATAATTCTAAAATCACCCATGTGATCCATAAAGCTGCCTCAACCACGGCTAATACTTTCACGGCAACTTTTCTACCTCCACAAACCCCTCCACCTCCGGGTCTTAGGCAACCTCAGGTGAGTGCTTCTTCTACAGTGATGTGACTTTTTACTTCTCTATAGTAAAATCTAGTGTTCTGAGGCTTCTTCTCTGACCGCAGTCGACCTCCGGCGACCTCTAGATGTTGTCTTCTATTTTAGATCACGAGACACGAAAACCTAATATTTTGAGCTTCTTGCAATGCTTTATTTATTAAATTAACTATATTTTTGTATTTGGTAATTGACTTTTGAAGTTTTGACCCACAATTAGTTTTTATTCAAGATGTTTATTGAGTGTTCTCAATTTCTACAAAGTCATTTGGTTGTGCTTTGTTAAGTTACATCTATTGCAAGGCTCTTCTTTTCTGGACATTCAATAAAGTTTTCATGAGTATCCATGATTTGTTGCTGTAAATAGTTTAATTTGATGAATTTCTGTAAAGCGGCCATGATTTGTGGTGTAAATAGCGACTTATTTCTGTATGAATGATTTGTTTGATGAATTGCTATAGAATAGCCATGATTTGTTCTTTGTAAATAGCAACTTGAATTCTGTAGATATGATCTTGTATTATAGAAAAGCGTTATCATAGAAAATAATATCATTATATTAGTTGTGGCCATGATTTTTTGATGTAAATACAATATTGATATTGTATATAGAAAACAACTTGATAGTGTATTATAGAATAGTAGCATGATATTGTATTAAGTTGGCCATTAGATTATTCTTTGTGTCGTTAGTCATGTGTGTTGTTTGATCTTTGTATTATAGAAAATAGTATCACAAAAAGCAGATTATCATAATGAAATGAGCATAGTATTTGCATACGTGCTAAGAATTTTTATTATAATATATTTTCGGAATGGTTTCGACGAGGCGGTCAAAGTCATCTATTTAGCATCACGATAAATTTTAGCCGTTTAAAGTCATCTATTTAGCTTAAAATGACAATCTTTAATTTTTCTTGTCAAAAGCAATTATAATACATATTAAAATAGTATCACATATAAATGTATCTTAATATATTAGTATCATAGATGAAAATATCTTAATAAAAGCGTATCACATACACAAACTACAACCCGATAAAATAACGATTATCATAGATTAAATACTTGATATCATAGGTTGAAACATTATCATAATAAAAAGCGATATCAAAGATAAAAACATGGTATAAGTATACTATATCACTTTATCTAAATAAAATAGTATCATATATCTGTTTTACTTGTTGAAGTAATTATATTGTTATTAAAATACTACATTAGTAGTACAAGACCATTGATCTTTGTTTACATTCAATAACATTATCATATATTAAAAGCGATTATCATAGATATTTTACTAGTTGAAGTAATTATATTGTTCTTAAAATACTCCATTAGTAGTATAAGACCATTGATACTATTTATATTCAATAACATTATTATAGATTAAAATAGTATCATATGTTGAAACATTATCATAATAAAAGCGATTATCAAAGATAAAAGCATGGTGTAAGTGTACCATATCACATTATCTATATAAAGCGATTATCATAAACAAGGCGATTATCATATATAAAACTAAGTACAAGATATTTTAATAGTTAAAGTAATAATCTTTGTTATTAAAATGCTCAATTAGTAGTACAAGATCATAAGTTTAAACATTGTCATAATAAAATAGTATCAAAGAAAAAGTATTGTATAAATATACCAATGTACATTATCTAAATAAAGCGATTATTATAGATAAAGCGATTATCATACAAAAGCGATTATCACAATAAAAGCGATGTATCATACAAAACGGTATCACAACAAAGCGATTATAACAATAAAATAGTATCACAACAAAACAGTATCACAATAAAACAGTATCATTAAATTAGCGTTTTTTTTTTTGCAATTGTAAAGATATGTTAGTCTTTTAGCTCTAAAACATGACTTTAATTGAATTAAGTTTTGACCATATGACTTTAGAGCCCATAAGTGCCAAAACAGTGACCGGCCTTGAAATTACCCTTTAATTTTTGCCAAAGTATTGGGCCATGGGCTCATAACCCATAAGTTCATTACTGGGCTCAGTTATTTACTAATTTCTGTCAATTTTCTCTCCATTCTCACTTTCTTCTATGACAAATATTAGTGTAATGTAACAATTGAGATAAATAATAATATATTGTAATATTTATGTTTAAAAAGTTCTCGTTTAAGCTTGTATTGATAATTTTAGGCCAATTTACTTATGTTTAAACTTATTTTTAAATGTGTTACTATTATGTTGATAGAAAATCATGGTTTAAAACTAAATCGAGTTGCAAAAATGATTTAGTTTGTATTGAAATTTTCAAACCTTTTTAAATGGCTTGGTTTGAAAATAGGTCAAAAATTTTCCAAACCGAAGCGCACTTACCCGTGTCATGAGACAACATCAAGTTTAAATGTCGGTTGACTCATAATAGATTCAATGACAACTTATTATGAACAAAATGAAGATGTTAAATATATGCAGCAGGAGGTATGAGCATCGTCTTCTTCAAGAAAAATCTTTACTTGCTTTACAAAAGGAGCTACAATGAACACAAAGCGTAATCATATATTCCAACAATTGTGGTACTTGAACTATATCACATATCCTAAAATGATGAGGTAGAAACATGAAGAACATGGGCAAATATACTATGAGGACTCAAAAGATCTCAAATCTCTTGGATAATGAATGGCGTGAAGATGAATGATGGCTCGGATCGACAATTTGAGCGATCATAATTCTTTTGAAGTTGATACTCACTAAGCTTGAGCATCCACTTTTAGTCAATTGTCTAGGAAGGCGAAAGAAAATGAAGTCTTTGGGAAAGGAAGAATTTGTCTTCCGGAGTTGGATTGTTAAATTCAGCAATTCAATTCCAAACCAACCTCACGAAAAATAAAGATATTTGCCTTTCTGATCTGGATTGTTAAATTCAATAATTTCTTGGAAGTCCAAAATTTTCATTGCCATTTGAATTTTGTCTTAAAGATGTAGTCATTCCGCAAATCAACAATAAATAAATAAAAAAAAAAAAAGAAAAGAAAGATCATTAAACAAGACATATAATGATAAGACCCAAAAAAAAAAGGTAAATTATAATTAAAAAAATTTGAAATTTAAATCATCTACATTATTCAAATCTAACTTTTAGATCACTTGTAAAAAATTTCGCATTCAAAGTCTTCTGGGTGTTAAATTTTTTTGGGACTCATCAAGTATCCTATCTTGGAAAAATTCTTATTAAATCTCTTGTCTAGAACCACGTGTCTCCAAGTGCATAGACATCCCAGACTTTAAAGTTTTGGGTCTTCTATTTCGAACATGAATGTTATGGACTTATAAACCCCAAGGTCTTCGAAGCCTCCATCTTAGAAAAGTGAGTTTTCAGGAAATTTCTAAAAATATAAGTTCTAGACCTCGATTTCCAGGTCTTCCAAGCCTTCATCCTGTAAGAGTACGTTTTGGACCTTGATTTCCAAGTCTTCCAAACCTCTATACTCGAAGGGTAAGTTTCTGAAGAATATCTTAAAATATAAGTTCCGGACCTCAATTTTCAAGTTTTCTAAGCCTCTATCCTGTATATATGACATGCGCTCTTAGACTCTAAAAGTTTCAATCTTTGGTCCTCAACACAAAATGGCTTGGACTATAAAAGTGGTCTTTGGCCCTCAACATTAAATTTATTTGACTAATGAAAGTTCCAGTCGTTTGTTCTCAACACAAAATGCCTTGGACAATAAAAGTTCCGTTTCTTGGTCCTCAACACAAAATGCCTTGGACTAATGAAAGTCCCTATCATTGGCCCTCAACATAAAATATGTGAACTATAAAAGTTTTGGTCATTGGTACTTAACATAAAATACATTGGATTATGAATGTTGTGGTTCTGGTTCTTGGTTCTCAACATAAAATGTCTTGAACTAATGAAAGTTGTGGTCATTGGTCCTCAATATAAAATGCATTGGAATAATGAAAGTGTGAGTCCTTCGTCATCAACATAAAATGCTTTAGATTTTGAAAGTTCCAGTACTTGGCCTCAACATCAACATAAAATGCATTGGACTAATGAAAGTTTTGGTAATTCATCCTCAACATAAAATGTTTGGATAATGAAAGTTGCGGTCTTTAGTCCTCCACACAAAATCTACTGTACCTCTAAAACGCCTATATCATGAAGATATTTATTTTTCACAACTAAAATCATATGAGCCTCAAAATTTCTTAAATACTTCAAGGTCGTACCAAACAAACAAAAAATTGAATTTTTAGGGAAAAATGAAAAGCAAATTTTGCAAATTTTTGAATATTTCTAACTTATTTTTGAAAGTGTAAAAAAAAATTTAAATTAAATCGAAATGGATAAAAAATAAATAAATTATACAAACAAAAACCACATTAATCATTACACACAAAACACAATTACCCACCCAAACAAAACACCCAACACACACATTCACACGCAGTGACACACACATCATAAAATACATACATATATATGTATACACGTTGGCAGTTTGGCATGTATTTAAATATATATAATTCTTTTTGTACGTGAAAAAAAGACAAAAAAAACATAAATAAAGAAAAAACAGACAGCATAAAATAAAATAAAAATCTTTTGTTCAAATTTCGAGTATGGTACTTTACATTACCCAGTATAAAAGAAAATTTAATATATACATATGTACATATATACCTGCAAAGTGTTAAATAAGATGTAGAAAGTTGATTGAATTTTCTTCTGATCATTTCTGTGTCAAGAAAAACGAAAAAAACAAGGCGAAATTGTTCTTTCTAGTATGAAACACAACAAACTTTTAAGGTTTATATATATATATATAGTATCAAAGTAACAGATAAACTAATACTTGAATAAATAAGAAACAAGGTGTAAAGAATTTGTAAATAATGGAAAATATCACTTGTGTAATTTAAAGCTAAAGATTACTTCAGATCTTAATCTTTGTTCTGTTTTAGCAATTTGTTATTCTTGATTATTTAGGGTTTCTATTTTTTCTTGATTGTTAACTATTTCATTATCATCTTGAAGAAAACTTCTACTACTAGATCTGGAACTACTTGATCTACTAGACTATTATCTGGTAATGACACTATAGAGAAAGACTTACAAGACTTAGTAACTATAGAAAAGTTGATTCAAGATAATGGTACCACCTAACCCAACAGGACTACTATTCTCTCGGCTGACCAACATAACAGGACTCCAAGGCTAACCAACGTTTCTTGAGAAACACAATAACAGTTTCTAAGGTATTGCAAGGCTTATCTGAACATGGCTCGGATAGAGGGTTGAGACATCGAAGGGAGTACAGATCAAAGTATCAAAGTAACAAATAAACTAATTCTTGAATAAATAAGAAACAATGTGTAAGGAATTTGTACATATTGAAAAATAACACTTGTGTAATGTAATTTAAAGCTAAAGATTAATGCACATCTTAATCTTTGTTCGTTAATACTTTTTGAAGATATTGGACGTCTCATTTATTGAAAATAAATAACTTACAATATATTCTTGACTTAAATTTTGAAACGAAAATAATCTGAAACTTGATTACAGAAATGCTAACAGAGAATCTTATACAAAGAGATCTTTCTGAAAAACACTCTGTTCTAATTGATGAAAATCACTTTCTTTTATAAAATCCAAACTCCTTGACAGACTTCAAATTCGGACTTGATTTTGGAGATATATATTTCCTTTTTGAAAGTGGTAGGCAAGTGTAATAATTGTCCTCAATTTTTCTTCATTTTGGCAAAGTATTCAGTAAATGGACAATAATTATTACTTTTGACTATGCTTCTTTTTTCCAGAGGACGGCTGGTGTCTTCTTTTGCAGGTAGCGAACATCTAGTGTCTTCTTTTGCAGGTAGCGGACAGCTGGAATCTTGAAAATCATAGATCTTGAAATATCATAATTCATCCACTAGATCATCTATCACATAACAATCATCTTCATTATTTAGGGCATAATCTTCAGTGTCTAATTTTAATGAAGAAGAACTTGAGGCCTTTGAAGGATTTGAGGTTGTTTCTGCTAACGAGGCAACACAGTGAGCAAATGTGCAAATTCTTCGGGATCTTTGCACTGGGCTAACATTGCCATAAGCTTTCTTTTTCGATTAGGAAATCTACTTGCTTATCTTGAACTTTGGAGTGTTAATAAATATTATTTTATTTATTTACTTATCAAGGTAGAATAGTCTTTCAGAAGCTTAGCCTATATATAGTTTATTTGTAATTAAGTTTTATCAAGACTTTGTATTACTTTTCATTATGCGCAAGGAACCTAGCCTTCTCCTTTTTTTTTTTATTCTTATTGTCCTTTGTGTTCGTCTATTCTATATTGTTTAACATGGTATCGAGTTGGGAATCATGAGTAGAAGTTTAATCTCAAATCACTTTCATGGATCCAACTCCATGTGAGTTGGTAGGGGTTGCAGGCGGCGCGCCCTCACGGGTTCAGCGGTCTTTTTCGGCTGGTTTCTTGATGATTATCAATTTTCGTTTCTTTTTTTTCCTTCCGGCAGTATCAATTTCAGCAATATAAATTTCGTTGTGTCTCAGTTTCCGCCTGTGGTTTGATGTTCTGTATTTGAGGTATTTGTTTTGCATTCGTTCATTGCAATTTGGTATTTCGTTGCATTCCTATCTTGTGTATTTGATTATGGCTACTGAAAGAGATGATTCCCTTCAGTCTGTGAGTGTGAGGTTGGATGGAAAGAATTATTCGTATTGGAATTATGTAATGAGAAATTTTCTTAAAGGTAAAAAGATGTGGGGATATGTTAGTGGCAATTGTGTGAGACCCGTGAATACTACTGAAAATTATGCTACTTTGATAGATACATGGGACGCCAATAATGCAAAAATTATTACTTGGATTAACAATTCTGTTGAGCATTCCATAGGTGTACAATTGGCTAAGTATGACACAGCAAAAGAGGTTTGGGATCATCTACAGAAGTTATACACTCAATCAAATTTTGAAAAGCAAGATCAATTGGAAAATGACATACTGACGAGCTATTCAAAGGTAATAATATGAGTATTCAGGAGTTTTATTCGACTATGACAAATCTCAGGATCAACTAGCTCTACTGAAGAAGATGATGAACTAAAAGCGGTTAATGTATGCATTGCTCATATAGGCGACAACGATTCTTTTGCAGCTTTTTATGGGCCTTCGCAGCGGTGATTTTGAAAGACTTGAGGTTCTATTCTACATCGTTCTCCCTTCCTTGATTGATTCATTGTCGGTGAGTTGTTGGTCAAGAAGTGCGTCTAAAGTCTAGTGTTGAAAAGGGAACTATTTCGACTCCGACTCTTACGTGTTAGCGAGACCTTCTCACCCACCCTCTAATAATCGAATAGGCCTTACACAAGGCCCGCCTCGACAGTGCGCTGCAGAAGAAGAAAGGTCATTGGAAGACTCGGTGTCCTAAGTTGAGATTGCAGAATCAACAACAAAGCAGCAAGAAGCAATCTCGCACTTTGAGGCCCGGCAATCATCATCATCTCGTGGTTATAGAGCATCCCGGTTATAGACCACCTCGTGGTTCTGCATCACCACGTCTAATATCTGCAGCGATTACCTCATCAGGTCCTTTCACATATCCAAGTACTGGCCGAGCAATTTGAGCAATTTCGAGAAGTTCTCTCCTTGACCACTAGCTATGTCATCTCCTCTTCCATAGGTCATTCTCTCCCTAGTGTGTCGGTGTATGTCATCTTCTTTATGGGTCTTGGATTCGGTGCTTCACATCACATGTCCCAGTGCATTCTTCGTCTTTTGCATATGTGTTTCCTTCGTCATCTATCCCTGTTATGACTGCTGATGGCACTCCTATGCCTTTAGTAGGTGTTGGTTCTGTTGTTACTCCTAACTTGTCTTTCCATAATGTTTATCATATTCCACAACTCACATTAAATCTTGCTTCTATACGTCAGTTATGTGACTCTAATTGTTTTGTTGGTTTTTCCTCTTCTTCCTGTTTTGTCTGGGATCCGTAGTCTCGTGGTCGATTGGGACAGTCGCAGAAGGGGGACTCTATGTTCTAGATGAGTTTAAAGTACCGATTCTTTGCCACTACTAGTGTTGATTTGTCTTCTTTTTGTTTGAGTCATAGCTCTTCTAGTTTTTATTTATGGCATTCTTGTCTTGGTCATGTTTCATCTTCTCGTTTGAGATTTTTAGTGTCCATGAGGGGCTTTAGGCAATTTGCAAACTTGTGATATTTTCGATTGTAGTGGATGTAAACCGCAAAATTTTCAACTTTACCTTTAATCAAGTGTTTATGTTTCTTCTTCTCCGTTTGATTTGATTCATTCGATGTATGGAGACCTTCTCCTGCTCCCACCAAAAGAGGGTCTCGATATTATGTTTCTTTTATTGATGATCATACACGTTATTGTTGGGTTTACTTAATGAAACATCGTTCGAATTCTTCGAGAAATACACCGCTTTTGAGCCCTTGTCAAAACTCAAAGATTCTATTGTTATCAAATGTTTTAAGTGTGATTTGGGTAGGGAATACACTTCTAACAAATTTTGTAAGTTGCTTGCCTTAGATGGAACTATTCACCAAACTTCTTGTCTGAGATACTCCTCAATAAAACGGTGTTGAGAAAGAAAACATAGACATATTGTTGAAACATTTCGATCTCTCTTGTTATCCGCCTTTGTTCTTAGTACATTTTGGGGTGAAGTCTGCTCGACAAAGAAGATGACTTTGATTAATACCATCCCATCTTCTCATATTTCGTATCTCTCCTTTCGAAAAATTGTATGGGTATGCCCCAGATTACTCATTCTTTAGAGTTTTGGTAGTACTTGCTTCGTTCTACGCCCTCATGTGGAATGCAAAGCAAGTTGTCCTCTCGATCCGCTCTTTGTGTCTTTCTTGGTTATGGTCAAGGTCAAAGGGGTATCGGTGTTTTGATCCAATTACTCAAAAACTTTATGTGTCTCGTCATGTTGTTTTTCTTGAGCATATACCTTTCTTTTCTATTCCATCTGCTACCTATGACTTGACTAGACCTAATCTTATTCATATTGATCCTTTTTCTGAAGATTCTGATAGTTTGTCGTCACAGGTTCCTACTACATCAGAACCCCCTTGTCGTGTCCTTCCTTCGTTATCTTTGTATTATACTCGTCGAGTGCGTACTAACACTTCTACAGTGCATCAAGCTCCCTCTCTCCCACGATCCCTCAAGCTCACGTGCGAGATTGTGGATCCACCTCACGTCAGACCCACCCAGATTCGTAAGTCCACAAAGTTACAGATTTTTCTTATTCTTGTTATTCGTCATCTTTTACTTCTTTTTTATCTTCTATTTATTGTCTCTCCGAGCCTCTTCTTCACGTAAAGAGACAATTCTTGATCCACGTTGGCGAGAAGTTATGGATGAGGAACTTTCTACTCTGCATAAGGCAGTACTTAGGATTTGGTTGATCTCCCCGGGTAAAGATCGTTGTTGGTTGTCGCTAGGTGTATAAGATCAAGACTCATTCGATGGGTCTATTGAGCGATACAAAGCTCGGTTGGTTGCAAAAGGATATTCGCAGCAAGTATGATATGGATTATGAGGAGACTTATGCTTACATTGCGAAAATGACTACTCTGCGTACTCTTATTGTTGTAAGCCGGTTAGAAATTGGGGTATCTCTCAACTTGATGTTAAAAATACCTTCTTGAATGGAGATCTCCGGGAAGAGGTTTATATGGAGCCCCTTCCAGGGTTCCCATGGTTTTAGGTATGTTTGCAGGCTCAATAAGGCTTTATATGGTCTCAAACAAGTACCACGTGCTTGGTTTGAGAAATTTTCTGTTGTGATCTCTTCGCTTGGTTTTGCTTCTAGCAGTAATAATTCTGCACTCTTTGTTAAGTGCACTGATGTAGGTCGTATTATTCTTCTGTTATATGTTGATAACATGATTATTACTGGTGATGATGTTCTTTGGTATTTCGAGTTTTGAAGATAGAGTTAGCTAGGCAGTTTGAAATGAAGGATTTGGGCCCTCTCAGATATTTCTTTGTTATTGAGGTAGCCTACTCGCCCAAAGGTTATCTTCTTTCTCGGTCAAGTATGTTGCGAGATATTCTTGAAAGCGTGCTAGACTTATTGATAATAAGGCATTGATACTTCCATTGAGGTTAACGCCAAGTATTCTTCTTCTGATGGTATATCTTTGTCAGATCCCACTTTATACCGTACTATTGTTGAAAGCTTTGTTTATCTCACTATTACTCGTCCTGATATTGCATATGTTGTCCATATTGTCAGTCAGTTTGTTGCTTCTCCTACTACAATTCATTGGGCATTTGTTCAGATTTTGCGATATCTTGAGGTACAATTTTTTGAGTCTTCTACTTCCATCAACCTCTTCTTTGGATACGCATGCATACTTTGACTACGATCATGGCGGTGATCCGACGGATCGCAAAGTCTCACATCGGGTTTTTGTATCTTTCTAGGTGATTCTCTCATTTCTTGGAAGAGCAAGAAACAATCTATTGTTTCTCAATCTTCCACTGAAGCAGAATATCGTGCTATGGCCTCTACTACCAAAGAGGTTGTTTGGTTACGTTGGTTACTTGCAGATATGGGAGTTTTTCTTTCTCGTCCCACTCATATGTATTATGGCAATAAGAGTGCTATTCAGATTGCTCAAAACTCAGTTTTTCATGAACGAACCAAACACATCGAGATCGATTGTCACCTTACATGTCATCATCTCAAGCATGGCTCCATCACTTTGCCATTTGTTTCCCCTTCTTCGCAGATTGCGATTTCTTTACCAAGTCGCATTCTATTTCTCGTTTTCGTTTCTCGTTATAAACTCTCGATGCTTATCATGATGCATCGTGAGTTTGAGGGGATGTTAATAAATATTATTTTATTTATTTACTTATCAAGGGTAGAATAGTCTTTCCAAACTTAGCCTATATATAGTTTGTTTGTAATTAGGTTTTATCAAGACTTTGTATTACTTTTCATTATGCGCAAGGAACCCTAGCCTTCTCTTTTTTTTTTATTCTTATTGCCCTTTGTGTTCGTCTATTCTATATTGTTTAACATGGAAGAGGCTAACTTCTCTTTTGACTTTTTGCGCTTGCATGTTTCGAGCCATGCTTGGACTGCTTTGGGGTAAGCATTCGTTTCAGTAAACTTTTCCCACCATTTGATTTTTATTCTCCTTACAATGTTTTGGAGAAAAATTGGTATTATCATCAGCATAGATGTGGAAGTCTCAACACATAATCCACAAGACCTTGAACATTTTTAAAATTGAAAAAAAGGCCATTCTTGTTCGAGAAAGAATTTGTTTCCATGGTTTTGAAATATTGAAAACCTTCAAAACAAGACTAGGAAGAATCTGTTCCTCAAGGCCAAAATATAAATACCGGTTTGAAACCATTTTGGAATTGAAAATCGGCATTTATGATCGAACATTATAAACCGGGAATGGGAAACTAGTCGAACATAGAAGACCATATACCATGCGGTTTGATATTCTAGATAATTAAATTTTGATGGAGAAATAGGATTTGATGTATTGATTTTTTGGATTCATGGGTGTTTACCCCATTCTTCGTAAGAAAGCACTTTGAAATTTTTAATTTGGAAAATCGGGATTGACTGAAGTTGACTTATGAGTAATTTCTCTGAAATTTGTATATTTTAGAATGAACTCATAATACGCTCTTGTCTTTTTTATGTTATGAGGCATGTACCAAAACCTTTTGAAAGTATTTGAGAGATGCAAATGCATATTAAGTTGACCAAGATTTTTCTAGATCTATGACTGGTAAAGTAATCAACTTGGTGTGGTAATGAAATTATGAAGGTTTGGTTTGAGATTGGAATTCATTAATGGCCAGTAATTTTAAGTTCCTATTTGGATAGCTTTTTTGAAATTTGTAGGGGCTGTTGAAGGTTGAACCTTTTGAGGAGTCTTAGGAAGACATGAGTCGAAATGTTTAACATGATTGAAATGTGGGCGAATTGGATTTTGAAAAGGATTTCTAGGACTAGGAATTGTCCAAGAACTTGAAAGGTGTTTTTGAGTTTGGATTTAGCTTGAAGAAGATGCTTGAGTCTTTTTTTTTAGAAGAGGTAGAACTTGTATCTTTTGAATCAATAGTTTGAAGTAAATATTGATCAAAAGATATTGTCTTTTTCATTTCTTTTCATCTCAAAATCATCTTTCATGATCTTACCCTATAAAAATCCTCTAGTTAAAAAATCAAGTAATACATTTGAGTTTCTTTGAATATGTTCAATTATCAAAATCAAAACATGGTAATATTGCTTGCCATATGGCAATAATTTGTTTTGAACTAGATTTTTTTACATCTTTTTGCAAAATTTCTTTTGAAGCTTTGCAATCGATTTTATTGATCAAATCATCTTGAAATTTTGTAATACATAAAACTATAGAAAAAGTTTCATTTTTAACTGTAGAATAATTCTTTGAGGTCGATCCATTTTTCGAATGGTAGTGTACCAATTGCTCATTATTGTCAATCTTCTATTTGAGAATTTTCCCATAGCCTAAATCTAAGGCGTCGGTTTAACAATAAAAAGGCTTTGTGATTAATAATATGAAGGCATGGAAGAGATTTGATTGCTCGTTTTGTGAATGGTATGCCATACCTTGCTCTTGACTATATGTTGGTGGATTTTTCTAATTTGATACAAAGGCTCACATAAGTGCTTAATGTTTGGAATAAAATCGGCAACATAATTGACGCATCCGAGTGAATTTTAGAGACTAGTTTTATCTAAGATTTCATTAGAAAACTTAGTAGAGAATTCAAACTTCTTTAAACTATGGTAAAAGTACATTGGTGATTTCATGTCCTAAAAAGTAGATTTTAGTTTGGCATACGACTATATCCTTTGTAGAAACTTGATTAATCCATTTGATTTTATAATTTTATAAAAATGTTCAAATGTTTGAAATGTTGTTCTAAACTCTTAGAGTATATTAAAACATCATACATACATATATATATATATATATATATATATATATATATATATATATATATATATATATATATTGAAAAACTTTGATATGAATTGAAAATACCATTCATGAATTTTTGAAATTCGGATGGAGTATTTTAATCCAAAAGGCATAACATTGTATTCATATTGTCCAAATAGAACATTAAAAACCATTTTGTATTTGTCTTGCTCATTAATCCGAATTTGACAAAATTGATTTCATATCAAATTTTGAGAATACAACTTGCATTATGTAATCTATTTAATAGATTTCTCATTTGAGATAAATGATATCTAATCCATTGAAGTACTTTATTTAACGGTTTGTAATTAATAACTAGTCTTGGAGCTCCTATTGCTATCTCACCTTGATTATTGATGTAAAAAGCAGAACAACTCCATGGATATTTGCCTGGTCTAATTAAACCCTTTTTTTTCTAAATCATCCATTTCTTTGATACAATTTTCAAGTAATTCTTTCTCAAATTCAAGAAAAATAAATAAATAAATAAAATTTGAGGGGATATTTGTAAACATTAAAAATTAAATTAAATAAGTACATTAACTAGGTCTATTTAAAATGAAGCCCACTTAAGTCTATTAAAACTCAAGTCTAGTAATTCTCATTTGTGTTAAAATATGCCCATGCAAGAAGTTTGCCCTACTTTTCAAAATCTATAATTATATTTAGAAAATATTTAAAGCCGCATGTGCTCATGGGCTCCAAAGTCATATTATCCAAACTTATTTCAATTCAAGTCATATTTCAAAGATGCTAAAAGACCAACGTGCCCATTTGATTGCAAAACCGCTAATTCAAACACAAAATTATTTTATTATGATCTTTGTTATATTAAGATACTTTTTCCATGATATCATTTATTAAGATATTGTTTTATTATGATACTATTTTATGAAAAATGTTTATTCTTTGTTTTATTTTTGATATTGTACACCAATTTTCGTTACATTAAAACATGTTTGGCTAGGTTATTTTAAACTCTTTTTTTCTCAAACTCATTTTCAACCTCATATTTCATGGAACTCATAAATTTTATCAACTTTTTAACCACACATTTCACAAACATTTGTCAAAATCTCTTAAAAAAAACTACTCTTATACTCCACCAAACAAACACTTACACACATTCAAAATAAATGTTTTATGGTTGAAGTAATGATATCGTTTCAAAATGCTCCATTAGGGGGTACAAGATTATTGATACTATTTTCAATTTATGATATTGTTCTTTTATTGGGTTGTAATTTTTGTGTGTGATATTGTTTTATTAACATACTGTCATGTATGATACTGATGTACTGAGATACTTTTATTTATGATAATGTTTTATTAAGATACTGTTTTAATAAGATATTTTTATTAATATACTATTTTATTTAGATATTGTACATGCTATGATTTTCTGTTAAAATATAACATTCGTGCTCACCTAAGTATGTGCGTTTGACAGTGTTATATTTTCTTAATCTTTACCCATACAATATTGTTATATATGATACTGTTATTATGATATTGATACAAATGTGATTCTAATACTGTTTTCTATATATGATACTGTTTTATTAAGATACTATTCTTATGTTTGGTTGGAATTTTCTATTTTGAGTGTGTGTATTATTGTCCTTGTTTATAAAAATATTGAAAATAATGTGATTGTTATATTAATATAATAATGTACTTCTAATACTAATATATTAAGATACTTTTATTAAAATACTGAAATATTGTTCTTAATAAAACATTGTTTGTGATAATGTATTGTGAAATATTGTTCTTAATAAGATACCGTTTTTAATACTGTTTTCTATGATACAATATCAAACAATATACATGAATGTGTAATAATAACATCCTGAGACACATAAAAATGTTGATGTATGTGAAACAAATATTGATTTCTTTTATTCGACCAAAAATTGATTGCAAAACAATTGTGATCATATATATAAAAAAAACAATATCTCTAACAAAAACAACTTAATTCAAGAAAAATAAGAGATGCCATTTATAATAAATTATTCAACAACAAAATAACATTCAAGAAGCAATTGTTTCTAAAATATTGCAATCCATAGACTATCCAATACTTCTTAGAATCACCGTCATTATCTGATAACAATGGCAAGCTGTTAAAGTTTAAAACTTTATTTTTTTTTACATGATTATGAAGAAGAAAATTAGTAAAAAAACTGTGAATATACTATTATTACTCACAAAAATAGTGAAAAATGTCGGGTGGCTGGCGATGAGTGGCGAAACGCCAAAGACGATGTGCAATAGCCAGCGGGAGGTGCGAGAGAAAAGCGGTGTACCACGCGTTCTTTGTTGAAGTTTAAATCAAGTTTAATTCTAATTAATTTGGGTCACGGGGTAATTACGAGATTAATTGAAATATGGCTAAAGTAGTATGACTTAATGACAATTTTGAAAAATATTTTGACCTAATTTGGAACTAATCACCTACGATGATTTATATGTAATTTTTCCTTATATTTAATAATAATTTAAACATAATGGTGGTTACAAGATTTATCTATAAATAGGACATTAAGTCCAAGAGAAATTAGAAGTTGAAGTTCAAAAGAAAAACCACGAGTCTAGAAGCAAGTCCGGAGAAAATCCCAAGTCCAGGGAAAAAATTCAAATTTTAGAAAATCTTAAAAGATCAAAGTCTTTTTCGAATCAAGTCAAGTCCAAAATTATCAAAATTTTCTTCATAAGCCATCCTAAGCCTTGAAGATTCAAGCAAATAAAGTTCCCAACAAGTCTCAGAGTGCATGATTCAAGCTACGTGGCCCCTCGTCTTCAACACTAGAATCGTTAATCAGATGATTGTACAGCTATGCAGCCACAAGAAGATCTTCTACTTTGTAATTTTACAAAATTTCAATTTAGAACAATTTCTATAATTTTAATACACGAAATTCGTTGTACTTAGTCGTGTCAATAAAACTTCTATAAGAGAAAAATGTTAAATTGTTGTGCTTTAAGTAGATGTAATTGCTATGTGGTGTGAAAAAATTGAATAAAAATAAAGATAAAAAAAATAAAAAAATGACTTATATAATTTTATGACATTGAACAAATCTTATCATGTTTTTATTTAACATAAAAATATATAAAAATTAATTTGCAAATTATGTGGCTTTTGTTTTCGAATGATAATAAAACGCTACATTAAAATACGAAGAATATAGTTGTATATAATATTTGTAGTTAATAATCGAATGGTTCAACTAAATAAAAGTATTTGAAGATCAAGTAGAGGTGAACACGATTAGTTTGAGCAGTTTTGTTCTATTTTCAAACCAAACTATTTAAAACGGTTTGAAAAATTGCAAACTAAACCAAACCATTTCATTTTTCAAACCAAACCAAACCATATTTTACGGTTCGGTTCAATTATAAACCACGATTTATCTGTCGATATAATAATAACGCATTTAAAACAAGTTAAAACATAAGTAAATTGGCATAAAATTCTCAATACAAACTTAAACGAAAACTTTTTAAATATAAATGTTACATTACATTAATATTTGTCTCAATTGTTACATTACATTAATATTTGTCGTAGAAAAAAATGAGAATGGAAAGAAAATGACAGAAATTAGCAGATAACTTAGCCCAATATTTAACATGTGGATTAGGGGCTAGTGATCCAATAGTTTGGCCAAAATTAAATAAGTCAGTCCAATAAATTATAGAGAAAACTTAGGGTCTGTCACTAATCATGCGCTAATGGGCTCGGAAGTCATGTGTCCCAAACTTATTTCAATTAAAATCATATTTCAATGCTAAAATACCAACATGCCCCTGCAATTGCAAAACTACTAATTCAAACACGATAGTATTTTCTATGAAACTGTTTTATTAAGATATTGTTTTCTATGAAACTGTTTTATTAAAATACTATTTTATTAATATAGTGTTTTATTTATATATTATGCTATGGTTTTCTGTTAAAACATAACATTTGTGCCCACTTAAGTATGTGCTTGATAATAATGTGCTTCTGATACTATTATATTGGCTTAATTTCTTTAACCATATGATATTGTTATATATGATACTGTTATTAAGATACCGATATTAATACTAATGTGTATACTTATCGCTTTGTTTTATTAAGATAATTTATTATGATATTGTTATTCTGTTGGGTTAGAATTTTGTATTTTGAGTATGTTGAATAATGTTCTTGTTTCCAAAGCTATTGATACTAATTTGCTCGTTATATAATAATGAGCTTTTGTTACTAAAATATTAAAATACTTTTATCTGTGATATTGTTATATTAAGATGTAGAAATAATGTTCTTGATAAGAAATTGTTTGTGATATTGTAATGCAAGATTTTGTTCTTAATAAGAAATTGTTTCTAATGCAAGATATTGTTCTTAATAAGATATTGTTTGTGAATTATTTTAATAAGATACTATTTCTATGATACAATATCAAACAAAAAATCATGAATCTATGACAGTAACATTTCGAAACATATAAAAATATTGATGTATGTAAAATAAATATTGCTTTTATTTATTCGACCAAAAAATATTACAAAACAATTATGTTCATATATATCAAAAAAATAATATCTTCAACAAAAACAATATATTTCAAGAAAAATAAGAGAAATCATTCATAAAAATTGAATGCACCTGCAAAATAACATTCAAAGAAGTAATTGTTTCCAAAATTTTGCAATACATGGATTGCCTTATTTGTGATACTTTTTTTTTTTATTAAGATACTATTTTCTATGATACAGTATCAAATAACACACATGAATGTGTGACAGTAACACTCCGAAATATTGATGTATGTGAAACAAATGTTGTTGTTTTTTTATTCGACCAAAAATGATTACAAAATAATTGTATTCATGTATATCAAAAAAATAATATGTCCAACAAAAACAACACAATTCAAGAAAAATAAAAGAAATTATTCATAAAAACCTAAATTCACCTACAAAATAACATTCAAGAAACAATTGTTTCCAAAATTTTACAGTCCAGTGACTGCCAAATACTTCTTAGAATCACCGTCATTATCAGATAACAATAGCATATTGAAAAACATTATATTTTACATGATTGGGAAGAAGAAGAACATTAAAAAACTGTGAATCCACTATTATCATTCACAAAAACAATGAAAAAGTTTGGGTGGTTGACGATTCGTGAAACACCAAAGTGATGAGGTGCAATAGTCGACGTGAGGCGCGAGAAGAAGATCGTAGCCCACGTGCGTTGTTCTTTGAAGTTTAAATCGAGTTTAATTCTAATTAATTTCGATCATGGGGATAATTACGTAATTAATTGAAATATGGTCAAGTAGTATGACTTAATAGAAATCTTGGAAAGAGGTTTGACTTAATCTGGAACAAGTCACATACGAGAGACAATTTCCTCTAAATTAAAAACGGTTCGGTTTGATTTAAGTAGTTTTTAAACATTAAAACCTAAATCAAACCATTTTCAAACTGTTCGGTTTGGTTTAAAGCCTAAATGTTGACGGGTCCACGTGAACCCAAACCAACGAGGTTCAAACCAACAAATTTGATTCGATTTGCGGTTTGGTGATTTTTTTTGCAAATTTCTAGAATCAAGTTTGTGACAAAGTTATTGATTTATTTTTTTATAATCATAAAATAAAAGTTTAAATTTTCTTTTTTAAGTAATAAAATTAATAACTTTATTTAGCACGTTTGTTAATAATTATGAGTTTAAATATTAGTTATTTCATAATAGTTTCTTAAATATATACAAAAAAATTTACGTATATTATCAAATTGGTCAATAAAGTTTTAATTCAAAAAAAAAAAAAAAACTCGTTATTTTTCTTTATTTGTTTATAAAAAATAAAGGTACCGAACCATTTGCACTTTTTGCAAAAATTTGGAACCCAACTGCAATTTTTTCTTATTAAAGTTAAGAATATATTAGTTTTTTTCGTCAAATAAGAACTAATTGTGCACCAAAACACATATGTTAAGGATGTTTGTACCAAAAAAAACTAACGTTAGAGAGTATCTTTGCATTGAGGTCAAATATTAGGGACTATTTGCCCCAAATTTTCTATTTATTGGTGGCAAAAGTAAAATAAAATGGAAACGATTGGAACAAAAAATTATTTGAGTGACTAAAATAAACATTTTCGGAAAGTTAGTGACTTCCTGTGTTTTTAACTCAATTGCAAATATTTGTTTTCGGACTGGGATTGTTTTGCGGACTTTGTTTGGACATCGAGCAAGTGCCGTAACGGCGTCGCTTTTTCAGTACCAGGCCCCCAAATCTCTCTTTCAAACTGAAATGACAAGAGAAGAAGCTCAAACAAAATGTCGGCGATGAGGACGGAGGACTGGCAGTGGGAGAATGCCACTGCCGGCGCCGTCGCCGGCCTCGCCACCGTCACCTTCTCTCATCCCCTTGACGTCGTCCGAACTCGCTTCCAAGGTTTGTGCGATCTCTATGCACATAAACGCTTGTATATATGGCACCATACATGAGGATTTATAAAATGAGGACGATTTATGTTTTACAGTGAATGATGGCCGGAATAATCTCCCGGTCTACAGGAACACTCCTCATGCTCTCTTCACAATTGCTCGTACCGAGGTTTGTTATTTTTCCATTTCGAAGTGCAAAATCACTTTACATTAGAGTAATTTTCATTTTCTTCCATCAGTTTTGTGATCAAGTACGCTGTTTTTTTTTTTTTTTTTTTTTTTTTTGCAGTGGATTTATTATTCTTATACTTGTCTTCATAAAGAAGAAGCTTGATGAAAACAACAGGACACATTGTTTTGGATTGATAAAATTGGATTCTTGCAACAAAAGCATATCTAGTATTTATGCTATCTAGAAAAGAGCTTACATAATGCAAAAGAAATATGAGTAAAAAACTTTTCTATTATAGAATGAGTTGGAACTGATCGTAAAATACTTTTTGAATGAAGTTATGATCTAGTTCATGGCATTGAGAAACGGCGAGTTATATTGCTCTCCTCGTAGAAGTCTTGTGAAGGCCAATTAACTATGGCCTCAGAAACTAGACTACCGCAAGCTCCCCTCGAGGGAGGAACAATCTTGAAAGAAAAGTTTAACAAACTGAAGAAGGAATATTTAATACTGTTGAAAAAGGAAATTTTACTTTACTATTTAAACTTGGTTTTGTACAAACTAACAAACAAAAGAAAAGTAATAACAAAATAGAAAAAGCGTAGCTGTTAATTCCCTGCATCGGCTCTTTAAGACTTTAACTAAGGACCATGATACTTGGACTCTGGCATGGATGTCAAGTGCGAATACATGTACAAATTCCAGATTCATTAAACCTTTGAATTAAGAACACGTCTTTGGACTCTGTTCTGGTACAAATTCATTAACAGGGGTGATTGTGAGAACGCTTTTTTGGTGTGAGTGCACATGAACAACTTCTTTTCTTACTGTTGTTCGTTTCATTTCAGAAATATGCTTTGTTTTTTCTTGTCCTTTTCCTTCTAGCTCTACCTCTTATTTTTAAGAGTCATCTTCAATTTTTCATTTTTTTGCTTCAGGGTCTTAGAGGGTTATATGCAGGATTTTACCCTGCTGTTCTCGGGTCCACTGTTTCATGGGGTTTATATTTCTACTTGTAAGTGGCTTGATCGAGTTATGTCTTATTCATTATTGTGTAACTTCACTTACGAATCTTGCTGGTTTGAACAATCAAGGTTCCTTTGTACTTGGAACACTCAATATGAGTATGGAGACATGTATAATTGCACTTTAATGTGTTAATACATGCATCTATATTTAGCAAACTTTAATTTTCCAGTTGCCTTCATTGTGTTGATGTTCTCTATGAATACATGCTTTATGTTTTCCTTTCCATTTATATATATACAAGTTGTTTGTTGAGGACATATATCTATGCTCGTATGATTTATTTGAACATCTGCAGTAACAATCTGCAAGCAATTTTACTTTCTCGTACTGCAATTGCTTTACTGTTTTATGTAATTGACCAATGTTTTTGTTTCTAGTTGCATTTGCGAATCCTTATGGCCTTGTATTTGTAGTCCAAATTTGTATATATTATTTACTCAACACAAATTTTAGCTTTTTTTTGGTATTGCTTAAAAAGTTGCTATAAGGTTAAGGTCAAAGTCAACGATTAATTTTACCACTAACTTTTATCAACTTTTATCAAAATCTGCTAAAATGTTGATTTTTAGCAAAACCAAACAAGCACTTAATATAAACGTTTCCTCATTAGTTCTTAATTTCTTATATTCTGAATTCTTGAAGTTTTAAGTATAATAATCATGAAGAATGTGCTATGTTGCTCATTCTTTTTCTTACTGTTTTTATGGTTATCAGCTTCCTCGTAATGCATTCAGCCACCAATTAGACTGCTTATACTTTGATCTGTGTGTGGAAAATCTGGATTTATTGTTATGTTTTTTAGGGCTTAATTGGCTAAAATAAACAGATTTAGTCAATTTAGTCATTGACTAAATCTAGTAGATTAGCAGTTTTATTGTGCATTCCTTGATTTAAGGGATTGTTATTTTTATTTATTTATTTTCTTATTTAGGAAGATTTGTACCGGAGACGAGCTGCTCTTTTCCTATAAATTTCCTTGAATTTTGTACTGAAAATTTATTGAGAATAAAGATTAGACATTCTCCTAAATTATCTTTATGGTATCAGAGTTAGAAATCTGATTCTACCTCTCTAAAATGGTAAAATACAGTGTTGCCATGATCGGAGATAATTTTGAATCTCCAACTTCCGACCATTCCCAAGTCCAAGTTGAGATACCTAATCCTTCTTTCATCAGTACTCTTTTCGGTAGTGATCTTTCTTCTCTTCATATCACAACCTACAAGTTGGATGGAAAAAACTATTTGCGGTAGGCACAATCTGTCAAGATTGTAATATGTGGTCGAGGCAAACTTGGTTACATCAAAGGTGAGCTTGTGCTTCCTCACCAACCAGTCCCACCTACAACGTTTGGATGGTTGGAAACTCTATTGTTCTCGCACGGCTTATCAACTCTACATGGAGCCAAAGATTAGTCGTCGCTATCTATTCTTCAAAACAGAAAAGAAGTATGGGATGCAAATTGCATAATGTATTCAGATCTTAGTAACGCTTCTCAAATATTTGAACTCCGGACAAAGCTAAATGATTTAAAACAAAGTACAAATTCAAATGACTCAATATTTTTCTAATTTCCAAGATTTATGACAAGAACTTGACCTTGATTCTGGTTGTGCCGAGTGTATTGTCAAACAACGGCGCAAGCTTGAAAGTGAGCGGGTGTATGATTTTTTGGCTGGGCTTAATCGGAATCTTGATGAAGTTCGTGGTCGTGTGGTGGCTCGAGCTCCTTTTCCTTTTCCTTCGACTAAGGAGGCATTTGCTAAAGTTCGATGTGAAGAAGGATGTCGTGGGTGATGTAATCGATGATCCTCCTCCTCATTCATCTAACTTAGAAGGTCAACCTGGCAAACCAAGAACTTTACTCCAAATGGGAAATCCAACCATGATCCACGCATGAACAAGCGAGGTGAACGACTTTGGTGCGATCACCGCAAAGAAACCTAGTCATACCCGTGAGAAGTGTTGGAAACTCCACGGCAAACCTCCAGATTGGAAGCCAAGGGGAGCAGCAGAGAGTCGTGGTTTACCTCAGCTGAAGAAACACCACAACCTACACCTGAGACAAATCAGTTCAGCAAAAGACAGTTAGAGCTGCTTTAAAAAAGGTTTAGTTCTTCTTCAATAGCACCATAGTCCCCTCAACATGATCTTATAGCAGCTCTTTTTGCTTTCCTCCAGTCATCTTTGTGTTTGGCTCTTCATCACCACCAATGTTTGTCACAAACCTATCCATCGGACCTCTAATGGCTCTCCTAGAATCATCTGCCTTATCATTCTTCCCATGATAAGAACCAAGTTCAACCATATCTTCAAATTCTTTGTTGTGCAAGTCTTTTGCAATTTTCCCACTTTCAAATAATTAATAATCTCCTTTTTCACATCTTCAGCAATCCCAGGACACGAGGCTATATTTTTGTGTGTACAAGCCAAATGATCATTCATCCGCTTAACCCTTCCGGTAATGATTTGCAAAACATACGCTCAATGCGAATGTATATTTTTTATCACCGCTTGTTTTCGACTTCCCTTCCATATTTCCAATTTGGATCGTTTCTATTATCCTTCCCCATCCTAAAAATAGAAAGACAACCAAAAATAAACATCAAAAATTTATTCAAGCAAATAAGCAATTAGTCAACCACAAATCTATAATAAAAAGTTATGTAGAAATTCAAACAGAAAAAGAAAAACAGGCCCATGAAAAAAAAAAAAAAAAGGATGATGACACATAATAATCTTTTGAAAATCAGATAGATCTATCTCGGTCCTCAATCGCATTGTAAAATAGGTATTTATTAAGAGTTTGAATTTCATATATTGGATGGCAAAGATGAATACTTTACAAACCACACGTAGATATTAACCGTAACAGAGGACAAATTTGGGTAATGAAAGATGTCTTTCAAAAAGAAGTTATTGCTCCATAATCTAAACAAGTCAAGAATCAAACCCCAAGCATAAATGGCATCCAACCACCAATTCAAAGAAGAATATATTATAATATATTTATACACGATTATAAATTTAGAAAACAGATTTTTTCAAAAATTAGATTATAAATTTCAAAAAGAAATTCGAAAATGATTAAAAAAAGAGAAATGCAAAAACCAAAAAATAGAGAGAAACGTTGAGAAGAAAACAAATTTAAGTAAACA
This sequence comes from Forsythia suspensa, assembly GCA_023638005.1. Lineage (NCBI taxonomy): Eukaryota > Viridiplantae > Streptophyta > Magnoliopsida > Lamiales > Oleaceae > Forsythia > Forsythia suspensa. The sequence continues at coordinate 13,338,402 of CM042664.1, read as the reverse complement.
AATTTCAGTAAACCAAAAAACAAAGGTGGAGTCTTGAACCAACCGACCAAGAAAAAGAGAAGAAAAGAGAAGAGATTACTTCGAGAAGAGAGAGAAAGAGCAAGAAAACAAATTAAAAAGATTTTAAAAAATACCTGACGAACTCTTGCGCTTGTCGTCATTTGGAGAAGAGAAGAAAGAATGAGGAATTGTCCAAGCCCAAGCTGTCGGATGATTAATTAGGGTTTTTTTAGTTTTTTATTCGTTTATTAATGGGCTTTGTTTATTTGTTTTCAATTTATTAAAGAGCTGGAGGGAAACCCTTTTTAAAAAAAAGCCCATGCCATAAAAATAGCCCAATATTATAGATTATAGCCTCACGCCTCAAAACGTATGAGGTGCGAAGTGTACGCCTCAGTTTATGAGGCGCAATTTGGACCTAAAATAGCACTAATTTATAGCATTGAGGCGTGTTATGTGCGCCTCACAGTGAGGCGCGCCTCCGCCTCGCCTTTTTAAACCATGCTATGGATGTAACCTTCTTTGAGAATCAACCTTGGGGAGAACTCAAACACAAATGAATGTGGTTTTGGCTACCTAGCACATCACCGAGTCCATCTTTATCTAACGAGTTGGGAACCGAGCCTCCTTCAAAAGAGTCATCCCATGAGCCATATAACTCTTCATCCGACCCTACTTTGCCTTGATCGAGCCCACCGCCTATCTTCACACCCAAAGTTCAAAAATGCTCCCTAACACACACTCCAGAAATCCACAATTAGACTACTACCAACAAAGAGTTACATGTTTATTCTAAGAGGAAAAGAGTCCTAGAAGAGGAGTCTCCCATACTCCCTGAGCAAACTCAAGAGTCCAATCCGACTAATCCAAGTTCAGAACTTCTGGGTAATACAATTCATAACTCTCATACTGATAATGACTTGGGCATTCCTATTGCATTAAGGAAAGGAGTAAGATCCTGCACACAACATCCTATACATCAGTTCATTTCATATAAGGGATTGTCTTCTCAATATCGTGCCTTTGTTACTAATCTATCTATTGTTGAAATACCTAAAAGTGTTCAAGAAGCTCTAGAAAAACTTGAGTGGAGGACAGCTATTGGAGAAGAGATCAGAGCTCTTAAGAAGAATGGCACATGGGAACTCTCCAACCTGCCACAAGAAAAATGACCTGTGGGATGTAAATGGGTCTTCAACGTCAAATACAAACCAGATGGAAGTATAGATCGGTATAAAGCCGGATTGGTAGCAAAAGGATTCACTTAAACTTATGGTATCGACTACCAATAAACCTTCTCACCAGTTGCTAAGTTAAATATTGTTCGTGTTCTACTCTCACTAGCTACTAATCTTGAGTGGCTCCTACATCAAATGGATGTCAAGAATGCTTTCTAAATGGAGACCTAGAGGAAGAAGTGTATATAGAAATTCCACCTGGGTTTTGAGACCAAGAACAACACAAAGTGTGCAAAACTTGAAAATCACTTTATAGCTCAAACAATCACCAAGAGCTTGGTTTGATAGATTCACAAGAGATCCAAGCAATATGGATACATACAGGCAAGCCGATCATACCATGTTTGTCAAACACTCTATGGGTAGGAGGATTTCTATCTTTTTGTTTATGTAGATGATATAATTATTACCGGAGATTTCCATGAAGAAATTGAAAATCTAAAGAAGGGACTCGCGAAAGAATTTGATATTAAAGACCTAGGATATCTCAAATATTTCCTAGGCATGGAGGTAGCAAGATCAAGAGTAGGTATTGTAATTTCTCAACGAAAGTATGTCTTGGACCTACTTAAGGAGACAGGTATGTTAGGATGTAAGCCGGTCGACAGCTATGGAACCAAATTACAAAGCATGCTTAAAAAATGATAGTCTACCCATTGATAAAGGTGAGTACCAACGCCTAGTGGGGAAACTCATCTATCTCTCCCACATTGGGTTCGAGCATTGGGTTCATTGATAGCTTTGTAAGTTAGTTTATGAATGATCCGAAAGAAGTTCACAAAGAGGCAAAGAAATGTAATTCTAAGATATCTAAAAATGTCACAAGAAAAGGGTTGTTTTTCAAGAAGAATACCAACAAAGAGATTGAGATCTTCACCGATGGTGATTGGGCTAGAAACATTCATCGATAGAAGATCTACAACTGGCGATTGTACCTATGTTTGGAGAAATTTAGTCACATGGAAAAGTAAGAAGCAGACAATGGTAGCAAGGAGTTGTGCCGAAGCAGAATTTCAAGCTTTAGCACAAGAAATCTACGAAGGAATGTGGCTGAAGAGAATTCTTGAAGAATTGAAAATCACAAACACTTCAATGAAAGTATTTTGTGATAACATGGCTGTAATCAGTATTGCTAAAAATCCAGTCCATCCTGATAGAACAAAATATGTGGAGTTGGATCGACATTTTATCAAAGAGAAGATTGAGGGTGGCATACTTAGTCTCAACTATACTTGAACAAATCTTCAAATAGTTGATGTTCTTACAAAAGACTTTCCAAGAGTTAAATTCGAACCACTAATATCCAAACTGGGGATGATTGACATTTACTCCTCACCTTGAGGGAGAGTGGAAAATCTTGATTTATTGTCATGTTTTTTAGGGCTTAATTGGCTGAAATAAACAGATTTAATTGACTAAATCTGTTAGAATAGCAGTTTATTGTGCATCCCTTGATTTAAGGGATTGTTATTTTCATTTATTTATTTCCTTATTTAGTAAGATTTGTACAGCAGACCAGCTGCTGTTTCCTATAAATTTCCTTGAATCTTGTACTGAAAATTTATTGAGAATAAAGATTAGACATTCTCCTAAATTATCTTTACTGTGTTATGAGTTTGTATAGTATTATGGAATCCTGTTTGATGGATTTTACTTTTCTCAGCTACAGCAAAGCCAAGCAACGGTATATGAGAACCAGGGAGGAGCTGAGCCCAGGTCTTCATCTTGCTTCAGCTGCTGAAGCAGGAGCTTTGGTTTGTCTTTGAACTTCTAATCCTTGAAATAGGAAGCATAGTGTATATCCATTTGATCAGCATGCCATGTAGAAGAACTGCAGGGTCCTTGGTATGGAAAGTTTACTTTACCAAAAAAATTTAAACAAATCTTAATAACATCTTTATACTGCATATTACTTTTACTGTCTTAAAGTATTTCTCATTCAAGCTTTCAGAATTGAAAAGGAAAGGAAAAGGATGCACTGTTTTCATCAAGTGAAAAGGCTGTTTTTCATCGACAAAAGGCATAGAAAGTAGACATTATATTATTTAAAATTCAAAGTAAAGAAATTGTTGAATACTCAACACTGTTACCATGGGCCAGGGCTAATGTAAAATTGAGTTGCTTTTATTGTCTTTTTTCTTGATGAACTGAAACACAACTAAATTTGTCGGTAATGCTATTAAATCGCTGCACTCTGATTGGGACATACGTGCTTTGAGAATCACCATACTCAAAATTCCCAGTTTAATGTCTTGAAAGGGTTTAAGATGTTTAGAATTCTTCATTGCCTATGGAGTAGGGCCTGACACTAATTTCATTGAAGGTGCTCTTGCTAGCACATTCAAGCTTTTGATATGCTGTGCGGCCCTACCTATATTACAAATTCTCAAACCTCCATGATATTATTAGGCATTCGTGATATCAGCAAATGCACCAATTTCTATTTTGCTCATGGAAGTAACCTGGTGGCTATTTCAGGTAAGTCTTTGCACCAATCCTGTTTGGCTGGTGAAAACAAGATTGCAGCTTCAGACTCCTCAGCAAGTGCGTCCATATTCTGGGTTTCATGGTCTGCTCTGATCTTATGTTAACTTGCTGTATGCATGCTTTCTTGAAAAATATAATCGCCGTTATCATTTATTTGGTTGCATGTGTCGGTGATTTCCAAGATTAAAATTAGAGAAATATCCTTTTATTTTATTTTATTTGGAGTGCTGCTTGTATTCCTATCTCATAAATAATTTTATGAAGTCAGAATTATGTTGGTTTTAAATTTGCATTTTCTTATACCATTAGCTTAGAGTACATGCCAACGTTGTGCTCCCCACCCCCCATCCCACCCTCTCTCTGGTTCACGTTACTATTTATTTTCCGTTAGTACATTGATTGAACTCTAATACGATTAAGTTATATCTCTTTTTGGTTCATGTTACTATTTATTTTCTGCTAGTTCCTAGGCCAGACTCTAATATGATTACAGTATTAACTTCTATAAAATATTAGAAAGAGAGATTTTGCATTGCACATGTTTGGGAATGCATAAATTATAATTTTAGCTAGTTAAACTGGTCAAACATACTTTTTATCTACACATTTCATAGGACCCACAACTTACAAACCACTTTTTATCCACACATTCACCAACAACTTATAATATAAGCACTTAAAAAATAATTTCAGCACTACCAAACCGCTTAAATGAATAGGCTTAACTTCTATCACATGTCGAACATCCTTTCCAGCTCTCCATCTCGTTCTTATGTATGTTATTGAGCTTCTATTGTCCATCGCTCATATCAGCGTGAACACAAATTGGTACTAATTATTGTGAGGACACTAAAGAACCCCTCATACAGTAACCTGTTCAAGGTTGGTGGGGATTTGAGCCAAAACATAAAGCTCTTGGGTCTGATGGCACAAATATCTAACAGGTTAGTCAGCTAATTAAACACTGGTGCGTCTTGGCATAAAAACCGTGTAATGATTGAGGATCGAATGAGCTGTTCATATTCCAACGAGGCCGTTGATTGATGTATCTTAGTGCATTTAATCCACTTGTGCCAGTGTAAGATATTGTTCTGTGTGGGTGAGGGTGGACATGAGTGTGAGTTGGGTGCATTGTCGTTAAATCCTTGCAAACCGAGCTGCCAGGGACGATTGTTGGATATACATTGACTTTATCAATGTGCAATTAAGGTGATGGATGTTTCAATCTTCATATAGAGTGTTAAACATCTATGAACAGAATTAGATATTTGGCAAATTATTGATTGCAATTCTTTTTGCCTTTTAGAAAAGCTTGATTATTATTGGGTTCTGTTGGTGCAATTATTTTTTAAGGCTTTATGCTATTTTTGAACCGCTCATAGTAACTCTGCGTGGTCCTCTCGTTTCTTGGGGATTTCAGATGCTTTAAGAACCATAATGAAAGAAGAGGGATGGAGAGCACTCTACAAAGGTCTGGTGCCTGGTCTTTTCCTGGTTTGTCTTTTCTCTTATGCCTTTTTTATCATTGTTTTTTTTCTATTTTATGTCCATTATCTTCTACAGTTACATGGAAGCCAGTTGTTCTGCCATATATGTTTGTTGTGCTTGATGTTCTACATCCTTGGAATACCGATGTTAAGGAAAGAGGATAAAGTTTCACCATGAATTTTGGAATACAGTGTACTTACTGGTTTTGGTGCTGTTCAGCAGGTTACACATGGTGCTATTCAGTTCACAGCATACGAGGAACTTCGCAAATTTGTTATCAATTTTAGGACTGACGAAAGTGAAAATAATTCTATCACTGCTGATACTTCACTGGTGAATCTCGAAAACCAATGCTTATAAAATGGTCACAGGAACATTTTCCTTGTTTATATGTTCTCATATATGCATCCATACCTTTCTTGAATATACTTGGCCAGGGAATGTCTGATCGCCTTCCCATTTATTATAAAATCAGATCATCCTGTCTTTTGAAATACCAGCTGCCATTCTCTTTATAAGTGATCTTTTTCCTGCTACTGGTTATAGTTTCAGAGCACTTTGTGCGTGCTTGACAGGATTCGTTTGATTATGCAATATTAGGGCTTCTTCAAAACTAGCTGCCATTCTTTTGACATATCCATTTCAGGTATGTATAAGCACAAAATAGCTTTATAAAGATGTATAGTTATTAGCCTAAACTTCATCTTCATAAATTTGATGGTCATTTACTATACCTTCTTTTTTCTTTAATGAACGTAATTGGGTGGCGTCTATCAGGTTATCCGAGCTCGCTTGCAGGTAAGAAATTTTGAATACCTATTCTATATATCTATAATCTATGTACAGTTTTCTAGTTCAAAGTTTTCAGCTAAGGGAGCGGCGAGACTTGCAGTGCGATTCATTTGGTAAATAATTCTTTTGAATCTCGCCTTTGCAATAACTAAATATCATCCTTTCCTCTGTAGCAACGACCAAGCACTGAGGGGATTCCGAGATACATGGATAGTTGGCATGTAGTGAAGGAGACATCGAGGTGAGCATGAACTTCACCTTACAAATTTTACTGAATTACCTCTTATGGATCCATTCACTACTAATATACTATTGCTATACATCGTGATCCATGCTCACCTTACAAATTTAACTGAATTACCTCTTATGGATCCATTCACTCCTAATATACTATTGCTATACAACGTGGTCTTTAGCAGTTAAAACACTCGGGCCATAAGAAACTCACATGTCACTAATGCTTTCAATGTGGGTGAACAGAACCTAGTATTACTGTCTGCTCTTTTGATTGCTGACTACAGAATTGATTACTGTTCTATGATTTTCTTAAATAACAACAAACCATATCATTTTTGTCCACTTTGGCTCACAGGTTTGAGGGTCTACGAGGTTTCTACAAGGGTATCACTGCAAACGTGCTGAAAAATGCTCCTGCTGCTTCAATTACATTTATAGTTTATGAGAATGTATTAAATATGTTGAAATTCTCTAGGATGAAAGATTAATTATTTCACTTATTAATTTTTTTTTTTGCGTAGGGTTCCCTTCACTGAAATTCTTTTGGTAGCATTATCGTAGTGAAATTTGTAATGTTAAAGTGAGAAAAAAGATAACATAAAACAAAAAGTAACACTATTTGTTGCAATGGCAAATCGTTAGATTATGTATAATCCGATGTGTCTACCGTCGACTTAACCCAATGGTGATATGGGTGAACGGCTAGAACAGAAATTAGATACATTGTGTTTCCAAAGTTAGCATGGCAAGAAATGTTACGTCTGTCTGAGAGTTTTTTTACCAAAAAGATATAACATAATTGAGCTGAAGGTTGTAATTTAGCGTGTTCACAAAGCTGTAACTGAACAAAACACTAAACTAAAAGCCAATGACCTTACAAAGGTGGCAAGAAATGTTACGTCTGTCTGAGAGTTTTTTTTTACCAAAAAGATATAACATAATTGAGCTGAAGGTTGTAATTTAGCGTGTTCACAAAGCTGTAACTGAACAAAACACTAAACTAAAAGCCAATGACCTTACAAAGGTCATAATTAGGAGATTGATACGCCAAACAAATGTAAAATATTACTGCACATAATGTAATAGATGCTTAGTACGTTCAGTGACATGAATCTATTGTGATCTCCGCACAATGTTGTGAAGCATTACAGGTTACTCGCATGTTATTGTGTCAAATTGTCTTATTTTCCACTTTGAACTTTCTTCTCTTTCTGTGGGCATCTGTCAAATGAAAGAAATCATAGTTCAACAACTGGATTATATATTTGCACGAAAGGAACTAATCAAATAAATAAGCCACACGGCAAGCCCCTAGTGCATGTTGAAACATTAAACTGAACAAGATATGTCAGTTGTGTAGCGTCCAATCTTGCGATCAAACATGCCACCTGACTTTCCATTCATTGGACAAAAGACAACGATCTTGATTATACCAGAAGAGGCTATACATCTAGGGATCAGCACAGGTTCCATGTTTGCTCTATCTGCACACGTGATTACACCAAAAATATCATTTTTTCCATCCACCATACACACAGAAAACATAGACTGCTCGAAGATTTTAATTTTGTGAAGTAGACGATGGAACTTAAGATAGAAAAACACTTATAACGGCTACAACTAAACATATGTCGCATGCAGACATAGCAAAAGAACACAATTTTTTATATCTACAATTATTTTTTTAGTACATGCATGAACTACCATACTGATGAAGGCATTGAGCTCATGTAAGTTCAAGGATGATAAAACGTAAGGAAAGAGAGGGTTAACCTCACGCCGAACACTCGCAATTCTAGAATAAGTTCAAGGAACTGTAATTTCCTCCATGTAGGGGAAGACTCAGTTAAAGACCACATTACACAATGATTAGTTCCACACGAAATCCTCATTTAAAGTCTACTCAGTAGTAAATGAAAGATTTCAAATCAAAATTTCTAGATTGGGTATCACCTCAACTTTGGGATAATATAGAGGGCGGAAGAACTTTATATGGGTTGAGAATCCTGTTAGGGTCAAGTAGCTTCTTGATGGCAGCCATTAGTAGTACCTGCATACAGAAAATTATGTTTTCAGATGCCCAATAAAAACTTTATATAGTTTGCTCAAACATAGAGCAAACTATCGGGTAGGGATCATTTTTGGGGAAAAATCGGGTTGTGCAAATGGTTTGGGGACCTGATTTAGATAATCCAGAAATTCCAATTAAGTCCTCATATTTTATGTGCATCATTTGTGGTCCAAATTTATTGTTATTAGTATATTAAGTCCACGTAGCATCAATTTTTGTCAAATGTCGACCGTGCCACGTGGACACTTAACGGTGATACGTCATCAATTTACGTTTAGAATTTAACAGAGTGACCATTGGCGAACTCATTAATATACTTCAATGATTGTTACTTAAGCTTTGTAACTTCAGTGAACGCCAGTGAAATTAATCCTATTATAAGCATTAACAATAAACTTGATTTTCTTCCTTTTCTTGAGCTTAGAAGACTTTGTCCATGAAAGCTGAAGCTACCTTTGCAAATATTGTGCAACTCATTGATTTCCCTATTGAGTGTTCTTCAAAAACAAATTTTTTGACAAGTAACAGCACTGATCAAGAACAGATAAGTAAACTACATTTAAAATACATTAAGAGGGGGCATAGCCTACGTGCATTGAGCAATATACTTATAAGGAAAAAACACACTCTAAAGATGTCCTACCAACAAACAATATAAAAACAAGTGGATTATGAAAACAAAATTACCGATGAGGAAACTCCTTTATGCTCTGTGTCTGCAAGGAGGATACAGCTGACGGTATTATCTTAAGAATGAGATCGTATGACAAACTATTTAGGGAGAGAAGCCATTACTTTCTTATTTTACTTTGACATGCCAAAGTAAATTTTCCCGTAATCAAATATAAATTATTGCCATCTCTCTTCACACACAGAAATATTATCATACATTAAAGAAAGTTAGTCATTCTCTTTATTACTCTTCAGATGGAAGGAAAATATTTATCAGCTTTCATCAATCCAAAGTGTGATAAGACCTCATTATTAACAAAATGTTCTGAAATATCAAGAAAAGCATAAACTTGCAACAATGAAACTTACATTATTAACTAACAGACAATGAGGTTAGCCTTACAGTTTCAGGAGACTTGCTGTAATGAATTTTGTCAGCTTTCATCAACCCAAGGCCGTGTTCAGCACTGATGCTCCCACGGTGCTTAGATGTCCATTCATAGACAAAGGGTTCGATCTTTGATAATAACTGTAAGGAATAATGTTCCTATTTAAAGAATTTCAGAGTTGACAAATAAATTTATAAATGCATTAGAAGAAGGCTATTACATCATCAGTGTATTGTGGCGCTGAAATATTAAGGTGCAGGTTTCCATCCCCAAGATGACCATATGCCACTACATTCGCTGCAGAACCTAGAGATTTTCAATTGAAGGAGGATCAAGTGAACGCTTGGAGATTATCCACATATGATACTCAAGACTCACAATTTGGAGCTCGTAAAAATAGAAATTGGCATTTCATCAAGTATATATGACATTGTACAAGGAACTCATCTCATAACAGTCATGGCACACTTCATAAAATGAAGTAAACTAAGAGCATGTTTGGTTAAGTTTAAGAAAAAGTAAAAAGTTAATGTTGTTTACAAACATGTTTGGGTAACTTACTTCTATTTTTCTTACTATTAAGTAAAAAGGTTGATTTCTTTCAGAGAAACTCTTACGTCAATGTCAAAATGAGCAACATACTTATTTCTAAGTTTGACCAATAAAAAAACTTACTTCCTTTTTAGAAGTTAGCTAAACATGCTCTAATTTTTTATTTGGACCAGCACATGGCCAATTTAGAACAAGACCTATTGAAAAATCATGTTAAAGGTAAGACTATTTCGTTACCAAGACGTGCGCGCATTTCCTCAACAAGCTCATACATCTTTTCAGGAGGCACAGACAAGTCATACTTATATACAGCCCCTGCTTTCATCAGTGCTTCAGGTATACCCTGTAGCATCCAAATTGAAATCACCAAGGTTCATTGTGAAGAAGACCGGAGAATGAATGTAATAAGTTCGCCTATTCTTCAGTAAATCAAAGTCAGTACCAGTCTTACTACTCAATTCGAAGGCGTCCCAGTATAAACTTTTCTATTATTAGTGGTCTTGCTGTAGTGAGTTTGAGGGTTTGCATTTGACATATGTTACATAATTCCTTTTATTCTTGTTTATAATTATTTATTAATTTTTTACGCTATAAAATAAAGTGACCATACACTCCCTCTGCCTATTTCATGATGTTTTTTGTTTTTTCAGTGTCCCATAACAAAATATGCTAGATCTACAATTCCCAATTAGTTCTAGATCACCTCATTAACTGCAAATAAATCTCTTCAATACAATAACCATAGCAATGAAGCCATGGGTGAAATAAGAATATTTTTTTCCCTTGTGATATCCCCACAGGTGAACATGCAATGAAAACAGTGTAAGATCTTAAAATGAAAATCCTATAGTATAAAATATGTGTTTTCTGCTGCGTGTACCCATAAAATTAATAACCATATAAAATGTTGAACAAAAAGAATAAAGTTGTGTATGGAATAAGAGATACAACTGCTTATAAACTTCAAAAGTATTCTACAGTCTGTTCCTTGAACACATTCTTGATAAGAAACCTTCATATACCACTATAAACACACAGATTTACACAAATTTATTTCAGTCATCAAGTGTATGTGGATGCTAAACGCAAACTTCAATGTTGTTCGGCATATCAGGAAAGCTTTGATTGTGGATGCTATGCAAACTTCAGAGAGGTTCTGCATATCAGGAAGCCCTATATCACCATAGTAAGGGTATCCCCGCAGGGCGGGCTTGGACAGGCTTGTGCAGGGCCGACCTATTGGGTAACATTATTGGCATGTCCAAGCCTCGTCCAACCCACTGTTGAGCAACATATGTATAGTCCATGTCTGGCCATTGTTATGTTAGGGGCCTTGGGGCCAGCCAGGCTATCCCGTTTTATTTTATTACGTTTAATATTTTTTAATGATAAAATTAACAAAAAAGTAACTGCTTAATTTAAAAAACACAAAAATAGAAGTTCGTTGATGACTTCTTATAGAAACCTAAAATTACAAAAATGAAAATTCTCTATATAAAAGACTTTGTTTTGTCAATACATAAAAATATATCAAAAATATAAAAGTATTGAAACACTTCATCTAAAAGCATAAGCTGTTAGAGAAATGACACATTTATTTATTTAAAATTATCCTTCACGTACAGGCCGAATTCATGTTTTACCAATGGCTTGACAAGTGAACAATTTTCATAAGTGGGAACTGTTAGAGAGATAACACGTTTATTTATTAAATTTAGTATTCAACGAAAAGAAAAAATGTTATCTAAAATAATATTAACAGGTATCGGGACCAAGCTGGACATTTCTGCAGCCTACACGTATTTTGTCAGGACAAAAAAGTTAACCCCAGCTCATGAACAGCCATATATCTGAGCGCAGTGATGTCAGGCGCTATTACATTTTATTATTACAAGTCTAATATGGATTGAACTTAATTAACAGTTTGGAAGAGATCATAGAATCTGGTCAACACCTAACTCCTAACAATTGACACTTTCAGTCCTTGCAAAGAAGGTGAAATTAATATAAAATCACCCAGCATGAGGTGGTAGTTAAGGCCTACCAGTATGAAGGGAATGGTTCAAAAAATGACTCGGGTAAAGATGGAAGAAAAATGACGGATTTTCAGTTAGATTCAAGTGTCAGAAGGTTAGATCATAGATACTAAATAGGTTTAGCAGAGTTTTACAAGAAAAAAAGGGGAAGCCACAGTAGATAAAATCATTGGGTCACGTCTCAAATCTAATTCCCAAACTAGAAGTAACATATGAATAGTGATGGATGCTAGATCCTGAACATAGACATAAATAGTGATTACCTCATGGATACGCCAAAATGATGATGTTTGATTAATATCTTGGGCTAGAACTCCATCAGTTATTATGCCACTATTCATAGACTGAAGAAGGAAGGCTTCAAGCTTCTCTCTAGTGACGTTGATTCACATAATAGAAGTTAAGAAAAATCAGTGCATCAGCTAAAGAAAACAATTTGAAAGTAGGATGAACCGTACAAGTATTTGGATTTTGGATGAAGTCATCATAAAATTAGTCATCACAAGCTCAGAGTGACTGGAGTGACTGGGATTATGTAAATCTGTTATGTGGTCCCATGGGAAACTTAATTTACAAACAAGATATCAATTATCATTTTTAAGGTTGCAGAAAGAAACATATGATCACGAAATAATATTCTATTATTTTGCTAGTTTCTGATCATATAATTTAGAAAAAGTACACAAGAAATTCATTTCAAATCCAAATGACATGAAAGATTATTACTTTCAAGTTTGAAGAAGGTTACTTGTCATGAGACTCCATGCTGCCTGTGGTCTCAATGAGAACATAGAAGTTGTGCACTGAGGACGGTAGTGGATCACGAAGACCATCCAAGTGTTTCAGAACCTGTTCAGATAAAGCAAGCTATGCATGATTTAGCACCAGATTCATCACAAGATGCAATTCCTGAAGTCCTGAACAATTTAAGATATGTCGTATCTGAGGCATCAAAAACTCTACCTTGACTTGACTTTTGCATAAACTACAATATAATGTGAATAACTGAAAAATGCAGTCATATTAGCCAAAACTTAAATCTTTAGTCTTGCATACCCAAGTCCAAGTGCAAAAGTGAATTATTTCATTCCAAGTTACCAAATATTCTTTCATTGTACTTGTGTATATACCAATATTAGTCAGCAAACTTTTGTCACACGTCTCACGTTTAAGAGCTTTAAATTGGCCAGAAAATGAGAAACCTTCAGACAGACAACGGAATAAACAAAATTTTGTGATATTCAGACTCTTAGGAAAGTGAAAAGCCCAACAACTATTGGATCTCATGCTCAAAGAGACAATTTCCTTTTGATAGTGAAAATGTACATCTCCCATACACAATCCTATATGAACCATCATTTACATCATACTTTACGTGTTGACTATAGTTGACTTCTCAGCAATGTGTTCAAAGGCAGCAAAAACATGAAAATCATTGTAAAGGAAAAGCCTCCTCCATTTGCATTGTTGGTGTTACTTCACTACTTAAAATACTTTCAAGAAAATCTGGTAGCTTATATGTACTTCAGCTTTGTATCTGAGGATTCTCAATTATCTTCATTAGTGACGGTTGACGGTTATACTTCACTCTGTGTTGGCAAAGTTTTCTGTTTGTTAACTTGCCTCTCAATATCATGCAAAGTTGACCAGTCAAAATAAATGGGCGTCTAAAAACACTAATACACGTTACTTTATGCAAGCATTGGCCCCAAGGGGTTGGGGGAAAGTGGGGTCGATCTTGGGACTTTTGAACTGAATGTTGGACAGTTGGACATCGACAAAAACCTTGGGGCTGTGATAGTACACATCATTGACTCATTCTCTAATAGCTTAGGTTTCAAGGTAACTGTTAATTGCACAAAGTTTATCCCCATGGCATGGAAATCACTGTCAAAATACATAAGTTTAGACAACAACACACCCCCCAGAGCGCAAGACCCGGGGCAGCACTTGTGCATGATGACATGAATTCAATGGCAAAATATCGTATTCAGAGCACTTCGTAAAATTGTCTCATGTGTTGCTTCCATTCCACTCACAAATATCTTTTCCAAGACCAATATTGGAGAGTTTATCCTGAAGTTCTTGTGCATAACTCTTTTATCTTCCTTCATCTACTCCAGTAAAAATGAACCAGATTTCTCTGATCATGAATCAACCTTTTGAATGCATCCCTTTGGTTCTCTAATAATTTTCTACACTAGAATAAATTGTTCGGCCATCTCATAATCTATTTGTAACTATTAAGTATGATGTTGTTTTAAACAAATTTCAAGTACAGCATGGCACTTCCAGCATATAAAGGAAACACGTCTTTCATGAATGTATATTTGTTATTTTTTTAAGGTAACCAATGGTTTTAATTAATATAGGCCAAACTCTTCTGCCAAAAAGTTCTAAGCCAACTATTGCACCACTTGACAATTTGTTTTGAATGAAGTTGCATCAAAATAAGGGGAAGGTGGGAAATCAATTTTTGGCAACGTAGCACCTGGTCCACCAGAAAATGACAATGCATCTAAAGCTTCTTCCCAGTTTGCACATGCCATACTAATATCAATAATCTTCTATATAATATTTCAACAGGAAAAGGTGTTGTGTAATATTGCTCAATGTCAGTAAATGAAAAGATTGTGAATAAAGTTTGAATATGAATACAAGAGAATTACAGGTAAATGTCGAAGTTACATCATACACAAAGAATCTTACCAAATTCAAAGCATTGACATCCAAAAATTCAAATGCCGAAAGAATTTCCCCAAGCTTTCTCTTGGCTTCCAATAGAAGTTTCTAAATAGAAAAGAATAGCATTCATACAGTTACAATAACGCGATAGGAATTGTTAACCTAATAAAAATCTAATATAGAAAAAAATGCAGTCACCAAATAATTAAAAATGGTATAAACATCAATCCCAATATGCAAACATCCTGGATGACAAGGTCCTGAAAATATAAGCTATTTATGAAAATGATGAATACTCAGCAGTAGGCACTTAGGATCTCAAATCATAGATCAGTGAGAAACGGGACAGCTTTAATACTGTTACATCCTGAGTGGATTCAACCACAAATCTATACATCTAACGACCACTAATGACGTTTCAGAGTTAACAAAGTTTACCTGGCAGCTAGCATAATCTTCACAAGCAAGAAAAGCTAGATTTACTGATGACAACTTTGGTGGGGTAAGTATGGAAACCTTTGTCACAATTCCCAAAGACCCCTCACTCCCTATGCAACATAATTTAGTAAGTTGACGCATCTCCATATTATAGAAAAGGAAAACTATCAAAAGTTAGCTTACCGATGAATAAATGCTTCAAGTCATATCCAGTGTTGTCTTTGCGTAAAGTGCCAAGCATATCTAAAACAGTACCATTTGCCAAAACAGCTTCAAGACCTGAAAAATCAAAGCCGCAAAGTAATGTTCAGTTCAAAGGAGAAAGAAGAATGAGACTGCATGTCAGCCAACAAGAGGTTACTATAGAATCCAGAACCTGAATATAGTAGAGTTGCAACCTTAATCAAAATGTAAGTCGAAAATGGAAAAGAAGGGGACAAATTGAGATGGTTAAGATAGCATGCTCTTCCTAAAACTCCACCAAGAGAAAAAAAAAACCTGTATAAATTCTATAAAGAAAACTTTTCTTATAATCTGTTCCGCGGAGGCTGCACTCCATGTCCAAAATACATAACTTTGACATACAAAAACTGATGGTGGTCAAGAAGTGGATTTTGCACATCATGCACCAGATGGAAAAAGTGGAGCAGTGATACCATTTTTTAAAGCACATTTTTTATTCTAACATAACTGCAGGTTATGTAGAACAGCATTTTCATATTTCATAGCTTTGACGATACACAGGAATTATGAAACCTAAATATACATCAGCTTATGACCATCTTTTCTAAAGAAAAATCAATCAGTTGCAGGCGTTGAAGTTTTAACAACAATACCACTAAAGAAACTGCAGAAATTTGAATGAATGGAATAAAACTAATTCTCATTCAACCTGTACACGATGTCTAGTTACATCATGATATCAAGTTTAAATTTATAGAAGAAAAAACTAGACAAATCCGATCTAGGATAACCAAATAGTTATCCTTATCTAATGTCTACAACCACCATGGAACATGCATACACATTCACCAACAAAAAAATCTTTACACAGCAAACTTCAATAAATGATTGTACATGAAAAGCATGATAAAAGAGCAAACCTCACCAAGTACACTTCCATGAAGTGATCCATACCGGATAAGGCGGAGACCACCTGCATTAGTTGAAACATTTCCTCCAATTTGGCAGCTTCCTTTAGCACCCAAGTCCAGTGGCATAATAAATCTGCAGCAGAAACATATTCTATAGCGGCAACCAGATATTGGCAGGATATACATAAACTCAGTTTTCAATTCCAGATGGATGGAGTAATATAATAAGGATAGGGAGGAGGGAGTTAACATGAAGTCATGTATGGTATGTGAAAAGCTAAATTCCACCGAGCTATATCATATTTATAGTATCTTCAGGAATTGAGTCCCCTTGAGTGCCCATTGGAGGCAATAAAAATGTTTACACTCAAAGGTTCATACGCAGTGGAAATAGGCAAAATAAAAGAATAGAGTTGCTGATGTTACATCAACTTCTTGAAGAACTTTAGAAGAACAACACGCAATTTCATCTTTTATGCTTAAAATTCAAATCTCATGTCAAATATATATTGTAATAGTTCTATTTGAAGTTCTTCGAAACATTTTAAGCAGCTGAACACAATACAACTTTTTAATGTTGTTTATCTTGTTAAAGAATGCTTATTGTTTTGAATTTGTCATCAAGTAATTAAGTATTTTTGGTTATATATTAAAAATTCTCTACAAAAATAATTTAACTGATTTGGGTAGCCATGAGTCGATGGAAAATAAAATGATATTGTTTGAAAAATAAGATCAAAACCTTAAAAGATACTCGATAGGGTTTGGGAAGTAGAGTAGCTTAGATATACAAACAAAAAGAAGTTAGGCCACCCTTGGACCACTTATGAACCTATTTTTCCTTCTCTACACGGACTTAGGAAGAAAAATTAGAAAACGAAACCATGAATGCTTCAAGATCCAAAACTTATATTTATATTTGATTTTCAATCAAAGAGAAGTGTAAAATGCCAAAAAAAAATTCAAAAATAGAATAGAAAAGCGTGCTTTCTGTTTTCAAAAGGAAAATAGAACAGATTAATTCTCTCGAAACCTTATTTTCCGGTCTAATCGCTTCTCAATCAACTGCATTTTTAAAGTTTCACCGTGTCGTTAACTTTGCACCATAATCTAAAAACTCTGAGTATCTCTTATTTATTTTGTTAAAAGGAGACTCGTATACTTTTCCTCCACTTATCTAACCTTTTTTTGGTTAAAATTATTTCGTTAAATAGCCTGGTCAACTAAGAAACTCTAACTTCTCCAAGAGACTATCAAACATCAATAGGAATACCAAACCCTAGCCAGCTTTTATTTCTGTAGGGCTTCTTTTACTTAACTTGTTCTTTTATAAGGAACAAGACATCTTTGCTCTTCCTCAGACTTACGTGCTTTGATTTTCATTCAACATTCTCTCAAAATAGTATCTCCAGCTCTCTTAATGCATACATAACAAAATTCCTGAGAGTAAATGTTTTTGAGTCATTCCTCCAGGACTCTCCCACATGGAGACTTTAGTTTCACTCATTTAGACATTATGAACAACCAGATATTAGCAAGGCATATCAGTACAATAAATGACTTGCCGTTGGAGCACATATACATATGATGAGGACCGCCAAGAAGGGACAAAGTCAAAAAGACAGCTTATTTAGTTCTTCATTCTTCATGCAAAAAGATAAGAAGAGAATTGGGTTTTACTCCGAGTCAATAAATAGTTGAGACAGTAAATGGGAAACCCCCGTATAAAGAAGAAAGCCAATCCCTAAAGTAGGGTTAGTCAAACATCAGTCTCCATCATATCCATTTTCAGTTTTTAGTTCAAAAGTAGCCCATTGACATAGGAATCAGGATACCATTAACAATATGATAGAGATTATGGAGATATAATTGAAGAAATGCCAAATATAAGCACTTATTTTAGGCAGAACTAAGAAATAGAATTTGATTTATTGTTATTTTGGTGACTTTCCATGTTTGTTTCAAATTCTAAGAATATATAGGACTAGTATTATTAATGTATTCTAGACAATTTGTTTTCCATAACAGTTATATTGAAATTCTTCCCTCCATTTTTCTCCTGAATCTCCAATTCTTCTTCTCTTTTTCTCTCTCTTCTTCTTTCCGTCTCTTTCTCTTTCCCGTACTACTTCACACAAGTATAGAATTAACATCAAACTTAAAGAGTTTGCAATCTTATTTGTTACAAATTGAAAGAAGATGGAACTCACATGTCGTTTTATTTTATTGTTAAAAAGGAAGAGGGGGGACTAGAAGTGAAAATCAAAATTTTTAGTTTCAATTTAGCAAGTATAAGTAATCGTCATAACATTCAATAAGTTGGCTGGCCGCAAAAACAAAATTATAAGAAAGTAATGCAACTTACCCTTGGTTATCCAGAAAAGAAATCAGGTTTTCCAAAATGCATCCTGCTTCACATACCAGTATACCGCTAACCTTAAGAAAGTAAACTATGTCAGAAATTCATGTGCAATGTTATTGGTGATAATGTTGCAAGAAAATATTGGAGATTTAAATAAAAGTTAAAATTTGAAAAAGGAACAGATTGGAGATTTGTATTGTTAATGCAGAAACAGATGTAAAGATGAAACGGGCGGGTTTGCAATACAAACAGCAAAAGGAAAGCAAAACTAAGATGAACCATACAGAAAATCTGTCTACAATTTCTCTACACGTGGGGATGGACAGGAGAGCAAAAGAACAAAAACAATAGCAAAGTATTTCTAAGATTGAGCATCAAAAATGTATCTATTAAGAAGTGAAAGGAGAAAAAGTAGTTTGATAAGCCAACTGTATTAGTGTAGTCATAAATGTCACAGAGAAACGGTCGTTCACATCTAATATCTGGTGATTCTGGAAAGTGGGAAGAAGAGGAAAGGCATAATGTGCATATCAGTTAGCAAAGTCAATATTACCTTGTCAAAAGAAAGTATGTTATTCATGGAACCAACGTTGATAATCACCTGCACAGTTTTAACCAAAAAAAAAAAAGACATGGAATAAGATAATAGACAAGAGAGCGTCCAAACAATTTTAACTGCAAAAATATATTTACAGTTTTAAATGTATCAATATTATTTCTATTTGTAAAGGATTTGTGAAAATTAACAATATGAAATGATCTACAATGTCTATTTTAATCTCTTCTGGACCAACTTAAAATGATTGAATTAATGTATAAATCGTGTTCTCCAAAAACACATGTATCTTTTGTCTATAACTTTAACTATAAGAGTAAATTGCAGCTACTATAACCTCCCTGGTCCCTTGTATCATTTGAAGTTTGGACCAATAGCTTTACTTAAGGTTGAGATCAATTCCCAGAATCTACTGATGCAATTATGTCTAACCTCAACCTCTAATTTTGTTTATACTTTCTTTTTACAAGTCGAAATACTTATATTTTTATTATGACTTTTTAATTATTCATTTCTAAATAAACTTATACACACACACACACACACTAAGCAACAGCACGGTCTAATAAAATAACATAAATAATATACACTATATATTATCGAAGAAAATACTTACAAAATATGGATGCTTGAATATAAACTTTTGGAAATGTAATGGTTACAACAGTTTTCTAAAATTTGAAATTTTTAGAGAATTTCTTTAGGCTGGGTTAAGAAAGCTCATAAAGAAAACTCTGCCTTTCACTTGAGTAGTGTCTTCCTTTTATAGCGAAGTCTTCCACTTTCGGATTTGAAATTTCTCTTCAATTTGATTAAAATAATCTTTGTTTTGAACAGTGAAAGTTGGATTTGTCAGGCAATTATTGTCCTCTCAAATCTTTCGTTTGCGGATTCTGCGTTATTCTTATCTTGGTGTGGGTCCCATCTTCATTTGAATTATTGTCCTTGCCAACAGATTGCGGAGTCTTTGAATTAAAGCTCGTTGAATATGCCATAACAGTCATCTCCGTTAGGTGCATAGTCAGTGTCGGAGTATGAGTATTTGGAACTTGACAAATCTAATGCATATGAGGTGGTTTTGACAGATCGTACTAGTGAGGCTGCTTGTTGAGCCAAATGAGCAAATTCTTCTAGGTACATTTAGCCATCATGGCCATTATCTTTCCTTTTGGTGTTAAAAAATCTGCTTGAGTGTCTTGAGGCGTTGAAGGAGATTCTTGTTTGGTAGGGCCATCTTTGCAACTGTCAATCCATGCCTGAACCGCTTTAGGGCAGGCATTGTTTCATTGAATTTCTCCCACCGTTTGACTTTGCATATCCGGACTATATGTTTGGGAGAGAATCTTGTGGTATCATCTGCCATGACAAAATAATCCGAGCAAAAGATCCAGAAACTTTGAATCGTAATGCAAATTGAAAAAGTTAATTTTGTTGTTCTTGAAACATAGATTACCTTCATTTTTGAGAAGTTCAAAACTTCGATGAACCAAACTAGGAAGAATTTGTTCTTCAAGGCCAAATGTAAAAACCATTGAGGAAATTGCATGGAACAATGATGATCAAACATTATAAACATGAATGTAGTGTAGGTTTTAACAAAATAAAATACATTGTTGACGGATTTTCTTATTTGCATTGTGTGAAAATTCTACGGATTTGTATAGACTAATGAGCTCATAAAAGCTCCTTGTTTTTGAAACTAATAGTTGGACAAAATTGAAAATCCTTGGGGAGAATATTGTTTTCATACACTCTTCAACACTAGAATCGAGTAGCCCAGATCGTTTCTAGCTAAGCAATAATGGTTGTCCATGGTTTTATAAAATATTGAAATTTGGCTAGTCGGTTGATTTGGGGTAATTCTCCACATCGACAAAAAGGCTTGTTTGAAATTTGATGGAGATGCTTTTTTAGGCTTTGATGGTGTTTGTGGACATAGATCAAAGGTTGGATTAAATGAAGATTTTTTCTTTGGTTGATGAAAAGGGGTCGAGTTTGTTGATGAGGTGGAAGGTCTTAAGATATGACCTAACCCTTAAGTATTTTGGGTTTTAATTGACTTGAGGAGGTAGTGATTGAGTTTGAGCAGGTTTTGAATTCAAAGAAATAATATTCATCTAAAGCAATTATAATTTTCAAAATCAAATATTTCAAATTTTAGATGAATATTATTTCTTTCCAGAAAATCTTTCAAAATCAAGAATGTGGTATGAAGCTATTCTAAAGGTCACAAAGTCTGCAATAGTTTCTCACACTCATAATAATCCAAACCATGCCTGGATTGATTTTTCAAAAATCAAAATTCTTCAATTTTTCTCTCTCTGATTGGAATTAGCAACCATGGGAGACCAAAAATTCTCTACGAAAGATGGCAAAACTTCAAGCTTTTCGTACCGGGACTATATTCGTGTACATGTTTTTTAGACCATCAAGTCACTCTTGAATAATTGATGAAAATTGTGTGAAAATCTTTTCAAAATGGTTCCAGCAATGGTGGCTCTATTTTGGACCTGGTGAAAATATCCTTCTCAGCCGTATTCGTGAAGGATATCAACTATTCAAAGAAAAGAGAATCAATCTCAATCCACAAGAATGTCTACTCTTTCAATTCTGTCTTACATTCAAAGTTGCATGGATTTTTTGTTGGAATTTTCAAATCTTTCCCAGTTCATATGATCCCTTTGCATTCAAGAAAACTGTCCGACATTGTAAGGTCAAGTGGTGGAAGAAATTTGCTGACTCAAATGCTTGTTCAAAAGCAGTTCAGTCTTGGATAGATACGCACAAACCGCTCTATCAAAAATCTCAAGCTAGCTGCAGACCTCAAAATTAAAATAATTTTCTTACTAAAAAAAGTAGAATTATGGCCTAATTGGCAAAGTGTATTGATCGAGAAAGGTTTGCCACTTTGGCCCATCAGGCTGCATCAATGGCCGGATTTGCTGAGTCCGCTAAAGAATCCAATGCTAAATCAGTCCTGGATTTTACTCGAAAAATTGAAGATAACTGTTACAGAATTGATTTTTTCAAACTGTAATTTCCTCTAAACAACCAGACCTCAATCATTTCCAAAAGAAAGATTTACTCTTCAAAAAGCCAACATTAAAAGATTCCTCTCCAATCAAAAAGGACAAGAATGCCTATCATAGTTTCAGGACACATCAAAAGATGTAGAGTCAAAATAATAATTATTGTCCCTTTACTCAATACTTTGCCAAAAGCAAAGAAAAACTGTAGACAATTATTATTCTTTGGCCGACAACTTTCAAAGACAAATAGTTACCTTAATCATATAAAATTCTTCTACTAAGTTCAAGTCCAGATTTGAAGTCCGCCAAGAAGCCTATAAAGGGATAACACTCAAGTAAAATAAGGCAGAGCATTTTCTACAAAAACTGAAGATTTCTCCTTACTTTGAAGTTTATCTTTAATTTGTAAGTAAAAATGTTTTATTGTAATTCTCCAAACATTTTCAAGCAATTTGTTAGAGATGCTCAATTGTAAGATTTATTTATATCTTATATCAATGAATGTTCAATTGAAACATTTTTCAAATTCACTCATCAAGTCACTGATTTTCAACAATTAATTTCTATTCCTTCAAAATTCTATCCTAATAATAACCCCACTTGGCACTCCAAGAAACTTCTTGTTCTCAATTAAATTTATCATATTGTCAATCATAGTATTCCTAGCTACAAATTGGTCGAATCTAGTGTGTGTGTGTGTGTATTCTAGTTTTGGCACGTGCTTTGCACGTTTGGTAGTTCATTTGGTAGTTGTAATAAAATAGTTCTTGGTGGAAAAAAATATTAGTGAAAAAACTGAATGAATGAGCTGTAATTTGTTCACATTCAAGAAAAAAAAGTTGCAAAATGGCCCATTTGCTGGCATGAAAATTGGGAATCAATTTTTGATTCCCAAGATAAAAAAATTTCAAAATGGGCAAATTGGTAGCCCATTTGCTGGCATGACAATTGGGAACCAATTTTTGGTTCCCAATTTGGTTCTCATCATTTAATCCTATTTTGTCGACATTGTCGATATTTTAAAATGAGACAAAATCGAACTCAATTATACATTATATAACCCGCAAATAATAAATATAAAAAACATATTTTTAAACATACCATTTAATATGTTGTAAATTAACTCTTAAATCAATGTAACCAGAAATACCTAAAAGCTTTTGAATAAGAAGATCATAGAAACACAATGTTGAAATTCAAACTTTCTATTAAAAAAGCGAGAATCCACGACGGATGAATTTCATAAACCAAATAAACACATAACTCATACAAAAAAAAAAAAATTTAAAAAATTAAATACATGCTTCATAAAAATTTAAAACTAAGATTTGTAAACATTAATCCTGTGATTTAGGAATCTTCGTCGGCAAAGTGATGTGTGGCGCTTGAATAACTCATTTTTATTGTGTAGAATTTGCTTTGTTACAAGATCAAATACAAAAAAAAAAATTATTGGTAAAAATTTGAATGAATGAGCTATAATATGTTCGCATTTGAGGAAAAAAAACAAAAACAAAAAAAAAGCTTGTAAGATGGGCAAATGGGACAAAAGCCATTTGCTGACATGAGAAATGGGAATCTCGACATAATTGGGAACCAAAAAGAAGAAGAATAAAAAAAAAAAAAAAAACTTCATAGTCTTCTTGGAGAAAAAAAAAAAAGTTGCAAAATGGGCTAATTGTTTGGCATGCAAATTGGGAACCGATTTGGTTCCGATGTCGAGATTCTCGACACGATTGGAGGGAAAAAAAAGTTGTAACCATTGTCGAGATTCTCGACACAATTGGAGGAAAAAATAGTTGTAAAATGTGCAAATGGGTCTTCGCTCATTTGCTAGCACAAATCATGTCGAGATCCCATAATTTGTCGACATAATCGACATTTTAAAATGGGACAAAATCAAAATTATACCTTTGAAAAAAAAAAAAAAAAAAAATTCTAAATGTATAATGCAAATAATAAATATAAAAATATATTTTTAAACATTCTATTTAATTCGTTGAAAATTAACCCTTAAATAAAAAATGCTTATAAGCTTTAAATAAGAAGATCATAGAAGTTGAAATTCAAACTTGCTATTAAGAAAAGCAGAACCCACAACATTATGAATTACATAAACCAAATAAACACATAACTCATACAAAAATTAAAAAAATTAAAAAAACTAAATACATGATTAACAAAAATGTAAAACTAAGATTAGCGGTCGAACACGTTGGCGATATCTAGGGTTTAGGAAGGGAAGGGAATGAGAAGAAAAACGGGAGAAGGGAAGAAGAAGACAGTAAAAAAAAAAGTGGATAAATTGCCCATATGGTCGAGAAACTCGACAAAATGGGATCCAATAAAATGGGCCAAAATTTGGCCCTTTTGTCATAGGAACAATTCCCATTTATCAAGCTTCTCGACAAATGGGAACTCCCATTTTGTCAAATTAAGCCAAAAAATGGCCCAAGATGTGGAACAAAAATTTGTAATTGTCGATGTCCTCAACAAAATTGGAAAAATTACAAAACAGATGCTATAGAATTTTCATTTCTTAAATACCCACCAACATATATATTTAATAACACTTTGAATAATCTCAATTCTTAATAAATAAATCATTTTTTACGATCATTGAAAATTCATTCTTTGGTTTTATCTCTGTGGTGAATTGTTTTTTATGCAAGCTTAAAAAGCGATTATGAAGTTCGACCATAAAATAGAGGCAAAGAGAAATCGAAACAATTGGAAGCGGAAATCTTACTTGTCGATGAACAATGGCAATAACTAGGGGTTGGGAAGGGATAAGAATGAGAAGTGAAGTATGTGTAAGCAAGAGGAAATAATAAGGAAGGGAAATAAATAAATAAAAATTTAAAGGATAAAACGGTGCGTTTTGGACGATGTTGTGAATAGTAAAAGACCTATATATACTTTTAGTATAGTAAGGATATATACACACACACACACACACACAAAAATGATCTCCTAAGTACCGAGCTAAGCATCAGTGACATAACATGTCTATCCAATGTATATTTTATTATTTATTTATTATGTGGGATCCACCATTATCTTACAACTAACTATGTCATGTCATCAGAGCTTAACACAAACTAAGCACCGGTGCTTATGAGGTCATTTCTGTATATATGTGTGTGTGTATTAAATTGGTGACTCTTCATTTGATGATTCTACTCTATTTGTTTCGTTATTTCTTGTTTTTGCATTTACCTTGTTGGAATTTTTATAATATAAGACATTATTATCTCGTAAATTACTTTCTTTATTTAGAAACTAGTTAATAACTTATTCGGAAGAGGCGTTATAGAGCTAGTTGTCATTGTGATTGTCTGAAGAAGAGCGATCACCCCAAGAACTTAAAGTTGACAACTAGTGTAGCTATTTGATTCTCTTCTAACATAAGCCGCTTTTAACAAATATTTACTTACCTTATTTATTCTTTACCTTATTGGTAGGATTGTATTTGTAGTAGGATACCATGTATGTAATATTCCTATTTTAGGTAGAATTTCTTTCCTATTAGTATATATATTTTGTAACCTTCTTCATAATTCAATTGAATCAATACATAGAATTATTTCTCCATACATATTTTCTTTCATATTTTACATGGTATCGTGAGCAATCGGTGAACCGCATCAAGATAGAGTTGTCTAGGTGCCTCCATGAACCCGGATTGAGTGTATTGACCGAATATGAGATTTCCGATTAAAGATGTATATACTTTTAATGAACTAAACTTCAAATCAAAAAAAGTAATGAATTCTATTAAATTGAACTATATGAATGTGAACCAAATATTAATTTGAATGTGTTACATATGAATTGTTACAACTTCCACATTTTATTCTGAAAAATAAATTAAAACAGCCTTTCCCCTGGAGAAGACTTGATTGAGCTACTAATAAACATGCAGATGCTGAAATCCAAAAGTTTATGATTTCTGAATGGAAGGTAAATTAGCTTATTTAAACCTTCTCTATTTAATGGCTCAACTACTACTGGATGAATCCTATATCAAAATATTCACAATGCTTTTCAGTGTGTCTATGAATGGCTTGGCTTGGCATGTTATTTGTTATTTCACGAGGTTGACCTTAAAAATATTGCTTGGAGCAAAATTGAAATGATCAATTCTATAAATTTCATTACTTGGTATTAGTTCAGTTGACTACTTCCTATTCTAATTTTAAATATATTATTTTCACTATTTGTTTATAAATTGCTTTCTGCACAATTTGAATCTCCTAAGACAGTTAAAATATAACCAAAGAAATTATACCAAGACTTTTCCAAACATGTATGTTGAAACTTTACTTTTAATTGTCCATTACCAATTGGTGACACTATCAAGTCACAAAAAAAAAATCATACACAAATATCCTACACGATTTAAAACGTAGCACCAAATGTTAGGTTTCACTATCAAGGGTCAAAGTCCCAGTCTTCTGTTGATGAGTTGAGAAAAGATGAGTTCTATTTATGGGACAAACAAGCTATGCTACCAACAATACTAAGGAGGACATTCAATATATGATGATTAGAAGTTGAGTTACTACAAATTAAAAATATATAGTATTACCTCATCAAAAACAGGTACACTTCCTCCCACAAGACCTGTATTTCCACCTTGAGGTACAACAGCCAGGCACCTAGAATTACAGTATTTAAGAATCTGAGAAACCTGCACGGGGAGAGATGCACAACAATTATAACAGCGACAAAACCATAAAGGATAAGCCAACTCCCAGAATAACTCAGAAAAGGGATGAAGAGGACACCATCTTATTTTGATACGATTTTCACAAAATGGTCTCATCATTATGAATGAACAATGAATTAGTTACACTCTGCCATCACATCTATCCACAAGATTTAAGTAATTAAATAATGAGTTACCTCACAAAATAGGAAAATATTTCATGAGAAAAAAGTTGATAATTAATTTACTTTTGTGTCTTAATGACGAAATACAAGAAAATAACCACAATGGATACAATGATTATCCACATTTCAGATACTTAACATAGATAATCTTAGTTTTTCTCAAAGTTAACTCTAACATTTGCATGAATTATGAAACAGCCTTTAAGAAATATTATTTTCCTCAGTTTTTTTCTATCTTTTCATTATTTTATTTATTTTAATTTTTTAGGTGGGGGCTGTGGGAGGGAATTCTTCAGTGTTAATAAGATTGACAAAATGAAATAAATTCTTCTCGTGAAAACAAAAATAGAAGCAAAAACAAAGTATGAAGTCATAGATGCAGATTTGGAACTCAAATCAAAATAGCAGTAGAAGAAAGACATTATAGATAGATAAGAGCAGCTCAAGAAACATTTTCTAAAAAGAAAGCCCAGATTGATTCAAATAACCAATCCTTCAGCTGAGAAACTGCAACCCTTGAGAGGATAAATCCACTGGATAGAAACTATAATACAGAGAACACTATTTTGAACACTATCTAGTTGAAGAATTATGTGAAACAAGGCAAAAAGACACCAACCTCCTCAGTGGTCCTAGGTTGGAGCATAAGCTTACTTGAACCTTTGTGTTTCCTCATCCAATCTGTGTTTGCGTCATCCAACTTCTCTTCGTCCTGAACTACACCTCTTTCTCCCAGGATCTTCTTAAAATAGCTTATATCATCTGAAGTAATTTTTGAAAAATCTGGGTTTCTCTGAGTATTTGAGGCCACAGAAGCAAGATATCTATGCTGGACTGCATAACTAGTCCCATTAACTCTTGCAAAAGAAACCGAAGCACCATTAACATAGCTTCTTGAGGGACACTCGAGTGTCCTAAAATTTTCTTTGAAACGTATAAAAGTTCTACCAAAAAGATATCTATGACCTGCAACCAGTTAAAAAGATTTCATATATGAATTAGCAAATTAATAGAGAAATCACATTCCATCATTCTTCAAATGCTCGCTATTAATGTGGCCAAATGTGCTTGGCTTTTACATCTAATAATGTAGTGATACATTATTTAACCATGAAAAGTATGTATATTCGATCATTCATCTAATACTGAGAATCCACACACAAGTTAAAGAACCCAGCTCTAAAACTTATTATAATTAATGAGTCAATTAAAATTTAAACAAAACTTGAAAATTTTGCCAATATAAACATGTGCCGATATCATAATTGGACGATGAAGATTAGTATATAAAGATCGCACGAAATTCAAATAAGATCAGTAATTGTAGGAAGGTGTGGATTATCGGTACCTGAAGTTAATCGGCGATCAAAATTGGACAAGTGTTTGAGCAGACGGTAAGTTAATCTCCATTTCTCCATTCTTGATTTGTCTCACTCCTTTCACTGATTCTGTTGCGGGACTAAACTCTGAATCTCTGATAATCTGATGGATTAGGACCTTGATTTTTGGATATTATATTTTTAACAAGTCCTGGATTATGTTGTATGAAGTCGAAAGTAAAAAAATCAGTTTTGGGGATTTCTGTCTCTGTGGCTCCACCTCATCTTCATTTTCTCAGATTTTTAAGTTTTGACAGTTAAAATTCGCTCGAAATCAAATTAAACTGTTACTCAATTAAGCAAATAAATAATTTTAAACTAATATAGTGTTTTTTTTGTAGTGGGATCTGACCGTAATAGAAAATTTTAATGAATCGAGTAGTTGAGAAAAATTCGTTGAAGATTAAGAGACATCGTTTGTTTGCGGGAGGTTTGATTTCGAAGAATATGAAAAAATTAAGAAATTGAGAGAGAGATATATGAAATTAGGAAATTGAGAGAGAGATATGAGTTTTGGTTTGAGATGACGAAGACGTAGTGATATACACACTACTTTTTTTGTTCATGGTGGAGAAAACTTCCTGATAAAAAATCAAACCCTGAGATATTGAAAGCAGTGTAATTTTCTTTGACATTCTAAAGATTTGGATAATGTGTGTAATTTTCTTCAAAATTCTAATGTGCATATTTGTTCCATCACTAGAAAATGGCTTACTTGCACAAATGGTCCCTGACTTTTGCACTTATTGTAGGTTGAGGACCTATCTTTTTATTTTTGACAGTTTAGCCCATATTTCAAATATTTTTGGCGTCAATGGTCCTTTTCATGAATTTCCATCAAATCACCGTAAAATTTGTGGTAGAAATTTTTTATTTAAAATGGCTTATTTGCACAAATGGTCCCTGATTTTGTAAAGGAAAATTTGCAAACAAAAGTCTTTAATCTTTCAAAAAGTGTTGAAAAATCCCATAACCTTTTAATCCTAACACATATGACCCCAAATTTTTTTGACAATTTTACCCCTAACTTAAATAAATTAAAAATAACTCATAAATCTTTTCAAAAATACAAATAAGTCTTATATCTTTTATTTTTTACATATTTACACTTAAAATAATAAAAAGTTTGTCATCAAGTTCCAAAACTTTTAATTTTGTTCACTAAAATGACATTTAAAATGTGTTTGATTAAAATTAGATTTTTTTAGTAAAAGTTGTTGAAATGTGTGGTTGAAAAGTTGTGGGACTATAAAATGTGTGGTTAAAATTAATTGTTGACTTTGACTTTAGCTTTTTAGCAAAATCAAAATTGAAAACAAATGGACTCTTAGAGTCTCTACAGATTTTGTCCAGTGGTCCATTAATTAACAAAAAAAATTATACCCATGATCAAAATTTGACCAATTTAAAATTTTAATTTATTTTTCATACCAATTTTTAAAAAAGGTGGTGGTGGGCTGAAGATTATGAAGAATTTTTTTAGAAAAATTGCCTATAAGTCACTTCTACATGACTTGTTTTAAATTAGGTCAAAAAAATTTTTAAATTGTGATTAAGTCATACTTTCAATAATATTTTAAATTAATTCCAAAATCACCCCTATAATCCATATTTTCTATCCACGAGTTCTTCTACCCCCACAAACCTCCTCCACTTCCGGCGACAACCTTCTCCACATTCGATGACCTCCGACGAGTGCTTCTATGGTGCAATGTCACTTTTTAATTCCCCGCGCGTTCAGTGGAGAAGGTCACTTTTTAATTCCGCCGCGATTTGGGTACTATTTTTTGGCGTGGGGAAATTTGAATTTGATGGTTTGATTTGGGTATGGGTACAATGAGGATGACTGAATGTGGTCCAGTGAAGTCCGGATCCGGTGGTCTTGGGTCGGGTCTACCATAAGAAATCTGGTTCTGGTTTCTTGTTTTCTGATCATTTTGCACACATGAATATAAATCAAGTCATGTTTATTAGTTGTTAGAGTCAGATGGGCTTTTGTCTATGATTCAAATTTCAGACGTCTGGATGAATATTTATATAATAGAAGATTGTGCAAGAGAAGAATGGCATATGGTTGACAGGGATGGTGCCTGGCATTTTTTCAATCTGTCGACCGGTAAATATGTTTTCCTTGCAACACACAAGCAAGTATTGGTTTATCAAAGAAATATTTGAGTTTGGAAGGAGATGTATTTCATGAAGAACAATGCCACCCCTGCCATTGTGGTTCTCTACACATGTTTTCAGTACAATTTTATCTTGTTAATAAGGTATAAGTGTGTAGATCTTTGGATTGCATATTTGATGTTGGTGATTTAAAATTTGAATGTACATGTCTAATTGAGTTTTTTTTCTTATAGTCTTTGGTATCATTAATGTATCGTGATCGACTTGCAAAGTTTGCAATTTAGTCATCAACTAAAGCTTTGAAGTAGTGCTAGATTGTGTAAATCAAGGATGGTGATGGTTTCATAAAAACATGTTTCATGGTTCTATGATAAAAGTTGGTCATTAGATTATTTTCTACGTGTTGTTAATTAGTCATGAAAGTTGTTTATACAAAACAGCATCACAAAAATAGTATCACAATAGAAATGGGCATAGAATTCGCATACGTGCTCAGAATTTTTATTATAATATGTTTTCGAAATGATCTCGACGAGTCGGTCAAGACCAGTCACTTCGCCACTGCATACGATGGATTTTAGCCATTTGAAATCGTCTCTTTAACTTAAAATAGCAATCTTTAATTTTTCTTATCAAAACAGTATCATACATATTAAAATAGTATCACAAAATATTATCATAATAGAAATGGCATAGAATTCGCATACGTACTCAGAATTTTTATTATAATATATTTTCGAAATTGTCTCGTGACGAGACGGTCAAGACCAGTTCATTTGCCACTATGTACGATAGATTTTACCCGTTTGAAGTCATCTCTTTAGCTTAAAATGGCAATCTTTAATTTTATTGTCAAACACAGTATCATACATCCTCTAAAACAGTATCACAGATAAATGTTATACATGAAAATATGTTGTTCAAGTTCATTGATACTATTTGCATTCAATAACATTATCATAGATTAAAACAGTATCATAGATGTTTTACTAGTTGAAGTAATTAAACTGTTCTTAAAATACTCCATTAGTATTATAAGACAATTGATACTATTTGCACTCAATAACATTATTATATATTAAAACAGTGTCATATGTTAAACATTATCATAATAAAATAGTATTATAGATAAAACAGTATCATAAAACTAAGCATAAGATATTTTAATGGTTGAAATAATGATATTTTTTTAATACAGTATCATAGGCTGAAACATTATCATAATAAAACAGTATGACAGATAAAAACATGATATAAGTATACTAATTCACATTATCTAAATAAAACAGTATCATAGATAAAACAGTATCATAAAACTAAGCACAAGATATTTTAATGGTTGAAGTAATGATATTGTTTTAATACAGTATCATAGGTTGAAACATTATCATAATAAAACAGTATCACAGATAAAAATATGATATAAGTATACCAATTCACAGTATCATAGATAAAACAGTATCTTTTGATATTGTTTTAATCCATGATACTGTTTTAATCCTATGATACTGTTTGAATGTCTTACTTTTAATCCATGATACTGTTTTGTTTAGATAATGTGCATTAGTATATTTTGATATTGTTTTAATCCATAATAATGTTTTAATCCTATGATACTGTTTGAATGTCTTACTTTTAATCTATAATACTGTTTTGTTTAAGTAATGTGCATTAGTATATTTTGATATTGTTTTAATCCATGATATTGTATGAATCTATGTGGAATGAATTTTATTTATGATACCGTACTTTTTATCTTTGATATTGTTTAATTATGACAATGTTTGAACCGTAATCTTTGTTTGAATGTCTTTGTTTTGTCTATAATCTTTGTTTTAATCCATGATAATGTTTTGTTTAGGTAATGTACATTAATATAAATTGATCTTTGTTTTAATCTATGATCTTCTTTTTGCATAATCTGAAGATCAAACAAAACATATAATTAATTAAACAAGAATAAAGATAAAAGCATGATATCATAGTCATGTGTGTTGTTTGATCTTGTATTATGCAAAACAAGATCACAAAACAAGATCACAATAGAAATGATTATAGAATTTGTACACGTGCTCGAATTTTTATTATAATATGTTTTCGGAATGGTCTCGACGAGACGGTCAAGACCGATCGCGCCTATGATGGATTTTACCCGTTTGAAATCGTCTCTTTAGCTTAAAATGACAATCTTTAAATTTTTTTCAAAACAAAGATCACAAATCCTCTAAAACAAAGATCACGGATTAATGTACATTCTTTTCTTCGCAAATTAAAGCTCTTCCAAAGTATCTCGAGTCCCTTAAAAGTAAACACATACTTGAGCAATGCCAAGATGAAGAAAGAATAAATGCTCACTATCATTAAAAAAACAAAGAAAAAATCGATAAATTTCACTATCATTAGAAACAGTATCATATATTGAAACACATCTATTGAAACATCTATTTTACATGTTTTAACATAAAACCCTAACTCACAACAACTACATTATCAAAAATTAGTTGAATCAGTTTATCCAAACTCCATTCATTAACTGCATTGCATATGTTTCAATTGGAACAATATCTCAATATTTTCATGATTATTTTTAACCGAAAATGGTTACTTTATACAAAAAAAAATAAAAAAAAAAATATGTTCGCCATTGAAATATCAGCTTTTGAATTGTTTGTATCATGGTTCTGAGTTACGGTGAGAAGAATCAAACACAAGAAGAACATGAAAATTGTTAAAAGTAAATAAAGGAGTTTCTAAACAGGTATTGAAATGATTTTGTTGATTTTTACGTGTTTAAATGACAGTTTTTACAATTGGAGGGTATATTGGTCTTTTAGTAATAAAGTATGACTTTAGTTGAATTAAGATTATATCATATGACTTTTCACCCACCATGGCATTAATGAGTGACCTACCTAAAATTTTCCCAATTTTTTTAACTATTATTTAGTAATTGGTAGAATTTGGCAAATGGGCTAGATGGGTGGCCCAACTCGAAATTAGGCGGCCACATAAAATATTGGGTGGGCTAATCTCGACCTAATTTTACATAAGTTGGTATTTTTGGGCCAATCCGGCCGATTTTTAGGCCACATGGCCAATGGCCCAAATAACTTACATTTTAACTTATTTTTCAAAATAATTACTTATAATTTTGTAAAAAAAATAAAATAAAAGCTCACCTCGTTTTATTTGATCAATTTTTGAAGTGTTTGAAGTGTAGGGTAGGGACTTGGGTAAAAAAAAAATTTATCAAGCCGGTCAGGTTGGCTAGTTGTCTGGGACTAAATTGACCTAATTTTTATTTGATCAATTTTTTGGACCAAATTTCACCAGGAGACCGAGCTATCTGGGGTAGCCCACTGAACTAGCTCATTTTGCCACCTCTAGTAATTGATATGAAAAATAAATTAAAATTTTAAATTGGTCAAATTTTGATCATGGGTATAATTTTTTGTTCATTAATAGAATGGCTGGACAAAATCTGTAGACTTTAAGAGCTCGTTTGTTTTCAATTTTGATTTTGCTAAAAACTAAACTCAAAGTCAACAATTAATTTTAACAACATATTTTATGGTCCCACAATTTTTCAACCACACATTTCAACAACTTTTACTAAAAAAAATATAATTTTAATCAAACACATTTTAAATGTCATTTTGGTTAACAAAATTAAAAATTTTGAGACTTGATGACAAACTTTTATTATTTTAAGTGTAATTATGTAAAAAATAAAAAGATATAAGACTTATTTGTATTTTTGAAAAGATTTATGAGTTATTTTTAATTTATTTAAGTTAGGGGTAAAATTGTCAAAAAAATTTGGGGTCATATTTGTTAGGATTAAAAGGTTATGGGACTTTTCAACACTTTTTGAAAGATTATGGACTTTTGCTTCAAATTTTCCTTTACAAAAGTCAGGGACCATTTCTGCAAATAAGCCATTTTTAAATAAAAAAAATCTATACCGTCAATTTTCACGATTGATTTGGATGGAAATTCATGAAAAGGACCATTGACGCCTTAAAAAATATTTGAAATAGGGTTAAATTATCAAAAATAAAAGATAGGTCCTCCGGCTGCAATAAGTAAAAAGTCGAGACTATTTGTACAAATAAGCCCTGGAAAATGGTGGTGTGTTTAAGAGCATCTTTGACCTGTTTTTAATTATTTATTTAAAACTCATTTTAAACTATATATTTTTAATGGAATTCATAATTTTTATTATCAACTTTTCAATTATACATTTCACTACTTTTTTTCAAAATCTTCATAAAATACTATTTTTAAACAAGCACTAAATTTTGATTTTTGATTTTTCCACGTGCTTTTGCAAATGGAAATTATTTTTTTTAGAGAAATTCGAATGGTTACTTGTGCCACTACATAACATTTAGAGAATATATATAGCTTGCCTATTTTGGTATATATATAAAATTAAAATATTAATTATACTACCTGGAAGATATATTAATCTCTTTGTATACATATTGTATATTCTCAATTTAGTGATGCTTGTATTACTAATACTGAATAGTGGAATATATAATATAGGAAATTTATAATTTTGTCTCCAACCAATTTAATCTATTATTAATCTACTTTAACTAATTTTTATAGTATCAGACATCCTCAATCTTTCAATTAATTGTAAATCACATCTCTAATGACAGATTCTATTATGACACAAGCGTGTAGCCCACACGTTTATATGCCTCCATTATTGCGTCTTAGAACTTAAGGGCAAATTGGCCCATTACACACACACAATCTTGGCTTATGTTGTATCAATTCCTCTTCATAACTTTGTTCATGTGTTGTTTTTCTTTATCCACTCTTATTTCTAAGAACTCAAATATGGAATGGAGGATATACAGATGTAGAAATCGTATGGACCTAAAGACATCATGGACGGATGCAAACCCAACTTGAAGATTTTTTTTGTTTGTCTGTAAGTTGAATATAGTACTTCATATCTTGAACTCTCAATGGTTTAAGTG
This sequence comes from Forsythia suspensa, assembly GCA_023638005.1. Lineage (NCBI taxonomy): Eukaryota > Viridiplantae > Streptophyta > Magnoliopsida > Lamiales > Oleaceae > Forsythia > Forsythia suspensa. The sequence continues at coordinate 13,302,877 of CM042664.1, read as the reverse complement.
CGTTAAACCCTACATTTTTTATGTAGGAAAATTATTGTGATTGCTTTTGTGTGGTTTGACCCTTCTATTTGTGATAGGGTTTAGCATGTGATTCTCGGGTTGCTGAATTAGGTGAAGAGATGAAACAAAGATAAATTAGTTATCTCGAAACAAAGATCAAGAAGCTACAAACATATATTAAGTGCCTAAAAGAAGAAAAGACAGAACTAGAAGTAATAACCAATCGTAATGTGTTGGTTGAAAAAGAAAAATCCCAATGGAGATATTTTGGATTTGGTTAGTTGTAATTGGATTTATTCTAGTTTGGATTTCCTGGTCTTTAAGTTAATTTTATTAAGTGCTGCGGAAAAATTTGTAAAATCGTTGTAATTATTGTCTTTAGTGGAGTGCTTTCCATATTTTTAGCATTATTTTGTTGGTTTCTACAAATTCTAAGTTGTTTTGTCAATGTGTTTCTTTCATGTCCAATCAAAACATCTATGGTACGTGTAATGCTATACCCGGTAAAGGTTGGGGACCTATTTTTGCAACCATGTGTAAATGTTGGACGTATAATGCAACAATACATAAAAAGTTGTGGACAAATTATGCAATCATACGTAAAAGGTTGGGAACGAATTATGCAACAATATCTAAAGGGTGGGACATGTGTTTGCCAATCGTTTGTGTGACAAATTATGTGAATCTACTCCTCTTCTCAAGACACTTCCTTGTAAAATTTGCCATTAAGTTCTCAAACGCAATAGCGGAGGCATATTAACGCATGTGGTACACGCTTGTGTCATAACGATAATTTTTAACAGAATCAGAATTGAGGATGTGGTTTACAATTAATTGAAATGTTGGAGAATTGATTGGGGTAGATTAATAACAAATTAGAAATATTGAGGACGAAATTACAAATTTCTCTAATCACCGACCGTAGGAAAGTTTACTCCACTACAAACACAAAAAAAAAATACTTCTTTTGTCCATCATTACATCTTCATCATCTCAAACCAAAACTCATATATCTCTCAATTCTTCCATTTCTCCATATTCTTCTCCATATTCATCAAAATCAAACTCTTCTCAAACAAAACTCTCTCTCTCACATTCTTCTCAACTCTTCTACTATTCGGACTCACCGTGAAAAAAAAAGCATATACTAGTTATATAGAGAAAACACTAATATTGTGTTGTATATTGTTCACACTATCTTTGTTATGGTTGAACTTTGTATTTTTTTTTATTGTGTTAAACTTGTATTGAGATTAATATATTAGTATTGGTGGATGACTCCTGCCAAAGGTTGAGGATCAAATATCTATAATATCTATAGATTGGTGACCAACACAGAAATTTTCTAAGAGTTAAGGACCCGAAGCCTTCAACGCGATGGCACTATCTTAGCCGGACCGAAGAGCCAGACTAGGCTTCTTCTCTTGGCATTAAAGCCCTATCCAGTTTTTGCAACACACAGATTTCTCTGTCTACACTGTAATGGCTTCTCTCAGTTCCTCTCTTCAGTATGGAACCAACCCCAGTGCGCCCTCCGCATCAGCCTCCCTAAACGATATTCAATAATCTCTTTAAGATTTCTCTCCTCCAAGCCCCGTCATTATTCGCCAATTGCAGCCTCTCATAGCTTCCGCCAACGCCGCCGCGCTCTCTGGCGGAGCTCCGCTTCAGTGATATCGAGAAGCTTCTCTCAGTCTCAATCCCATTCTTCGATTTCTAAGGTTTCTGAAACCCAAGTTTTAATTGTTTCATGCCCAAAGCTACTGCTACCATTTCCGATGCCTTCGTTTCCGACACCCAGCCCGAGTAAGTGCGTGCCTTTGTGTTTGTTATAGATGCGCGTATAAATGTACGTATATATGCAGTAGAATTGGAACTTGTGAAGTACTGAAAAGTAACGGCTTTTGCCTTTCGGAAATGAAGAGTGCTGAAAAGCAGAGGAACAGTAATGATCCTTTGCGTTTTTCTTCAATGTGAAGTGATTTTTTTTTTTCTGGAACAACATTTAAGTTAATCTGTCTGCATGAGACATTTTAAATTAATGGTACGTTGAAAAAGTGAAATGTGTAGTTTCACCAAGTGATGACTGATGAATCACAGACAGTTTTACTCATAAGTCATATTATAGCATAATATTACCAATTTATTCTACTTGGAAATTGCATTTTGTATTCTAATTATGCAGTGGCTCATTGTGTCACTGAGAGAATTTGTGATTGTTATGGAGATAATTGTTTCAATCGCTATATGTGCTTAAGGTTTTGCTTCACCACACAAACCAAAATTGAATTTCACCTATTTAGTGATATCGGTGCTACTTACTACTTTTTTGTTCCCCATTTCCGTACTTTCCATTTGTTACGCCCCAATCCCACTTAGCGTCCACGTGGGTAGGATCAAAGTCAACTTGCTTTTGACTCTCATCCGAGACAATTTGTGCCGAAGGAGGTTGGACAATCGAGGCTATTTGTGCCAAAGAGATTGAACGAGCGAGGCTGTTCTTTATGCCGAGGAGGTTGTGTAGGTGAGGCAACAAATCGACCACGATTGCGTGTTGAGAAAGCCTCCCGAAACTATAAGTCAAACAAGAAAATATCGATGTGACTGACACATAGGCGGCTTGTCCCAGTAATAGTCTCCTATTATGCGGTTGAAAAGGACGTCCGCATTAAAGCCGATGATGGGACAACCAAGATGTGACGCGAGGACTCTCCAGAATTAGCCATGCGTCACACATCTAAGAGGGGAGTCAGTTGTAGTTTGCCTATAAATGCCAAACTCATTCCCACAAGAAAGGGATATTGAAATTGTTACTCTCACATAAGAAAAGAAAGTCCTCTATGCTAATTGTTCTCCAAATGTTTATAACCACCTGGAAAATTGTTAGTTAGAGGCCCTCAAGCTAATACCTTTGTCATAGTGTGTTTCTCCCTATCTTTTGTTTCATATCCACCCGTTACTAGGCTCATCTACGTGGTTGGATAAACTACATGACATTCCAAGTGTGTGGGAAAATACACGTAGGAAGGGGAAGCGTGGGGTTCTGTTGGCAGCCATTTTTGGAGGTCAACACCATTCATATATATTCTTCTTTTATTCTAGTGGATGTTGCTGATTCAAGAAAAATTCCATAGGTTCCGGTTTCCCCTGAACTGTGTCTAGTTGCACACGGCTTTAGTTTTCTAGATGAAGATCGGTTTCATGCTTTGTATGGATTAAGAATTTGGTAGGGAAGATAAAAAGAACAAGTAAAACTAATTTCCCTCACATTTTCTCTTTAACCAATAGAGGACTCAAAGCTACAATTTTTTTTTTTTAAATCGTAACTTGTGAAAATAAAAGGTCAATAATGTATTTACTATCATGATACAACTATAAACTACTTCAGAACGTGAGTAAGCTCCTGCACAAATATAGCAGAAAGAGTGCTTTGTCAAAATCTGGGACGAAACAGTACTTGTACTTGAAGTATCTCAAGATACAAAGAGATTTGGTCATTTGGAGAAGAAAAGGAACAGATTCTCTTTTAGATATCATCACTTCTGTTCCTTTAGATATTATCACAAACATAAACTTTTATCTCTCTGCAAAAATATTTTATTGAACTCACAGTTTAAGGCACGCTCCAATTCATTTGAAGCTTTATTTCAAATGTATGTGCGTCTTTACTCTTTAGTACACAAAATATATTTTGCTAACCTTGTAATAGCATTATTCATGAAGCTTGGAATTTTTAATTTGGCAATCTGCCTTGCTAGTGTAGGCTGTAAATTCAATCCCTAAGTGAAAGATTGTATTAGTAGTGCCTGGCATTGTTATCTGAGTAAGCAGTGGGGGAAAGAATTTGAAACATATGCTGCTCTAGGTAAGATCCAACTCTAGAATAAACAATCGACTTCACGTAGCTACACACAGAGTTGTATTAGGATTCGAGGCCCTAATGTGCCTCATAAATTAAGATTGTGTAACTCAATAGTAAGCACTTGACCATTATGTCTGTCGGAACAATGAAATAATGGTGCTCGTGGGCAATTTCGTCCATGTGAACTTGTGGCATGAACCACATCGAATTCGCTTGAAGGTTTTGCATCTGGACAGATTTTCCAATACAAGCTACTATCCATGATAATACTATACACTTTAATTTGCACCTGAAATCAACCTTTCAAAACTGAGCTGCTGTTTGAGCAAATAATGCTCAAGGTTAGGTTGAGCTGAGCAAAGAAACCAGTTGTCTGGAAAGGTCACCTGAAACGTACTATATGAAACATTGTTAGTTGGTTAACTTGCTGCTCTATTTACTTCTTGTACTGGTTTCATAATTTGTGGCCGTGTTTAGACAATTCATGGCTATTTATATCATTGAGTACTGATGTCATTCAAATGGTCCTAATTCTCTAAAGCTAAGCTAAAGATATCATGTAAAATTAGTGATTTTAATGTGTAATTTAGTTGATTGGCATGCCACTTTATATTGTATGTTTGAGTTTCTTTCGATGGTTTTTTAACTGCTTTGTTTCTTTGAATGGTAATACTTTTAAACATCGTGTATATTTTGTGGTGTTCCACTATAAAAAGTATGGTCACTCTTAAGATCTTACGTGTTTACTTTTTTTTCTTTTGTCTAGCCCCGTGGATGTTTCTGAAGCTCTCCCAAGAGGTCGTATATACCATGAAACTTATGGATGCCAAATGAATGTTAATGATATGGAGATTGTCTTGTCTATCATGAAGAAATCTGGATATAGTGAAGTTGTGGACGTCCCTGAAAGTGCAGAAATCATATTTATAAATACTTGTGCGATCAGGGACAACGCAGAACAAAAAGTGTGGCAGAGACTTAATTATTTTTGGTTTCTAAAAAGGCACTGGAAGAGTAATGTTGCTATTGGAAGGTCACAATCCCTGTACCCTCCAAAAGTTGTTGTCCTGGGGTGTATGGCTGAGAGGCTAAAGGATAAAATATTAGATGCAGATAAGATGGTTGATGTTGTTTGTGGGCCTGATGCTCACGGGACTTGCCACGACTTTTAGAAGAGGTAGACTCTGGCCAGAAAGGAATCAACACTCTTCTTTCACTTGAAGAAACTTACGCTGATGTCAATCCAGTGCGTATCTCTAAAAATTCAATAAGTGCATTTGTATCTGTAATGAGGGGTTGCAATAACATGTGCTCATTTTGCATTGTTCCTTTCACTAGAGGCAGAGAGCGGTCACGTCCTGTAGAATCAATTGTTAGAGAGGTGGCAGAGCTTTGGAATGAAGGAGTGAAAGAGGTTACTCTTCTCGGGCAAAATGTAAATAGTTATAATGATACATCTGGGCTTGAAGAGGTTGAACCTGGAGTGAACTGGAAATATAGTAAAGGATTTTCCAGCTTAAGCAAAGTGAAAAATATGGGTTTGCGCTTTGCAGATCTACTCGACAGACTTGCCTTGGAATTTCCAGAAATGCGATTCAGATACACCTCCCCTCACCCTAAAGATTTTCCAGATCCATTGCTATATGTCATGAGAGACAGATATAATATCTGCAAAAGCATCCATTTGCCTGCACAATCAGGCAGCAGTACAGTACTCGAAAGGATGCGGAGAGGATATACCCGAGAAGCATATTTAGATCTTGTGAAGAAGATCGCAGTATAATTCCTGATATGGGGATAAGCAGTGATTTCATATGTGGTAAGGCCCTTCATTTTATGTTGGTTTTCCTTAAAAGAATTTATGGAGTGCTTACTGTGCAAATAGAAATAAGTAATTTTGGTAGACTAATATTTTAGAAAAGTATATTGGGGTTTTAAACTTTTATCTGCTTAGTCCATTATTTGGTAGATATGGTGATGGATTGAAGGAATCACGACAAAGAATTTATGTGGGGACTCCTAATTATTGCAAATAAGACACAGTTGGTTGTGGTCGTCGTCGTCAGTAAATTGCCGTTAACTCCATTCTGATTTGTTCACAGAATGAGATGAACCTGACTCCAATATTTTGCTTATTCTAAGAGTATACATTTCGTCAAATTACTAGTCATTATGACTGTGATGTTCATCTCAGTATACTTAAAAGTGTGTAAATTCTCTACTACTGTTTATGTCAGCGCATGAAATCTTCTTTTCCAACCCTATACGCAATTACCATTGTGCCGATTTTGTGTCACAGCTGCGATAGTTGTTCTTTGTCCTTTCAGCTTAGTTAATATACCGATTGCATACTCAAATATGGCTCACTCAACCTAATTGCGAACAACTTTTGTGCCAATCTCTTCTACACTGATATTGTTGCATATTTCTCACCTGTTCAACTTTCAAAATGGCTTTCTTAACGTGAATGTCTATCAATCGTTAAGCCAAATTGTCCACTTACATTTAACATCTCTATTTTGTGTGCATGCCATATTTGTTTATTTCCTTTATTTCCTATACTGCTGATCGTTCAGTTACATGTATCTTGATTCCTTGAACATGCTTGTTCCCCAACGCTCGTTTCTGTTTATTCTTGCATTACTGGGAGAGTTTTTGAGTTTCGCACAAGCACAAAAATATTCCTGCACATCAGATTAGGGTGCTACACTAAGGAGCGATATAGAGAACTTCACAGTATTCTCTTAATGAGTGAAGAATTAGTTGTCTATATATGATAGGATCAGCCGTAGCATTTTTCTTGTTGAAAACAGAACTTAACGTGTTCCCAAAATCTCTGCCCTTTATACCTAATAAGCATTCGTCAATCAAAGTCATCTAGCCATCAGCTGTTACAATATGCCTTGGCTACTTTAAACTGGGTTTTGCTAAAGGCTGCTCATTTTACTTCTGATGATCTGCAGGTTTCTGTGGAGAAACAGAGGAGGATCACAAGGATACTCTGAGTCTCATTAGGGCTGTTGGCTATGATATGGCATACATGTTTGCTTATAGCATGAGGGAGAAAACACATGCCCATAGAAATTATGTTGACGATGTTCCTGCTGGCATAAAACAAAGGAGGTTGACGGAACTTATTGAAGCTTTCCGGGAGAGTACAGGTCAGTGCTTTGACTGCAAAATTGGCACTGTACAGCTTGTATTAGTTGAGGGGCCCAACAAGAGAGCACCCGACACAGAGCTAATTGGCAAGAGTGACAGAGGCCATCGGGTATCATTCGTTAATCTTCCGGTCCCAGAAAGGGTCAACAATGATGGGAAGCGGAATCCAAAGGTTGGCGATTATGTGGAAGTTCACATATCCAAATCAACTAGAGCGTCTCTCTTTGGAGAAGCACTTGCCATAACTAAACTGAGCTCATTTTACAACAACGTGAATGAAGAAGATGTTGCCTATGCTAGCCAAACTTAAAAGTATTGTCCGGGTTTTTGCTACATGTTTTTGTTTTATAAAATTATTCTATACTTGTCTTGATGGAAATTTGGATAGAGTTTCTTGCTTCTAGAGGTTGTATCTTGAACATGAAGGTCGGGGCGGTTTCGACATTTTCGAGGCTCGAGACGAGGGTCCAAAATTTAGGCCTCAAATCGAGAAGTCGTAGTCGGCTACTTATTGGTGTAATTGGGCTTCAAAATATATATATATATATATATATATATATATATATATATATATATATATATATATATATATATTTAAAAATATGTTCTTTCGAGTTTTGGATCACTCTTTAATAATAGTCATCGTCCCTGTAGAATGCGAACTGCTTTTATTTGTTGGACTTCAAACTTTTGTACAAATATTTTTATTGGGCAACTTGGTGAAAAAAAAAAAAAATTTAACGAAAATGGACCCTCTTCGATTTTGGGCCCCGGGGAGTCGCCTCACTCGCCTCGGCCCAAAACTAGGCCCTGATTAGGGTTCATTGGGCGGGTTATCATTCCTGTATTTTGAGATGTGCCATCCCTATGGCGTGGAAGTATCCCTCTGGAGTTCATATCCCAGGGCTTCGAGTAATTGAGAGCAAGTGTACCTGTTGCCTTGTGTTTCGCGCGTTTTTGATTCGTGCTAACAATTAAAAGATTACTTCGGATGATGTGTAAGAGCGAGACTTTTTTTGTGACAATGTCCTAACAAGGGGTGTTTGAATTGAAAAATTATATTATACAACTTGTCTCCAAAAGGTACAAGCACACAAAATTATAGGGTTTGTAAATAGAAAGCAAAAACTTCAAACATAAATTCACATATTTATTTGTAAGAGAGTTGTTCTAATCTTTTTTTCAGTTGCTTTGTCTCATTTATACCTTGATTGCCATTTGCGTAATTTTTGCCCATAACTAATCACTACTTCATAGCACTTCTTCTAAAATAACTTCTCATAACTTTCCATAACTCATCATTACTTCGTAGACACTTCTAACTTGGTCAACATAGGGCATGCATAAGTGTCTCCTTTGACTAGTTCGGTCAGATATACTTTGATTTCGGCCTGATCTTAACTAGTGTCAATAGCATGGATGTCAAAATTTAGGTCTCTATAATAGGTCTCTTTACTAGAATTCTTCATTTGTTCATCGCCTCTTAACAATCGTTCATATCTTATCACATTTGCGCTAAGTTGAAAGAAATCGGAGAATTTCCTATCTTGGAACTTCATTTTAAATTAAAATTCAAGCAACTTTAAGCGATTTTGACAAACTATTTTTCGAGACAAAGGAACAAAACACTTGTTCTCGGTCGTCTGGTGCTTTTAAACCTTTGAAGAAAGGATTCAACCCCATTCATTTGGCATTTGACGCAAATTTGCTAAATCTACCAAAGTGACTTATGATTTAGTTTTGTAAAATTGGGCATGATATAATTGTTCCAATTGTTGCCAAGTTTGGACAGAATTTGCTGGCAAGTTAATGAACCATGAAAAGACTACCCAGTTAGTGAATTTGGGAATATTCTCATCTTATGGAAGTTAGTAACCTCACCACATTGCAATATAAAACGCCTATATGTTCCATGGTGGATACTTTTCCTAGGCGATGAACAAAGAAAATTCGGGCACCTTATAACATCTAGGCAAATGATACGCTTGATCTACTCAATCTAGGTAAGACTTTTTGTACGTTAGCAGAATCACTGGCTATATTCCAAAAGCCAACTGATCCTGCATGATTTCTACAATTTGATCTCTCAATATGGCATTGGGATAAAAAAGAACTCCTATGGGTTGATGTACGTACGGCATTACTTGAGGCCTAACAAGGTTTGGCCCTATATTGGGCATGAACGCACCATTATTTGGCACATTATTGCCATTGATATGGGTTTCTCCCATTGTTAACACGTGTAGCATTTTGTTCCATATATTGAACGTTTTCTCTTATATTAGGACTACCCCATGTTAGATATTTTCAAAGACCCTCTAAGTTGGATGTAAATGGTCCTATATGAGGTGTTTCTACTTCCTGGCCCGTGTTTACAATTGGCTAGCCACTACCTACAAGATTTCTGGTTTGAAAGTGATTTTCTACGCCCAAAGGATTTGATTGACACACTTGGCCTACCATTTTGTTCATAAGTTCGTTCAACATATTCAATTGTTTGGCCATATTTTCATAATGATTGTTTCTATTTTGAGTGAGTCTTCTACATTATGAGTGTTTTGTAGACTTACTTGTTCGACGTCTTGCATGAGTTCGCCCAAGAATGCACACATGGTGCGGGGGCTCAACTCGGTCATTGGCTCGTAATGACTAACATTTGGTCTTTTCACCTTGAGGTACCTTGTTGACCATCAAATTGCTCAATTACAGAGTGGACAAACTGTTGGTTCTTTGGCTCCTTATTGGAATTCTTTTAAGGTATGATACTTGAGTCTTTCTAACACCAAAAGGTCCCACTGGCGTGCCAAATTGTTTCACGTGTTTTCTATTCGTGCTAATAATTAAAAGATTACTCAAACGATGTGTAAAGAACGAGACCTTTTGAGACAATGTCCTCACAATGAGTGTTTGAATTGAAAGACTATATTATACAACTTGCTTCCAAGGGGTACAAGCACACGAAATTACAGAGTTCGTAAATAGAAAGCAAAAACTTTAAACGTAAATTCACATATTTCTTTGTAAGATAGTTGTTCTAATCTTCTTTCAGATTGCTTTTTCTCATTTATACCTTGATCACCATTTGCGTAATTTTCGTCCATAACTGACCAATTACTTTGATCACTACTTCATAAAACTTCTTCTAAAATAACTTCTCATAACTGTCATAATGTCTTTTCCATTAACTAACGGTTATTTTGGATTATAGACCACGTATAAAATTGTTCAATTAGCTGCGAGATGCAGTTATTGCTTCATTCGTCCAAGTCTTGCCCCATTTCGTCTTATCATCCAGGCTTTTACATGCTTAGACAAATCTGGACCTCGTCTTGATTTCGCTCTAACTTCATGCTTGGGCCTCTTATTTTGGACTTTTGTTTTAAATTTTTATGATAAAAATATTTTATATATCAACACCTTGTCCGACATCACATTTGTAAACAAGGTTTCCAGATGCTTCCTGCTCGAGTCTCCTAGCTGAAAGACAAGTGAATGCAGCACTTCAGTTGCTGTTTCGCATCTACCTTTGATTATATCAAATTTGGCATGGGTAATTAACTTTTTTGCGTCTACATTTGATTATATCTTAATTAATATTTTGGACAAAAATAAAGATAGTACAAATTAATAGATTGATAATAAAAATGTGATAAAATATAATTGAATATATAAATGTGAAAATAAAATATTGTCGAGATTTTTATTGCAATTAAAATATTGTGTGAGAATATAATTTACATTCATAATCAACTGTCTCGAGAAAAAGTCTATGCCCTAAATTACCGATGACGGAACATATTTGGTTAAGCTAGTTTACTTTAAGATAAATGATTTTTTTATTAATGAAATTAGAAATAAATAAGTACCTTATTGTGAACGTAAATAAAAGTTACTTTCAACAAAGTTATTTTTATACTTAAAAACAAGCAATTCTAACATTTTAATAAAAATTAATTTTAATTTATCTAAACTTAGCCAAACGTGCTCGTGTTGCAACATTAAAAGTTAAAGTATGTTTATGGAGAATGACATGCAGCATGTAGGAGTGTAACGGTCCTGGACGTTTTTAACTATTTTCAAATCAAATTATTTAAAATGATTTGAGGAAAAAAAAAAAAACCTAAATCAAATCGTTTAAAACGATTTGAGAAAAATTTAAATTCAACTAAGCGGTTTAATTTGTTTTAAACCGCGATTTTGTCTTCCATTTTTTTCTTTTCTGTTCGGAGTATTTAGTGCAAATGGTCTCTAATATTTGCTCTTAGTGCGAGAAAAAGTTTTTAACGTTTATTTTTTGACACGGACGTTCCTAACCTATTTGTTTTTTTGTCTGTAATTAAACCTTATTAGACAAAAAGACCAATATTCATTAATTTTAATATATAAGAAAAAATTGTAGTTGAGTTCTTAACATTTGCAAAAGGTGCAAAAAGGGTTTGGTACATTTAGTTTTATAAAAACTAAAGAAAACAACGAGTTCTTTTCTTTTCTTTTTTAATTAAGATTTTATTGACCAAATTAATAATATACGTAAATTATTTTATATATTTTTATTAACTATGAAGTAACTAAAATTTAAGCTCAAAATTATTCACAAACGTGTTAAATAAAATTATTAGTTTCATTATTTAAAATTTAAACTTTTATTTTATGGTTATAACCAAAAAGAAAAAAAGAAAAACTTTGTCACAAACTAGATCCTCAAATACTTTTATTTAATTGAGTTATTCGTTTATTAAGTTCAAATATTATATCCAATTATATTCTTCACATTTTAATTTATCGTTTTATTATCATTTGAAAATAAAGATCACATAAATCCTAAATTAATTTTTATTATATTTATGTTAAATAAAAACATAATAAGAATGGTTCAATGTCATAAAATTATATACGTCATTTTGTTATTAATTTATCTTAATTTTATTCAAATTTTTTATATCACATAGCAATTATATATACTTAAAGCACAATAATTTAACATTTTTATACAAAATTTAATTGACACGATTATAATGATATATTTAGTACGCCAAAGTAAATGTTATTAAACAAAGGCACACGACCTATTTGCATCCTTTGTAAATGTTAGAAATCCAACTGCAATATTTTTTAACTAAAATTAAGGGTATTTTAGTCTTTTCATCAAATAATAGACCAATTGAACACCAAAATATATAGATTAGGGACGTTCAAATGTTAAGGGTCATTTACACACTGAGAGAAGATTAGGAACCATTTGCGCCAAATTTTCTTCAGATCGCTTTAATGTTACTAGTTCATTATTATAAATGGGATGTTTGACAAAGCTTTTGATAAAAATTTAACAAATTTTGATAAAAGTTAGTGAAATGTATGATTGAAAAATTAATAAAATTGTGAATCTCATTAAATTTATAGTTAAAATTAATTATTCATTTTAACCTCAATTTTTTAGTAACTTTTTTAAGTGATAGGCGCAATTTTAGTATACATTTTACCTACTCATCTTATTTTGTTAGTAATTATTCATAGATAAAAGTACTAATTAATGTCTTATTTAGATTAGAACTAATTGTGAACAACTATGGAAATAAGATTGGATACCAAATCTACAAATTGGGATAATTGGCAATTTCAAGCTACGATTCTCTACATGGCCAAATTTTCAAAGTTTGAGTTTGCGTGGTTAAATTTTGAATAAATATTTTCTTGTTTATAAGACTAATTATTCGTAAGGAAATTTTAGAGTTTGTGTAGAAAGCGAAAACCATTTTATGAAGCTTGTGAAAGATTTAATTAGCTCCTTATGAAATGTCCACATTACGTTATGAAAAATGGCACTTATGTCAATATTTTTTGGAGGAGCACTATCACTTATTCAAAAGTGGTTGATAGCTACTAGTGGTGGAAAGCTTATGTTAAAAATACAAGAAATTTGGAGCTACTTTCAAAAGTAGGCTAACATTTCAACAGAAGTCGATCTTCTCGGATGAAGGAAAGAAAAGAGGAATTTATGAGATTGAGCGTGAACCTAACTCGAAAATCAAAGAAGTTAAAGGCGTGATAGAAGATATTTTCCGCTAGTTAGCCTCATTGTGACCAATAATCCACTAAGCCGGATGCATGTTCTAATCAAGTGAATACCCTCAACATGATGAGAAACCACCTTACAATTTTTATTCCACAATATATAACCCTAGATGTAGAAACCAATCGAATTTTTCTTGGTGGGGTGTTCAACATGATGGCACAAGAAGTCATATTTCCGAAAAATACCGCGGTTCAATCCAAACTTTTTATAGTCAAAATCATGTGATGAGGTAATTCAAAAATTGACAAAAGCTACACAAGCTGCATTGGAGCACTAGAATCACACCATTGCAGAGTTTAAGAATGAAGTACGGACTAGCCAAAACTCACAGGCACAATCCATCTCTAATATGGAAAATATGATGGGACAGCTAGCCTCGTCAGTCTAACAGTTGGCAACAACCATTGAGAAATAAAAATTTCTGAGTTAGCCACTTCCTAATCTTAAAGTAGTGCACAATATTGGAGCTACTTCAAGCAACTAATAAGAGGAAGTTAAATCCATCAAAACTTTGAGATGCGGCAAATTGTTCAACAATCAAGTGGAGACTACAAAAGAAAGACATCTCAAACAGTTTTTGGGTAATACAACAATCGATAATTCAATTTAGGAAATCCAAAGAAACAATCACCCATCCTACATTCCAAAAGCCCATTTCCTGGAGGTTAACAAAAGTAAAGAAATGTAGTGCGATCAATGAAATCATAGAAATCTTCAAGTAGTAAGTATAAATACCAATCTATAGACGCTATTAGGCAACTTCATGCATATACTAAGTTTTTAAAAGATTTGTGTACCAAAAGAGACAATTGCATGTGCTAAAAAGTAATTTTAACTCAACATGTTATCTTTATAATTCAAAGCGAACTCTTCCAAAATTTAAAGATCCATCCTACTATCTCATGCAATGTAGAAAACCAAAAGATTGATAAAGCTTTGTTAGATTTAAGAGCTAGTGTTAATCTTCTTCTTTATTCCGGTATATGCAACTTGAGTTAGGTGAGTTAAAACTAATTGCGTGATTTTACAACTTGCGATAGATCCGTGAATGTTTTCCATAGTGATTTTATTGTACTTGAAACTCAACCTATATAATACTCTACCAAACACATTCCTTTGATTTTAGGTCGTCCTTTTCGAAAATATCTAATGATATTATTAATTGCAGGATATAGAGTTATCCACTATCTTTTGGCAACATAACAATAGAATTGAATGTCTTTATTTTTGACAAGCAACCACATGACGATGAAGAAGTTGTTGATGTTGATATGATAAATATATTAGTTGATGATTCTTTTGTTTATAAATATTTGTGATGATGATTTCAAGATGTGCTTAACCCACTTTAGTTCACATTTTGATGTTGACAGACTATCAATGAAGTGAATGCCTTACTTGAGCCAACACCTTTTAGGGATACAACTAAGTGGAACAGAAAATTGAGCCACTTCCAATAAGTGAGAGAAGAACATCCCATCAATTGAACAACGCCAAAATTAGAGTTTAAAGCATTGTTTGAAACTTTGCAATATGCATTCTTGGGAGAGGTCGACACTTTACCAGTAATTATCTCTCCATTCCTTGATAATACATAAAAGATAAGTTATTAAATATTTGGACTCAATAGAAAGAGGCACTATGATGGACCATTGCTAATATCAAATGTATAAATTGATGGATTGCATGTATCATATCTATCTTGAGAAAAATTCTAGGTCTACTAGAGATGTAACGCAGTTAAATCTTAACATGAAAGATATGGTAAAGCGATGTTCTTAAATTGGTAGATCCGATATTAATCTAATTTCTAATACCACGTGAGTAAGTCCGATACGTTGTAAAAAATCAAGTATCATGGTATTTACTAATACTAACAATGAATTGGTTCCACCTAGAGTAACTATAGGTTGACGTGTTTGCATTGATTACGAAAAATTGAATTGAGCCACTAGACAATATCACTTTTCTCTTCCATTCATTGATCAAATACTTGATAGGCTTAGCATATAGAAGAAAGCCATTTGGTTTATGTAATGCACGCTACTTTTCCAATATGTATACTTAGTATCTTTTTGACATAGTTGAGAGGTTTCTTGAAGTGTTCATGGATAATTTTTGTAAATGGATTCTTTAGATGAATATTTGCACCATCTAACGTTAGTTTTGTAGAGATGCAAGGAAAAGTACTTTATTTTAAAATTGGAAAATGTCAATTCATAGTGAAACAAGGTATTGTTCTTGGTGCATTATCTCTAGTAGCGGTATTAAAGTTGACAATGCCGGTAGATCTTATCTCCAATCTTCCACCTCTAAAATCAAAAAAGAAGTAAGATCTTTCCTTGGGCATGAGATTTTATAGAAGATTCATTAACAATTTTAATAAAATCTCTAGACCTTTGTGTAATTTACTTGTTAAGGATATACCTTTTGTCTTTAATGATTCTTATTTAAAGGCGTTTGAAAATGAAAAATTTGTTGACGAGACACCTATCATTCGACCACGATTGAGATTTATTTTGAACTCATGTGTGATACATCTAATTACTTGAGGAGTAGTTTTAGGATATATTAGACCGGTTGCCTTTTTTCATTTACTATGCTATGTTACTAGTTCATTATTATAAATGGGATGTTTGACAAAGCTTTTGATAAAAAATTTAACAAATTTTGATAAAAGTTAGTGAAATGTATGATTGAAAAATTAATAAAATTGTGAATCTCATTAAATTTATAGTTAAAATTAATTATTCATTTTAACCTCAATTTTTTAGTAACTTTTTAAGTGATAGGCGCAATTTTAGTATACATTTTACCTACTCATCTTATTTTGTTAGTAATTATTCATAGATAAAAGTACTAATTAATGTCTTATTTAGATTAGAACTAATTGTGAACAACTATGGAAATAAGATTGGATACCAAATCTACAAATTGGGATAATTGGCAATTTCAAGCTACGATTCTCTACATGGCCAAATTTTCAAAGTTTGAGTTTGCGTGGTTGGGTCTTGAGTAAAGCAAACCATGGCCCGTCTTGTTGACCTATGGTTAACTTTAAACCTTAATGTTTTGATTATTACAAACAAATTGGTTATGTTTTCTAACATTCTATTTTCAAGCAAAATTCAAAGCGCTACAAATCGAACTCCCATACAATGACAAGTTCAAAGTCAAAATCAATACAAGAGTTCAAAATCTCAAGATCCACCGAAATTCAAGATTCAAGATCAAGATTGAAGAATAGATTTTAGATAAAATTGTAAAAGTATTAACTCTTTAATCCTTAGCAATTAAATGAACGAAAGCTCAAAAATATGTTTTATCACTTGCATAAAAAAAAATTAGTTCGATCAAAGCCAAAATCGATTTTCAAAACTGTGGAAACGGACAATCCGTTTTGGTAAACCGGTTGATCCGGTCGACCATTTACCTTGAACTGGTGGGCCGTTTGAAACGATCTTTTTTCAAAAGTGTCAGTCCGCTCGATTTTTGCGGTTCAACGGCTAGTTCGACTAATCGACCGGCCGACCGTTTGGTAATCCGTTTGGTCAGAAAGTGACGAAAATTCATCTCTATAAATACCACTTCATTTACTATCATTCAACAACACTTACAAGAGCATTTATAGAGAGAATCATATTGAAAAACATCATTCAAAGCTTCATTGTATTTATATCTTCAATATCTCTATTTGAAAATTTTTGTTTGATTAAATCAAACTTTTGGTTCATCTTTCTCAACAAAGTTTTCTTCTAACACTTGAGCTTTCCTCATCCATTGCTATTCATTAAAGTGTTAGTCTCTCTTAGAACTAAACTTGTATCTATCATTCATCTAGAGAGAAATACTCAAATCAATCTCCTTACTTATTTTGGGTCATATTGAGGTCTCTTGAAAACTCAATATTGTATAAGGATCGGTGCTCATTGCTTGTAAGTCACCGGATACATTGTAAGGTTTGGATTGCACCATAAGTCAATCAAAACAGTGGAAAGGCCGTGCTTTCGTGTTGGAGAGCTTGGTAACGGAGGCGTAGATCATTGGTTGGATCGAACCTCCATAAAAATCGCTTTGCACTCTCTCTTCTTTTATTTACTTATATTGTGCTTATATTTTTGTGAATCTATTTTTATCTCTTAAATATCATTTTGAAAATATTTTTCGAAAAAGTTTGAGAAACCCAATTCACCACCCTCTTGGTTAGTTATTCTTGGGCTATCAATTGGTATCAGAGCAAGGTGCTCATTTTTTTTATTACACAATCTTGAGTAATGGCTAACCAAAATTTTCAAAACCTTGAGGAACACTCTACAAATCGTCCTCCCTTCTTTAATGGCTCCCACTACAATTATTGGAAAACTAGAATGATGATTTATATTCAATCAATTGATTATAACATTTGGGAAGTCATCGAGTTTGGTCCATATGTGCCTACAAAAATTGTCAAAGTTGATGATAAACCGGACCAAACTATGTCTAAGCCTAGAGAAGAATATGATGAAGAGGACAAAAGAAAATTGTCTTTAAATGCTAGAGCCAAAAATTTACTTTATTGTGCTTTAGACAAAAATGAGTTTAATCGATTAGCACATGTGATTCCGCATATGATATTTGGCATGCATTAGAGATAACTCACTTAGATACCAACAAGGTTAAAGAAACCAAAATAAATCTTTTGACAAAAGATTTGAAAATTTCTTTATGAAACAAGATGAACCTATTGTTGATATGATTACTCGTTTCATCGATATTATTAATGGCCTTAAGGGCTTTGATCGAAAATTTACTAACGGTGAACTTGTGAGCAAAATGCTTAGGTCTTTATCGGAAGATTGGAACTCCTTGTGATGTTGATAGAGAATACAAAAGATATCAACACTTATCCATTGGAGGAGCTATATGGAACATTGATGACATATGAGCTCAATAATGCCGAAACAAAGGAGAAAACAAGGAGAAGCAAAGAAGAGATGAAGGAGCTTCCCAAGAAGCAAATTGCTTTGAAATCAACAAATGATGAAGGATCATCCAACACAAACATGAGTGATGAAGAACTTGATGACTTAGTTCTTCTTGTCAAGAAATGGAGAGGATTTCGAAACAATATGTGATTTCAAAAGAAAGAAGACAAAAGTGAAGAAAAGAACAAAAAGATCATATGCTATGATTGTGACAAACCCGGTCACAAGAGGACCGAATGCCCAAACAAGAAGAAGTTCAACAAAAAGAAGGCACTTCAAGCTACATGGGATGATAGTGATGAAGATGATCAAGAAGATGATGAAATTCAAGAGAAAATCACTAATATGTGCTTCATGGCTATTGAGGATGAGGTAAGTACAAACAACAATGACTCTTACATTGACTTATCTATCTCTTATGATGAAATTCTTGAAGAATTTGAGAAACTTATGTCAAAATACTCTATTCTTAACAATAAACACTCTTTGTTGAAAAAGGTAGTCAAGAAGCTTTTCTTGCACAAAAGGACTTTGAAAAGAAAAAGATGATCATAAGTCCTTGATTAAAGAAAATGTTTTATTGAAAGAAAAAGTGGTTGATTTAACAAGCATTATTCACAAATTCACCCAATGAAAGAAAAACTTTGAATTAATGCTTGGTGAGCAAAAATGTGTGTTTAACAAAGAGGGAATTGGATATAAACCTCTCTTGAAACAAAAATCCCTTGAAACCATTTTTGTAAAATCATCCAACTTTTCTCAACAAAACATCACATGTAGTTTTTGCAAGAAAGATGGTCATGTTGCTTACAATTGTTTGACTAAAAAGAAACTATACTTTGAAAAGAAACACAAGTGGATAAAAGAATCCACAAACACTAACTATCAAGGACCCAAACTTATGTGGGTACCAAAATCAAAATTAAAATTATTTTTGTAGGTACCACAAAAGGTCAAGAGCAATTGGTTCTTGGATAGTGGTTGTTCAAACATATGACGGAGATCGATCATTACTATCAAATTTCAAAAGAAAATATGGAGCTCATGTGACTTTTGGAGACAATGCCAAAGGAAAAATCATAGGCATTGAAAATATTGGTAATCGTTCTTCTCCTCCATTGAAAATGTTTTATTAGTTGATAACCTCAAACATAACTTACTTAGTATAAGTCAATTGTGTGATAAAGGTTATCTCATTAAATTGATTCTTTCAATTGCCTCATTGAGGATGCTATATCTAAAGATGTATTGTTCATGGGGAGCCGAAGCAAAGATGTTTACATCATATCTATTGAATTTGAACTTGAAAAGGAAATAAAATGTTTTTCAAGTATAAAGGATTATTCTTGGCTATGGCATAGGAGATTAGGTCATGTTAGCATGGACTTACTTTCAAAAATCTCCAAAAATAACTTTGTGAAAGGGTTGCCAAATATAAAGTTTGAAAAAGATAAAATTTTTGATGCTTATCAATTTGGAAAACAAGTAAAGAGTTCTTTCAAACTTAAACAACACTATTCTACTTCAAGACCTTTGCAACTTCGACACATGGACTTATTTGGACCCTCTAGAACCGCTAGTTTAAGTGGAAAACATTATGCATTTGTTATTGTTGATGATTTTTCAAGATTTACTTGGGTCATTTTCTTGAATTTAAAAGATGAAGCCTTAAATGCATTTAAACATTTTTGCAAAAGAGTCCAAAATGAAAAAGGATACACCATTACCACAATTAGGAGTGATCATGGTGGAGAATTTGAAAATATAGCCTTTGATGAGTTTTGCAAATCCAATGGATATGAACATAATTTTTCGGCTCCTAGAACTCCTCAACAAAATGGTGTAGTAGAAAGGAAAAATCGAACATTGCAAGAAATGGCTCGGACCATGTTGAATGAAAATAATTTACCAAAATACTTTTGGGCCGAAGCCGTAAACACTTCATGTTATATCTTAAATAGAGTTTTGGTAAGTCGAAAGAAAACCAAAACTCCATATGAGCTTTGGAAAATAGAATTCTCAATATCGGATATTTTAAAGTTTTTGGTTGCAAGTGCTTTATTTTAAACAAAAAAAATTTGGGAAAATTTGATCCAAAATCCGATATTGAAATTTTTCTTGGATATTCATCTACTAGTAAAACTTTTAGAGTTTTCAACAAAAGAACTCTAGTAGTTGAAGAATCTATGCATGTTGTTTTTGATGAAACTAACTCCTCTATACAAGAAAAAGTTATTGATGATGAAGATTTGGAAATCCCATTTGAACAACTAAGTGTTCAAAATCAAGACAAAGGGAATCCAAATAACATTGAAAGTCAACATGAGGAGGAAACAAGTATGCAACAAAATGATGAAGAACCCTCATGAAGATCTCAACACTTCATCATTACCAAAAGAATGGAGGTTTGTCCCATCTCACCCAAAAGATCTCATAATTGGCGATCCATCAAAGGGGTAAGCACAAGAAATTCTTCTAGAAATTTTCATAACAATTGTGCATTTCTTTCACAAATTGAGCCAAAGAACTTTAAAGAAGCCGAGTTTGATGAATTTTGGATCCTAGCTATGCAAGATGAACTAAATCAATTTGAAAGAAATCATGTTTGGGATTTAGTTGCTAGACCAAATTCACAAACCGTAATTGGCACAAAATGGGTTTTGAAACAAACGAGATGAAAATAGTATAATTGTGCGTAAATAAAGCTAGATTAGTGGCTCAAGGTTACAATCAAGAAGAAGGCATTGATTTCAAGAAACTTTTGCCCCAGTTGCTAGATTAGAATCAATTCGCATGCTTCTTGCTTTTGCTTGTCATAAGAATTTTACTTTATTTCAAATGGATGTCAAAGTGCATTCTTGAATGGAGTCATTCAAGAAGAAGTTTTTGTTGAGCAACCACCTGTTTTAAAAATCATAAGTATCCGACAAAGTTTTCAAACTTAGAAAAGCTCTTTACGGTTTAAAACAAGCTCCTAGAGCATGGTATGAGAGATTGAGTAAATTTCTCTTATCAAATAGTTTTTTAATGGGTAAAGCGAGATACTACATTATTTATAAAAACCAAAAGAATGATATGATAGTTGTTCAAATTTATGTTGGACGATATCATTTTTGTGCTACTAACATTTCCTATGTGAAGAATTTTCTAAGTGCATGAGTAGGGAATTTGAGATGAGCATGATGGGTGAATTCAAGTTCTTTCTTGGTCTCCAAATCAAACAAACCAATAATGGAATATTCATTAGTCAAACTAAGTATATCTTGGATATGCTCAAAAAGTTTGAAATGGAAGAGTTGAAGCCAATGAACACTCCAATGAGCTCATCAATCAAGCTAGATAAAGAGGAGCAAGGTACTTCCGTTGATGTAACAAAATATCGAGGTATGATCGGATCTCTTCTTTATTTAACCGCTAGTAGACCCGATATTATGTTTAGTGTATGCTTATGTGCTAGATATCAATCTACTCCTAAGAATTCCCATCTTAGTGCCATAAAACGTATTTTCCGTTATCTTAGTGGAACTAGATCTTTTAGGTCTTTGGTATCCCAAAGAAACTCATTTTGATTTACTTAGCTATTCGGATGCCGATTGGGCGGTTGCACAATTGATCGTAAAAGTACTAGTGGAACGTGCCATTTTCTAGGCTTTGCTTTAGTTTCATGGTTTAGTAAGAAACAAAATTCCGTTGCCTTGTCAACCGCCAAAGTAGAGTATATCTCCGCCGCTAGTTGTTGTGCTCAAATCCTATGGATGAAGCAAACTCTAAATGATTATCACATCTCATTTGACAAAGTTCCTATTATGTGTGATAATACTAGTGCGATCAACTTATCAAAAATCCCGTTTGCATTCTCGCACCAAACACATCGAGATTAGACATCACTTTTACGAGACCATGCACAAAAGGGAGATATAACTTTGGAGTTTGTAAACACCGAAAAACAATTGGCGATATTCTCACAAAACCATTAGCTCTTGAAAGATTTTCATACATTCGGCGAAGTTTAGGTATAATTGATGGATGTGAAATATGTGACTAAATCTTTATGTTTCCTATGATTGATTGCTTTATATGTGACAAACATGTTTTAAAATTATTTGTCAAAAGACAAAATCATTGCTTTCGGTAAATTTTTGCAAAATTTTCAAACCGGACGACCGTTTTTCCCACCGGACGTCCGTTTCATATCAAACGGATGAACCCCCGCTCAATCTGTCTCAAAAGCGTAAACTTTGCCAAAATTAAAAGTTTAACCGGTTGACCGTCTCACTTAAAGCGGACGTCCAGTATGATTTTAAGCGGACGACCGTATATCATCCGTCTGAGCAGAGAATTTGAACATCAAAATTCGGATCAAGCGGTCGACCGTCTCGGTGTTCCGGTCGTCCGTCTTAGCGGAAATCGTGGTTTTAAGTTGGAAATTTTTCAAATTTCTTCATTCCAACAGCTATGCGAACTTACGGTTTCACTCCCAATCTCTTCCCATTCACCAATCCTCCTAAAATCTTTCCAATTTACACTCAAAATCACAAAACCCATATCTTTTACACCAAAACCGAAAAATCCCCAATTTTTGTCCATAAATTCTACCCATTCCACCCAAACGGACGATCTCTAAGCCCTAGATTCAACTCATCCGTTTTCAACACAATGCCTCGGGTTAAAATGGCTGCCAAGCGCCCTAGGAGGAAAGGCAACCTTCTCCACCATCTTCCTCCTCCGAAGAAGACCCTCAATCCAAACGAATCGATGGGTGTTCCGTCCTCATTGGTAAGAATGTCGATCTTGCTTCTTTCACACACGAGGCACCATCATTCAACATAGAAAATCTTTTTATGGGTATGGAGTGGGTTCCTCTTCTTACTCTCAATGATAATGTTTACCCCCATTGTCAAAGAATTTTACAAAACATGGTTTATTCTCGGGGTCGGGTATTTCATCCTTCGTTCGGGACAAGCGAATTAAGATCACTCAAGATCTTATTCGTTCCATTCTTCATCTTGAGAATGGTGGTATGCGTCTCTATACCACCAAGACAATTCCTCACACCGACGAGTATGATCCGGTCGAAGCATGTTGTCGCGTCACCGGCAAGCATTTTGAGGCTGCCGTACGTCTTAGCTCAAATCAACTTACTGTTCCTTGTCGTGTCCTCCATAACATCATTGCCCACATAATTGTCCCTCGAAAGGGTCATTTGGATGAAGTTAACCATTTTGATGTTTTTGTGCTCGACTCTATCCTCCGATGGCGTAAGCTCGACTTTTCTTACATAATGATCCAACACATACCGCTGCGTTCTAGCAGCGGCACTAGAGCTAAGGCGCTCCCTATGGAATGATTCTTACCAAAATTTTTCAACACTTTGATATTTCTTTTTGGGATTCGTAGAACCTCCTTCCTAAAGCCACCAACACCATCAATGTTCTTACGCCAAGCGAATGAAAATTGTAAAGGAAAAGCGGGTCAATGGGTAGCAAAAGTCAAAGGAGTTTGATGAAGAATCGGGACCCTCCACTCTACCTTTCGAGGAGGAAGATATTGACGAAGATGCTCCTCCGTCCCCACCGCGGCAAAGATCACAAAGGCCGTCGTCCTCCACCTCCGGCCACAATGAGGACCAATTCACTTTACTACATGGACGGATCGACTCACTTACTTCTTCGGTCGAGAGTCTACACCATACCATGGGGACTCTCCAAAATTCGGTTGCCAACATGACGACATTGCTCCAAGATCTTCATTCCCGTCTGGATGCCGTGCTTCCTCTGCAGCCGCCCCCGGAGCCTTAGTTTATTTCCTTTATTTTTGTTGTTTTTGTATCTATGTTTTGGAAACGAATTCTATGTTCTAGCTTTCCTTTATGGAACTATGCTTGTTTTTAACTTTTAAGTTTATCAATGAATGGCATATGTTGTTTCATTTAGGGGGAATATATCTTTTTTAAACCTTAATGTTTTATCTTTTGCCTTTTTGTTTATGCCAAAAGGGAGAAAATAAATATGTGATGAAATATGTGATGTATGTGTATGTGATGTGTATATATGTAGAATTTGAAAATATATGTGATGTGATGAAATTGGCAAATCAAATGAAATTGATATCATGTAATACAAATTCATCAAATCATGTTTACTAGAATTTGGAAATGGGGAATATACACGATTAATTCTATTTCATTATTCTATATTCTCACATTGTTTGTCATAATCAAAAAGGGAGAAATTGTTGACCTATGGTTAACTTTAAACCTTAATGTTTTGATTATTACAAACAAATTGGTTATGTTTTCTAACATTTTATTTTCAAGCAAAATTCAAAAGCGCTACAAATCGAACTCCCATGCAATGACAAGTTCAAAATCAAAATCAATACAAGAGTTCAAGAATCTCAAGATCCACGAAATTCAAGATTCAAGATCAAGATTGAAGAATAGATTTTTAGATAAAATTGTAAAGGTATTAACTCTTTAATCCTTAGCAATTAAATGAAGTAAAGCTCAAAAATATGTTTTATCACTTGCATAAAAAAAAAAATAGTTTGATCAAAGCCAAAAATCATATTTTCAAAACTGTGGAAACGGACAATCCGTTTGGTAAACCGGTTGATCCGGTCGACCGTTTACCTTGAACCGGTCGACCGTTTGAAACGTCTTTTTTCAAAAAGTGTTCGTTCTGATTTTTTGCAGTTCAACGGCTAGTTCTGACCAATCTGACCGGTCGACCGTTTGGTCATCCGTTTGGTCAGAAAGTGACGAAAATTCATCTCTATACATACCACTTCATTTACTATCATTCAACAACACTTACAAGAGCATTTATAGAGAGAATCATATTGAAAAACATCATTCAAAGCTTCATTGCATTTATATCTTCAATATCTCTATTTGAAAAACTTTGTTTGATTAAATCAAACTTTTGGTTCATCTTTCTCAACAAAGTTTTCTTCTAACACTTGAGCTTTCCTCATCCATTGCTATTCATTAAAGTGTTAGTCTCTCTTAGAACTAAACTTGTATCTATCATTCATCTAGAGAGAAATACTCAAATCAATCTCCTTACTTATTTGGGTCATATTGAAGTCCCTTGAAAAGTTCAATATTGTATAAGGATCGGTGCTCCTTGCTTGTAAGTCATCGGATACATTGTAAGGGTTTGGATTGCACCATAAGTCAATCAAAATAGTGGAAAGGCCGTGCTCGTATTGGAGAACTTGGTAACAGGGGACGTAGATCATTGGTTGGATCGAACCTCCATAAAAATCGTTTGCACTCTCTCTTCTCTTTTATTTACTTATATTGTGCTTATATTTTTGTGAATCTATTTTTATCTCTTAAATATCATTTTTGAGAATATTTTCAAAAAGTTTGAGAAAACCAATTCACCCCCTCTTGGTTAGTTATTCTTGGGCTATCACGTCTAACTCTTTTTTGTAGTATTTTCAGTTGTAACTTGGAGATTTTTCGTCCTTTCACATACACGAGTTTTAAGATAGATAAAACATCATGTATAAGGACCTTTAGTAGGTCAAAGAAAAAGAATGACGACGGCTAAGAAACAAGAGGAAGAATCACGTTTGAAGCAATTTTTTTTTTTTTCAATATTTCTTCTCCAATCCATGTCGGGTTCTATCACTCTTTTGTTATTAATTTAATTATGTTCTTCTAATTGTTTTGAGCCAAAGTAGACAATGAAACCTTATTTAAACGAATTGATTATCTTATTACTCTTTTAATTTCGTTTTCGGGCTTAGACTTTCATGGTTCGTCCTTGTTGGTTTAATTAAATAAAATTTCTTACATCTTAAATATCACGTAATTTTTATAGTTAGAAGTTAATTTGATTATTTCATACTTGGTGCTTGAATGTGTTTTATTGATTTCTTTTGATTTTTCGTTATCTTGTTATCGATTTGAAATACATAGAATGATTAGGATGCGAAACATTTAATTATTTGTTTTCTTTGGGATACATAGAATGCTTAGGACACAAGTAGCCGCTAGGAATTTTGAGCTAAAACCGAGTGTGCTTAATTGTCTTCCATCTTTCTATGGTTTGGATAGTGAAGTATCCTATAAATATCCTGATGGATTTCTATGATATATGTGAGATAATTAAATATGATTATGTTTCTCCTGATAATGTTAAACTTCATCTATTTCATTTCTCTCTGAAAGATAGGGCTAGATCATAGTTCAATACACTAGATGTCAATAGTATTGTATCTTGAAAACAAATTGTTGCTAAAATTTTGAATAAATATTTTCCTGTTTATAAGACTAATGCTATTCGTAAGGAAATTTCAAAGTTTTTGTAGAAAGACGAAAAACCATTTTATGAAGCTTGAGAAAGATTTAATTAGCTCCTTATGAAATGTCCACATTACAGTTATGAAAAATGGCACTTATGTCAATATTTTTTGGAGGATCACTATCACTTATTCAAAAGTAGTTGATAGCCACTAGTTGTGGAGAGCTTATGTTAAAAATACTGATAGAAATTTGGAGCTACTTTCAAAAGTAGGCTAACAATTCACAACAAAGAAAGTCGATCTTCCTTGATTGAAGGAAAGAAAAGAGGAATTTATGAGATTCAAGCGGTGAACCTAACTCGTAAATCAAAGAAGTTAAAGGCATGATAGAAGATATTTTCCGCTAGTTAGACTCATTGACAGCCAATAATCCACTAAGCCGGATGCATGTTCTAATCAAGTGAATACCCTCAACATGATGAGGAAACCACCTTACAATTTTTATTCCACAATATGTAACCCTAGATGTAGAAACCATTGAATTTTTCTTGGTCACAGGTGTTCAACATGATGGCACAAGAAGTCATATTTCTCAAAGAAAATACCGGCGGCTCAATCCAAACTTTTATAGTCAAAATCATGTGATGAGGTAATTCAAAAATTGGCAAATGCTACACAAGTCGCATTGGAGCACTAGAATCACACCATTGCAGAGTTTAAGAATGAAGTACGGACTAGCCAAAACTCATAGGCACAATCCATCTCTAATATGGAAAATATGATGGGACAAACTAGCCTCGTCTACCTATCAGATTGGCAACAACCATTGAGAAATAAAATTTTCGAGTTAGCCACTTCCTAATCCTAAAGTAGTGCACAATATTGGAGCTACTTCAAGCAACTAATAAGAGGAAGTTAAATCCATCAAAACTTTGAGATGCGGCAAATTGTTCAACAATCAAGTGGAGACTACAAAAGAATGACATCTCAAACAGTTTTTTCAGGTAATGCAACAATCGATAATTCAGTTCAAGAAATCCAAAAGACAACAGTCACCCATCCTACATTCCAAAAGCTCCATTTCCTCAGAAGTTAACAAAAGTAAAGAAATGAAAGTGCGATCAATGAAATCATAGAAATCTTCAAGTAGTAAGTATAAATACCAATCTATAGACGCTATTAGGCAACTTCTCATATATACTAAGTTTTTAAGAGATTTGTGTACCAAAAGAGACAATTGCATGTGCTAAAAAGTAATTTTAACTCAACATGTTAGCTTTATAATTCAAAGAGTAACTCTTCCAAAATTTAAAGATCCGCCCTACTATCTCATGCAATCGTAGAGAACCAAAAGATTGATAAAGCTTTGTTAGATTTAGGAGCTAGTGTTAATCTTCTTCTTTATTCCGTGTATATGCAACTTGAGTTAGGTGAGTTAAAACTAATGTCTGTGATTTTACAACTTACTGATAGATTTGTGAATGTTTCCCATGGTGATTTTATTGTGCTTGGAACTCAACCTATATAATACTCTACCAAACACATTTCTTTGATTTTAGGTCGTCCTTTTCTGAAAATATCTAATGATATTATTAATTGCAGGGATAGAGTTATCCAGCTATCTTTTGGCAACATAACAATAGAATTGAATGTCTTTATTTTTGACAAGCAACCACATGACGATGAAGAAGTTGTTGATGTTGATATGATAAATATATTAGTTGATGATTCTTTTGTTTATAAATATTTGTGATGATGATTTCAAGATGTGCTTAACCCACTTTAGTTTTCATTTTGATGTTGATAGTGCTATCAATGAAGTGAATGCCTTACTTGAGCCAACACCTTTTAGGGATACAACTAAGTGGAAACAGAAAATTGAGCCACTTCCAATAAGTGAGAAAAGAACATCCCATCAATTGAACAACTGCCAAAATTAGAGTTTAAAGCATTGTTTGAAACTTTGCAATATGCATTCTTGGGAGAGGTCGACACTTTACCAGTAATTATCTCTTCATTCCTTGATGATACATAAAAGATAAGTTATTAAGTATTTGGACTCAACAGAAAGAGACACTATGATGGACCATTGCTAATATCAAATGTATAAATTCAGTAGATTGCATGCATCATATCTATCTTGAGAAGAATTCTAGGTCTACTAGAGATAGGTTAAATCTTAACATGAAAGATATGGTAAAAACTGATGTTCTAAAATTGGTAGATACTGATATTATTTATCTAATTTCTAATACCACGTGAGTAAGTCCAGTACACGCTGTCGCAAAAAAATCAAGTATCATGGTATTTACTAATACTAACAATGAATTGGTTCCACCTAGAGTAACTATAGGTTGACGTGTTTGCATTGATTACAGAAAATTGAATTGAGTCACTAGAAAATATCACTTTTCTCTTCCATTCATTGATCAAATACTTGATAGGCTTGGCATATAGAAGAAAGCCATTTGGTTTATGTAATGCACCTGCTACTTTTCCAATATGTATACTTAGTATCTTTTTTGACATAGTTGAGAGGTTTCTTGAAGTGTTCATGGATAATTTTTCTGTAAATGGATTCTTTAGATGAATGTTTGCACCATCTAACTTTAATTTTGTAGAGATGCAAGGAAAAGTACTTTATTTTAAAATTGGAAAAATGTTAATTCATAGTGAAACAAGGTATTGTTCTTGGTCGCATTATCTCTAGTAGCGGTATTAAAGTTGACAATGCCAAGGTAGATCTTATCTCCAATCTTCCACCTCTAAAATCAGTAAAATAAGTAAGATCTTTCCTTGGGCATGTAGGCTTTTATAGAAGATTCATTAACAATTTTAATAAATTCTCTAGACCTTTGTGTAATTTACTTGTTAAGGATATACCTTTTGTCTTTAATGATTCTTATTTAAAGGCGTTTGAAAGACTGGAAAATTTGTTGACGCAGACACCTATCATTCGACCACCTAATTGAGATTTACCTTTTGACCTCATGTGTGATACATCTAATTATGCTGTAGGAGTAGTTTTAGGATATATTAGACCGGTTGCCTTTTTTCATTTATTATGCTAGTAGGACTCTTAACAATGCACAATTGAACTATTCTCGCTACGGAGAAAGAAATGCTAGCAATCGATTTGCATTAGATAAATTTTAATCAATACTTGTAGGTGTAAAGTAATTATTTTTCTAACCACGTTGCCCTCAAATATCCTCTAACTAAGAAAGATGATAAACCAAGGTTGATTTGGTGAATTTTGCTTTTGCAAAAGTTTAACATTTAGTTTAGGGAGAAAAAGGGTTCGAAAATGTTATAGTTGAACACTTATCTCGATTATTCTTGACTCTATGCAGAAAAGCTACTCTTCAATGAGTTGTTTCTAAATGAACCGTGAATATTGATGTTGTACCTTAGTTTGCTGACATAGTTAATTATCTTGTTACATGTCATCTTCTAGAGCATTGGACTAAACAAGACAGAAACCGATCAAATTATAAGGAAACGTATCCCAAAAAGTGAATTCCAAAGTGTAATCTCTTTTTGCTATGACCAAACTTGTAGAAGCTATTTAAGTGCTAAAAAGATCACTTCCAAAATTTTACAATGCGGTTTTTATTAGCCAACTCTTTTTTCGTGATACTTATATTTTTTGTTCTTTATGTGACAAGTGTCAACACATGGGAAGCATTTAAAAAAGAAACATGATGTCGCTCAACCTTATACTCGTGTTGAGATCTTTGATGTATGAAAATATCGATTTCATGGTCCTTTTCCTCTATCATTTGGCTATCATTACATATTGGTAAGCATCGATTATATTTTCAAGTAGGTCGAGGCAATTCCATGTAGAACCAATGATCATAAAAGTGTGGTTGCATTTTTGAAGATCAACATTCTATCTTGTTTTGGAACTCCACGAGCCATAATCAGCAATAGTGGCTCTCATTTCTGCAATAAGCCTTTTCGAACCATATTGGCAAAGTACTCCATCACACACGATGTTGTAACCCCATAACACCTACAAACTAGCGGTCATATGGAGGTTTCAAATCAAGAGATAAAAGTAGATTTTGGAGAAGACAGTTTGACCTGATAGAAAAGATTGTCTCTACGACTTAATGATGCATTGTGGGTATATAGAACAGCTTTCAAAACACTCATTGGAACATCACATTATAGACTGGTGTATGGGAAAGTCTTCCACCTACCGACTGAGCTGGAGCATCAGGTTTATTAGGCCATCTAGAAATTCAATTTTAATTTGTAGGAAGCTAGGTCAAAAAGAGAAAATTGCAACTGACAGAACTTGAAGACATTCAGAATGACACTTATGAGAATGCAAAGATCTACAAGCAAAGAATGAAAACCATTCATGACTCACATAGTAAGAAAATCGTTCGCTCCAGTTTAGAAAGTACTTTTGTACAATTCTCGTTTACATATATTTTCAAGTAAGTTATGTTCTAGATGGACATGCCCTTTTGTTG
This sequence comes from Forsythia suspensa, assembly GCA_023638005.1. NCBI lineage: Eukaryota > Viridiplantae > Streptophyta > Magnoliopsida > Lamiales > Oleaceae > Forsythia > Forsythia suspensa. The sequence goes on along the minus strand of CM042664.1, from coordinate 13,272,073 downwards.
CTAGTACAGTTTATCTTCATTGAGCGATTGAGGTTGAAAACTCCAAAAATGGTGAATTTTCAAAGTTAATGGCCAAAGATTAAGAATATATTTGGAATTTAACTCTCGAGATAGGGATAAAGAAATTGATTTGAGTGATTCTATCAATCTAGGTTGAGAAATAAAAATAAAAATGAAAAATGAAAAATGAAAAAAAAAACGAAATCTAAAAAAAAAATGTGTGTTTTATCTTATTGATTTTCTTAGTTGAAGTGCGTGGTATCAAAAATCCAGGTATGTTTCTTTTGAGTTAATCTATTATCTTTTTGTCTCTCTTTATTCCTATATATTGGTTACATTTGCATGCACTTAATTGAATTACACAAATTGGAACATTGATGACAATGTTTAGAATAGGTTTGGGGTGGGGTGTTAAAAAAAATTAAGGCATTGCGTATGAACTTTAAAAATTGGATGAAGTAATGATTTTTTTAATTTTAATACTTGTACTATCTTTGGCTTGGAGTAATGTGACACCATATTTTCCAGTTTTGCATGTTGAAGTTGGTAACAAGTGTGAAAAGAGAAGTTCGACGAGTGAAATTAATTAAACTTTTAAGGATAATTCACGTGTTAAATAAAAAAAATTTCAAGTGAGTCTAGAGCGTTATATCTTCTTGGAGAGAACCCATTTATGCCCAATTTTTACGTTCAATAGTCAGTTTTCTTTTTCTAGGAAAGTTTTGAGTCTTATATCTTCTTGGGGAGCACCCATTTATGTCCAAATTTTACGTTCACTATGGTGGGTTTTTTTTTCTAGGTATTACTGCACTCGAAAGATCATAAGATTGGTGTCGTTAGATGACTAATTTTCTCTCTAAAAAGTGATAGTAAAACCATCTTTGGCGCATTTGAGCCTTTCTAGCATACTAAATGAACATTGACCATAGCAGCCAGTTTAAAGCCTTGTGCTAATAAATAAAAACAAAATAGTAAAAAGTCTTGAATTTTTCTTTGTTAGCCAAATATTCATCCCTGAGCCAATCATTCCTAATGTAATCCATATTTCATGTTCCTTTTATGATTGAAAATGTAGGGAGAAATTTATATCAAATGGTGGTGCCAAAAAATAAATATATAAAAAAAGTTGATCGAAGAAGAAGGAGAGGCAGAAAAAGAAAGAAAAAAATTAAGATGAAGAAGAAGAAAAGTGAATCAGAAGATGAGGAGAAGTGTATAAAGTGAAAGAGATCAAAGTAAAAAGTATCTCTTATGAAAAGATGGAAAAAAAAAAGAATTTGGGGTGGGGTGGGGTGGGGTGGGGTGGGGTGGGGTGGGGTTGAAAAATGCACCGCTAAAGATATGGTGCGAGAAAAAAAAAAAAAGGAGAGACAATGCACAATAACCTTAATCTTGAAAATCTCAACTATTCTCACTTAAACTTTATTTATCCACTTATCCAATATTTTTATTAACCCTGTCTCGAGTCTATATTACAATCAAATAAAAGTCCATCTTCATTTTAGAGAGCAAATGTCTAAAGTCGATGGTAATACTATAGGTCGTTGGGAGTAGTGATATTTGAAAAAACAATGGTTTTACTTGTCTACTAATATCTGATAGATTATACTTTCACTTTTAAATCATTGACAAGTTTCTTTTACATTCACGTCTTGGGGTGTGAGAGTGTGATACTATTTTTATTAAATGATGCTCACTTTACCATGTTATTTGAGCACTACACAAATTGAGATTATTTTCTTCTGACGGTAATGTTACAATATATTTATTGTGAAATTTGGAGATTGACATAGTATTCTTGAAAATTGTTTGGTCACTATAACTTTGATAGTTAGGGTCCGTTTGACACGACTGTTGAGAGTAGAGCTTTTTTTAACAAGAGAACTTTTAGCAGTAGAATTTTGTTCAAAAAGCGTTGATCGATTGGATATGAATTCAAAAAGTGTTGTGAATATTAAATTAAGTGTTTGGTTACAAAACTATAAAAGTACTTTTGTATAAACTTTATATTTATTTGACTAAACAAATAATTAATTATTATATATCTCATATTATTTTTTTAAAATAAATAATATTTTTTATATAATAACTATTAAAATTAATATATTAATTTAATTATAATTACACAATTATTTTAGTATATTTGATTGAGCAGTCATTAATTATTATATATCTCATATATTTATTTTTAAAATAAATAAATATTTTTATATCCAAGAATAACTATTAAAATTAATATATTACTTATAATAACATAATTATTTTAGTATATATTATTTATTATTTTAGTATATTAAATAAAGAATTAATTATTATATATCTCATATTATGATTTTTAAAATAAATAATATTTTTTTATATCCTATAATAACTATTAAAATTAATATATTACTTATAATAGAATAATTATTTTAGTATATATTATATTACTTAAAATTAATTAATTATTTAAATCAAACATATTGTGTGTAATTTGTAATATATTATTTAACATGCCAATATATATTTTCACTTTATATAAATATATGAAATGGTAATTTATTATAAGTAATTAATGTGGTAAATAAATTAATATGTTAGATAAATTAATATTTTTTCATTTTTGATGTATTAATGATAGTTTTGTTAATTTTAAGTTCATTAAATATAGTTACAACTTCCGGTAAAAGCTCAATTAGAGCTTTTTAGAGAAGCTCAAAATTTAAACTTATCTAAAATAACTTTTTAAAACTATTTTTTAAGTCAAAAATTGCTTATTGACTTTAGCTAAACAACCATAAATATAACCAAAAGCACTTTTGCTCTTTAAGAAGTGTTTTTGGACTTCAAAAAAGTCTTTCCAAACATATTATTAATCTAATTGCACAAGTAATTTAATTGATATAAGTAAATTGATGGATGCATGAGTGATATTTCTCCAAGTCTTGATAATACTAGTACTTTTATCCATGAGGTGTTATTAGTTTGATTGATGAAGTGAATGCAGAGTGCCTTAATAAAAAAAAATAAGAATAAATAGTATTTTTATCTTTATTTTTGCTCGAGGACTAACAAAATCTAGGTTTGTGGGTGTTTGATGAGCGCCATTTCAGTATACATTTTACCTACTCAACTTATTTTGTTAGTAATTATTAATAGATAAAAATGTCAATTAATGTCTTATTTGAATTAAAACTAATTGCGAACGATTATGGAGATTCGAGAATCAAGGTGGAAGTTTTTGGAAGTGTGTGATCAAGTTTAAAGCTTTGGAGCAAAAATAATTAAATCTGTACGGAAAACTTGAAGTATAGACCAAATAGCAAAATTATTGAAACTTTGAGAACCAAACCTGCAATATTGGGATAATTGGCAATTTGAGACAATAAGCCGCTGTTGACCGCGACAGGCATACCGTAGCCCGTCTGGCCCCCTTTTTTTGTAGTATTTTCAATTGTACATGAGTTTCAAGTTAGATAAAACACTATACAATGACCTTTTGTAGGTTAAAGAAATAAGGAACGACGGCTCAAAAACAAGAGGAAGAATCATGTGGGAAACGATGGTTTTTTTTATAAAGATTTCTTCTCCTTCAATCCATGTCGAGTTATATCACTCTTTTGTTATTAATTTAATTATGTTATTCTAATTTTCTAAAGTCAAGGTAGACGATGAAACTTTGTTTAAGCAGTAGAGTGATTATCTTATTACTCTTTTAATTTCGTTTTCGAGCTTAGACTTCTATGGTTCATTCTTATTAGATTAATTAATAGAAATTTCTTTCATCTTAAATATCACGTATTTTTTATAGTTAGAAATTAATTTGATTATTTCGTGTTTGGTGCTTGAACGTGTTTTATTAATTTCTTTTGATTTTTCGTTATATTGCTATCGATTTAGGGTACATAGAATTATTAATATGCGAAACATGTTGTTTTCTTTGAATTAAGTTTGATACAGGAAACACTTCAAGATTTTGAAAACGAAGCAAAGAGAAATCGATATTAGATTTTCTTATTCGGACCAAATCTCTTGTGACGATAATATATTGATTTTGAGTTGTCGCTCAATTTTAGGAATTAATCAATAATTGGATAATTGTTAAGTTAATCAACGGTGGATTCCAACCTTGGTAATTTAAACCACTTAAATCTTCGACTTAACTTTTAGCAAGAGTTCTTTAATTTAAATTCTTTCAACCAAATTTTTTTCGACCCAATTAGCCTAGAATAATAATTAATTCGAATTAAATTAGACTTTCTTCATTGTAGTCCATGTGGGATCGACTTCGCTGCTACTTTCTATACACCAATAGATTCGCGCGCTTGCAAGTTATTTAAAATTTGACAATATAAAGCTAAACCAAACGGACTCAAATTATCTTTCAACTTTACTGGTGATGAAATAAAACAAATATATCAACTATAAATCTTTATACCGACAAAACCACAATAAAGTCACAATAAAAACGATGTCGAGTGTTCCAACAATTTTAGACTAAATTCATACAAAATAAAAGTTAATATAAAGTTGTAGTACAACTTTGTTAAACAAAATAAAAAGTCATATTACAAATTGATTCTCTCCAACAATACCTTCACGATCCTCGCCGTGAGAGAATAGAACTGCTGTGATGCATTCTCGACCTCAACTTTTGTCTGCGTGAAGATGAGAGTTTGTCTATGAACGAGCAATTTGATGGATCCATTGATTTAATCAAATTAAGGTTTGTTATGTCGGGACCAAGGTAAAGAACAACTTAGAAGGGGATTAAATCAATTGTATTCAATTTTAAAATTTAAGCACACGAGATAAAATATTATCGTAGTTCGATTAGTTCAACCCCTTAGTTACGACAGACGTGTGAACTCGATCGATTTTCTAGATTGTTAAACTATGAGATGGCGATTCAGAACTACTAAGTTCGAACATAGGCGTGAACAAATAGAATATCAAAATGCACACTACCAAAAATACATATTTTGATGATCAAACAAATACAATAATGCATATAACACCATATATAACGTGGTAAATCCCAAAAAGAAAAATCCATGGTCCCCATGCCACAATAATCCACTATAGAGAAACAATATGCAATCGTTACAGGTTTTGGAATTACAACATAAAACTAAAAATAAAACAAACTCAAAAAAAAAAACGAAATAAACTTCCCTTGTTTTGGCTCTCTTGACTTGTAGAGGAGTATAACTAAATGTTGAGGTCTTGGTCTTTCACCACTTCTAAGAATGTACTCGGAATCTTCCACAATTAGAATAAGAACCATGTTCTTAGTTTCACGTCGAAATACCGTTCCTACAGGTGAGTTCCTTTTTGCACTGAAACAATTCCACAGAGCAAACCAATGTTGTGTAGAATGTCTATCAAATTCAAGAATATAAAACCTAGGATTTGCAAATTTGGGAATTGAATCATCGACCAATTCAAAAGCCATCATAGAACCTAAGACTTAAAACTTCATTAAAATAGAAATTAGTTCTTAGAAACGCTCCTCATAATAATAATATTTATGTGACACCTTGAATTTATATGCTAGGTTGCAATATGCCTACTTCTACTAATTTTAGTCCCCACTAGTTAAAGTGATAGACCAGTGCATTTATTTTTCTACAAGAATTATTCCCTTGTGAGCCTGGATAGATTTAGAAGAATTTCAAAATTTATTTTTTTAGAAAACTTTTACGTCAAATATTTAAGTATTGCAGGAGTGGAAAAAAAAATTATATCGATATTGAGCTCATTTTGTAGCATGCATTAAATAACGTACGTTGGGCTAAAAATGAAATAAGCAAATTCGTACAAGATAGGCGCAAGTTGTTGCGGCCCAAAGAAATGCTTGATTCGTCTATTATTTTATTGTTTAGAGAAATTGGCGCAAATGATCCCTAACGTATGTTCATTGTGCATTTTTTGTCCTTAACCTTTCGTTTTTGTTGGAAAAATCCCGAACATTTGTTTTTAGGTACGCAAATTGTTCTTTTGAACAAAATTTGTCTAAAATGTCCGTTAATTTTATGCGTGGTTTAGACTCTCTTTTAATAGTAGGGAAAATCTTTCAATTCTAAAATAAATAATTTAAATAATTTAAAAATAATTAAAATAAAAATAAAAAGATAATCTTTTTCAACCCTCACGCCGCTAAGCCATGGGGTACTTCTCCTCCTTTAAATCTGCCATTAGAAAGAAGGGATGGAGAAGTCCTCTCGATGGCCGTCAAATGTGGAATGGCGTGTGTGTGCTTATGAGTGTGGGGTGGGGTGTAGAAGATGATCATTTTATTTATTTTATTTATTATTATTAATTTTAGAATCAACAAATTTGCATATACTATTAAATGATAGTATAAATCATGCACAAAATTAACGAATATTTTGAAAAATAACTACTTGAGCACCTGAAGGCACAGGTCCATGGCTTGCCAAAATGAATGTTAGAAAGCAAAATTAATCCTTTCGAATTTGAAGATCGGCAATCACAAGAACAACAAAGTGCTAGGAAGCAAAGGAGATGCTAGGCGCTAAATTGCATTGGAGATTTGTCGATGCCTGCAACACCTTGGTGGTGCACAAGGTTAATACTTAAACTACATGTTTGTTTAATGCTTGTTGCAGTTTGATTGGAAATTAGGTTGAAATTATATATTTTTTACCGAAAGTGAGTAATTGGAATGAGATTTTGATAATGTAAGTTGAAGCAAAAGTGAAATTCGATCGTGGAAGGAGAAATTAGCGTAAGTCGAGCAAAGTCTATGTCATCGTGTTTGCTTCTTTTCATCGATTTTCATTGTTTATGTGTTGTGCACGGCATATTAGTTCTAATAGTTTACTATGAATTCATGCTTGTCTTTGCAAAAATATGGGATGTCCGAGAGGAGGGATAAGAGTTGGTTCACTCATTGGGCATATTCAATGATATGGAATGTTACTTCTTTGAATTAGAATTTGAGTTATTGTTTCATTTGGGATTTTTTTCATCCTTTGCGTTGCTATTCCTAAACAAATCGAGAACTTATGCAAGTTGATATTCTAACAAATGATGAATTGAGGAGTCATTTGCACGAGAAAAATAGTGTAATTTCTTCTTACTTTTCATGATTTCGAAATATTGCCTTCATACTCGAAGAGTTCAACCTACAACAAGCACGTCCGTAAATCAACTTGTTGTACTAGGAAGTTTGTGAAGGTCCCAAGAACAAGATGGTAAATCCTCAAAACCGAGCATGTCCCAATCTTGTTCTCCTTCGGGACCTCTTCAATTAACTGGATCATTCGAGCCACTTCCATGACCGGAGTGGATATCATGGAAGATGAAGACGGTGAAAACTTAGAAAGCCACAATGAAAAAGTCGTATAAATTTATACAATGTGAAGACGACCATACGTCCACCACGAGTTTTGCAAATAAATAGACAATATACATTGGAGGACTTAAAGCACTATAAAATTTTATGCATTTCACAAAAAGATCTTGAGGTAGTGTTTTGAAATTTTGTAGGATTAGATTTTCCTCCTCTTCTATGTTGAATTGAGTTCTTGTTATAATACAAAAATATGTGAATTTGAGCACTTCATTACCTTTTCTTCTTTAATTCTTCAAAAGAATAAGTATTTATTTATAAGTGATTAAAATTCTCTCTTAAATCTTTCTTATATGAATGTGAATTTCTAATAATATTTCTTTATTTTGAAGAAGCATGATGAAAATTTGCCAAAAAGATATCAAAAGGAAATTCCTTTCAAGAATGTCAATGGATTCGATTTTGTTCACAGTAAATACTTTGTTTTCTAATGAATGCATTGACAATTTCTTCGACTCAGACAATGAGAATTCAGCCACATTATGTATTAGACACTCGTCATCACTCATCCCAAACTCCATAAACTGCAACCCAAAACCAAATGCAAAGAAAAAATAAGGATGGATCAAATAGCATTTCAATATCTTGAAGCCTCGAAGAAACCATATTCAAGTTTATTTCAAACAAGTAGCCAACCCAAAGACAAATAAGCCGATGGTTGCAACAAAAAGAAAGGGTGAGTAATTGTAAAGCTAGACGGTGAAGTGTTAAAAAGTAGTGTTACATTGTCCAATTGTTGTATTGGATGTCTTTAAAAAGTAACCCAAGCTCATGCATTTTGGATGTCCATTTGTTGCACTAAATAAACAAGCTTTGATCAGAAATTTTTATGATTTAAACCTGAGACCCAAAGTACTTGTGAGTATATGTCAGTTTTATTGTCTTGTGAAATTCACCATGATCACTAATTGCAACTACGCTTTTATCAGAAGTGAGGCTCTTTAATACATTTGATAGCTTTCTTGTTGAGATGAAACGAGAAAATTGTAACCATAGCCTAAAACAAATCAAAGAAATATAAATTTGCAACTTGAGAAAAGAGGAAGCGGAATTTTTTTTATCATCCTTCAACTTATGGAATAAAAGTTATTAGCAATATTCGAAGAAAGAAAATAATCATTCCATTATACAATCAAAGCACAAACAATTCTTCCTAGTAGTTCCCAAAATGTTTGAAATTACTTTCACACTTCATAAAATAATATCTAGAAACAACTTGTAATGGTTAATAACAAGAATTATGAAGATTAAAACATATTTTTCGTAATGATTGCCTTATAATTCCAAAACCTTCTTGTTTCCGTATTGTTTATAATACTCAAAAGCTTATTCAATGAGTCAAAGTGCATTCCAACTTTAGGTGCTTGCACAATCTCTTTGTAACTCAAGTTCTTGTTTACCACTTGTTCATCCACATATTCTTCATCACGATATCCAACATATTGTCTTCCGAATAAGCATCTTGATCACTTTAAATCTATTAAAATACAAAATCTGAAATGCATTTTAAATCTATTAAAATACAAGAATCTAAAATACATAACACATACATTTTATAAAATCCTCATAAAATCAAGGTCATTTATCATAGAAAATGTTAAATCTAATTCTTAGCTCTTTGTAACTCAAGTTCTTGTTTACCACTTGTTCATCCACATATTCTTCATCAACGATATCCAACATATTGTCTTCTGAATAAGCATCTTGATCACTTTAAATCTATTAAAATACAAAATCTGAAATGCATTTTAAATCTATTAAAATACAAGAATCTAAAATACATAACACATACATTTTATAAAATCCTCATAAAATCAAGGTCATTTATCATAGAAAATGTTAAATCTAATTCTTAGCTAACAAGATCAGAGAGAAGCTTGAAAAATGAGCAAACTTCAAGAAAAGCTAAGCGATAGCAAAACTTGGCCAACCAATTAATTCAAAGACATCAACAACCATGTCAATTCTTTCTAACATCATATTACCAAAATTCTTCATTTTAATATTATCATCAAAGCCAAGACACGAGTTTCATGTGCCACTGCATAGAATCTAATTTGTTCTATATGCATCACCATAACAAATTTTCTCTTTTCATTTTCCAAGCATATATTCTTCCAACTCATAACAAAATTATCAAACACTGCTTCGATGGGTCTAAAATTGCAAAACGTTGACCAATAAAATAAAAATTCAGCACAGGCAATATTAATGAACTAAAACCCACAAGTCATTCAAGCTATCGGATAACAAAGAATTACATGAGTTGGTAAGACTTTTAACGAGTGTAATTTGTACCTTTTCAATTGTCGATGTATCTCTTCGTAGTTCTCGAAACTCCAAGGTTATTTTGTCGTTGCTGCGATTCGCCCAATCTTCAAATTCGAAAGGAAGAGGCTCCAATAAGGGAGAGGCGGCAAAGGGAAAGAAGCGTGAAATTTTTGAAGTTCAGCTACTAAAGGAGGCAACTCCAAGAAGGAAGCGGCGGATAGGAGGCGGGTTTGGGGACTTTAGAGATGTTCTTGATTTTGGGAATGTTTGGGAGTGATAAACTTTACTTTGATATTATAATATGAAAAGCCCATTTGATTATATATTTTTTAAATTCTTAAAATTAAGTAATTAAATAAATGTCATATAAGATGCCACGAGACGTAGGGCTTACCTACTTTAAATGCAAATAGCATTACTAAAATTAACCTATAAAAAAAAAGACCATTATAATTTCTATATTATTTAGTAAACCAAGTTTGGAATAAGTAAGATGATTGGAGATAGAATTTTAATTTTCATTATTCATTTTTTTATTACTCATAAACCTTAAGTGGATGATTTTGATTTCAAAAGTGACTCATTTGATTTTTACCCTCTCAATGAATACAATTCTATCTATTTTTTTCTCACTCAACACATTATTTTTCTCTCTCACCAATAATACAATGCACACCACAATGCATGTAGTTGGCGGATTAGAGTAATAAAGTCACTTAAGATCAAAAAAAGGTAAAAGGAAGGTAGGGATTTTGATATTGGTGAAAACTATTCCAAAGTTGCAACAATGGAAGAAGTTAGGTTTGGCAAGAAAAGAAAGTTGAGAACTTGGTTTATATGTCCTTTTCAAACCTAGAAAAGCTAAAAATGTGATGTATCCGTAAGGTCCTAAATTTTATCTTATTGTTCTAATCGAGCTTGGTCATTAACTAGATTCGAGGCTCCCACGAAGAAAAATAAAACTCAAATCACGAGTTTGGTTTAAACTAAAAGATTTAAGTCATTCAAGTTTAAAAGATTTTATTTTAATTTCACGGGAATGCTGCTCACGTGTCAATAGATATCCGCTACCCTCCCCAACATGTATGTTACCCGACACTCGGACAATCGTTAGGGTACTAAGATCTCCAAAAAGAGTCCCCGATTGTTGGTACCACGATCAAGTCAACCGTATATAAGTAATATATGGGGATGAAAACAATTGGGTGTAGAAAGGACAAGTAGGAGATTTGAAGAGTTTAGGGTGAATTGAGTTCTAATTGATTTTGGAAACAATCAATTAGATATCTAATCGGACCATTCTTCCTTAGGGATAGAGATGATCGGTTGTTAAGGCAACTCCAGATTACACTCCTATTTGAATTAATCACGTTCCTAATATTTAGGAAGATTTGGTTTTCTTAGAGGATCCCGGGCAATCAAACACGATCTTTTCTTAAGCATATCTCTGGTCATTGGGACACCGGTTGCCACGGATTACGAGGGATTGGCTCGAGCCCCAGATCGAATACTCGAGGCTGCGGGCTTCAGATTTCGATTTTGGAGTACTATCATGTCCTGGTCTTAAGAATATTCATGAGGCCTTCACTTGATGTCCAAGCCTTTATGAATGGAGGGTCTTTTTGGGCCTATAAGACCTTAGCGAGACTTGAATTAGGCTTAGATGGGACATTTTCGGCATTTATTTCTTATCAAAATATGGTGGTAACAAATTCTTTGATAAGTAATTGGGTTGTTAGCATAATGATCATTTGCATGGTTCTTGAAATAAATAACCCAAATTTGAATGATATTTTGTAAATTTTTGTTTTAACTTTTGATAGTTAAAAATTCTTCAACTTCCAATTAAACTCACAATATAACAACATATATTCTGCAATAACTTTTTATTTATGTGAATAAATGGAAAGAGAGTTACAAGAAATTCATCAATATATAAGTCTCATATGAGTGTTGTATTATTTGACAATGTGATTTGGGAATTTGTATTTTGATACTTTTCAATAGATACATTTTAAGATTATTTTTATAGAATAAAGTATATTGGTTTTACCAATCTATGAATTTAGTTTTTCCATATTTGGTTTAACATTAAGATTGGAGAGTTTTGTATGATCTCACTAAAGAATAAAGTTGGACCGATGGAAATAGGATGTTTTAGATCACGTTGCATGTAAATTTCATGTTACACATCCATACTTGATCTATGTCATTGAATATGTTAGTGTAATGACCATTGATGGTCCAATTACCCTATGTGTTAACAAAGGCCACTTTGATCTCATAATGACGTAGTAGATGGACCGATTGTAACTAAATAAATGTTACAAGGCAAGATAGCATTTTTGTGTACAATAAGGTTATATGATATAATTGTTTTGGATAACCTATGTAGCATAAGTAGGAGATTGTTGGGATTTATTTCTTATGTGGGCTACATTTTAAAATACAATTATATTATAAGCTATCTAATTTAATAGGGTCATATAAGTGATCAATTAATTGAGTTCTACAAACATATATTGGTATGGACTCGAATGTGTAGAGATCAAATACTAGTTTAATTTGGATGATGGGAATCTAATTGGCTAGTATAAGGAGTATCATATGGTTAGGTCCATAAGGTCAAATTATTAATTAGATTGTCGAAAATAATTGTAAGTGCACAATATCATTAACAAGTAATAAAGTGAACCTAATGAGTCGGGATTGTCGTCCCACAACATTATCCTATTTATATAATAGTTAATTAATCATAATCATAATCATAATCTATTTAAAACACTTTGAAATAAGTTTATTGAAAGATTTAACATATAACTATTAATTCAAGAAAATAGTTTGAAGCAAATATCAAAAATTTATTAAATATAATTATTAAAGTGTTTGATTCACGAATTCACCATATTTGTTATCTCTAATTTCTCCTCTAATTTATTCATAATGTTGTACTTGGTCAAATTCAAAATTTAACATAATTTACCTCTCCAAGTTCAAATTAGTCCTAAATTAAGTCAACTCACTATATCTCTATGGTCAAAATAATCCTTAACTAGATGTATTAAATCTTAAGAATTCAATTTAAGACTACAACAATAAAAAAGCGTATCTCTACCTTTTATCCAATTGCCGAAATTTACTACTTGGTCTAGATTAATAATTTACCTCTCGTTGTTACAATCAACAATTCAATGAAATAATGACCACCTATTTCAAGCATTACAAGAAGAAGTAAAATCAATACATAATGATGCGAACCCAAGATTGAATCTGAACCCACAACAAAGATTGATAATGAACTCTAAGAAAGCTAAACTCGCCCAAGACCTTGACCCGATGATTTCTTGAATCAAAGAACCAAGTTTGAACGCCAAAAGATTTGTCATGTCTTTGATAAATTTTGGTTAGTTCAATTAAGAACAATGAAGAAAAGTGAATCACTTTATTTAATCTCTCAATTCAAATTAATTCCCTATAACGAGAAGTGTTTATAAGTAGAAACCCGAAAACCTAATCTAATTCAAAATAACTAGAAAATTAATAAAATTAGAGTTCGATTGAAAAAGAAACAAAATAAAAAAAAATCCAAATTTTTGAATTCCTTGTAAAATTTTGGTCTGCAATGGTTCCATCTGGGGAAACATTTGGAGACCCCAATTTCAGTCACGTTTGCCTACCAAACTTTGAATTATGCTCATTTTGGCCCTTCAATCTTCCACTAGTCTCCAATATGCCTTTAATATGATCTTTAGTTTGAATTAAATGTATTAAGGTTGTCTCTTCCTTTGTCATACTCATTTTGAAGGTTGGTGTCTTACTTGTTGTACTTTTGGTGTCGATTTGGACCTCGATTGGACAAAACTTTGTATGGCCCTTGATCTTCTTGGCTCTTGATCTTGTTATTGGCCCCACCAATATGTAACAGTCATTGCGTTGGTCCGGCCCATCATCCCTCATTTCCAAAAAGTTTCGACCGAATTATCACTTGCATCAAAGGGAAAAAGATCGAAACATTAAAAATAGGATACATTATACTCACGGAAGAAGCATTATCATTTATCCTCTTAATGCCTTGAAAAGGCCTTTATCCCTAGGATGTAGCTTAAACCGCTTACGGTAGGAAATTTTCATTTTTCATATGCACCCAAACCCAATCAGGGCTTAAAGATAAGTCTCTTTTGTTTTTTTTATATTGTTTAATCTTTTTTCAATTTGTTACCAATGAAGCTCATTTGTCTTATCCGGATTACTTCTATAGCCTCGATTCAAATAACAACCGGTAGAAAGTCAATTTGATATTGAATGTCTCAGGTGGTAACCTACTGACATCTCTTTAAAACACGTCCTCAAATTCCCGCAAAAAAGAAATAGAACCGAGAGAGATTGATTAGTTTTGCTAATTAAACTCATTTTTTCCTCTCGTTTTTCTTGTACTTCTATCTCACCTTTTTTTTTCCGGCTCCAAATCATTTACCTTAATTTGGCAGGGCATGCCTGCAAATAGCATTTCACCTTCTGTCTCTACACTATCATCCTCCAATTCGACATCACACCACTATCACACTCATCATCAATTTCTACTTCCCATTATCACACAAAATCATTGCCCTTTGTTTGGACATTGACGTAATGTGCCCAACCCAAACATTTAAAATATTTGATATTTCTATTCTTATAAGGTTGGAAATCGACTTGAATTTATTGTTTAGTTACATCTTCTTTTTCCTTCTGATTCTTTTCTCATTTGAAACAACCCTAACTCCTAGGAGGCAAACCCCCCCCCCGCCCCGCCCCCCCCCGCCTCCCTCACCCCCACCTCATGGGGCATGGAATCCCCCTTTATTAAACGGGGGGACGGAATTTGTTCCAATTTAATGTTTTTATTTTATTTTATATTTTAAAATTTAAATTGTAAAAAAAAAAAAATTATATTAAAATTAATTAATTAATTAAGCGGAATGATAAATGGGTATTTTTACCCCGCCCCCCACCCAACCCGACCCCACCCCCCGCCCAAAAATACCCACGGGCGGGATGGATATCCCCGCCCGCCCCACTGGCCCCACCCCGTCCCACCTGCCATTCCTAACCACCCTTTATTATTATCCCACTTTAGTTTTCAATGAGGGCTAAACAAAAATACATTGATGCTCTTTTTTCTAATTGTCTCTACCTTTATAGCTATGTGTACCATGTCCTCCAACTCCCATAGTGTTGTAACCCATTTGCTATATCCCTATTTAATCCATTCAAAAACCCCAATTGGCCTCCTATTCCTCAACATTAGCATTAATCATGACCACCATCTCCTTATGGTAATCTTATACACTATTTGAACTTTGAGTAAAGCTCACAATTTTTATAGAGGTTTTATAGTAATGACTAGGCAAATCTCCTAATTGTGAGAGTTTTAAATCACCCCAAATTTCTACAAGCCTCTCATGATTTCTCCTCATATTTGTCACCAATTGATCCCACCACATTATAGCATAGTCAACTCAATTACCTAATTTCACATTCTTTCTTCCAAATTATAGCAATCAAATATTAATTCCAACCTCATTTTCCCATTCTAAATAGGCTTCAAGGTTATTCCTACTTTGGAAAGAAGGTATTTTCATTTTATATTCTCAAGGTTTCTATCTACCCCATCGTGGCCTCTATAGTCTCCTCCTCAGGTGCTTTTTCACGATATCTCTTTACGCCCATCCTACTAATCTCAACCATATAATTATAACCCCCCATTCTCAAATTCACCAGGGTTATGATCATGCCTATCCTGCTCCTATCATTAGAGATCCCGTGTTGTTGCTTCCTTAGTAAGGTTGTAATCATCGATTACATATCCATCCTACCCCTCATCTCTTTATTACTATCTCTCATCTCCAAACACCATGTTCATCCTCTCAAATTGTTGCGCATGACTTTTAACAAAAAGAATTGGTTTTTTCCCAAGTGTTGTTTCATCATTATTAGAAATTTTAGGAAAAAAATAGAAATTAGTAAAATAAAATAATATAAGAAATTAACCTCACGTGTTTACAGTGTTTTTCTATTTGACTATTTTCAAATAATAATCTCACAACCTTGTCTTTATTTTTTTTTTCCTTTCCAAGTTCTCTAATGAACTAACTAAACTCAATCAATAATTCGGTCTCCAATGTTCAAGAACTAGAAAATAAAGACAAGAATGACTAAAGAAGAGAAAACAATAAGATTGAGATTTGAATACTTAACCGGATGATAATATGGAGAGGAGTTTTTGTCAAATATAACACAAGAATCTCAAAAGAATGCATTTCTTGAATTTTCATTTTTTTGGATCCAACGCAAGAAACTAATAAAAAATTAATTACAAGGCAAGAACTAGAAAAGAATTAGCTTTGATACCTTAATGGATTGTGCCCAAACAAGTCTTGAATGTTTTTGGTGAAGAATTTTTATTTTTATTTTCTTTGAATGATTCTAAGATATAATAAACCAAACAAGAAAATAAAATACACTTTATAAAATATGATGAATTACGAAAGATTTTTTTATGACTCAAGATTAAATTGATGGAACAAAAAGAAAAGAGAGAATATGGAGCCAATGCTGATTTGCGAACCTGAAGATTGAATCTTAACCTACAACAAAGATTGATAATGAACCCCAGAAATTGACCCAATAATTTATTGAATCAAATAACCAAGTTTGAATGCCACAAAGATTTAAAGTTTTTGATAAGTTTTGGTTAGTTCAATTAAGAAAAGGAAGAAAAAATCTCACTTTTATTTAATCTCTCAATAATCAAATTTAATTCTACAACAAATAGTGTTTATATAGTAGAAATAAATGAAACCTAATCTAATTCGAAAATAACTAGAAACTTAATAAAATTAGAGTTTTGATTGGAAAAGGAAACAAAATACAAAAATTCAATTTTCCCGATTTGGCCTGCGATTTTTAATCGTTATTTTGACCTCCTAACTTTGAATTATACTCATTTTGGCCCTTCAATCTTCCACTAGCCTCAATATGCCTTTAATATGATTCTTAGTTTGAATCAAATTTACTAAGGTTGGCCTTCTTTTGTCTTATTCATTTTGAAGGTTAGTGTCTTGCTTGTTGCATTTTGGGTGTCGGTTTTACCTTAGCTTGGACAAAATCTTGTATGACGCATTGATCTTCGGCTCTTGATCTCTAAGGCCCAAGGAATATGTAACAGTCATTTCTAGTCTCCATGGCTCGCATCATGTAATCAACATATAATCAAAACTTGAGAATTGAAATTAAAGAATCTAAACTAGGTTACATCGTCAACCAAATTATAAATTTAGCTACTCATAATTAAGGAAAGAAAACATGAAGAGTTTGGAATACATAACCGATTTAAATAAAAGATGAGAAAAGTTGAACATCTTGCACCAAGAATTGCGCCTTCACGCCTCAATCTTCAAAGCCTGTCGTTTTTCATCTCTTTATCCTCTTTGCTCTTTTTGTTTTTTCCCCCTTAATCCCAGTTGTCAACTTTAAACCAATTCCAAAAAAAATTTTTTAAAAATTTTGTTCCCCTTCAAACAACTTTTTCTTGTTTTTGGGGTTTCCCTTTTTCAATTTTCATTTTTTTTTCCAAAATTTTTTCATCTTTTATTTACAATCCAAGATCTTCATCTTTTATGAGATTAGGTAAAATCACACTTATCATAGCTCATGCTTTTCTTCTCTATCCCGCCCCGCGAGCATTAAAAGATTTTGAAAGATCCTAACCTCTTAATTTCAACGTAATAGATTCATGTATTCTTCTTCAACACATACTCTTGATAATTTAAAATGATGATCTTGGATTTCTAATTGTTTAATTATAGTTAGAGATTTATGTTTAAAGATCAAATATATTGTGCTATACTTTTATTTATATGTTTTTCATGGCAATTACATTCTAATAGTAAGACATCTATATCTCAAGACAATATTTTTTTTTTTAATTATCGTGATGATAAACTATTTTCTAAGTTGTTTTAATTAAATGAAAATATAATTTAACCAGTGTATCTTAATCCCGGTTTTTTGGGGTCATAGGAAAATCTTAAAATTCTTTAATTTAGTATTTCGATGGGATGGTCATGTAAAAATCAACTTTCTATCATGACTATAAAATGTGTTTGATTGGCACATTTTCCATGAAAATATCACATCTTAAAATGTTTACTCCAATTTTTTTTCCACCTTTAGTTATTTGGAAATGGAAAAGAAAATTGATTTTAATATACAATCACTTAAAGCATTTTTTTCCGGTTTTAAAACATTTTCTCACTTATTTTAGATTTTATTTTCCACCTTAGATAGAAAATATTTTCATTTTCACCATTTTTGTAAAATCAAACAACCTTAATTGTCATTTAGATTTTAAATGGCTAATAATTCCTTAGACTTTGAAATATAAATTAATAATGAGACTTTTAATACAGAATCAGACAATTAATGAAATGATATGGATTAGAAGAATTGAATAATACTAACAATAATAAATGCATCAGCATTTATGCCATATCTATACTAGGTGACATTAATTGATTCACCTTCAAAATGACATATCAATTAAACCTAGTTGTCATTTAAATTGTTAATCATCAATTATCAATTATTTAAAATTTTATATAACTAAAATAAGAGGAATGATCTTCTAAGTATTTGTGCTTATACTAAGAATTTGAATGTCAGTATATTTAATATATTTTTTTATTTGATAATTGCACCATTATTCATTAAATGAATAAGTACATCTAATAAGATAGACCGTCTTAAGAGATCATTCCTCACCAAGATAATATCATCTTGTAAATTCATTTATGCCTCTTTAGCGTACTATAATTGAAAAGAAAAGGAAAAAAAGTAGCAACCCGATAAAACCTAATTGGTGTTTATATTATCAACATAGTGTTGAAGTAACATGCATTGGGTGTAAATAGTTCAGTAACAGTTTGTGACATACTTTTAAATCAAATCATTTAAAATATATTTTTTTGTTAAAAAAAAAAAAACTCAAACTTAAAGCAAACCATTTAAAATGGTATGAGAAAACTCAAAAATAAACCAAAATATTTGTTTTATAGAACTCTTAACCTACGTCCATTATTTCACACAAATAGTAAACATATTAATCTATTGAGGTGTGTTATTTTCCGTGCTAATTTTTTTTTTTCTCATAATTTTATAAGCGTAGTAGTCAAACTTTGAAGTTAGAAAGTCCTGCATGTGGGTGGGGAGATGGAACCTCCCGATTTTATTTTGGGATAATTAGTTCATATATCTTTTTTTTTTTATAAAAGTTAAAATATACTCTCTTTTTAAATTTTTATTCTTACCCACGCCTAAATAATATTTATAAAAATACATTTCTTCACTATTATATAAACTCTTTAAAAATATTTATTTATTGCATATTAGTCATATACTTTATATAATATTCACTTTAGTCCTTATATTTTCAAATATATTTCAATTAAGTCCTTCAAAATTGCATCTTATGTCCTTAATCTTTACATATTTACACTTTGGTCCTCAAATTTTAATTATCTTTCAATTAAGTCCTCCAAAAATTGTATCTTAGGTCCTTCAACTTTTACATATTTACACTTTTGTCTCCAAATTTTCAATTATCTTTTAGTTAAGTCCTCCAAAATTACATCTTAGGTCCTTCAACTTTTACATCTTTACACTTTGATCCCCAAATTTTCAATTATCTTCCGTTAAGTCCTCTAAAAATGCATCTTAGATGTGGTAACATATGTGTTACCCGTGTCAAATTGATTTTAATGAAATTGAAGAAGTAATATATAGTAACAAATACGGTAACATATATGTTACCACAGAAAATATTGTTTTAAAAATAAAAATTGAAAATATTTGATTTTAGACCAAACTAATGTATTTTTGAAAACATTTACAAGAAGATAAATCATAAAATAGCAATTGTATTGAAAATGAGGAAGTAATATAGGGTAACAAATTAATTTTAATGAAATTGAGGAAGTAACATAGGATATAATTTGATTTTAGACCAAACTAATGTATTTTTAAAAAATATTTACAAGGAGATAAATCATAAAATAGTAATTGTATTGAAAATGAGGAAGTAACATAGGGTAACATATGTGTTACCCATGTCAAATTGTTGATATTAAAAATAAAAATTAAATATATTATTTTTATTTAACATAATCTGTAATTCGTAAAATTATAGAAGGATATAATTTGCTAAAATTGATTTTAATGAAATTGAGTAAGTAACATTCGTTAATAAATATGGTAACATATATGTTACCCGTAAAAGTATTGTTTTCAAAACAAAATTAGAAATATTTGATTGTAGACAAAATTAATGTATTTTTAAATACATTTACAAGAATATAAATTATACAATAGTAATTGAATAGAAAATGAAGAAGTAACATAGGGTAACACGTGTGGTAACATATGTGTTACCCATGTCAAATTGTTGGTATTAAAAGTAAATAAATTAAATAAATTATTTTTATTTATAATAATTCATATTTCGAAAATTATAGAAGGATATAATTTGCTAAAATTGATTTTATGAAATTGATGAAATTACATAGGTTAACAAATACGTAACATATATGTTACCCGAAGAAGTATTGTTTTCAAAAATAAAATTGGAAATATTTGATTTTAGACTAAATTAATGTACTTTTTAAAAACATTTACAAAACTATAAATTATAAAATAGTAATTGTATAGAAATTCGAAGTAACATAGAGTAACACGTGTTACCCATGTCAAATTGATTTTAATGAAATTGAGGAGTAACAGGTTAACAAATACCTATATGTTACCCGTAAAAGTATTTAAAAATAAAATTGTAAATATTTGATTTTGAACGAAACTAATGTATTTTTAAAAATATTTACAAAGAGATAAATCATAAAATAGCAATTGTATTGAAAATGAGGATGTAACATAGGGTAACAAATATGGTAACATATGTGTTACCCGTGTTAAATTGATTTTAATGAAATTGAGGAGTAAAATATGTTAATAAACACGGTAACATATATGTTACCTACGTAAAGGTATTGTTTTAAAAATAAAAATAGAAATATTTGATTTTGGACAAAACTAATGTATTTTTAAAAACATTTATAAGGAGATAAATCATAAAATAGCAATTGTAGTGAAAATGAGGAAGTAACATTGGGTAACACATGTGGTAACATATATGTTATCCATATCAAATTGATTTTAATGAAATTGAGAAAATAACATAGGTTAACAAATATGGTAACATATGTGTTACCCATGTAAAAGTATTGTTTTCAAAATTAAAATTTGGAAATATTTGATTTTACACTAAACTAATGTAGTTTTTAAAAATATTTACGAGATAAATCATAAAATAACAATTGTATTGAAAATGAGGAAGTAACATATGATAACACGTGTGGTAACATATTGTTACCCTTGTCAAATTAATTTTGACGAAATTGAGGAAGTAACATAGGTTAACAAATACGGTAACATATATGTTACGGTATAAAATCTGTTTTATAAAATAAAATTTGAAAATATTTTATTTTGACAAACTAATGTATTTTTAAAATATTTACAAGGAGATAAATCATAAAATTACAATTGTATTGAAAATAAGGAAGTAACATAGGGTAACACATGTGGTAATATATGTGTTACCCGTGTCAAATTGATTTTAATGAAATTGAGGAAGTAACATAGGTTAACAAATACAAGAAATGTATGTTACTAACGTAAAAGTATGGTTTTCAATAATAAAATTTGGAAATATTTGATTTTAAACCAAATAAATGTAGTTTTTAAAAATATTTATAAGGAGATAAATCATAAAATAGCAATCATATTGAAATGAGGAAGTAAATATGTGGTAACACATGTGTTACTCGTGTCAAATTGATTTTAATGAAATTGAGGAAGTAGCATAGGTTAAGAAATACGAAATACGGTAACATATATGTTACCCACGTAAAAGTTTTGTTTTCAAAATTAAAATTTGGAAATATTTGATTTTAGACCAAATTAATGTAGTTTTAAAAACATTTACAAGGAGATAAATCATAAAATAGCAATTGTATTGAAAATGAGAAGAAATGAGTAACACATGTGGTAACATATGTGTTACCCGTGTCACATTTGACTTTAATGAAATTGAGAAGTAACATATGTTAACAAATATAGTAGCATATATAGTTACCTACGTAAAAGTATTGTTTTAAAAATAAAATTGGAAACATTTGATTTTATACAAAACTAATGTATTTTTAAAAACATTTACAAAGAGATAAATTATAAAATAGCAATTGTAGTTAAAATGAGGAAGTAATATAGGGTAACATATGTGTTACTCGTGTCAAATTGATTTTAATGAAATTGAGGAAGTAACATAAGGTAACAAATTCAAGAATATATATGTTACCCGTAAAGAATTGTTTTTCAAAAATAAAATTTGGAAATATTTGATTTTAGACCAAACTAATGTAGTTTTTGAAAAATATTTACAAGGAGATAAATTATAAGATAGCAATTATAAAGTATTTTAACATAATTATAAAGTATTGATTTTATTGCAAATGAGCAAATAACACATAGTGACATAGGAATTTTGAAATATTGATTTTAAATGAAAATAATGTATTTTTAAAAAATTTTAAAATAGAGAAATGGTAAAATATTGATTTTAATGAAAATGAGGAAGTAAATATATGTTACCCTGTAAAAATGTTGTTTTAAAATAAAAAATTGAAAATTTAATTTTAAAGAAATATAACTAATTTTTAAAATAATTATAAAATATTGATTTTATTGCAAATGAGCAAGTAACACATAGTAACATATATGTTACTAGTATAAAAATATTTTTTAAATAAAAATTGAAAAATTGATTTTAAATGAAAATAATATATTTTTAAAATATTAATAAAATTAGAGAAATGGTAAAATATTGATTCTAATGAAATATGAAGAAGTAACATATATAGTAACATATAGTAACATATATGTTACCCATGTAAAATATTGTTTTCAATTAAAAATTAAAATATTAATTTTAAATGAAAATAATATATTTTTAAAAATAATAAAATAAATAAATTATAAAGTATTAATTTTAAATGAAAATGATGAAATAATTGTATTTCAAATGAAAAATAAAAATATTGATTTTATGAAAACACGTATTTTAAACAATTATCAAAGAAAATAAATTGTAAAATATGATTATAGTTATTATTATTTAAAATAGTATACAAATATGATAGTTGGTGGTGGTAACACGTGTTAATTTAATTTAAATTAAAGTAACATTTTAAATTAAAGTAACATATGTGTACCATAATTTAAAATAGTATACAAATATTTATTTGTTCGTTTAGATGAAAATTCGAGTGTAAAGTCAAAATTTAATTGAAAGTGCACTTATTTTGACCACTAAAATTACACTTATTTTGGCCACTAAAATCAAGGATTTGGAGGATCAAACTTTGAACATGTATAAAGTTGAAGGACCTAAGATGCAAATTTTAGAAGACTTAATCGAAAGATAATTGAAAATTTGGGGACCAAAGTGTAAAGATATAAAAAGTTGAAGGATCTAAGATGCAATTTTGGAGGACTTAATCGAAAGGTAATTCGAGACTAAAGTGTAAAGATGTAAAAGATTAAGGACCTAAGATGTAATTTTTGGATGACCTAATTGAAATATAATTGAAAATATAAGGATTAAAGTGAATAATATATAAAGTGTATATACTATTATATAATAAATAAATGCCACATCATCATTCCACATTATAAAATATTGTTTTTAATGAAATGAGGTATTTTTGAATAATAAAAAAGAGGTATTTATCAACTTTTATAAAAGTAGACTTCTGTCAACTTTCTCTCCTTTTTTTTTCCCTCAAATCACAATTACTGGCCTTCTTGAGAATCTAATATTTTATTTTAGGTAATTTGCGCCTTCATCCCCAACCTTTGAACTTTTGACATTTTTATCCTTATTCTTTATTTTTGGCACCCATATCCTCAACCTTTCTTATTTTGGTGGTCAAGTCCCCAACCTTTGAACGTTTGGCACTTTTATCCTCATTCTTTATTTTTAGCACCTATATCCTCAACTTTTCTTAATTTGGTGGCTAAAATCCCCAACCTTGAACGTTTGACACTTTTATTCTCATTCTTCATTTTTTGCACCCATATTCTTAACATTTCTTAATTTGGTGGTCAAGTCTCCAACATTTGGACTTTTGTATCATATTTTTAATTTTTAATTGAAACTTATGAAAAGTTTATTTAAAAATATTTTATTTTTATAAATTATACTTTAAAAATTTACAAGTCATCGCACGTTAATATAATCTATATCTATTTTATCTAAAACTAAGCCATGTTGTCGATGGACACAAATTTAAACCCTTTTAATAGTATTATATACAATTATTATTTGAACACGATATGTATTAACAAGTAAAATGCCTTTATTAATATTGTATTATCATTTCAGAAATGGGTCAATCATTTATAATTTTGTATTATTAATTTTATTAGGCCAATAAGTCCAATTGCCTTATATTTAGAGCCGCTTTTGGTCCAATTTATTTAACCAGCTTTATTTCGATCAAACGACTTATTTGATAAAAATAATTTATTTGAAAAATTTGCCTTGGTAACTTAAAATTTGTTACTATTCTATGTCAAATAAACCATTTTGGTCAAATAAACTAATTTATAAATTATATCAAACAAACTCTAATTGATATTGGGTTAATGGATCAAATTGTCATCTATTAAATTGATATTAGGTAAAAGTTAAATTATATATTAAAAAATTTAAAAACCACCAAAAAAAAAAAAAAAAAAAAAAAGAAGAAACCCAAAAAGTTGGGGGTCGAGGTCTCCCCCCCCTCCCATTAAAAATCTGATAAGTATTACATAATCACGAGCATTAAGAAAATATCTAAGAGCTTTGATCTGCTTTCATTAATTCTTAGTTTTAACAGTGTTTAATAAGAATTAATAATCAAAAGTCTAGAAAAGTTTTATTGCTATTTCACACAACAAAGTCAAAGATCCAACCTCAATAATCAACCATTTTCGAATAGAATCTCACTAAATCTTCCTTCTTTACCTTCAATTATTTATATCTGAAAATAAATTATAAACTTTATTATGAGACTGTATCTCATCGGTTGTCTATAAATTTTATTATCAAAAAGTGCATCCACTATCTACGGTTTGTTGTACTAATTTCTCTTTACAAATTCTTGATTTTTTTTTTTTTTTTGGTTGGTGTAGATCTACTTATTAATAGATAATGTTGAAACAGAAATTAAATAAATATATAAGAAAATATAATAAGAAAAAAATTACAATGATTAATGAAATCTGATAAATATTACATTATGAAAATATCTAAGGACGTTATTGGTCAAATAAACTTTTTATCTACTTTTTTTATAGGACCCACAATTTACTATCCACTTATTAACTAGGACTCACAATTTATTGTTAAAATTAATTGAATTTTACCTGATTGAATTATTAAATTTATATAATGATGTGGGCAATTATTACAATTAATTTTGGGTGAATTGAAAAGTCTCCAATAAAAAGTATGTAATTGGTGAATGCGTATTTGATAAACGAACACATTCATTCATAATCCATGAACAGACACGACGAATTAATATTATTCATTCAAGATTTAATCAACCATCGATCACATAAAAATATGAAATGGTATCATCTAAGAGTTCAGATTAATTAGACAAAATAGTGCAACTATTCAAAAAATGTACACAAAAGACATCTCAAAATCTTAAACACGGCCCTAAATTAATCTTTTATTACCAAATCAATTGTGAATTAATTGATTTTAAATTTTTCAAAATTCGCTTAAATAATTTCGAATTTTTTTCAAAAGATTGTTGTTCTTTATTTTCTAGAAGAGTGCGCCATTATTTAGTTCGACCGACAATGTTGGTATAATCTGCAGATCGATTTTCAAAAAACTCAGATTCTGGAAGATGTACGTCATTTGATCTCGTTAGCACTTTTGTGGGACTAAACCAAATTTAAAGAGATTTGCTATGGTATACCTCGCTCATATCATTTCAACATTTCAGATTTGCTTTTTTCGATTGTTCCCCACAATTTTGCCAACACTTATAAAGACTTAAAAATAATTTCATTACGATCAAACATGCGCTAATTCTTATTTTCCACATGGTCAATATGAATTTGTTTAAGTAATCTTTTTTGCAAATTATAAGAAGTGATAAGAATTAAAAGTGAGCAAAAATAACACATCTAATGTTTGATGAACTTATTAAAAAAAAAAAACACGCATGCATGTATGCATGCATAAACGTGGTATAATCAATCGATAGTCATTGTAGAATTTGCAACTCAAGAATAATTTCATTAAGATCAAACATGCGCTTAATTCTTATTTTCCACAAGTGGTCAATATGAATTTGTTTAAGTAATTTTTTTTTTCAGAATTATAAAGAGTGATACGCAAGAATTAAAAGTGAGCAAAAATTACACATCTAATGTTCGACGAACGAACTTATTAAAAAAAAAAAAAAAAAAAACACAGACAAACGTGGTATGATCAACTGATGGTCACGGTAGAATCTGCAACTGCAGGAGGCGACTCTCTTTTGGATTTCTTGAATCTTTGATAATTATTCCCAAGTCCCAACAATTGTATTATTCCATGCATTGTAAGATCTGTAATAATATACGTTACAATTCTAAAAGTATAATGTGATAATGAAAAGTAGGGTAATTTATGAGCATGGCAGTGATAGAAGCATATAGATACAGAAGTAGGGTAGGGTAGCAGTCTGGGGCTAAAATTTATCTATCGTTTGTGACTGAACAAAGTGAAGACAAATGAGAAAAAGCGTGTGGTAATTGCTGCACCCGATATGGACATGTTATTAATGACAACTGTACACTTTAGATTTTTTCTTCTTAAAAAACAGATTCACTCATTCATTCACCCCATTTTCTCCAAACAAAGACAAAACGAATGAAGGAGTGAATGAATTCTCTCATCTCTCTTTTTTTTTTTTTTTCTTCTCTCACTAAAATATTATAATTGCACGTGTGGCAGTGTAGGTCTCATACCCCCATATATATATATATAGTATACCTGCCAGTTTTCTTGAAGGAGAAAATGGCGGAATTGAATTCTTCAGAAAGTTGGGTTTTGATTGGAATAGTATTGGTTTTATCATCAGTTCTATGGTTGTTAAAAAAAAAAGAGAGAAGAGAAGAAGAATGGGGTTCCAAGAGGGAGTTCAGGTTGGCCTTTATAGGGGAAACTCTTGAATTCATAGCATGTGGTTATACATCAAGACCTGTCACTTTCATGGAGAAACGCAAACTTGTAAGATAAATACTCTTCTTCTTCTTCTTCTTCCAGTTTTTCATCAACTTTTTTGTTTCGATAAGATGGGAATTTTTTCTTTTCATTTTTCTCATATATTTATCTTCACTGTATGTTTGTGTATTTATTTTACATTTTTGTGATAATTTTATGTTTGTCTTCTGTAATTTGAGTAGGTCTTAAGAGGTATCAACAATTCAAAAATGTTTATAAAAAAAGAAAGACAAGAAAAAGAAGAAAAGGAAAAAAAAGGAAAGATTTTCCACGGTTTGAATGTTGAAAAGTATTTTACAGAAAAGTTTATGAAATATGCAGTAAATGTACTTTTCCTTTATTCTTTGTTTAGTTAAAAAGTTTTACCTGAGTAAAGTGTTGTGAAATTCAGAAACATTTTGAAGTTTGTAATCATTATTTTGCTTGTTTCTTATTCAAGTATGGTATATTATACAAGAATTATATAAATTTTACTCCATTTATTTTGATAAGGCATCTGGGACTCATTATGATAATATATCTACATATTCTGGTGTGAAAAATCCTATTACAGTGTTGATAATACGGCGGTTTACTCTTTTCTATTAATTTTACATTGAAATTAAGGTTGATCAAATTGTGGGCCTCTATAAAATATGAGGTTGAAATGAATTTGAAAAAAAAAAAAAAAAGAGTTTAAAAAATCTTAACCAAACATGTTCTTATTTTACCCTTCAAAAGTGAGTCGTTCTGGGCTCACCTGAAATTTTAATATCCGTTTGATGGAAACCGTCTATTTGGGACCCACGTGCTAGAAAATTAACTTGTTCTATTTGAACTTTAGTTGTTATATGTCCTTATATAAATCTTCGTCATGAAGATTTGCCTTGTGATAAAGTGCTTCGTTATCATGTTGTTTTTGATATCCAAATGGAAGGGAAGCATCACTTGTTGATTTACCATTTACTGCTAAAGTATGGTTGCATATGTAAGCAAACCATTTCAAAATTACTAAAACATTTGGACAAAATGGTGTCCTCCTAACATTAGTACTAAATTTCATGACTTTTGTATGATACTGTTGATTAATTTATTGCAAGTACTATTTTGTTGTTACATGGACCTAATGCATGTTTTGTGGAGTTTTTTTTAAACTTTTTTAACCACATATTTCATATACGACCCACAATTTTTATCAACTTTTCAACAACACACGCCATCGCCTTTTAACAAAATATCCTTAAAAACTACTTTTAGATCCAAACATGCACCAAATAAATAACCTCACTAAATTCACTGATCTTACAATTCATTTTATTATAATGATTGTATAGTTAATCTTCAAGCGGCTCTAAGGTTTTTTTATATATATGTCTCAAATTCAAACAACATAATGATTCGCCTTATCTCTCCCTCTCTCCTCTCCTCTCTGTGTGTGTGTGTTCAATCAGGTATGGAAATGTATTCAAAACACACCTTCTCGGAAAGGCCATAATAGTATCAACAGATCCGGACGTAAACAAGGTGGTGTTACATAACCATGGCAACGCTTTTATACCTTGTTATCCCAAGTCAATATGTGAACTGCTTGGAAAATCATCAATACTGCAAATGAATGGAAATGTGCACAAGAGGGTGCATGCACTCATTGAGTTTTCTTGAAATCACCACAGCTCAAGGATCGAATCACCAGAGACATCGAGAAAACTGTCCGATTCTCCTTGTCAACTTGGATGGATAAAAGTCGCCATGTTTACCTTCAAGATGAAACCAAAAGGTTTTTTTTCTCATGAAAATGCATGTAATTGTATGTGTGTTCTTCATGTGCACTCTGGTTTGTGTATCCATGTACACACATGTGCAGGGGCTTAATCAAGGAATTTTTGAAGACGGACTATTACTAAAAAAAAAAAAATTTACACTAAAAATTTTTTAATTTTTTTTTTACACTATAAAAATGATTTTTTTCAGGCGGACCAGTCCTGCCCCTGCACGTGTGAATGCAAGATTTAAGTTCTTTTTCTTTCTTAATATTGTCCAACACTATGTAGTCCACCTTTTGATACTTTGAATGAGCACAGCTGCAATGAATCGACTGACATTTTGTTTATGCAACTAAGTTTATCTTTTTTAAATATGGCAGATTACGCTTTGAGATTCTGGTGAGAGTGTTATTAAGCATTGGTCCAGGTGAAGACATGGACTTTCTAAAGAGGGAATTTGAAGAATTTATCAAAGGATTAATTTGTTTGCCAATTAAACTCCCTGAACGAGACTGTATAAATCTCTGCAGGTGAATATTGTGGCTTTACTTGTTTATGTATGCTGTATACACATATTCATTAAAAGGGCATGTTTAAGTAATGATTGAGTACGCAGGATCAAATAAATACCACGACGCTTTAATTTTGGGACGGTTTTGTTGTACCTACAGTCAAGGAAAAGTTGTTAAAGATGGTGAGCCAAATCGCCGAGGAGAGGAAAATGGCTATGGAGAAAACAGAAGACAAGGGCTTCCCAAATGATGTAATTGACGACTACTACGTGATGCCGGGGAATCAGATGGAACACACTGCCTCCCACTAGATTTTATCAGTGGGAACATCATAGAGATGATGATCCCAGGAGAAGAGACTGTACCCACGGCCATGACTGTAGCAGTTAAATTTCTAACTGACAACCCGACCGCCCTAGCCCTGTTGGTGGTAAGTATTAAGCTACTCTCTCCAGTTCATATTTTCTCACATGCCTTAGTTCTTTTTGGTGAATATAACTTTTTGAGTAATCTTTTATTTAATGTATCCAAATTTACTAACTTATCAACTAAATTGTAAACACCAAAACTAAAGTTAATTTCGGATGGAAAAACAGTCAAATTGACCATATAACTTAATATCTGAAAAGAATGGAAGACGAGTAATAGTAATTACATCTTGTCGATGGATTGTTTCTTTGTCCTTAATTAACTTTGGGATCTTTTAGGTACGCCATCAACATCACTTTATGATTTTGGAGCTATTGATTCTTCAAGCCAATTTATTTTTATTTGGAGACACACGTAGGGATTCACATGGAAGATAGCAACGTGTGAGCCCACATGTTTTTTGAACAAGATAATAGGGTGCAAATTGTTAGAAGTCTTATGAACTTAGGTTTCAGTTGAACCATTTCAGCAGACCTCTGTTTATCAACCACATCTCTTTACTTCTTTGCGGTTTGCATACACTTTTTAAGGTTACACGCCGATTTTCTTTCCCAAATAACATAACTTCGTGGAAGGAGACAATCAAACAAAAATTTGTATTTGAATAAGGCCTATTAGTTGAAATGTGGCATTTAACTGAAGCCCCTATGGTAGAATTGATTAAAATTTCCGATTAGTGCTGTTAAATTAATGATTTATACATTTAAAGTTTAGTCCATGTGGGTTTATGTCACCATTTAACAATTATACTGATTTATTTCAAGTTGTTTCTTTAACGAGAAAACTGAAGTCAAAATAAATTCATGCCGCCCCTGAAGCAGTATACCTCCTGAATGATTTCTAAAAGCAACTGCCTTCAAATTTTGCATATAGGGACTCATATTGTATGATTGTATTATGATAACATCATCAACCAAGCTCGCAACTATTGCATATTAGTCCTGCAATGTTAAGCAATAAATTTTAAGTACTGGCTGATACAATACTGTGCTTTGGCAGTTTTGCCTTTTCTGTTATGGGCTATTAACGAGTTTTTCTGGACTCTTTGTTTGAATTTTACGAAGAAATAATGTAATAATTTTTATTACTATATTATTTTCTACAATGCCAGGAGGAGAACATGGAACTAAGGAAACGGAAGGATTTTTCCTGCAAGGAATATTCCTGGACGGATTATATGTCCTTGCCATTCACTCAAAATGTGAGTCTTTAACCTCCCTATATCATTTAACGGGAAGTAAATAATTCTATTCAGCACCTAAAGTTCATGGAAAATCCTCTAAAGATTAACTGAGTTTTATTTTTCTTTCCAAACTTGGTATTTTGATTTATTTTTTTCCTCCCTAACCAGGTGATTAGTGAAACTTTAAGACTGGCCAACATCATCAATGCAGTGTGGAGGAAAGCTCTCAAAGATGTCAAAATTAAAGGTATATTAATACTTTGTGAAATTTAAATTTTCAATACTCTCCTTTGTTGCAGAAAATATAAGCAAAAAAAGTTGAGGAGCTGTATAATGATTTTCTTATTTTTTATTCTTTGCAGATTACTTGATACCAGAAGGATGGTGCGCCTTGGCCCCCTTCAGTTCCGCTCACATGGATGACATAAATTACTAAAACCCTTATGAATTTGATCCTTGGAGATGGGACGAAGCCTCTGGCCTCTCTATCAAACTTTCCAGACATTCTTCATGTTGGTTAAATATCAAATGGTTTATTGAGATTGCTATTCAAAATTCCATGAAATGATAACATGTTTGATTCTGTGCTCATATCTGCGTTCTATTGCTGGAATAAGTTATAGTATGCATAATCATCATTTTTTAACTAAATTTTAATCATAATATGTTTTTCTAAATTTTAATATGAATATGTTTTTCTCACAGTAATATAAAATTCCATTAGTTATCTCACAAAAGTACATGTACCGGTGGAATATAGAATATCTACTGCGATAATTACCATTGTATTATTACATTCTTACGACTTTGTTATGCTTATGATGGCAGAAAACAGGCGCCGCTGTCAGTAGCAATACATTTACACCGCTTGGTGGAGGACAAAGACTATGTCCCGTCTAGAACTTTCACGACTTGAAATCTCAATTTTCTTCATCATCTTGTTACAACGCAGGTAAATCTAATTCTTTCTGTGAATCATGAAAATGCTAAAAATTATACCAATGAAAACTTCCAAGAAGAAACTAGCTGAGAGTTAATCAATTTCATTACATGAAGCCGGGAAGCCCTATGGAGTATTCAAAGAGAGAAATGATTTTTGATGCTAGGATATATTGCCTTTTGTCTTGCAAAACTTAAATATCTCATTGTTACATGGAAACTCTGCCAATTCATAGATGTATAGATAAAAACTTTGATCAGTTGTATTAAAAGTGCCTATCACTTGCTCGTGCACAGATGGGTGGCTGAGAAGGACGAAATAGTCTATTTTCCAACAGTGAGAATGAAGAGGAAGCTGCCTGTCATCATCACACCCCTACAGCAATAATTTCAAGTTAACATATATTGTCCGTCCCACCATTGCGCTCCTGAATAGGTCCAGATTGTGCTGGACAGACTGGTAGATGCAGCCATCCATCCGGATCTTTCCTGGACGGTACTATCCAAAGCCCTTAATCAAATATAGCTAACTGATGCAACTGAGGCCGACGACCTTGTTTGTTTGTTTGTTTCCTTATTTTGTCATATAGTCGTATTCTAGGGAATCTTTTGTTATTTCTTGCTAAATAGGCTACTCAGGTGCTTGTTTTAGTTGATTGAAATATTGTTTCCAGATTTCTCTCAATATGCTATCGAATTCTCAATATTCTTATAATCGACGAGTATTTGATCGTATCATTCATCGTTTCGCATCTTCCGCTGCGTGCATCAGTTTTTGTTACATCGACTAGGTTGTTGTCAACAATCGTACAAGAATATTGATAAATGTACATTATAGAATTAGTTCTAGTGTCACTATCTGGTGTTTTCTTTATGAGGGTCTTTCTTGCCTGGTTAGGTTCAGTAGGACAAAAATGCAAGTGGCTTTATCATCATGTGAAGTTTATGGTTTAGTTGGATAAGAAAGAATATATGCGGTGGTTATTAACAAATTGAAGGTACATAGTGGTCCAATCCCATGCTGTACACTTGCATTCTCTACCCCAACAATAATGCCTACCAAATGTTTGATTAAATTCATAACAAAATATTGGTGGGCTGAGAAGTAGAAAAGGCAACAATAGATCTCGTTGTTAATCTTAAGAAGAACCCCACCCCACCCCCCCCCAAAAAAAAAAAAAAAAAAAAAAAACAAAAATTGGTATGGCTTTTGCAGTCATCAAATATAATAGACGAAAGTGAAATTATTGAATGTGTTGACTCACAAAGTTGTAATATGTCTCAATATACCGTTGTGTTTTGTGCATTTGTGTAAGACATCGTTATGATGAACTTTAAATTTGAGTAAAAGTTTGCTCATCACAATAAAGGGTGGCAGCACACTAATAAAGTAATAACCAGCAAAACGTTTCCACAGTATCAGCAATAGTTTGATGGGAGAGACTGCAATTTGCATTTTATGGTATCAAGAAATGGGAGAGTAAACCAAAATATAACATTAACCATTTGAGTGTATATTTGTAGGACCATCAACCAAATCAGAATCAAGTAAGTCGTCAGAGTAACTCATAAGTTACAAGAAAGAATGAGCTAAGAATTGTAATTTATAGAAAAAGCGTATTTCACATATAGTTGAATATGAAGGACGAAGTATATAGAGATGCTATCATAATTTGATTGACAAAATGTACTGCATATGAGATATAAGTAACATGCACCAAACTACTACCAAGTTGCCTACAAAGGGTAAAATTAGAAAGAAGAGTCTTATCGATCTGTGTGAGTTTGACATTGGCCTCAAGAAATACACATGTATTATTGACTATTGAGACATGGATACGCCTACTTACTAGTAGGGTTGGGCCCGACTTGGGTTGGTAGGTTTTGAACCCAATCCAAATCCTAAATCCAACCCAACAAGTTGGGTTTGACGAGAAATCAAATTGAATCAATCCATCCACGGATTGAAAATTGACTCAACCCAATCAACCAAGCTAGGGTCAGTTTGAATTGGATTTGTTGGTTTGGGCTTGGGTCCTGTTCACATTGGATCCCGTATTCTCTTTATTTCTTTGTTGGACAAATTTTTTGCCCAATACACACTATGGCCTTTTTTTTTTTTTTTTTAGAATTTAAATCGTATCATATATTATGTTAGATCATATTGATTACAAATCAAAACTATATTTTATATATCTCAGATCACAAATTATAAAAAGAACACACTCTATTCTTAATTAAAAAGAACACACACGCTTATAAAATGGCCATGCACTAAAATGGCCTTCATGCAGTGACGGAGCTGTGATGTGTCAAAAGGGTGGGTTGGGGAGGGGACCCTTTACGGGAATTTTTGTTTTTTTAAACCACAATTACTTAATCCATGTTTATGAGAATCAAGAAGCGACACACAAAATATTCAAGATTTAAACTAACTAAAGAAAGTCAAGGCTTTGATTTTTTACAATCATAATTCTACTATAATAGAATCTATATCTATTTTATTAACAAGGTCTTTTTCAACAAAAATTGTTATATAGTCGATGCAAAAAATTATTTTATAATATATTCTATATTTATTTTATCTATAACTAAGTTATGTAGTCGATGCATAAAATATTTAAACTATTTAATAGTGTTATATACAATTATATTGTAATTCTATATTTAATAAAACGATATATAAGTAAGTCATACACAAATCTAGATTATTACAACCAAGTTAGAAAATAAAATGATATTTCAATACCAAATAGTTGAAGGTGCAACAAATTAAAAATTCAAGCCTAATTTCAAATTTTGAGATTTCTAAAGTTTGAATTTCAATTTTGAACTTTCTAATACTTACATGAAATTGCAAATAATTGTTTATTTAATTAAACTTGATGCTCAATTGGAAGTGAAGTAAAACAATTTTTTTTTTTTTTTTTTTTTTTAATGCTTGGTGAAATTTGGGCTTTATTTCTTCTTCTTCTTTTTTTATTAACAATTTGGGCTAAATTTTGTCAAGCCCAAGGTCATCTCCCCTAATTCCGCTTATTGCCCTCATGCACCACGATGCATGAGAGATGACTTCAAAATTTATTTTTGGACACCATATTTCATATGCCATTCTCACAATATTGATGAGTTTCCTACTTTTTGGCATTTATGCCCATAAAAATATAACCACGACTATTTCGAAAATAAAACAAATTCAAACTAAATAATGTAATATACAGACTCAATGAAAAATTAAAATTATTACATTTATCCAATTAAAATAATATAGCCATCCAACTTTAATAATTCAAGTTTAAAATATTACAACCACCTAACATCGATAAAATATTCTGGTCTGGAATCAATCGTTTCACAAGTTTCAAAGTAAATTCATATAAAAAAGAAATGTGTATTCCTACAAAACAAAATGAAATTCTTAAGAAAAAATAAGTCAAACTTTGAATAAAGTCTTCGCAAATATTACAACAATATATTTACCAGAAAACTTGTAAAACGAATGAATCACTTAGTCTTAGCCTTTGATTATCTTCGCTGATTGTCAAGTTTCTTAAAAATTTCTTTAATGTGACTTTTTTCATTGTGTGTTAGTGCTTGTGCTTGTATGTAATCTTGTACCGAATTGGATGAAAGGGTTTAATGGCGATTTGGGTGAAATGGCTCTCACATTGAGAAGAAGTTTGATAAGTATTACTAAGTAGAATGAAAAAGTGAACTAGCTTATGCTTATTGCTATTATCTTTGATCTAAAATACAAAGTATATTATGATAAATATTGTTTTGTTGATATCAACAATGACAAAGAAGTTGCTAGTAATATGACTACTAAGACCGAAAGCCAACTTGATGTCTATTCATAGTGAATGAATTTTTGAAGTAGTCTATTATCACCCGATTTTGGTAAGGCCTCCACGCTAGTAAAGGTATCATAGGCCCAAAGAAGGTCCCATAGCCCAAAGTGAGGGCCTCGTGAATTCATAAAAGGCCTCAAGACCCAACAAGATCATAGCACTCCTGAATCATGTACAAAGCAAAGCCCATGAAAGGACTCAACCTTCATGGCCAACCCTGGGCGCTTCGCTGGTCTTCGAATCCATCATAGTTCGCAGACAATGTGATATTTCGGAATGACCAGAGAGATAGTTAAATAAAGATCAGTATTTGATCGTCGACCGATTCTCACAAGGAAACCAAATTTCAATCTTCGAATGATTAGACAAATGTGATATGGGGGTGAACTCAAATAAGTGGTCAAATCTAGAAGACTAAGTCGACACCCAATCATCCCTTATCCCATAAGGAAGGAGAATCCTATAAGAGGTCTAATTGATTTTTACCAAATCAATTAGAACTCGAAACTATAAATAAAATATCTCCGCTATTTTAAGGCACGCATTATTCTCACTATTAAACCATGCTTAAATTTCACCGCTTGTCTCTTCCATACCCAAAATACCCCCAGATATTATTCTATATACTAGCAGCTGACTTGATCGCTCATACCAATAATCGCCGACTCTTTTTTTCCAAAGGATCTTGGTGCCTAACGATTGTCCTAGTATGCAGTAACATACGATTGGAAAAGGATTGATTAGAGATCCGCCGACACGCCAATATTGCGATTCTCGAGGTCAACAGATTGGCATTGTCTATGTGAATCGAAAATACATACACACAACAAAAAACTTGTGGTAAAATGTGTTTTCACCGTAAGAAGCATGGCGATAGATAACTCTCACGAAGATTTAGATCGAGTTCTACCACACCTAACCAGGCAGCAGAAAGCATCTGCACTCTCCGTAATGTAAACGTCACGAGGAGGAGACAACGATAGATGCGAATGACCGAGCAAGATATCTTCGACCAAGAAGGAAAATTCCCAAATGAAGGCGCAGTTTGAGCGGTTGGAAAATCAATCACCCCAATCTATACACAAGCATAACCGTGATCATAAACCCTTCGAGGTCCCGGGCCGATCGAAGCCATCGATCTCAAGACGACCGCCAATATCAAATGGTCGAAACCTCGAATCAATTCGATGCCCTCGCATGAAAACCATCACAGAAACCTCCCCAAGACGAAGAAACAAACCCACCACGCCCGGCACAACGTGTTTGATAAGTCGGGTGTCGTGTCTCATCGCACGGCCTCAATCATCGAGTAGCCGACGAGCGAGCAGAGTGAGGCTCACCCGAAAGAAAGAGAGACCTGGTCGCGAATGTGAGGCCCGAGGAAGAAAAGCCGTAACAATCGCTTGACCTCGATGACGATGATGAGAACCTCATATTCTCCAAAGAGTCAAGGCTAGGAAATTCTCCAACGGATTCAAAATGCATCATACGACGACGGCACATCGGGAGAGGTGATCCCACCTGATCACATCAATGTGTACAAGATGAGGCTCCAATGTTATATCCTCGACAAAGATGGTACAACAAGTCAAGCCGAGAGCATCGTAACTCGGGCCCACCAAGTAGGAATTCATCAACGCCTTCATTGGCAACCGGACGATGATAGCAGATGTGGCACGTACCCCATGACATTCGGCTGTAAGAAAGGATGATCAATGAACGGGTATTTCAAGAGGTTCAAAGAATATCATCAACAAAATTGAGAACGCCGATGACAAGCGCACCGGATGCACCGGGTAATCGTGTTCTACATGTGATATCTTTTTTCGATAGATTTCAAAATAGGAGCCCAAGACCAGATCACCGGTGGATCCGATTCAGCTGAGATATTTGCTCAAGAGACCATCGAGAATAGAGAAAAGACAGAAGAGAGAAAGGTGATTGCTACCACCGGAAGGACAACGCTTCTCCGAGCTTGCACCAACCACTATCAAAGACAATGTTCCCCGAGCTTCGCATCAATCGCTATCAAGGTTTAACCAAACAAATTTAATCCTCGGTCTTCCAACCTCGATCACAGACAGCCCACCGATTCCTCTTTCCAAGTTCTGTTGCACACACCAGAATCGGGTACACAACACTGAAGACTACCCTGACGTGCAAGAACTGATTGATTGAGGAAATCAACGGCAAGGGAAAGGGAACCGCTAGGCATGAGAAAGATGAGGACCATCCAATCGGGGGCGAAGACCCCAACCTCGGTACAGAGACGACAACCTTAGTCGCAACGATAAGAAGAACGACAAGTACATAGATCCACATGGACAAGACGGACCCGCAAGAGCCCTCCAGTACGTGAGATCAACACTATAATTAGAAGGCCCTACATTGGAGGACATACAATGAACTCACAAACGAAAAAACGTTAAAGCAGTAAGATAGTAACCAGTAGAAAACTGGCAGGTTCAAGGACACTGACTTAGGGCCCCGCCTATCACTTTTACGGAGGAGGATGAGGCCGTTGTCCACTATCCAAATTGTGATGCTTGGTAATCTCAGATCATCGCCACTGTGAACCAAGCGAGGATTTAATGTCGGTTGATGATGGCAACACATGCGAATATCCTATTCGCGCATCCTTTAACCAAATAGAGATAGACCACAAGTCGATGCCCATCTCGTAGCCTTTGTTTGGCTTCATGGGAGATATCCTCATCCCGCGAGGAAGGATCACCATCGCTGTAGATTTCGGAGAGTCCCCGTGCCACTTAAAGAAGTTCATGGAATTTTGGTGATGGATACTTGTTCGCTTATCATAGTGGTCTTCGATAGGTAGCGCTTAAGGATTTGCAGGCAGTCACCTCCATCCATCACTTGGCAATGAAATTCTCAACACAAAGGCAGAGTCGCCAAGGTTCGAGGCAATCAAATAGAGATGAGGGCATGCACTTCGAAAGGTAGCAAAGCTGAAGATGCTCTCCTTGCAGTCATGAGCATACAAACTGAGCCAATGGATGTTGACCAAGAAAAGGCTAAAGAGGACATGGTCTTTCGACGAGGGCCTCGACCCTCAGATCATATGCTCGGATTCACTAGCCTCACCAAGCAGATGAGTTGGAGACATTTCCAGTGAACTCCTAAGATCCTTTCCAAATGCTGCAGCTGGGACAGAAATTAGAAGAAGAGATGAATAAAAGGTCGAAATGGTTCTTACGAGAGAATGTTGATGTCTCTCGCATGGAAGCACACTAACATGCCCTCAAGGTAGATCTCAAGATGTGTCCTAAGATACAAAAAAAGAGGACCTCCGAGCATCGAGAGATATGGCGCCTTAAGAGGAAGTAGATAAACCACCGCCAAGGAGTTCATCCAGAAGCGGTTTATCCCTCAATAGGTGTCTAACCCAATGTTGATTAGGAAAATAACCACAAGTGGAAGGTGTGCATAGACTTTTCTGATCTTAACTAGCATGCCCCAAAGACAAGATCTTTCTCACTGCAGATCGATCGCTTGGTTGATGCGACCGTCATTATAAGTTACTCAACTTTACGGACGCCTACTCCTAGCTATAAACCAGATTTCCATGTTTGCAGAGGATTTAAGAACACACTTCGCTCATAATGCACTGAGACTACATCACACATGTGATGATGCCCTTCGACCCTAAAGAATGCTCTGAGCTACTTACCAATAGTTAGTGAACGTATGTTTGTGGAAAAATTGGAAACACCATGGAGGTCTACGCCGATGACATGTTCGTGAAAATGAAGATGTCAAGATCATATCGACATTTGGAAGAGATGTTCTAATTTCTACAAATACCAAATGAAGCTCAACCTCTAAAATACGCTTTTGGGGTTGCATCCGAGAAGTTCTTAGGCTACACGGTAAATTAGCTGGATATAGACCAACCCCGAGAAGATCGTAGCACTCATCGACGCACGATCACCATCTTCTCCTAAAGAGATCCAGAGCCTTATGGAAAGGTTGGCATTCTTAAATCAATTCATATCAAAGGCGATCGATCGATGCAAACCCTTCTTCTAGACCATCGTAAGAGGAAGTGGTTCGAGAGGGACAGAGGAGTGTAAGAATGCCTTTTTGGGAACTCAAGGTCCTCATCGGTAAAGCCCCACTATTATCCAAGCCGAAAACCGTAGAAACGCTGCTCATCTACCTAGCAAAGGTCGTAAAAGGTAGTGAGTTCAGATTAATCCATGAGGAGGGCCCGACACAACTCTACGCCTACTATGTGAGCAAAGCATTGCGGTGATGCGTAAACGAGGTACCCAGATATGGAGAGGCTCGCCTTTATCTTTAATAATTGCATCGTGAAAGTCCGACTATACTTATAGGTACATAGCATCGACGCTCTGATTTAACCTTCATTTGAGACAAATTTTCCAAAAGCCGAGACTCCCGGAGGCTAATGAAGTGGTCTCAGAGAACTCACCTGGGCTTTGAGATTTTCCAACAAACCGAGGTCCTTCATAAAAGTCAAGCTTTAGCAGATTTTACGGCCGAGTTCGCCCACATCCCGTAGGGATTGCTCGAGTCCAAGCCACATAAGGTACCAACATAGAAATTATATGTTGATGGATCCTCGTGTGAGGCCGGATTAGAGTCGATCCTATTAATTAGCCTCGACGATCATAACCTCAACTATCCACTTTACCTGGAGTTCAAAGCCTCAAACAACGCCGCCGAGTACGAGGTGCTCCTTGCAGGCTTGAGATTAGCACATAAAATGAAGGCAAGGAAAATCCAAATCTATAGTGATTCACAGCTGGTGGTTAATTAAGTTAATGGGACTTTCACGGCTAGTGAACAATCCATGGTGGTCTACTTAAAGAAAGCCAAGGATTTCCAATCCCACTTTGAGGAGTTCGAGTTACTCCAAATCCCCATGGTTGAAAATGGCTACCAAGATGCTCTTTCCAAGTTGGAAGTTGCAAAATTATGACTTGATGAAAGCTATTCCGTTGAAAAGCTTTGTCACCGACCGCTGATGAGACTCCGCAGCAGGATGCCATGATATTAGTGGATTTTCGAATGGATGAAGAAAATTGTTTACATACCTAACCGATCAAGTCCTACCGCATAATAAGGATTTAAGCACAAAACCCGTAGGATGGCTATGAAGTTTGTCCTATAGGATGGAATCTTGTACAAGAGAGGATTTAGCCATCCACCCTACGTCAGACATCAAGACGGCCGACTATGTCATGCAAGAAAATCGAATTATGTTACATTTCAATTTGTAACACATATTGTTACAAATGTTGAAATTGAATAGACCGATTGTTATATTTGTGGTTGTTACAGCTATTTCTGATACAAATTATATATATTTTACAGTTATGTTACACTTTAATTATGATATGTAGTCGATAATAGAATGTCATGTTCTTTTGTAATTTTCTTGATGGATATTTTTATATAAACCCTAATGATAGGATTTGAGCGAGAGTAATCGTGTCAGCACCTCACAATGTGATTATGTCTCTCAATCAAGATAAATGATGCACAAAAGGTCTATTCTTGCAGACTACTTATTTTGGACACTTTTTTCGATCTAAATGAAATTCATCTTTAGCATCAATCTAAGACACAAGATGTTGTTAATGGAGGTTAGGCAGCCAAACCAGTAAGAAATATGGTTCAATATCTCGGGAAGATTATTGAGATTTTCAATGGAGGAGTTATGTATAGTTACCGGTTTGAAATGTATTAGTTTTGATATCATACATAAGCTTCTTACGACTAAATCATCAAGTAATGCGTAACTATTTCATGAAGTTAAAAGTGTACAACAAAGATGTTGAGCAAGTTTTAAGAACATGTCATCCAACACAAAAGATGAAGATGTTATGAAAATTGGAATTTTGTATCTTATAACGCCATAGTTATTCAATACGCCAGATAGAAATCGTGTAACTAATGCCACATTTAGTCTAGTTGAACTGCGCTCACCGATACATACGCTGGGGAAAGAACTTTTAACAATACATTCGCTTATTTGCATATTGCTTTAACTAAGCGTGTATATGATGATGGTATTAAAAAGGACATATTCATGTATGCACTATATGAATTCTCTTTGCTTTTCAAATTTAGATTTATGAAGTTGTCCCTTCAATAGATGAAAAATATGCACCAGACACATCATACATGGCCTTTTGTCTTGAATCGACTAATTCTTCATAGTGTGTAACAGTTGTCTCAAGTGGAGAAACTTAATTTTGATTTACCGTATATAAGTTATTATCTATCATAGATTTGTTATGTTGTTATTTTTAAATGGTAATTTGCAATTTTCGCCCCAACCTTTCAAATATGTGACTAATCTACTCCCAACCAATTTTTATAATATTTTGTCCCCAACCTTTAATTTGTTGCTAATCACATCCCCATTGACATATTTTGACAAATTTACCCTTTATTTTAAATAAACTAAAATAAAAAGCTAAAACAATAAAAATAAAAATTACAAATAAAGTCCCATAACTTTAAAAAGTACAAAATAACTTCATCTTCTCCAAATTCAATTCACTCACAAACTCTAATGCTCCAAACGCCTGTGTACAACCCTCAAGCTTTTTATTGTCAAGCCCTAAGTAACATACATTTCTCAAATGTATACCCAATGATGCGGGAATATTACTGACAAGTCCCGTCTTCGACAAATTTCCAATGGATTCTGGCACAATCTCTTGGAACCCATTTTTACTCAAATCAAGAAGCTTTAGTTTAATCAAATTCTTGAAAATGTTTGCAGAAATTTCACTTTTAAACTTGTTTCTCGAAAGCGTAAGTTGTTCAAGATTGACTAATTCACTGAACCACCTGGAATTGTCCTAGAAACACTAGTTCTAGTCAAAATTAGATTTCTTAAATTCATCAAATTATTGAGTTTTCCACTAAGTGAGCCAAACAAGGCCGGGTATTCAATGAATACGAAGTTCTTCCAATTGAAGTGATAATGGTGAAAAATCTAGAAATGCAATTTTGTTTGGGTAAAGTATTTGTAGAAGAAAAGTTGTTTGAGGTGAGAAAGTTTATATCGAGTTGTTAGTCGACGGCCAGCGGTGGTCAGCTCGCCGCTGGACATATGGGCACTGGATGTGTGGTATGAGATGGTAGTTGGAATTTAGCGGCGGTGCTTCAACGTGGTTTTTGGGACATCACTTTTGGTAGTGATATACCGCCGCAACACATGATGATGACAATGATTTTGTTGACCCCTCCCTCGCCATAAAATCAAAGAAGTTCAATGTACCTACTACGTCCAATCCAAGAGTTGTCTGAATATCAATGTACTAAAAAAGTCCAAATCAGTCCCGAAAGTGGTTACTAAATTCAATGTCATTTAGTAATTTATACGTTGCTAAAATGTCATCACTTTATTAGTTTTTATACGTTGCTAATTTAATGTCATTTATAGTTTTAGTTTGTTTGAAACATTATCCCGTAGTTAATGTGGTCAGTATTTTTAGAGGATCGCACTTTCGTGATTTAAGCAATTAAGTAACCTCATGGTGGATATAGGATCACGACATGACCAAATAATCTTCCAACAAACCGACTTGATGTTCGATATTAGGGCTCTTCATTGGGATCTTGATGCAAAACGTGATATCTTTATGGACAAGTTAAGGACCAAACCACCTCAAAATCAAAACCAAGTCCATGACAAGCAATCGGATGTCTTCAACGATCAGGCATAATTTTCAACAAAGGTATGTGTTTTACAATATACAAAAAATTTAAAATCATTTCCAAGTTATCATATTACTAGACTAGTTTCATTTCAAATTACACATGCTACATTTTATTTTTCAAGTGTTTTGGTGATAATGGTCCGACTAATTTTTTCACCCACCGATCCACCTAATAAATTCAGAACACAGATCAATGCGATAATGACAATATTTATGTAACCCTCTTGAAGATTCATTTTACATCGATGTTATGATGAAACAAGTTGAAGACATAATAAAGAGTGTAGAAAATCAGATCACTCCAAACGATTCTGTATCCAAACAACGAGACAATCAATTTGAT
The DNA here is from genome assembly GCA_023638005.1 of Forsythia suspensa. NCBI lineage: Eukaryota > Viridiplantae > Streptophyta > Magnoliopsida > Lamiales > Oleaceae > Forsythia > Forsythia suspensa. The sequence goes on along the minus strand of CM042664.1, from coordinate 13,228,303 downwards.
TAATAAAATTCATCACGTATGCCTTTCTCAATTTTTGTATACAGATTGATTGCGTAAGATACCAAATATGCGCATGACGAGACAACAATCGGAATGTCGGTCAGAAATGTCAACGAAGACCGACATTTTAACCAAAGCCCCATACGCTGCAGTGTGACAAAGAAAACGCAGCGGCATCAACATTAAATTTTTGATTTGATGCATGTGCATTCAAGTACGGGTTATTTCCACCGCTATCGAGGACGTTGGAGCGCTTTGACGATCGGGTTTCATGATGGATATATACCCGATATTGTGTAAGACATCATTTTCTTTATATATCATGCAATCCATTAAATAAATGCATTCTAATGTGTATTCGTGTTATATAGGAAAATGAAGTTTTGGTGAAAAAAAAACATTGATCCCCTTTCGATTTTGGCCTCGTTGAGGTTAGCGACAAGATTTGGTTGTACGAGATTTTAGACATTGATGAATCTTTAAGGGACACTAGTATTATATTTTCTATACATATTTTTGTATTAAATGTTCATATAGATTAACTATAAGATTGCATGTTACAACTTCATTGTAATGTACGACGACAGTCCTGACTTTATAAGAGGTTTAAAAGGTGGTTGTCTCAAGCCCAAAATATTTGAGGGCCCATAAATCTTTAAAAATGTGTTATATTTATTTTGTTTATTTCAAAGCATCGATGTAGGACAACTCAAGTCCATATCTAACCAAAAAAATTACACAATTAAAAAGTAACTCCAAAATCTATCTTTTTCTTCAATTTGAAAGTTGAAACCTTTCAAAGTTCGGACCACCAATCTCTCTCTCTTCAATCCAAACCCATGTCGAATCCGCTTTAGTTATTATAGTTGTGTTTATATTTCTTTTTATTTATTCTATTTCATTTTATATAATGTATATATTTCATGAGTTAACCTATTACAATTTTTGGTAATGATTGAACTAATTGAATTGAATAAAGTAGACCCGATTTTGTTATTTCTTGTTGACATCATATTTTGCATAAGTGAATTTTTTTCTCAAATATATCTATATACCCATAAAATTATTGAAAAATGGTTATGATAAAAAATTCATCGCATTCTTTATTGTTGGGTATTACATTTTGTTTATTGTTTTATTGATGGATTTTGAATTTATAGATTTAATTTCGAAAAGTTCTTATGAGGAAAAAAAATATAAATACGTACTATGATTCGAGGGCTCAATTTTTAAATTTCGACTCAAGCCTACAAATCTTAAAGTCTGGCCATGCATACGCAATCATAAGCAGAGGACAACAAATAACAAACAATAATTCATCTTTTTGTAGCACGATTATCCAAACCTAAACTCATACGGACTATGTTACACGAATTGATATTTCAGACATCGATTATATAGATATAAATGATGAAATCATGAGTTTTATATGTATATTTTGTATATTATTATTTAACCCGATTCCACAATATATATATATATATATATGTGTGTGTGTGTGTGTGTGTGTGTGTGTGTGTGTGTGTGTGTGTGTTTTTTTTTTTTTTTAATACATGAGAAAGATGACTACTTATAGCCGAGAAATGACATTAAAGGCTACCACACTACGGACACATTTTTTAGCGGCATGATGGTCGCCGGGTATATTCTCATCTTTCACAAAGCACGCTTAATTCCATTGCTGTAAATGTGTCCATGCTTGAATATCTACTTGGTGAATATTTGCATTGTATCACACCATGGGTAGATGTTGATCATGTATTGATGCCCATTATGATGGGTGAACATGCACATTGGATACTTGGACACTTTGATATAAAAGAAAGATCATAAGCCCCGCCTTCTTTGTTATTTTCAACCCGCTTTCAGCTTTTCAATTTTTCAAAATACTAAAAACGTGTTTACTTATCAATTTCTAAAATGCATTTTCGAAAACACCCAAAAATTTACAAAAGAAACTAAAATGATATTTTAGGGCGTTGCCATTTTCTTTTACAAAACAAAGCTCATTTCCAAATGGCCAAAACAAGGAAAACGCCTCCATTTTCAAGTGTCGGTCTTCATTTCAAATCACAATCCCATCTTCTTTCTTTTTTCTCCAAAGCATTTTTTTGTATCTCCAACAATTCTTTTTTTTTTCCCTCTCCAATAGCAAATTTTTCTCCCATAGTCCAAATTTCTCAAGTCGTAGGTACGCTTACTCTCTTCTCTTTCCTTCCTTCATTTCTCTTCCTTCTCTCCTCTTATCTTTCCTACTAATCTTCTTTTCATGCATTACATCTATCAATTTCTTCCTCATCCATTCGAATTAGGTCAATGTTTATATTTTTTATTTTTATACTTTGAGGGTTGAATGCTTTTTGTGGTGACTTGACATTGAGTTTTCGGGATTTGAGATTTATTATTATATTTTAATTTTAGAAATGAGTTCAATTTGATGGTATAATTTGGGGGAGGGGTTTGTAATTAGTGTATAATTGATTTTTCTCGTTGTAGTATTTTAGAAATGGGTTTAATTTTGATAGGTTCAATTTCTCTCTTTATCTTTTTATTGAAATGAAGTGCAAATTTCGCAGATGTGAAGAAAAATTTAAACCTTCAAAGCTTCAGCAGTGCCTTCTTGTTTATAGTTGAAAATTAGGTCATTAGCAACCATATAATATTTATTTTTCCTCCTTGGAAGTTTTTTCTCCACTAGTGATAATGATATTTTTAAATAAATTAGACATCTTGTTATGGTAAGCTTTGATCCACCCTCCCGCCACCAACGCTAGAAGTGATCAAGAATTTTGTAGTAAAAAAAAAAAAGATTGGAACAAAAGGATTAAAATGATATGAATCTTTAGCAAGGAAAAGTTTATATGTGGTCATTTATGTGCAAAATGATATGAATCTTTAGCGTAAACGGACACATTACCTGCCATCAAATAACAATTAGATGTGTGCCCATTGAGTGCTTACAGTAGCAGAAGTTGTCAATATGTGGACCTAAAATAAATTTGATTATGCAGATCGAGCTCACATAGTATATATAAATGATCTTGCTAACAAGTGGTTTGGGGCAATGTTCAAGAAACACATTCACCAATAATAGTGTACAAGAAGATTCTAGTTCAAGAAACACATTCACTAATACTATTAGTTACCACTCCATGGCAACTCGATGCACGAGTTCGAGTTCAATGAGATTCTAGTTCTCGATAGTACTTTATTTTTAGATATAGGTATTAGCACAACTACCTTATTAGAACTGCTTGCCAATGCCCCAAAGAAGTTGGTGGTCCATTTCCCATTATTCACAAAAATGAATTCAAAGAATATAGAGATGTATGTGAAGTTTATATTTCAAATAATCGCATATAAATATATTTTTGGAGTGATACAACAAAGATTTTTTCTCAAGTGACAATGAAAGATTCTCAAATGATATAACTTCATGCACTAGTTCGAAAGTTAACATAGTGATATAGGTGTCACAATTTTTTAATAAGATGTAAAAAAATGATGAATACGTATATGTTATGCTATGTTAGAGTTTATAAACTCATAGTATATATTGCACTCTAGAGTTGTTTGATAACTATATTTGATTGCGCTTGATATAATTAAGTGGTGAAAGAAGATAAGTTGTAACTATACACTTTGTTGTATTTTGACGATGTTTTTGCTTTTTCTTGCTAGTTACAACTATGCCATTCTTTAAACAATTGCTTACTTGTTTTTATCTTCAATATAGAACATGGGTGGTCATAGAGAGTTAAGAATAAGGAACCAATGTCATGGTCCGATGAGAATAAACACACTTTTATCGAAATTTTTACGAGAAAGTGAAATTAAATGCATTGCAATGTTCTACATTCACGAAAAGACTTAATGGGGGTGATCAATGCAACCATGATTGCTGCAACAAAAATAGATTACGACGTAGATAGATTAAAGGGAAAATTGAACCACTTATGTAAGGTTAATCGAATGTTCTCTGAACTTTTGGAACATACAGATGTTACATGGGATCCAAATACCAACAAAGTTAATGCTGCAAAGGAAGTTTGGCAACACTTTTATACGGCCTATATGTTTATTAAAGAATTTTTTCATCATTAGCTATTTATCCCTTTTGTGTTGAACATTATGATAATGTTGCTTCGCTTTTCAATGGTAGATTAACAAGTCGGATTACAAAACTTCTAAGAGGGAATGGTGTAAGCACTATCACACTCTTGAAGAGATATTTAGCGGCACTACAATTACTAGAGGATTAGGCAATGCATCCACTCGGGCCCCGCCACCTCAAAGAAAGAAAGGCACTAGAAGATGATTTTTTGAATGGGCGCATGTACATGTTGAAAATGATGATGATGTCGATGAGATTTCTAATACTCATCGGGCGTGAAGAAATTGATACATCGGGCTAACGCCGTAGAACCCCAAAAATTTTGAGATATTAAAGGACTTAAGTGAAAATAAGTTGTAGAATCGATTAATTAATCGAGCTAAATATTTAATTATTGAAAGAACGAGTTTTAGTATGTCAATATTGGGCTCGCTTGGTAGCTCGTATTTATTTACTTATTGTCGGTCCGAGAAAAAGTATTTTTAGATAAGCTAAACTCAAGATAGAGACGGTTAAAAATTTCTATAGTAAAATGAATTCAAAATGGACTCTTTGGGGATAACCTTTTTCACCAATATTGTTTACCATTTGAATTCCAATTTGTATCTCTATCTCTATCCTCTCAGATTTAGTTTTGAATTCCAAACAAACCAAAATTCTAGAGTTTGTTTCATTTTAAAATGCAAAGCCTAGTCTATAGAAAATTAGACCACCTCTCACATTTTATTTAAGAGAAAATAGCCAGCTAGCTTTTGTTTAATCCTCCATGCAAACAAAATAATTTTTATTCTCTTCATCACTTTGTTGATACTTTTTGCAAGTTTTGCATCCAAGAGTTCAATTTCCAAAGACATTTCATTCATAAGAACTAAGGTGAAGTGCTATGTGCTATTAGTATTTTCTACTTTCTTTCTTCAGATTATATTTATGCATGTAATTTAATTACTTTATTTCAAAGGTTTTTCTGAAGAAATCATGAATCGCTCATTTAAACCTTCGGATTTTAGTTAAACTTTCGTGTTCGCTTAAACCTTTGAGTTTCAGCTTTATTTGTGCGCTATTGCATGAATTATCATTGTCATGGTGTGATAATTTCCAATTCAGCTTTAGTAAGATGATTTTATGCCTAATTATAATTTTTGAATTGATTGTGGAAATAACAAGTATTTCACTATTGTACTCATCCCTCATTTCTAACAAATTTTCGTGTAATAATTAACGTGATGGATGAGTGGCGGTTGGTTGTCGTCGTGCTAATGGTCGCCAAATAAAATTAGTTTTGTTTAGGATGTTTTATTTAATGAGACTGTTAGCCGCAGCTTTAAATTATTATTTAGTTATTGACGATCTATTTTCTTTAATATTTATGAATTTTACCAATATTCAAACAATTGGTTTTTTTTAAAGTAACATTTTCCGCAATAATTTGCTTCTTAAGAATTTTTTATTAACCTCCGAACCTTAGAAATTTCGGGGCGCTATAAATGGTATTAGAGCACCGTGTTTATAGACTTTGACGGTGAACAAAGACGTGTTCTACTGCTCACGTGAATAGTAAACGTATTTTTCCCTCTTATTTTCTTGTTTCAAAGAGCAGTTTATATTTTGTAAAAAAATAATTAGAATTTCATTGGCCATTTTTTTTTAATAATTATTTCTTTTCCAAACATATTATATATGTAGGAAAAAAGTTATAATTTAGTGGTACGAGACCCTCGCACCCGTGAGCTCATTGATTAGCCACCATGCATAATTTTTCAAGGTATGAAATAAGAAAATAATTTACTGTCAGAATTTTATGAGTATGATTATGTCATGTAAGTTGAATTTTAATACTTATACGATGTTCGTATATATATTATTTGATTATTTATAAGTTATGATTAGAGTAATTTTCATGATCACGAGACATATAAATTATTTAATTTTTCAAACCTATATTAGTTTATTCCTACTTTATCATGAGACAAGTATATATTTAACCATGTTTATGGCATTAGTAGCAAATTATTTATATGAATACAAACTATACAAAATCGCTTGTTTCAGATGTTCACGTTAGTTAGTGGTATTTTGTATTCCGCTTAAAAGCTAAGTATCAAGAACTCTCTCGACTAGCTAAAGTAAATTTTGAGTACAAAATTTATTTAAGGAGGAGAGATTGTAGAACCCCCGAAAATTTTGAGATATTAAAGGACCTAAGTAAAAATAAGTTGTAGAATTGATTAATTAATCAAGTAATTATTTAATTTTTGAAAGAACGAGTTTTAGTATATCAATATTGGGCTCAGATTTATTTATTTATTGTCACCGAGAAAAGTATTTTTGGATAAGCTAAACTCAAGATAGAGACGGTTAAATTTTTTTATAGTAAAATGAATTCAAATGGACTCTTTTGGAAAAACCTTTTCGCCAATACTGCTTACCTTTTGAATTCCAATTTGTATCTCTATCTCTATCCTCTCCTATTTAGTTTTGAATTCCAAATAAATCAAAATTTAGAGTTTGTTTTATTTTAAAATGCAAAGCCTAGTCTATAGAAAATTAGACCATCTATAACGCTTTATTTAAGAGAAAATGTACCAAATAGCTTTTGTTTAATCCTCCACACAAACAAAATAATTTTTATTCTCTTCATCACCTTTGTTGATACTTTTTGCAAGTTTTGCATCCAAATATTCAATTTTCAATACATTTCATTCATAAGAACTAATGTGAGGTTCTATGTGCTATTAGTGTTTTCCACTTTCTTTCTACGTATTATATTTATGCATGTAATTTAATTACTTTATTTCAAAGGTTCATTCGGGAGAAATCATGAATCAATTCATTTAAACCTTCGTGTTCGAGTTAAACTTTCGTGTTCGCTTAAACCTTCGAGTTTCAGCCATTTGCTTAGTTGCTTGCATGAATTATCATTGTCATGGTGTGATAATTTCGCTCAGCTTTAGTAAGATGATTTTATGCCTAATTATAATATTTGGATTGATTGTGGAAATAGCAAGTATCTCAATCGAATATAATTATTTGTACTTATCCCTCATTTCTAACAATTAACGTGATGGATGCATGGCAAAGTTGGTTAAGTCACAGCTAATGGTCGCCAAATAAAATTAGTTTTGTTTAGGATGCTTTATTTAATGAGAGGTTAGCGTCGCAGCTTTTAAATTATTATTTAGCTTATTGACAATCTATTTTCTTTAATCTTTATGAATTTTACCAATATTCAAACAATTGGTTTTTTTTAAAGTAACATTTTCCGCAATAATTTACTTATGAATTTTTTATTAACTCTCCGAACCTTAGAAATTTCATGCTACACGACATAATGAACCTGAGATAAGTAAAAGTGATAAACTCAAGCTTGCATGATGCAAAGGGTCATCTACTATTAGTTTGAAGAATGAAGAAACCGAACTTTGAACACTATACCTAAAAGAAAAGCTTTCAAAGAACCAAGAAAATTATGCAATCAATCTGATAGTGAAGCTACAGCTTGATCCTTATTCAAATATTATTTTCTGGACATCCTAAACAATATGAAATGGGTGTCTAATGAGGTTTATATGAAAGTTAAAAAGGCTTTTAAGGATCCTGTACAAGGAGAGGACCTATCTTAGAACTACTTTGATATGATTGCGCTTTCAGCCTTCTATTATCTTGTTGTTTGAATTTGTGTTGTTGAAGGTCAAGTACTTTTGTTCTTTTCACACTTTGATAATGAGTTGTTTTCATGTATGAACTTAGTAAAATTGTTGGTTGTTGAAATCATGTTGATTTGAACTATATTTGTCTTTTCTTAGTTTCAACCATCGTATTGCACTTTGATGTTGAATTTCACAGTTTGATTACTTGTATAAACCAATCAATGATGGTTGATATTGCTTATGATATTTATTGTGTATATATTTGTTTGCTGTGATGGCCAAATGAATCAAATTTGGTTGATAATGTGAGCACCGACTTTTTGACCGATGAAGGGTCGAGTGATGATGATTTGTTATTTATGGATGATTTTGACGACAATATTGGGGATTTATTGATGCTTAATTGCTTTGTTGTCAACATAGGAAGTACCATCGCAAGAGACCTTTGTAGAACATCATTGCCATCGGGAAAATGTACGTATAGAAATTTTAATGGACATTCGGACGGTGCTATCGTAATTTTCGTATGCGTAAACACGCTTTTCATGAATTTTTGTGATACTTTGAAAGAGAAAGAGTTGTTGATGATGGAAAAAGTTAGTGTCGATGAGGGTGTTGCTATGTTCCTAATGATTGTAGGGCACACTACACGATACAATATTATTGGTGATAGGTTTCAACATTCCAATAACACAATACACAAATGGTTTAAACGAGTTTTAAGTGGTTGTTTGTTCATTTGGCATAGAGATAATCCGCCTAACAAATCAAGATGTTGTGCAAGAGTGGATTTTGCACAAATATCATTTCTTCAAGGATTGTATAGGTGCAATAGATGGAACACATGTTGCATCTTGGGCACCTACATCGAGACAAACATCTTTTCGTGGAAAGAAAACTAATGTAATACAAAATATGATTTTGGTATGTGATTTTGATATGACATTCTCATTTGTGTATTCTGGTTGGAAAGGTATTGTTAATGATTTAATCGTAGACGCAGTGACAAGAAGCTCGAACAACTTTCCAATGCCATGGGGAGATATATTCTCATACTTCACATTATTTGTCAAATTTACCTATATTGTTATAGTATGTAAGTTGTAATTTATTTATTTTTCAAATCAATTTTACCTTGTTGATTCTCGGATATCCAAACATACCTGGTTTTTCACCCTTATCGAGGTCAAAGATATCATCTCGCGCTGACTATGTTGGACGGAGAAGACTCGTGATAGGAAGGAAGAACTTTTCAATTATAGATATTCCTCATGTCGTAACATTATTGAATGTTGCATTGGAGTTTTAAAAGTAAGATTTTCTATTTTGAAATTGATTACCAATTATCCACTTACTAGGCAAAGACAAATCCTCACCGCATGTTGTGCAATACACAACTTTATTCGCCATGAGCACGCTTTTAGATAAGTTGTTCACGAGTATTCAGAGAGAATATAGTATTTCAAGATATACCATAGTTAAGTCAAGATCAAGAAGCCATACATTTTGATGCTAGTCATACACTCAAATAGGACAAAGTTAGGGATCAAATTGCTACAAAATGGAATGACTACTTAAGGAGTCGTATATGATTTCGTGGAGATATTTTATGTTTTGTTAGGTCTTTATATGGTGTATTAGCATTAAACTATTTTAAGAAAGTATTCAATGTAGAGTTTGATCTCCCACCCACTTATCCTACCTACGATAATGCTCACGCCGAGATGGCATTACATGATTGGTAAAAATAATGAGTGTGGAATCATGAACTACCAATCATGTGATGCCATCTCAACGTGGGTAGGATAAGTGGGTAGGAGATCAAAATCCTTCAAATGTATTAGCATTATATAGTATATTTTGTTAAGTCTTTCATACTATGTTAGCATTAAACTATTCAAATGTATTAAATAATCAATTTTTTTGAATAAAATATTATAAACAAAAAAATTCTCAAAATTTTCAAGTAAACGTGTTTTCCAATTTTCTGTTTTGAGAAATAGTTTTCGAGAATTTCAAAAAGAACGTATTTTCATCAATATCAAAATAAACATTCAAAACACAAAACTGAGAATGAAATCAACACTTCAAAACTGAAAACTGAAATACAAAGAGAACGACTCTAAATATTTTCAACTCATGTTGGTCGACTATAAGAGATAGTGAAGTTATGGCCGACGCAACTATTTGCATGCATCATCACTCACCTATTGGCAAGAATTGACGATGGCAACCATCGATTATCAATGGAGTAGATAAGATCAAACCTCTAGCCAATTTTTACGTATATACATCAACTAGATAACGGGTTAGTATCTACATTATTGATTTAATTTTTGTGTCACACCTCCATTAATAGTTAACAACTTATCCGATGTCGAATATATTATTTTTACAAGGACCGATTGATGAGTTTTTGTCATCAAGTATGCTAAAACACATACTCAATGGGAATTTACAAGAAATGCCTAATTCATTTGATGCTATAATCGAAAAGACACATTTGGCAAAGATTGTTATACAAACATGGAATGGACAAGCGAAGTGGGATATGAATCAAGGAAAAGAAAATCAAGAAGGTCGCTAAGAAAAAGAATGCAAAATAGGAGTAGAAGATCGATTGATTTTAACAATGCTAGTTTTGTTATTTTACGTCCCATCATGACGATCTTAACTCGCTTAGGCAATGGAAATTTCAGACACGTAGTATATGCTAATATGTTAACGCTTTTTGTTATTGGCGTAATATGTGTCAATAGGTTTTTAGATTCCATAATCTATATCAAAACGATGTTGTCAAGTTTAGAGTTTGTTTTACAAATGTAACCACTACTCTTATTGATTGACACTTATCGATTAACCCGTTATATCCATTGTTAATAGTGAAACTAATGTTGGTCATATGTCATTTGTGATTTTTCAAAATTTTATATAAAAGTGTGATGTTTTCATTATAAATCACGCATGTGATACAATTATGTATTGATGAGAACAACTATCAAAATTTAGATGAAAGCAGTTGTGTTTAATATTGCATTCTTGATGCTCGACGACTGTGTTGTTGCAATTGAAAACAATTTGTGATTCGTTTGAGATATAATTTACTTCCAAATTTGAGATACATGCATCATGCCACAATCAAATTAATATATCAAACATTCAAAGAATTTTATAGATAAATCTCAATTATGTAATCAGAATAAAAAGCTCATTTGATTGATATTGTAATATTTATTCAATTCTACAAGAAAAGACCACAAATCTCCTCTATCACCGTAATATTACTTTAATATGGAATGTTATCAATTATCGTTATGTTTGTTGATCAATCCCAATAGATGTTTACATGTTCTTTTGTTGTGCCCGTATCATCCACATCTTCTACACTTTGTAACATTGTTTCGTTCACAAACCGATTGGAACCTTATCTCTTTAGGTCTTCCTCATTTCCTCTATAGATTTGGAGCCAATACAATCTTCGAATCTGTATTCCTTGCCAACGCCAAACCAGCACTTTCACCAAGAGGTATAACACTACCTTCGTACGCTACAATATAAGCCTCCTGGGTGTGGTACCAAAGAACAATATTTGTATGTTTCCATACCATTCCTACTGATAATAGATAATGCATGTTGGCACCGTCCACTTGAAACATGTTACATGTGCACGTGCATTTTTCAATGTTGACCAGATTTTGTGTATTCCGTCTACAACTTGAAATAGGACATCTCTTGAACACGAAACATGTATTAGAACTACACATTAATAAGTCCATAACATATATTCAATAGATCGGGAGTACCACCGAGTCGGTTCGGGAGATCCAAATTAGAGTTGTGTCTGATTTGATTCCAACCATTTGTGTTTAAACACACATTTTTTGAAGTGTTTGTTTAGATGGGTCGTAGATCCTATTTTGCCACGCTAACTTCTCTACAAGTTGTTTATACTATATTTTGTGCTTAGGGACCCATCAATTCATTTACTAGTGAACACCAACTTAAAATATTGCCAAGATTCAGCTTTTGTTTTTTGGCTTTTCATTAATGCTAGAACCGATGGTTGTATTTGTATGTGTATCAACATCTTCTTGAATGTCATCCAATCGGATCAATTTCGCCAATCTTATTATTTTTATGACATTAAACCAATCTTATTATTTTTCTAACATAAAATGATTAATAAAAATTAATTTACACATTATGTGTTCTTTATTTTTGAACGATAAATTAAAATATAAAGAATATAATTGAGCTCTAATATTTGTAGTTAATAAACTAATAACTCAATTAAATAAAAATATTTAAGCATAACGCTTATAACAAAATTATTTTTCTTTTATGTTGTAACAATAAAATAAAAATTATGAGCTTAAATTTTAGTTATTTTATAATAGTTCAGAAATATACAAAACAACCTAGCATGTTATCAATTTGGTCAATAAAATGTTAATTCAAATAAAAATCGTTAGTTTTGTTTAATTTTTTATAAAAAATAAAATTATCGAACACATTTGCACCTTTTGCAAAAATTAGAAATTCAATTACAATTTTCTCTAATTAAAACTAAGGGCATATTGTCTTTTTCATCAAATAAGGACTAATTGCCCACTAAAATACATAGGTTAGGAGTCTTCTATGTCAAAAACAAACGTTATGGTTGATTTCTGCACTGAATACAAAGGTGAGAGACCATTTGCGCCTAATTTTCCTTCCAAGTATTCACATTTAACCTCCAAAATACCGAGATATTGATTACATTATGATCTAGTTTATTAATACCACAAAAGCCCAAGTTACTTAATTAGGATTTATCACAACTCGTGATTAACAAGGACTATTTTTATTAGTCGAGTGAAATTTAGTTTATCGTATAACAAATTTAATATGGTCTTTTCCAATTTATTCCAAATGCACTACTATACACAACAATATAATATTACAGAATAAAATGTTCTAAATAATCAAACAACTATAGACAAATATTTTGGTTATGTATCATGAATTAGGTATTCCACACATATGTGCATATTACATGAATTCACATTGAATCTTGAAACCTTTAATAATTTCTAATAGTAAATTGTATTGAACTCGTAGAACCATTAAATTATTTATAGAATCAGAACAATGTCTAAGTACATAAAATATATATCTGCTTGCAGCACACTTTTCTTATCAAAGGTGTGACATAGTTACTGATAATATATATTCACTCAAGTTTCAATGCAGCAAAACCCCAACTCTTTAGTAGAGAATCTCATTCATAACATGGAATTTTTAGACATTGGTACTGTGACAACGTTGAGGTCTCATCTTACTTTATTGTGTTCAAAGTATTCTGAAAAATCAAAATGAAATCTAATACTACCGGCTACTTTCCATTTAGTCGATCGTGATTTTTCTGTTGTCCTTCTCATTATAGTTCTCCTAGTATCAATGTAGTACGGATTGATGCCAAAAAATAAAAACAAAACCTATCGCTTGGTTAGAACTATCTTACCTTCAGTCCCCAACTAGAGATTAGCAGCAGAATTTTGAAAGTGCAGGAATACTTTCTTAGAAGCCGTGGTTGTTAGTTGACCAAATTTATTAGCAATAGCTATAGGAGAGGAGCGAGTTCACAATGGAGCTCTAAAAAACAAAAACCTCTCCAATATACGTTTCTGTAATTCAATTAGGCTATGAAATCGGTAGACTAAATCTACGTTACCCTTAATCTCCACATAATTATTACACTAACTTGATTGAAATCACCAGTGTAGACAAATTCTTTAACTGCACAAGATCATTTTAGATGGCTTTATGAGCAGGATTTGCAGCAATGACAATTATGATTGATCAAATGGAAGAACTTACCACCAGCACAGGCTCACACTAAACAACTTTTGTTACAAAAGGTTCTCATAGGCAGCAAACGAAACATCACTTGCATACCGGTTTTCGCCTTATCATGAAAATATATCCCAGATTGATTGAATAAACACAATATTTGCACGAGTTCATTGTAAGACAATTTTGAAGGCCTCTCATTTGCAAATCCACCAGATTCTAAAATGTCTATGATTTTCTCTCTGAACAAGCTCATGCTCACCCAGATACCAAAGTCAAATCAGAGTCCCTTCACCACTCACCCCCTCTCCATCTCCATTTTCATAGTTATCATGAATGTGGCCATGAGTACTATCTTCACAAAGCCCTTGTGCCTTTGACAACTTCATTAACTCCACTAACTTCCTCTTTGCTTAAACGCTTGCGCCTAGCGCTTTTGTTCTTCTTATTAAAGCAAGTCCTCGTAAATGCCAACCATTCCTCAAGATTGACGTCTGAATCACATTTTGGATAGACTTTGACCATCAAGAATCTACCTTGGACATGGTAGAAAGTCGTTTGCTCACATCCATTATGAATTCCACTTGGGCCAGAAGCTGCACATTCACAGATAATCTATTAAACTCAGAATCACCTGGCTTTGCTAATAACCTCCTTGCAAACTCCTTTTGAAGCAAAAGTGTTGCACTCTAAATGGGTTCAGCTTTGTCCCAAAACCAATTTAGCCAACAGAGGTGAAGATATGCCATATGGAATATTTGCCACAACAAGATCAAACTGTGGAAAGTCAGTCTTCAATGCATCACTGCAGATAACCTGAAAAAAAAAGTGTTGATCCCTAAACTTCAAATGAAGTCCATTGAATGTTCTATTTGGTAATTATAGTCCACAAATGGAAAGAAACCAATCCTCAAAGTTGAAACCTTCAGTCCTCCGAATGATTTTCCTTCCATTCAGATGGACAAATTATTAATTGAAAGTCTTTACCAATGAATACCATTTGAAATTCAAATAATTAAAGAAACTCAAAGGAAGTCCGTGAAATAGGTTTGCATTAAACCCTTTTCTTCATGTATATTATTTTTAGCCAGCAGAAAGTTTAGGATCACGGTTTGAAATTAGAAATTTCTGTTAGACATTTCATCATACATTCAAGCGGACATACTAAAATGTTCAAATTCTCACATTCAAGCGATCCCGGAGCCCTCCTTCAGCGGCCCGTTTACATAGAATCTCCACCATACGCTTGTCAATCTCGAAGGATACGACTTTCTTGGCTACTTCAAGGAGCTTGAGAGTGAGATTTCCAGTTCCAGATCCTATTTCCAAAACAGTATCCTCCGGCTTTATTCTAGACGTTCGGACAATGGACTCGAGGACTCGAGGGTTCGTTAGAAGGTGCTGTCCTCTGCTTTTGAGAAGATGTATGCGCCCTTCTTCTCCTCCTCCTCTTCCTCCATTGTTCTTTCGGATATGATCGTAGTTCCATGAATGGACTTTGTCTGAAGGTGTCGTAGGAAAAATTCTTCGATAAATTTAGGGTTGTAAATATTCTTTGAGAGCGATTTCTGACGATGGATCATTCGGGTTCTCTGGGAAATTGATTGAAAATTTTTACAATTCAGTTGGAATTGCAGAGAAAACTTTGATAGCTTTTCAATGCATACAAGAAAAAGGCGCGGGAAGATAGGTTTAACAGTTAGTTATAACGGCTAAATTCTTCACTATTTTATTTGGGCTAAACTTTCGGGCCAGGCCTTGTTATCCTGGTTTAAAACTAGTCCTAGCTCTAAGTTATGTGGAAAAGGAATTTTTTCAGAAATAATTACAATAAATAAAATATTTCTTAAAATACCATTATATATATTTTTTATTCTAAAAATATCGCTTTTTTTTAACACTCATTGTTAAATTTGTTATTTTAGTTATAATAAATGTGTGACATTTGTTATTAACAAACATAACAATGTAATGTTGTTACAAAATAAAACTCAGATTTTTATAATAAAAAAAGTTAAATAGATTTTTAAATTATTTTATATTTTGAAGATATGGTGAAATTATCGTTGTGGAAAATCGCACAAATATGCACAAATGGGTCAAAAATGTTTCAAGCCCGTTATCCAGTATTTTTCATAAGAATAATTACGCAAATAATCATAATTTTTTTTAAAACTAAAAATAATGTTTCACTTTTTATTATAAAATATTTTTTTTATTTTTTTTAACAACTTTGCTCTATTTGTTACAAAAAATGTGTGTTATTTCATCGCCGCTTTCATCACCACCGCTTATTATCACCGCCGCCACTTCTTGTCACAGCTTGTTATATTTGTTACAAAAATATATGTTACATTTGTTTTGCACATTTTGCCATCTCTGCTTCACCACCATTGTTACCGCTGTTGTCGCCACCACTTGTAACAAAGTGTACAACATTTGTAATACGTGATCATACGTTATACCGCCACTTGTAACAATATGTGTACACATGTAACACACAATTATGCTATCGCCATCGACATCGCCACGAACCACCGGGCCCACCATAAATCACTACTTTCACTATAAACCACCACCATATGACCAAATCTTTATATCGCCACCATTATCTCCACTAGCCACTCCCACGCCTGCACCACCACCACGAACATCTAGCGCTGCTGCCACACAACTCAAACATGACCCAACCTCTACCCTAACTCAACACCACCCTACTACCCACCACTATCACTGTCGTGAACCACCAACTCCTCCACCTATCACACACCACAACAATGTCGTAACCCCAATCCTCCACCACCGTCGATGCCATCACTATCAGCAACAACCTTTCCCAAACTCTCACACCACCACAACGAACAAATCTGACACCTTCATTACCAATTCCAGAACTACACTGCCACCCCATCTCACTAGATCTGCACATCTCAATTGTCACCAGATTTGTACCACCATCAAGTTAACATCACCACCACCAAATTTGCATTATCATCTTTCCCTCCACCACCAATACATCTAAAATTAGATCTACTTTAGATTTGAAACCGATCAAAATAGAAGACGGATGTGGAAATAAAAATACGGGAAAGATCTCACAACGGTGGTGGTGGTCACTGGTGGTGGCGGTGATGTAGAGATGGTAGTGGTTTGTGGCGTAAATTGTAGAGGTGGTGGTGGTATATATTTTAAGGTTTGTGATCGATTTTGATTAGAGAGAGTATTTTAAGAATAAAGTTCGATGTACAATAAATTGAAAATTTCAAAACTAAATTAAGTGACTGTGCAAATTTTCCTTTTTCTTATACCGCTTCTAACCAATTTTCAACCCCATTTTCAATACTTTTGATCAAACTAGCTACCCAGAATAATCGATAAAGTGATAAATGCTTTCATTTAAAATAGAAATCCTCAAGGTTTGCATTGGGTTAGTCAAATATATGGATATTAATAGTAAAGTTGAAAGTGAAGAAACATATCTAGATTCCAACACCTAATGGGCCGTTTCTTTGTATTTCGCCGCTTTGAAGTTTCAAATTCATTTTCGCTTTTGTATTTTTGAGTGTCTATTTTGAGATTGATGAAAATACGCTCATTTTGGAATTCTCAAAAGTGTTTCTCAAAATGTAAAACCCGAAAAATGCGTAGTATTTGAAAATTTTGAGATTTTTTTGTTTATAATATTTTATTCAAAAAAATTGATTATTCAATACATTTGAATAGTTTAATGCTAATATAATATGAAAGATCTAACAAAATATACTATATAATGCTAATACATTTGAATAATTTCTCAAAATAGTTTAATGTTAATACACTATATAAAGACCTAACAAAATATAAAATATCTCTATGGAATCATGTACTTACACCTCGAGTAGTTAATCTACATTTGTGTAGCAATTTGATCCCCGACTTGTCCCATTTAAGATATTTGACTAGCATCAAAATGTATGGCTTCTTGATTTTGACTTGACTATGGTATTCTTGAAATATAATATTCTCTCCTAAATACTCAAATAACAACCTATCTAAAGCGTGCTTCGCGAATGAAGTTGTGTATTGCACAATATGTGGATGTCTTTGCCTAGTAATTAAGTGGATAATTGGTAATCAATTTCAAAATAGGAAATCTTGCTTTAAAACTCCAATAAAATGTTCAATAATGTTACTGCATTTAGTAATGTCTCAGAATTGAAAAGTTCTTCCTTCCCACGTAGTCTTCTACATCCAACATAGTCACTTAAATGATATATTTGACCTCGATTAGGGCAAGAAACCCACATGTTTGGATAACCAAAATCAACAAGGTAAAATTGATTTGTAAAATAAAAAAAAAAAAATTGCTTACGCTCAGAAACAATGTAGGTATATTCAACAAATAATGTGAAGTATAAGAATATACCTCTCGTGTCATCGAAAGTTGTTCGAGCTTCTTGTCATCGCTGCCTCACGAATACCGCGAATCATTAGCGCATCTTCTCACCGTAATACACAAATGAGAATTT
Source organism: Forsythia suspensa (assembly GCA_023638005.1). Taxonomy (NCBI): domain Eukaryota; kingdom Viridiplantae; phylum Streptophyta; class Magnoliopsida; order Lamiales; family Oleaceae; genus Forsythia; species Forsythia suspensa. The sequence continues at coordinate 13,210,202 of CM042664.1, read as the reverse complement.
CATATCAAAATCGTGATACCAACATCATATTTTGTGTTACATTAGTTTTCCTTCTATGAAAAGATATTTGTTCGATGCAGTGCCCAAGTCGTAACATGTGTTCCATCTATTGCACCTATACAATCCTAGAAGAAAGGATATTTGCACAAAATCCGCTCATGCACAACATCTTAATTTGTCGAGCGGATTATCTCTCGTACAAATGAATAAATGCCCTTGAAACACGCTTAAACCATTTGTGTATTATTTTGTTTGAATGTTGAAACCTATCACCAATAATATCAGATCGAGATAGTGTGCCCTACAATCATCGTAAACATAGCAACACCCTCCTCGACACTCACTTTTTTCCATCCGTCAACAACCCTTTCTTTCAAAGTATCACAAAATTCATGAAAACATATTTTCGCATACAAAATTATGATAGCACACGTCCGAATGTCCATTAAGAATTTTTAACATGTACATTTTCCATTGAGCAATGATGTTCTACAAGGTCTCCTCGCTAATGGTACTTCCTTTGTTGGAAACAAAGCAATTAACATCAATAAATACTCAAAATTATCATCAAAATCATCCAGAATAACAAAATCATCACCGATCCTTCATCCTTCAACACATCACATGCTCACATTATCAACCAAATTTGATTCATCGCCATTCTCGTGAACAAATATATACACAATAAATATTATAAGTAATATCAACCGTCATTGATTAAATGATACAAATAATCAATAAATACGATCCATTAAGAATTTCTAGCATGTACATTCTAGTAAGCAATGATGTTCTATAAGATCTCCCGCCGATGGTACTTCCTTGTTGGCAACAAAGCAATTAACATCAATAAATATCCAAAATTATCATCAAAATCATCCGTAAATGATAGACCATCATCACTCGATCCTTCATCACCAACACATCGGTGCTCACATTAACAACCAAATTTGATTCACTGGCCATCATGTAAACAAATATATACACAATAAATATCATAAGCAATATCAACCATCATTGATTAAATGATACAAATAATCAATAAATACGATCCATTAAGAATTTCTAGCATGTACATTTTTCTAGTAAGCAATGATGTTCTACAAGGTCTCCCCGCCGATGGTACTTCCTTGTTGGCAACAAAGCAATTAAGCATCAATAAATACCCAAAATTATTATCAAAATCATCCATAAATAACAAATCATCATCACTCGATCCTTCATCAATCAACACACGGCAGTGCTTACATTAACAACCAAATTTGATTCATCGCCATCATGTGAACAAATATATACACAATAAATAGCATAATCAATATCAACCATCATTGATTAAAATGATACAAGTAATCAAGCCTGTACAAATTCAACATCAAAGTGCAATACAGTAGTTGAAACTAAGAAAAGACAAATATAGTTCAAATCTACCAACAATTTCACTAAGTTTATACATGAAAATAGCTCAACATCAAAGTGCGAAAAGAACAAAGTGTTTCAACCTTCAACAACACAAATTCAAACAACAAAATAATAAAGAACTGAAAACAACAATCATATCAAACCGCCCAAGATAGGTCTCCTAATTGCTTTCTAGCATCTCGACAAATGACACATCAAATCGGATCCTTAAAAGCCTTTATCGCTTTCATATAAACCTCATTAGACACACCTTCTATATTGTTTAAGATGTCCAAGAAAACAATATTTGAATAAGGATCCTGATCGTTAGCTTCACCGTCCTATTGATTGCATGATTTTCTTGGATCTTTAATGCCTTTTTTTGAGGTATAGTGTTCAAAGTTCAGCTTCTTCATTCTTCAAACCAACAAGAGATGACCACTACGCCATGCAAGCCTCGAGTTTATCACTTTTACTTATCTTAGGTTCTTTACATCGACGTCACCGATGTCTCAATTTCTTCATGTCGATGAGTATTTGAAACCTCGTCGACTTTTATCATCATTTTCAACATGTACATGCACCTATTCATCATTTTCAACATGTACATGCACCTATACTATGAGTTTCTAAACTCCAACATAGCATAACATGTATGTATTCATCATCTTTTACATCTTATAAAAAAAATTTGTGACACCTATATCATTATGTTGACATAAATGACCACTTTTGGTAAGGGCTTTAAGTTTAACTCAAACTAGTCTGCCAAGTTGTATCATTTTAGAATCTTTCATTGTCACTTGAGAAAGAAATCCTTGCTGTATCACTCCAAGAATATAATTATATACAGTTATTTGAGAAATATAAACTTCACATGCATCTCTATATTGATGAATTCATTTTTTGTGAATAATAGAAAATGGACCACCACTGCTTGGGCATTAGCAAACATTTCTAATAAGGTAATTGTGCTAATACATATACCTAAAATAAAGTACCATATGAACTAGAATCTTATTGAACTCAAACTCATGTATCAGTTGCCATGGAGTGTTAACTAATAATATCATCTGGGCAATATTATTGGTGAATGTGCTTCTTGAACATTGCCCCCCAAGCCACTTGTTAGCAAGATCATTTATATATACTATGTAAGCTCGATCTGCATAATCAAATTTATTTTAGGTCCACATATTGGCAGCATTTTCTCAGCATCAGTAGGCACTCAATGGGCACACAACTAATTATTCTTTGATGGCAAGTAATGTGTTCATTTATGCTAAAGATTCATATCATTTTGCACATAAATGACCACATATAAACTTTTCATTGCTAAAGATTCATATCATTTTAATTCTTTTGTTCCAATCTTTTTTTTTTACTACAAAATTCTTGATCACTTCCAATGCGTTGGTGAAGCTGGGAGGAGTGGATCAAAGCTTATACGCAACAAGATGTCTAATTTATTTCACAAATATCACTATCACTAGTGGAGAAAGAAGCTTCTAAGGAGGAAACATACATATTATATGGTTGATAATGACCTATTTTTCAACTATAAACAAGAAGACACGCTAAAGCTTTGAAGGTCCAATTTTTCATTACATACCTAAATTTACACTTCATTTCAATAAAAAGATAAAAGAAGGAAAATTGAACCCATCAAAATTAAACTCATTTCTAAAATACTACAACAAAGAAAAATCAATTATACACTAATTACAAAACCCCCAAATTATACCATCAAATTGAACCCATTTCTAAAAATCAAACCATCATTATAAATTCCAAACCGAAAACTCTATGTCGAGTCACCACAAAACATATTCAACTCTCAAATTATAAAACAAAAATATAAACACCGACCTAATTTGAATGGATGAGGAAGAAATTGATGGATTTAATGCTTGAAAAGAAGATTAGCAGGGAAGACAAGGGGAGAGAAGAAAGAGAAATGAAGGAAGACGAGAGAAGAGAGAAGCGTACCTACGGCTTGAATAAAATTTGGACGATGGGAGAGCAGCTGCTGTTGGAGAGGAAAAAAAAATGACTGTTGGAGATACAAAAAAGACTGTTGTAGAGAAAAAAAGATGGGATTGTGATTCGAAATAAAGACTAGCACTTGAAAATGGGGGCGTTTTCTGTGTTTTGGACGTCAAGTGAGCTTTATTTTGTAAAGAAAGTGACGAAAACGACTAAAATATCATTTTTGCTTCCTTTGTAAATTTTTGAGAGTGTTTTCGAAAATGTATTTTTGGAAATGGTAGTAAATACGCTTTTCACTATTTTGAAAAATTGAAAACTGAAAACGGGTTGAAAATAGCAAAGAGAACATGGCCTAAATGTCTTAAGTTGTAACTTTTTTTGTATTTTCTTGATGAGAGTCAAGAATAAAGTTCTTTTCTCTTACATTTTATTACTTAATTTAATTTATTTTTCGCACAACATGATTCAAAATATAATACCTCGATCAAGTTTCTTGACTTGAATTGAAAATTAGATGGTCTCCACCCAAATTGAGAACTCTCAATTAAGTCTCTCGACTTGACTCGATATTCTCGAGTTGGTTTTTAAGATAGATCGAGATTCTTGACTATAAATTAAGAGTATCTCAACAAGAGATCACTTAAGTGGATGAGAATCTCAATGGTCGAGAGTATCTTAACTAGAGATTGAGATCTCTATCCTAGATACACAAAAATAGTTTTCTAGTCAATATGTTTAACGCTTGCAAATTTTCATATTTATATTTTAGATGTATAGTATTGATCTTTTCACCATCATAACTATTAAAAAGTGAACCCAAAATGAAAAAAAAAAGTATAAGAAATAAAATTGTGAAAGATCTTTTACGTCAATATTCTAAGTTTTTATTGATAGAAATCTAAGTTTATGAATCCCCATTTTAAAGAACCCGAATGTTTAGAATCTCACGCAAACACTATTGAAGGATAAGTTGATTTCAGAATGACTAGGTAAATTTTTTTTGTATTAAATAAATATGTAACAAATTCCTCAAAATTTTTATGATGGTATAAGAGTTAATGAGAACTAAACAATCCCTCCAAGTTTTGTCTCCAACCCCTCACTAAACACGATATTTGCCCATCAATCTCCCAACAACATCCACCATCGATCCCCAAGTACAATTGGTCGAACAAAACCATATACAAACATAACAAGCTTGATTATTTAATTAGCATGTTGTGACTTGCAATATCATTCTTGGTAAAATTTACGGGCTATAGAAACGATAGGTTAAGTGTTGACCTCAAAAATTTGCACAACCTTGCGCCAACAAATCGTTTGTCACCTCCATACAAAAAGGATTCGTTAGCGCGCCAAGATCATTGTTTCAAGAAAAGGACCGCCGAATGTTGGCACTTCTACAATCAAGTCAACCACCGTAATATATGATATCAAGAAATAAGAAGTGTGGAAGAGACTAGAATACGTAGTTTTAGCTAGGTTTAGCGAATTGACTAGCTTTGCTTTGCATACATGCATATGATTTATAGATGAATTTTAAGGTTATGTTAGGTAAAAAAATGTTGCAAACCTAATTTAAGACGTGTTGCACATCCGTTGGTTGAGAGTTGTTGCTCCTCAGTATTGTTTCCTTCCAACAAAATTACCTTACTAGCTATTATTTCTTAGATCTTCTCTCGATCACAAAGGATTTTATGTGAATATTTATAGATTGATAAGATTGTTCCTTTATTAAATACATTCGCTGACCACGCTTGAATCGTCCAAGCTTCCATAACACATAAATTAAACATCCAAGGCACGAAAGCATTCGCCAACGAACCTACTCAAGTTCACCATCTCTATTTAAACTTGGGAAAGGTTCACCAAAGGGCGAGGCTTGATCAAAAAACTTTTTGCAAAGGTCAGGTAATTTGCAAAGATGATGTCGCCATAGGTACAAAGTTGGAGAATCATACAACTTTAGCCACTATCAAGCTTTAAGCGCTGTGGAAAACAAGCGAGGCTTTCACATAGAAGGTTGACATTAGCCCACGTGGCCTATTCTTCCTAAGTGGCGATATGTAGCACGTGTGCAAAATAAAAAGTAACAATAGTCTCCTAAGTTCAAGCCTAATATTTATATCTGTGGAAGACTTAGCTACAAGCTTCATAGAGAGCAATGTATACCTTACTTTCAAAAAGAAATTTCTAGTCTTGTTGTAGTGGTGGCCCTCAATACGAACTAGTGTTGCATTGGCTGGTGTTCTTACTGAAGTGTTGTCTTATGACAAAGATAGGATAAAGATGAGTGCTCTTAGTGACGAAGGCTTTTGGTGCTCGTGCCGAAGACTTTTGTTGACAAAGTATAACAACAGTCCCTCAAGTCTGAGTCTAATATTTATATTAAATGGAGGATTTACAGTAAATGTTTTGATTATAATAGTTTAAAACTTTTACTGGGGGCATATGACAACTCTTCAGGGGTAACACGAAAACATGTTAGAAGATGTAGAGTCTCCAGACCATGATTGCAACCATTGTTACTGCACAAAATGTCACAATCATGATTCCAATCATCTCATAAATTAATACATTTGCACTACAATTGGCCGACGAGCACGTGAGAAAGCGTGAAAGCATTAGGGACATTGATTTCATTAATATTCCAGCTTTTTCACATTCGATGGCCAGACAAATGTATTAAGTGGTCAAGATCAAATCCTCGAGATCTAAAGATCCACATCCACCATGCTGTAAAAACTTATAAATGGCACACTTAGGCCTTTTACAAACTTTTGCACCAACCCATACTCATCTCGGTGAAAACTCTCCAAAAATTCAAATTTCTCTACTTTTGGTGTTACTTTAGAATAATTCCAACCATTTTCTCATATATTCTAGTAGTTTATTCTCCCTTTCAAGCCTTCTTATTTTGCTTCATCTTTTCTTAGAGTTCTTATATTTTGTTTCTTAGGTATTGTGGCATTTTTCTGCCAAACCAGAAACAACACTGCAATACGGGTCATCGTCCTTAATTATAAAAATGACTTCCCAAACTCCCATTTCCAAAAGTGTTAGGAGAAAACACCTACAAACCTTAACATCTAGGACGAGGTCATAGAGACCTGGTACTTGTCTGAGAGCATACCCATTAGTAAACCAACTAGTACCCGCCACCTCTTAGAAGCCCGACCTATATAAAGGGGTTTCTAACCGATCACCGGGGGTGAAGAGGTTAGGTAGTGGTGAGGACACAAGTGAGAGGGTGGGAGGATGAGTCCTAGCGAGGTTGAACCATCACGAACCAAATTGACTCTTCCATAGCCCTAAGTAACTAAATGAGGAATTAGAAGATTCGTATGCGCCTAAGTGTTAGCAATGTCTTAGAACTCGCAAATTTTTAGTTAGATATGGAACTAAGTACATTTTGAAGAGGTAAGGTAGCCGATTTGTTGTATACTTGTATCACCAATTTCAACAATAGGCAATGAAGATCCATCTCCAATAAGTAATCGAGTCGATCCCAAATATTTTTGAATATTAGACAACATACCTAACTTACCTATGATGTGATTAGACGCTCTAGTGTCAAATGTCCACTCAGATCCAAAATAATGTTGTTCAAGGTAAGGACCGCAAGAGCTTGATGGATTTCCTTACTCGAGTAGTTGTTTTAGGTATCAACCAAAGCAGATCTTTGCACTACGGCCCTTGCCCCCACAAGATCGGGCACCTTTATTCACGATACAAGTCTCTTTTCTCGTAGGTGTCATGCCTTTAGGATACAATTCTTCTCAGTAAATGTCATGCAACGCTCACTAGAAGCGCGGATGACGACGCTTGTTTTGCGCTGAATGCCGAGTCATCCGAGTAATCTATGTTGTTGTTTCTGGTTGTTGAGCTTGGAAGCCGCGCCTGTCGATGTAAATTGTGTAGAGTTTCCACAATATCATATAGAGGACTACTACTGAGGGTGGCCATAGAATGCTAGTTGAGGAGAGAATTGACGAGCTGTGATATTTGTATTACTAGAAAACCAACTTCGTCGCTGATCTAGACTTTGCATTTGTGACACTAACTCAGAGTAGGCTGACATTGGTGGCTTTAGCATGGTAGTTGTAAATGTCTCATACTGAGGACTGAGAATAGTAAGAAGACTTCTTTGTCCAAGATAGGTTTTCCAATGGCTACAAGATTGTCATGTAAGCCTTTGAACGCATTTAATGTATTCGGCAATGGTTTTATCTTCATTTTTGCAAAGATATGTTAGTTGTCGAATGTAAATTCTCGCTCCTACGAATCTTGTGCTTATGAATTTTTGAGAGCTTCCCATACTAAGTGTGTTGTTGTATCTAAGCCAACAACAAGGCCGGAGCTTCTTCGTAGTGTGCCTATGATCCATCCATGAAGAAGGTGATCGACTTATGCAAGTGCTATAAAGTTTTTGTTATTGATGGAACAAAGTTTTCAGATCCGTGTTTGGAGTTGGAGTGGTATATTTGGTGGGAGATGAGTCTCTCGTGATGAGTTGTTCGACTAATTTTGACTTTTCTCGCTAAAGCCAATGCCTGCTTACACCACAAAGAATAGTTGGTTGGATGAGTCTATGGATGATTAAATTTTGACAATTAGAGAGAGAGCGCCATGGCAAACGAATGAAAATGGTTGAGTGTTCAAAACTATCTTTGTTACCAAGAGGAAAATGAAAAAAAACAAACAAACAAACAAACAAACAAACAGAGAACTCTAGAATGGTTGAAAGAGACCGTATTTCTTTTTATTCAATGATGATTGTCGGCGTGAGTACTCATTACACATTGATTCCTATTTAAATAAAACAATCTAACAACCATATCAAGATAGCCAACAAAATAACAAACGTATCAAGCTAACTAATAAACTAACAACTCTGCTTTATTTCTATAAAATCTCTTCTGCTTGACTGATTCAATCAATACACCTGGACTTGAACTCTGATGCATTTTTTTCATGACAAACTGACATGATTGTGCTTTTAGTTCATGCGAGATATTCTTATCTTGTTGGACTAACTTTTGATTTGAATTTATTTATCCCAAGTCTTCTTGATCACTCAACCTCTCTCTATTGATTTTGAAATTATTGTGAGGATTCACAACTTTATCACTCCAAGATTTTTTAGTCTTCTTATTACTCATTTGATCCTCACAATTTATGCGAAGTTGACTACAGGAAATTTATGTGGTAAACATTAAATAACGTTTGTCATTTTAGACAATATCCTACTCCACACTTCCGACCATTTCGAGTGAGCCCATAACCCTCTCAAGGTTGCATATCAATATCCGAATAGCCCTCAGAGGCAGGGCTCACTGCCGCTCCATCTATTCTTTGCTTCCTCTTATACTACTACAACGTAGCCCCCACACGTATAACCCCAAATGGTTAAGCCCAAATGGTCGTAGGTTTTCTTTTCTAGAAGATTGCCATGCACCGGGCCTTCGAGGCATTTAGACAATATAATCGTCCCAAGAAATCAACTTTAGGGCAAGAGCTAGTAGAATGTCAATCTCTTGCCTTTGCAAGGTGGATGCCATTAACAAAACTATCAACAAAATTTGGATTTAGAAAGAATGATTTCTTTTTGTTAGCAGAGATTGGGAATTCTTTCCCAAAAACCCGCAAATGAACTATATTGTCCTCCGGCCATGCTATGGACGTGGGTGGTGAGCAGATAGACTTTATCGATTGATTGTACATTTTTTTACAACTCATAATGTTTCGCGCCTTTGTGACTTGGCAGAGTGTGAAAAGAAGAAACCGCTCTCCATATAAGACTTAGAAGTCCTCAATGGCGACATCTTTGAAATGATTTGGTGTACCGTAATCTCTCGCTTTGTATCCCCTAAGTTTTCTGATGTTGCTGTCAACCAAGCTGAGGTTTGTGCCACCGACTACCCACCAACTCTAAAGTATTAAGTGGTGACCACATCTATGCTAACCCCATGAGGCGTTGAACCTTATGTGTTTTTCTTTCATTCTTTTTAAACAATATCTCTTTATTAATGAAATTCATGTAAAGTTTCTAAGCTTTCGCCTTTTATTTGTTTCTTTCTTAATTTTTTTGCTATTCTCGTATTATTATAAAGTTACGCGTGTTCATCGAAACATATAGCTTGACGTCATGATTTCAATATCATTCTCGTCTTTTGTAAAAAATTCTAAGTTCATTCTGATTATGACCTAGTGGGCTTGGTATTTTTATTAGGGCAGCCCTCGTAAGGTGCATGGCTCCCTACTGAGGTGACATCAAAATAATACTTAGTAATTTTACAGAGATGGGTTCGAAGACCACGACTTCTTCACTAAGTAATTAATGTAGTATTAAAAAACTAACAACTTTTATTGATTTAGTAACGAAACAATTGTTGAGAATAGCTGCCTGGACTTTCAAACAATGAAGCAAAACTAACCAAAACATTGTGTTGACAGGTCTGGGGATAGCATCTAGTCTAAATGGAAAAAGAAAAATAAGGAAGGATAGGCGAGGCTAGGATAATGTCCAGAGCCTTCTAGCTTATTAGTTCTAAGGGTGCTTTAGTGGCTTCTCCGCCGAGCCTTCTAGCCTATAAGTTCCAGGGCAAAGTTCCTTTGTGACTAAGTAAGCTCTTCCCGCTGGAGCCTAATCCATTAGCCTTGCCTCCTTGTTTGATGTAAAAAATTCCAAACCACCATCCCTGTGTTTAAAAGACTTGATGAGAACTATTGTTCGATTTTAATCCCACAAGTGGACTTAATTGTTAACAAATAATATAATGATAAGTAGAGTGTCGAACTCACTTAGTACTAAATGTTCTCGCCTTATACGTTAATTAATAATAATCTAATACAAGAAAACGCAATCGCTTATTAAATTCAATTCTAACTAAATCTAATTATCTACTAAAATAAGTAATTAGAATTATACACAACTTGGAATTAATCAAATCATAGAAGATAGTAGAATCCCAAAATAAGTAATTAGAATTATACACATAAAAGATAGTAGAATCCCAAAATAAGTAATTAGAATTATACACGCCTTGGAATTAATCAAATCATAAAGGTACTAGAATCTCGAATCCACCAATGTTAACCTACTTTAATCCTCAATTGCTTGTTTATACTCAATTTTGTTTTATGTTGACAAACAATATTCCTTATATGTTAAATTGCTCTCTCGATACAAATTAAACCGCTTTTTTTGCACAAATAGTCCCTATCTTTTGCACTTACTCATTGGTTGAGGACCTATCTTTTCATTTTTGACAACAGTACCCCTTTTTTCAAACTTTGTTGGCGATAATGGTCATTTTCATTCAATTCAGTCAAATTATCCATTAGTTCGATTTTTTTTTTTTTGCAATGGTCCTTGCTTGCATTCCACACTCTTCATTTCATAAAGGTATTTTCAACATTTTACTGCTCATAAATAAAAATTCATGAGAGAGGTCCTCAACTTAAAAAAAAAAAAAAAGAAAAAATAATTAAAACAAATGCTCTTCTTCTCTACCACACCCCACCCCATCCTACCCTACCCTACCCTACCCTACCCTACCATACCATTAAAGGGAGTCCTTGATCATCCTTACCACCACTTCCTCCAACAATTGTTTTACAACATCAGCTCCTCCAATGAACTTTCTTTATAAATATTTGTAGCAAACTCACTTTGGTTTCGCCCAACACTTTCTCTGTAATTCCTTTTGTAAATTGCATTCATTGAAATGTCTCTTTCATCAAAGTGTACGCATAAAAGCCTTTTAAAATCATACATATATCGCGATAGTCGCGGAAAGTTCTTGAATCCCTGAGGCTAGTGAAGTATACGATGACTCTATCCTCGTGCACTGGAGCCGAAAAAGGAGAATCCAAAACTAAAAGGAGATGAAATTGAAATCACCGGCAATAATAATTGGGGGATTTTGTTGGCGATGGCAATGATAGGGATTGTAAACACCGCCGCTTAAATCAAGAAAATGATCAACCACTAGAATTTGGCATGAGATCTAAAGTCAACCATCAAGATTCTTGATTGCAATAGTTTTTTCCCACAGTAAAAAGAAATTCCACAATCTCCATAATACAATCGATTCACAAACCGAGTAGGGTAGGGGGGTGGGGTGGGTAGAGAAGAAGATCATTTGTTTTAATTATTTTTTCTTTTTTTTCCTTTTAAGTTTATGACCTCTTCTGCAAATTTTTATTTATGAACAGTAAAATATTGAAAATGCCTTTATGAAATGAAGAGTGTGGAATGCACGTGGAGACCATTTGTAAAAAAACTAGACCTAACGGATAATTTGATGAAATTGGACAAAATTACCATTGTCGCCAACAAAGTTTGAAATAGAGGCTACATCGTCAAAAATGAAAGATAGGTCCTCAACCCGTGGTAAGTACAAAAGATATGGACCATTGTGCAAAAAAAAGCCAATTAAACCAATTCACATCTATGACCCAACTATATCGGTTTTTTTTTGTTAAATGATCCCTATCTTTTGCACTTATTTACTACGGTCGAGAACCTATCTTTCATTTTTAGCAATGTAGCCCATCTTTCAAACATTGTTGGCGCATAATGGTCCTTTCTATCCAATTCGTCAAATTATTCGTTAGTTCTCGATTTTTTTGCACAAATGGTCTCGCAGCATTCCACACTCTTCATTTCATAAGGGATTTTTTGTATTTTATCTGTTCATAAATAAAAATTTACATTACAAGTCCTAAACTTAAAAGGAAAAAAAAATAATTAAAACAAATGCTCTTCTTCTCCACCACACCCACCCGCTTGTGAATCAATGTATTATAGAGATTGTGGAATTTCCTTTTCTGTGGGAAAAAAAAAGTATTGAAATCAAGAATCCAGATGGTTGACTTTAGATCTCATGCCAAATTCTAATGGTTGATCATTTTATTGATTTAAATAATGAATTGTTCACAATCCCCATCATTGCCCCTCTCCAACAAAATCTCCTAAGTTATTATTGCCGTGAGATTCCAATTTCATCCCTTTTTCAGTTTTGATTCTCTTTTTCGCCCCGGCATCGAGGATAGAGTCGTCACATTTCACCAAATTCCGAGGGATTCAAGAACTTTCCACGATCGTCACGATATACATTTGATTTTTAAAGGATTTTATGTACACTTCGATGAAAGAGACATTTCAATTGATGTAATTTATAGAAAGGAATTACGTAAAGTGTTGGGAAAAACCAAGTGAGTTTGCCACAAATATTTATAAAGAGAAAGTACATTAGAGAAGTCGATGTTGTAAAACACCGCTTGAGGGAGGTGAATGGTAAGGATGATGAAAGGACTCCCTTTAAATGGGGTGGGGTGGGGTGGGTGGAGGTGGGGTAAAGCGTAAGAGCATTTGTTTTAATTATTTTTTCTTTTAAGTTTAGGACTTAGGTTGCAAATTTTATTTATGAACAAGAAAATGTCAAAACGCCTTATGAAATGAAGAGTGTGAAATGAACGCGAGACCATAAAAAAAAAACTAGAACTAATGGATAATTTGACTGGAATTGATGAAAATGAACATTTTCGCCAACAAAGTTTGAAATATGGGCTACATCACAAAAATGAAAAGATAAGTCCTCAACCCACAAGATGTGCAAAATATAGGGACCATTTGTGCAAAAAAATCCAACTATATCTCTATGATGGATTCAAATAGATAAAGAATGCAACACAACATTAGAAAACCATCAAATATTGCACCAAGCATAGAAGTGTATCTCTATCTCCTATTGGACTTAATGTCGTTTGTTATTTGAGCTAGACACATGTAGCACCTCTTGGCATCAACACAAATCTCAAGAACTATTCTAAAATTGGCCAAAAAGGGTTAGCCTATCCTATTTTGATTACAAAAAATACAAAATAAAAAGTGAATACATAACCCAAATAATTTAGAATAAAAATTGATACAACCCTTAATCTTGAACCTCTTCAACGATCTTGGACGGCTCCGTCTTCTTCTTTAAAATCATCCAAAATTCCAATTATTTCTTGTAATTTTTCGTTCAAAAATTTGATGTATATGATGTGGAGTTCCTCCAAAGATTTGTGTTATGTTATGATATGATATGGAACTCCGTTTTTCTTCTCTAATACACCATCTGTTCCACAAAGATAGACTCGTTTTCCTTATTTATCTGTCTCAAATTATAGGCTACTTACTTTATACAGGATATATTAAATTTTTATTTTTCTAATATATCCTTATTTAATTTACATTGTTAGTAACCAAAATATCTCTCTCTAAACTTTCATTTACTTTTTTCTTTTTCCCAATGTAATTTCTCTCTATCTATATAACTTAAATAGGGTATAATTGGAAAATTGTGTGAAATTTTATAATTTCAATTACATTAAATGAGTTTTCTTAACTGTGGTGAAAAAAGTGGGTCTATCTTTGTGGGACTGAGGGAGTAATATGTATTTATAAAGCCAAGAATAATCCTAAATTTGTGCCTCAATTTGTGTCCAAAAGAAGTCCAAATATATAAGGAAAGAAAATAATCTATTGGGCCGAAAGCTTGAAAAGTCCATGCGATCGCATGGGCCAATGGGCCACTATTGCATGGAAAAGAAAATTGGGCCTCGCTTATTATTTTGTTGGCCCGCGATCACAATGGAGTTGGCTCATACGATCACACGGGCCAAGCTCATCCTATCTTTGCATCTTAATCCTCATTTATTTACCATGTAAGCCACTAATTTTACATCATTGTCAATTGAGCCCTATAAAATAAACTTTTATTTCAATTATGTTCTCATATATTTGTATTCTAGGTCCTTAAAGTTTTAATCATTTTCAAGTTGGTCCCATACTTATAATTTTCTTTCAATTTAGTCATTTTGCCAATTTTGCTCCAAGCACCACAAAGCTCGGGTTTTGACCTACAATAACAAAATCAACACATAATTAAATAAAATTACACTCAAAAGTACTCATAATGGTCTATTTTAATGGCTTAGATAAGTGTAAAATCACACTTATCACACCCCCAAACTTAAACTCTTGTTCGCCTCTAACAAGATTAATGACTAACAACAACAATAATTAAAAGAACAAACACTTTATAAGTTAAGTAGCTTGCCGTTTTTGCCTCAATTTTTCATTATGAAAGGTTTATGAGAAATGCTACCACAAAAGTTTTCAACTTAATCCATGCTCGATAGGTATGTGTATGTGTGTGTGTGTGTGTATAGTCAATCCAAGTCATTATGATACGCTAAGTTGGTGATAACCCAACCTTTAGTGTCAAATTTTCTTTTCTCTCTCGTGAGGTGCACTCCCCTCAAACTTGATGTTTTTCTCTAACCTAACCGGGTGTTAATTCTATAGTTGCTTTCAATTTACTCATTAATTCACCACTTCATTGGTTGGGCTTAGTTAATGGTAGTATCTATTTAAGTTTGTAATGATTCTCCATTTATTAAGTGTTTTGACCATCAAGCTCCATTAGGTAAGTCAAACCCACTAAGCATCTAAATCTCCAAGTTATAATCACAAATACTCAATCTTGCTAGTTTTGCATATTTGTTCCATGGACTTGCTTTTTTTTTTTTTTTTAAATCTTATATGTAAAACCTCACTCCCTTAAGCTTTCTAGATGACCCTTGTAGCAAGCTTTAGTCGATCGCTCCTCAGATTTTACATACCTTTGGGCACCGTGGTTTTGAGAACTCCTACATGCTTTATCATTCGAGTCAAAAAGCTACGAAGAGAGGTATAAAATAACACAAGTGCAATGTATTATTTTAGAGCAAGATATAGTATGCGTGGATTAGATTCCTAGCATCTAGTCATCACCTAGCTTTCACTTGTTAACCAAAAACACTCTACACCAATATTCAACATGCACGGAATCAACACAGTCCTACCTAGCTACTCCCACAATTCAACCACATCCAAATTATTTGTTCACTTAGTTTGGTGATTGAATTGTATTTATGGCATTAGTTTATTCTTTTCTAGTTCCAACGGCAACATATTGCCTTCTACAAGTACAACCATCTCGCTAATGACTATTGTGACTATTGTGCTCAATAAGGATCTAACATGGATAAGTAATTTAACATAAAACATGAGCATTCTGCGTGCGTAAGTCATGAATTAAAACAGTTCCAACTAAATCACGTCATTAGCGGGTAAGACTATCCAACAAACACACAAGCATTCAAATTATATATATATAAAGCAATATGACAAACACACAGCTTGACTCTATGATTTGATTCCACCCCAAACTTAAAGTTACATTGTTCCAATGTAAGCATAACAATAATCCAATGAAGGATAAAATACTCCTCATGTCATATGATGATGCATCTCCTTCAATAGTACTCATTTATCCTCTTTTAGTCTCCTTTATTTGACCCTCAAATTTTCGTCATTAAATTTGAAAAGAGACATGATAAATATATTTAGTTATGCTAACTTATTTTGGGGACCTTGACCCTTAGTTGCTCAAAAATATTCTAAAAATCCAATAATTAGAAAAATGTGCCCTAAGCTATAAAGTGAAAATTAAAAGAGAAAAGAAAGGGATAGAAAATTGGGATGCCTCTCAATAAGCGCTTGTTTAAAGTCATTAGCTTGACTTTTTGCAACAATCTTTTGATGACTTGTTTTGCTTGCATCGATTGACTTTGTACCATTTTTCATTTATCCCCAATATTTAACTTTGATCTTTTTTAAAAAATGTGATTTAATTTTATCACCCTACTCGAACTCAATTATGAAAATTTCAACTTCCTCAATGGCTTTGATCACAAAATTAATTTTAGAAGAAATATGGGTGTCGAATAATTGCTTGATAGGTGCAGCATAATTAAATGTCACTTTTTCATTGTGCTTATTTGTGATCAACTTCTCATTCTCCACATGCTCTTTTTCATTAGTTGGTGATTCCTCGATTTGGACAATTGGTCTATTTTCCAAAATTTTTGGTAGTTGCTCTTCACTCATTGTTGTAATGCTTGACATGTGTTCTATTAGGGTGGCTTTAATATCGCTTAGAAAAGTGCCTTGTGGACTCTCTGTCAGCATCTTATCATCTACCTAATATTATTCTCTATGCGCTTTTCAGTTGTCTTGATGCTCTGATCAAGCGTCTCTTTCCATCCTTCTTTACTCTCTTATATATTTCCTATTTGACATTGGTTGTTGTACCAAGAGTAATCTGAGCAATTTTTCCAATCCTGATTGTAGGTGTAGAAGTAGGGACAAAAATTTTGTGTGACAAGTGGTTTCCATTAATCTCCCAAAAGCAAGTCATTCTCATCAATTTCGGTAGGTATATCATATCTAGCTATATTAGCCTGGTGCATTGCGATGAAATCTCCATAAAGTATGTCACGTGTGTTGTCCTCGTCGATCTCAAGGTATGCCATCTTATTTTGTAATTGATCTCCTAGCTCCTCTTTGTTTCCTGACAGCAATGAAACCAAGAAAAACAAGTAGATCAACTAAAAAAAGAAAAAGAACTAAAGATAAAATTAACTAAAGCAAAAGGTAGTAAAAAATCAATTCCCAGCAACGACGCCAAAAACTTATTGTCCAATTTTAATCCCGCAAGTGGATGGATCGTTAACAAATAATATAATGATAAGTAGAATGCCAAACCCATTTAGAACCGAATTTTCACGCCTTATACTTCAATTAATAATAATCTAATTTAAGGAAAACACAATCGTTATTAAATTCAATTCTAACTAAATCTAATTATCTACTAAAATAAGTAATTAAAATTACACAACTTAGAATTAATCAAATCATCAAACGTACTAGAATCCCGAACCCACCATTGTTAACCTATTTTAACACTCAATTACTTCTTTATATCGAATTCTTGTTTTATATTGACAATCGGTATTCCTTATATGTTAATTTGTTCTCTCAATACAAATTTAATAAATTCCCATCAATTATCCAACTATGATTCAAATAAATAAAGAACGTAACACAAAACTAAAAACCACCAAAGATTGCACCAAGCATAGAAGTGTATCTCTATCTCCTATTGGACTTAATGTTGTTTGTTAATTGAACTAGACACATGTAGCATCTCTCAAGCATCCACACAAATTCCAAGATCTATCCTAAAATTGGCCAAAATTTAGGATAACAATTAATTCAATAACAAACAATCAACAAAATTAAGAACTTAGATGTCTACGTTAAAAACCAATGATCCAATTTTAATCAATAGTCTCTCTCGATGGTCAATTGATTATATACTTTTATGTGAATCTAATTATATCTAATTAAATTTCAAACACGTAAGCATGCATTAATTCACAAAGATCATCACATAATAATTTCTAGAGTATAATGACATAGACAATTAATTATAGGACTCTATGTTGTTTATTACCATGTACTAATTTATACCGAATCTCTCAAAAGCAATATAAATCACAAACACGCTTTTTAATAGTGATCAAGTATCAAACAAAATTAATGAATAATAAACAATTAATCCAAAAGCAAGAATGAAAACAAGCAATTTATTAGATTAAAGAATCAACAATGTTTCATCAAAATCCTAGCCATAAAGGTTTAGCCTATCATATTTTGATCACAAAAAACAAGATAAAAAGTGAATACATAACCCAAATAATTTAGAATAAAAGTTGATACAACCCTTAATCTTGAATCTCTTCAACGATCTTGGATGACTCCATCTTCTTCTTCAAAATCATCCAAAGTTCTAATGATTTCTTGTTATTTTTCCTCCATGAATTTGATGTATTTGATATGGAATTCTTCCAAAGATTTGTGTTATGTTATGATATAGATTAATTAAATTTAAAAAAAATTTATCTTAATTAAATGAGCAATGGAAAGAACGCAGTCAGAACTGGCGCATTGTATTGAAAAGCACTTTTGACGATACTAGCAGATCAAATCGCTGGTTGTTTACCTAATTTGTGTAGAGCGAAATTTAAAAATTAAATATGAACACAAGATGTAATGTGGTAAACCCAAAGAAAACATCTCATCGCCCCATGCCATGGGTAAAACAATCTACTAATAATCTTGATTAAAAATACAATATTATTCGATTTTGTAATTTCACAAAATTAACAAAATAACAATCAAAAGCATATTGATCAACTCCTTTGACAATTCTTCTTTCGACTTATTGATGAAGTTGTGCAGCTTACATAGTATACATTCACCAATAGTATATGATCGTGATCCTCGATTCTTATCAACTTTTTGAAGGGATTACATCGGACATTAGACACCGACTCTCATTTAGTACCATTTTTCATCGCAAATGGACGAAAAATCAAAACCAACAATCTAAATACTTGATGATATGTTGCAATTTTGCCTAAACAATATAAGCCAAGCATATGCTAACTGTACTATAGAATTTCAAGAGAAATGGAATAAATACCTACCTCTAGTAAAATTCTCTCATAATAATAGTTATCAAGCCTTGATTGGTATGGCCCCTTCAAGCTCTTTTATAGTCGAAAGTGTAAATCTCCATTCATTGGGATAAAATTTTAGGGCCCGAATTAGTTCACAATATGCTAGAAGCTATTAAGAACATTCATCAACGCCTTTTGGTAGCTCAAGATCACCTAAAGAAGTATGCTAATAAATGAATGAGACCATTGAAATTTATCATTGTATAAAGTATTTTTAAAGGTTGCTCTCATGAAAAGAGTTCTACGCTTTGGGAAAAAAGGAAAGCTTAGTCCTAAGTATATTGGTCCTTTGAATTTTTGAACTAATTGGAAAATTAGCTTATAGATTGAACTTACCAAATCTTTGGACCAAATTCACAATGTGTTCCACGATCTAAGCTCCATAAGTATGTTCTGGATGAGATGCACGTGTTACAGAGCAATCCACCAAATTTAGAAGCTACTTTGACATATGAAGAATGACCTGGACAAATCTTACTCCGAGAGGTCAAACAATTGCGTAACAAGAAAATTTCTCTAGTTAAAGTATTGTGGAGGAATCAAAACCTGAAGAAACTAATTGGGAACGTGAAGACAATATGGGGACTAAGTATCTCGAAATATTTGGTAAGTTGAATTTTACGGACGAAATTTCTTTAAGGAGGATAGAATGTAATGTCTCGAGATTTTTCCAAATTTTAGGAGCTTTATGAGAATTTTTAGGATTTTATTGGAAAGATTGTTTTTAAAATGTTTTCTTAGTTAAGAAGAAATAAGATTTAATTGAAACTTTACCATAGATCAAAAGTATAGTTACCGAAAATTAATAATTGCGATCAAGCCCGGTCCATTCTATAAATAAGAGAGGGGTTATTTTAATTTGAAAAAGTTAGATGCTAACTCATTCTTTAGAAAAAATGGTAATTTTATCCTTTGTAAACATTTTTTATTTTATAAAATAGTAGAAAATGACACCAAGTGAAATACCACTCATGCACAATTCCATCGAAATGGACGACCTCTCAAACAATTTTTGACAAAGGTGTCGACCCACTAGAAGTTCACTAAGAGGTCGACATCGACCACCCCCAAAGAAGGGCGACCTTGCCCAAACGGGTCGCCCCTTCCAAAGAGGAGTTCAACCTTGCTCAATGTGGAGTTGACCATTCGTTTTCAACCCGTTAGTCGGTCCCTTCTCTCAAGTCGACTCCAAACCCCGCTCTACATCACGGAACACGTTTTTAGTTCTTAAACCCCGTGGCCCCCGGGTTGAGGCTTTATGAGTCAAAATAAGTTACGTTGTTGAGATTAACTAACAAAGAAATATTTTCTTTAAAACAGCTTCGTATCGTCAGAACCAATAGTCAAAGTAAGTATGATGATTCAACTACAATGCAAAATACTATGATATGCAAAACATTTGTTAATGATGGTCTATGGTGATTATATGTTATTACTGAGAAACAAGTTGATCTTTTATGAGCATTGAGCCGATTAATCTTCCTAACCTGAGTTATATGCATTGACATTTATAATGAGCACATTGATATTGTGATATGTGTGAATCTCATTATAGTGTAGCGTACTTAACTTTGCTCCGGGTATATACACTTGTTGGAGGCCCCCGACGGTCATTAAGGGTGGTCGATTTAAAGAGTGTTGGAGATCCGAGTCTAAATATACTCAAGCGGTGTCGAGGGTCCCTTGGTGGCCTAGTGACCGCAGTAGCGTGTGTCGAGCATTGTATACTTATAGGCCAGCCTAATTATAATATTTTTATCATTGTAGCCTCTTGAATCGTGTATGAGACCATGACGGACGCACAGACATCGGTAGATGGTACGCGTTTATTATTGGCCATATTGTTATTGAGCTCATCCATGTGTAATTGACATTCTATTAGACATTATCATACCATCATATTTACTGAAAGTTATTGTTTATATATCGTATTTTGTACTGCAGATGCCAATGAGATATATTGAAGAAATGCGCTCGACTAGGTGTGCTATGATTTCTACTAATGGTACGGCTAGGCAAAGCATTATATCATTTGGACTAGCAAGATTATACTAGGTTTTATACATCGTTGGATGAAGAAGAAGAGTTGAAAAGGTATATAGACCTTTTGGACTACTCCTACACTATAATAGAAGTATAGAGTATATAACTCTTTTATTCGCCACTTCATCCGATGATGAGAGGAGGTCGAATGATTTTATTTTTTTGTTTATTGTTATCGCCTGTAGATAGTAACTCAGAGATAGTATAAATGTATGTATAGAACAAAGTTTAAAATAGTCCGTGCCACTTCCCATCTGTCGACTATCTTGTCAATTTTTGGAATCGATGATATTCTTTGTTACTTTTTAATATTATAAATACTTGGCGGCGTTAGTACCGGTTGTAAAGAAAACCCTTTAACCAAATATGTCGGGACGTTAGATCATTTTGCTTTCATCGTATAGATTTAATTTTATTACTAGTTTTAATGAAATATATTTATATGAGCTGAAATTTGATTATATATTAAAAAAAAATACTATTCTGGGGCATGTGCTTGGTATTATAGCGTGACTGATAGAAATTCTCTGTCATCTGATTGAAAGTGCTACCAATCAAGTTATTAACTGAACTCCTGTAATTTATTACCATTCTTCTCAAGATGTTGTCGAAAACGATTGTCCATACTACCAGGACCTCAAAGCTAGTATAATGGACTCTATTTTCGTTCTCTTCTGTAAATGTAATGGGTTCTGCCCTAAGACGATTCATGTGCAGTTGGAAGCCAGCCAAATGTACTCTTTAGCGTCTCTCATATAATATATATGGGCATTCATTGACTATCCATCCCCATATGGACCTCCAATAATAGTATTAAATATCCTGTATTAGACCATTATTTGACTCCGAAGCCTGTCCATTTATTTGCTAATTTTCTATCAAGGTTGATGTCCGTTGCCATCGTGACTAGTTTCCATGCCTTAGGGATAGATAGAGACCTCGCCCACCAGGGGATAGTCCTCGTCGCCTCGCAGGTAGCATCCATCTAATTTACACCCACATAGTTGTGTTTTCCATCTACCATTTCTTCAATTGTTGCTTTAACATCTAGACAATCCTTAGTGTTATGATCTCGAATTCAAGAAATCTTGCAAATTTTTGCACATGGGTCCTCTACGAGGCCACATGTCAAGCTAGCCCCATTTGGGATTGGGTTTGTCTCTAACTTTCCATACTACGAGTCACGTGGCCTTGACTGTATGTAATTTGAACTAGCTAGTCCATTTTTTCTGTCATCGGTCCTTCTTTTTTTTCTTCTATTCAAGTTTTCAATGGTTTCTTTAGTGATGATCTCATCCTTTATCATTTCTACCAACTGATTGTTAGCTGTAGGAATCTTGTTAGAGACAACCCAATAGAAAATTGGCTATGAAATCTGAAGAGGTAACTTGGGGGGGACAAGGAAAAATCTCAACCTCTATAACAACTCAAAATCGACAAGTGGTTGGTGGATTTGGAAAAAAAATTATAAAATATAAGTGTACATATATATGTATACAACCATGAACGTGTATGTATGTACGAGTAGGATTTTATATAAATATCTCCAAACAATTTTTTACCTTTTTACACCTCATCACTCTCTACCATACTTTTAAAACTCACATGTATACATACACACATATATTAGAAATCGAAAAGGAAGAAGAAAGAAAGAAATAAAAAAATTCAAAGTGTCAGAAGTAAGTTCAAAACTTAAAATCTCAATGTTAGAATAATAGTGTGGAGGCCCTTTAAATTAATAGAGAGTTCACCCAAGCACCAAGAGCCCCCATGGGCAACAGCCAAGAGAACGAAAAATTTTGTATCTTATGGTGGACAAGATGACTGGGAAACATGGGTTAATACCTAGAGTTTTCAAAGACAAAAAATAAACTTCAAATTTTTCCTATTTCAAATGGTACTGATACCACGAATCCTCTAATTTAAAAGAAGATATCAGTACCACCAGAATCCTCCACATCATGAAGATCTAAAAGTTATTTTGCAGGTTCTAGTATCCCTATTCAAAACTTAATTAAAGATCATCTTCTACGAGAACTTAACACCTAGAACATTTTTATTTTTAGGTTTATCAATACATATCTCCAATAAGCTATGAGTAAATTATATTATTTGCCTAATGTGCAATATGATAAGTTTTATATGTACATAAATTATATGTTTTCCAAAATGAGTTATCTTGATGGTATTGATCCAAATAAAGAAATAAAATATTGTAAGTATTTTGAGCCTACTTGTTATTTATGCAAAAATGAGAAAGAAGTAGTATGAGAAGTTTATTCTTGAGTTAGACAATTCAACTTGAGTTATAAGAAGAAATGATATACATAAAGACAAATTTATTTTACAACACTTTAAGTTCTTTTTAAGTATATTTGTACACCATAAGCGGACTTATGTAGTCCACCAAGGGTTTGTGTAGTCCACAAGAGGGCTTATGTAGTCCAAAAGAGAACTTGTGTAGTCCACAGAAAACTTGATTAATATTGGCTAAAAGGTTTATGTAACCCACCTAGTGCTTGTGTAGCACATTAATGACTTGTGTATTCCACCAAAGGTTTGTGTAGCCACAATAGTATGGCTAAAGTGCTTGTGTAGCACAAAGAATTTCAAGTTTGAACACTTTCGGTATACAAGTATTGTTTATGGGATGGCCCTAATAGATAAAATCTATATATATGCTAATATCACACATGCACCATACTTTACTCATTGAAAAGTCACAATTCATAGTCATTTCATGACTCTTGTAGGAAATTGAACGAAATTACTTTGAAGTTGTGGGGGAAAAGGTGGGAGCAAGTTTTGGATGGCCAAGAATATCCTTTGATCACCGAGATGGATATATGCTCTTACCACCCACATCGACATGGATTACAAAAATTTGAAGTAACTTACCGCTTTGTGGACTATTATGACACTTGGAGTATGGAATACCTTGTAACCAACTTCTACAATGTAAGGCTTGGATAGACCGGTGTTTTTATAACTAGTTTACCTCATATTTTGTCAAGGCATTGTAAAGACTTGTGATAATCATACTTTTTTTTTTTTTTTTTTATTCAAGCACCAAAGACAAATCCCAAGATGGTTTTAGGCCTCTACCAGACAGGTGGTGGTGGGGTTTGATGCCCCTACCATCGTGTATTTATATAAAATGGTAGTAGTACAGGAGGAGATATGAACGACGACCTCCAAGCATACAACGAATGAAAAAAATTCCTCAAACTACAGCAAATAAAGAGATACTACTTCGGTGCATAATTCGAAAAGCAAAAGCAAAAGCAAATGAAACCAAACTAACAAAAACTAAAGACCTCTAAGCGATGGAAGGCCATATCTGCTGGCCTCAAGTAGTCCACGCGAACGACGTGGCAAGTCCGAAGATCCATACTCTCGATAATGTCGTTGGTCCCACCGGAAGCTAAAGAGTCGGTGACCTGGTTTCCTCTCGAAAAATATGAGAAATTGTGTCTCGATCGAATGAAAGAAGATGTTGATGCGTCGAGTATTGATCGAATCACCCACGGCCCCCACCACGTGAAATGCAATGAACAGGCGAGTGTAGAGTCGGCCTCAATCCATAAGTCCACAAGACCCATCCGTCGGGCAAGCTCAATGCCTTGTAAAATGGCTCTCAACTCGCCTCCAAAATAAGTATGTCTCCGTAGCTGTGAGAGAAGGCCCCGATACAACGCCCAGCCGGTGTGATCTCGATAACACCCCGCCACTCGCAAATCCATCCACGACGATCCATCAAGATTGATCTTGGTAGATCCAGCCAATGGGCACGCCAATAAACCAAAGTAGGGGGTTGGGGTAGGAGAAGTAAGAGTAAAACCAAAATGCGGGCAAGATCAATGTCCCCACGCCAATGAACAAATCGAAAGAGTCTTCCCATATGTAGTAAAGAAATAGTGTGATAGACCCGCCAGATGATACGATTGGGCTCCATGCCAATCCTACGATAAGTCAGATCATTCCTAGTTTGTCAAATGTACCAAAAGACAAGAAAGGGATGATAGATGCGAATATGGCCACTCTCGACAAACCGGCCCGAGAATCTCCAAGTCTCGAAATCTATGTTGTAGCATCTCTCCAACCCGAGGGAATGCCAAAATAGCCGAGAAGTGTCGCCATACACCGTGAGCCACGGGACTATCAATAAAGACATCTTTGGATGGTCTCAATCTCGAACAAGATCGACACTTGATGCCACATGGGCCCGAATCCTCCTCTCGAATAATCACATCCATCGGTACCAAACCCCGCCACAATCTCCAACAAAAAAAAGAGATAGTCTGCGGGATGATCGAGCTCCAAATCATGCGACAAAAGGCTCAAGAGTACTCCCGGTGTGAACAAGTCGCCATGCCGACTTGGTAGAAAACCTACCATCGGGGTGTCTTTCCACATAGGTCTATCAAGAACATCGGACAAAGCGGTAGACTTCCAACCCGGATTGCTATATCATGTGGAAGGACCAACAAGAGTCTATCGATATCCCATCCAAGATTATCAAAAACTCAACTACACGGACGGAGGTATGCTCCTATGAGGAAACATTTGAGCTAAAGTCATGTCACCCATCCAACAATCGTGCAAAAGAATATACTCCCCGACCCAATCGCCACGCTGATGTGGGGCTCATTGTGAGTCCCACCCCTTAGCCTCCTCCAAACCTCGTAAGAATGTGGTATGGGTGCGAGGAAGGGGTGGGTGCCCTGCAATACTTGCCCGGTCAAAATCGAGCCCAAAGCGATGGCGTGATCCGAATAACCACCGAGCTTCAAAGAGAAAGCATGGACCACGCCCTCTAATCTTCTCAAGCCCAAACCACCCTCATTAGTAGGAAGGCAAATATCCTTCCATCTCTTCCAATGCATACGGTGAGCCCGATCTTTAGAATCCCACAAGAATCTAGCAAATGTACTCTAACTTCTTCAACACTGTCTTGGGAGGCTGCATAATCAAGAAGATAGAGAGGCAAGGAAGAAAGGACAGACCTCGAAGAAAGTAATCCCCGCCATCAGAGATAGCGAACTAAAGGCCCATCCGAGATCTTGCTCTTGACCTTCCGAAATAGACCATCATATAAGAAGGTCTTTCGGCCCCTTAAACAAGCGGTATGCCCAAGTATGTGATAGTCAGTCACGACGCCGAAAGCCGCAAGAATGTGCTCAAGTATCTCGAATCCTAGAAGGAGGTGCCCTCTTAGGCACAATAAGACCACTCTTGTCTCTATTCACCAACCGCCGAGACCTCTCATAGTGCTCCAAACAATGCAGTACTCTCTTTATCGACTGCCTTTTGGCCATTGGCAAATATGATCATATCATCAAGAAAACAAAGATGTGATAATCATACTTTAAGGTAACAAACGAGACTTAAATGTTGTGTTTGATGCATTTCAAACCTTTTGTGGAAGTCCTTGTTATGTTGAAGAAGATATATTGTAATAGTCCAATCTATGGTATCTTTTGTAGTGGAGGTAAAATGAATAAATAGACGAGATTTAATTATTGTTTTCTTTCCCTATGCTTATTGTATTTCAAATCTTGATTTTGTACTCATTAAATTAACGTACTCGCCTATTCATACATAATCAAATAAAAACACAAGCAAAAGTAAAAAGGGACGACTCGACATGCGTTAAAACTAGGGCATGTAACAAGTTAAATATGCTATTAATCAAATCGTTGACTAAAATCGGTTCTGCGCCTAAGGGCTTTATATCCTTTAACATAGATATTAATACCTTATCGAATAGAAGCATACCTTCAAAAAAAAAATCAGACAGAATTTAAGGGTCACCACTGTTAATCTAAAAAATCTGTACAACCCTCGGTCAACAGATCACTTGCCACCTCTTTGTCAAACTATATGTTACGTGCACACTAGAACTTTAGTAGGGCGCCAAGATCACTGTTTCAAGAAAAAGGTTTGAGGACCATTGGCATTCAGCTAGTCAAGTGAACTGCCCAAAAATATGATAACAGTAAAATATAGGGTGTGGTAGAAACAAGTAAGTAGAGTTTCGGCTAGGGTTTAGAGAACTATGTACCTTTGCATTGTACCATGCATGCATATTTGTAGAAGATTTTCAAGGTTATGTTAGGTAAATCATGTTGCAACCCTAATTTAACATATTTTGTGTGCATTGATTGAGAGTTGTTGCTGCTACCGTAATGTTTCATTCCCTAACAAAATTACCTTAGTGGTGACTATTCTTCTAGATCTTCTCTGGTCACACAATAATTCGTGCCAATCTTTATGGATTAATAAGATTGTTCCCTAATCAAATAAATACATTGATCCACTATCCAACTATCCAATCTGCCATAACACATAAATTAAATATCCAAGGCAAGAGGCTTTGCCCATGGCCCTCGCTTGTCGAACCCACTAGAGTTCGCCATCTCCATTTGAACCCGGGATTGGTTTGCCATATGGCGATGCGCTTGATCAAAGTGACTTTTGCGCGAAGGTTATGCGAGTTGCAGCAAGATGCTTCCATAGGTGAGAAGCTGGAGAATCATACAACTTCAAGTGTCACATGAAGGGTGTGGGAAGCAAGTGACGCCCACGTGGCAGAGTGGCATTATCTTACATGGGCTCCACTTCTTAAATGGCGTATATGTGGCCCGTGCAAATTAAAAGAGTAACACTGGAGTTAAAATTTAATTATAAAAAGAATTTTAAAATGAATAATTATTTTAAATAGTTAAAATAGAAATAATTAATTTATTCTTTTAAGAGCTTAGCCAAATATGCTCTTTATATTACGTGGACTCCATTACCGCTTCTTGCAAGTATGGCGATAATGACGAAACTTTAGCTTTCAAAGAGGGACTTCGTTTAGCAAAAGAACATGAATTTATATTGGCGTAAGATAATGTGATGCTCTTTGAGTTATTCAGAGTCTATAAAAGATTTTAGTTAGATGAATAATACTATAATTTTATTTAATATTGTAACTATATTGTCAGAGGTTTGTTGTAGTTCTTACTAATTTATTCTATCAAGTGTAACGAAATGACCTATAAGCTAACATTTTTAACTATCTCTTCCTCAATAAATTTTTAATTACTCGATTAGTTGCATTACCAGTTTTGTATCACATGTCATTTTCGTAATACGTAGCCAATAAGTAGCCGAAGCTTTTATTACTTGTCGGCTCCAAGCAAGGCCGTGAACCCCCCCACCCCAATTCAATGTCTTAGTTTCAAGTTGTTCGGTCCTTTGCCTTTAATGGAATACCTAAAGTTGCAAACTAATAATAATAGTAGTAGTAGACACTACTAATTTCTCTGATCATTATGTAGTTGCCTCCAATAACTAATCATCTACCATTATTCTTCTTAATTCTATATACACTCTAATTGATAAACATGTTAAGCTTTTCAACAACACTTAAATAAATTAAAAAGAGAATATTAACCTAAATCATGTTAGTTTTGCCCTACAATCACGAACCCCAATTGTACATATGTTTAATACTTTTAACTTCCATACCTGCATTTGAGGCATAATCATTGACATGTTGGATTACCAATTATATATGGGTATTTAGAATATTTGAATAATATTTATGTTATTAAAATGATAAAGATACACATTATGGTTTATGTAAATTTTGGTGAAGTTACAACCGCACGTATTACAAATTTTGTGTAACAATAAAGCGTGTATATTTATATTAATAATATACAAGCTATCAATGTTATTTTGAATTCTCAAATCAATATCTTTGTTTATTTCATTTTTACTTTTCTTCCCGAAACTCGAACAAAGCTCTGGGATCGTTATAAATTCATCGATGCTTGTGAAGGCACCGTCATCGAGCAAATTTTGTCTAGGTGTTGCTCGGCCCTCAAGAATCTAGTATCAATATATAGGAGCATAATATAAAATTGACATAACAAATGTTCTATTTTCCATTACTTGAATCTTTTAGCTATACAAAATTAATTTGGCAAGATAAAAAAAATATATATATATAATATTTATAGAAGTGATGAGTTATATGTCCAATGTACACATTTTGGACCACAAGATTTTTGGAACATTCGCATGGCGCATGCATGTGGAAGCATGAGAAGCTAAAATATGTACAAGCCATGAATATATCTTAGGAAGCAAGGAAACATGCATGGGCTGGCGTGCAAAATCCAATGAATTATCTACTCTCTTTTCTTTTAACAATAACAATTGGGGTCTCGTTTTATTTATATGGTTTAATGCCATTCTCTTATCAACATCATAATTGTTTGTTTTAAGCAGGGCGGAACTATAAATTTTTAAGCACCGAACTGCAATTGGAAAAAAAAAAAATTTACACTTCAAAACTAGGCTGTTATTAAAAACAATTATACTATTTTTTTTTTTTTACACTATAAAATACGATTTTTGCCTGGTCTTGTTACGTAACACTAAATTTATAGTAATAGACAATTTTAATTTCTTTTATTAATGAGGTTAAGTACTGTAAGAACATATTTGAGACAATTTTAATTTCTTCCCTTTTCTTAATTAGTGTTGTCGAGTACTGTATAAGTCATTTATAGGTCATAATTATTGGCTTTAAACAAGCTTAATTAATTAGAAGATTGATTGTTTGCTTTAACGTACTCTTAACTAATTAAAGATGAAACTTTTATCTACTTGATGCAAAAAGTTAGAATTTATTCCTATGAACTAGTCTAAAAAATATTGAGTCTTAAGTGATTTTCAATGCAAACAACGTCCCGGTGATGTGATTGTGTGAGAGTGGAATTGACAAAATTGATGCGACATCATTTATTGTAAAACGTCGCCTAATAAGTTCGCCTAGCTTTTAGATATCCCATTACACACTTTCTACTCATTTTTTTTTCTTAAATTGTGTCTATTTCATCTATTTTTTTTCTCTTTCATCTTTTTTACACTCTCTCTTCGTTTCTTTTCTTTCTTTGCCACCTGGATTTTTTAGAAAGTATAGATTGGAGATACTCTAGGCTCGACAAGTTGCACACATGACACACCAATGCTCATTTGACACAAAAGCATGGTAAAATTCTTGATATTCACAATGTTCAAACAATTATTATAGGAATTGGCAACTTTCCGAATACCCCAAAAGTTCAAATTATTTTTGTTCAATTGAATTTGATAACTAAGGTCTTGTTTGATGTAATTTTTAAAATTGCTAAAAAATTTGAGGTCAAAATCAAGAATAAATTTTAATTACATATATCATGAAATTCATAATTTTTGTCAATTTTTTAACTACGTGTTTTATTATTTTTTAATCAAATCTTTTATTAAAAATTTTGTCAAATAGAGCCTAAATTTCAACTGATTAGCTCTATTAACTGTCTATAATAAATTGATCATTCGTGGACATCCAATAAAAATTGGAACGATGTAGAAAAAATTAACAAATGAGAAAAATGGGTAAATTTTGCAACGTAGCCCCCACAAAATGTGAATTGTGTTTTTGATATTTTTAGTTTAATTTGTATATTGTAATTCTTAGTATTAATATAGAATTAATTATTGACATGTTTTATCTTTCGAAAAATTACAAGTTGCGATTTAAGTATTAAAGTATTTAATTATATTGCACATTTTTTTCTATGTTTTGTTGTTTTTTAAATTAATGTATTTTGTTAAATATGCATATTAAAAGATAATATTCAATGTTCCCAATTTTTTTTTTGTCTTGTACCATCGGACTTGTATTACAAAAAAATTTCTCCGAATTCCCAACTGATCCATACCGAATCGCCCCTAATTAGACTTCAATGCATATTTTAAGTAAGCATTGGCCAAATGTGAGTGAACTGCACGCTCCTTGAACGAGGGTCGTATTTCGGACTGCTTAATGCTTATACATACCTCGAAAGGAATATTTTCAACCCCGTAAAAAGAGATGCAGTAAAAGTGAAAGACGAATTTGACGAATATTTGCTCTCCACCGACGTTAACGGAATTGGGATCTCGAGAGTTTAAAAACAATAATTTAACGGAGAGTAACAGCCACCTAGAAATTAATGTGACCGTTCACGGCGTTAATTATTGGCGGCAATTATGTATGGCACGTGCGATGCGCTTTTCAAGTGGACCCCAATAGTGACTTGACAACAACCTCTGCCTTCCATTCTAGATTTGGCATAATCACGTGCGACGGACTCACCGCCAGTCACTACCAAAGAGCCAATCACGCTTTTCCAGCTAAAGTTGGTTTGGTTGGTAGCTTCACTCAAAGCCTTGTAATGAATTGAGCCAAAAAAAGTACTTCACTTATATCAATACTTTTGTTTTGTGAATTGTAATTCAACATATTTATCTATATTATATATTAAGGGTGTGTTTGATTTTGATTAAAATTAGATTTTTTAGAAAAGTTGATGAAATGTATGGTTGAAAACAGTTGTAGGTCATTGAAATGTGTAGTTAAAATTAATTGTTGACTTTGACTTTTAACTTTTAAAGAAAATTTTAATTAAAAACAAACGAATTCTAAAATATGACAGCAAAGTATTTTGTCAAGTGACAATCAATAGCGAGTTTAGACTTTCAATTTGAACCAACTCCATTAATTTTATGGGAATTATCGTACTCATTTTGTGATAGAGATGGAGAACCAACAAATTTAACCACAAATGTGGTCTTCAAATAAGTTTTTCAAAATTTGGATTAGTTTTGTTGTTTTTTAAAATTTTAGTAAGTTGCTTTTTTTATTTGATTTGATTATACGAACACAACTTTGTACATCGTACGGGTTAAACACTAGTTATTTGTTCATACGAATAAAAGATACTATATATTATCGATGCAAATTGAAGGCGTTAATAAAAAAATATTGATATTAATCTTGTAGGGAACTTATGTGTTGCACGAAATTGGGCAGTGCCCGACTCTCACACTACCCGATTTCGGGCAACAGAAACTCTATGTAATCTTGTATTTTTTAATGAGACAAATTCTTCCAACTCATATTTCTGTTATTAAAAATTAAATTACAAACAAAGATAAAAAAAAGTATCCATATCATTTAAAGAGGGATCGATTTGGTATTGGTTTATTATTTTCAATTAAATATATGTGTATGTGTGTTGATCTAGTGATGTAGAGTTGTGTAAAGAGGGTATTGGTTTGCATATGCAAGTGATACTTGTCTCATGCAAATGACTTTATCAAAACAAACACAATGAGTGCGAAAGATAATGCTATGAGTTGTATCATATTGCCAAAGACACTTCACCTACACAAAATGATGGGATCAAAAGATCCAATCCAATGTATTAATATTGTTTTAAATCACTTAAAATCTTTCCATCTTGTCCAATATATGGACCTCATCAACTCTGTCTATCAACATATATTCTTCATTTTTTTTTTTCAAAAACCACATCACCTTTTTAATTATTGAATCAAAACATCGTTTAAGAATTTCTGAAAGTTTGTTTATTCAGAAAAATCTAATAGTTTCCTTTCATCCATGGAAAATATTGACTTTTCTCGTGTGTATGACTACATAGTTGGGATTGATACATATTTGTCCATATGAGTATATAGAACAAAGTAATGATCCATGATTTTAGATAACACGTGTATGTTTTTATGAGATTTGAATTAGATAAATTGTAATTTAAGGATCTCAACTTTGAACAAAATATTATTGAATTAGATATAATAATTTTATCTTATATTCGTAATTTATAAATAAATAAATTTATAATTTGCAGTAAGTAGGAAAAGGCAAAAATTAATTTACAAAATCATTTGATCAACCAACTTAACCCTAAAAAAGAAACAGTTAATTATTGTACCCTTTTGTGTAGACAACACAGTAGCCATAACATGCCACAACAGGATAATGTTTATGTTTGTCACTTGTGAGAATATTACCAAACTACTCAATATTTATATTTTCTTTAAAATCGAGCCACTCAAAAAGATGTTTCAATTTAAAATTAACATATCTTGTTACTTTAACTCAAATTTAAAAATTTAATCAACACTTGGATTTCAACTAAAAGGGCAACTAGATTTTACTAAACAACCTCGAGAGAGTTACTGTCCACTCTTCCTGAATTCGATGAAGGAAGAGAGTAAAGATCGAACCTATTCTTGTAGCTAAGGAGTTAAGAATTTTTCTTAGTGGGTTTGAGAGGTAATAATTATTTACTGAGCTATTGAGTTTTTTAGTTAAGGAGTTTGAGTTCTTTAACTAAAGACTTAATAGATTATTTTTATGCCTCATAAGGCCTCTAAAGGGGTCTATTCATATCTCCATTGCTTAATGATGCTACCTCTTGTTAGAGAGCTGAATAGAGTCATTTTAGGACTTTTGTTAGAGCTTTCTAACTCCCATATCCTAATTAGGGATATGTACAATACGACAACCGGGAATGGGTCCTCATGTCCTTCCTATTCACTTGGAAACTTTCACAAAGTCTCATCTTTTCTCACCATTCAACAGAGTAAACCGATGCCTTTTAACTTACTTCTATACCACCATCTTCTCCATCTACACCAGAGAAGAGGAATCTCAAAAGGAAAGGAAAGGAAAGCCTTGGCCCTTGCTGGGCTACTTTGTGGATAGAAATATTTTTTGGAGCCATAAATTTTATTAATGTATATATTGCAATACAAAATTTTAACTTCTTCTTTACTATTAATATCCAACAAAACTGCTTAAACAAATTGAGGGCTTTAGGAAAAGCTTGTAGGAGCCCCCTAAAATAATAATTAATGTTTTATTTTGAAATTGAGCAAATGACATTTCTTTTTTATTGAAGGCCTAACCTAAATACGAGATCTTAGTGCATCTCTAATGCAAATGTGAATAGCAAAATAGATAATTTCTTTTAAAAAAAAAAAAAAAAAAACCTCTAATGCAAACTGTCAATCACTTTTGTCAACTGGCATATTTGAAGAAAACAATAGACAATGTGTAGAGTCCCGACTATATTCAAATGTTATGTTAGACATGCTGAGTTAGTAAAATTTAAATATAATTTTATTTTTATTTTAATAAAATAAAATACACTTAGATAGTCAGTGACAGAAGTGGGGATGTCCCAAGGAGGACCCAAACCCCCAACTTTTTGGGGAAATTTTTTAAGGGCAATTATATTACCACAACATTATTTGTTAGGTACACCAAATTCGAATTGCAATAAAACTCTTCTATTAGTCACTTTTACATTTATGACTGTAACTTTTTTTAACAAATTTTTATCATCAACCTATTAATTTGCATGTCTTATATTTGTATGATTTTTGTCCAAAAAATTAATTAGGAAGGCGTAATTTGTTTTTTTGCTTCTAATATTTTTACATAATTAAAATAAATAACAAATACGTAAGTTTGACAAAATATTTTTTCCCATTTCAATGCACATTAGCGTAATATTTAGACAAAAATCTTTAGCCTGAGACAAGATGTGAAAACTAAATAAAAGTTAATGATAAAATACGATAAAAAAATTAAAGACATAATTGTCTAAATATCAAATATTGGGGGACCTTTATTGCAATTAAAACGTGGTGTGAATAATAAAAGCTGTAGTGTGAATATAATTACCTATTTTTAATTATTTTTTAATTTTTAACTTATTAACATACAATTTAATAATAGACAACTTTAACCTAATATCAATTTAATAGAAGGCAATTGGACACATTAGCCTAATAAAATCAATAATTCAAAATTACAAATAATTAGTCCACTCCTCAATTCTGGCCTCATCTCGAAATCATCCGAATCTCACATTTTTCTACATTGTTTTCTACATTTAAATAAATCATAAGTTAGATTATGACATTCCAATAACTAAAAATCTCCCATAAATCACTCAACAAATTACCATATAGTAATTTCTCCAAATTTTAAGCCAAATCCCCAAATTTGACCATAAATTCTTCAATTGCTAGACCACCAAAAAATCAAGACAACATACAAAACTACTCAAGTATGAGACAAATTTGATGCACATCACTCTATTGGTAAATTTTTTTAAGGTAAAAGATTCTCGAAAACAAGTCATTTTTGATAAATAAAAATTAATAATGGCAATTTGCTTGTGTATATCGTGTTCAATTTGATTTTTATTTTTATTTTTTGAGCTTGAGAGATATTTAATTTCATTCGTGTGCTAGGTCTTCTTGTTTTTGGAGGACAATTTTGTACAAGACAACGTGAGCAATAAGAGTTTGATATTTATTTATTTTGTTGGTTTATTTTAGACATTACACATTAGTAGTATAAGTCATATATTTAGAAAGAAGTGTAATACTATTCATAGTCGTTCACTAATGGTAGTCATCCTACGTGGCATAACTCAATTGGATGAATTATTCATAATTAATTGCTATAAATACATTACTCAATTGTAGTAAATAATTCATCAAATTAAGTAATGCCGTAGTGTAGGATACTACCTATATGAAAGAACTATAAATAAGATTATTCTGTGAGGAAAACCCACATATTGATGTAGAATCGGGCCAAACAATGGTGCGGGTGAATTTGTTTATTTATTTTGTGTAGTACAATGTATAAATAAAATAAAATATAAGAACTCGTGAAGAAACACTTGTAATAATGTATAAAAAATTCATCACTATTATGTTATTTTTTTTAAAAAAATTGCATCTTAATTTGAAGATCCTCAATTCAAAATGCCCGATTCTACCAAACAATCCATAAAATACATTTGGGAACTAAATTTAAACTTTCTAATACTTAGACGTCAATACCATATAGATTAAATATTTTTTAATATTTGTGCCACCTAAATAACAATAGATTATTTGACAATCATTTTAAAATAGTTGAACTAGCTATGTAACTTATAAAATAAGTCAATTGTGGTTACGTGGCCATGAAATTTAGTTAATTTCAATAACAAGTGGGTGGGGCAGCAGGTGAAACGATCCGATATTCTTGGCATTCTTGGATCCATTATGCCACCAATTCCCGTCTATCGCGCCGTTGAACGCTTTAAAAGGCGTAATGGGGAGAAAAATAGTAAAACAAAGCCATAATTTAGACCCGATCCAAACCACTGCTCTAACGGGTATTATTATTGTAATTGTCATTTCACTTTTTTAAACTTCTTTATTGACAATTTTTAATTAAATTACATGACCGTTTTATTCATTAATTGCCTTTCAACTGATAATTAATTATGTAAAAGTGCACTAATTTAATCATTCTTTTATATATTCATTATTATTATTGCTTTTAAAATAATTATGTAAACATTGACTTGTGTTTTGTTTTATTTTTCAGTACAAACTAATGATGACACCTTTTTCCTTTTTACTTTTGCTTGTACATTTGCAAGGTATTAGTAGCTAATTCTTCAATAAATCATGATAGAAATTCCATTATAAGTTTGATTTTCGATAAATTTAAGTTGACCATATCATCTTAATTTCTTATTATGAAACTTTTTAATTCGTCCCTCCAAATGCGTCTTTACTTTGTGACGTCAAAAAAAATTTGAATTGTTAGAGCTTGTAGTAGCCCAACTCGCTTACACACGGACCAATGGCTCAGCATAGAACGCGAACTATCCTAGTTCTGTGTCTGAACTATGTGTGTTGGACTAGTCGGGATGAAGAGTTTGACCCAAACATGTAAGAATGGGTGGGAGATTGAAGGTAAATTGACAACGTCCGTGAAGAGTATGGCAAGAGACATAAATTCTGACACGTAGAGGCTGGAATTGAGACTAATGCTGATATATTTTGTGGTTAGGATTTTATGAAAAGGTTTGTGTTTTGCAGTAAGAAAGGGAGGGACAGACAGACAGACAGAAAAGAGAAGGCCAAAGTTCACATGGAATGGAAGTGGGAGTGTTATGTGGGCCTATGTTTTTTTTTTTTTTTTTTTTTAATTTCCCAAAAGCATTTCCACTCCACACAAAAGCACCAAATGTATTTTTTTTTTTTGTTTTATTAGATTAATTAAATTAATACATATAATAATTAATTAGAGTACAAATCCTACATTTGATTAAGCAAATATCTCATTCACTAATCAGACAATAATTACTTGTGTCGGTAGAGTGCTTTTAATACATTGATTGGCTTGTCCCAGTTTAAGTTGGTTGGGAGTTTGTGTGTAAATTTCCAATTTAGGAGGGTGTATTCAATTAAGAAGTTGATAAGATTTTTAAAGACTTTTATGGAGTTTAAAAGTGCAGGCAGATTCAATTTGAAACTTTTTAAATTGGCAAAAGTCTTTAAGATTCAATATAGATTTGAAAGACTTTAAAAAGTCTTATAAAATCACGTCGATATTTAATTCGAGACATTTTAAAATCCTACGAAATTCAGGAGTATTCAAAATGTCGATAACTTTTAATGACTTTATAGATCATTTTATATGTACAAACTTTAAAGCACAATGTATAAATAAATGATATCACAATTTCTCTCTCATTCACTCCTAAGATTTTGAAAGACTTTGAGGAAAAAAAAATAATTCATTTTCCTATTTTTTCTGCATGTAACATTCCTATTTTATTTTTTCCTTCAATAAATTGTAGAGTTAAGATTATATTTTTTCGTCTTCAATATATTCTTCTAACTATTTTTTTTTTATCTTCTTTCTTTTTCCTTCTACAAATCTCATAACCATGATTAATTACTAATATTTTTTTATGAAAAAGAATATTAATATTTATATATCTATTCGATTTGATTTTTCTTTTCTTTTCAATATTCTCCTAACCAATTTTTCATTTTCGTCATTTTCCTTCTATGAACTTCTAGAGACAATGTTATTTTTTCTTTAATATTTCCATAACTATTTTTTTCTCTTTTTTTTTCATTGTTTTTTCATTTTTCATTAAAAACAATAATTAAATTCTTATATAATTGTTGATTATAGTTTATTAATGAATTTCATCAGGTTAAAATTTTGTTTTTTATTAATGTATTTTTTTTTTCATTTTCATTCTTGTTTTTTTAATATAATGGTTGCATTTTTTTCTTCGTAAATTGGTACTTTGGTTATTTATTATGCAATAATCATCGTTATTAATAATGATATGTTACCTATAGATTATTAAATATAAAAAGAAGATTATAAAACTGGATAAATTTTTTGTTTAAAAATATTTTTAAAAAGAATTGCATGCTATTATTTTTTGAATTTATCCACAAGCTATTTGAAAGTTTATAGTTTTACTCAAAAGAAAAAATGAAATGAGTTAAAAATTTATATCATTAACTTTTGACGTAGTTGCTTGCAATAATTAAATAGAACAATTTTTATGAATTTAATAATATTAATACAATAAAATAAATTATTACTAGACTTTTCTCATGCGACATTTTTTTTAATTGTGGGATATTAAATTTTTATATTCAAAATTTTAATTAAAAAAAAGATAGAAGTTCATAAAAGTATGTGAAAGTCTCAGGAAAATCTTTCAAATGAAATCTATACAAATCCATAAAAAGTTTGTAGAGTCTATTAAAATCTATAAAACTCATTAAAAGTTAATGAAATCCATCAAAGAAATCACTTAAAAATGTCAATCAAAGTCTTTCAAAGTCTATATTAAATACACCCCTTGGTTTAAGTTTTGCTATTCCGTCACTTTTCATCGCATATCATTTTCAAATTGATAGAGAATTGCTTAGTTGATAACATTTTATAACCGATTTTTCACTTAATTGCTACTTGTACCTTATAAACGAAAATGATAAAACGAGGACTACGAAAATTTAGAGATACTTAAAAAAGTATCTCTAAATTAATTTTTTTTGTAAATTTTGAGGAATATAATTTTATCCATGCTATTATATATATATGAACGTAATTAAAGAATAATATTTTGTTTGTTGTCATGTATATTTTTATTAATTAAATATGAATGTAATTGAAAATATAAAAAGGAAATGAAATTTCTTTTGAAATTCAAGAACCACTAGTTAGTTAATAAATTAGTGTCACTTTTAAACAAAATTTACATGTTTATTACACACAATTAAGTGATTAAAATGTAAAATGATTATTTATTTTTTCCTTATCGGTGGATTCTCCATTAGCACCAAACCACGTGTGAAGCTTTGACCAATTGCAGTGACAGCTAAGAAATACCAATCTAGATAATAAATAAGGATAATTGCAACAAAGGTCTCCAACGTTTCAAAAATGTTAGGGATATGCCTCTAATCTAAAAAAATAGTACCAGACATCCCCAACGTTTGAAGAAATAGGCACCGTAGGTCCCTCTTAACATTTTCCATCCATTTTCTCTGTTAAATCTCAAAATTGCATTACACGCGCTTCATATTCTGTACATACACAAAACCATACACAAATTCTGTACATACACAAAACCATATTCTAATTATATACACATATATAGATACAGATTATATTAGTAAATGAAGTGTAAGAAACACCCCCGCCGATCTTAGTAATGATAGGCTGTGCCCTCCCGCCTATGTAAAAGCCTATTTACCCTAATCATTTGCCGGGCAGGAAGCAGTCAAGTCCAAGAAGGTCGCCAGAATTGATACCCTGTTGTCTTCTCTTGCTATTCTTAGGTCCGTCTCTCCTATGTATCTTGCCGGAAATCGACACCGTTTCCACGTGGGTACTGCATTATATAGTAGTCCAAAGTGGCCTCGCTTGACTTGGTAACAGATTGAAGTCAAGAAGAAGAATAGCGGCGAAAAGTTTTCTTCGCTTTTTGGTCTCTTTAGATCCAAATCGGAGAAATCGGATTGAATTCGGTCCGCTTTCGGATCACGGTGTTGTGGGTACAGCTCGAGTTTTGAATCCTCAAGATTCTTATCGTCTTCTCCTTCATGATTTCCTACAATTCTTGTTGCCCGTGGAGAAAGCAAATTAGCACGCTTTCCCTTGACAAGAATTTGATCGGAGACCACATGACCATATTCTAATTCTATACATACACAAAACCATATTCTAATTCTATACACATAAAACCATATTCTAATTTCACCCGAGTTTTTGGAAATGAAGCGCAAAGTGCAATTCTCGATTTAACGGAGAAAATGGATGGAAAATGTTAAGAGGGACCTACGGTGCCTATTTCTTCAAATTTGGGATGTGTGGTCTATTTTTTTAGATTATGAGTATATCCCTAACGTTTTTTAAAACGTTGGAAACTTTGACGCAATTATCCTAATAAATAATAAGCTCTCCATTTTAGTACAACTACTAAGATTACACACTCCGTCCCCTTGGCCCTTGCTGACTTCAAAACACAGATTCAAAACCACATTAATTAACTTACGACAATTAATCATAAAGGGTTTTATTTTTATTTTTTGGGTATAATAGTGAGAGATGGTCTAAAAATTGTGATTTTTGTAGTATTTTTTTTCTCGACATACATCAAGATATTGTTAAAAAAATATTACTTTTTAAAAATGTACTTATTTCAATTGAGACGTAAAAAGTAACACGAATTAATAATTAATTGTACTCAGTACTAACGAAAGTAAAGGTTCTTAGGTTTACAAATGTTGTCCAGTTTCTATATCTGTTTGTCATTTTCTTAGAGCTTGTTCGGTGTTGATATTTTTTCAAAAAATAGGTCTTTTTTTTTTTTTTTTTTAAATTTAAAAAGTCAAAAAAATAGACAAAAAATAGATTTTTTTAAAAAAAAATAGGACCGAATATTACCTTAATTTTCGTTTCTATACCTAACAAAGAGAATTAAAAATAAAAAATATTACTTGCACACTTTTGCTTTTCTTTGTGTTGTGTTTGTGGCTTTGTGCTTAGTCAAGCAGTGATTCAAAGCTTTACACATAACAGCATAACAGCTGTATATATGTACACACATTTTTCTTGAAAACTGCTGCTCTAAAGTAGAAATGCACACTTTTGCAGTTTTCACACACTCCAACTAGCGCACTCACACACAATCCATCTGAATTTGGGTTTTAAATTTGACGATTCATATACGTTCTTAAGGCAAATTTGAGAGAGAAATATGGAAATGAACTCAGTTTCTAAGTGGGTTTTGTTCATCTGCTTGGCGGTGTTTGTTGGATGTGGGCTGGTGCAATGCAGTGTGACATATGATAGAAAAGCTATAGTTATCAATGGGCAAAGAAGAATTCTCATTTCTGGTTCCATACATTACCCGAGAAGCACTCCCGAGGTACTAAATTCTGTTTTCTTTTCTTTTCTGTGTCTTTTTCGAGAAAATCTGTCTTTTACTTGCTTATTTCTTGAAGAATTTGACTTCATTTTGTTAATGAAATGTTGCGTGTTTTAGATGTGGGAAGATCTGATAAACAAGGCTAAAGAAGGAGGTGTAGATGTGATTGAAACTTATGTATTTTGGAATGTTCATGAGCCTTCACCTGGCAATGTACTTCACTTTCTCCTGGATTTGCTTTTGAATTTATACTGTTTTTACTTTTCTTTTTTATCCCTTAGTTTTTGGCTGAAAGTCTGTATTTTTGGGTATGTTCTCTGTCGGTTTTTCAGTACAATTTTGAAGGGAAATTTGACATTGTGAGGTTCATAAAGACCATCCAGAAAGCAGGGCTGTATGCCCAACTTCGAATAGGGCCTTATGTTTGTGCAGAGTGGAATTTTGGGTAATAATTTCTGTGCTTTTGCCTGGGTCTAACTGCAAGCACCGCCACCCCCACCCCGCATATGCATACAATATACACACAGTTCTCCATATTTTGAAGGTTTGTCCAAGTTTAATGATATGCAAAAGTTTTGAACTTCTTTTTTCCTTTTATTGTTTGTAGAGGATTTCCAGTTTGGCTGAAATATGTTCCAGGAATTAGCTTCAGGACAGACAATGAGCCTTTCAAGGTAAACATTTCCCTCCTTTTTCTTGTTCCTTTTGCAAATGCATCTTCTTTAAGTAACTTAAGAAGTCTAATTAATGGGATTGCTCTAAAATAAAACAGATTCTTGTGTTAATTTTTTTTTTTTTTTTTTTTTTTTGGGGTCAGTACAAACCTTTGTGTGAAAAATTTAGATTATTTCATGGTTTGCAGATGGCTATGAAAGGGTTCACCGAGAAAATTGTCAGTCTGATGAAGAGCAAAAGTCTATTTGAGTCTCAAGGTGGCCCCATTATACTCTCCCAGGTGTGATTTCGAGGCGTAAATGTTTATGATTTTGCATCTCACCTGCTCTGAATTAACTTAATTATGTATTACTGTCTACTAAGGGCATGCTAGGTGTATAGTATTCGACAAGACCGAGCAGTATGAGGAATATATTTTAGCTTCTTCTCTACTATCTAATCCTCCTTACAAAACATGCCATAAATGTTGTTGCACAGATCGAGAATGAGTATGGGCCCCAAGCAAAGGTTCTTGGTGCTCCTGGCCATCAGTACATGACTTGGGCTGCAAACATGGCTGTTGGATTGGATACTGGAGTTCCATGGGTGATGTGCAAGGAAGAAGATGCCCCAGATCCTGTGGTGAGCAAATTGTACACTTGTTAGAGCTATAATATACGTTTGCTTCCTTACATTGTTTCACTTAGTTGTGTTTCATTGGATTTTCTTAACCCTTTCAAATTTAGTATACTGTTTTCATATTTAACAAGCTTGACTAATTGTGGTTAGAAATAATTGCTTCCATGTTTCATTGCAAGAACTAAAACCTGAAAGAAAGCTAATTGTTTGTCTTGAAAAGTTGGAATTGAAATTTAACTTGAATGCGAGTTTATGTTTTATTGCCCACGATTACTCTTGGCTGTTGGCAGATTAACACATGCAACGGCTTCTATTGTGACGCTGTTCTCCCCAACAGACCATATAAACCCACGATTTGGACTGAGGCTTGGAGTGGTTGGTAAGTGAACTTTAGTTTCTCTACTTACTGCCAGATAATTAATTACTGGGTGCTTTCTAATCATGTGTATAAACCAAACAATTAGGTTCACAGAGTTTGGTGGTCCAATTCACCAGAGGCCAGTTCAGGATTTAGCTTTTGCTGTGGCTAGATTCATACAAAAGGGAGGCTCATTTGTTAACTACTACATGGTCTGTTTTCCAATTCCAATCATTTTTGGAGTCATATTTAATACATATTTCATATGTAAAAACTGAGTTCACTATGCCTGTTGATACAGTATCATGGAGGCACCAATTTTGGTCGCTCTGCTGGAGGCCCATTCAT
Organism: Forsythia suspensa; assembly: GCA_023638005.1. Lineage (NCBI taxonomy): Eukaryota > Viridiplantae > Streptophyta > Magnoliopsida > Lamiales > Oleaceae > Forsythia > Forsythia suspensa. Next base: position 13,167,149 of record CM042664.1, on the reverse strand, counting down.
TACTACAAGCTATGATTATGACGCTCCACTTGATGAATATGGTGATTATAAATCTATTTATGCTCTATTTTACACTTACTGTTATAATGTTATTAGTTTGAATGTATGGACAACAATCTTTCTCTGAGGCCTACGGGCCAAGATTCTGTAGGTTTTTTATTGTTGAGGAAAATGAGATTTGTGTATAGACTATGTATTTTCATGATAAGATTTAAATACCAAAAGGCTGATGATATTTATAAAATAATTAAACATAAGAAAAATGTTAGAAGCGCTGTTATGAAGGTTTAAAGCTTTTCCAACATTTGTCATACTAATGTAGGCCTGGGATTATCAGTGGAGAAGTAGAGGTTAAATGTACTTCCAACTGATCTTGAAAGCCTTTGGTTTATTCTCCATAATTACTCATCCAATCACAAGATTTTCAATCTACTTTAAACTTCTGAGGACATGCGCCTTGGGATGGAAAGCTAAACAAATTGCAAAAAAAAAAAAAAAAAAGACGAAAAACCAATTCCAATAGATTTAAAACTTCTTGTCTGGTAAATCAATTGTGAAATATTTCGTGAAGGGGAAACATTGCTATGATTTCTTATTAGTACTTCTTTTACGTCCTTTAATCCACCTCGTGAGGTCAATTACTACAAGTATTAGGCTTGAACTCCTACCTCTTATTAATTTTTGAGTGCTAGTATCAAAATATCTTTTTATATTTATATGGAAATATCTACCACCAATCATATACATTTAAACATGGAAAGTACAGTTTGAAAAGAGGACCACACACTTGATTAGATTTTTTTTTTTTGCTGTAAAAAATATATACTCCAAATTGTCGCATAGGATATGAGCTGTACATGGTATCTTTTTGAACTAAAAAGGTTCTCTCTTTTTTTTTTTTAACCTTGTTTCCACGTAAATTTTCCTTCAGATTTTCGTAAATGGATAAGAAAGATATAAGTTTCTTAAGCATCTTCATAATATAGCAGAATAACAAATGTTCTTGTTTCTATCATATTTCTTTTGCTGTTAAGTTAGTTCATAAGCCATGATATGTTGTCATTATGATTATAATCTCCAACTTGAGTTCCAAAACCAAACATTTCTTTGCTAGACGACGTTTTTTTGATCTTTTTAATTAATTAGCAACTATATGCTTAGAGAATCTTCTAGTCAATGCATAGCAATATGGGTTTCTAAAGTCTCCAAATATGGTTGCTGGTGCTGGAGTCAGTCAGCATTGCAGGGGGAATAAAGAGAACTTTTTTAAGGTGTGGAAACAGATGAAGAGACACATAATATATTTATTTTACACTAAAACATGTATTTGAAATGATTTTATGAAATGCAGTAAAAACATTGAAATGAATGATAGATCTATTTGCTGCTTATTATTAAAACTGTTAAGTTTTTATTTTTCAAAAAATTAATTATTAGATAGAAGTTATAGTAACTTTCTGACGTGGAAGAAAGCTGATTAATGATAACTTATAAGATATTATTAAGCTATATCTCACGTCTCCACCGTTAAGTTGTTTTTAACCTAATACTTGACTACATGCTGTGCTTTTTGATTTAATAGGTTTGGTCCGCAACCAAAATATGGGCATTTGAAAGAGCTCCACAGATCTATTAAGCTATGCGAGCAAGCTCTAGTAGCAGCTGACCCTACTGTGACTTCTTTAGGAAGCCTTCAACAGGTTTCTGCTTTTGCCCTTGAAATTGTTAGCTAATGCAGTTAGGTTTTATATCAGGTTTTCACCGAATGCCCGACATTTTCCAGGCTCATGTATACTCTTCAGAATCAGGAGGTTGTGCAGCATTTCTTGCAAATTACGATACAAAATCTGCAGTTAGAGTGATGTTTAATAACATGCACTACAATCTTCCTCCTTGGTCGATCAGTATCCTTCCGACTGCAGGAACGTAGTCTTCAATACAGCCAAAGCACGTAAATATTTATAAATAAATTGATTATGGGTTAAAAGAACAAACATTGATGTTCACTGAACTTTTAGCAAACTTTCATGATGGTCCCAACTCACTAACTTCATTTTGTTCCAAGTTGGTCACTGAACTTAAAGGTTTTTTACAGTTTGATCATTCCATCCACGTCCAGTTTGCTTAACGGAAAGGCTGACATGAGAGTCTAGTTTGTCAATAAGTAGACTTCAGGTCACCTTTTCTGTTAGTCAACTAACGGACATTGACGGAGTGATTAAATTGTAACAATTTAATGTTAACAACTTATTTTTAACAAAATGAAGTTCAATGACCAGTATGAAATTGCACTAAAAGTTTAGCGACTACCTGTGTAAATCCTGTTGATTATACTATTTAATGTCTTAAACCATGTAGTTTATGCAAATTTTTCAGAAGCAGGGTTCCTCTACATGCCTCATGCCACTGGTCTTGAACATTATTGATAATTAGTTTGCATTTCTCTTGAACAGGTTGGAGTTCAAACATCGCAAATGGAAATGCTACCCAGTAATGCCGAGATGTTCTCATGGGAAACATTTAACGAAGATTTATCTTCTTTCGATGACAGCTCAGCATTCTCTGCTCTCGGCCTCTTGGAGCAGATAAATGTCACTAGAGATGCTAGTGATTATCTATGGTACACAACTAGGTGAGTTGAACCAAGTCAGCTGTGTGTGTCTTTCAACTTGCTATGTATTTCTTCCTCATTATTTTGCTTCCATGGATTTGAATATCTCCTGTCTTTTCATCAATTTTCTCTTCCTGCAACTTTGTTTACTTTCCCATGAAAAGTATCTCGAAACTTTGTTACTAAGTTTGTCTACAATACTTCTATTGTTGTCCTACAACTGTTCGACAGTCTGCTTGTCTTCTACCATAATCACCATAAGGTGGTTAGAGCAAAATCTATCCAGATTACTTGACCAGGATTTATCCGCATGACATTGATACTTGTGTACTACTGCAATATTTATGGCCTTACATAACAGTCACCGCTCACAGATGTTTTACAATTTGTTCACAGTGTTGATATTGGTTCATCCGAGTCCTTCCTGCATGGAGGAGAGCTCCCAACTCTTATTGTTCAATCAACAGGACATGCTCTGCATGTGTTTGTCAACGGACAACTTTCAGGTTGCCTGTCCAATCTTTTCGCTCAGGGTTTAAGATGATAATGGATGCCCATTTTCATGTTTAAGCTAATGTGTAATGCAACATGAATTGTGTTGTCTAGGTTCTGCATTTGGGACCAGGCAAAACAGGAGATTTGCGTTTAAAGGAAGGTCAATCTACGTGCTGGATCAAATAAAATTGCGTTACTCAGTGTTGCTGTTGGACTGCCAGTTAGTTCTAATCTCTTTCTAATCTTATTTATAGTATGGATATATGTGCGAGGAATTGATCATATATGTTTAAAATGATTTGATTACATGAAACATAGAAAATTCATGTTTAAAACAATTTGAAAGAAGAGCAGTAGAAGCAAAATCATGAACTGATACAAGCAAAACCCGAGACCAATTGAAAAATAAATATGTTGGCAATCATTAATTGAAATTTTTTTGCACGGACGCCCATGGCGAGAAGTATAGAATTCTAACTGGGACAGTCTGAAGTTGGATTTTGAAAGCTCATTGGTAATCAATGTTTAGTAGCTTTATACACCTTTAAAGTTTAAAAGCAAGAGTTTGGAGTCACTATAGAGGATCATGTTACCAGATTTAAGTTCAATTACATTAGAGGAAAGACTTCAAAAGGGTTAGAATTAGTGCAAGTTGGATAAAATGGACAAACGTTCCAGGGATGATAGAAAGGCACTGCTAAGATTAAAGGCAAATTCTTCATAACGATTACTAGATCTATTTTATTTATTTATTTATATGGTACCGAGTATCTTGCCTCAGGCCTCTGAACGACCAAATATTAGATGAATACAGGAAAACTGGATGTTAAGAATAGTGTGATGCCAGGCTAGAATGGATAAGTTATGAAATGAGATATGTGCCAACAAGTGGAGGGAGTGTTAATTCAGGATAAATTAAGGGATGGAGGACTTAGATGGATAGACTATATATTGCATATATATAAAGAAGGTCCCATTAATAACATTGATGTGATTCCATTAGAATAGGGAGATATCAAAATCAACGTAGTCTATTATGGTTGCAAAGAATCTAATAGTATTGTTACTATTGTATCTTCTAGAGCAAATATAGAGCTCGACCAAGCAGAGTGACAAAAACATTTAGGTACTAGAAATCAAATTTATTGAGAATAAAACTTTTGCCTTTTTTTTTTTTTTTTTTTTTTTTTTGGGGGGGGGGGTGGGGGGGTGGGGGTATTCAGCATCTACAAAGGCATTTTTTGTGAATCACTGAAAATTTATTCATCTAGTCTGCAGCACTTTCTCCTCATTTGAACTAAGTTTCCAAACTTGTACCTTTTTGCATCGCCTTGTGAAACTAAAAAGACACGAGTGGGAAAAGCATTTAAATATGTGGTTAGACGAAAATTTCTGGACTCATAAAAAAGTTTCCACCTGAACACTTGAGAGTGTAAAATTCATTCAGAATTTAGAACATTCTTTCCCTTTGTAATTTTGTTAAAAATTCTTTCTGATATTTGTCTATCTTCATTAAAGAATGTAGGAGGGCATTACGAGACATGGAACACTGGAGTCTTGGGTCCAGTTGCATTGCATGGACTTGACCAGGGAAAATGGGACTTGTCCTGGTCAAAATGGACCTACCAGGTTGTTTATTGTACGTTTCTATTTCCAAGCGACCAATATTGGTTTCGAAAATGTTCTCATGAATGCATCCTAAGCAGGTTGGGCTTAAGGGAGAAGCCATGAATCTCAACTCTCCAAATGGTATTTCTTCTGTTGACTGGATGCAGGGTTCGCTGATTGCACAGAAGCAACAACCTTTGACATGGCACAAGGTAAACACTAGTGAATATATTAACAAATCCTAGCTGCTTGTGGAAAAGAAAGCATTGACAACATGTTGGGTAGGAAGGTTTGATACTGGACAGTCCTATTCAAAACTGTGTACCAGACCTGCATAATAGTATTAATTTAAACACTCTTGAACTCGTGCAGGCTAATTTCAATGCACCTGATGGAGACGAGCCACTTGCTTTGGACATGAGTAGCATGGGCAAAGGCCAAGTGTGGGTTAATGGTCAAAGTCTTGAAGATACTGGACTGCGATGCTACTGGAAATTGCAATGGATGTAGTTATTCAGGGACTTTCAGGCCTCCAAAGTGTCAATTGGGATGTGGCCAACCAACTCAGCGATGGTAAGTCTCCATGAACCAATTCTAGGATGTATCAAACTAAACTAAAATAATTTATTTCCAGCCACTGAAAAGAAATGGTCTTCAGGTACCATTTACCTAGGTCTTGGTTAAAACCAACACAGAATCTGCTGGTGATTTTTGAAGAACTCGGGGAGATCCGACAAGAATTACTCTTGTTAAGAGATCAATGACCAGTGTTTGTGCAGATATTGCTGAGTATCACCCGAACATTAAGAATTGGCAAATTGAAAGTTACGGCAGAACAGAAGAGTTTCACAAACCCAAAGTTCACCTTCGCCATGGGCCTGGACAGTCCATTTCTTCCATCAAGTTTGCAAGCTTTGGAACTCCTCTTGGAACCTGTGGGAGCTTCCAGCAAGGAACTTGCCATGCTCCTTCCTCCTACACCACCTTAGAAAAGGTACTTCTTGTTCACCTTAATGTTTCAAAAGCCTTGATAAGAATATATAGCCTCATGTGTAACTTGTTTCATCGTTCTCATCATGCAGAAGTGCATTGGGCGACAGAGATGCTCAGTAACCATATCAAATAGTAACTTTGGTCAAGATCCATGCCCCAACGTGTTAAAACGGTTATCAGTAGAAGCAATATGTGCCCCTTTGACTTAACATGCACACTAAAAGCTAAAGTGAGACGTAAAGAAGTGAGAAAGAGAATAAATGGTAATACACAGGAAACCAAGTATGATAGATTTATGAGTGCACTTACTGAGCAAAGTTTAGTTAGTGTTAAATTATAGGGGTGCCCAAGGATATCCCTTAACCCTACATTGGTATTCTTTAGATAGTTCAGTTTGTAGATTCAAGGGATTCCAAATGGAGTTCCATTATGGATCTCGACCCGGGTCTGTTTCCCATTTTAACAGGAAATGTGAACCGGGATTGCTGCTATTTCTATTGTTGAGTCGGTTGTGTGAATGTCAGCTTGATTGTGTTGTCAAGGGAAGTTAAAACCCTGAATAGGTTTCATGGTAGGAAAGGATCCTAGTGTGAAGTTTCCCTTGATTATCTATGTTTTGTGCAGTTGTTGAATATTAACTTAAATTTCTGTATTTTCATCCTGAGTTCATGTAATTTAAACTCCACTTCAAAATTTTGTAATTTTTATTGCCAAATTAATGATGTATTGAAAAACCCACAAAAAGTGCAGATTTGAAGGGCATGTTTGGTATATAATATTGTGAGAACATTTTAAGGGTAATTATGTTCACACTACGCTTTTAATTATCTACACCACATATTAATTGCAATAAAGGTTTCACATCTTTTGATATTTTGATACTTGTGTTTTAACTTTTTTATCGCATTTTATCATTAACTTTAAAATTTTTCATATCTTGTCTCCGATAACGGTTTTTGTCCAAATATTCTACTAATGTACATTGAAATAATAGATAAATAAATATTTTGTCAAACTTCTGTATTTATTATTTATTTTGCTTATTTAAAAAGTACGAGATGTAAATTTTTTTTTTTTTACACCATCTTAATTAACTTTTTGGACAGAAGCCATCACTCAAAGACAAAGATAAGATGTGAAAATTAATAAGTGGATGATAAGAATGTGATAAAAAATAATTGTAGACATAAATGCAAAAAATAGTAATGGTTTGGGATATTTACTATAATTAAAATGTAGTGTGGTTAACAAATAATATGGTGTAAATATAATCACCCACATTTTAATCATGCTCACCGTTATTAAACAAGGTTTTAAGAAGTATAAAGCGTGGTTAGGTGTGGAAGTCAAGTCAAGCTTTTTGGGCCTGGCGAGGTGAGACGTAAGTGAAGCGTAAAAAGTGTTTTCTTATTTTTAATATTATTTTTAATATTAATAAAAATATTAAAAATATATTTTTAACTAAAAGTGCACGTCTAAGTAAGCCTAAGCGCGCCTCTTTTTAGTTAAAAATATAGTTGACCAAAAATTCGCGTGCCTAGGACTTAAGCGAGGTGTGGAGGTTACACTTCGCATCTAGATGGCATTTTAGAACACTGATATTTACTATTTAGACTACAATTTATCAAGCATTCGTATCCAACTAATTATGATCCATGATTCTTTCATCTTCTGTACTTGTGACTCTTAGGGTGTGTTTGATAGGAGGAAGGTAAAAAGAAAACAATTTCCATGTAAGTTAGAAAATAAAACCTCATCCCCTAAAGAAAATATTTTACATGGAATCGACAAAAAATAAAGTTTTAAAGTGGTTGTACACTAGAATTCATTTTTCTTTTCCACCTTGTATCAAACAGTCAAAGTTGAAAAATATTTTTATTGGATATGACATTATTTTCCTCGAATGTGACATTTTCCATGAAAAATGGTGTAATCAAACAGGCGCTTATTATTTTTTAAGCTCACTTATAAGTAAATTGTTTGAGCTGAGCCAAGAATGCCCTATACGCCACATAATAGAGGGGTGGTAACAAGTGCTTTTTAAAATTTCTAAATGAAAACATTAGCTATGAAGAATATAATGAACCAAAGTATTATATCCCATCAAATTTGATATCAAAGTTATCCATGCACTAAAGAAGCAAAACTTTGAACAATGAAAAACTGCAAAACGAGTACACAAGCAAAGTAACACTTTTGAAATATATATTCAATATTTATTCAAACCAAGTGTACAAGATAAAGTAAAATTTGGTCCAAAGAAGCCAAATTAAGAACATTACTTAGGTCTGTATAGCCTATTAGATATAAGATATTAGGCAGTAGCAGTATTCATGTGTTTAGCAATGGCCTGCTGCAGCTCTTCTTTCTTGGCTCCAACAACCTTGTCCACAATCTTGCCTTCTTTGAGGAACATGAAGGTTGGCATTGCCTCCACTGCCCAATCAGTAGCAACTGACTGCAAAACGATAACAAAATGAGCATAAATATATATGTATTGCATGAAACATGTTTGATACATGGGATTAAACAGTATCAAACAATATAATATACAAAATTTTAGTTTATTTAATGTTTTAGCACTATTTAGTATTATCAAATCTTCATTATGAAACTGGTTAGGGGATATTTGTCATGCAATACTAGAAAGTACAATGAACAGGGCTTTCGATCTTTCATTTTTTATTCTTGAGGAAGAACTATGGTAGAGGAAACCAACTCTTAAAAACTCAAATTTTACCTTCAACTCGTCCACGTCCACCTTCAAGAAGGTAACATTGGGCAATTTCTTAGCCAACTCAGCAAAGAATGGAGCAATGAAACGACAAGGTCCACACCATGAAGCGGTGAAGTCTACTACTATCTGCAATAGAAGCAATTAAATGCCGAGGAGAGAGTAGGAATCAAATTTCCAGATTGAAGTCCTGGCACCTACTGAATAAAACAACATATACACTGCAACTACAGTTCAAATATCAAAATCTGCAACATTTTTACTTGAATTTATGGTTCACGCTCCAAGATAACATAGACTGTACAGGTCAAGCTCGGGTGAACCTCTAATCACGACTGTAGGTAGTTTCACCTCCACTCACCCAAAATCACTATTCTAAAAAGCTGCGTATAAGTTTTCGCCAGGCTTGAGGCTTGGTCTCACGCCTAGCCACGCCACGCCTCGCCTTTGCTCTTATCTCGCTCTCGCTCGCCCAGGCCTCGCTTAAGCCCAAAAAGTTTGAAGCTCGGCCTCAATGTCTAGCCACGCTTTTACGCTTTTTAACATTGCCTGTAATAGATAGTTTTATCTCATCTTCATTTTCTCCAAATTTTTTTTTTTCAATTTTTCAATTTTCTCATTCTCAATTCTCTTTCTCTTCATCATTCTTCTTCAAATCTTTCATTCTCAAACTTGTTCCTCATATCAATCTCCAATTATTTTTCTATGGTCGAATTTCACCTATAAGTGGTATACTAGTGGTACAAATTCTATTTGATTCAGTGATCACAACCGTATGGTAGGGACGATAAAACCTACGTTTGTCTTCAAAAACCTTCAAAAATTTTGAGGAAGAATTGCTCTCTCTCCATTAAATCTCATCTCTTCAAATTCAACTCATTCTTCATCTACGATCGAATCCCACCACCAATAAATGCGGTATACTAGTAAATAAATATAAACAAGACATTAGGTTTAGTTTGTAAACCTTACCTTTCCAAAAGATACCCATTCGATCCACTGGATCTAGTTTAAATGAAATCATTCTTGGCCCAAAAATTTATCCTATGGTGCTGTCTATGAACCCTTAATCTAAAAATTTATTTTTATCAAGTATAAGGAAAAAAAAAGTTAATAGAAATTTTATTTTATTTATATATTAGTTCGGTCCCCTGGTATGTCTTCATGTATTCATCAACGATCAACTTATATAAGTTATACTCAAAAAATTCATTCATTTCCTGTATTCTGTCTAAAATAATGTCAATTGTTGTAGCTAGTGAGCAAAAGTTTAAGAAGGCAAAAATTGAGTTTAAAAAATGTAGCAAAGTAAACCATCTTTAAGAAAATTATAGAACAATTCTATTTTTCATTTATTATGAATAAAATCAATCCAAATCGAACTAAAAATGGTATAATGAAACATCCATGAAAAGTAAATTATTATTCTATACAAAAAAAAAAAAAAAAAAAAAAACAGAAAAAGGAAAAATCCATGTTTCAAATATCTCAATTTTTAAAATGAAACTGAGTTCAATCACCAATAAATTATAATCCAAAATAAAAATACGTATTCAAATTCGGTTACATCTTAAATTACCTAAATCAGAAATTCTCACACGAAACAAATGCAACAAATTGATTCAATAAAACAATAATCAGATCAGAGAAACGTTACCATTTCTTCAAACAACACACAAATTGAAGAAATAAAAAACAAAAAAACAAAACAAAATTAATAAAAATAAAAATCTGAAAACTAAATAAATAAAACCCTAATATAAATAAAATTGGATCTACCCACAATAAATCTGAAATGAATCCAAAAAAAAACAAATAATTAATATCAAAAATTAATAAATAAAAAGGGGAGTTTTTTTTTTTACCAAATTCTTGGAATCATTGCCCTTCAAGAGCTGTTCATTCCAGGCCTCAACGGTGTGGCAGCCGATGACTTGTCCTTCTACCTCCGTTGCCATTTCTTCTCTTTTACGTTAAAAATAAAAATAATTCTCCGAAAATATATATATATGGAAACTTGGCACGCAAGAAATGCCTTAATGCTTTTGTTGTTAGTGGGGGCGTCCAAATTTATAGGAAAGCAATATGGGAAAAAGGGCCCCAATTGTGATTTAATTACAAATTTACCATCACAAAACACGGTCACTTTGAACTTTTACGTGGCACCAGCTGTACGAATATATACGGATGTTGATTTTACCTTTACGTACTTTATTTATGTGTTAATTTCACCAATAGTCACTGAACTTCAAGCAAAATTTAAAATTTGTGATTAAAATATTTTTGTAACTTATTTAGTCATTAAAGTTAAACAATATTAAATAATTGAACAATACATTATCCTTATCAATGCCATATTTGGCCGCACATGACATTCTTCTAAGAAATACATTTTATTTTAATAACCTATAATTTCATGACATGGATATTAGTCGATATTAAGATTTAACAAACCGACGTTAGAACTAAAATAAATGTCGCTACATAAGTAATCAATTATGTAACATAATTTAATTTTAGTGACTAAATAAAATACTTTAATAATCAATTTGAAATTTCACTTAAACCTTAAGAAGTGGACACTGGCACTCGTCGTTTTGTCCCTCATTTGAGGATCATGGTTGCCCATTGACTTGCTTCTTCTGCAATTGTTTCACTAGCTTTTCATAGTTGGCTTCATTGTTCATTTGTTTGCCACATTTTATTTCGCCTGATTTCTTAATGCATTATTCTATTTGGTTAAAAATAATAATAATAAAACAAATATTGCTCTGTTTTGTCTGTCTACATTATTCTTTTTAATTTTTTCGATATTCATGCAATCAAATTAATCAAATAATCAATTACTGTAAACAAGTCAAAAGGACAATTTAAGAGTATATTTAGAAAGAAGGGTTGATTGTTGGTTGTTACCATAAACATGGTATAAACATATACAACTTAATCCTCCCAAATAAAAAAAAAAAAAAAAAAAAAAATTTGTGTACACACTTCATTATCCAATAATATTGGAATATTACTATTTAATATTTCTGGAACACATTTAAAACCCAAAAATGACATCCAATTCAAGGAAGCATCTTCCAAAAAAGATATACCAAAAAGCAATGAAAAGTATATTCTATGCTAGAGCCGCGCATTCATTAAAAATAAAGTAAAAAGGAAAATACAATTGTAAATCGTGTCATGCCATCATAAAGTAAAAAGGAAAATACAATTGTAAATCGTGTCATGCCATCATGATTTACGCGTGGCATGCAAGACTTGTGATGAATCGTGACATTGAACTCAATACTCTTTTTAATTTTTTGCTATTTTTGAATTAGGTTTTGTAAAACAAATATAGTTTTAACAAATACATTTGATTATGTACACCGAGTTATTCTTCGACTTGAGCAACCTTACCCACTTTTACTCTTGTGCTCCACGTACTCAACTCCCCAGTTGTTGATTAGAATATCAAGAATAACAATGATCTCCGCCTCAAAGGCAGAATAACCACCCACCGGCCGACAGGGGGATAATTCATCCACCCACCGAGGTGTCGCAGGTGAGTGAATTATGGGGCAAGAAATCACCACCCATATCAAGAAATAAAGAAAATATAAATAGTTTGTCAAAGAGATCTTCAAAATAATTAGATAAAACTTAATAGGAAAAAAAAATGATTTGTGTAGTCTTCAAATTCCATTCACATAATAGTATATAGAATCATAAAAGGAAAATGTAGAGAATCTAATGCTCAATTTGAGTTGGTGATGGTCATACACACATCGACTTCAACTTATAAAAAGTGATAATGTGAACGATGACACAAGTCGACTTCAACTTATAAAAAGTGATAATGTGAACGATGACACAAGTCGACTCCAACTTATAAAAAGTAAGTAAATTTGATGTTCAAGATAAAATGTAAATAAAAACTTAAAAATGTGTGTTACAGATAGAACTGGCAAACCGGGCCGGGCCACACTTGAAACTTGCCCGAACATGTCCATCCCGATTTTGTGTACAGCCCATCGGGCCAACCTGACTATAATTTTATTTTAAATAATTTATTTTACTAGAAAGATAAACAATATATCTTTTATGTTAAAATGTGTGTTCTAAAATAATTTATATATAAGTCTTTATTTCTCTTGTTAATGAGAAATTAAGTTGAATATTGACAAGAAGATTTTCAAACTATATAAAATGCCCAATAATTCAACATAGTTTTGATATTGTAACTGCATGCACTATATAAAATGCCCGATAATTCAACATAGTTTTGATATTGTAACTGCATGCATATATACTCATATATAGACTCGGTTTTGTTCAACATAGTTATTTAATTCAATAGGCTCATATATAAATTATTTAATTCAACATATTTATTTAATTGAAATAGGCTCATATATTAATTATTTAATCCAACATAGTTATTTATATATACTTATTTATAGACCGTGCTTATGATTCAAAGATAGTTATTTAATTGTTTTGAACCAAACTTCAACTCAAATTCATAGAAGATTAGTGACAAAAAAAAATTTGGGCCAACTCGGTCCTTGCTGTGATTGGTCTGGACGGCTAGCCGAGCCATGCCATATAGACTCGATTTTGTTCGGGCGTAATTTAATGGGCCAACCCGACCCCAAAATCGAGTTATACTGGATGACCCGATTTTGCCACCTCTAGTCACATATATGACTTATATTTAGGTAAACAAATAAATTTGTCATATTTCGTCACTTAAATTCAAGATCGATAATAACATTATACAAGTCTAAGAGAACTTGGGGATGGTATGCACGTGAAGTATTTTTGGTTGAGAGAGCAAGTCTTGCAGAAGGTTTGTAGGACCTTTTATATTCTTGACATCAAAGTCAAAGTTGGAAAACCATTCAGCCCATCTAAGTTACTGGGAGTTGGGGACCTGTTTCTGTTTGAAAGTCCACATTTTTTGAAATGCTGACATGTTCATTTCGACAGGGAATTTGTTGCCAATGAGGTGGGATTGGAACTTCTCAATACCACATTTTACCGCCAAAACTTCTTTGAAAGTGGAGTAGTAATATTTTTCTGCTTCCGAGAATGATCCACTCTTGTATCCGCAGATAGAGCGTTTTCCATTCTTTTCTTATAGGGAATTTGCACCAAGACACAGTCACTTGCATCGCTTTGTAAAATTCTTTTTCCATCGGTGAGGGAAAGATAGGGCTAGTAGTTGTTGTACCTTTGCTTGATTTTTTCGATTGCTTCAATTTGGGCGGTGACCATTGTGGTGGTTCCTTTTTCAACATGTTTTGCAAATGACTTGATAATGGAGGAGGGATGATCAACAAAATCAACTATATAATTTACAATGCCAAGAAAATGTTGGACTTCTTTTTGGATAGATTTTCATCAAGAAATTTTAAGAGTTCTTGTCCAACGCGAAGGTGTAAAGAGTACTAACTATCTTTGATCTTCATGCCAAGAAAGTCTATTTGAGACTCAAATAACCATTTTCTTCCCGGAAAGCATAACTCCAAATCTTTTGTCAAATTTGCAAAGTTGGACAATAATCGTGCATGTGATTCATCATCTTGAGAAAACAAGAGGATGTCATCAATGTAGATCGTATGAGTCCATCAACGAATGATATATTTTGGTAATTGCTTTCTAGAAGAGGAATGAAGCTGTTTTGAGGCCGAATGACATAATTGTCCACTGGCAGTGGTGGTTTGGTATGCAAAATCCAGTTTTGTGCCTCTCATCAAGCGCAATTCTGAGTTGTCAAAACCTCGCTTTTAAGTCAAATTTCGAGAAGACTCGTGCATTAGACAAATTGGCAAATAAAGCTTTTCTGTTTGACAATGGGAACTTGTCATCAACAAGGTAATGGTTCAGCAGTTTGTAGTCAATGACAAATCTCATTTTTCATCGGACTTGTTTGCTCCTTTTGTTGACATAAAAAGCTTGGCATACCCATTGGGAAGTAGTAGGGTTCAATGAGACCTTCAGCTTGAAGTTGGGCAAGTTCTTTTGTTGCTAGCTGAAGATGTTTGGGGCTCTTTCCAATATGGCTAGCTTTTGTATGGTTGAGACTTCCACATGGCTACCGGGATGACAGATGGGTTTAAGAGTGAGCAAGCTGCTCCTGTGTCAAATAGTCTTGCGACAATGATTGGTCTCTCGTACTTTCCTGCAAATATCTTAATCTTAATCATCGGAACTGGAAGACTAAGATTGATAGCCTGCATACCATAGCAGTCACTTAGTTCATCAGAATCTCTTCCACTGTCATAATCAGAGTTTGCTTCAAGAACAAAAACCGTATGAGTGGTTTGTTTGCCTTCTTCAAAGAAGATAGACTTACGGTTTGCTTCTTCAAGGTCAACTTGTGCAGCCGTACAAATATGGTTAAGGACCTTTGCTTTCTTCTGGCTAGTACAATTTTTAGCAAAATGGCATTTCTTCTCATTAATAAAACATCGGTCTCATTTCTTGTTAGTGAACTTCCGTTTGAAGAACTGTCTTTTTCGTAGGCAGGATTTGGGGAACCTTTTGCTATGGAATTTAAACCTTTTCTTGTGATACCTCCTTTTTCCCACAGATGATCACATGTTTTGAGGTCATGTCGACACTTGATTTTCGTGTCGTAGGCGCCACAAGCCTTCTCAAATTTTGCCCGGCTATGCTTATCTCTATGAGAAACTCTCGCTGGTTGTAAAGTTTCTTTAAGGTTTTTATGACCCAATTGTGTAATTCTCCAAAAAGTGGTTCCTAGCGATCGTCATTTGATTTGGATCATCCACGGTGTTTCCTAACCAAATGGTCGTGGAATCGACTCTAGATAGGCTTGTTTTATATTGACTTCATATGGTCCTCCGATCGATAATATCGCTTGGTCGCTTTGTGAAAGTGTTTTCTAGATCATTTAGGTCATAGGAACAACACTTTAATTTAAAGGACTTTTCTCGAGCGACATCTTTCAAAGTGATCGCTTTTGCCATTGTAATTCCCAATACAAGGATTCAATAAATGCATCGATCGTAAGAGCACTTAAATATTGGATTTGTCGATATTCTCCTAAAGAATCATACCAATCCTTAAGGAATCCAATGATCCTAGCTAGAAAGGATTTAATGACCAAGGCATGTGTCATGTTAAGTCTTTGAAGATTTGCAAGTACCATGCCCGCATTTCTTGGAACCTTTTCTTCCACAAGGATGAAAATATGCCATCAAATGTGAATTTGATAAGAGAGGTGCTATTCGGGAATAGTAGTGTTAACTACGCTGGTATCTCTGCAATCTCTTCGTCAATCACATCACTAGGTTCTTCAACCATGGGGTTCCTTTGGTCTCGACTTGTTTGAGGATTGCTGACCATATACAAAAGAGTTTGTTCATACTGAGAGGAGTCGTCAGATGATTCCAAGGTTTCTGAGATACTTGAGCTGGGCTCATGTAGAATAGGTAGGATTTGAGGGACAAAAAGGGGTTTTGTTTGAGCTTGTTCTAGAAATTTTGAGATTGAATTTTTAATCATCATTTGTGGCTATTTTTCTGAATTTTTTGGTTCTGTCACCCTGGGCTGTTTAGGTGGGAGAGGCTGTAGTTTTTGTTTCCATTCTTCTGAAGTAAAAAGTGAAGTAGTAGATCCATGGGTTCCAGAGGAGTACATAGGGCCAGATGTTTGAGAACTTGGGACGTATGAAGTAGGGTAATATGGAGTGGATGGTGGGATCATAGTATTGTTTTCAAGGAAAAAGAGTGGGTTATTAGGTTTTCTCTTTCTTGGTTGTCGATGGGTAATCGGTTTTGTAGGAGGGCCATGATTTCATTGTGTAATGTTTTAATCCTCTGTTTGCGGTGCTTGTAATGGGGTTAGGAAGATTTGGGTTTGTTGCAACGTCCTCTCAATTCTTTGTCGCTTTGGTCAATCCTATGTAATACATTATTCGATATATTGCATTTTCGACCGCCAGTTTAAAACTATCTCACCAAGAGAGCTGGTTTAAGGATCTATCTACTTTCCAATAGTAGCATTTTTTATTTTCCACATGTGCATTATTTGTTCTTTATCAAAAGAATCAAGTGGAGAAAAATCTTCTGGTGGTGGTGGATGGAACATGGCTATAGGCATAGTCAGAGAAGGAGATGGGGGCGAACTATTATCCCAATCCCATCTTTTATGCATGTGGCTACATCTATCTTCATTCTCATACCATCATGTGAGGATAATTGGTTCGTCACTTGTCGGGGGTGGAGTAAACTTGACATAATAGTCAAATTTACGAGTAACGTTCTCCTAATAATCTAACACCAGGGGACATGTCCTCATAAGCCATGTGCAGCTTGCACTGGCTTGTGTTTCTTTTGGGATTTCTCTTGCTCTCCCTGTAACCATTAGAGAGATATGTCATACATTCCGTACAAAAACATACATCCCAATATTGATGACCAGAATTGTCAGATCTGGAGTAGATCGGTCTTCCTTCCGCATTAAAATCATAGATGGGGATATATTCTGTGGTGAAGGCAAACTGTGTAGGGAAGCAACCCTTGAAGGAAATCTAGCATGTGGAAAACTTATCTTTATAGCCTATCCAAGAATTTTAATTAGTCTTCATGACCAAGACTTCGACGAAATCCTTTTTTTCGTACACAAATACGGAAGAACAATATCTTACCTAGTAAGCTATGTTATCCACAACTAATACAATATGACAGTTGTTAGAGAACCCAAAGGTATCAAGATAGATCATTTGTTTCCAGATTACCTTGAATGCAAAGAAACAGAATTTGATTGGTCAGTACAACCTTTCAGAAGATCTGTAGGTATAGACCTTCAACAGGATAGAACCTTAGTAAAAAACCAGAAGCCTCTTTTACTCAAGACAAGATCCATGAGACAGCCTCCAAATATCCATTGGAGGAGATAAACCAGAAAGTAGCCAAGCCGAACAACTTAGGCAACTTAGCGAAACAGTAAACCAAATGGCCAAAGAAATTTATGGCGATTAGCCATGTCAATTTTAGAGATCTTAAAGGAAATTAAGACTTTAAGAGACAGTGCTGAGGAACTTAAGGAAACCCTTAGGAACTTCCAAATTAAAACGGAAAAAGCAATGGACCAACACTATCATTATAGCAGGTGTTAAAAACCAAAGCCAATCTCCAAAACTAGTCAATAAGACAGCCTTCGGAATTTTTGAAAGGAAGGGAAAATTACCCATATCCAACAAAAACCAAGATGGAAAATTTGACATTACCTACATAGGATGACGAGTTTTAGGAAGAACCTAGAACACATCTATGAGACAAGCCAAGACTTAGGACTCTTAAATGTCCTCTTAGCCTTTGAAGACAATGAGTTAGACAAAATAGTTTCCATAGTCAAGAAAGTTAGCATTGGAAACGATGAAACCGTTCTTACAGCCAAATCAGTAGGGGATGAACCTAATAACACAGAACCAATAGTCATAGGAGAAAAACCCTATAGCTCAGATTACTCAGACAGTAATCCAAACGAAGAAATAACCATCCATGAAAGATTATACACCAATAGGGAAGCAGCCCAAAAAGGAGTAGAAATCAGATAACCAAAAGTAGAGCAAGAAGCTCAAACATCTCAAAACCCTTTAGGCGATGGAAAAGACCGTAAGGTGATTTTACACCAAGACCCATACCAAGACCGACAAGAACCTAGATTTAAACCTCTTAATTTCGGACTTCATTCCAAAGAAACACAACCAACAAGTTACAACTCTAGATCTAGACTGCACTCTTTATCCCGAGAAGCTTATTAATGATTGGTACAATCACATCATGATTGCTATGATTGTGAATAAAGAAATTATCAAAAGTGAGACAAATTCATAGAATTATGTCTTTGCAAGTACAAGAGGAAATGTCGAGCATTCCTTGATACTTTTACCTACAATGTCAAGAATGGAATATGGAAAGATTCCAACTACAAGATCCCGTATTTAATCAAGAGGATTGTTGAATGATTTACAAACAATTTATAGGTCAAACATATGAAACTTTCAAAAGTGAAAGGACTACAATTGAGGCAACAGATGCTCTAAATCATTTAGAGAAAATATCAATTTGTTATTTTGAAAATTATGCTTGTTAATTTTCAAATATTATTACATTTGCCCTCATACAGAATGGAAAGGTTTAACAAAAAAGTTTATCAGAAAATTGCCACAACCCTTCAATCATGAGATTTTGGAACAATTTGACTGAGCAATTGCAAAACAGCAGCAAATTACTGATCCCAGATTGAATATGAAGATGAACGAGATAAATTTAAAGTTTTCAAGTCATGATAAGAAATCCTCCCTAGTTTCTCTGCTCAATTGAATAATCTTATTTAAGATAATAAGCATAAGTAAATAACCTAGCTCGATACCATAAATAGCCGGGGCAAAGATGATAACGCTATGTTCTAGTATTCTAGCCATCACAAGATAATATAGAGTGATGAATAATATCGTTATTCCAATATTCTAGGAACTTATTTATGGTAAGAGTAGAACTTTACACCTTAAATCTACCACCAAACTGTGATTTTATTTGCCTACTTCAATCCGACACACAAAGAAAACCATTTTTTTTTTTTTCACTCAAATCTTAACAATAGATAATTTACAAAAAAGAGCAAAGACGATAAAATTTGTCAGTAGTCATATCTAATTTGTCATACCAAATATATGACTTCACTTTCATTTAAAATTGGCATTGCATCAAACTAAAGAAACTATCTGGTAGGTTCCAGTTCGGTCTCCATCTCCATATTGACATCCCGTATCATATCTATTCAATCAAATCATTCAGATATCTTGGAAAAATGCAGCAAAGAAACAACCCAAGAACAAAATGAAAGCATCACTAAATTAATGCAATCTGATCAATCCTCCTTTTATAAGTAGTTACACAATTTATTAAGAAGTAAATAAACATATTCTCCAATCAAGCACAAGCACAGAAGTTCCTCAAAAGTTGTTTTATTTTTCAATAACTTAGCCACGTGAATCAATTGCTTCGCAAGTTCTGGTGTATGTATTCGCTGGGAAGGAAATGGAAGCTAGTTTAAAATATTGGAAAGAAAACAAAAATCACAACTGAAATCTTTTGAGTTAGCATGTCAGAAGTCTGTCCCCAGGTAAGACCCATCCGGAGGAAACAAAATTCCTTCTCTTTTCTTTATTTTACTGACACACGTTTTGAAAAGGGTCCAACAAATCTACATTTGCTTCTGAAATATACAGGAAAAATGTGGGAGGTAAAACCCTGTAAACTTGAGACTGGCTGGTAAGAGATCAAAGCGAGAGAATAAGCAATCAAGCTATAATACTGCCAGATAGGTCATTATGGTGGCTACTATGAAAATATGCTCAGAAGTACTTTGATGTCAGCAAAGAAATTCCATTTGAAATTGCCAAATAACTCTCAGTTATTGACTGAATTGATAAGCATTTCCTCAGTGAACTACTCTACAATCAGAAATTTTCATTACTTGTATAAAACAGTTACCTCGTTTCAGAATTCGGGCATTATATATCCATCTTCTATTATCTGAAAGGGAAAAAACGACGGGGTGCACGTCTTCTTGACCTCTGATTTTAAAATAATAATCCCCAGGCGTGCCGAAAATACAATAACCGTTTGCCAGTGCATTATCCACGTTCTTAATTTGAATGCACACCAGTGAATTCTCCACTGACAATGGCGGCACACAAAGCCTTCCAGATGGATACTAACATTGTAATTGGAGGATGTAATTCCTGGAAACAAAGCCAAGAAGCATAATACGACAGGTAAGGAACACAAGCAATTAATGAAAAGTATAGGATTATTTTGTTTTTACATTTAATTAGGCATAAAATAACCTATCCAGTGTACTAGTGAACTTATGTACTTTTCTTTTGACAAAAAGTTTAATCTTGGAGAACGCGTTTACCTTGAAAACTAGTAAGAGTTCTTCTTCTTCACGTATAATAAGAGACAAACTCCAGTAACAAGTAACTGGGGTCACACATTCATTTAAGACAGGTTTCAAGATCTTGCTGATAGGAACAAAGCGGCGAACTGTTCTGCCACTGATTTATAAAAGACAAAAAGAAAAAAATGACTGATTAGTGTCGTAGGAAAATAGAAATCCAACTCGGTCATGATATCTATAGTCGAATAAATTAGAACTTAGAAAACAATTACAGGGAGGAAAAAGAAGTCAGCCAGGAATTTTCTTTACTTTAAGTTTTATCCTTTTAACAGTTGTGGTATGAAATTATCCCATTCACAAAGCTGCTTTTTAAGCCTATTGTATAATGGTTTGCTATTATAAGCAAACTCTTTATAAAAGTCAGCAATATTATGTCAGCATTTTTCCCACCAACCTTTAAGTTGGCGGTAAACCCTTGACGATCATTTGAGCTACTACTAGGACACTATTATGTCTCCTGAAATTAGCACAAAGAATCATTCTTTGTAATGTGTCTCTCGTGGTATACTCAGTTTGTCCATCGATATTCCATTCATAAATGGTGTCTGGTGAAAAGAAGCAAAATTACTCTCTTACTTCATATATCCTATATTTACAGTTGGGGCCTATGATAGTAATTTCTTACCAGATCATATCTGTAAGGAGCCATCTTAGCCGCTTGAATATGTAATTCGATTTTAGGAATGAATTGGTCTTCTAATCTCTGAAGAAGTTTCCGAATTTCTAAATCTGTTTCAGTTTTATGTTTACTCATAACATTTATAGTTTCTTTAGCTTTTCCTTTATCTTCTAATTTTAAAGAATTTAATCTTTCATTTAAAGCTTGCAAAAGCTCATCTTCAGGAGTTTTAAACTTCATGTTTACATATTCCATAGATGGCTTAAAGATCGGTTTTTCAATTTTATTGTAGTTAAGAAATTATTTTGAGAGGACTATCAGATGAATATGAAACGTCCATGTCCAGAAAATATTAAATTCTGCACAATAGTATAACATGGCTATTTGGTTGAAGCAAGTGATCTTTTCAGGATTTTTTAATTGTGGATAAACCAATTTTAAATGTTCAAACATGTTTTTAAATATTTCTGGGAATACTTATTCTTGTCCATAAATAACAAACCATTTCTTAAACCAATTTGGGAGTTCAGCAATATCAACTCCTTTCCTGATTCTAAAAAACCAATTATGTTTTTTGGCTTTGTTTTGATAGAGAAAAACTTTGTTCCATGCTTCAACACAATCCCACTAATTATATTGGTAAATGAATGTTTTTTCTTCCTTTCTATTGTTCTTCTCTAGTAACCACCTATTGATTGTGACCACTCTACTAATATGAGGTTATAAACCCCAATCCTTAATGGATAACACATTTTGAATAAAGGCTTTACTAAAATTAATTTCACAAAAATGTTTATTTTTGTCAATATTAATTATCGAACATGTCCGATGAAGAATTGCTTCATAGAAAAACATGTCATTTGGTTTCAGATTACAGATTACTAGGTGTAAGAAGAACGAGAGAGCCATACTAAAAGGATTGGATCCGAATTTAAAATCTCTTTCTCACAAGAGAAGAATTACTTACCAATCTTCCTTACGAAAGGTTCTCACGATGAGACTTACCTAAAATTAAGACTTCTTTAAAATTTTGATGCTAACCAAGGATCTAGCATCTCTTTTGAAGATGATGTTGAATTTCCTCCGGAGGTAGTTGCCTCATTTAAGGCACCTTTTCCCCCTTCCTTAGAGGAATTTCCTCTACTGGAACCTCTCTCCCGCTTCGGAGGAAGTCTATACATTACCCTTCGTAAATTCTTAGGTTAGATAATTAGGTAGAGATTATGATTCTCCATTAATGTATTCAATTTGGAACTCAAATTGACTTTCCATAAGGCAAAATTTGTTTTGAAACAATGTTTTTACATCTTTTGTAAAACTTCTTTTGCAAATTTACAATCTATTCTAAGTTAAAAAAATTATTTAATAAATCGACTTGAAATTTTGAAAATTCTTTATTTAATAAATCGTCTCGAGACTACCAAACCATTTCTTTTAACAACATAAAAAATTTATATTTAAATGTTTGAAATGTTGATCGATGTTGTTTCAAAATATTCGAATATCATCACTATAATTAATGAGAAAGAGGCGCCTCAAATCAAGCAAGCTCGCTCTATAGGAAGATCAACATCATCCTCAAAAGGAGATGCTAGATCCTTAAACCAAGATAAAAATTTAAGGAAGCCTTAATTTCGTGCATGTGTCATCATGAGAAAACCTTTCAGGGCGAAGATTGAGACGTAAAGACAAAGTTTTCTATGAAGCAATTAGACAAGCTCAGTTGAGATAAATAATATTGACAAGAATAAACATTCTTGTGAAATCAGTTATAGTAAAGCCTTTATTCAAAAAATGTTATCCGTTAAGGATTGAGATTTAAAACCTCGAACGGAAGAACAAACATTATTTTACCAGTATAATCACTAGATTATGTAGAAGTATGGAACAAAGCTTTCATCTATCAAAACAAAACCAAGAAACATACTTGGTTTTTCATAATTAGAGGAGTTGATATTCTTTGAACTCCCAAATTGGTTCAAGGAATGATTTGTTATTTACTTTGACCGTAAGAAAAAATGTTCTCACTAATATTTAAAAACTTTTGAACATTTCAAATTGGTTTATTCAAGATTCTTTAATCCTGAAACGATCACTGCTTCAACAAATAGCCATATTGTACTATTGCACAAAATATAACATTTCCTAGATATGGACATAGACGCTTTGATTCATCTTGATAGTCAAGTATTTCCAACAATTTGCAAATCTCACCAATATAGATGGTGGCACAACATGAGCCAAATGATATTATTGAAAAAATTAAAGAATCTTGTCGCGTTTGGAAAAATCTCCATAAATGGCCACAAAATAATCCTATTTTCAAAGAAAAGGGAAATTTTTCAAGATCAACATATTGCGATTAAAATTACATTAAAAAGAAAATTCTACTCTTTCTCGGAGAAGAGTTACATAAGAAAATATTAAATGTTATGGCAGATCTTCTAACACGAGGAGAAGACAAGTCTATGAAGTCTCGCTTCCTCTACTTGAAGGAAAGATTAAAGAGTTCGAATCTAGTGGGAAGCCGGATGACACCTCGGATGAATATTATACTCCGTTGGATGAAGACATGGAGACAATTTCTAAGCATAGCCTTCTTGTACGTAAGATTCTCTCTCAAAAAGTCGGGGAAAGAAGAAAGGTGCAATAAAGTGACATAAAGTTAAGTGAAATAAAAGAAAAAGAGCAAACAACTTATCATTTGGGAATCTGGAAAGGATAAGATCCTCGACAAGACCCCGAATTGAAACTCTTCAAGTCCGAAATTAACCATTTTGGATTGAGGATTGAAGTCCCAAACCTCTATAAATAGAGGCATTTACTCTTGTTGTAATCATCGATTTTCCTTCATATTTTGTATAATATTTTCTCTTAAAATTCTCTAGTATTGCAAGGAGTTTGGCATCCAACAAAATTAAGTTCTTAATACTCTTTCTATAGTATGCTTTAATTTGCTTTAAATTACGCTTTTTAAGTTTCTCAATCTCAATTTACAATAGCAAAGAACTTAATGTCAATAGTGGATACTCGAATCCAAGGACAGCCAAATAGCATGCCACCCTGTGGATTGGTCTTCGCAAAGACAAAAAAAAACTATCATATAGACTCCTACTAACGTAATATATGAAAAGCTCTCCCCATCCACCCATACCAATAAACAAAAAATGGCAACATGAGACAAACAATAAAGCTCAATGATACCAAATAATAGTTACAGGCATAGCTGCAAAAGAATAAAAATAATGTTGTTATACAAATTACAAGGTACCTTCTATAAGTAGTCTCAAGCTGAACCCCAAAGGAAGGCAAAATTGTAACAGACTCTGTCACAGAAATATATAACACAAGGTTAAGAAAATGGACGCCAATGCCTTCCTGCTCTTTTCTGAGAGAAAGCACTTCGTGAATAGCACATAAGATTGTGTTACACAAAATACAACTGCACTCATTACACTTCTAAAGCAGATATGTTAAGAATATTGCAAATAAAGATTCAAACACTTGGATAGCAGGCAACATGGCAAATAACTATACTTTGATAGGGGTCTATCATCCTACACTCTAAAGTTACCAATGATACCTCTTTTGTCTTTGATGTTCAATTTTTACAAGATACTCAAGTTGTAATCTGAAAACAAATTGGTCCAATTTGTAAGTTGTAACTGGCGGTTAATTTCTTGAGGCAAAAAAAAAAAAATTTGAAAATTTAGAAATTAACACGCTTAATTTTGGATTTGGACATTTGAAAAATTAAACTATCAGTCTATTACGAATTGGGCCAACTTGCTACCAAGTTGAAACTCAAGGGATCGCTGTGTTGGAATAGGAATATCATGAACGAAATTTAAAACATTGTGGAAACTTAATGAACTACAGATGGGATTAACTTGTTGATGGAATGGATAGTTCCAGAGTTCCAATAATCAGAAAAGTGAATTGATGGGATGTAGTTCTGAGGTTAATACATAATCCAAACATGTAAATTAAATGAAATTCATCTTTGGTATCAAGTAGAGGAGCAACATTACCTAATCAATTCTATGTAAATTCACATAATTCCAGGCACAATATCTTACATTTCCTAGATCCTCACCTTTCTCAACTCGTTTCCCTTGCCACGATTTCACAAGGCATACCGCTAAAGAAAAGCTAAAAGAAAGGCAATTGACTGGTCCTGCAATGATGATAAGCACCTGTCAAGTTTTGACAAAATAATTACAAAATAGTAAGGATCTAAAGATAAACAGCAGCTTTGACCTCCCTAAAAAGTTGAAAGAAAAAATCTATAAAACCTCAGAATTTATCTCTGGGTGTTATATAACAGAGAAAATATCCAGAAAACATGTGCATATTCATCGAAGTGTTAGTGGTTGAGATTAACTTCAACTTCCCTTTCCTTTGTTGTTCCTTGTTTTAGTTTCTTGTATTTAAGCATCTCTAATCATGCAAAGTAATTATGAAGAAGAAAATGGGGCTATTGTTTCATAAAAATACAGAAATTTATTCCAAGAAGACAAAGGGATATTTTCATTAGCTAAAAAGAAAAACAATAAATCTCTATTCATATTCCAAATGGACTAGTGAGAGGACTAGAAACTTAATTCCCTTGAAAGAAGAAAAGGAAGAGATACCAATAAATCAGCAAGAATTGGTACTACAGCATTGTAACACAAAACCTGGAAGCACAAGTAACTACTAGTGTTATATGAATATAAACATACCTGTGGGAGAAGGAGAAGCAGAAGGTGGCTGAAAGAAGAATAAACACGTAGAAAATGTAACTCTGCACACTGCTTCTTGAAATGATTACATGGTGAATGTCAATTGCATCAGGTGGGCCCTTGTTTGTATCATTTATGTACGTGTATCGTCCTTCTGAAAACTCCATCATTTTAGACTACATCAAAGTTTGACCTGGAAAGGACTTGTGATGAGTTTTATCTCCTTTGAGATCTCACAGATGAAGATAGAGAAGGATATCCCCTCCAGTTACTTACTCTTCATTCATCAATTAAAGACTATTCTCTATAAATAAAACATCTTTAGAAAGGATAGAAAGTCGAAAGTATCCAGAATATGTTTCTCAACTAATATAAAGGCTATTAAAAATTTAAGCGAAACTTGATGAATTTCATATCAGATTTTGTACTAGTTGTATACACCATTGAAATTCAAAGAAGATTTCATTTTTTGTGCAGTTCAAAAGTGTTTTGGGCTGTCCTGTGCTGCCCAATTGGGTTTCTTTCATTTGGGTGGATTTGGGTCACTTGGGTCCCAAACATGTTGTTTTTAAATTTTACTTGTGCTTGTGATTGGGCTACTTTTGGAGCTCTTATCCCACTCAAAAGGATGAACTTCAGCAGTCTCAACAACAGGAAATGCGGCCTAGACAATGGAAAGATGTTGAGAATTGTATAAATCATCCATTGTTGAATTTATTGTCTTATCACATGATAAACAGAAACCAATAAAGCTTTTATCACTCACTTCAGCTCAAGTTCAGTCCCCAAATACGTGAAAGAAGAACAATGAATGAAGAAATGAAAGCCTATACAAGAACACATGGAATACAGCTGTTCTACCTAAGAAAAAGCATCCATATCCATATGAATATAAATGGATGCTTACAACTCGACAACTATATACACATATGTAAAGCAAGACTGGTCATTAAGAGGTACAGTCAAACCTAAGAGATTGGTTGTTTGCACCTGCTGTGATGGTGGAGTCCACGAATTCTACCATCTCCATTAACTATAACCCAAAAGAACTAGGTTCCATAAACAACATAGAGGAAGAATGAAGGGAATATCTTATCGAAGTAATCATATTTGTTTCGGTAATTATGCTCTTCAAGCACTTGAACCTGCTTAGATCACATCTGCTGCAAACCCTGATTGGTCGTTACAGCAAATTGACGATAAAAACTTCTCCTTCACAAGTAGAAGAAGAAGTCTTCAGAGATGTTCGTCCTTGTTTGAGGGGTATCTTAGTAATGGAAAAGTGTGAATGCGCTCAAGTTTGTTATATGGCTCGAAAAATTGAAGGGCTTATGAGGTTGTATTGGAGGCAACAAAGCAGCAATAAGCATTGCAAACTATCTTGTTCAACAAGATTGGGCCAAGAATATTCGAGTTGACTGATATTTCATCAAAGAAAATATCGTCAACAAACTTATTTGTGCTCCATTTGTTTCATCTAAAGTGCACTTATGAAAAGCCAGTTGGAAATGGTGAACATCTCCAAACCAGCTTGAGGGGGGTTTGGATCTTAAGAAATGTTAAACATTATTGCACATTTAATTAGGGACAATCAGATTTTCTTCAAGAAATGAAATACAGTATAACTTAAAAAGGTAAGATGTCTGGAAAAGAGAAGATGTTGCAGCAGTTACTTCTATATGATTTTACTATTTAAATTTATTCCATATGAATGATGAATCACATGAAATGGTTTTGAGATCCTCATTTGCACCTATATTTCTAGTTACTTCTATATGATTTTACTATTTAAATTTATTCCATATGAATGATGAATCAAATGAAATGGTTTTGAGCTCCTCATTTGGCACCTATATTTCTAATCTGTCGACAGTCGGCAAAATTGACACAGTTTTGTGATAGGAGACCAATGAATCTCTAGAAGCTTACAACAGCCTAAACACAAAATCTTTGACAAAATGTTAAAACTATTCACAATTCCCAATAATAGTTTCCAAGCTTTCAAAACTCGAAGTTGATGATAACAAAACTAAGGAAATTACACTAACAATTTTTTCATTGCTGGTAATATGATGAGAAATGTATCAATCAATGAAGTTAAATTTGTCAATAGCAAATAAAAAGCAAAGTATGAAACTCAGAGGCATTACTATTACCATTAGCACAGAATTCAATCAGAGAAACCAAACCAAGCAATTCATATTATCACATGGGCAGATAAAAATGACGGAAGCAGCTCCAGGGGCGTAACCAGGAATTTACAACGGGAGGTGGCTAGAAATATTTTTTCTAAGCGAACTTCGACAGTAAGAGAAAATTTTATTAACTAAAAGCTAAAACACATCTATTTAGAGGCCATGCCCACCAACAAGGCTAACTGGACCTCTTTCTGACTCTAATGTTTTTAAAATTTTTGGCATTATCGCCTTTAATGTGGACTAAACCAACTTGAAAAGCAACACAACATTCCCAACACAAATATATGGAATAAACTGAGACCACCTGCCCCTTCAACTATGGGCCAAAAAAAAAAGACCAAAGTCAGAAAATCAATAGAAATTTTACCATGCTTTTAACAATGTATAATACAGTTCTTGATGAAAGAGAACACTAGTAGGCGGAGCCACCTGGGGTCTAGTAGGGCAGTTGCCCACTGGATTTGGTCCCGGTATTTCATCGATCACTCTTGAGAGGGAGGGGAGGGGAGGGGAGGGGAGGGGGGTCCCAAAGGCAAGGAGGAAACCATAAACAACCACATCAAAATTTTAAGAGAGATATAGTCGAGAAAATCACTGTTGCGTGCGAAAGATTACCATCAAGAAACAACAATTTTGGAAAAAAATGAATTCAACGGAGCTAGAAGAGAGAACATGAACAGCAATAAGGCTGGACGGAATCTTAGATCGATGTTGTGTTGAAATTAAATCATTCACAACCATGAAATTGAGTGCGAAATCAATAAATTTAAAGCATGTTTTTACACAAACAAATCGAACATTACCTTCCAAGTTTGGTGATGAAGAAGATGACTTATAAAAAACACTGCAAGACAAGATAAAATTGGTGCAAGAGCTTCTCCTTCATGATAAATTTTTCCCAATAATTAGTGCAGTATTAATGAAAAAACCTATAGCAACTTGTTGGTTCCTTCAAATAGCCCTTTGATATGGCCGCTTGGGCTAAATAAACTAGTATACCGCTTCCATGCATGTGGGATCCGACCGTAGGCTCTATTGTAAAATACAAAATTTGACAACAAAATAATGTCAAGAAAAATTCAAAAATAGAGGAATGAAGAAAAACTTAATCGGCGTTCAAAAATTGAATACATGTGTCAATCAACAACTCGCTCTATCACAACTATTAAATATCAACTCGAGAAGAAGACAAATATTAAATATCAAGATTGAATATTTGACGTAATATCACAAAATATGCATAAACTCTATATTTGTGTAGACTTACTAACTTAAAATCAGTCATTGCTAATTTGTATGTTGCGCAAGCGTTCTTCCTCTTATCGTCTCCCTTTCAGACCATCACATTTACCAATTTTTTGTAGTCTTTCATAAGTAAACATTGGGTTAAATACTAAATCTTGTAACCTTCTCGTCCGTGATAGAGCAACAAAAGTTAGACCAAGGCTTTCCTTCTCACCAATATCTACCATCACCGCTTTGTCAGAGAGTTAGTCCTCGACTTTTATGTATTGTAATTGCCCAACACAAAATAATTGGTAGTTGTGTTCACGACAAGAGGTTCCATTTGATGCTTTCCAATTTGATGTTATGGCGGAATAGGAATTATGTTGTTGCCTCACGAAAACTAGTGCTACGGTAATTATCAAAATCCACCATAATAGCAAAAGAGGTGAATCAAACGGTGACTTACAATTGCTTTGATAAACAATATCCACAACATGTCCATTGCTCCATTAACAAGTCCATTATGTGTGGCAAGATTAGCACGAAGCATAACACGTGCTCCAACGGATATACAAAGAAATTTCTCCAAACCTTTTGCTTGATCCGACTCGACTTTTGTAGCAATTTCACAATTGTTTTTGAAAATATTCGTACAATAGGTCTTTCAAGTTGAATCAACCAACGGATCATTTCGATGCCCCAAGAATCGAAACATGTTATCGTTAGGAGGCTCTTCAATAATTGAAGAATGCGTAAGAACATCGAAAAGTGGTATCTAAACCGACACACCATCTCGCTTTGTTGTCTTTTGTAGGCGCAAACAATATGTCCCACATTTAGAATGTCGATGACCCAATTTACTAAAGATGCATAATTATTATCATCCAAATCAAGATTCATTTCAGTGCAAGATGCGCATGCGAGGGTGTTCGCAAGATCGGAATAGACATGCCAACATCCGGATTTTCAAGACAAACAAGACGGTCAAAATATTCAATAATTCTATTTTGTCCTCTTCGGTTCTTGTAGACGATTAACATCGGGAGCATCTTTAAACCATAAAAACCATGAACATGACCACTTCCGCGATGTTGCCATTCAAAACGATACCAAAAATCAATCACGTCATATTCCTTTATGAAAAAATGTTTCAAGAAAAGATCAATTCTTGTTTGAAAGAACCATGAAACTACACATGGGTTCTCATTAAGTAACTTCGCTCGTCTCTTCCTTAAATCAATATCTGACAGAGTGCTAAGATTAATTGAAGGATCCAACAGGTCATACAACCGCCGTTGGAAGTCGGCCATGACTTAATGTAAAAAAAAAAGATTGTCGGTGCTCCTAATTGTTTTACCATTGCAGTTAATTCTTTCATTCTTGTATACCAATAAGCACGAGTTCCACGGATAGACTTGGCATAATACGATATACGGCCAGCAAGTCGTGTGTCACCAGAAGCAACCATATCTTGAATATCTTGTATAGACAACTCAAGATCGAAGGATTTTCTTTACATACACATCACCTAAAGAAAAGCGCGCCGCTCGAGATAGAATTCCAAGCAAAATATCGAAATCGTGAATCTTTAGCAAAACGTCCATCAAAATATTTTATCAAACATCGAAAGTATTCGGAAGGATTCACCTTTCTTGGACGAGCTTGTCTAAAATCTGCATTCCCATACGGAAATAAAAGTTGGAAAACCATTGAAATATATCCCGAGTGGAAAACTCATCAATAACTTTATTTGTCAAATGCATGTGAGCAATAGTATGATCGCCTCGCTACATGCAATGCCTTTGTATACATGCTTGTCGATTAGGTTGAGACCCTATAAAAATAGTCCCAATGAGATGAAACTCATCAATATGAACATTTTGGTTAACAATCTCGGGAGGCCCTCTATATCATCTTCAACAACATCCATCGATTGATTTTCATTTTGGAAGTTGTACATTATCTTCATGAGCATGAGGCGTATCTTCAGTACACCATCTTGGGTAATGTTTCTAATGAGATCTCGTCAATGGTTATGTCTCGATAATAAAGATGATTTTGTTTTAACCAAACCAATGCTTGTCGAACATACTCACGACGACGTCTGTGAAATTGTTTAATAGCATTTGCCTTGGTTCTATTCACAATCAATATCGCAGATAAGTCGTGAGGTTTAAGCGGTAAAGCGTCGAAGCAATTGAATTCACATCTTGAGCAAAGTTAATCACATTACCACTATATTTGTATTGTTGGCCTTTAACACGATACACCGGACATCATTGGGTGTGCTCTAGCAATAAGAATTTGCTCTAAATTGGTCATTCGTGACAACTCAATTGGAACGACACCGGGATCCATTATATTTTCTCAGCTTTGAACTTAAGCGGATTCAATCCACGCTGAGTCTCCCTTAAATAATGTGCACAAATTTACGAACTTTTAATGCCAGGGGAAACGAAATACGACGTGCGAGCAACCAACCCATATAAGTTCTTGAATAGATTTTCGAAAACATTGAAGCGATGAGAGAGTGTTAAAGGATGAGTCAAAGTATTTTCCTCGGAAGGTAGTTCTTCTACATGCATTGTTTGAAGATATTGCAATGCACCGTTGATCAACTATGAGTTTGCCGTTAACTAAAGTTCGACGAGCATTATCTATAACTCGCTCACATGCCCTTTGTGCAATTGTTTGTCGTATACACGCGCATGTTTTCGACGAATACCGTTTAGAACTCGTTCATTTGCTCGTTGCTCATCCATTTGTTGTTGACGAGATCGTTGTTTACGAGTAGTATTTGAAGCTCGTTTCGCTTGATCTTTGTTCACTAAATCGCCGCCTTCATAGAATCTTTTTTTCGACGCATTATCTATAGAAAGCTCATTTGCTCGTTGCTCAATAGTTCGCGCATGCGACGCGCTTTTCTGCGTCGCAAAGATCAATCACTGTCAGCACGTCGTCTTTCATTATGATTGCTTGGAGAATGTAATGATCCAACGCGCATTTTCTTTCAATAGGAATGATCAAAGAAGAGAATAAAGCACGCGAATCCGGGTTGCCGCACGCTTCCTTGTATTCACATGTGTGCGGTGTAGTTGTCAAATGGGGTTGTCATCCGAATATTATTAAGAGGCATGGCGAGAGAATTGAACGATGTAACGTCTTCAACGAATTGCACGCCGTGAGCGATTTCTGTGTCCTTCGGTTGCAAACACATCAATTGATGGCGCGAATTTCTACATCGATATTTGTATCGAAATTCTCCTTTTACGTCGTGTATAGAACTTACCAAAGTGAGTGCATGAAGGACCTACCGAGATAAAAAAAATTCATAAAAAATTAACTCATAAAATATAATATATCGATATTCGGTAATATAAATATAGAAATAAAAACACATATGATACCTAAGTGTTGGTAACGAATTTTTTTGCGAGTCTATAATTCCATCTTACAGACTTGTCGCCCATCATTGATGAAAATAATACTTCACCAATATTTTGCTTTTACTGACGATAATATACTTTACTAAAATGAGATACCATATTTGAATGATATAGCCTACATTTACTTAAAGATATTCAAATTTAGTGAAGTGAGATATGTATAATTAACATATTATTCATTAAGATGAGAAACAAAATATTTTCATAAATGCATGCTTTAAAAATTATAACAAATTGAATAATTAAGGTAATATACATATTTCACGTATTGAACATCAAGGTAACCAAAAAAAATATGCATTTTTGACAAAACCAATTGGTGGACGAAATAATATCGGGACATATTATTTGTTCACATAAATATTATTTTTTCATATTTATAATAACTATGAAAATTATTATATTCAATCAATCATATCTATTATATTAGTTTTAGATGCATCATACATTTGTTTCCAAAATTTTCATTTTGCATGCATCATACATTTATCTCCATGATTTATCAAATAATAATTCCTGTAGTCTTTTAACTGATTTCAGGAAATAAAATTAGGTTTAACGTAAAATTGTTATGAGAAAATTTTACTTGGAATGCACATTGTCTTTGAAAAATAACCAATTTTGCACAGTTCATTAGGCCAGAATAAAAAGAGAAAAAACTACTAAGGATTGAATTGTTGAAGTCAGAGACATGTTTGTATCACTGAGCCATCAAAACTTATCGATAGTCAACCAACTATTGGCTATTGGGAAAATTAAGAAATTTGTGATTTCATAAGGCAGCATCAGTTTTTCACTAAAGGACATTGTGTATGGAAGGTGGCAATTAAGCAGCAAGCCTCAGGGAGAAAGGGTAATCTCATGCTTATAATAACTATGTAATACAATATTGCCTTTAGTAGCTTCTTTGACTAACTATGAATCAAAAGACACAAGGCCGGAGGGTCTAGATTATGTTCACAATAAATAAATCAAGTGGGAATGCAATTGTTCTAGATTTTCAACAGATCACATATCAATGATATCATTTATCCTAGTAGCAACTAATAAGCATAATTCTGCAAATCACAAAGACGAAGCATCAATTCGAAAATCAGTACTTTGTACATGTGAATTATCAAACTAATGCAAGAAACAACAATTTTGGAAAAAATGAATTCAATGGAGCTAGAAGAGAGAACATGAACAGAATAAGGCTGGACGGAATCTTAGATCGATGTTGTGTTGAAATTAAATCATTCACAACAATGAAATTGAGTCGAAATCAATAAATTTAAAGCATGTTTTACACAAACAAATCGACATTACCTTCCAAGTTTGGTGATGAAGAAGATGACTTATAAAAACACGCAAGACAAGATAAAATTGGTGCAAGAGCTTCTCCTTCATGATAAATTTTCCCAATAATTAGTGCAGATTAATGAAAAACCTATAGCGACTTGTTGGTTCCTTCAAACGACCTTTGATATGGCGCTGGCTAAATAAACTAGTATACCGCTTCAACACGGTGGAATCCGACCGTAGGATCTATTATGAAATACAAAATTTGACAACTTTGCTCTATCTTCATTAATTTTGGATCCAAATCAATCACCATTGGATGAAGCAAGTGTATGGAAGGCAAATCAAAATCAAAATCAATTTTGGATCCAAATTAAAATATGACAAATAAACAAGACATACAAAAGGTGCAGGCATTTGGGCTCAACTAAAAGGCCGGACACAAAACCTTTTCATATAGGAAATTTGTTATAATACAACTTTCAAGTTCATGGGAAATTTGTTCTAATTCAATCGACATTGTTTACATATGATTACTCTAATTAATGACTAAATTATTTAGTCCAAAATTCACTTTCAAAAAAAAGTAATCTCAACAAAATCAAAATTTTCTATTTTCATTGATATTATGGAAACTTTAATCCACACTCATGAATGCCCAAAAATAACCAACAAATGCCATATAAGTTGAAGATATCAGAATCAAGTTCAATTTACGCTTGCAAATAGTTCATTAACACAAAGTCTATAGAATTAAAAGAAGAAGAAAGAGTATCTACCACATTGCAATGTGGAATTCATGCGATGAGAAAATAAATTGTGTTATGAATTCATGCAATAGACCCAAGCTAGCATGTAATGTCCATTAAGGTATATGTAGCAAGTATATATAGCATAGAATTTTTAGAATGTGAAGGTTTTCAACAATGACAACAACCTAAAATGTCGTTAATTAATTCATTGCCATGTCATTAATAAAGAGATAATTATTTTAGAAGTGCTTGCCATCATTCCCAACATTAAGCTAGCATGTAATGTCCAATGGAGACTAGAGTCACGGATAAGAGGTAGTTCAACATGTTAAATGGAAGTAAAGGAACAAGTCGAGCAAGAACACTTCGCTCAACCGGATGAGAAATTTGATTACATATATGTCCACTATATCAACGTCAAATTTAAACAATCCATTCAAATCGGACTAGCAATCAAAGATCACATCTAGTACAAGACATCGAATTTCATAGGATCAATTGGAAGAAGACATACAGACCTTGAATCCAAATATCCAAATTGCAATTGCAACTGCACAGAACTGCGGATAGTCTTCAACTTGGAAATGACAAATGACCTCCCAATCTATTCATTGTTGGATAGGGAAATAATAAAAACAAAATCTAATAGAAAAATATTTTTCTAGATGTTTGCCAGCTACTAATTTCCTCTTCCATTTCTATGCACTAAATGCCAAATTCTATGAAGCCACTGAAGTGAATTGTAATTGCAGTTAATGATTTGAAGACTGCTGAAAGCATTTGAAAGGATTTCAGTGGAAATGCAAATAAAGTTCAAGTAACTATACATGTTATCATCTACCCAGGAAACATTCAACCTCAAGGAACTTGTTACAGACTACCTACCTTCTAATGCCAAAATGACAGGAGTAGCCGTAGGGGCAACTGCACTGGATTTTGGTCCTGGGTATTTCACCGGTTCTAAAAGCAAGGGAAAACCATAAACAATCACATTCAAAAATTCAAGAGATATTGAAGAGAAAATTGCTGTTACGGAAGCAAGATTACCATCAAGAAACAACAATTTTGGAAAAATAAAAATAAATTCTACGGAGCTAGAAGAAGAGAACGGCGATAAGCCGATGTTGTAGTGAAATAAAATCATTCACAACAATCAAATCGAGTGCGAAATCAACATATAAAGCCTATTTTCACAGAAATAAATCTGACACTACCTTCCAAGTTTGATGATGAAGAAGTTGAGAAGAAATCACTGCAACTGAAGATAAATTGGTGCCGAGAAACCCTTAGCCGCTGTCCCTGTTCTATGAGTAGCCGCAGCCTTCCCTGTTGTAGGTATGACTTAAAACAGGCCTGGTTTCAATTAGTGGCTATTACACCCACCGATGAGGGTTGAGAAGAAGGAGAAAATCTGGAGAGGGGTTAACTGGAGACGATTGAGCGAGATGGAGGGGCTTCGTTCGGATTTTGCGGACGGATGGAGGGAGCAATTTTTTTGCAGACGTAGTGACGGACGGTAAATTTTTTTGTGCTTTTTGCTGCCACTGTAGCAGAGAACCTCCTTGCCAAACTTAAAAATTTAACTTGCAATCTCATTTTTAGTAAAAGATTTGGGTGGAGTAAATTTAACAAATGTTCATTGACTATTATCATTTGCAAAATAATTATAGAAGGATTATATTGAGGAGTAATGCTAATTAGATAACATCTTAGATCGAACGACAACCATTAAAAATATCAATTATGTCTTTGTAAATGGTGTATTTGACATTTTTTAATAATTGTCTACGTTGAGATTATGTCTTGTAAATAAGCGTATTTGATATTTTTAATAGTTGTCAAGTTTCGATTTAAGATGTTGTCCAATGAACATTACACTATATCCAATGGGTAAGTGATAATCTTGTCGCATTCATGTGACACATACATTGGATGAAAGTAGACAATTCATCCAATGACAAATGTCACATCGAATGTAAGCAAGATATCGAAATCGGAATCTTTGAAAACCCATCAAAATATTTTATCAAACAAATATTAAGGATTCACCTTTCGGGCGAGCTTGTCTAAAATTGCATTCCCCTGGAAATAAAGGAAAAACCGAAATATATCCCGGTGGAAAACTCATCAATAACTTTATTTGTAAATGCATGGAAAGTATGATTTCGCTACATTAAGCCCTTTTATACTGTTTGCGATTAGGTTGAGACCCAAAAAATAGTCCCAAAAGAAACTCTCAATAGAACATTTTGGTTAACAATCTCGGAGGCCCTATATTCTTCCAACATCCATGATTGATTTTCATTTGGAAGTTGTAATTATCTTCATGAGCATAGGGTATCTTGGTACACCATCTTTAATGTTTCTAATGAGATCTTCAATGGTTTGTCTCGATAATAAAGATGATTTTGTTTTAACCAAACCAATGCTTTCAACTACCAGACGCGAAATTGTTTAATAGCATTTCCGGGCTATTCCAATCAATATCCAGATAAGTCGGTGGTTTAACAGGGCGCAAATTGAATTACATCTTGAGCAAAGTTAATCACATTACCACTATATTTGTATTGTTGGCCTTTAACCGATACCGGACATCATTGTGCTCTAGCAATAAGAATTTGCTCTAAATTGGTCATTCGGAAATCAAACACGGGATCCATTATATTTTCCAAACTTAAGCGGATTCAATCACGGTCTCCTTAAATAATGGCAAAAACAACTTTTAATGCCGGAAACGAAATCGCGGGACCCCCAAAAGTTTTGAATAGATTTTCAAAACATTGAAGCAAGAGGAAAGGAAGTCAAAGTTTTTCCTTCAATCTTTGTTTGAAGATATTGCAAACGTTGATCAACATGAGTTTCCGTTAACAAAGTTAAACGACATTATCTATAATTCGTTAATCCCTTTGGCAATTGTTTGTCGCCGGCTTTTTTTAAAACGTTTAGAACTGTTCATTTGCTCGTTGCTCATCCTTTTTTGTTGGAGTCGTTTTTCGAGTAGTATTTGGCTCGGCCTTGATCTTTGTTCACCGCCCCTAAACTTTTCGCATTATCTAAGAAAGCTCATTTGCTCGTTCTCATGTTTCCGGGGTCCGCCGGCAAATCAATCACCTAGCCGTCGCCTTATGATTGCTTGGAAATGTAATGATCCAACGGCATTTTTCTTTCAATAGGAATGATCAAAGAGAAAAAGCGCGAACACCCGCTTTCCTTGTTCACGTTCGGTGGTCAAAAGGGGTTGTCATCAATAATTAGGCATGGCAAGGACGATGCGCTTCAACGATTTGCCGGGAATTTCTGTCCTTTGCAAACACTC
The DNA here is from genome assembly GCA_023638005.1 of Forsythia suspensa. Lineage (NCBI taxonomy): Eukaryota > Viridiplantae > Streptophyta > Magnoliopsida > Lamiales > Oleaceae > Forsythia > Forsythia suspensa. The sequence goes on along the minus strand of CM042664.1, from coordinate 13,129,157 downwards.
AATTGAGGCGAATTTCTACATCGATATTTGTATGAAATTCTTTTTACGCGGATAGAACTTACCAAAGTGAGTGCGGAAGGACCCCTAAAAAATTCATAAAAAAATTAACTCTAAAATATAATATATCGATATTGGTAATATAAATATAGAAATAAAAACACATATGATACCAAGTGTTGGGGAAATTTTTTGCCAATTTCCATCTTTAATTTCAATTTGATGAAAATAATACTTCAATATTTTGCTTTTTACGAAATATACTTTACTAAAATGAGATACCATATTTGAATGATATACTACATTTCGAAAGATATTCAAATTTAGTGAAGTGAGATATGTGTATAATTAAATATTATTCATTAAGATGAGAAACAAAATATTTTCATAAATGCATGCTTTAAAAATTATAACAAATTGAATAATTAAGGTAATATACATATTTCACGTATTGAACATCAAGGTAACCAAAAAATACATTTTTGACAAAACCAAGGGGGAAATAATATCGGACATATTTTTTTACATAAATATTTTTTTCATATTTATAATAACTATGAAAATTATTATATTCAATCAATCATATCTATTATATTAGTTTTAGATGCATCATACATTTGTTTCCAAAATTTTCATTTTGCATGCATCATACATTTATCTCCATGATTTATCAAATAATAATTTGTAGTCTTTTAACTGATTTCAGGAAATAAAATTAGGTTTAACGAAAATTGTTATGAGAAAATTTTACTTGGAATGCACATTGTCTTTGAAAATAACCAATTTGCACAGTTCATTAGGCCAGAATAAAAAAAAAAACTACTAATTGAATTGTTGAAGTCAGAGACATGTTTGTATCACTGAGCCATCAAAACTTATCGATAGTCAACCAACTATTGGCTATTGGGAAAATTAAAAATTTGTGATTTCATAAGGCAGCATCAGTTTTCCTAAAGGACATTGTGTATGGAAGGTGGCAATTAAGCAGCAAGCCTCAGGGAGAAAGGGTAATCTCATGCTTATAATAACTATGTTAAATATTGTTTAGTAGCTTCTTTGACTAACTATGAATCAAAAACACAAGGCCGGAGGGTCTAGATTATGTTCCTAAATAAATCAAGGGGAATGCAATTGTTCTAGATTTTCAACAGATCACATATCAATGATATCATTTATCCTAGTAGCAACTAATAAGCATAATTCGCAAATCACAAAGCAAGCATCAATTGAAAATCAGTACTTTGTTGTAATTATCAAACTAATGCATGAAGACTGAGAAAAATAAAAGAAAACAGGTAAACATATAATAGTGAAATTCATCTGGTATCATATGCAATTCGAAAACATCTTTATCACCTTTAAGGCAGTCAGAGCATATACCCAAAGAATGCATGAAGACTGGAAACATCATTATCATAAGTAATTATTGGCTTCAATCCCAATTAAATCAGAAACTACTGCGAAATATGTTTCATCATAACAGTGAAGATGACAATTAAATTGAGAAAGAAATATCTACCTTCTCAACTAAGTGTTCATTTGGGTGACAGCATTGCTTGAGGTTCCAATGAGCTGACCCAAAACATCAAGTCTCTGCACTTTAACAATTTATTTTGTAATGACCTATTGGTGTTATAAGAGACATTACAAACATTTTTCCACCTTTGCTCATCTATGCAATCCAGAAAGAATCCCTATCTCTACATTTGTGTCAGCAAGCAGTTAACTAATTAACACTTCTCAAACAATATTTGCATTTTTCGACATGACCAATTGATAATGATTGAACAATATTTATAAGCACAGAATTCATGGGTGGGTTGAGAAGAATGATGATTGATTAAGATAGGGTTTTACAGGGTTGGGGAGGATGAGAAAAATCTGCAGAACTAATTCATATATATAATGAATTTCGAAATCTAATTATAATACAAAAATCCAAATTTGTCCAATTAAAACAATATTTATAAGCACATAATTCATAGAATCTGGAGACCTAATTCATATAATGAATGTTGAAATCTAATTATAATAAAAAATCCAAAAGTGTCCAGTTAGAACAATATTTGTAAGCACAGAATTCATGGAATAGAGACGTGGGTCGGTGATTATTGACCTGATCGAAGATATCGCCGGTGAAGATTAGCCGTCAATCGGAGAGGGAGCAGTCTCCTACACGATTAAACAGGTTCGAGGATCTGAGAAAATGTGGAGATTAAACAGGCACAGAGAGAGAGACGCGGTTTAGAGAGAGAGAGAGAGAGAGAGAGAGAGCGATTGAGAGAGGAGCTCACCGTTGTTAGTCTCTGCACGATTGAGAGAGAAAGCGAGCGATCGAGAGGGAGAGAGCAACTTTTGAGAAGGAGATAGAATTTATTGTGAAGACGTACTGACGGAGAACAAGTGCCTTTTTTTTTTTACCTTGAGCAGGAGAAACTTCTGCCACGGTGATAAAACGGAAGTGCCAAACTTAAAAATTTAACTTGCAATCTCAATTTTTAGTAAAAGATTTGGTGGAGAATTATAAATGTTATCGACGACATTATTTGCAAAAGAATTATAGAAGACGAGAAGTTTAGAGTATGCTAATTGATAACATTCAGATTGAATTCTTGATAACCAAGTTAAAAATAATTATAAATTTTGCATGTATATTTGACATTTTTAATAGTTGTCTAAGTTGAGATTATGTCTTGTAAATAGCGATTGATATTTTAACAATCAAGCTGACGGGCATACGTCTAAACGTAACATCACACCATATCCAAACGGGTAAAGATAATATTGTTCATTATTCAACGCGACACTCTTTGTCATTGACGAAGAGACATCTATCAATAGACAATGTCACATCAATTTAGCAAAAGAGGTCACCATGGGAGTACGATCATTTGCTTAATATTTACCGATAAGTACGCCATGGCGCACTTATTTTCGACCTTTGAATTAATCATACTTATAACTGGCCATATAGCTGCTTTTCTACTTAATCTTAGTCTATTATTGTTCTATTTCGGGGCTTTAATGCTGTGTTTAACAATTGGGTAAGACTGACAAAAATAGCAACAAATTAGAAGATATCTCATAAGTTCTGGGGACCTAATCGCACTTCAAGCATCGCAAAGTTTAAGGACTAAATTTGGGAGAGGAAACTTGAATGATCAAATATGGAGATTACGTAAAGTTCGAGGATTGATGAAGACAATATTAAAGCTTGACGACTAAAATGGACTAAGATCGAAGTGTGGGACCAAACATAAAGTTTCTTTGGGATAAAGATCGGAATCATGCAATTAAAAACTAAAGTCAACGGAAGAAGTATATATATAGAAGCTTGGGGACCGTGGAGTGCAACATATTGAACACACCTTCAAGTATCTAGCCACCGTTATGCAGAAATCGTGGCTCAGAACCGATTTGACCACAATGCGGCAATACGCGGCCTCGCGTCTGCCCCGGGTTAGTTACTTTTTTTAGCTTATTTTTAATTCTAGTATAAGTCTTTTTTTCGTCTTTGCACGGGTTGGCAGTTTCAAAAACTAGTAAAAACACTATAGAAAATAATTAAAAGCTAGGTCAAAAACAAGTGGATTTATGGGATTTATGACAGTCAAATCAAGAGAACATTTGTTAAACAAGAGAATACAAATCACTTGGCGACCAAGAACTCTTTCAAGATTTCTCTCCTAAATCCATGCCGGTTTTATTAATTCTTTTCTTTTAGTTCACTGTTCTTTAAGTTTCCTTAGCCGGCGTAGACGTACGTAAACTTTGCTTTAATTAATTGATTATTTAGCTATTTGTTTAATTCCTTTTAGAGCTTTTAATGTTCATGGTTCGTTTGTTAGATTAATTAAACAAAATTTTTCATTCTTAAATATCATGTATTTGATAGTTAGATATTGATTTAATTAATCCATGCTTGATGCTTAAACATGTTTCTATTAATTGCTTTGATTTTTCAGCCATCTTTTATTCTAAAATTGGATACATAGAATGTTTAGAGATTCTTTCGATTTTTGTCTTCTTTCAATCGAATCTCGATACAAAAAAACGCCAAGAGTTGTTTGCTCGGGGCGATATGAGCCTATATTTGATTTTTCTTCTTCTGGACTTAATCGATAAATCTTTCCGGACACAATAGATTGATTTCAGGTATTAAGTGTTTTGGAAATTAATCAATAATTAGATAATTGCCACGTTAAACAACGGTACATTCCTTCAAACCCTTTGTGATTTTACACACTTGATTCTTTAATTCAATTTAATCGTTTTAGCATAATCAGTTATTCTTTAAATTAAATAAATTAATAAAAATCTTTTCACCTAACTAGCATGGGGAATAATAGCTAATTTAGAATAAACGAATACAGTTAGAAGTCATGAGATCGACTCCTGCTATTACTTTTTTATCGCCGATCCGAAGGCACAAAACAACACGAGGGACAAGTGAAAAGAACGAAGAGATTTTTCGCGGCCGCCATCAACGAGCGAGACGGGAGATCACCAGCCATCATGAGCGCAGGTCGAGGACATAATGAGCGACGAATCATGTGACGACAGAGGCTCTGACAACTCCGGGGAACCAGTAAGCTGGTTCTAGAATGATATTTTCATAGATTCATACACTTCAGTGGAAGTAATTAAACTTGACATCAAATTTTTGGGCACCATGCTGTCGGGGATCACAAGGGCTCGGGCGTTAATTTAATCTCATTTAATTTATTTCGCGATTAGTTATACTTTTAGGATTTTATTTTATCTATTTTAAATAAACCCACAACATTTCACGCAGACGCTTTATTGTAGATCTCTAGAACCCTTTAGCTAGAACATTCTGTATAGTGAACACGAAAGAACTTTTCACCGTGAGAAAACAACCCAACAATCTATAAATAAGATTCAAGAAACCGAGGCCATAAATCGCCATGGGTGATGAAATTGAGAGTAGACCTTTAGAGACTATTTTAGTCCATTCGCTAATTTGAGCACCCCATGCATACAATACCCAGTTGGTGTAACTCTAGGAATTTTGAGCTAAAATCGAGAAGTTTAATGCCTCTTCATCTTCTATATGGTTTAGATAGAAGACTTTATAATCATCCTGGCTGTATTTTACGTCCGAGTGGTATATTTAAATTTGTGAATGCTTTCTCTGAGAAGCACACAATTTAACCATTTCCTTTTTCTCTGGAAGATAGATTTAGATTGGCGGTTTAACATTACATGCTAAATAGTATTACATCTTGGGAACAATGGTTGCTTAACTTTGAATAAATATTTCATGTTCACAAAAACTAACAACGCTATCTCATAGTGAAAATTTTAGTAGTTTGTGCAACAGAGGATCAAGAACTATCTGTGAAACTCGTGAGAGATCTAATGGCTTTTAAGAAATGTCCACATCACTAAGCATAGGAAAACAGTACTTATGCCAATATTTTTTGAGGGACTCACTAACACACATTCAAGAGTAGTTCAAGGCAATGAGCCATGAAGAGCTTACGCCCAAGAACGTAAGCAAGGTAATTTCCTGTTTCTTTCAAAAAGCAGTCGACAATTTACAGTCAGCGTGAGTCCGGTCTTCTAGAACCTAACCAACTAAAAGAGGAATTTATCTGATTCAAGAAAATAGCATCCGGAATCTCAAATCAAAGAAATCAAATGTACGATAGAAAGATATTTTCTCGCAAGTCAATTACCCATTCATGTACCTAACAGCTTCCATCAGAGCCAAGTATGCACCCACCAAGTGAATGCCCTCAACATGATGGAGGAAACCTCTTCACAACTTACTCAAATGATACATAACCTGTGACGGAGGGACTGCATTTACTTTCTCTTTGGTCATAATTGGTGTTCAACTGTGAATACGACAAAAGTCGTGCCCCCAAGAAGTTACTCAACAATTCAATCAAAATTTTTCACAAACCAAACCATGGGAAGAGGCAATTCAAAAATCGTCAAAGTCTACACAAGTCCAGGCAGAACACCAAAATCACACCATTATCGAAACTGCAAGAACGGCACGCTGCGACCAGCTTTAACTCACAAAAATAAATCTATTCTAATATGGAAAATATGACGTGACACTTGCTTCATCAAGACAACAACTAAGTAACAACCATTATGAAAGGAAAGTTTCCTACGCCTATTTCCAATCCCTATGAGTGCACAATGGGACTCTATCTAAGAACCAACATGTAAGAGGGTTAAACTGATTACGATTTCGAGATTTGTCAAACTGCTTCGACAACAAAGCGGATATCTCAAAGCAAAACACATCTTCAAATTCAATTTCTCCGTGTAACGTCTCCCAACTCGATGATTCAACTCCAATAAGCTCCTCAAGAAGACAATGAATATCCCACATTCCAAAGTCCATTTATCAGAAAGTCACAAAGACAAAGTAAGGGAAATTCTATCATCAAGGTACGTATGGAAATCTTCAAACTGGTAAGTATAAATATTCTTTTATTTGATGCTATTAAGTAAAAGACCTCATGAGCTAAGTTCTTCAAAGATCTATGTACTAACAAGAGACAACTACATATGGGCAAAAGGCATTTTTAATCCAATAAAGCTAGCTTTATAATTCAAAGCAAATAACACCTCCAAAATTTGAAGATCCGTGTTGGTCTACCATCTCATGCATCTTAGGAAACCATAAACCGAGAAAGTTTTGCTAGATTTAAGAGCTTGAAAGTTAACCTTCTTCCTTACCTCGCATATGCAACTTCACAAAGCGCGGTTAAAACCAAAGACTACGATTTTGAAGCTAAACCTATTTATGCATCCAGAAAGCACTTTGAGAATTGTAGATGATGCATTTGATACTGTGCTGACAAGTTTTATTTTCTTCATGATTTTATTGTACTTGATACTCAAATCGAAGCACGCAGACTCTACAAACATATTCTTGTATTTTTTGCACGCCCTTTTCTAGCAACATCTAATGTTATTATTAATTGCGTGAATGGAGCTACAAATTGCCTTTGGCAACACGACAATCGAATTAATGTTTTCACTGTCACCAAGAAACTATATGAAATGAGATGTCATGTAATGTTAATATGATGTGGGGTTACTAGTTGATAACCTTTGGATTCAACTAATTCAAGGATGCTTTAATGATGTGTTTAACTCATTTCGTTCAAATTTTGATGTTTATAAGGTTAGTAATGAAACACGCTGAAATACCCTATTGCGGATACAACTAAACGGGAGATGTAAAATTGAACCACTTCCAATAAAGTTGAAGAACATCCCATCAGCTCAACAACCACCCAAAATTAGAGCTAAAGTATTGCTCGATACTTGCGCAGATGGCATTCTGGGGAGAGAGGCCAACACTTTACCGTAATTATCTCTTACGCCTTGATGATGCACAAAAGGTAAGTTGTTAGGTGTTTTAATCGAACATAAAGAGGCGCTAGGATGGACCATTCTTTGGTATAATAGGTATAAACCGTAGATTGTATGCATTATATTCATCTTGAGGAGAATTCTAGGTCTACTAGAGAGATGCAACGAGGTTAAATCCTAACATAAAGGATGTAGTGAGAATTGAAGTGTTGAAATTACTAGATGCTGGAATTATTTATCCTATCTCCGATAGCAAATGGGTAAGTCCTGTGCATGTTGTCCCAAAAAAATCGGGTATCACAGTAGTTACTAATATAAACAATGAATTGGTTCTAACTAGAGTAACTACAGGCTGACGTGTTTGCATTGACTATAAGAAATTGAACTTAGTCACTAGAAAAGATCACTTCTCCCTTCCTTTCATTGATCAAATGCTTGATAGAATAGCAAGGCATGATTATTATTGTTTCTTAGATGCTTATTCGGTTATAATCAAATTCCATAGCTCGGAAGATCAAGAGAAAACTACTTTCACTTGTCCTTTTGGAACCTCTGCATATAGAAGAATGCCATTTGGTTTGTATAATGCACCTGCTACTTTTCAAAGATGCATGCTTAGTATATTTTTTGACATGGTTGAGAGGTTTCTTGAAGTATTCATGGATGATTTTTCTGTATATGGAGACTCGTTTGATGAATGTTTGTGCCATCTAACCTTAGTTTTGCAGAGATGTGAAGAAAAGAATTTAGTGCTAAATTGTAAAAATGTCACTTCATGGTGAAACAAGGTATTGTTCTTGGTCACATTGTCTCTAGTAGTAGTATTGAAGTTGACAAGGCCAAAGTTGATCAGATTCTAATCTTCCACCCAAAATCGTGAAAGAAGTAAGATCATTCCTTGGGCATCTGGTTTTATAGACGATTCATTCAAGACTTTAGTAAAATCTCTAGACCCTTATACAATTTACTTGTTAAGAATGTACCTTTTGTCTTTAATGATTCTTGCTTAGAAGCTTTTGAAAAATTAAAACATTGTTGACCACGCACCTATCATTCGACCACCGATTGGAATTTGCCTTATGAACTCATGTGTGATGCATCCGATTATGCTATAGTACGCTTTAGGACGTAGATTAGATCTGTTTCATTATTTACTATGCTAGTAGAACTCTTAACGATGCACAATTGAATTATTCTACTACGAGAAAGAAATACTAGCGATTATATTTGCATTATATAAATTTTGATCTTATCTTGTAGGGTGTAAAGTAATTATTTTTCCGACCATGTCGCCTCAAATATCTTCTCACTAAAAAGATGCTAAACCAAGGTTGATTCGTGGATTTTACTTTTGCAGAATTTGACATTGAATTTAGAGATAAAAGGGTTCAAAATGTTGTAGCTAACCACTTATCTCGTGATTGTGCTTGATTCAGACAGAAACACTACCGTTAAATGGTTGTTTCGGATGAACAACTCATGAATGTTGATGTTGCCCTGGTTTGCTTGACATAGTTAATTATCTTGTTGTGCCAACTTCCCGAACATTGGACTAAACAAGATAGAACTAAGTTCCTAGTTGAAGTGATAAATTTTTTGGGATGATCCTTATTTGTTTAAATACTGCTCGATCAAATTATAAGGAGATGTGTCCCGTAGTGAATTCCATGATGTTATATCATTCATCATGACCACGCTTTGGAGGCTTGTCATGTTAAGCAAAAAGACTACTTCAAATTTTGCAATGTGGTTTTTATCGGCCTACTCTTTTCGCGACACTCATGTTTTCTGCTCTCTTCACGCGATAAAAAGTTAACTACGGCAGTATTTCAAAACCAAACATGATACCGCTGCATCCTATTCTCTCGAGTCGAGATCTTCGACAATCGGGGATTGACTTATGGGACCTTCCTCCATCATTTGGCCATTCATACATGTCAAGTGTCGACATGTCGTCGTGGTCAAGGCAATTCTATGTAGGGCTATGAGAATTAATTAATAATTAGATAATTGCCGTTAGCAACAATGGTGGATTCGAAACGGCCGTATTTTACACGACTCGATTCTTCAATTTAATTGTTTTAGCGTAATTAGTTATTCTTTAAATTAAATAAATTCAACAAAAATCTTTTTCGACTCAACTAGTATAGAATAATAGTTAATTTAGATTAAATTAAACCTTCATCATAGCATAGTCGTAGAGATCGACTAAATTTACTACTTTTCTAAGTCGCCGGATCCAAAAGCTACAATATAAAACAAAACGATGAGAGGACGAGGGAAAAGGAACGAAGAGACTTTTCAGGTCAGCCATCGTAACGAGCGTGAGATGAGGCCAGATTCGAGCCAGTGCGGGAGCGGCGAGTTGAGGAGCGAATACAATGAGTTTATGAACACCAAAGGGACGATAGAGGCTGGACAATCTCTAGGGAAGTTAGTGCTTATCTCCGAATGATATTTTCAATAGATTCATACACTTATGAGTTAATTAAAATTTGACATCAAATTTTTGGCATCATGTCTTGTGGATGCATCACGAAGGTTAATTTCATCTTATTTAATTTTATTTCTTGATTGGTTATAATTTCTGGATTTTATTTGTTTTATATAAAAATAAATAAATAACGTTTCATTGTGCATGCTTAGTTGTAGATCTCTAGAACTTAAGCTAGAACATCTAGATAGTGAAGTAGAAAGAACTTTTCACCAACGCAAAACGTGTCACCAATCTAGATACAATTGAAGGAACCAGAGCGATAATAGCTATGGGTGATGAAATTGAGGAGAGACCTTTTAGGGACTATTTTAGTCCATTAGCTAATTTGAGCACCTCATGTATACAATACCGAGGTAAGCAACTTTAGAATTTTCGAAGCTTAAACCAAGGTGTGTGTCGCCTTCCATCTTTCTATGGTTTAGATAAGAAGAACCTTATAATCATCTACTACTTGATTTTTATCTTGTATGTGCAGACATTTAATATGAGAACATTTATACGATAATGTTAAACTGCCGATCATTTCATTTTCTTCAGAAAGATAGATCTAGATCATGGTTTTAATACGTTACACCGCTAATAGTATTACTTCTGGAGAACAAATGGTTGCTAAATTTTGAATAAATACTTTCCCTGCTTCACAAAACCATCGCTATTCGCATGGAAATTTTAGGCTTTGTGCAGAGAGAGCGAAGAACCATTCTATGAAACTTGGGAGAGATTCAACGAGCTTTTTATGAGAAATGTCCACATCATGGTTATGAAAATGGCATTTATGCCGATATTTTTTGGAGGATTACTACCACATATTCAAGAATGGTTGATGGGCACAAGCGGTGAAGAGCTTATGTCTAAGAATGTTCACAGAGATCCGAGCTTCTTTAATGCTGCATCGACAATTACAGCAATGAGTCGATCCTCTAGAACTCGAACTAAAAGAAAAGGGGAATAAATGAGATCATGGCAGTGATGAACCTAACTCGTAAATCAAAGAACTCAAATGCATGATAGAAGAGCATTTCATAAGTTGACCCCAATGTAGACTAATAGTCCTATAGAGCCGAAGCATGTCTTGATCAAGCTAATGCCCTCAACATGATGAGGAAATAGCACACAATCACTTATTCAAACACATACAACCCGGGATGGAGGGACCATCCCAATTTGTCTTGGTCACGGGGTGTTCAAGCGGGATAGTACGACGAGGTCGGCCCCTCGGCAACCTACTAGACAATTCAACCAAAATTTTTCACAAACCAAAACCATGGGAAGAAGCAATTCAAAATCCTTGATAAATCTACACAAGCTGCATTAGAGCATCAAAATCACACCATTACCGAGGTTAAGAAGGAAATGCACTGCTATCAGCGAGAACTCGCGGCACAATCCGTCTCCAATATGGAGAACATGACGGGATAATGCTTGGCTTCATCAAGTCAACAGATTGGCAACAACTATCGAGAAAGGTAAATTTCTAGTTCGGCCGTTTCCTAATCCTAAAGGAGTACAATATTGGGACCGATTCAAGCAACCAACATGAAGAGGCTAAATCCATCATGACTTTGAGACTTGTCAATTGTTTGACAACAAAGTGGATCTTCAAAGCAAAACACATCTCAACCAATTTCTCCGGGTAATACCTCAACTGATGATTCATTCTAGGAAGCTCCCAAAGAGACGATGAGCCATCCTACATTCCAAAAGCCCCATTTCTCGAGTTAACAAAGATAAAGTAAGGTAGTTCTATCAATGACATGATGGAAATCTTCAAGCGTGTAAGTATAAATATTCTTTTATTTGAGTGCTATTAGCAAGTTCACCTTATGCTAAATTTTTGAAGGACCTATGTACTAAAAGAGACAATTACATGTGCATAAAAAGACATTTTCAAGCAATGCAGTGTTAGCTCTATAATTCAAAACAACTCCCTCAAAATTTAAAAGATCCGAGTTGTTCTACTATCTCATGCATCATAGAAACCATAAAATTGAGAGAAAGCTTTGCTAGATTTAGGAGCTAGTGTCAATCTTCTTCCTTACTACGTACATACATGCAACTTGGGCTAGGCGGAGTTAAAACCAACATCATTATTTTACAACTTGTCGATAGATGCCCGTGAAAGCACCAAGTAGAATTGTAGAAAATGTTTTGTCATGTTGACAAGTTTTATTTCTTGTTGATTTTATTGTACTTGATACTCTGACACATACGAGACTCTACTAAGCATATTCCTGTGATTTTTGGTGCGTCCTTTTCTGCAACATCTAATCGCGTAATTAATTGCAGGAATGGAGTCGTCACGGTATCTTTTGGCAACATGACAATTGAATTAAATGTTTTCGATGTCAACAAGCAACCACATGACAATGAGGATGTTGCTAATGTTAATATGATAGAAGCATTAGTTGATAACTCTTTTGATTCAACTAATTTTGATGATGCTTTAATGATGTGTTTAACTCGTTTTGGTTCAAATTTTGATCTTGATGAGTGCTATAAATGAAATGAATACTTTGCTTAGTCAATACATCATGGATACAACTAAATGGAGACAGGAAAATTGAACACTTCCAATAAGTGAGAAGAAGAACATCCTGATGGTTCAACAACCACCAAAATTAGAGCTTAAAAGCATTGCGACACTACGGCATGCATGCATTCTTAGGAGAGCCAACCACTTACACCAGTAATTATCTACTTACTTGATGATGCACAAAAAGGTAAGTTGTTAGGTGTTTTAGCTGAACATAAGAGGTGCTAGGATGGACTATTCTTTGGTATAATAGGTATAAATCACTGTAGATTGTATGCATTATATTCATCTTGAGGAGAATTCTAGGTCTGCCAGAGAGATGCGTAGGTTAAATCTAACATAAAGGATGTAGTGAGAATTGAAGTCTTTGAAATTACTAGATCTTGGGATTATTTATCCCTATCTCCGATAGCAAATGGGTAAGTCCTGCATGCATGTTGTCCCAAAAAAAATTAGGTATCACAATGAGTTACTAATATAAACAATGAATTGGTTCCAACTAGAGTAACTCATGTGTCATGTGGTTTGCAGTGACTATAGGAAATTGAACTTAGTCGCTAGAAAAGATCACTTCTCTCTTCCATTCATTGATCCTTGCTTGATAGAATAGAAGGGCATGATTATTATTGTTTCTTAGATGATTATTCGGGTTATAATCAAATTCCATAGTTCCGTAAGATCGAGAAAACTACTTTCACTTGTCCTTTTGGAACCTTGAGCATATAGAAGAATGTGCGTTTTGGTTTGTATAATGCATACTACTGCTTTTCAAAGATGCATGCTTAGTATATTTTTGAGCGACATGGTTGAGAGGTTTCTTGAAGTGTTCATAGATGATTTTTCTCAGTATATGGAGACTGCGTTTTGATGAATGTTTGCTCCATCTAACCTTAGTTTTTGCGAGAGATGTGAAGAAAAGAATTTAGTGCTAAATTGTAAAAAATGTCACTTCATGGTGAAACAAGGTATTGTTCTTGGTCACATTGTCTCTAGTAGTAGTATTGAGTTGACAAGGCCAAACTTGATCTTATATCAATCTTCCACCTCAAAATCGGGGCCAAAAAGTAAGATCATTCTTGGGCATCTTTGGTTTTATAGGCGATTCATTGAAGACTTTAGTAAAATCTCTAGACCCTTATACAATTTACTTGTTAAGAATGTACCTTTGTCTTTAATGATTCTTGCTTAGAAGCTTTTGAAAATTAAAAACATTGTTGACTAATTTGCACTTGTCATTCGACCACCTTATTGGAATTTGCCCTTTTGAACTCATGTATGAGTGCATCTCGATTTATGCTATAGGCGCAGAGTTTAGGACAGGAGATTAGATCAGTTACCTTACATTTATTTACTATGCTAGTAGAACTCTTAACGATGCACAATTGAATTATTCTACTACGAGAGAAAGAAATACTAGCGATTATATTTGCATTATATAAATTTTGATCTTATCTTATAGGGTGTAAAGTAATTATTTTTTAAATATGCTGCCTCAAATATCTTCTCGAGAAAAAGATGCTAAACCAAGGTTGATTAAATTGGATTTTGCTTTTGCGAGAATTTGACTTTAATTTGAGATAAAAGAGTTTGAAAATGTTGTGGCCGACAACTTATCTCGAATGACATGCTTGATTATCATACGGAAAACATCTACCGTTAAATGAGTTTTTCGGATGAACAACTCATGAATGTTGATGTTGCCCTCCCGGTTTCTTGATATAGTTAATTATTCATTACAGAGCCAACTTCCCTCGAACATGGACTAAACAAGTTAGAACTAAGTTCTAATTCTAAGTGAGAAATTTCTTTTAGGATGATACTTGTTTGTTTTAAATATTGTCTTTGATCAAATTATAAGGAGATGTGTGTCCCAGTGAATTCAGCACAATGTTATATCATTCTCGTCATGACCACGCTTGGAGAGCCATTTCGATGCTAAAAAGACTACTTCTAAAATTTTGCAATGTGGTTTTCCTATTTGCCTACTTTTTTCGCATGACACTCATGTTTCTTTTGCTTCATATGACGTGTGTCATTGCGCATGGGTAGCTTCAAAACCAAAGCATGATACCGCTTAATCCTATTCTGCGTAGTTGAGGATCTTTGATGCTCACGGGATTGATTTTATGGGACCTTTTCCTCCATCATTTGGCTATCTATACATATTAGTTGGTGTCGATTATGTTTCCAAGTGGTCAAGAGCAATTCCATGTGTAGGCTAATGATCTTAAAATTGTAGTGGCATTTTGTAAAGCAACATCTCTCTCGCTTTGGCACTCCACGAGCCATTATTAGTGATGGTGGATCTCCTTACATGTCGTATTTCCAAACCCTTCTAGCTAAAGTACTCCATCACTTTGAGTTTGCCACTCCATATTACCCACAAAGCTAAGCGGTCGGTGGATGTTTCAAGTCGGGAATTGCATATTTTGGAGAAAAAATAGGTTCGACTGGTAGAAAGATTGGTCTCTACAACTTACTCGATGCATATAGGAGCGACAGCCTTTTTAAGCGCTCATTGGAATGTCCCCTTATGAGACTGGTGTATGGGAAGCATGTCACCCACCGGTTGAGCTGGAGCATTCGAGCTTGTGGGCCATTAAAAATTCAATTTTGATATCATGAGGAAGCGAGGGTGAAAAGGAAAGTGCAGCTAAGCGAACTTGAGGAGATTCGAAACTTGACGCCTGAGAATGCAAAGATCTACAAGCAAAGAATGAGGGTCTTTCATGACAAGCACATAGTCGAAAATCATTCAATCCGAGTTGAAAGTACTATTATATAATTCTCGCTGCATTTATTTCCGGTGTAAGTTGACGTTCTAGATGGTTGGGCCCTTTTATTGCTCATACCGTTTATCTCCATGGAGTCGCTTGAAGTTGAAAAACTCCAAAAATGGTATTTTTAAAGTTAATGGCCAAAGATTAAAACCATATTTGAGTTTGTGGAGTGGGATGTGGAGATGGGTGGGAGTGGGAGTGGGAGTGGGAGTGGGAGGGGGGGAGGAGGGAAGAAAGTGATTTGGGTGATCCTACCCATCCATCTTAAACCTCCATTAAACGAAAAAAAAATAACAAAAATAAAATAAAAATAAAAAAACATTTTTTGTGTTTTCTCTATTTTTAGGACCTCGCAGTATTACAAACGATCTTCGAGGGTGCACAAGGAGTTCAAGCGGACATCGGCCGGCCTGGATCCATCTTCTCCACATTTTCTCTCCGGAGAGTAACCCACATTTTCCTCCTTTTTATTTGCTTTATTTTATTCTTACATTGAGGACAATGTACAGTCCTTGTTTGGGGTGGGATAAAAAGTCAAGATACTTATTTGTCTTTTAAATTGCTTATCACTCTGATGCCGTATAAGCGTAAGTAGTTTTTATCTGCTTAAAAAACAAAAATATTTATTACGTGTAAAAAAGAAGAATAAATAAAAAAAAACAAATATTTTAGTAGTTTATTTGTCGATTCATTGTTGAATATCCTAACGCCAATGATGATATCTATTCAAATTCGAGCACATTTTTAGTAGAATATTAGAGCAACACTTGAACTTGTTCTTTTATCTAAGAACTTATCCATGTTAGACACGATTAATGAAGCATATAGCCACTATTGACTTATCGTTTATTGGAAACATGACGAGTGTTTGTGTTGATATTGTTGATTTGAGTATCATTATGAAAATTCCGTTTCCACATCCTTAAACTAGTGACCAAAGCTGTTTTGATAACGGTTTGGGGTGTTAAAGATTACTACTTTTTTACGAGAATGTTGATGGTTTGGGTTTTCTAGGTCTCATATTTGGTTGAATAGGTTATAGTCATGAGGAGATCTAAATGAAATACTACTCATTCAGTCGATAAAATAAAATAAAATATATGACTCGCGTGCAATTAAGTCTCATTGGGTATTCTTAAGCGGTGCCCTATGGTTATGTCGACTTGGGAGCCATCGCCCAAAGCTCATTACGAGTCATATATAAAAAAAAAGAAAAAAAGAAATTTGGTAAATATATATATATATATATATATATATATATATATACATCTTCACTTCTCTATTAGTCCAGCAGGATACGAGCAATTAAGTCTCGTTAGGATATTTCAAAAACCTGGGTGCCCTATAGTCATCGACTTAGGAGTCATCGACCCAAAGCTTGCTATAAGGGTCACATAGAAAGCTAGTGAAAGAAAAGTATTGCACAAGATGTGAGACTATTAACATGAGTAGCATAATAAAAAAAGTAGAAGTGCTTTCAATGAGATTGCTGGGTTAGAACCTCAAAGGCGAAGATGAGAATTTTAGAAATCACTCACCATCATAATTCTAAGAATACAAGTTCTAAGTTTTACCACTTTTGTTGAAAAAGCATTGTGATGATCAATATAAACCACATTTCGCTAGAACACCTCTAGATTTGAGAGAAAAACATTAGAAGTGTGATATTTTACAAGAGGTGTAAGGAATAAATAACTAAAAAGGTTCGAGATTGCTAAAATATCAATAACACAATATTGGTCATGGTCAATACATGTATAAGTTTAATTTTTATTATTCACACACAACGCAAAAGGTTTGAGCATCGGATAAGTGAAAATTTTTTGTGTTGTTGTTAATATCCTTCTAACAATGTTGCTTTTAATTTTGAACTTGAGGCATATGGTAAGGAATTTAACATTGACTAATTCTTCCGTTGATTCTATTAGCTTAGTTTAAATTTATATTCTAGTTTTGTTTTTGTTAGAGTGATCTAACAAATGTTTAGGTTGGGAGTGTTTGATACCATGCGTTATGTACTTATTTTTAGCCTTTAAATTAATCATTTATGCCAGCCTCGTATAATTACTTTTCTACTTAATCTAGTATATTATTGTTCTATTTCGATTTTGGGCGTGTTTGTGAATAATTGGAGAAGATTGGACCGAAAAGAGCAATAAATTAGAAGATATCTCATAAGTTCTGGGACTCGATTGCACTCAAGACCCTAAAGTTTAAGGACCAAATTGGAGAGGTGGAAACTTGAAGGATCAAATATGGAGATTACGAGAAAGTTGGAGGATTGATGAAGACCACAATATTAAAGCTTGAGGACTAAAATGACCAAGATCAAAAAAGTAGGACCAAACATAAAGCTTTGGAGCAAAAGGACTGAATATGTAATTAAAAATTAAAGTTGGGACCCAAATAATATATATATAGAAGCTTTGGAGACGGGGAGTGCAATATGGTCATTGGAACACACTTTTGACTAGTTATTGTTGTTCATAGCAGAAAATCGCGGTTTGCACCAAACCGTGATTTTGACATGACAATGCGTGATATGCGTCTGTAGCCCCGTCGATTACTTTTTTAGCTTATTTTTTAATTCTAATCGGGGTCTTTTTCGTGCTTTTTCATGTACACAAGTTTCAAAACTAGTAAACACTATATAAAAGACAAAGTTAGGTCAAAACAAGGAGGAATTTTGAGAGCTAAATCAAGAGAAGATGGAAGAAAACAGAGAAGACAACCACTTGGCGTATCAAGAACTCTTCAAGATTTTCTCCTAAAATCCATGCCGGGTTTTATTAATTCTTTTCTTTTAGTTCAATTATGTTCTTCTAAGTTTTCTTTAGCCGCGTGGTAGACGATGAAACCTTGTTTTAATTAATTGATTATTTAGTTATTCGCTTAATTCCTTTTTAGAACTTTAATGTTCATGGTTCGTTCTTATTAGATTAATTAAATAAAATTTTTCATCTTAAATATCATGTATTTTTTGATAGTTAGATATTGATTTAATTAATCCATGCTTGATGCTTAAATAATATGTCTCTATTAATTGCTTTTTGATTTTCATTAAATCTTTTATTCTAATTGGGATACATAGAATGCTTAGAATTCTTTGGTTCTTGGTCTTCTTTCAATTGAACTTGATACCTAAAATGCTTAAGTAGTTTATGTTTGAAGCATAAGGGAGCCTATATTTGATTTTCTTCTTACGGACTTAATTGATAAATCTTTGGGATGACAATAGATTGATTTCTGCGTTGTCGTGTGTTTTGAGAATTAATCAATAATTAGATAATTGATGTGTTAAACAATGGTGGATTTTGAAACCTTTGTATTTTACACAACTTGATTCTTCAATTTAATTGTTTTAGTATAATTAGTTATTCTTTAAATTAAATAAATTCAACAAAAATCTTTTCGACTCAACTAGTATAGAATAATAGTTAATTTAGATTAAATTAAACCTTCCTCATGTGCGATGCCGTGGGATCATTATAGATTACTACTTTTCTATGTTCTAATAGATTCAGTACGCTTACGAGTTAATTAAAATTTGACATCATGGCCCATTCAATTTTGAAACATTATCAATTGCTTATTTATTTATATTGAGCCATGTATAGTAAGTGAGCAATGATAGATAAGAAATGGTTTGAGATAGATGATTGAACAATTGATAATATTTAAAGTTGGTTGAGTAAGTGGTAAAGTTGGGTAAATTTGGGTAATTATTTTATTAAGGAGGGTGTTCTCAACTTAGATTTGAATAGATTTTAGAAATCTATGTAAATTTTGATGTCTCCAACTCGAGTATTTTAATAGATTCGATTGAAATTTCAGTGTTTTCTACCTCGTATTTAAATAGATTTTTTAGAAATTTAGGTGTCTCCAATTCCACTAGTGGATTTCTAAATATTTCATTAATTAGAATATTTAAACAGATTTGTATGGATTTTGAGCCTACAAATATAACTACCAAAAATCTTTAAAATTATATCCCCACCCTTCAAAATTTCAATCCAACTCTTCTCTTCGCATCTCTCCTTAATTTTGTGCTACAAGTTTTATAGTAAACTTTGCTTTTGATTTTAATTTATATTAGTATGAAAATTTATTGTTTTTTTTTTTTTTTGTATAATTGTCAAACATCGCCTTTTGAAATTTCATTCTTAATGCTCCATGACTATTCATTGAACCATACAATTGGATTCTGAAAATATAAATAGTTTGTTGGTAAATAACTAGATAATTAGTCTAATAATTAGTATACGATTAGATATTGGATCAGAAATCGCAGATACTAAATTTTTTTTGAACTTGAAATGATTTCCTAAATCAATGCGACACATGTAAATTATATCTTTAAATTAATAAAATAACTTTTATACAAGATGATTAAACAAGCGATTTTGGATGAGAATGAATCATAAATATCCATCATCTAGTCTCGATATGAAAGAGAAAATTTTTAAAAAAAAGACAAATAAAAGAAAGTGAAATTAAAACTTTATTTCAATTTTTTTCAAAGCCTTGCTCTTTAATCATTTTTTAAAAATTCAAACTGAGGAAATTGATAATGGTAATTGAATCTCTCCAAACAATGGATATAATTTAGTCGAGCTTAGAGGCATTTAACGACCTATTTATTAGTTTATTTCTTAGGAGCTAGTTGTCATAGTCGGCCGGATTGGTATACTGCCTCTCAATACACCTGGATCATTCATCTCTTTGATTGAAAATAATTTTTACTTATTTATATTTCAAGAAATTATCTTATTCAAATTCAACTCAAAATATTTGTTTATGTAGCATAATTATTTGAACTATTTAGAATAAAAACAATGTAAAATTACTATTTTTAATAAAAACCACAAATCCATAAAAATTCACAGAAATCCATAAGAATATATTGAGAATTTATAATATTATAAATTTCGTTGAAATCTTATAAATTATAGTGGAATTCTATTTAGATTCATGAATCATCATTCAAATTCATAAATATTAACAAATTTTAAAATCCGAGTTGAGGATAGCCTCCTAAATTTACTCGATTTAAGTGCATGTTTGGTAGAGTTTTAAATAAATTTTTCAACTACATATTTTATAGAATTTTCAATTTTATCAACTTTTCAACCATGCATTTCACTAACTCTTTTCAAAATCTCTAAAAAATTACTTTTAAACTGCAGATCAAACATACCCTAAATATCTTTAAATTTATTTTCACTCATATACTATACAAATAAAGAATTTAAAAAATATTAGTTTACCTTTTTATTCTCAAAAAAATACTAGTTTAGTTAATTTCACTAATCATCATTGAAGTTTATGTAAAATTTTAAATTGGTTTCATTAAAGTATATTTCTTACTCCACGGTCACTAAAGTTATGAATTATTCGAGAAATGGTCACTAAAATTATAAACTAGATTTAGGGAAAATTTCTTCTGCATTTCTGCAATCTTTAGCCTCTTTTGCCTTTGTCAACAACCTTTATTGCTTTACTATCTATCTCCTTTAAGAGACAAATTTGTCCTTAAGTCAATAAAATGAATAATATATAAATAAAAACAAACAATGGTTAATTTTACAACCTTGATCTTAAAGTTTGCCTTTAAATTATAAAATGGTGTTTGAAGTTCGAAAATTCGGTGGTGATCTTTGAAGTTAGAAATTCTTTCAATTAATTGGTCACTCTGTTAAATTTCTAATTTAAAATAGTAATGTGGCATAATGATGTGACATTTATTTATTGCTATAGTAGTCTATGTACTTTATATAATATTCATTTTAGTCCTTTTATTTCAATTAAGTCTTTCCAAAAGTATAACTTAGGTCCTTAATCTTTTACATCTTTATACTTTGGTCTCCAAATTTTAATTATCTTGTTGAGTCCTCCAAAAATTGCATCTTAGATTTTCAACTTTATACATATTCAAACTTTAGTACCCCAACTCTTTGATTTTGGCGGACGAAATAAATGTAATTTTAAGTGGTCAAAATAAGTGCGTTTTCAATTAAGTCCTTGGCTTTCTGCGTGGACTTTCACCTAAGCGAATAAAATAATATTATAGTGTCGATACACTAAAATGTCAACTTTTGTGGTCAACTCTAGAAAATGATGAGTACAATTTTACACTTATTTTGACCCTCACTAAATAGTTTATTATTTAATTATATTATTTTGTTTGTTTAGGTGAAATTTCAGTGTAAGTTAATGATTTAATTGAAAGTACTTATTTTGACCAATAAAATTACACTTATTTAGGCCACTCCGTCAAAGATTTGAGGACCAAAATGTAAAGATGTAAAAAAATTAGAAGGACCTAAGATGCAATTTTAGAGAACTTAAGCGAAAGATAATTGAAATTTGGGGACCGAAGTGTAAAAGATATAAAGATTAAGGAGCCTAGGATGCAATTTTCTTGAAGGACTTAATTGAAATATGGGGACTAAAATAACATATTATATAAAGTACATGGACAACCATGCAATAAATAAATGCCACATCATCATGCCACATCACTATTTTAAATTAAAAATTTAATGGGTGACTAGTAAGTTGAAATAATTTATAACTTTAACGACTACTGTGTAACTTTCAACTTCAAAGGACCATTTTATAATTTGAAGATAACTTCGATGTAATAGATGGTGAAATCAACCCAAACAAACAAATAAAAATAAAGTTAATTCACTTTTTCTTCACAAAATCCCGAACCTACGTTTGTCTTCTTCAACAACACTTGTCTAAACCCCCCACCTCCACTACCCACTCCCCAACACATGTCTTGACCTCACATATACAACTAATACCAATCGAAGCCCCATCATTACATCTCGAATTCATTGAAAATACCCGACCACCGTAGCTCCCACTGCTTGATGGCCTTCTAAATCAACCACATAATTCTCATAACTACAAATAACAAATACCACCTTATATTCTCTATTTACAACTTACACAGTAGCTCCCTCAACCCCACCCCACTTCCTTGATTCCCATCCTAGAGCCACTACCTACCTCTTTATTTTCTCTTTCTTATTTTATGGATGGTAAAGATGATGATGAGAGGGGTTTAAAGAGAGATGAAGAATTAGAGAAAATATTATCGTAATTTACACTTATAATTGAAGAGGTTTGTGTTGGCCTACACTTGCCGCCTACTCTAAATTGGTGATACCACTACATGGGGTTGGAGGCTATGACATTTTATTCTTGATATTCTTGTGAGCCAGCACTAATTAGATTCACAACTTTTTTCAAAAGCAGTTATGTATCTAGTGTTTATTTTTCTCAATATTTTCCTCTACCAATTTAAGGTGGAGTTTGGTACTAACATAAATTGATGATTGCAACACTTTGGTATATAGGAGCAATGGTGGTTGTTTAATGTAATAGTGGTATGTAAGAGCTATGGTCGTGTGTTGGGATGGTAGTTGGTTACTACTATAGGTTGTGGTGGTAGTTGATTGATGTAATTCTTTGATTTTTGAGGTGGTTTGTTCTTAGCATTCTGGACGGGGGTTATGTTGGATAAAGAAGTATGATCAATTTTCATTTTTTGATTTTTTAAATTTTGTCCTTTATTTATTTGTATTTTTTTATAATATCTAAACTTGGTAAATTTCGTCTTTTTAACACTCCAAAAAATGTCAACATGGACTAAAGACACAAACACGAAGCGTACAGAATGAAGATTGAAATGCTAAACAGATGTTCCTGGTCAAAAGAAAGTCTTGAAAAGAGGGTAAATGGATGGGGACTAAAGCTGTTTTTTCTTAAATTAACTTAATGGAGTGATCATTTGTGAAAGTATTAACAACTTCCGAGGACTAATAGATTAATGGTATCCTTTAATGACCACTTTGAAATTTAACAGAAGACTCACGATGACAATTAGTGAAATTAACCCAATATCGTTTTTATTTTTTAACAATTATATATTACATTTGTTATGTTTCTTCTTATATTTTTACAAAACATATGTGTGTTACATTTATTACATTTATTATGTTGGAATTCTAAAATGTTGAAAAGTAATTGTGTAATTTTTACTGAAATCAGGGGTATTAATGACAAAATTATCACATATCTTTATTGAATTAAGGACCATTTAAAAGCTCTATTAGGAATTGACTTGCTATTAGATCATTAGAAACCATCTATTAGTTAATTGGAGTGCTCGTTGTGTTTTAAATTATTGGTTGTGCATATTAAACTCGGTCCTCGACTATCCCTAATCAAGTATTTCATTATATGGACTCAAAAATATAGAATTTAAGCAAATATTACAAATTTATACAAAAATGTACACATATTATCATAATTTATACTACAAAATTTACAATTTCTACCTAGCGAAGAAAAGAAGGAAAACCATACATTAGCACAAAATTAAAACAAGTTAGATTAAGCTTTGAAATGGAATTCTTTGCCTTTTGAACTTTTGATTAATGAATGCAATTTTCTTCAAAATAACGAAATTTGAAAGCCTCATTTTCTTCGATTACATATAGGTTTACATAAATGAATTTGAAAGCGTGAAATAGGATAAGTCGATGTGGACCTATCCAAGGCCCCAGTGGGGGGTTTCATTTTTTTTTGTTTGGTTTTAAATAAATTCAACAAAATCTTTTTCGACTCAACTAGTATAGAATAATAATAGCATTTAGATTAAATTAAACCTTCCTCATAGCAATCTCGGATCGACTCACATTACTTTTCTATATTCTAATAGATTCAGACACCCTTACGAAAGTTAATTAAAATTTGACATCATGGCCCATTATTCAATTTTGAAACATTATCAATTGCTTATTTATTTATATTGAGCCATGTATAGTAAGTGAGCAATGATAGATAAGAAATGGTTTGAGATAGATGATTGAACAATTGATAATATTTAAAGTTGGTTGATAAGTGGTAAAGTTGGGTAAATTTGGGTAATTATTTTATTAATGAGGGTGTTCTCAACTTAGATTTGAATAGATTTTAGAAATCTATGTAAATTTTGATGTCTCCAACTCGATTTTTAACAGATTCGATTGAAATTTGTGTTCTCAACCCGTATTTAAATAGATTTTTTTTAGAAATTTAGGTGTCTCCAATTACTGGTGGATTTCTAAATATTTCATTAATTAGAATATTTAAACAGATTTGAAGCCGATTTCTTTCATAAATATAACTACCAAAATCTTTAAAAATTATATCCCCACCCTTCAAAATTTCAATCCAACTCTTCTTACGATCTCTCCTTAATTGTGCTACAAGTTTTTATAGTAAACTTTTGCTTTTGATTTTTAATTTATATTAGTATGAAAATTTATTGTTTTTTTTTTTTGTATAATTGTCAAACATCGCTTTTCAAATTTCATTCTTAATGCTCCATGACTATTCATCAACCATACAATTGGACCTAAAAATATAAATAGTTTGTTGGTAAATATTAATTAGATAATTAGTCTAATACCATATACTAATTAGATATTGATCAGAAATCAAGATATCACTAAATTTTTTTTTTTGAACTTGAAATGATTTCTCACAATCATGACACATGTAAATTATATCTTTAAGTCATAAAATAACTTTTTATACAAGATGATTAAACAACTGATTTTGGATGAGAATGAATCATAAATATCCATCATCTAGTCTCGATATGAAAGAGAAAATTTTATAAAAAAGACAAATAAAAAAGAAAGTGAAAATTAAAACTTTATTTCAATTTTTTTTTTCAAAAGCCTTGTTTTAATCATTTTTTTTAAAAATTCAAAACCGAGGAAATTGATAATAGTAATTGAATCTCTCCAAACAATGGATATAATTTCGCTTCGAGCTTAGAGACCATTTAACGACCTATTTATTAGTTTATTTTTTAGTTCAAATTGCCATAAATATGCTGGGATTGTATACCTCTCAATACATCTGATCATTCATCTTCGATTGAAAATACTTTTTACTTATTTATATTTCAAGAAATTATCTTATTCCAAATTCAACTCAAAATATTTGTTTATGTAGTATAATTATTTGAACTATTTAGAATAAAAAACAATGTAAAATTACTATTTTTAATAAAAACACAAATCCATAAAAATTCACAGTAAATCCATAAGAATATATTGAAATTTATAATATAGAATTGCTAAATCTTATAAATTCCGTAATTTATTTAGATTCATGAAATCCATTCAAATTCATAAATATTAACAAATTTTTAAAATCTGAAAGGAGTGATAGCCTCCTAAATTTACTCGATTTAAGTTGTGACGTTTCTGGTAGAGTTTTAAATAAATTTTTTCAACTACATATTTTATAGAATTTTCAATTTTATCAACTTTTCAACCATGCATTTCACTAACTCTTTTCAAAATCTCCTAAAAAATTACTTTTTAAACTGTGATCAAACATACCCTAAATATCTTTAAATTTATTTTCACTATATACTATACAAATAAAAGAATTTAAAAATACTAGTTTACCTTTTTATTCTAAAAAATACTAGTTTAGTTAATTTCACTAATTATCATTGAAGTTTATGTAAAATTTTAAATTGGTCATTAAAGTATATTTCTTACTCCACCAAATACTAAAGTTATGAATTATTTCGTAAATGGTCACTAAAATTATAAACTAGATTTAGGAAAATTTCTTCCAGCATTTCCCAATCTTTAGCCTCTTTTGCACCTTTGTCAACAACCTTTATTGTTTTACTATCTTATCTCCTTTAAGAGACAAATTTGTCCTTAAGTCAATAAAGTAGATAATATATAAATAAAATAAACAATGAGTTATTTATTATCCATCATCGAAGTTATTTTAACGAATGAACATCGAAAGCTCAAAGCTCAACAGGGTCATCGTTAGAATTTTTCACTAATCATCACCATTAAATTTAATTTAAACAGCACGCAAGATAACGACGCGACATTTATTTATCGCATAGTAGTTCATGTATTCTTTATAATATTCATTTTAGTCCTTTATTTTCACCAGCCTCTCTGTAACCAGGACCAGGTCCCCATCTTTACATCTTTACACTTTGGTCTCAAATTTTCAATTATCTTCGCTGTTCTCCAAAAATTGCATCTTCAAAGTTTCAACTTATACATATTCAAACTTTAGTACCCCAACTCTTGATTTTAGCGTTAAAATAAATGTATTTTAGTGGTCAAACAG
This sequence comes from Forsythia suspensa, assembly GCA_023638005.1. Lineage (NCBI taxonomy): Eukaryota > Viridiplantae > Streptophyta > Magnoliopsida > Lamiales > Oleaceae > Forsythia > Forsythia suspensa. The sequence goes on along the minus strand of CM042664.1, from coordinate 13,102,804 downwards.
ATTTTCAATGAATCCTCGACTTTATTATCGTCAGACTTTCACCCAAACGAATAAAATAATATTATAGTATCCGACCACTAAAATGTTTCAACTTTTGTGGTCAACTCCAATGATAAGTACTGAATTTTACACTTATTTTGACCACTAAATAGTTTATTATTTAATTATATTATTTTGTTTGTTTAGTGAAATTTCGAGTGTAAAGTTAATGATTTAATTGAAAGTACACTTATTTTGACTAATAAAATTACACTTATTTAGGCCACTCAAATCAAAGATTTGAGGACCAAAGTGTAAAGATGTAAAAAATTCAAGGACCTAAGATGCAATTTTAGAGAACTTAATCGAAAGATAATTGAAATTTGGGGACCAAAGTGTAAAGATGTAAAAGATTAAGGACCTAAGATGCAATTTTTTTGAAGGACTTAATTGAAATATAGGGACTAAAATAAATATTATATAAAGTACATGGACAACCATGCAATAAATAAATGCTACATCATCATGCCACATCACTATTTTAAATTAAAATTTAATGAGTGACTATTAGTGAAATAATTTATAACTTCAATGACTACCATCGAAACTTTGAACTTCAAAATGACTATTTTATAATTTGAAGATAACTTCAAAATTGATCAAGCAGAAATCAACCCAAACAAACAAATAAAAATATAAAGTTAATTCACTTTTCTTCACAAAATCCCTCAACCCCACTGCCTTCTTCAACAAACTTATCTAAACCCCGCCCCCCACCTCCACTACCCACTCCCCAACACATACCGACACACATATACAACTAGCCACCAATCAAGCCCCCATCATTACATCTCAAACCATCGAAAATACCCTGACCACCGTAAGCTCCCACTACTTGATGGCCTTCTAAATCAACCAAGAAATTTCATAACTACAAATAACAAATACCCACCATATTCTCTCTATTTACAAACTTACATCAGAGTTCTCAACCCCACCCCACCCCACTTCAATTCCCATCTCTGGCCACCACTACCTACCTTTATTTTTCTTCTTATTTTATGGATGGTAAAGATGATGATGAGAGGGGTTAAAAGAGAGATGAAGAATTAGAGAAAATATTATCAAAATTTTACCCATAATTGAAGAGTTTGTGCGTCGCCTACACTTGCAAATACTCTAAATTGGTGATACCGCTACATGGGGTTGAGGCTATGACATTTTGTTCTTGATATTCTTGTGAACACCACTAATTAGATTCACAACTTTTTTTCAAAACGAAGTTATGTATCTAGTGTTTATTTTCTCAATATTTTTCTACTAATTTTAATTGAGTTTGGTACTAACATAAATTGGTGATTGCAACACCGTATATAGGAGCAATGGTGGTTGTTTAATGTAATAGTGGTATGGGAGCTATGGTCGTGTGTTGGGATGGTAGTTGGTTACTACTATAGGTTGTGGTGGTAGTTGATTGATGTAATTTGTCGATTTTGGTGGTTTGTTCTTTGGACGGGGGTTATGTTGATAAAGAAGTATGATCAATTTTTCATTTTTGATTTTTAAAATTTTGTCCTTTATTTATTTGTTTTTTTTTTATAATATCTAAACTTATGGGAAATTTCGCCTTTAACACTCCAAAAATGTCAACATGGACTAAAGACATAAAACACTAAAGGTCGGGAATATGATTGTCAAGAAATAGATGTTCGAGACAAAAGTGCTAAAGAGGGTAAATGATGGGGACCAAAGCTACATTTTTTTTTCTTAAATTTGCTAACTGAGTGATCATTTCAGAAAGTATTAACAACTTCAAAGGACTAATAGATTAATAGTATCCTTTAATGACCACTTTGAAATTTAACAAAGACTCCAATGACAATTAGTGAAATTAACCCAATACTGTTTTTATTTTTTTAACAATTGCTATTACATTTGTTATGTTTCTTATATTTTTTACAAAACATATGTGTTACATTTGTTACATTTATTATATTTGGAATTTAAAATGTTGAAAAGTAATTGTAGAATTTTAATAAAATCAAGTGTGTGACAAAATTATCACATATCTTTATTAGTTAGGACCATTTTAAAGTCGATTAGGAATTGACTTTAAGAGACCATTAGAAACGATCTATTATTAGTTAAGGTCTCATATGTTTTAAATTATTAGTTTGTGCATGTTAAACTGCTCCTCAACTATCCTAATTCAAGATTTCACATATGGACTCAAAAATATAGGAATTTAAGCAAATATTACAAATTTATACAAAATGTATACATATTATCATAATTTATACTACAAAATTTACAATTTCTACCCTAAACTCAAGAAAGAAGGAAACCATACATTGTACAAAAATTAAAATGAGTTAGATTCTAACTTTGAAATGGAATTTTTGCACTTTTGAACTTTTTTTTTGAGATTAATGAAATGCCAATTTTCTTGCAAAATAACTAAATTTGAAAGCCTCATTTTCTTCTGGACACATATAGGTTACATAAATGAATTTGAAACGTATGAAATAGGATAAGTCAAAACATGACCTATCCAAGCCCCTGCCTGGGGGTTTCATTTTTTTTTTGTTTGGTTTTTGTTTTTCTTCACAAATCCAATATCATCTTAAATTCAATAATCCTATGGTTTTAATTTTTTTTTTCAAAACCCAAAACCCAAATAAAATAACAACCACTTATTATTATTATTGAATTATTTAAAAATTTTTATTACGTAATTTTGTATTGTCTTTATCGAACTATAATTCGGGCTTGTCCCTAAAATAAGTATGAGGTTTAGACAAAGTATATTCAAGAATTTTTTTTTGTTTTTTTTTGTTTTTAAATATTTTAAGAATTTTAATATTATAAAACGGGTCAAACACTATTCAAATAAAGTAGCTTATTCACGAACCATTTACCAAAGATTCCCATCATTTGATATACAGTTGGATATGAACATATGAATTACAGTTACACCAAGAAGATGGATTTCAAGTGGGCTAGGGCTATACACGGCTTATAAGCAAATCTATACTACATATAAAAGTTCCAATATAGAAAAAATATTTATAGACGATATTACCTCCGTAAAGAACTTATAATTCTTAAAATAGTCATTCAATTAGTATTATTTATTTTGGCTTTAATTTAAATTATTTAATACTAAATAAATATTGCATTTAAGGTGGATTGCCCTTTAAATTCTATTAGACTATTATCTATTGTAATTAATGGCAATAAATAAAAATGTAATGCTAATAAAGTTTTTAATATATTGAAATTATTATCATTAACTATAAACACTCCAAGAATCAATCTTATTATGCATGAGAATTTACAAATTCATTCTTCAACATAACAAAAAAGAAGAATTCGCCTTTGCATTTCTAATTTTCTTATTATTAATTATGCTTAATTTTTTTCCAGGACAATTTTTAATCTTCGACTAGCTTGATAGTGGATATGTTAATTTTCACTTAAGAATTCACTAACTTTGAGAATTTGATGGTAATATTCATTTAAATTTTAATTTCTATATCTTTTTAAGGATGATAACGGGTGGGACGGCAATGAGCAAGCCATTACCATCCCCGCTTAGTCGAGAATTTTAGAGTCTGGATTCGTGGATTGAAAATCCTCATTTAATTAATTAATTAATTTTAATATTATTTTTATTTTTAAATATGATTTAAATTTAAAACATACAAATAAAAAATAAAATAAAAATATTCGAGACATATTCTTGATAATTTGGGTGGGGACTATGATCCACGTTTCTCCACCACCCCCGTGACAATCGGGTCGGGTCAGGCGTAGTTTTTGTTGTTGCCATCCTTTATTCTTTTTCTTGATTAGAATGTTTGTTCTAGGTAAAATATTAATTATTGTGGTAGTCTTAATATCAAAGGGATTTAAGCTCAAATGATATTTTATGTCATCTTGTAAGCAATTAAATATATATTTATTGAAGAATAACGAGTTAGAGCAAAGAAGATTGGTGTTACTGTGGGTTTGCCTCGACATTTCTGGGCTCGAGGTGAAGTTCGTAAATTAGACCCCCAATGAACCCCTCAAATTGTATTATGCATTTAACATCCACAAGGCTACTAACTAATTACAAACTTAAAACTTGAAAAAAAATGACAAACAAAATATATTATACAAAAAAATATATTATAATATATTGGTAACAAGGCAAAAATATTCTAAACTATCACTTAAATACAACTGCTCTAGCAGCTTTTAGAAGCAAAAATATTAATCAAATTTGAGTAATCTAATTGTTCAACAATTTCTTTCTCAATTGATATCATAACTAATCTATTCAATCTTTCTTGTGACATAGTTGGTCTGAGATAAGTCTTGATCGCCTTCAACTTAGAAAACTCCTTCCGCAGATGCAATCAGAATCGGTATGGTTAGCAAAATTTTGTAAGCAATATAGGTATTTGGAAAACAACCATCCAATGTCCTCAAAAAAATGTAGCACATCAATTTTTTTTTTGTTTTACCTAGTAAGTAGCTCTTCAAGATCACAATTGGAGCATAAATCATCTCCATTAATATCCGAAAGGCCCATTATGTTTCAAATATCGCTTCAAGATTCTTACAAAACTTTAACAACTGACACAAGATGTACAATATAACTTATCCAAACTAAATAAAAATCCAAGTGTCTCTTCAAGTTGTTTAAATTGTTGAAATCGTGTCTCAAGCTTAAGATCGAACTTGGTCAACGATATAAAATGAAGTAATCAACTCTAAAAATTCTTCCGCTTTCCTCAACGATTGATTTACCTCATCGTCACTTTCATCAAACCGCTTTTTTTTCAAATGACGCGCTTTTCTCGAAATACGCCTTCAATTCCCATTTCACTTGCTTTTGTTTTCGCTTCATCCATGACAATAGCAAACCCATTTTCTATAATCATCGAAATGTAACAAGTCGTTGTAAGAGGTTGATAGCGCCATCCACATCCATGTTTTCGCTTGAAGATATTTACTCACCAGACACTGCATACAACAACCTGTACTAAATTATCATGCCAAGCAAGAACTCAAAATTTTCGTGTTCATACGTCGTTAAAGACTCGCCTTCACTCTTTATTTTACCATCTTCACTAATGTCTCGCTAAGTCAAGTAAAGCGCCTCTTATTTGTGCGGTTTGCTCTTTTATAGGTTCGACACTTTCAACATGACTTTTCCAACGTGTTTGTGACAATGGCTTCACCATCGACCTTCTACATTATCTTTGAAAATTTTCCATTGCTTAGAGAAGTAGCTTAACAATGTAGATCCGCTTGTATCACTCTAAAGAAGGATGTAGCTTTTAGGACAACAATTCACCATATCATATAATGCTAGATTAAGACTATGGTAACCACATGGAGTATAAAAAGCTTTGAATTAATTTCAAGTAATCTTTTTGTACACTTTGTGCCTCCCGCTCATGTTAGCTCCATTGTCATATCCCCGCCTCGAATATCATCAATATCAAGCTCAAGATTGGTTAAACATTTTGAAGCTCGAGAGAAAGTCCAAGTCCCCGACGTATCATCTACCTTCAAAAACTTAAGCCAATATTCTTCTATTGTCGATAATTTTACCAAATCATCCACACATTGTATGACTAACGACATTTGCTCCTCGTGACTCAGATCCGAGTACAATCAAGTATAATTGAGAAATATTTTGCATGTATAACTTTCTTTGGGAATTGAACTCTAACCCTCTCGCTAACATCCAGATCAATTCATTTTGAATTGATTTATCGAGATTATATATAATGAATCTCACGTGCTTTAGCACAACCGAATGTGCTCTTGCATTCGGATCAAACTCAAAGAACCATTTCTACCATTTGCAAGAAGAGACCATTGTTCTCAAGATAAAGTTGTTCATCATCTCCTCGAAATGCCAAACCGTTTCTCGCGTAGTCTTTTTAACAATAGCAATTATCCTCAAGTAACACTTTCTCCAATGTTTTCTTTTTTCATCAATCACCAATTGTATGCTTCTATCAATTGTATTTTTGTTTGAAGTCTATTTTTCAAATCAATCCAATTAGACATGCAACGATATGCTCTTCATTTCCTTCATGACTTTTAATAGACCGCTGCTGATTTTGCCAATCTTTGTATCCATCATTACCCAATTGACCTATTTTATTCATCGTAGATGGTGTTTTAAACAACTTACAACAAAAGCAAAATATTCTATCCAAAGATACTGAATAAACTAGCCATTTTCTATTAATAGTCTCCGCCCATTTGGTAGTAATCGTGTATATTAGAACAATCAAAATACCTATGTGCACCATCTTTGAGAAATAAGACGCCATGGACTCTTTTTGGACCCATTTCAACTAAATAATCTCTCATTTTTTTTTATCAATATTTTTCCAATTCCTGTGATCCTAAATTTTCACAAAGCCACCATCTTCATTTAAATTTATATGTCGAACATCATCTTCAACATTCTCGCTGGTTCTTCCACATTCGTTGTTCCTCAATTACAACAGCTTCCAATCGTTTTTCACTTTTTTGTTTCGATTAAAATATTTATCCGCTTGACTTTGAACCAATGTCATTTCCTTTCCTTTCGCTTTTCGGGGCTCCAGATGCATATTTAGGAAGCATGATTAGCCTAAAAAATAATAAAATATTTTAATAATCTCAAAATTAAAGCCGATAAGACCACAATCATATGTGTTTCGACAATGCCACAATTATAAAAGCCGACAAGGCTTCAACTATTTCTAATAAGTCAATAAATAATGAGGGATAGCCATTGCTTACTTGAGAGTGAGATTTGAGCGGCAATTATGAAATGACAAATGAAAACCAACTTCTTCTTCTTGGAGGTTTTAAACCTAAAATCAAGTCAAAATTTGAGATGAAATCAAATTACTTAAAAGTAAACACAAAATAAAAATAAAACAAAAGAGACCATTCTTGTTATTAGATTTTCTATATTAACTAATTTATAATTTATGGTTGGGAAATGGGAATTAATTAAATAAACACATATAGAAAGTTTTATAAGTAAGATGATAAACTGATAATTACCGGCTGCTTCTTAACTATCTATTAATGACTAATTGTAATTGACTACTATAACTAATATCATTCTATATTTCTATTATCCATAGAATTACTGCAAGTCTGCAAATACAAGTTTTTCCTTTTCTTTTCTACAAAATCCAAAAATATATATTTTATCAAAACACTAAGTAATCGTAAATAAATTATAGCCCAAATAGCTATTATTCTAAATTAAATTAAAACTCCAACTTCACAAGTCAAAAGAAATCGTAACCCCAAATCCTAATGTAGACATGTAATCAAGTCACGGAAGATAAAGAAAAACCGTAACCTTTTAAAGTGAGTCAACCGAATCAAGCTATGAAGCCACCACATTTTATCACCGAATTCGGAAAAAGGAAACAAAATAAAAGGGTCACTAAAATCAGAATAAATGAATCTTTTCTCACCTAATCCAAACTCAAAATTGTAATTAGCACTCCATACAAAAAAAACAAGACCATTTAAGAGTTCCGCTTTTACCAAGAAAAAGGAAATAAAGATTAACCTCGAGTAGTGAGCACGCAAATGCTTGTATGGTTGTTTTGTAATCGTACCCAACCCAAGTATTTGAATAGAGTATAGAAAAGATTGTGATAAACGATCCCAACTTTACAATTCAAAAAAATGATTGTGAACGGCACGGTAATCTAAGTGAGAGGCTTGGCATGAAAGTTTGAAAGATAACATAAGAAAATGGTCATGAACCTCGCCTTCTAGCGATCGAAAGTCTAGGCCCTATTCTTTCTTTGTTGGGCTTGGTTTGGTTTCTTTTTATTTTCTTTCAAACTTCTTTGTGTTCTCGCTGGCTTTGGCTATATATATATATATATATATAAAATATATATATATATATATATATATATGGGCATATTTTGTTTTTGGTCTGACACGGTCGCCTCACGCGCTTTGGCCCAAAATCGGACTGGTGTTACTTAACTTCTCAAGCCTCGCAATGAGGAAGAGTGTTAATATGTACTATATAATTTGATAAACCGAAGCGACATGCATAAGGTGAAGGTAAATATCGCATAATAAGTTTGTTTTACGTGATGAGTTAAAATCATGAATTTCATTAAGAAAGAAATTTTCTAAGTATCCGTTATTTTGAATTTTGAGATTTATTAATATTTTAGATGGAATTGCAAGAAAAAATGCATGAAGTGAGCCCAAGAAAAAAAAGTTTTAGCTTATGGGAAGCATTAAAACTAAATGTCTTCATCGTTGTTTTAGTGAAGATATTGCAGGATAAAATTCATCTTTATTCTATGTCAAAAACTTATGGGATTCTTTTTTTTTTTAGACATAATTGCTTATAAAGGGCAAATATTTTTTCCCCATGTGCCTTTAATTTGATATAAATACGTAAAATCAATAAAAATTGTGTTTTACCCATCGTATTTTATATATTTTAGAATTTGATACTAATTTTCATAAAAGAAAGTAGCATTTCCTTGATATGCCATTAAATATATGTTTCAAAATATAATTAAAAGAGAAATGAATCAATTGTTATACTAAGAAACTTTATCATATTCTTAGTTGTTCATAGCCATGGATGAACTTATGATTGAAAATGAATTTCTTATAAGAGTTATATTCATCGATGATTTTAAAGACCACAAAATTATTATATCACGTGCAACGCACGTATTCTTAGCTAGTACTAAAAAATGAGTTTTTATCATGCTTTAATCATTAGCAAAGGGATTATTTGGCCTAATGGGCAACCAAAATACTACATAAAGTAATAAATATGTTCATCCCATTATGATCCAATATTAATATAATGTAACTATAAAATTATAATGATACAATTGTCAAAATATGTTTTAACATAAATGTTATGAATAAGTCGATTACTATTATATAAGTTCATACATAATATTATGACACTTTTTTCATTTCGAAAAAAGATTCGTCTGGCAAAGATAAAGAATAATACAACAAAGGCGAGATTGCAAGATGGAGTTTATGGAAAGGTAAGAAAAGAATATAAAATATGTGATAATATACACACTTTGGTACAAAAAAGAGAACTTGTATTTGATGCAAGGTCTAGAAAGAGAAAAACATAGATAATAAAATGTAAAATTAGTTGGTAGTCTATTTTTATTTACCAACTTTGCACAAAAATTCAATTTCATCATTAATTTCTAAATAGGTTTTTGATTCCATCATTAATCTTTCATTCCAATTTATAGGTTAATTTCATAAAAATTTGGTTGTTACATATTTAGTCATTTAAATTTGATGTGTCTCAGATTCCGAATATAAGTTAAGAATTTACATAAAATATTTCTTTCATATATGCTTTTCATATTTTTTTGGTTATGTGATTAATAAAACTTTTAAAGTGAATCAATTGATTAAACAATTTATGATTGGGCATATTTGTTCACAATAATAATTGTTTGATCACCATTTAAATTGAACAAATTATTTTTTTTTAAAAAAATATCTAAATTGATGTATCATATATGTACTTTCATTGTTGACAATTGAACCTTCAATACGATCAACATTGTAGCATTATATTCTATTAACTTTTCATTGTGACAAGTTTAATTTTTAGTTTAAGATTCAGTAGATATTGGTGAATACTTATACTTGTAATTATAGTAGCGTAACGTTATACTGCTGTGACATAATCAAGACCCGCAATGCGCCAAACTAGCACTCAAGAATGCTAAGAATGCACATGCTATATGCAATGAGCCAAAGCGTATGATAAAATTTTGATGTAGACACAAAGGACCAAAAAAATGGACACGAGGAATACAACCAAATGCTAAAACTAGCTAGCAAAGTAGGCAACTAATCTACATATTTTGCGTAACTTTGAGAGAGGTTTACTTAAATAATCTACAAACATGGAGAACTTGTGGAGACGGCCAATTCTATAGAATTTCATGAGAGGAATTTAATGGATTATTCTAGAATAAAGAAAAAATATGCAAGAGGATTTTGTATCTAGATATCCTATGTAAATAGTTGTAGAAAATTGTAATAGTTGCCTTTGAAAGTTGTAGAAACAACATTGCTAGAATAAATTATGTAAATATCTCTAAAGACTAATCTAGAGAAAGTATATCAATTGCAAAATAAAACCAATCTCCACCGCTCATTTAAAGAATATGAACTATAAAAGGTCAAAGAGATCGAATCAACCACAGTAGAAGTAAGTTGAGAACTACCTACTGAGAATAAAAGTCTCGAGAGTACGTTGTAATAATCTTTGAGTGATTTGTATAATAATTGTAGTTTCTTTTTTGATTCTCTTGTCTACTAGTTGCTAGAGTTTTTTATTTAATTTTCTTTGGATATTTTATAGTTGCCATCTAGTGCACATATTAGTGCCAACAGTCGTGAGACTGACTTAACTAAAATTGTATGGAAGAATTTGAGTAGCTAATCATCGATGTGAATTATGAAAAGTCAAGTCCGTGACAAATAGTTGAATTTGTATCTATATTTTAGGATGTTACGATCCCATTAGACCAAAGTTTTAGCTCTGCCTCCGAACAAGATTACTTAAAACGAACTTGAGCCCTTTCATTTTTACTCCAAAACCGATAAAAGAAATTGTTGGCAACACGCTATTCTACTTTTCTCGCAAATATAAATAGAACCAAGCTTAGAAAATTCATCTCAACCATATTTATATGCTAAAAACATTTTCTCGAATACTTACATCAATTTTCTCGCAACTATTCAAGTTGAAAGATGTCAAGAATAACAAACACCCATGTTTTGAGATTCAAAATTAATAAAAAAATCTTTTCAATAAATATACTTTTGTGATAAAACCTATAATGTTTGTCGCTGCTTATAAATACCGTAACCACTTGGTATATGGTCAATAGTTAAAGATAATGAATAAAATTTTCTAATTTTGTTTAGAAGAAATTGATGTACGGATACACTTTTATCCAAATTATAAATTTAGCCAAAATGAGTATAAGTTTTATCCTTAATCGAGGAGAACAAAATTTTAATTCCGTATAATGATTTACTCATTTTTTAAAAGATGAACATACCTTTTATAATATAGAACAAACCTATTTTTGAACATCTATATTTTAGGATAATCGCCACCGCCATCGCCATCGCCACCGCCATCGCCACCGCCATCGCCACTCGCCCACCACCGCCAACACCCACCCCGCCACCACAACCGCCTTTGCCACCGCACGCAGAGATATTATTTTTGTTTACTTAAGAATAAGGATAAAATTGTATTTTTTACAAAACTTAACTTTTAATAGCAATTTTTTCTATTTTTATACCTAGATGAACCAAACACGATAATAATCAACTTGTTATGTGGATAACTATTATCCAAATAACTTTTATCCGTGATAAACAATTTTAACCACAAACCAAACATGTTATTATAAGTTAGTCAAACATCATTTTTATCTACGATTGTGAGGATTCACAACTTTATCTACTTTTTATTTATACGCTTTGTATAAACTCATCGCTTATAATCTATAAAAAATTTACCAAACAAACACCGATGGGTTTAAAAGTAATTTTTTTATAAAATTTTAAAAATATTGGTGAAATGAATGATTGAAAAGTTGATAGAAGTTGTATATACATAAAATATGTGGTAAAAATAAATTTGACTTTTCCAAACATGCTCTAAAGAGACTTATAGAAGATTTGATCCAAAAAGATTAAGCTAGGTACCTCAAGATACAGCCCAACCAAAACCTATTTGTTATATTCACCATTTTAGTGTCATTCGCCTTTCTTTTCAAATTACTAGACACGCCTCCTATGATATGAATAGTAGCATCATAGTGTAAAATGGTCTTTCATTTCTTATAGTGGCATTAGTGGTCGAAACAAATTAAATATAAAAAAAGAAACCAATAAACAATGCCGAGCACGACCCTATGAACAAAGGCATTACAAAATCACTTTATATCGAACTAGTGAACGATGTGTGTTGCACGTGGTAGAGTACTAAATTTGACAATAATAATATAAAATGAATATCTATATAAAAAAGGCATGAGGTGAAAGATATGAAAAAAATTATTAATGTATTCATGGAAAAGAGTTACCCTTTATTTACTTAAAAGCTTGTATAATTTGTGTAATTAATGGTAAAATATGTACAAAGAAGAGACGTATGTTCGAGCCTAAGCACAAGAGGAAAGAACCGCTTAATTGAGTTTAGCATGACAACAACCTTGTCGCCTTTTGTTACAAAGAGCTACAAATATAGCAAAATAAAGAAAATAAAGTAAAGTAGTTATTACCCATTAGTAAGAAACAAAAATCTTTGGCTAGCTGGAGGAAATGATACCACTAACATCATATATTAGTTCGCTTTTGATCAATGCAAGCCTCCTACAACTTCTTATATCAAAATTCTACATAAACTAAGTTTCTGTATTTTTAAGAATGATGGGTCGTGGATGCACGATATTCCAAGAGTGGAGAGATAGTAGGAAGGAAATCAATATTGCAACATACAAGGAATACATTTTTTGGGTAGTCACTCTTGGTTGTACTAACTTCAAATTTAACCAATTGATAGCATTGGTAATTACACATTATATATATATATATATATATATATATATATATATATATATATATATATGAGAAACGCTAGTTGAACAAAAACCACTTAAATAGAAACTTGGACCGAAAATATGAAATGACAAATATGCCCTTAGCCCACCAAAATTTACTAAAACCCACATTTTTTATGAGCTATGCCCTTCTCGCATAACCTCAAAATTTGTGGAAATTTGAAGTACGCCTTAGCCCACCACTTTCATTTTCAATTGTTTATCAATCGTTAACTTCAAAATTGATTTCTCCTTCGTGCGTTGCCCACCACCACCAAATAGTGTGAAAATTTTGTCCGACCTTTGTTCCCGCCTCGCTAGTATTCCTGTGCAAAGTAAAAAAAAAAATTGTGGATTTGTTAGTGGTTTTGTTATCGCCTTCCACCACTCGCCACCAAAAATTGGTCCTTTCATCCTTCTAATGCTAGAAGCCCCTTTAATTTGTAATCTTCAATTTGTTCGCATTGAATTTCCCCTAATTCAATTAATATTCAGTTCATGAGAATGGTTTCAATATTTGTCCAAGTTCTTGTATAAACCGCGATTTCTTGAATTATTGTTGAAATGGCGGTGAAGGGTTGAACATGTTCGCACTAGTTCATGTATTCAAGGTATATTTTTTTTTTTTGAATTCCTATTTAAATTCCATAATTTTATTGTCAATTATTTAAGAATGTATCGATTTTAGCATATAGATTTTGGGAAGTAGATTTTAATGCCTAAAATATTGAGGGATGTTAGAAAATATAGATTTTGGGAAGTAGATTTTAATGCCTAAACTATCGAGAGATGTTAGAAAATGTTTGCCGAGGTTCGTGTTCCATTGAATGCCTAAACAACATAATGTATCGATTATCTTTGAATGTAAATTTTATCGCTTGTCTTGCCTAATATGCTTGTGGATTGATCTCAACAAATAGTTGAAATAGGAGGACCAAACGATTTGAGTATGTTATAGTTGCAGGATCCTTTCAGACCGGCATAAATCTTGTCCAAAGAAGAAACCGCGCCCAAAATGTGGACGAGGATTCTGCAATGGCTGAAAGTTTGTGACAAAAACCCACTAGAGGGAAACTCAGTAGTATGGAGACTTGTAATTACTTCTGGGACGAGGGTGAATCAAACACCATTCGCTCGATTGAGAACAAATGAAATGAAGATGACGAGCTTCCAGATTCGAGAGCATGCGCAGGATATCGATGAAGAAGATGTGGACCTATCAATGACACATATCACCATTCGCAAAAACAACGGGTCCAAAATAGATTATTAAAATATGTATATAGTGTTGAAATGTATGAAAGTTAGTGAATGTAATGTAATCCTTAAGTTTTTTAGTATTTGTTTGGAACTTAATGCCTATATTGTGTTGTTTAAATGGAAACGATGAATTGTTGGTTGTTTATATAGTTTCAAGTTCCAATTGAAATTGTTGGTTGTTTATGAAATTGTTGATTGTTTAAATGGAACCAATGGCACCAATGTAATCTTTTTGTTGTCAAGTATATGAATATAGTCCATAACTCTTGTTAATTGGGCATAAGAGTTGATCATTTTTTTGTAGCCAAACATGTTCTTGACTTTATTCACTTAAAACATACAACTTCTTTGTTTATGCTGTGTATGAACTAGAAAGTTGTGGTTCTCGCATGTTCTATGGGGAAAAGGTCAATTGTTGTAATATTGTTCAATTACAACATAAGAAGTAATTTGATATCAATTAGGTGGAAAATAAAACCCAAAATAAAAAGAGAAAACAAAATAATTTTTTAAAGTCGGGCGATCGCTTCAGATTGCATCAAGCACGCCTGTGCAAAAAGTTCACTTTCATGTGCAAATTTGATATTCACGCTCCAAAAATTTGATATTGTGTTCAACAACAGAAATATGTTTATATACACATGGAACTGAATAAATTACAGCAGTTGGTCACTACCAACTGGGTCACTCTTCAACAATACCATTCTCTTCCACACAAAGTAAGGACAAAAGTTCCATAAGCTCCAATAATTGATATTCTAGGCCTCTAAGGTAGTGTCCCAAAGAACATGCACCTTGTCAGAAGCCAATAGAAGGGTATCTAGACAAGCATACCTTAAGAGGATATCAAAAAAGAAGGTGCCAGATAAGAATTGATAATTACCAACATAAACAATGTAATACTAGAAAAAATTTGATCATTACCAAAGATAAGAAGAAGAATTGATCATTACCAAAGAAAATTTGATTATTACCAAAGATAAGAAAAAGAATACTGTGAAAATGTGCTCATTACCAAAGATAAGAAAAATAATTGATCATTACCAAGAAAAATTTGAAAAAGAGATACAACTTCATCAACGAGCTGCCTTCTATACTCATTTTCGTGTGGACACAACTTGATAAAAGCAAGAATACAACTTCAAGACACATATTTGAATACATGGAAATCATATTGACTAATTATATTTCCAAAAATTTCTTTGTATGTCGTTAAAGCCCTCCAGCTTTCCTTATGTTCGAGTTGACATCAAGGGCATATGGGCATCCCAAGTGCTCCTTCCCAATGTTGAAATTATGAACCCCGTAATTTGATTCAACTAAGTAATCAAAGAACGACATTAGAATATAAAAATTAGTACAAGATAACTTACTATCAACATATGCGAGTACGCCAAGCGTTGATTGTTGAATCGTCCCATGTCTTTCATGTTCGTTGTTTTGTGATGGCCTTTTGCCTTGCTTAACTTCAAAATAACCCGATGACAAGGAAAACTCTATTCCATTAATATCATAAAATGGAATCAAAATTTATTTTATAAAAATAGTCTATAAAACGTTAACCAACCTTCGCCTTCTTGGTATTTTTCTCTAATGGTCCCTTCATACTTAATCTTCCTAGGAGCGCCTTTTTTTTTCTTGCAAGTAGGGTCTAAAATGAGAACCATCTATGTTAATTCAACTTCTAGAATCGAGGCCAATCACACACTATTTTGAGACAAAAATTACTACCACAAGTCATGCTAGGTTTCGATACGACTAGTTCGCTCATGTGATTTTTCAAAACTCCATTAACTCCTAAGAGCGATAATCATCACAACAACCAAATTTGCAACATTTCCAAAAGTCTTAAACAATCGATCATATTGGACTTATGCAGAGTAATAACCCATCCAAGTAATTAATCTTGACCCGCATGTACGCCTTTTGACATCTCTCATCCACCTTCTTAAAATGTACCTATCCGGAGCAATTTAACTTCTTCTCCGATCAAGATTGAAAAGCATGTTTGCATAGTATCCTCCGAATTCAACAAGTGACAATCGATACTATTTGACATTGATCTTTACATATACAATCAGAATTTCTTTTCTTTGTAGATTCGTTGAACACAACATCCTCCTGACCACGACTGCTCCAACAAATTCATCCTCCTAAGATAAAACATCACAAAACATCATTCCAATTAGCTTAGTTTGAACTTCCTTAAATTTGCAATTGTGTACACTTGTTGCATCCGCTTTCTCCAATCCATAATTAGTTAGGCAAGGGATCATCACGAGTACGACCTAAAACTGGGTTGAATTCCTTTTCCACTTTACTTCTCAAAGCCCGTCAGATTGATCAACAAATTACTTCAACGATGTTTTCGAGTTGACATACCCGCTGAAGAATGCGCTCATACTCTTGCTTTGTCGTTGTAGACATCCCCTACCGTAAACTTGTTCTCAAATAACATGAGACCAATCAATGTCTTTCTATATAAAATCCTAACAACCAAGCATTGTCTTGCAATGCGATGTATCGATCATTGCATTCCATCCCTGTTCAAACTTCATGAACTTGGCATTCTTATACTACATCATGAACGGTTGAAAGTATGGACCCCTTAAGAGAATGGTACCCAAATTCTCTCGGGCAATTTTTAGAATGCGCCATTGTGCACCATCTATGTTTCGCATCGTGAAAACAATTTGAATTGCATTTTGCATTACCTTATCTTGGTCTCATATTATACCAATTGAGCTTGGCCCTCGATGCACTCAAGCTATGTCTCGAACAACCAAACAAAAGTGTCGTTGTCCCTCATCGATAGTAAACCGCAGCCAAGCAGTGGTCGAATGTCCATGATGGTTGACACCAACGAAGGAGCAAATGGCATTTTGTACTTGTTTGTTAGGTACATGGTATCAAATGTCACGACATCGCCGAACTCCTTGTATGCTTGTCTCGCACCTATTATCAGCCCAAAATACATTTTTTCAATCGAAATTCATCGTCCAAATCAACATTGAAGTAGAAGCTGTGACATTGTGCCTCAGATTTTGGAGAAATACGCCCATATTGCGTATGCATCTCCTTCCCAAGTCTTAATCTCCTTACTTTATCAATATAATTCCTACAATCTTTTTCAATAAATGTAAGGTTCTCGATCCATCCTCTTCAACAACGATCGAATTGTAGCTTTTATGTAAAGGATACCAGCCACATCGCTCATTTCAAGTTTTCGCTTTCACTTGTTCATTCAATTGTCGATTACATCTATAAAGCCCGGATTTTGATGGACTTATTTCATGGTTATGTTCCGTATGAACCCGCTTATACGCCACATTCCTAAAATATCATCTTTAGCTATAATCTTAGCTTTACAACCCAATTAGATGGTTGGTTTCTCACCTTCACCTAACTACTTGCATCATAACATATCTCGACAACAAGCAAACGAATATATCTCAACTTACCATCGCCTCCCTTTTGGAATTCTTCTTCGACTGGAAACCAACCTTACAAGAATAAGCTCTAAAATTCAAAAGCTTCTTCACACTCAAAACTTCATTCCAACTCTCGGTGCCAACTCATTACATTCACCATTTTCACCACCCTGACTAACTTCATTCCCATAATCACAACGTTGACTAACTTCATTCCCATCATCACAACATTGATAATCCGCACTTATACAAAGTAATCAAATTTTCAATTCATATGTAGGAGAACCAACATGCTTTTTGAGCTTCACCAACGGCTTGAACTTGTAGATTTCAAAACAAATAAGCAAAAATACTGCTTATTTAACCATCAAATTAGAGACTAAATAGAAGTACACGAGCTTCATCAATGGAAGAACAACTTACCCATGGACATTGTCGACATTGAAGCTCATGAATAATAAAGAAAGTTCAAGCTCTACTAATAATTCCTACAGCTTGAAGTTCACCGGTTTGTTACCATAATCCGCCTTCGAGAGATGTTGTTTGTCGGTAGAAGGACAGGTTTTAGGATGGTAATCAAGTGGGAACATTGGGGAGCTAGGTTTTAGACGGGTGTTTCATTTTTCGATTTTGGGGAAAATTGATGAAACTTCGATTTTTTTTTTTGGTGCGGAGTTTCATTCTCTCATTTTGTAATATAACGTGGGAGAAACGATATATTCAATAACCAATTTCTCATTATATTTTCGATCCAAGTTTCGCTTAATGACTGCTCAACTAGCTTTCTCTCTCTCTCTATATACACTCTCTATATATATATATATATATATATATATATAAAAGGGTTTTATCAATCAAGGAACAAATGATTCATCATACAAGGGTTTAAAACAAAGAAGCAAAGACGGATTTTAACAGTAGTTTCAAGTAAATTCATAAAAGTAAAGGCAAATATGCATATCTTATAAAAGATCTCAATTTTCTACTAATTTATCTAGGTCATGCCGCTTCAATATTTGTTAATTAAGGCAACAACATAAACTATAGATAAATAAATTTCAATATTCAAAGGATAATTAGAACCATAAAAGGGCAAATGCAAAAGCAGGAGACAAAGATTGTAGAATAAATAACGAAACATATTATAGTTCAATATATTCAATAACATGAACATGTCACAAGACACTAAGGAGAGGGAAGTAATAACATTAGACTTAAGAAAAATGAGCTAAGTAGGGACTAATATTTAGAGATGGCAAAAACCCGCCCCGCCTCGCTCGACCCGCACCCCGCTCACACGGGTAATAGGGTGGGTCACTGGCACTCAATTTATGATTTTTTTAAAAAAAAAATCATAAAATAGAGTAGAAATTATAATTTTCTCTAAAAATATACTAAAGAAGAATCGAACCCATGTAGAAACTCATAAACTACCAATCTTAACCACTACACCACAGCCCCAATCTTATAATTTTTTTTTTTGTTTCGTACAAATATTCAAAAATTTGTATTTCATTTTTTAATTATTTTTCAATTTAACAAAAATAAAAAAATTTAACCGGGCGGTTCAAGCGGGTCAGCGGCCACCCCGCAAATGGGCGCTGGATGGGTGGGGCCGACTCGCCCATTGCCATTCCTACTAATATTCCACTTCCATCACTTGCTGCTTGTAAGCCTCCTGAGAATATGTACTCATTATCAATTAACTCAAAAGGCATGTATCTCTATATGGATATTTTTTGTGTATAATTAGCCCAAATTTAGTGATAGACATCTTATCACACCATTTTGCCCTATGTTAGTTTTGATTTGCTATTCATTTGATGTGCTATCTTGGATCACAACATTTTATTTGTATTCGATAAATGTGGTTGAAAAGTCCCAAGAATAAGCTACAAAGTATGAAAACAAAGTATAAAAACTAATTATTAGTCATATGTAATATAAAATTAATTGCATATTCTATAAGTGCGGTGATACAATTTGGGATAAATAGCACTAGGGTTCCAAACCTTTAAACCTTGTGACGATGGGATTCCGAACCTTCAATGTCTAGCACTCCAGATCCTTAACCTTTAAAAACGTGCGACCAAAGTCCTTCTGTTGAAAAAAAACTGTTAGTTTGACCGTTAAATGGCTAAAATTTTCTTAAAATGACCAATCTACCCATTTTTGAATTAAAATAAGAAACAAAGAGAAAAAAAGTAAAGGAACAATCCATCCAACCACTTCTTCTTCTTTTCCAAAATATCGCTGCCAACCACCACCCACTGAAAAATCACCACCCATCAGCAATCTTAAGAACCCTAATTTCTAATGGACATCTACCATGAGAAATAGTAGCTTTTGATAGAAAATTTGTCAACAAATACCAATAACATCCGGAATACACAGATATTGGAAGAACCCATCAAGTTTTTTATCAGATAAAATGACCAGAAATACATAATCTAAAACATTGGTCAAAATTGACTTTATAATGGCGGCAGCTAACAATATTGAAACAATATCTTCATATACACATTGAAGGCCAAAAACCGCAAATGTAAAGGGAAAAAAAAATTAAAAAAGATGTAAGATGAAGAAATATTCATTAAGTTTAAGATGTAATCAGAGATTTGATCAACCACTACAAAACAATCAATGTAAATCCATAAAGAGTTCGAGAATTCAAATTTTGTTTGTTTGTTATTATGGTGTTGTTGTCATCAACTTCGCTTTTTGAGCAAACATTTCCTATCAAGCGCCGATAAACAAATTTGGTCAGCTCCATTATCAAGATGTTACCACCGAGAAGATGGTAGGCAATTTTCGAATCTGGGTCTAGGTTGGTCCAAAGCAGTTAAACTCCTTAAATAGTATAGTTGTTGTTGGCCATTCGTGGTACAATAACCATGGAAGTCACCATTTATGCCTCTTTGTCAAGATGTTGTGTTGTCCATTAGAAATAATGGGAAGGGGTTGGTTGGAGGAGAAGAAGAAGTAGGGAAGGGGGTTAATTGCGCTTTTTCCTTCTTTTTTTTTTTTCTTTGTTTCTTATTTTAATTAGAAAGGGTAGATTGGTCATTTTAAGAAAATTTTGACCATTTAATGATCAAACTAACGATTTTTTAATAAAAGGACTTTGCTCGCGTGTTTTTTAAATGTTAAGGACTCAAAGTTGCTGTAGACATTAAAGGTTTGGGACTCTATCGTCACAAAGTTCAAAGCGTTCGGGACCTCCAAGCATTATTTACCCTACAATTTATGAGGTAATTAATATCTTCAATAATTTGGTAATGATAATAGAGTGTACTTAAGAACATAGCACAAAATTACACATGGACGATTAGAACTTACAATCTTCCGATGGCCTGAAGTCTTTTTGTCAAAGTTATTTGAAACCAAGGATGGCCTAGTTCAGACATTTGCGATTCATCCATACGTTCTTCATATGTTATTTCCATTGATGAATCATCAAAGATTTTTACTTCAAAATTCAAATTTCCAAGAGTTTCTATTTTCGACATGTGCCCACATGTAGTGAAAAAATAAGAAAATCTTTTAGGAAAATATAAATGAAAATAGTGCAAAATCTATATCAAAATAAAAGGCATATTGTTATGGAGTAATGATCTCCTACCACGGTTGGTAGGAGATCATTTGCCCACCATGTGTGGACACATTTGTGTACACACAAGCTAGGTCGTATGGGCTAATGTGGCACTACCACATCAGCCCACATCATCATTGGTAATGATCTCCTACCCACCGTGGGTAGGAAATCATTACTCTTGTTCGCGGATCGTTATTATTTTTTTAAAATATGAGGGATGTTTTAATCAATTTTCTTTTGGAAGTATTATTAAGTTATAATAGAACACATATCATGAAATCTTGAAGTATCTTTTTTTTTTTTTTAAATATGAGAAGTTTTAATCAATTCTCTTTGGAAGTATCGTTAAATTATATTAGAACACATTATGAAATCTTGAAGTATTTATAGGTAATCGTTATTTAACCTCCAGATAGCAAATAATACCGCATGAATTAAAAGAAATTATCAACATCGCACTAATGATAATTACAGAAACAACAAATAAGGAAAGTTCTATATTACCAAATTGAATTCATGAAAGAATAAGGAAACAACTTAAATGCCAAAAGGAAGAATATTCAAACAAGAGCTGTAGTACAACAAGAGAGCTTAAGGTCCATTTAATGATGATACCCTTGATTACTCAATACTCATTCATAATAAATTGATGTTTACATTTCCTTGATAACATACCAACTGACAAGATGTCGAGGCACCTAAAACCTGGGTGACGATTAGCCTGACTTTCAACATCCCAAATGAGAACGTAACCCAATTTAAAGACATTGATATAAAAAATGTCCACAAAAACTGGAATATACCAAACCAAGAAATGAACACAAGGATTGATGAGAATGTAGGCTATAATGTGCAGAAGTAAATGGTTACATCTAGATTGTCAAAATGAGTGGCCACAATCTTGCTATTCTATGGTAGTTATTTGATTCGATTCACCTGCAAAAAAAAAAAATCATCATATGCTATTAGATACCCAACACTATAAAAAGTCAAGTTCCATGGTTCCATATTTTCATTCCATTTCTTCCTCATTGTTTGTAGATGTGTTGGAGTTCAATGTCTTTTTCGTTTTTCTCCGGGACTTTTTGGGGTTCCTGGAGAATTCGCAATTATGTTGACAAGACAATCAAGTTTCAATGAACCTATAGTGGATGGTACTTATATGGAAATGTCAAAAGGATATAAGAAATTGTAATAGTAAGCGCTAGACGAAACCACCATTTGCCTCGCATCAGAGAATTATTATTATTATTATTTTTGGTTGAATGCGGATGACAATAATTCACCACATAGTTGCTTTTCATTTTGTGCATAAGGGAATAAAGAGAATAATGCAGTCACGAGGATACTTTTCATAAGAATTTGTCTTATACCACATAGATTAATTTTTCTTATTATACAATTATTTACTTAAAAGATTAAACTCAGAATAAGGTAAAGAGTCGAGATTCTACATACCAAGTTTGGAAGATACAATAAAATTTTAAACACATTCGAGCTACAAGTCATGTACAATTTAAGCAAAAGAAGTATCCAAACATTAAAAATATAAGTCGAACCCTAGATTAAATTTTAAGAAATAAAACAGAGAATATATGAGTGTTTATATCTAATTATTTTATGTAATCAAATAAAACAATAAGAATTCACATACCTCCAAGAGAGGTAACACACTGCCCGCCTCCGGATGATGTCCCGGTGATTCGTCCAGATAGAAAAAAGTCCGCACCACTACGGGTTGCGTGCCTGGTCAACCACCCACAAAATTGAATACGAGCTCGGCCCACCCGCTGGGCCTCCATCCCGGGTCGAGCTTCATGTGGGCCGCGGTTCAACCTCGGCTCGCCCGTGTGAATAAAAATTAATTTTTGAATTTTCAAAAAAATTAGTTACTTATTGTAATTAAAAATGTTTACATATATAGTAAAAAATGTGTTAAATTACTAAATAAAAATAAATAAATAACAATGATAAATTTGTTATGAAACTAGAAAATAAAGTAGAAGAATAAAAGAGATGTGAAATTGAATTGTGTGTTTCTATTATAACTATGGACTTATATTTATAGGATTCCAATGTAGGTTACAAAGAGATTTGGATACAATCAAACAAGCGCCTATCTAAATATAATCGATAAGACTAAGTATCCCGATAAGTCTAAATAGTCATCAATAATTATCTCATAATTTTACAACACCTCATTTGATGACTATTTTACAATAATCGCCTCGCTAAAAACTTTGTTCGATAAATATCTAGTGGGACAAAATATCAAATGAAAAAGTAATCGAATTGTTAAAGCTTTTGAGTATTAAGAAAATGTCGCTTCATTAAAACCTTACCGTAAAAATCCAAAGGGGACAAAACTCGACTAAGGAAAAGAGTACAACTACTCCTCTAATATTAATCATTTAAGATCTTCGAGTCGACGATCCCAATCTCGCACCAATTTCTTGAATGTAGATGTCGGCAATGCTTTTGTGAATAAGTCGCCCAAATTGTCACTTGAGCGAATTTGTTGAATATTGATGTCACCATTCTTCCAAGCTCGTATGTATAGAAGAATTTTGGAGAAATATGCTTTGTCTTGCCCCTTTGATGTAGCTTCTTTTAAGTTGTGCAATACAAGCTACATTGTTCTTCATACAAAGATTGTTTGACTATCCTTTATTGAAGGTAATCGTGATAACGCTTGGATACGATGTGTCATGTTTCTCAACCATGCACATTCTCGACTTGCATCGCGGCATTGCAATAATTTCGTAATGATTTGAAGATGTTGTCGCCAATGTTTACTTCGCTGCATCTCCATGATATAGTCGCTCCTCCAATGTAAACACATATCCCTGCTTGTGATTTAGCTTTATGTAGATCGAGAGATAACTCGTGATCCGTGATATCCTACTAAAGACCATCCTAATTTTCGTGAATAAAATAATCACATGTCAACAATACCTTTTAGGTAATGAAGAATGTGTTTAACACCATTCCAATGTCTTTGAGTGGGTACAGAGCTATATCTTGCAAAGAGATTTACGTAAAAGTTATATCCGGTCGAGTGCAATTTGTAAGATACATTAATGCACCAATTGCACTTAAGTATGGTACTTCAGTCCAAGAGTTATTTACCCATCTTCAAGTGGGCGAAATGGATCTTTTTACTTCAAGTGATCGAACGACCATAGGCGTATGTCAATGAATGTGCTTTATCCATACAAAACGCTTTTAAGACTTTTCCTCAGATAAGAAGATTGATGAACAAAAATCTTTCTAGAAAATGTTCAATTTGTAATCCAAGATGTAATTTGGTTTTTCCCAAATCTTTCATCTCAAATTTATTTTTAAATAACTGTAGCTTTTGTTGAGCTCTTCAGAGTTCCTATAAGGTTTAAATCATCAACATAAACTGCTACAATTGTAAATCCAATATTTGTTTTCTTTATGAAAACACAAGGACATATATCATCGTTTTATAACCTTCTTTTCAACAAATATTCGCTAAGGCGTGATTATACCACATCCGTCCGGATTGTTTTAATCCATATCTTTGCAATTTAATTGAGAACATTGTTCGGAGAATGAATCATTTGCTTTTATGAGATAATAAATAATTTATTGAAATCTCATTGTTTTGGGACACTTGTAGTTTTTCGGGGAATCGCATTATCGATGTTTGATTGATCAATCGTTTCTACCATTGTTTGCGTTTAAAAGTTTTTAGTTGAGGTTTCTCTTGTGCCTTTTTCTTCCGGGGGTACAAAGTCTTTGGCTTTCAAGCAGTCGACTACGCTTCTAGCGTATTTGAGATTCATTGCTATGATGATTGTCCTGCAGAGGACATCAATTTTTATGTAGGTATTTTATATAACAGAACATATAACTTTGTCCTTTTTTTTGTATCAACAAATACATCGGGTAACTGGCTTGCAACTATTTGCAAGTGAATGATTTTCTCAACTTCTTGCTCACATTGATTATTTGCGGGGATCAAATGAGATAGAGTGTTTTCATTCCAAGAAATTTTATTTTGTTTTAGGATGCAGTTTTTCCCTCCCAAAGATGGGAAATTCATTTCATCAAAATGACAATCTGCAAAAGCGTGCGATAAATAAATCACCCGTTAAATGTTCAAGATACCTAATAATAGATGGTGAGTCAAACCTAACATAAATTTCAAGTCTTTGTTGGAGACCCATCTTTGTGCGTTGTGGGGTGAAATTGGGACTTGGGCGACAAAAACCAAAACCTCGTAGATGAGAAATATTAGGTTAAGTGACCAAATGCAAGTTGTAAATGTGAGTATTCATGATAAACCGTTGGTCTTATAAGAACTAATAATCTTGCATGTAATATAGCATGACCCCAAACAGATGTTGTTGAGTTTTGTTTTCATAAGTAAAGGCCTAGCAATCAATTGAAGACGTTTGATAAGCGACTCTGCTAAACCATTTTGTGTATGGACATGAGCATTTGAATGTTTAACGACAATCCCGATTGACATACAATAACCATTGAATGCTTGTGATCTAAATTTCGCGGCATTATCAAGAGCGTATTGTCTTGATTGAGTAATTGGAGAATTGAACTCGTAGCTTTTATAATTTGAGCAAGTAGTCTAGCAAAAGCTACATTTTTAGTAGAAAGTAGCGGATATGTGACCATTTAGTAGAAGAATCAATTAATACTATAAAATAACTAAATGGTCCACATGGTGGGTGTGTCGGCCCATATATCTCCATAAATTCTTTCTAAGAAAGTTGGAGATTCAACACGAACATTCGTAATAAAATGTCTAATGACTAACTTGCCTTGTGAACAAGCGAGACATGAATAATAATTAGGTAAAAAAGAATCTTACGGTTCTTTAGAGGATGTCCATGTGAGTTATTAATTATTGACGCATCATTATTGCTCACAGGTGTCCAATCGATCATGTCAAAGCATAAAGCTTTTTGGTTCAACGAACTTGAGATCGTGACATTGTTTGATTCAAATATTTTATGAATGTATAATACATGCCGGATGGGAGTGCCATGAGTTTTCTTTTATCCGCTTACGACGGATACAAAGAAATTATGCAAATATATTCATAATTATTTTCTTGCATCGATCTCAATAGTGGTATCTATTGTTGAGGATATCTTTAAAACTAAGAAAATTTCTTCCGTAGATTTGCTAGAATAAAGTGCATCATTTATATGCAATTTCATATTATTTGGTAAGATAATACTAGCTCTTCGAGCCTTCAGCGATATTTGATGTACTAGATATCGTATTAACATTATTTTCTCGCTAATGTTAAGTCCAAAATATATTTTTATCTTGAAGAATTGTATGAGTAGTTGCATTATCGACTAAACAAATATCTTGGCAATTCATCATGAGTCTATAAACATGACCCAAATAGATAATTTTAAAAATAAGTTTAAAACTACAAAATTTAAATATAAAGAACATTTCAATCAACTAAGAACTAGTTTAATAACATAAAAGTTTCAAACTTTAAAGAAATTATTTCGAACTAAAATTTTGAATCAAAGTAAATACTACTATATCGAAAGTAAACTAGTCTATCTTTTCTATCACACCTCCTCGATCAAATGATTGATATTTCCACTTTGATCATCAAAAAATCAAAGACGTCTAGATGAGTCACATCAATTGGACCATCAAAGTCGATGAAATTTGTCTCCACTTTTCTTTTCCTTGATTGATCTTTGGTGAGAGATCCACAAGATGTTTTGTCGTATTATTGTGTACGCACCATAATGTCCTTTCATTTACATCTAAAGCAATTTTCTTCGTGCTCCCTTTTAGACGAGTTATTTTCATTTATTTTGTGTTTTTAAAGCTGTCACCTTGTGGTTGATAATGTCTATTTTTTCGTCCAAATCTGCGTCTTACGTCGCCCACGCCCATCGTCCGCGTCCATTTTCATGTCCGCACGCTGCGTCTCGTCGCGTCCGCATTCAGCGTCCATGTCCATGGCTTGATATTGCATTTGTTTGAGGCAATACGAGTACCATTTGCTTCAAGCGATCTTTGTGGAACCGGTTGGACGAGCGCATGATTTTTCATCAGCGGTTCATTATTTTGTTCGGCAACTGGTAGTGCGGGACGCATGAGTTACGGTATTTTTAAAACCAAGCTCACAATATTCTTTGTTGAAGGAGCACATTGGAGGCATGGAAGGTGGAGAAAGTCTTTTCAACATATCTTCATCGAGATTTTTCTCCACATAGAGTTAGTTTTGAAGTTATTACGAATAGTTCGAGAATTGTACTCACTAATTGTTTTAGAGTCCATGGCGAAGGTACATCCATTCATACAAGGACTTTGGAGGACTATAGTCCTCACGATGGTCAAACCTTTCGATCAAAATTTTTCAAAGTATTTTTTAGATCTTTTATGGTAAGGTACTCGATTTTCAATCCATCGTGGCGATGGTGACGAAGGAAAATGAGTGCTTTTCTAGCGATAAATCTTGAGGATGCTGTTTCCTTCTTTTATTGTCTCTCCTAGACCGCTTTGAGATGAGATGAATCTCAACATCGAGGATCCATGACAAATAGTTTTGCCGAGATAAATCAAGTGCAACAAATTCAAGTTTTGTGATATTCAGATTTGAGTAACTACACAATGAACAAGAAAATATAATTAATTTTCTATTAGACATTGTATAATCATATAATTCACACTAATCAATATCAACATAACATGAGTTATATGCTTTTCTTTAGGAATAAGCATTAGTTGATTGATTACTCATTTATATAACAATTTAATTATGTGATATGATATTCTTCAAGACATGTGCTTCTTCTAGAGCACAATAAAATATTATATCGAATCTTGCTCAATATTCTTACGGAATATGAAAATTATAACGTCATATTTTCATAAAATTATAACATCATAAAATTAATATTCTTCTCGAATATTTAAATTGTAACGTTATGCTCTTCAAGAGCTGACTAATATTTCGATCCGGAGAATATTATAACGTTGTGCTTTTTCAGGAGCAACAACAAATCATTATTAAAGTAAAGATTTAATCTTGAGGAGCAATATTTATATCTTAGGTTTTGTCATAATATAATGCGATGTGTTTCTTTGAACAACAACATATTATTATGAATATATGTTCTTCGGGAACAATAGTATGGTATATATCAATTTAAAATTTATACAAGAACATCGGAAAAATAATTAATCAAGTTAAAGCACGGAAAGAATAATCCACACAACAATAATAAATTAATGCGGTTATGATATTATTTTTAGAGTAAAAGTAAATTTACAAATCATCTTTAATGCAATTATATATTCAATACAAATTTATTGGTTAACAAATCTGAATGTATTTTAATTACTTTAATCGATATCTTGCAATAAAATACACTAACATATGAATTTTCACGTATAATATAAAAATCACATTATAATAATAAATGCAATAATCATAATGCTTAATTGTTCATATATATATATATATATATATATATATATATATATATATTCATGGGAAAAGCGTGATATTTCATGCACACTTTTTCCAACATAGATTTGGAGGATATTTAATTTACAGAATAGGCGTGCATACCTACTTTGGAAAATGGAATTTGGGTTAGTGATTTCACGTCTCAACCGTAATGTTTTATTTCCTCTCCCTTTTTCTCTTCCATTTTGAATAGAAAATAATACCTATTTACTAATTTATTGATTAGAATATAAATGCGATAACGTGTTATGAAATTAGAGAAATAAAGTAGAAGAATAAAAGAGATGTGAAATTGAATTATGTGTTTCATTATAACTATGGACCTATATTTATAGGATTCCAAAAGTAGGTTACAAAGAGATTTGGATACAATCAAACAATGCTTATCTAAATATCTTGATAAAATAAGTATCCTAATAAGTCTAAATAGTCATAAATAATTATCTCATAATTTTACAATAAAATTCACATTTGTTAATTTTTTAATTCAATTTTATTTATTTTTATATATTTAAAGACTAATATAGCACACATCTGTCACTTTCATGGCTCTGCCATTTATTAAAAAAAAATCAAAATAGACCAGTGATTAAAGAATTTGAATCGCCTAAAGTAGTGAAACGGACTGCTCCCGGTTCTGGTGACCATACGTCTTGACACCTCTACTCTCCAAGATGTATAATGGTTTTCCACTTCTTGACAAATGGTGGCGAGCTTTTGTTTGTTGAGCCGAAATAGCGATAATCGAAATGCAATTAAGCGTAGCAAAAATGAGATTAACTAAGAATAACCCATGAGGATAGAAATAAAAATGGAATAGTTTTATAAAAATATAGAACTACTTCATATTTGTGTAAATGTATTACATGTCCTATGTCTTTTTGCAACCCTTGGTTTTACCACTTCATAATTTGCAATGACAAGTGTGTTAGGAGCGCTACCATCGAGTCTACATGAGGAAGGCATCATGAAAGGGGTTTAAAATGATCAATATTTGCATAACAACTAAATTAATGATAAAACAAAATTGTGCACTTAAAGCATTGCTTGACAGTCCATGCAAAACTGTCAATAAGACAAATGACAAATGCTATAGTATAATACTCTCATACATACAGCGCACACATAAGTGTTAAAAGTGATATGAATAGGTGGGCAGCGATGAAAGGGTAGCAACACTTTCTTTGAATAAGATGTTCAACGGGATGAAGAGCAATGATGATGATTTACATACATAAAATCAGAAAAATTGAATGTAACATTTAATTACATCATTCAACATGACAGGTTTTCTAATCATTATATGATATTATTCTAATCACAAAATCACAGTTTTCTTAAACAAGTAGACTTACATCATTATATGGTCTTATTCTAATCAACACACTTTCGTAAATTTAAACTATAAAGAGATATATAAATATGTGACAATGTAAAGAGTAAAACATGATATAATTCTATATATCTCGAGTATCAAAATTACAAACTTGTATTTAAAACATAAAATATGTCTACAAAACTTCAATTGAAAATTGACTACAAACTACAAAAGAAAAATGCCACATTTTGTCATCGGGCTAAACTAAAATAGCATCAAGCATAGTAAAAATCTGAACATGTAGGAATAAGATGCTATCTATATTCGAGATACTAACCTAAAGGTTCAAGTAGTAGAAACACCTTCAATTGCGAGAAAAGCAGCCATAATGCAAGCGCCACTTACAGGCAATAGACACCACAAAAACATGACAAAATATTTGTTCTCTTGAAAATGAAGAAGAATTTCATATCAATGAAATTGAAATTTTTATCAAAGCTAACCCAATCAAAGATGTGGTGACTCTTGGCATTTGTTGTGGCGAAATAGTGTTGTATGTAAGTTAAAATTGTACATACTTTAATCATCATAGCCTTAGCGACCAAAATCTGTATAGCGATATATGACTCTAAAATCCTAGAGCAATCTACCTCTATTTATGTAAATTAAAACCCATTTCAAGAAATATACGCAAAATGAAAGAAATTACATAGTATATAATTAGATCGAGCATAATTGAGAAAAATATTGAAGAATTATAATTAGTTCTTGCATAAAATCATCAAATTGAAAAAGAAGGCGAGAGACCAAAGATGAAAACAAACCATAAATGGATTATAAAGCATGTAGTAACCTAGATCTATTTTTTTGCCTTATGTTTTAAATTGGGAAGAAAGGTAATCAGGAAAAATTATACGAGAGAAATGAAGTTGGGCATTCATCTCCCTCTTCATAAGTTTGGGGAGATTACGGAATTTTATTCACCGTGATGTTTTAGGAGACATCTAGTGGTTAATGAAAGGCGACCAAAATAGATTTCTCTTGTTGGAAGCGAAACTCTTGTGGAATAGCCACGGCCGGAGAAGATGATGAGAGAAAGCGTCAATAATTGAATGTAGATGTTTGCATGTGTATGATGGTGCGTTTTGCCTGCAGGGTGGTATAAAGAAGGATTTATCGAATTTTTTCCCGGATCAAATATCTAGTGTATATAAGACAAGGATGAGCGCCACTCTGGATCCTCATCCATTAAAAAGCGGAAGGACGGAGGGCGCATCAAATTGCGAAGATGATAAAATCCATGACTAAATGAGAAAAAAGCGGTATACAGGGACACGGAAGAAGAAAGAAGAGAAGCGGGGAAAATAGTTGTTTGAAATGCGAGAATGAGGAGGTATTGGAAAATAGGGACCGTAGAAATCGGAAGAAAGATTGAACCTTTAGTGCGGACGGCGGGGTAGATAGAGAGGATGTGAAAGCGCGAAAAAAACAAATAATAAAAAAGGAGAAATTGTCGATAAGTCATCTCACATGACTTGTTTCAAATTAGGTCGGTCAATTTTTTTAAAATTGTGATTAAGTCATACTTTACATCACTATCTTAAATTAATTCCAAAATCACCATTTTTTACCATATTTTCCATTGGCACAATCTTTGACTCCACAAACCTCCTCCCACTTGGTGACAGACCTCCTCGACCTCCGGTGACCTCCGTGAGTGTTTCTATGGTAGATGTCACTTTTTAATTCTTTATAGTAAAATCACTGGGCTATACGCTATTGAAATTATGAAGATATCTAAGCATTCATGGAAGGATTTGTGAAGAGACTATTCACAACTTCCTTTATCAATCCTAAAATTAGTCATTCTTTGTATGAGGACTTTGTTATCAAATTACGATCGTTTATATCCAATAAGTGGATAATGATTGAGTTGAGATGTTTCTTAATTGTTCTTGAAAACTATTAGATTTAAATCTGCAATCAAGATGTTGGAAGAAAAGTCAAAATCTAAGGCAACTAATTTTCATAAACTTCATTTTGCGTCTTCTATAGAACAACAATGTAGGTGCTTGATTCAAATCCCATGCTCATCTTGGATATATATTGGAGAACAATTGACATCACGGATATTTGCTAGTAAAGAAAAAGCACAACAAGGTAAAGGAAATTATTCGATTACATAAGCATCACGGACATTTGCTAGTGAATGATCTGTTGCAAGAGATAATTAAAAGAGAGCATGATATCCCCAAAGTTATGACTACTGTCTTTGAGAAAGTGACAAGAAGATCTCATTGTTAAAAGAGAGCATGATGTTTAATATTGTATTATAGAAAAATAATATCACGAGAAAACATTGTTAGTCATGTGTGTTGTTTGATCTTTGTATTATAGAAAAGCGATTATCACGGATATTCATTGAGATCTTGTTTTAATCCAGCAATCTTGTTTGAATCTATGTAGAATGACTTTTATTTATGATACCCTACTTTTATCTTTGATCTTTGTTTAATTATGGCAATGTTTAAACACGTGACCTTTGTTTGAATGTCTTATAGTTTTTTTTACTGTGATCTTTGTTTTAATACATGATAATGTTTTGTTTAGGTAATGTGCATTAATATAATTTGATCACATTTACCATGTCTTAGTTTTAATCCATGATCTTGTTTTATTTAGGTAATGTGCATTAGTATATTTTGATCTTTATTTTAATCTATGATGTTGTTTTATTCTATAATCTTTGTTTGAATCTATGTGGAATGAGTTTATTTGTAATCTTGTTTAATTATAGCAAGGTTTGAACTTTTGTGATCTTTGTTTGAATGTCTTAGTTTTGTCTATGATCTTGTTTTAATCCATGATCTTTGTTTTGCATAATCGATTATCAAACAAAACAAATGACTAATTAAAGCGATTATCAAAGATAAAAGCATGGTATAATAGTCATGTGTGTTTTGATCGATCTTGTTGTATGCAAAAGCGGTATCACGAGGAAAATAATATCAAAAAATAGAAATGAACATAGAATTATATACGATGTTTAGAATTTTTATTATAATATGTTTTGGAATGGTCTCGACGAGGGCGGTCAAGACCGATAGTTTTGCTACATGTATGATGGATTTTACCTGTTTGAAGTCGTCTCTTTAGCTTAAAATGACAATTTTTAATTTTTTTGTCAAAGCGTATCACAAATCCTCCAAAGCGATTATCACGGATAAATGTATCTTTATTGAAGCCACCATTCATCTTTTTCTTGTTGAACATCTTTTGAACTTGATTATTTTTCATTAATATTCCGAGTTCTTGACTAAACAAGGTTCACTATAAGAATCATAAACTTGTACTTGACTACTCATAACACCAAGAATCATAAACTTGTACTTGACTACTCATATCGAAAACTCCAACATGGTCATATCGAAAACTCCAAGGTTTTAAGTGATTTATGAATCTCAAGGTAAGCCATGAATTAGATATTGTTGAAATTTCAACTTGTTAGAAATCTATCGAGGATATGAACATGTTTGAGATTTAATAAAGAACATAGATTCTCATTGGATAGATAAGTATAAATATATAGGGTGTTTAATGATAGAGCGAATTAATCGATGAGAGATAAAACACGAGAATAATATTGTTCTTAAAATGTTCTATTAATAGTACAAAATCATAGGTTTTAATGATATCACAACAAAATAGTATTACAACAAAAGCGATTATCATAGTTAGCTTTTTTTTTACAATTAAGGATATGTTGGTCTTTTAGCTCAAAATGTGACTTTAATTGAATTGAATTTTGAGCATATGACTTTAGAGTCCATAAGTCCAAAAGCGATAACTTGACCTTGAATTTGCCAAAAAAAACACGACAAAAAGAAAAGTATGGGCTCACTTCATGACTCTTGGATTTAGTTACTAAGTAACTAA
The DNA here is from genome assembly GCA_023638005.1 of Forsythia suspensa. Classification (NCBI taxonomy): domain Eukaryota; kingdom Viridiplantae; phylum Streptophyta; class Magnoliopsida; order Lamiales; family Oleaceae; genus Forsythia; species Forsythia suspensa. The sequence goes on along the minus strand of CM042664.1, from coordinate 13,069,107 downwards.
GGGCCATTTCTTTAGTTAGTAAGTAACTATAAACAATATAGAGGTCCATTTCTTATGAATAGTATTGGTTAGATTGGCTCTTATAGTATAGTTTAGATTTAGATGTCCCCAAAAAAAACCCAGTCAAGGTCACCCACAAATAGTGATGGCAACGAGGTGGATTGATCGATCCGTATTAGACCGTAATAATTGTAGGAGATCCAAATTTGCGGATTGATCCATGGTTTCTCGGGTGGATCGGATCGGAGTAGTGATCCGCATTGTGATCCGTTTCATTTTATTTTTTGAATAAATATTTTTAGCTAAGTCCAATCACCTCTAAATTAAATTGTAATTTAAGCTCCAAATCTTTCATCTATTTATTATTTAATCTTATTTATTCTTAAAATGGGACGAATCGGATCGGAACACACATGATCCAATCCGTCCGATTGATCATGCAATCGAAATTTTTTGCTCCATTCGAATCGGTATCTATCGAATTTGAGACGAATCAAATATTTTTGCCATCCCTACCCACGAATGCTCGGTTATACTACAACTACACAATATTGTTTATCTCTTAAATGAAGTTAAATCTTGGGATAATTGCATCAAAGGTCTCAACGTTTCAAAAACTTTAGGGATATGCCCTAACCTAAAAAAATAGCACGGACATTCCCAGCGTTTGAAGAAATAGGCATCGTAGGTCCTTCTTAACATTTTCCATCCATTTTCTCCGTTAAATATCGAATTGCACGCTTTGCGCTTCATTTCTACAAAAAATCTGAGTGAAATTGCGGAGGTGACTCGAGCTTCTTGTCCATGAATTGTAATTCAACATCTTTCCCTGACCCTCACCAAGTGCGCCGTGTCAAAAATTCTTGATTCTCGTAGTCCTCGTGAGAAGGTTGTATATGTATAATTCATAATGCGAAGGTTCTAGATCAATAGAGTCTCGACCTTGTTCTCGATGGCTTTGGGCTTTTAAGAAATCAATTATGGGCTTGATTCCGGTTATAGAACTCCTCATACTCTACTCTATCCCTCCTTTCTTCTTCATCTCCACTACTCTCAATGATGGTGTCAATTCAAATATCTCAGCGCAATTGTCAATGGCCCTTTCACACCCTCCTAGACCCCTCAAACTCATTATCACGATCTTTTTCTTTATTGAAAAACTTCACTACCTTTGCTATTTCTCGGTTTGATATGATATTTGAAACATGTGCCCTGAAACAAACCTTGCCCCATCATTTCCTCCTCGAATAATTCGAGACAAGTTAAAACCACGCGAAAAAGAAATAATATCAAATGCATTCAAACTAGCGGGGCCTTGGAAGACTAGTAAACCTCATTACGGTATCCAATTGAGACTCAGGGCTCGACAGCGATTGATCGAGATAAAGACTCCATATCATCATTCTCATCATCATTAACACTTTGCACAATTTATCATCCTCAATATAAATTTTCACGTGCTTAAAACCTCTTTTGAACCATTTGTTATTCATAATTTACGGGATTGTAACTTTTGGGTTTACGGATTTGTATAAAGCAAATGAGTTAAAAATTGAATCAATTCAAGTCGATTGACTCCTCCGGCCGGTAGTACCACCGTACATGCACCCTCACGTTCGATCTTCTCCAATCGAGCCATGGCTTTAGCCATGGACACGAGCGATAAAAAGCGGAGAGAGATAGTGCGATTCAAGATAATTGTAGAGAGAGAAAGAGAAGCGATTTATAGTCGAGTGAGAGTTTTACTCTGTAATTCCACTCAAGTTTTTTTTGGAAATGAAGCGCGTGCAATACAATTCTTAGATTTAACGGAGAAAATGGATGAAAAATGTTAAGAGGGACCTCACTGGTGCCTATTTCTTCAAACGTTAGGGGATGTGCGAGGGATGTCTGGTGCTTATTTTTTTTTAGGTTAGGCGTATCACTAACATTTTGAAGCGTTGGAGGACCTTTTGATGATTATCCTTAAATCTTCTTGATTTAAGCAGGTTCCTGTGTTTCGCATTCTATGCCACTAGTAATTGGAAAAGTAATCGAAATAGCACGACCATAACATTTAATTTATTTCAAGTTAGTCATCGTCAAATTTTTGTTTCAATTATATATTCGCAACGTCATTAAATTATAATGAGGTGTGTACACGTGAAAATCTAATGGGGTGACGAGTACACGTGTAAACGACACGTGGCATTATAAACTGCTTGAACATACCAAAATACCCCGTCCAAATAAAAACTACAAATCAAGGTCTGTGACATTACACTAAAACTGAAACCAGAAACGAAGTCCAAATACCTAAGAAATCAAATGCTCTACCACTGAAACTGGCAAACATTAAACAACGATGAGGAGAAACAAGAAGAAACGAAAAAAAACACTTCAGAAGATGCAAACAAGAAAAACCACCAGGCAATACAGTAATGTTAACTATTGCCACCTTGGAACAATTTATGCAAGAAACTCATTGATGTTGCATTGTAGCGTAGCAAATAGTATGGCCACGTGTCCAACTTGACTCACAAGTCATACTCAAAATTTACCTAGTATCTATCCAGCTGAAGATTCTCAACTTGGAATCATGAGCCTGGACTGAGCTGGAGGTGTCAAGCTTATGCCTTAATAGAATGTGCAGAACTAGTGCGAGCCATGAGACCCCTATTTCTATCTTATCAGATTTTCTCATACTTCTGTTGTGCAGAATTGCCAAATGATGAACAGCAGATATACTACTAATAAGCCCCTAATTCACATACAAATGCAAATTTTGAATAAAGGCAGCACACAGTGTATAATTCCTTAGCCAAATTATATAAAATGTTTCACATTTGAAATAAAATAGTGAAGAAACAGTGAGGCACCTTATAGCATAACACACCTTACAACCATGGTTGCCTATCAGGATATGTGACATGATTTCTTGGAAGGCCATTGACTTCTCATTAAACTTGCAACTTCTCCACGAATTTTCCAGAAGTTCGCACCCTTCGATTAGTTCGATAATGGCAAGTCCATTTTTACTTCAGATTCCGACCAGCAATGGAGAAAAGACCGCTGAATATGCATGTTTTCTGCCACGTTCCTTTTCCTGAATTGTCTAAAATTCCACGTAGTGAGTTTTCAACTCAACTGCCAGTTCAATTCTGCAGCAGTTTTCTGTGATGCTTTTCTCCCTCCTTTTAGCTTTTCAACAAGTTGCAGAGCATATACAGACCAGGAAGATGATTTTAGGAAATTTATCCTATTACTTAAGTATTTCATTTTCTCAATATAGACAAACCGAATAGCAACGTTGTAATCAGGTGAAACTTAAAATATGGGGACAAGTAAGAAGTTAGTCCATGATAATGGAATTAGGATGGAAAGTTGGACACTTGAAATGGGGAGAAAAGGAAAATCTTCAAAACTTGCATACAAGAGGTCAAATGTGTAAAATTTATGGAACACGGGATGAAAACTTTGGTACATAGGCAGCGAAAGTGTTAGAATATATGTATAGATATTCTTTATCAATTATATTCCTTATTTAGCTTAGAGTATACATAAAATAGAATTTATTGTGCTACCATAAATAAAATTGTATTTTGTATAACTATGATTGAAGTATATGGAATAATTAATTTTCAGCCAATTTATCAATTGAAAGAACTAGAAAAGAATAAAGTGAATCACATTTTAAATAATGTCATAGAAGTTACGTGTGGGGGATAGCATTATATTAGATAGAGTTACTTTAGGAGGAGGAAAGAAAAGACTTAAACCAAGTCCAGTGTATTAAAGATAAAAACTAAAGAACTAAAGAGTTCTATGTCGTAACTATGAGATCAAAGAAAGATAGAGGAATCATTTCAACAAACCATTTATTGGTAGGCATAGTCGCATGGAGTTTGGGGATTTGTTGAACTCCACTGAACATAAGAATGTCAACTATTCTAGAAAATTATAGGAGATGGTGATTGAGCATAAAAGTAAGGTATAATTTATAGGTTTCAAATAACAAGCTGGGTTTTATGTAAGGAGGATCTACCATGAAAGTCATTATAGGAGATTGATTCAGAAGTATAGATAAAATAAACATGATTTGCACATGCCTTTTATTGATTTAGAGAGTCTACACGTTGCCAAAGGAAATGCTATGGTTCATTCTACAAAAGACTATATCAAATATGTATATAATAAGTCATGAAGAAGATGTAGTTGGTGGTAGTAGTAGTAGAGAATTTCATGTAAGCTTGCATCAAGACTCTACTTTAAATCCTTAATCTTTTCGTTTTAGTCATGGATGCGCAAGGATATACCAAAGGCGAGGTTTCTAGATCATAACATAGTTTTAGTAAATGAGGTTAGGAAGGGGCTGTAAATTAGAATTTTGGAAGAATACTTTGGAATTTATAGGTTCTAGGCTAAGTAGAACTACAACCGAGTCCATGGAATGTCCTTGTAGTAATAATAGGAATAACGAAGGATCGTGCTCGTCCCAAGAGCGATTATATTATAGGTATTTAAGTTCGATTATTAACAAAGAAAGAGAGTTTGAAAAGGACATAATACATAATGAAATGGAGAAGTGATACAAGGATCATATATTATATGAACTTATGAAGATCCAATAAGTGGGGATAAAAGGACGAAAAGGATTCATGTAATGAGTATTTGACAAGTAAAGGGTAAAATGTCCAAAATGTATGTACGTAGTGGAAATAAGGATGTTAAGATAGGGAAGTGATAAGATGAGAAATGAAAATATAAGCGGAGACAAAAAGAAACTGAAGGGCATATCTAAAAAGTTTACAGTCACATGAGGAGAGATCCCAGCACAACAAATTAGAAAAGAAAAAAGTAGTGAAAAAATAACACGGTCTATTGTGGTAGTAAAGAATCTAATTGTATATCGCAATAGAATTGATTGAATAGAGTAGCAAAAGAAGATTTATTATTGGGAATAAACTTTGTTGTTGTTTGTTAGGTAGCGCAACATAAGGAACGGCATGGAATCCTATTTGGCCACAACAATTACTAGAGTTCTGAACGTAAAATATACATGCAGAATACCTCTTGAAAATACATATTATAAAGCAAATGATCGAACTGGTGTGAAGTGCATTCACTTGTATCATATTTTAAACGAAAGAATCCTTAATAATACAAGCAGAGTGCATCTAGGCATCAATCAACATCAACAACCCTAAAAAATGCACACAAATATGAACTAATTGAAATGGTCACAAGTAAAAACACTTGATATATCCAAAGCATCTTTCAATGATTACAAGTAGGCTCACAATTAGGAACCAATCCACATTGACACCTCTAAGAAGTACGTATAATAGGAAACCATTAAAAGTTCTGAAGTAAATTCACTTGTATAATATTCTCGAATTAAAGCATCATTTAGTGAAATTTTTTTACACAGGTTACAGGTTGATCAACTTTCTGAAACAGTAAGTACCAAGGAGAAACCAGCCAACAAGTACAAATAAGAAGATTGCCAAGTAAGTGAGGAACGTCCCTCCTCCAAATGTAAGTCCTAAGCCAAGTACTATGATAAATGGTAAATAAGTTCGCACAATAGCTGCTTTACTGACCCATTGTCCCTTGAGAAAAATAAAACAGCCAAGTTTACCACATTCCACCTGCCAGCCTGAAACTTTAACCTGTTCAAACCATTGGCTACAAATGAATGGCAATTGCAAGTGAAAATGTTGTAGGAATGGTGTTGGTATTCCTGTGTGCTTTTACGTAATGCATCATCCCATGTCACAATGTCTCTTCCACGTTCACTTTGCTCAGATTCATCATTGCCATTGTATGCAGCAAGAAATGCAGCACTGCAGGCCAGGATTCAGGAAAATAAAAAAAATTGGGATGGTAATAAAAGATTGTTAATGATTATGTCAAATAAATATGAAATATCACTCTTATGCAATCAATGAAATGGCTGGTTAACTCTGCGCAAAATTGCCAATGATGTTTTTTTTTAACAGAAACCATAATCTGTAATCAAATGCCTACGATTCAACTATACCTTCTCTTTACTTATTTGAAGAAAGCGGGTCGGTGCTCCAAATGCAAAATTGTCAACACATACAAAATTCGGACCAGCAAAATCAATATAACTCCGTCCTCCTGCATATCCCAATGTGGCCAATAAAAGGAACAAACCATGATAGCACAGGAAGCGGTGTCCATACAATGCAGCATGGGAACCGGCTTCTTTTTTCGGATCAATTTGCATAGAATGGGCCTCAGTATCTCCAATCGTCAGACTGTGCTCTGGTTCTCCATTTGATCCCATTGCAAAAAAAGCTGCAAATCACCTGGATTTCAACAAATAAGAAACAGCTCCATCATCTATTTTTGGGGAAGATGTCACTGCCACTGGTGTCCAATATTATCATGTTCTATACAATTATTTAACTATTTCCCTATTTGAAGTTCCATGACCAATTTTTATTACTAGTAGCTGCGCGTATTTTTTGAACCGTAGAAAGTAAAACTTAAAATCTTGATTTGATAATTCATTGCCTCAAGGGCATAACGAAAATCAACATAACCATCTTAGAATTTACGAAGTTGCATCAGAAGATCCTAAAACCCACGCTTAACAAAATATTAAGAACTTCACATGAGAAACAATTTGAATCGAAAATCCAGACGGAAAATTACTAGACAAATAAAATCCTCTTTGAATTAAAATTATAGAAGAATTGCATCAGAAGATCCCATAATCATCATGCAGTTGTAATCTTCAGTTTCAGCTCAAACAAAAACAGCGTTAAATCATAATTTTAACAGCAATTACTCTCGTGATTTGGGATTTGCACCGGTCGCGGAGTTGGGTTAAGAAAAGAGAAAGTACATACCTTTGGCTGGAAAATGAAGAACGGTCCAATGCGCTGAAACAGGTTGGATCCGTCCAAAACGTTAAAGCCGACTTCAACAATTTTTTGTTGGGCATGGTGTTGGTGGGGGCATTAATTTCACTAATTGTGACCGATTTTTTTTTTTGGATCCCTAATTTCACTAATTTTGACTTCAGTTTTGCTAAATTTCAAATTCATCATTAAATTAGTTTTTTTAAAGCTTAGTTTGATTCTTGACTATTTTTTCGTGAAAAATGTCGCATTTATGAAAAAAAATAATGTACTTCGATGAAAATATTTTCCAACTTTAAGCTGTTTAATAGAAGGTGGAAAAAAAATGTTTATAAGATCTGATCGGCTTAAAGTATGAATTTGGTAACTTTCTTGAAAAATGTTTTTTCACCATTTTGGTGGATTTTTTTCCACTTACATAGAAATTGTTTTCCTTTTCCACCGTTGCCAATCAAACACACACTTACTCTATTACACATTGAAATTAGGAAAATTGGCATAAATGGTCTATAACCTTTGCCTTTATTGTACAAATGGTTCCCAATCTTTTTTTTGGTATAATGATCCTCGACATGTGTTTTAGTCTTGTGATTTAGTCGCTTATTTGATAAAAAAGACAAATATCTTTCTTATTTTTATTTATAAAAAATTCAATTAGATTCCTAACTTTTGTAAAAAGTACAAATGAGTCCGATACTTTTATTTTTATAAAAATTAAAAGAAACTAACAAAGCGATAATATACTAAATTATTTTGTATATTTTCTGAACTATTATAAAATAACTAAAATTTAAGCTCATAATTAGTAACAAAGCGTGTTAATTAAAATTATTTTATTATTATTATGTAATCATTAAAATTTAAACTTTAATTTTATCATTACAACATAAAAAGCAAAATAACTTTGCCACAAACTTGATGCTCAAATATTATTATTTAATTGAGCTATTCGTTTATAAACTACAAATATTAGAGCTCAAATTGTATTCTTCACATTTCAATTTTATCGTTTTATTATCGTTCAAAAATAAAGAACACAAAATGTATAAATTAATTTTGTTAGTAATTTTATGTTAAAAAAAATATACTAAGATTGATTCAATGTCATAAAATTATATAAGCTATTTTGTTATTTCTTTAACTTAATTTTTATTCAAGTTTTCACATCACATAACAATTACATATACCTAAAAGCGCAATAATTTTATATTTTCTCTTATGAAAAATATAATTGACACGACTATAGTGATATATTTAATATATTAAATTAAATATTGTTTAATAAATGTACTATACTTATTTGCACATTTTGCAAAGGTTAGAAATTCAATTACAATTTTTTAAACTTGGGTATTTTTATCTTTTTCATCAAATAAGGACTAATTGCACACTAAAATACATAGATTAGGGATTGTTATGCCAAAAAACAAAAGTTAGGGACATTGCACAATAAAGACAAATGTTATGGACCATTTGCACCAATTCCCTTGAAAGGATAGCGGTGTTCATTCCAAATATGAAGTTTCTCTCTCTTGAACACACAAATCTTAAAATTGCGGTCTCGATAGAATTCATCTTAGAAGACAAATCTATTAAATTATCCATCCCCAAATATATGAAATTATCCATCATAGTTCACAAACTCCAATATTTTGTTGTTGGACTCTTGTTTTATGGTGGTAATTTGGAAAAAAAAAAAAAACTCGAGATATCCGTTCAAACTCTTTCAATTTACGTGTTACTTCGTCGATTCTAATTCTATGGTGTTTGTAGAGTTTGCGATTCGATTTTCGTCTATTTGTTTTGTCTTCTCTTGCTTAACTCGATTCCTCAATTTAAAGGTATGTGGTGGTGAAATCTGTTGAAATTTTATAAAGTTGTTAGGTTTAGATTATGATATTTTTATGTATTTAGTCTTTTTAATTGTTTTTAGTTAATTTTATTTCTCTTGTTTGCATGTTTAGAGTACTGATTTATATATTGGGCAAAAATACATGATTTTTTTTTGTTTCTATATGAGATTGTTTATTTTAATCTATGATAATTTCTTTATTTTTGTGTGATCTATTGTTTAGTGCTATTTGTGTACGGTTACCTATGTTTTGGGATGAAATTGTATTGTTATTGCTGATTTTTGTCGATTCTAAATGTTTTCTTACGGTTTTTGTGAAGTTTTTGTTGGTCGAGGCGTTGTTAGGGTTTTTGGTGATGTTTTTTTTTTTTTTTGGTTTTTGTGGAGTTTGTGGTTGGTTTTTGTTTATTTGGTCTGTATTTGTCGACTACTTAGTTGGTTTTGCTCTAGTTGCAGGTATGTGTCGGGTGAAATGTGGTGAAATTGTGTGAAATTGCTAGTTCTAGGTTATGATATTTTCGTTGCTCTTTTTACATATTTAGATACATATTTGTATATTGTGCGAGTAGTATATGAAGTTGTTTGTTTTATTTCAACTTGTGATAATTTCTTTATATTTTGTGTCATCTATTGTACAGTGTGGGTTTTTGTATGATTACTTATGTTCTTGTAGGAAATTGTATTTTGATTGTTATTTTTGTTGATTCTGGGTATTGTGTTTGGTGTTTGGCGAAGTTAATATACGTGTTAGATTCTATTTAAGGCAATTTAGTCATGTGGTGAAAATTCACATTGTGGTACAAAATTTATTGCCTAGGGTTTAAAAAAGTAAATTCTAAGGTATTTTGTTTTGAATAAATGTAATGCTGCTGGGTTAAAATTTTGAAGTATTTGTTTTTAAATAGTACTTTGAACTATAGTTGAAGATAATTAAAGTATATAGAATTTTGAAATTAATATTGTTTCAGATAGAATTTTCAAATAATAATGTTTTCAAAATAATACATGAAAATTAATGTAGTTTATTGTATAGTTGAAGACTATAATTAATCCATTAGGTAAGATCCTACTATATAGCTTGACTTTATTACTTAGGTTGTCTTTTAGTTGGATTAATATTTGATATTGTAATTTATATTTCTTATTAATTAACTCAATTAATTAGTGGAAGATTGTCGTAAAGATCTTTGGTTGTGTTTTGCAATAGCAACACATACGAATAATGTGATATTTTTTATTTGTATTGGCCAGTGATTTAGAACAATAGATTTATTATTATTGTATCTTTATTTACTAATGTAAAATTGATGGATGAATAAAATTATTTTGAAACGCAAAAATAAACACGAAACAAATAGTGAAAAGATTTGTATGCTAAGAGTACAAAATTGCAATCTAAACATACCATACGTAGAACAATACTTCAACTTTTTTTTTTTTTTTTTTTTATGAAGTATAAGTAAATTTGGACGATGCAAATAGTAGTTCAAAACTAGTTGATGAGTATTACATCCTTATAAGCGAGAGAATATAAGCATTACTAAATTTGTGATATTTACGTTCTAGACATTTAAAATTAAGTTTTGAATTATAGTCGAGAAGGTCGTGATAAGCAAGGATATTTAGGTATAGAAAGTGACGGTTTAGAAGATGATGTAAAGAATCGCCATTCGATGCGAAGATGATCCAAACATGTCTTACAACAAAATTTATTGATTCCAAAAGAATCAATTTATTACAAATATTGACATGGCGCATGTTTCTACTAAAATCTATGCACTACAAACACCATCAATTTGTAATCACCGCAATGCCAAAAAAATTGAGAAAGAAAGTAAGAATTTAGTGGTTGTCACGGAAAAGTAGAATTACAAATAAAAAATGCATCTAATGAATTGTACGAGTTACACTTTCAATTCAATTGAAGCATTGTATTTTAAAAATAATTGAATGAAATTATAATATCGATTTTGCTTTTACTTCATTTGGGATAAAATATGATAAAGATTTGTATAAAAAATACAAATGTATCTACACATTTAGGGATCAAGGGCGGTATATCATTACATAAATCCAATTTTACTAATTGATAATAATTCATCTTATTTAACTTGTACTTTTATGATATTGAAAATGAAATACAAAATAAGTTACAAAAATTAGGTAAATTTTGTGAATCAGTGTTGCACAAATTGATAGATATATTAAAAATCAACTCTTATTGTAAATTTTTTCATTCCTTAAGTGATATTGAATTGTTTAGAAACTTGTAGAATACACATTAGATGTGACTCAATGCTTAATCAAAGAATATATAAGCATCACAAGTGGCTGCATTTTGGATTGATAAATCTATATGCAGACACTAGAATTCGGGATATATCAATTTATTGTCAATTCTAATACTTTATATAGAATACATTACTATTTTAATTAGGATGATCCGCTTTTATTTTGGTGAATCCAGATGGCATGAGGATATTGAGAAGTTCAAGAAAGATAAAGTTGATGATTGTCATAGAGTATAAAATTTGTTGGATATAAACATTATAAAATTTGTTGGATATAAACATTATAAATTACGCGAATAAGTTAATCGAGAAAGAGAATAAATCTTAAATGGCAACATAATTTGTTTATTACGATAGCCCAAAAATAACTAACCAAGAGAGGGGGTGAATTGGTTTCTCAAACTTTTCGAAAAATATTCTCAAAATGATATTTAAGAGATAAAATAGATTCACAAAAATATAAGCACAATATAAGTAAATAAAGAGAAGAGAGAGTGCAAACGATTTTTATGGAGGTTCGATCCAACCAATGATCTCGTCCCCGTTACCAAGCTTTCCAACACGAGCACGGCCTTTCCACTATTTTGATTGACTTATGGTGCAATCAAACCCTTACAATGTATCCGGTGACTTACAAGCAAGGAGCACCGATCCTTATACAATATTGAGCTTTTCAAGGGACCTCAATATGATTCAAATAAATAAAGAGATTGATTTAAGTATTTCTCTCTAGATGAATGATAGATACAAGTTTAGTTCTAAGAGAGACTAACACTTTAATGAATAGCAATGGATGAGGAAAGCTCAAGTGTTAGAAGAAAACTTTGTTGAGAAAGATGAACCAAAAGTTTGATTTAATCAAACAAAGTTTTTCAAAGAGAGATATTGAAGATATAAATGCAATGAAGCTTTGAATGATGTTTTTCAATATGATTCTCTCTATAAATGCTCTTGTAAGTGTTGTTGAATGATAATAAATGAAGTGGTATTTATAGAGATAAATTTTCGTCACTTTCTGTTGAAACGGATGACCAAACGGTCGACCGGTCAGATTGGTCAGAACTAGCCGTTGGTCTGCAGAAAATCAGAACGGACACTTTTTGAAAAGTGTCAATCAAACGGTCGACCGGTTCATGTAAAACGGTCGACCGGTTCAAACGGATGACCAAACGGATGACCGTTTCCACGTTTTGAAAAATGATTTTGGCTTTGATAAAAATATTTTATGCAAGTAATAATGACATATGTTTTGTGCATAAAAATATTTTGAGCTTTCATTCATTTTAATTGCTAAGAATTAAAGGGTTAATACCTTTACAATTTCATCTAAAAATTCATTCTTCATTCTTGATCTTCAAATATTGAGTTTGAATATTGAGTTTTGGATCTTTGAGAAACTTAAACTCTTGAATTGATTTTGACTTGATCATGACATGGTATGAGAGTTCGATTTGTAGTGCCTTGAATATTGCTTGAAAGTAGATTGTTAGTAAACATAACCAATTTGTTTGTTATAATCAAAACATTAAGGTTTAAAGTTAACCATGGGTCAACAATTTCCCCCTTTTTGATTATGACAAACAATGTGAGAATATAGAATAATAAGATACAATAAAGCATATATATTCCCCCTTTCTTTTTCAAGTAAACATGATTTGATGAATTTGTATTACATTATATCATTTTCATTTGATTTGCCAAATTTTATCATACATATCAAATGTCCAATTTGATTGTCAAATAATATCAAATTTTCATCACAATATAGAATAAATTTCAAGTCCATCTCACATCACATATATCCATCTCACATCACATATATTCTCCCTTTTGACATAAGCAAAAAGACATAATCGAAACATTTAAGGTATAAAAAATTATTGGCAAAAGTTGTAATATGTCATCCATTAAGGGAAGGACAATCAAAGTTCAAGATGGCATCAAAGAGGTACATAAACAATGATTGTTTGCAAAACAAATAACAAGAAATATATAAATATAATCTAGAGCTCCGGTGGAGGAGGCGGAGGAAATCCGGTGCCGAGACGGGAGTGAAGAGCATGAAGCAAAGACGTGATGCCGTCTACCGAAGTTTGTAGTCCACCAACCGTAGTTTGAATGCTAGCCAGATTTTGTAGGTCACGCACGGCATGTTGTAGGCCATTGACGGTAGATGCAAGTGAATCGATCCGGCCATTAAGAAGATTGAATTGGTCCTCGTTGAAGCGGGAGGTGGAGGACGACGGCCTTTGAGATGATCGTGGTCGCCGTGGAGGCGGAGCATGTTCGGCATCACCACCTTCGTCCATTTCTTCCTCATCCTCAAATGGCAAAGTGGAGGGACCCGGACTCATCGTCAAACCCTTTGGATTTTGCCACCCATTGCCCATTTTCTTTGACGATTTTCATACACGGCGAAGGGTAAGAATATTGATGGTGTCGGTGGGTTTGGGAAGGCAGCTCACCGAAGTTACGGAAGGAAACTTGAAATGTTGGAAAATTTTAGTGAGAATCATTCCGTGAGGGAAGCCCCTTAGGCCTAGTGCCGCTAAGGACGGAGGTCATATGTTGGATCATTATGTATGAAAAGTCAAGTTTTTCGCCACGGAGGATAGAGTCGAGAAGAAATACATCATAGTGATTAACCTCATCTAAGTGGCCTTTACGAGGAACAATAATATATGCGATGATGTTATGGAGGACATGACACGGAAGATTAAGTTGGTTCGATGCGAAGACGTCACGGCACCTCAAATTGCTTGCCGGTGACATGACAACAAGCCTCGATTGGGTCGTATTCTTGAGTATGAGGAATTGTTTTTGTGGTGTATGCAGACGAATACCGCCTTCCTTAAGATGAAGAAGTGATCGAATGAAGTCTTGAGTGATTCTTATTTGTTTATTTCGAACTAGACATGAAATTCCGACCGGGAGAGAAAGACATATTTTATAGAAATCTTTTATAATGGAAGGTAAACTTTGTCATTCAATGTAAGAATGCTAACCCAACCCATACCTATGAAAAGATCCTCTATATGAAAGGAGGGGCTTCAAAAGTAAATGAGGCAAGGTCTACGTTCTTACCAATGAGGACGGGACATTTGGCAATCCAATTTCGAGGAGAATCCTCTTCTTGAGATGATGGAGAAGGTTGCCTTTCTCTCCTAGGGACGCTTGGCTGCCATTTTAACTCGAGGCATGGTGTTGGAGAAAGCGGATTTGGAGGCTAGGGTTAGGTTCGTCCGCTTGGGATGGAATGGGAAGAATTTATGGACAAAATTGGGGATTTTTCGGATTTTGGTGTAAAATGATATGGGTTTTGTGATTTTGAGTGTAAATTGGAAAGATTTTAGGAGGATTGGAAGATTGGAAGAAGATTTGAAGAAAACCTTAGTTCGCGGGAAGTTGGAATGAAGAAATTTGAAAATTTCTAACTTAAAACCCCGATTTCGCTTATATACGGACTACCAGTAAACCTCGAGACGGTCGACCGCTTTATATGAAATTTTGAAAATAAACTCTCCGCTCGAGACGGATGAGTAGGCGGATGAGCATGAGGTCGTCCGTTTAATTTAAGGCGGACGTCCGTTTAACCAAGACGGTCAACCGTTTAAAATTTTTAATTTTGGCAAAAGTCTCGCTTAGACGGATGATGAAACAGTTAAACAATTGTTCATCCGTTTGACATGAAACAGACGTCCGGTTTAACAAACGATTGTCCGTTTGGACAATTTTTGCAAAATTTATAAAAATCATCGATTTGATCTTTTGTCAAATAATTTTGAAACATATTTATCACATAAAATGCAATCAATTATAGAAAATATAAGGAGTTAGCTACATATTTCACATTCATCAATTATACCTAAATTTCATCCGAATGTAAGAAAATCTTTCAAGTGCTAATGGTTTTGTGAGAATATCGGCCAATTGTTTTTCGGTTTTTACAAACTCCAAAGTTATATCTCCCTTGTGTGCATGGTCTCGTAAAAAGTGATGTCTAATCTCGATGTGTTTGGTACGAGAATGCAAAACGGGATTTTTAGATAAGTTTATGGCACTAGTGTTATCACACATAATAGGAACTTTTCCAAAGGAAATGTGATAATCATTTAGAGTTTGTTTCATCCATAGGATTTGAGCACAACAACTAGCGGCGGATATATACTCGACTTCGGTGGTTGACAAGGCAACGGAATTTTGTTTCTCACTAAACCATGAAACTAAAGCAAAGCCTAGAAAATGGCACGTTCCACTAGTACTTTTTCGATCAATTGTGCAACCGGCCCAATCGGCATCCGAATAGCTAAGTAAATCAAAATGAGTTTCTTTGGGATACCAAAGACCTAAAGATCTAGTTCCACTAAAATAACGAAAAATGCGTTTTACGGCACTAAGATGGGAATTCTTAGGATTAGATTGATATCTAGCACATAAGCATACACTAAACATAATATCGGGTCTACTAGTGGTTAAATAAAGAAGGGATCCGATCATACCTCGATATTTTGTTACATCAACGGAAGTACCTTGCTCGTCTTTATCTAGTTTGATTGATGAGCTCATTGGAGTGTTCATTGGCTTCAACTCTTCCATTTCAAACTTTTGAGCATATCCAAGATATACTTAGTTTGACTAATGAATATTCCATCATTGGTTTGTTTGATTTGGAGACCAAGAAAGAACTTGAGTTCACCCATCATGCTCATCTCAAATTCCCTACTCATGCACTTAGAAAATTCTTCACATAGGGAAATGTTAGTAGCACCAAAAATGATATCGTCAACATAAATTTGAACAACTATCATATCATTCTTTTGGTTTTTATAAATAATGTAGTATCCGCTTTACCCATTAAAAACCATTTGATAAGAGAAATTTACTCAATCTCTCATACCATGCTCTAGGAGCTTGTTTTAAACCGTAAAGAGCTTTTCTAAGTTTGAAAATTTTGTCCGGATACTTATGATTTTAAAACCGGTGGTTGCTCAACAAAAACTTCTTCTTGAATGACTCCATTCAAGAATGCACTTTTGACATCTATTTGAAATAAAGTAAAATTCTTATGACAAGCAAAAGCAAGAAGCATGCGAATAGATTCTAATCTAGCAACTGGGGCAAAAGTTTCTTCGAAATCAATGCCTTCTTCTTGATTGTAACCTTGAGCCACTAATCTAGCTTTGTTACGCACAATTATACCATTTTCATCTCGTTTGTTTTGAAAAACCCATTTTGTGCCAATTACGGTTTGTGAATTTGGTCTAGCAACTAAATCCCAAACATGATTTCTTTCAAATTGATTTAGTTCATCTTGCATAGCTAGGATCCAAAATTCATCAAACTTGGCTTCTTTAAAGTTCTTTGGCTCAATTTGTGAAAGAAATGCACAATTGTTATGAAAATTTCTAGAAGAATTTCTTGTGCTTACCCCTTTTGATGGATCACCAATGATGAGATCTTTTGGGTGATATGGGACAAACCTCAATTCTTTTGGTAATGATGAAGTGTTGAGATCTTTATGAGGTTCTTCATCATTTTGTTGCATACTTGTTTCCTCCTCATGTTGACTTTCAATGTTATTTGGATTCCCTTTGTCTTGATTTTGAACACTTAGTTGTTCAAATGATATTTCCAAATCTTCATCATCAATAACTTTTTCTTGTATAGAGGAGTTAGTTTCATCAAAAACAACATGCATAGATTCTTCAACTACTAAAGTTCTTTTGTTGAAAACTCTAAAAGCTTTACTAGTAGATGAATATCCAAGAAAAATTCCAATATCGGATTTTGGATCAAATTTTCCCAAATTTTCTTTTGTATTTAAAATAAAGCACTTGCAACCAAAAACTTTAAAATATCCGATATTGGGAATTCTATTTTTCCAAAGCTCATATGGAGTTTTGGTTTTCTTTCGACTTACCAAAACTCTATTTAAGATATAACATGAAGTGTTTACGGCTTCGGCCCAAAAGTATTTTGGTGAATTGTTTTCATTCAACATGGTCCGAGCCATTTCTTGCAATGTTCGATTCTTCCTTTCTACTACACCATTTTGTTGAGGAGTTCTAGGAGCCGAAAAATTATGTTCATATCCATTGGATTTGCAAAACTTATCAAAGGCTATATTTTCAAATTCTCCACCATGATCACTCCTAATTGTGGTAATGGTGTATCCTTTTCATTTTGGACTCTTTTGCAAAAATGTTTAAATGCATTTAAGGCTTCATCTTTTAAATTCAAGAAAATGACTCAAGTAAATCTTGAAAATCATCAACAATAACAAATGCATAATGTTTTCCACTTAAACTAGCGGTTCTAGATGGTCCAAATAAGTCCATGTGGAGAAGTTGCAAAGGTCTTGAAGTAGAAGAGTGTTGTTTAAGTTTGAAAGAACTCTTTACTTGTTTTCCAAATTGACAAGCATCACAAATTTTATCTTTTTCAAACTTTATATTTGGCAACCCTTTCACAAAGTTATTTTTGGAGATTTTTGAAAGTAAGTCCGCTAACATGACCTAATCTCCTATGCCATAGCCAAGAATCATCCTTTATACTTGAAAAATATTTTATTTCCTTTTCAAGTTTAAATTCTATAGATATGATGTAAACATCTTTGCTTCGGCTCCCCATGAACAATACTTCTTTAGATATAGCATCCTCAATGAGGCAATTGGAAGAATCAAATTTAATGAGATAACCTTTATCACACAATTGACTTATACTAAGTAAGTTATGTTTGAGGTTATCAACTAATAAAACATTTTCAATGGAGGAGAAGAACGATTACCAATATTTCCAATGCCTATGATTTTTCCTTTGGCATTGTCTCCAAAGTCACATGACCTCCATCTTTTCTTTTGAAATTTGATAGTAATGATCGATCTCCGTCATATGTTTGAACAACCACTATCCAAGAACCAATTGCTCTTGACCTTTTGTGGTACCTACAAAAATAATTTTAATTTTTGATTTTGGTACTCACATAAGTTTGGGTCCTTGATAGTTAGTGCTTGTGGATTCTTTTATCCACTTGTGTTTCTTTTCAAAGTATAGTTTCTTTTTAGTCAAACAAGCTGTAAGCAACATGACCATCTTTCTTGCAAAAACTACATGTGATGTTTTGTTGAGAAAAGTTGGATGATTTTACAAAAATACTTTCAAGTAGGGGTGGGCATCCAAACCCCCAAACCGTTCAAACCGACCAAACCGAACCGAATCGGGTCGGTTTGGTTCAATTTTTCACACCCTGACGGTTTGGTTTGGTTTGGTTGGTTTACTAATTTAAAAAATATATTCGGTTTGGTTTGGTTTGGTTTCGATTTGGACAAAAAACCCGAACCAAACCGCTAAATAAACCGAACCGAGATATGGGAGTTATTTTTATAAATAACATGTCAAAAAACAAATTGTAAATAATATGTTATTTTATAAATGAGAGTTATATTTAAATTTTTGTAAATTTTTGTTAATAACATGTTGCATGTTGTAAAGAACATTAAAATGGGAATTATAAAATTAATTTTTTTTTTGTGTATACAAGTCTAAAACATTAAAGCCCAAACCGCCTTAATCGAACCAAACCGAACCAAGATTAGTCGGTTCGGTTTGGATCGGTTTCATACAATGCGCGGTTTGGTTCGGTTTCAGATAATAGCCAAACCGAATTGGTCGGTTCGGTTTTGGTTTGGGCCCAAAACCGAACCAAACCAATCCATGCCCACCCCTACTTTCAAGGGATTTTTGTTTCAAGAGAGGTTTATATCCAATTCCCCTTTGTTAAACACATATTTTTGCTCACCAAGCATTAATTCAAAGTTTTCTTTCCTTGGGTGAATTTGTGAATAATGCTTGTTAAATCAACCACTTTTTCTTTCAATAAAATATTTTCTTTAATCAAGGACTTATGATCATCATTTCTCTTTTCAAAGTCCTTTTGTGCAATAAAAGCTTCTTGACTACTTTTTTCAACAAAGAGTGTTTATTGTTAAGAATAGAGTATTTTGACATAAGTTTCTCAAATTCTTCAAGAATTTCATCATAAGAGGTAGATAAGTCAATGTAAGAGTCATTGTTGTTTGTACTTACCTCATCCTCAATAGCCATGAAGCACATATTAGCGATTTCTTCTTGAATTTCATCATCTTCTTGATCATCTTCATCACTATCATCCCATGTAGCTTGAAGTGCCTTCTTTTGTTGAACTTCTTCTTGTTTGGGCATTCGGTCCTCTTGTGGCGGGTTTGTCACAATCATAGTATATGATCTTTTGTTCTTTTCTTCACTTTTGTCTTCTTTCTTTTGAAATCGCCTATTGTTTGAAATCCTCTCCATTTCTTGACAAGAAGAACTAAGTCATCAAGTTCTTCATCACTTAAGTTTGTGTTGGATGATCCTTCATCATTTGTTGATTTCAAAGCAATTTGCTTCTTGGGAAGCTCCTTCATCTATTCTTTGCTTCTCCTTGTTTTCTCCTTTGTTTCGGCATTGTTGAGCTCATATGTCATCAATGTTCCATATAGCTCCTCCAATGGATAAGTGTTGATATCTTTTGTATTCTCTATCAACATCCTCAAGGAGTTCTAATCTTCCGATAAAGACCTAAGCATTATGCTCACAAGTTCACCGTTAGTAAATTTTCGATCAAAGCCCTTAAGGCCATTAATAATATCGGTGAAACGAGTAATCATATCAACAATAGGTTCATCTTGTTTCATAAAGAAATTTTCGAAATCTTTTGTCAAAAGATTTATTTTGGTTTCTTTAACCTTGTTGGTACCTAAGTGAGTTATCTCTAATGCATGCCAAATATCATATGCGGAATCACATGTGCTAATCTGATTAAACTCATTTTGTCTAAAGCATAATAAAGTAAATTTTTGGCTCTAGCATTCAAAGACAATTTTCTTTTGTCCTCTTCATCATATTCTTCTCTAGGCTTAGAAATAGTTTGGTCCGGTTTATCATCAACTTTGACAATTTTTGTAGGCACATATGGACCAAACTCGATGACTTCCCAAATGTTTTAATCAATTGATTGAATATAAATGATCATTCTAGTTTTCCAATAATTGTAGTGGGAGCCATTAAAGAAGGGAGGACGATTTGTAGAGTGACCCTCAAGGTTTTGAAAATTTTGGTTAGCCATTACTCAAGATTGTGTAATAAAAAAAAAATGAGCACCTTGCTCTGATACCAATTGATAGCCCAAGAATAACTAACCAAGAGGGGGTGAATTGGTTTTCTCAAACTTTTCGAAAAATATTCTCAAAAATGAT
This sequence comes from Forsythia suspensa, assembly GCA_023638005.1. Taxonomy (NCBI): domain Eukaryota; kingdom Viridiplantae; phylum Streptophyta; class Magnoliopsida; order Lamiales; family Oleaceae; genus Forsythia; species Forsythia suspensa. The sequence goes on along the minus strand of CM042664.1, from coordinate 13,048,817 downwards.
ATTTAAGAGATAAAAATAGATTCACAAAATATAAGCACAATATAAGTAAATAAAAGAGAGAGAGAGTGCAAACGATTTTTATGGAGGTTAGATCCAACCAATGATCTCGTCCCCCGTTACCAAGCTCTCCAACACGAGCACGGCCTTTCCACTATTTTGATTGACTTATGGTGCAATCCAAACCCTTACAATGTATTCGGTGACTTACAAGCAAGGAGCACCGATCCTTATACAATATTGAGCTTTTCAAGGGACCTCAATATGACCCAAATAAATAAAGAGATTGATTTAAGTATTTCTCTCTAGATGAATGATAGATACAAGTTTAGTTCTAAGAGAGACTAACACTTTAATGAATATCAATGGATGAGGAAAGCTCAAGTGTTAGAAGAAAACTTTGTTGAGAAAGATGAACCAAAAGTTTGATTTAATCAAACAAAGTTTTTCAAAGAGAGATATTGAAGATATAAATGCAATGAAGCTTTGAATGATGTTTTTCAATATGATTCTCTCTATAAATGCTCTTGTAAGTGTTGTTGAATGATAATAAATGAAATGGTATTTATAGAGATGAATTTTCGTCTCTTTCTGTTGAAACGGATGACCAAACGGATGACCAAGCGGTCGACCGGTCGAGTCGAGAACTAGCCGTTGATCTCTGAAAATCGAGCGGACACTTTTTGAAAAGTGTCAATCAAACGGTCGACCAGTTCATGTAAAATGGTCGACCGGTTCAAACGGATGATCAAAACGGATGACCAAACGGATGACCGTTTCCACAGTTTTGAAAAATGATTTTTGGCTTTGATAAAAATATTTTATGCAAGTAATAATGACATATGTTTTGTGCATAAAAATATTTTGAGCTTTCATTCATTTTAATTGCTAAGAATTAAAGGGTTAATACCTTTACAATTTCATCTAAAATTCATTCTTCATTCTTGATCTTCAAATATTGAGTTTGAATATTGAGTTTCGGATCTTTGAGAAACTTGAACTCTTGAATTGATTTTGACTTGATCATGACATGGTATGAGAGTTCGATTTGTAGTGCCTTGAATATTGCTTGAAAGTAGATTGTTAGTAAACATAACCAATTTGTTTGTTATAATCAAAACATTAAGGTTTAAAGTTAACCATAGGTCAACATATTCTGGTTATAATATTGTTTTATGGTTAAAGTTTTTTATTTCACTTAATTTGTTTTGGATTTCTTTGTAGTTTTGACAAAGAAGAAAATGAGATACAAGTTTTCTACTAGAGAGTATTCTTTGCAATAAATTACAAGTAAGAACTCTAAGCACTGTTTGGTTTAGTTTAAAATCAAATTTTTGGTCCCGATCAACTATTGACTATTTACGACACAATTATAATAACCATTGCATGGTCCAAATTTTACACATTCCACCTAGCCATTTCCATAACTACCCCCTCATTTCATGTTGAGGTAGGACCCATTAAGAATCTAGTGGGTGCAAATTGCACCCAGTTGGATTTCATAAAATTCAGATTTATTTGAAAGCCCAATCCAAATTAAAAAGTATGGTTTTAATTTCTTTGAAAGCCCAGCCCAAATAACACCCCTGGATCCAATTAATCCTAAATATTGGAATCAAACCCGAAAACTCCTTACCTTCTTCTCTACGGTGAGAGTCTATGTCTCACGTGATAGTGTGTAAGCTGTGATCCCAAGTCCCAACTTGGCAACTCAACAAATTTTTTCGTAATTTCTATTGCTCCCTATCTCTTTTTAATCTTATTATTTATTTGTTGATAGTTATTTTGCTCTTGGATATTAAGTGGGTTTTCCACTTTTACTTGTTTTGCTCTTGATTGTAAATAATGAATTTATGATATAATTCATAAAATTAGAATGTCAAATTATGAATTTGTGATGTAATTTGAAGAGTTGGGTATTTATATAGAGGTCAGGTCATGAGATTTTTTTTATTATATCCAATTCAACGTGCTCGAAGAAGACAGATTTCTACATGAAAATAAAATTTATTTCTCATAGGTCCATTGGTTTATGCAAAATCCTGCTCTAATGGTCTAATTTGTAGTATTATTTTTAAGGAAAGTAGGAAACCTCGGGAGCGACCGTTGGAAATTCCTTTTATTATGTCCAAATCCAATTTAAGCTTACTTTACCGCTTCTGGTTGAAAGAATATTTTCGCTATAAACATTGTGTAGAATTGATCGCATAATCGGATTGGAGACCAATGGATGAATGATAGCTTAGTTGTGTATGTTGAAAAGATGTATTTAATGAAATTGATAATGAGACCATTGTATGGCATTTTCAAATTATGAGAAGTTATAAGGAACAATTGTAAAAAAAAAAAAAAAAAAATACTACATTTTGATTTTTGAATATCATCGTTGTTGTCTTGTTTGAAATTATTGTTTACGTAATTTTGTATCGCCTAAACCGAACTATAATCCTGCGTTTGCCCTTGCTCACAAGACATTTACCTCCATGTCCATCTCCCAAATGTTTGAATCGATTTTCCTCTCTCTTTTCTTTCTCCGAATCCACCTAAATTTTTTTTCGACCGTCGCCCATCCTTTGCTCGCCGTCGCTTATAGAGAAGTTGCCTAAAACGTGATCCCACACTTAGAAATACGCACAACCCATACAGGAATGGTACGCGATCCGCAAAATTTATGACTTAGTTGTTCAATTTTTTTCTAAGTTTTGTTCTCTTTGTGATTTTCCAATTTCATTCACATGTCCACCGCAAATAAGTGTTATTTTTTGTCCCGCACATGGATCATGGTGAAGTTCGGTGTTCTCCACCCTTAATTATCATTTTCGAGCGAGCGACATATGTCTTCCGAATTCTCACTGCCGGTCGATCGCGACCATTCTGAATCTACTCAGGTCCAATAAGCAACGGTGAAAAAAATGCTAAATGGGAGAATTATTACCGTGTTGTTGTCCAAGAAAACCTTTAAATGTCTACGTGAAATGAGTGGCAACATTGTAATTTTTCCTCACAAACTGTCAAGCTATGTCAAATTCCATCATATTGTCAATAAATTATATGCATTGTGGGGCCCACTGGTCAAATGTGAAATACTAAAATTAGTTTATAAACCATACCAAACAAGCAATAAGTAATTCTACTTTGCTCCATGCGGGTAGGTGTTTTGAAAATAATTACAAGTTCACAATATCGCTAACAAATAATAAAGTGGACGTAATGAGTTGGGATTATCGTTCTCATGAAGACTATTTTATTTAAATAATGATTTTAATTAATCATAATCTTAATCTATTGAAAACAATTGAAATAATTTTATTTTAACTATTTACCTACAATTATTAATTTAAGAAAATAATGTAATAACGTATGTGAACAAAAATATCAAGAATTAATCAATTATGATGGTTAGTGTCGGGACTCACGATTTCACAATAGTTATCATCTCTAATCTATCCTCTCAAATTTTCTTCCTATTGTTGTACTCAGTCGAATTCACGAATTTCACTTAATTTACCACTATCGAGTTCAAATTAGTCTTATCTAATTAAGTCAACTCATTGTATCTCTATGTAAATTGAGAATAAGCCTTAACTAGATGAATTAAATCTAATAAGAATTCAATTTAAGACCGTAACAATAGCAAAAGTGTGTATACCTTTTATCCAATTGCCAGCTTTACTACGTGTTCTAGATTAATAACCCACCTCTCAATTTGTTACAATCCACAATTTAATGAAATAGTGTCCAATTATGTCAAGTATTACAAAAAAAAATTCAATATATATTCAAGACATATACAAAACATGAGAATTAAAATTGAAGAATCAAAACTAGGTTACATTATTCATTCAAACTACGGTTTAGTTACACATCATAAAAGAATAAAATTAAAAGAGTATAATAGAATACATCCTTTGGGTTTAAAAGAAAAACAAGAATTAGATGTAAATCTTACACAAAAATCTATCTTGTTCTTGCAAAGTTTGAAACCCTAGCTTGCTTGATATAATTTTCCTCTTTAATCTCACAAAATTCTTGTATATAGTTCTCACATTTTGTTTGAATAGTCATCTCAATTTACAAGTCTTTCTAAAACTCTAAAACGTCCTAGAATTTGTGTGGAACCAAAATACCAAAAAGAGTCCTTGTATAAAATGGTAAGAATTCTTCTGGACACAAAATGCCCATGCGATTGCAATGGGTTAAATAGTTGCGTTCGCATGGTTGTGGATAGTGGGCTACTAATCTGACACAGGTGAACCTAGCGATTGCAAGGTTGATGGCCATTGTGATCGCACGGGCCAAAGTTCCCTCCAATTTTATGGCTAAGTTCTTAATTATTTGCACATTAAGTCCCTCATCTTTCTAACGTCTCTACTTTAGTCCCCAAATTTCCTCTTTCATTTTAGTTTTGTCATCTTTTATTTTCAACCTAGGTCCTTCAACTTTCATAAGCTTACATGTAGGTCTCCAATTATTTGCTTTCAACCCCTTTTCGCCTATTTTGCTTTGTATTCCCAAATTTCATTCGAACACAGATTTTGACCTAAAACAATCAAATCAACACACAATTAAGTAAAAATTCACTTAGAGCGCTCATAATTGTCTACTTTTGATGGCCCAAATAAATGTAAAATCACACTTATTAAATACTCTCAAACTTGAACATTTTTTCGTCATCGAACACGATTATTTACTCACAACCACTCCAAACACGCAAACAAAATGAAACAAATTAACTAGAAGAATAACACTACACAAATTAGATAGTTCGATGTTTTCACTTGACTTTTGATACTATTTACAATCCATGAAGAGTTTCCAAACAATGCCACAAAAGTTTAACTTATTCGGTGCTCGACATGTGTGTGTGAGCAAATCAATCCGAAACATTATTATACGCTATGTTCGTGATAATGCAATCCTATATGGTCCAATTTTCCTGTCTTTCTCGTTAGATGGTCTCCTTCCCAAACTTCATGGTGTTAATTCTGAGGTTGCTCTAACATCACTCATTACTTTGTTGCTCAAGTTTGGTTGGTCTTAGCCAATGATAGCAACTACTTGGGTGATGATTCTCTCTTTATTGAGTGTTTCGACCGACAAGCTTCTACTAGGTAAGTGAAATCCACTAGTTATCTAAATCCCAAGTTAAAAGCACTAATGCTCCATCTTACTAGTTTTGCATCTTTTATTTCAACGACATGCTTTTATGAATTCTTTTTCCTCTTATATATAGAACATCACTCATTTAAACTTTCTAGATTACCCTTGTAGTGAGCTTTAGGACGATGGCTCCCAGGTTTCGAAAATTCCTACGGACTTTATTACCCAAGTCAAAAAGGCTACGAAGAGAGACATAAAATAATGAATATGCAATATCCTTTTGTGCAAGGTATAATACACGAGGATTAGATTTCTAACTTTCGGTCATCACCTAGTTTCCATTTGTTAGCCAAACACTCCATACCAATATTCAACATGCACGGAATCAACACAATCCTTCATAGCTACTACCACGGCTCATCCATAACCAAACTATTCGGTTAATTGGTTAACCATTCTAGTTCCAACTAGCAACTTATGGAATTCTATGAGTAAAATTACCTAGCCAATGATCATCATGACTATCGTGCTTAATACGCATTTAACATGGACAAATAATTTATTATAAAACACAAGTAGTGTTCTTGTCTACAAGTCATTAATAAAAACAGTTCCAAAAGAGTCAAATTATTAGCCGGCAAGGCTGTCTAACAACACGCAAGCATGCAATTTAAGTTTTTTAAGATTTCAAAAATAAAAAATATTAACTCGAATTTTTGGCATACCCCAAAACTTAGAATATACATTACCACGAATGTAAATACATTAATATAAAGAGGAAAAGATCGGTGACTCCCGGAGGTGGATCGGATGGTACTGTCAAATAGAGGGTGGTAGGGACAATGACAAAGGAAGCTGGCGGTGGTGTTGGCTTGCAAATGTGCATGAATGTCATCTAACTCGTCGACACATCGGTCAAAACATAGTTTGACCTAGTCGCGATCCGGATCGAATCTGTCTCTACTCGAGATTGTTCCTCTTAATAATGTGGTCCCGAGAATGCTAGGTTTGTTGAATGGCATCTACGCCCAACAAGATAATGCTATCACCTCCCCGCTTTGGGCTCAACTCGGATCTAGTGGCGAGAATGAGCCTCATTTGTTTTCTGGCCTACTTGTAGTTGGTAAATGATGGTGATGATATCTCCAAACGGTGTAGCCGAATGTGATGCAGATGGTGCGGATGGCTAGTCCTTAATAGGCTAATCCTCAATGACTAGTGTAGGTTCCCTAGCCTGCACGATATACCTCATAGCATTCGCCAAAGCATTCTAATTTATTAGAGCCTTTGGTTTCACAGAGAGCTCATCAAAGACAATTTGTACTTATACAACCGCATGAGATGGCTCTAATCCGTCTCCGAAATATATCGATGTGTGGCGAATCATCATCTTTGAAAGCCCACGTTCTGTCGATCAATGTATAAATATTGCTCCCAAAATCAAATTTTTGCTCGTGAGACAAATAGAAAATAAATCTGGCCCTTGCATTGTTAATGTGGTACGATGTCCAACAGGTCCGTGTTGTGATTTACAAACAAGTTGAAGATTAGCAGAGAGAGGCGGTCAACTTACTATGCTCAAAATATTTGGTAGAAAGTGGCCAAGCATCACCCCTACCATATAGAAATCGGGCCACATTCCCTATGTCAAGCTCGTGAGGTAATGAATCAATGTTGTGAAGGGTGAGCTTGTATTACCAATCAATAACTTGCAGGTTAAACATTATCCATTTACCCTACACCCACATCTGGTTAAACTGTTATATCCTCTTTGTGTCTATGTACGGTTTGAAATTTGTATAAAATTCAGGGACTAGCCACGGGTAAATTTTGTGTGGTACGTATGCTACTCGTGTCCAACTAATAACATAAATTAAATTATAAATTTCATAGTGCTGGAAATCTTTTAAATGTACCATGTGTTTGCTTCAAATGCTTCATTTGCTTGTGACATTAAGAAATCTTTGTTTGTAATCCTTGGACAAGTAGCAGGAGGAATTGGCACATTCAAATCGAGTCCATTTTGTTGTGCCACCGATGAAATTTTTTTTTGCCTCTTTTTTCGATAGTCAAGACCCTACGTTTTAGAGCCGTTACCTAAACTCGGGGTGGGATGGGGCGGGGGGACCGAGTATTTTGCCATCCCTATGTAATGATTAAGTAGTACTTTTGGAATTTCAATATTAATTTTTGATTTAAGATTCATTATATTTCTAATAGATTGTGCTATCTCCTATTGTTTTTATAAAATATTAAAGTGTAGAAATTATTGAAAAGATGGATATAAATTTGTATGTATTGAATAAATCGGAGTAGCAATACAAGGAATTATATACATCACAAATATGCCTATTCAAGATAACTACCAGTATATACAAGGTAAGAAATATTCTGCTATGGTATATATTATTTCCTATGATTCATTGCCGTAATATATGATTTCCTATTATTTGTTACTGTTAATACTCTTCCTCAAGTTGGTGCGTGAATGTCTATCACACCTAACTTGCTGGCATGTGAATGAAATGTTTCTTGTCCCAATGGCATTGTAAAAATGTCTCCGCAATTTGCTTTTCAGTGTGCACATATGTGGTTTAGACTTTCCCTTTTCGTATTCTTTCTCAAACGGCATGGCAATCTAGTTCTATGTTCTTTGTTTGCTCGTAGAATGTCGAATTTGCAGCAATGTGAATTGCCGCTTGATTATCACAAAATAGCTTAGCTGGTTGAGGATGCTCAACACACAAATCATGCAAAAGGTACCTCAACCAAGTAAGTTCGCAAGTGACAGCTTCCATTGCTCGATATTCTACTTCGACTGATGATCGTGACATGGTGGACTATTTTTACTTTTCTAAGAAATCAAAGAAATTCCCAAGAATATGCAATAGCGATTCATCGACCCTCTTATGAATTGACAACCAACCCAAACGGCATCACAATAACTTGTGAGTTTTAATGAGCCATATGAAGGAAATAGAATGCCTTGGCGGGTGCATTCTTTAGGTTCTGAAGAAGACGCTAAAAGCCATGACAAGGTAGGGTCTTCTTGGAAGTTGCACGAATTGGTGAGAGTGACAAGCGAGTATGTGATTTTAGGTCGCGTAATTGTGAGATAAATCAGTTTTCCAACAAGTCTTCGGTATTGCATTGGGTCTTGAAGGACATCGCCATATGTTGGGTTAAGTCTCAATGTTTGTTCCATTGGAAATTTTGTGATTCTTCTAGTAAGTCCAAAGTATACTTTCTTTGACAAATGGTGATGCCTGACTTGGATCGAGCAACCTCAACACCTAGAAAGTATTTCAATGGTCCAAGGTCCTTGATTTTGAAGCATGTACTAAGAAAGTTTTTGAGGTCACAGATTGTTATCTCATCATTCCCTACAATTATCATGTCATCGACATAAAGTAAAATGGTAGTATAAGATGTATTTTCAACTTTGACAAACAAGGAATAATCAGCTTTTGACTATTGAAAACCAATGTTAGCAATGGCTGAAGAGAACTTGTGAAACCAGTTTTGGGAGGCCTGTTTGAGTCCATATAAAGACTTGTTTAGTCGACACACATCCTGCTTTTCCTGTTGACTAAAACTGGGAGATGGTTGCATATAAACTTTTTCAGTCAAATCCCCGTGGAGAAAAGCTTTCTAGACATCCATTTGGTGGAGATGCCAATGTCGAATGATGGCAACAGCTAGGAGGTAGCGAACGGTGATGAGTTTAGCAATAGGGGTGAAAGTCTTCTTGTAATCTATTTTCTCATGTTGTGTATAGCCTTTGGCAACCAGCCGGGCTTTGTAACGTTCAATTAATCCATCCGAGTTATATTTGATTTTGTATACCCAATGGTAGTCGATGTGGCGATGGCCAGCTGGTAGGGGCATCATTGTCCATGTATTTTTGTCCTCAAGTGCTTGGGTTTCAGCTTGCATAGTAGCAACCTATTTGGGATCTGTATATGTCTCATTCACAAGATGCTGGTTTGGCCAAGTGAGATATATTATGTGATTTTTGATAAGAACTAGAAAATTGGCATTTGAAACATACTGCAACGGACACCGTGTGTGGAGCGTGGTTGAAGAGGAGACGAACCTCAGAGCAAGAAGAGCATCATGATATGTTCGATAATATTAGAATTTAGGTAGAGGTTAGGTGACGCGTACAAAACGTCGTAAGGGAGGTGGTGATGCGGTGTAGAGTGGGTAAAGAGGCATGTGCTTGGAAAAAATTGGGGTTGGGAAGTGGTGTGGAGAGTTGGCGTTCGAGAATAGTGATTGGCGAATCGTGATAATGCCCAAGTATAATGGGCTTGGGTCCATGGACGGATGTGAGATGGATGGATTAGGAAGTACATGTAGATCATCTTGGTTTTCAAAGTGTGTGTGTGAGTAAAAGGGAATATGTGTTCATGAAAGAGGACATCCCGTGATGAGAAAATTTGATGTAAATACCACTTCATTTACTATCATCTGCAACACTTAGCAAGAGCATTTATGAGAGAGAATCATATGAAAAACATCATTTAAAAGCTTCATTGCATTCATATTCTCTCAATATCTCTATTTTGAAAACTGCTTGATTAAATCAAACTTTGGTTCCATCTTTCAACAAAGTTTTTTCTAACACTGAGCTTTCCTCATCCATTGCTATTCATTAAAGCTGTTAGTCTCTTAGAGCTAAACTTTATCATCATTCATCTAGAGAGATACTCAATCAACTTATTTATTTGGGTCATATTGAGGTCCCTTGAAATTATTGCTAATATTGTAAAAGATCGTGCCCTTGTATTTGTAAGTCACCGATACATTGTAAGGCGTTTGATTCTCCATCACAAGTCAATCAAAATGCTAGGGAAAGGCTCGTGGCTCGTTGGAGAGCTTCGTAACGGGGACGAGATCATTGGCTGATCAACCTCCATAAAAATCGCTTATCTGCTCTCTTCATTTACTTATATTGTTTATACATGCGAATCTATTGTTATTCTTAAATATCATTTTTGAGAATATTTTTCGAAAAGTTTAAGAAACCACCCCCTCTTGTTTAGTTACTATTCTGGCCATCAATTGTACGAGCAAGGTGCCTATTTTTTTGATTACACAATCTTGAGAGTAAATGCGCTAACCAAAATTTTTTCAGAAACCTTACAAGGTCATCTACAAATCGCTCCTCTTTAATGGCTCCCATACAATTATTATTGGAAAACTAGAATGATGATTTATATTCAATCAATTGATCATAACATTTGGGAAGTCATCGAGTTTGGTCCATATGTGCTCACAAAATTATCAAAGTTGATGATAAACCGGACCAAACTATTTTAAGCCTAGAGAAGAATATGATGAAGAGGACAAAAGAAAATTGTCTTTGAATGCTGTGAGCCAAAATTTACTTTTATTGTGCTTAGACAAAAAAATGAGTTTAATCAGACAGCACATGTGTGATTCCTTCCGTACATTGATATTTGGCATGCATTAGAGAGATAACCATTTAGGTACCAACAAGGTTAAAGAAACTAAAATAAATTTGACAAAGATTTTAAAAATTTTATGAAGTTAAGATGAACCTATTGTTGATATGATTACTCGCTTCACCGATATATTAATGGCCTTAAAGGCTTTTGATCAAAAATTTACTAACGGTGAACTTGTGAGCAAAATGCTTAGGTCTTTATCGAAGATTGGAACCTTGAGGATGCCGATAGAGAATACAAAAGATATCAACACTTATCCATTGAGGAGCTATATGGAACATTATTTACATATGAGCTCAAACAATGCCCGAAACAAAGGAGAAAAACAAGGAAGCAAAAAGAAGAGATGGAAGGAGCTTCCAAAGAAGCAAATTGCCTTTGAAATCAACAAATGATGTTCATCCAACACAAACTTGAGTGATGAAGAACTTGATGACTTAGTTCTTCTTGTCAAGAAATGGAGAGGATTTCAAACAATAGGCGATTTCAAAAAGAAAGAAGACAAAAGTGAAGAAAAGAACAAAAGATCATATGCTATGATTAGGATACAAACCCAGCACAAGAGTGATCAATGCCCAAACAAGAAGAAGTTCAACGAAAAAAGAAGGCACTTCAAGCTACATGGGATGATAGTGATGAAGATGATCAAGAAGATGAAGAACACAAGAAGAAATTTCCATATGTGCTTCATGGCTATTGAGGATGAGGTGTAAGTACAAACAACAACAGATTCTTACATTGATCAGATCTACCTCTTTATGATGAAATTCTTCGAAGAATTTGAGAAACTTATAAAATACTCCATTCTTAATAATAAACACTTTGTTGAAAAGGTAGTCAAGAAGCTTTTTATTGCACAAAAGGACTTCAGAAAAAAGAAAAGGATGATCATAAGTCCTTGATTAAAGAAATGTAAGCTATTGAAAGAAAAGTGAGTTGATTTAACAAGCATTATTTACAAATTCACCCAAGGAAAGAAAACTTTGAATTAATGCTTGAGAACAAAATGTGTGTTTAATGTTGAGGAAATTGATATATAAACCTCCTCTTGAAACAAAACCTTTGAAACCATTTTTTGTAAAATCATCCAACTTTTCTCAACAAAACATCACATGTAGTTTTTGCAAGAAAGATGGTCATGTTGCTTATAATTGTTTGACTCAAAAGAAACTATACATTGAAAAGAAAACAAGTGGATAAAAGAATCTGAAGCATTTAACTATCAAGGACCTGAACTTATGGGTACCAAAACCAAAATGTAAAAATTATTTTGTAGGTACCACAAAAGGTCAAGGGAAGAGCAATTGGTTCTTGGATAGTGGTACATCAAAACATATGACGGTGGAGATCGATCAGTCATTATCTAAATTTCAAAAGAAAAGATGGAGGTCATGCGACTTTTGGGAGACAATGCCAAAGAAAAAACTATAGGTATCGAAATATTGGTAATCGTTTTCCTCTATTGAAAACATGTTTTGATGGTTGATAACTCAAACATAACCTACTTAGTATAAGTCAATTGTGTGATAAAGGTTATCCATTAAATTTGATTCTTCTAATTCATTTCATTGAGGATGCTATATCTAAAGAGGTATTGTTCATGGGAGCCAAGCAAAGATGTTTACATCATATTCATTGAATTTGAACTTGAAAGGAAAAGTTAAATGTTTTCAGTATAAAGGATGATTCTTGGTTATGGCATAGAGATTAGGGTCAAGGTAAGCATGGACTTACTTTTCAAAAACTTCCAAAATAACTCTTTGTGAAAAGGGTCGCTAATATAAAGTTTGAAAAGATAAAATTTATGATGCTTGTCAATTTGAAAACAAGTAAAGAGTCTTCTTCAAACTTAAACAACACTCTTCTACTTCAAGACCTTTGCAACTTCTCCACATGGACTTATTTCGGACCATCTAGAACCGCTTAGTTTAAGGGAAAACATTATGCATTTGTTATTGTTGATGATTTTTCAAGATTTACTTTGGGTCATTTTCTTGAATTTAAAAGATGAAGTTTTAAATGCATTTAAACATTTTGCAAAAGAGTCCAAATGAAAAGGACATAACGATTACCACAATTAGGGATGATCATGGTGGAGAATTTGAAAACATAGCCTTTGATGAGTTTTGCAAACCAACGGATATGGAACATAATTTTTCGCCCTAGAACTCAACAACAAAATGGTGTAGAAAGGAAGAATCTAATTGTGCATAGAAATGGCCTCAACTGTTGAATGAAAAACAATTTACCAAAACATTTTTTTGGCCGGAAGTCAAACACTTCATGTTATATCTTAAATAGAGTTTGTAAACGAAGAAACCAAAAAACTCCATATGAGCTTTGGAAAAATAGAATTCCTAATATCGATATTTTAAAGTTTTGGTTGCAGGCGCTTTATTTTAAACACAAAAGAAAATTTGGAAAATTTAATCCAAAATCTGATATTGGAATTTTTCGGATATTCACTTTTTTTTAGTAAAGCTTTTTAGTTTTCAACAAAAGAACTTTAGTAGTTGAAGAATCCATGCATGTTTTTGATGAACTAACCTCTATATACAAAAAGTTATTGATGATGAAGATTTTAGAAATTCCATTTGAACAACTAAGTGTTCAAAATCAAGACAAAGGGAATCCAAATAACATTGAAAGTCAATGAGGAGGAAACAAGATGCAAACAAAATGATGAAGAACCTCATGAAGATCCCAACACTTCACTCAATACTTCAAAAGAATGAGGTTTGTCCCATCTTCACCCAAAAGATCTCATCATTGGTGATCCATCAAAAAGGGTAAGCACAAGAAATTCTTCTAGAAATTTTCATAACAATTGCATTTTCAAATATGGGAGCCACAAAATTTAAAGAAGCCGAAGTTTGATGAATTTTGGATCCTAGCTATGCAAGATGAACTAAATCAATTTGAAAGAACTGCGTTCGGGATTGAAGCTAGACCAAATTCACAAACCAGAATGGGCACAAAATGGTTTTTCTAAACAAACGAGATGAAAATGGTATAACAGCGTAGTGCAAAGCTAGATTAGGTGCGTTTTCAAGGTTACAACCAAGAAGAAGCGCATTGATTTCAAGAAACTTTTGCCCGTTACAGGATTAGAATCACCGCGATGTTTAAGCTTTGCTTGTCAGGCAAGAATTTTACTTATTTCAAATGGATGTCAGGCGTATCTTTGAATGGAGTCATTCAAGAAGAAGCTTTTTGCTGAGCAACCACCCATCTTTAAAAATCATATATATCCTGATAAAGTTTTCAAACTTAGAAAAAGTTTCACGGGCTTAAAACAAGCTCCAGGAGCATGGTATGAGAGATTACATTTCTCTTTATCAAATGGTTTTTATCGGGTAAAGCTGATACTACATTATTTATAAAAAAACCAAAAGAATGATATGATAGATTGTTCAAATTTATGTTGACTTATATCATTTTTGGTGCTACCAATACTTCCTATGTGAAGAATTCTCAAGTGCATGAGAGGGAACTCTGGAGATGAGTACGACGATGGTGAACCCAAGTTCTTTCTTGGTCTCCAAATCAACAAACCAATGATGGAATATTCATTAGTCAAACTATACATATCTTGGATATGCCTGTAAAAGTTTGAAATGGAAGACTTGAAGCTAATGAATACCCCAATGAGCTCAATCAATCAAACTAGATAGACAGCGAGGTATCTCAGTTGATGTACAAATATCGAGGCATGATCCATCCTCTTTTATTTGGAACCGCTAGTAGACCCGAGGTTATTAGTTTAGTGTATGCTTATGTGCCAGAGCATCAACCCAATCCTAAGAATTTCATCTTGCTGTCAGAAACGTATTTTTCGCTATCTTAGTGAACCAGACCTTTAGGTCTTCAACCGCCAAAGAAACCATTTTGATTTACTTAGTTATTCGGATGCTGGACAATGCGGGTTGAAGCAATTGATCGTGAAAGCATTTAGTGAACGTACATTTTCAGTTTCTCTGCTTAGCTTCATGGTTAGTAAGAAACAAAATTCGCTGTCTTGTCAACCGTCCGGCCGAGTATGGTCTCTGCCGCTAGTTGTTGTGCTCAAATCCTATGGATGAAGCAAACTCTAAATGATTACTCATCTCCATTTGACACAAAATTATTATGTGATAATACTAGTGTCAATCAAAATCCTGCTGTATTCCTGTCACTAAACACATCAGACAGAGATCACATTACGAGACCATGCAAATGCAGGGAGATATAACTTTTGAGTTTGTAAACACCGAAAACAATTGGCCGATATTCTCACAAACCATTAGCAATTGAAAGATTTCACATTCTACCTAAATTCTAGGTATAATTGATGAATGGAAAAGTGTACCAACTCCTTTATTTATAACTGATTGCATTTTATGTGATAAATATGTTTCAAAATATTTTTGACAAAAGATCAACCATGATTTTATAAATTTGGGTCGCCGTCCAACCGACGAATCGTTTATTAAATCGACGTCTGCTTATATTAAACGTGATGATCCTCACAAAGCCAAACTGCTCATCATCCAGATGAGCGTAGAATTTTAGCAAAATTAAAAAGTTTAACCGTTGATCGCCATATCAAACGTAAGGTCCGTGCAGATATTTTTAACCTGACGACCGGTCAGACATCATTCGTGATGATCATCCGTCTGAATGTAAAAGCTTGAACATCAACCTAAACCAACCGGTTTGACCATGCTTAGACATCTGTCATGCATAAGCCGGAACGAGTTTTAATTAGAAATTTTTCAGTCTTTCATTCCAACTTCCCGCGTAATACCGTTTTCTCCAAACTTCCTCAAATCTTCCATAATCTTCCAAAATCTTTCCAATTGGCATTCAAACTCAAACCCATATCATTTCAATGCAATCTCTGGGAAAACCCTAATTTTCATCTACCAACAAGGAGTAAACCCCTCAGCAACGCGTCACCAACCCTGTGTGCTCCAACCTGCTCTAAAGTCCGGCATGCCCTGTGAAATGGCAGCCAAACCCACCTTAGGAGAAAGGCAATCTCATCCTCATCCTCCCAGAAGATCCTCAATTCAAACGCAGACCGAATCGAAGTCCTGCTTCATTGTAAGAATGTCGATTCGGCCTCTTTCACACGGCTACACCATCTTTTAACATTGAAAATCTTCGCCGTATGGGAAGCGGTCCTTCTCACTTTCAATGAAACCAAGCACTCTATTATCAAGTAATTTACAAAACATGGTTATTTCCCAGGCTCGTATTTAACTTTCAGCAGACAAACGAATTAAGACTTCACCAAGACCTTATTCCCACCATTCTCCAGTCACTCCGAAATGGTAAGGCGCTTCCTATACCATCAAGCCACTCTCACACCCATTTGTAGCATAATCCCGTCACATGTTGTAATGCCACGGCAAGCATTTGAGGCCGCCGCTCGCCTTTGTGCCTGTACCAACCACTCCTCTGTATGTCAGTGGTCCTACATAATATCATCTACCATACACTAAGTCCCCAGTGGTCATTAGATGAGGGTGAACCATTTGATGCTTTGTGCTCGAATTCATCTCCTCCCAGGCGGGTGCCTGATTGCCAGATCACGATCCAAATGACATGCATCACGTCCTTAGCAGCAAAGAGTTCTAGCGCACTTCTGCGGGTATGATTTCACTCGCGTCTTCAAATATTTCGATAGTCTCCTTCTTGATACGGTCACCTCTCTCCAGAAGCCACCATCAATATTATTCTACACTCAAAAGAATGAACCATTAAAGTGAGAACGGCCAATGCTGACAAAGTCAAGTGACTACGATGAAGAGCCAGCCTCCGCCCCACTCTTCGAGTGACGACACGGATGCCTCCCGTCCCCTCCGCTGCAAGATATCACAGGCGGCCGCCCTCACTTCGCCAGCAACGAGGATCAATTCACTTTACCGATGTACGGATCACTCACTTATATCAACATTTCTACTGTACCACCATGGTGACTCCCCAAGACCGGTTGTCACATGACGCATTGCTCCGATTACATCTACCTCTACCGCAGTTGCGCCCCACACCGCCTTTGTTTTAAATACTTTGTCAGCCATATTTGTACCCAGCCAGTAAACATTCTCGCGTTATAGCTCACTATGGCTTGGAACTATGTCGCGGATTTAATCTTATCAGTCGAATGGTACATATTTACCATTAGGGGAAGAGTTTGAACTCAATGTTTGGCCTTGTCTTTCTTTTATGTCCAAAGGGGAAATAATATGTGATAATATGTGATGTGAGATGAATTTGGAAAATATGCACAGTATATAAGAAATTTGAAATTACAGTACGTGATGAAATTGCAAAACCGTTGAAATTGATATCAGAGAATACAACTATCAAATCATGTTTACTTGAAAACTAAAGGAATATATGCTAGGCAAGCTTTTTTTTTTATTATCCGAGAGTTTTCACATTAGTTTCAAGTCAAGTAATCTGTAGCCTTTTTGTCCTTGTAGATAGCCTAGAAAAATACAACGTTTTGCTCGGGCATCAAATTTTTGCTTGGGAATGAGGTTGGTAGCATAATATAGACAACCGAAAGCACGAATGTGTGAATATGATGGTGGAGTATTATGTTGAATTTCGTATGGGGTTTTGAGTGACAACAATGGAGTTGGTAGTCGGTTAATGAGATGGCAGGCCGTTTGTATGCTTTCTCTCCAATATTTTAATGGTAAATTGGCTTGGAAATGAAGTGCTCATCCGACATTCAAGAGGTGACGATGTTTTCTTTCAACAACTCTGTTTTGTTGAAGGGTGTAAAGACAGGTGTGGTGGAAAATTATACCATGGTCAAGAAAATAAGGTTGCGAGGATAAAAATTCAGCCCCATTATCAGAACGAAAAATTTTAATCCCACAATTAAATTGTGTTTAACCCAAGTAAAAAATGATCGCAATAAGGATTGTGCTTCAGATTTAAAAGTCATAAGATGAACCCATGTAAAACGAGAAAAATCGTCTACAATAGTGAGAAAATACTTTGCTCCAAAAGGAGAATTTATTTTGGGAGGTCCCCAAATATCACAATGAACTAAATCAAAATGTGCAATTGATGAAATTGAATTAGAATGAAAATCCAAACGAGTTTGCTTTGCTAATGGACAAACTTCGCAAACATTCTTATAATCAAAACTTATTTCTGGTACGGATTTGGACAGTACTTGATGGGGGTGTGTTGGATGGATGTCCAAGTCGTTGATGCCAAAGACTAGAGACGTTGTTGACGCGGTATGTGAATTGTGGATTTTGATTTGATGAAAGGTAATAGAGTCCATTATATTGCTTGCCTAGGTCAATCATCCTCTTCGTATCCACAACCCCGACAAAACAAAAATTCGAGAAAAAAGTCACATACTGATTCAAGGATTGAGTAAGTTTGCTCACGTGATAATAAATTAACCACGGACTTAGGCACGTGTAGGACTCCATCCGGTTTCAATTTTTTAGACAATTGAACAAAACCAATGGAATTAATTGATGCTTTTCTACCATTAGGTACGTTATTAAAATCATGTTGGTGTATTGAATTTGTAGGTTCGAAATGACATACATGGTTCGTTGCCCCACTATCCACAATCCAACATAAAGTTTTAGGCGAATTTTGTTTACCCGAGGCATCGGCAAAGGTATTACCGTTCTTTTTGTTCAACATGGCCATTAGCTGATTGTACTCGTCAATTGTGAAAGTTGGATTCTCTTCTTTGGCCGGCTGTGCTTTTGGTGCATCACTTTGGTCTACAGCGAAATGGTTGGCTACAGATCTTCTATTTTTTGGTTGAATGTTCTTTCCATGGAATTTGTGACCTACTGGAAAACCCTTCAAAAAATAGCAATAGTCCACAGTGTGCCCATCCTGATCACAATACATACACTTTTTCTTCGATGTTCCTCCAGTGCGAGAGGAAGAAGTCTCACGCGTGATGCTACCCTTATATAATTTGTTTGACTAATTCACAGCCATGGCTAGAAAATTGTCGTTGGTTCCTTCATGATGTGTGGCGACATCTAGTTGTTGTTCATGTTGCAAGGTCATGGAGAAGCCTTGTCGTGTTTCTAGCAATGGTTTCATCATCAGTATGCTACCTCTGACTATAGCCTAGGTTTCATTTAACCTCGTGAGAAACTGCATAAGCTTGTCATTTTCCATTCTTTCATTAACCTTCTTTAGCCCTCCACAGGAAAAAGGCTCTTGATGAAAGGCCAATTCATCCCATAAAGCTTTCTTTTGTTAAAATAAATTGAGATTGAATCTGAACCTTGTCGATGTTCAGCAATTTCCTGCTGAATTTCATAAACTCTTGATTCGTTACCTTGCGAAAATCGGTCACGAAGGTCTTTCCATACGGCTGCTGCTGTGTCCATGTAGATTACGCTAGAAGCGACGTCTGAGCTCACAGAATTCAAAATCCATGACAACACCATGTTGTTGCAGTACCGCCAGGAATGAAAGGTTTTGTCCGTGGTTGGTGGTGTCTCTATGGATTCGTCAATAAATCCGATCTTATTCTTTGTGCTAAGACTGATGCGTATGGCCCGACTCCATTGTCCATAGTTGTGCGGTTCAAGGAGCTTGGAGACCAAGATGAGGCTCGGGTTACCTGAATTGTGTAAAGTAAGTGGATTTTCATCCATGATTTCTTTGTAGTTGATCACTTCATTGCCGTCGCCCATTGGATTCGTGGTGATTGCGGAAGGTCTTTTTTTTTTTTTTTTTTTTTTGTAAGGTCACCAAGATTGGTGCTCGATACTATGAAAAGATGGATATAAATTTGTATGTATTGAATAAGTCGGAGTAGCAATACAAGGAATTATAAACATCATAAATAAGCTATATATTCTAGGTAATTCTTGTATATACAAGGTAAGAAATATCCTGCTATGGTATATATTACTTCCTATGATTCATTGCCAGAATATATGATTTCCTATTATTTGTTACCGTTAATAATTATATAATAAACTGCCTTTACAGGAATTTATGTTAACATTTAATCTAAATTTTGTTTTTAAACTTTTATGCTTTTCGGGTCTAAATTTTATTTAATGTATCTCGCAATTTATGATCTTAAAGGTTTTTTTTCCAATTTATGCACTAATTTTTTGAAGTGATTTTATTTCAAGGTGGTAAAACTTTGTTAACGATCAGTATTCTTTTTAATAAGTACGTTCATGCCTTTTATTTTATCAAGGAGGGTTGTAAATTATGAGAGAAAATATATGTGGAGAAATAATTCTCTCTGTATATTGATGTAATGTGTATAATGAATGGGGTTACAAGATATATATATATATATAAGAAAAAGAGTTCTACCTAGAATAGGAATATTACATATATGGTATCCTACTACATGGTATTCTACTGTAAATAGAATTCTAAAATTCCCCTCAAGTTGGAGCATGGATGTCAAAAGTGCCCAACTTGTGAGTGAAATTGTGAAATGCCTCATTGCCCAATGCTTTAGTAAATAAATCCGCTATCTGATTGTTGCTTGGAACATAGGCAGTCTTGATCTCTCCCTTATCAATTCGTTCACGAACAATATGACAATCTATTTCAATGTGTTTTGTTCTTTCATGATATACTGGATTAGCGGCAATATGCATTGCTGCTTGATTATCACAATATAATATTGCTGCTTGTGGATGATCTACACATAAGTCTGTCAGCAATTGTCTCAACCATATAAGCTCACATGTAATGGAAGCCATTGCCCTATACTCAGCTTCTGCTGAAGATTTGGACACAGTCGTTTGTTTCTTGCTTTTCCATGATATAAGTGCCTTTCCCAAAAATGTATAATATCCTGTAACTGACCGTCATGTAGTAATATCTCCGGCCCAATCTGCATCACAAAATCCTGCTAGCTGTAATTTTCCACTTGATGGGAAATATAATCCTCCTCCTGGTGCCCCTTTCAAGTATCAGAGCAATCGGTGAACTGCATCAAGATGAGGTTGTCTAGGTGTCTGCATAAACTGACTGAGTGTATTGACTGAATATGAGATCTCTGGTCTGGTAATAGTGAGATAAATGAGCTTTCCTACCAACCATCGATAGTATGTGGGATCTTTTAATAACTTTCCATCAGTCAAATTAAATTTCAATGACTGCTCCATGAGAAATGCTGTAGGTTTTGATTTAAGTAATCCAGCTTCTTGAAGAATGTCAAGAGTACACTTCCTTTGGTTTATTGAAATCCCTGATCTTGAGTGAGCAATTTCTATTCCAAGAAAGTATTTTAATGTGCCAATGTCCTTCAACTTGAATTGAGATGCAATGAATGTTTTTGTAGTAGAGATTGCTTCTCTATTGTTTCCTGTGACAATCATATCATCCACATATAATATAACTGCCGTAAATGAATTACCATTGACCTTTGTAAAGAGTGAGTAATCTGTATGTGACTGTTTGAACCCAAACTGAATGATAGCAGGTACAAATTTTTGAAACCAAGAATGAGATGCCTGTTTCAATCCATATAAGTATTTATGAAGTCAACATACAACTGATGTCTCCTCCTGTCGACGAAATCCAAGAGGAGGAGTCATATAGACTTCTTCATCAAGATCACCATGAAGAAATGCATTGTGTACATCCATCTGATGAAGCGTCTAGTCATGAATAGAGGCGATAGTGAGTAAGCATCTGACTGTAGTTAACTTTGCAACTAGAGCGAAAGTTTCATTATAATCAATCCTTTTTCGTTGTGTAAACTCCTTCGCGACTAACCGTGCTTTGTATCGTTCAACTGTACCGTCAGAATGAAATTTAATTTTGAACACCCACTTATAACCAATAGGATGAGAACTCGGAGGAAGCGGTACAAGTGACCAAGTATTGTTTTCTTCTAAGGCATGAATTTCACCATTCATAGCAGCGACCCATTTGGGATCTTGACACGCTGCCTCATATGTAGCTAGCTCAATGATATGAGAAATATTATATGTAAAAGCACGATGAATAGAAGAAAGGTTACTATATGATACATACCTTGATTTAGGATGTCGAGTGCTGAATTTGACTGGAAGAGACCTAGCTTGAGTAGGCGAGTATGATTGATATAGTAATCTTTCGGTGAAATGGGATTTGAATTGATCTTGTGGATCGCCTAAGTTGGTCATTTGGAGGGTGAGAAGAGGTAGGTGGACCAGGTGGTGGTTGGACACCGCTCAACCCAGAGACCGAGAGGGTGAAGACGGTCAACCGCTTAAGCTCTCTGTTGAGCCCGGATGAGTGAACCGGTCGACCGTCTGGTCCGGATGATGGTTCGGGATATTCGTGCAAGTTATCCGTTTCTGCTATGTGTTGGTCGTCAGGGGTTGTGAAATGTGGTGTTTCAACATCTAGATGCATAGATTGTGGCAATAGGATGGAGTTGGTTTCATCATGTTGTTGGGAAGTGTATGGAAATATATTTTCATAGAACACGACGTCCCGGGATACTACTAGCTTTTTGTCGGTTAGGTCATCTAAGGTGTATGCTTTTTGTCCTGAGGAATATCTAAGAAACACACACCGTTGGGCTCGTGTGTCAAATTTATGGCTAGGTTTGAGGTTGGTGGCAAAACGTAGGCAACCATAGACACGTAAATGGGAATAAGGTGGTGGTGTCTTGTGTAATCTTTCGTATGGTGTTTTGTGTGAGAGCAATGGCGAAGGTATTCGGTTGATGAGGTAACAAGCTGTTTTGATATGTTCTCCCCAAAATTTTAATGGAAGATTGGCTTGAAATCTAATGGTGCGAGCCACATTTAGGAGGTGTCGGTGTTTTCTCTCGACCACTCCATTTTGTTGAGGGATATAAGGGCATGATCTATGGAAAATTGTACCATTTTCATCTAAGAATGTTTGCAAGGATAAGAACTCTTCGCCATTGTCAGACCTCAAGATTTTTATAGTCGTCAGTTGTGTTGAGTTTTAACCCAAGCAAAGAAATTTTTAATTATGCTTTGAGTTTCAAATTTGTGACACATGAGGTGTACCCAAGTATAACGAGAAAAGTCATCAACAATCGTAAGGAAATATCTAGCACCAGAATAAGAATAAATCATATGAGGTCCCCAAATATCACAATGAATCAAATCAAAAGGTTTATTGCTAGAAATTTGACTAACTTTAAAAGGGGTCTAGATTGTTTTGCCAAATGACAAACATCACAAATATCTTGAGAATCAAAACTAATATCTAAGGTACTTTATGCTAAGAATTGAAGAGGTGAAGCTGAAGGGTGCCCAAGACGTCTATGCCATAAGTTGGTTGATCCACTAGTAGTATGATGTATTTTTGATTTTTGTGAAAGGTAATATAGGCCGTTACTCTGCCTTCCTAAGCCAATCGTCTTCTTCGTTGTCAAATCCTTTATGACACAAAAATCAGGGAAAAATGTCACATAGCAACCTAACCCTTAAGTAAGTTTGCTGATAGATAATAGATTAACTTTAAAATTGGGAACATAAAGCACATCATCAACAGTCATATTATTTTCAAATTTAACTGCACCAATGGATTTAATAGGAGCATGACCCCCATTCGGTAGTTGCACAGGTTTGTGTTTTGGCATGAATTTATTCTCAAGAATCCCATCATTCGTTACATGGTCAGTGGCCCCGCTATCAATAATCTATGAATTACTCAAAGGGGTAGTAGAGAGATTGATACCTGAGGTGTTAACATAAGGCTTGTCATTATCTGACTTGTTATTTAGAAGTGTCATGATCTGTTCATATTCCTTGGTTGTGAGCGTTTTGCCTTCCTTTGGGTCAAGTGTAGAAGTGGTAGTAGTGTTTGTGAAGCGTTTGTTTCGTGGCTTCACGTCCTTCTCATGAAACTTGTGCCCTGGAGGAAAGCCATGGATGAAATAGTAGGTATCAATGATGAGGCCAATCATCCCACGGTGGGTGCATCGTTTCTAGCCAGGTTCCGTCTGAGCGGTCGACCGGTCGGATGAAACGGTCGACCGGTTAGACCGATTGTTATCTTTCCTGTTCGACTCCCAATTGCTCGACTTCTCCCAATTGTTTGAATGTTGCCCTTCACGATCTGTTGTAACCTCAACTTGCCTTTCATGTTGCATTAAAATAGCGTGGACTTTTTTCGGTATCCGGAAAGGGCTCATCATTAGTATGTTTCCACGAATCGTAGAATAAGAATCATTCAATCCCATAAAAATTGCATGACTTTCTCCTTCTCATCCCCTTTCAATGATTGCTTTAAGATTTTCACAAGTGCATCCAATTGGGTTGTGATAAGAACTCAATTCATCCCTTAGTCCCTTTAATTTGGTATAATAGGTTGACACCGAATGATTTCCTTGTCGATGCTCAGCAATTTCTTGACGAATCTGATATATTCGCGCATCATTACCTTGAGAAAATCGATCTCGTAGGTTGTTCCATACCTCTATGGCGATTCGAGTATATGATACTTTCAAAGAATATCTGGATGTACCGAATTAAGTATCCAGACAGACACCATGTGATTACTTGATCCCATATGGAATACTTCTCATCTTTTGCTTCTGGTGTTTCGATCTTTCCATCAATGAGGCCAATCTTATTCTTGGCAATTAAATAAATTCTCATAGATCTATTCCATTGTCCATAATTGTTTCCATCAAATGGTTTAGAAAAGAGGATTAAGTCGG
The DNA here is from genome assembly GCA_023638005.1 of Forsythia suspensa. Lineage (NCBI taxonomy): Eukaryota > Viridiplantae > Streptophyta > Magnoliopsida > Lamiales > Oleaceae > Forsythia > Forsythia suspensa. The sequence goes on along the minus strand of CM042664.1, from coordinate 13,024,586 downwards.
GATGATCAGATTGCTGTAGAGCCATGTGATCTGATTGGGCAATCGTCGCTTCTATGGTGTTTGTACCAGACATCGTTGCTCAGAATCGTCGCTCTGATACCATGTAAATTAGGAGAGAAAATATATGTGGAGAAATAATTCTCTCTGTATATTGATGTAATGTGTATAATGAATGGGGTTACAACATATATATAGAGACTAATAGAAATCTAATAAGGAAAAGAATATAAGAAAAAGAGTTTTACCTAGAATAGGAATATTACATATATGGTATCTTGCTACATGGTATTCTACTGTAAATGGAATTCTAATAAGGGTTTCAACGGTAGATATCCAAGCTCTTTCAAACCTACAACGTGGTGTTGTGAAAGATTTATATATATTCTCTCCGTCCTCAAGATTTGTTTCTTGGAGAGATTTGTTCATTTTGAATGCAAGATAGTAACATATCTTTGTGATTTTAGAATTTAAATTTTTGATATGTTTGTATGTTTTATGCAGGACTATTGTCTCACGAAGGTCGGTTGAAGCCCAATTAGTTTAAGGAATACTCGGATGCAGATCTTGGAAATGAAAGGGTTACAATCTACATGTCCTTAGCAAATATATTTTTCCCATTGTGTGACACTAATGAGTGAACCATGCATCGCGACATTGAACAATTTCATTTAAAATGCTTGCAGATAGCTTTCATTTCGAAATGGATGTAATTGAAGATGTCGTTGGTAAAACTCTTAGCTTAATAGGTGGAGTACGGATAAACTTATGGCTCTCCCAACATCAACTCTAGGAATAAAGATAATATTATTGGCATATATGCTCATAAGGTAAGCTTGATTCACGAAAAACATACTTGGAGATTATTTATATCTAATGTATGCACTACAAATGATCTTCACATGGATAGAAGCTTGAGCAAAGACAACATTGGAATAAATCAAGTAATCATCCATTTATGTTTTCGGAAAAACTAAATGTTAAGATGTCTTGTCGCTTAATTATTTTCCTCATCCCATCTTTGCCACATCGTTGATATATGAAATAGCAAGGACCTAAAAAGGAACTTAAGAAAAATTGTACATATAGGCCCATAAAAAGTACCCAAGCATATAGGCCTAGAAATATATGTTGTCCAGGCCCAATGGATGCCCAGGTAAATTTGTATATAGGCCCAATGGAAATTATCCAAGCCAGGTAGGGCCCAAAGTGGGCATCGGCCAGATCAAAAACGCCCATAGCATTGGGCATTTAGAACGATCAATCACTGCATAAGAGTAACCGTTCATAAGCAGTTTTTCTCCTCCTCTTAGTACTTTTCCCACGTTGTCAGGAGTTACAAACAGTTGAATTATCATGGAGGGAGTTACAAACAGTTGGATTATCATAAAGGAGTTACAAGAAGTTGAATCATCATGGGGAAGTTACAAACAGTTGAATCATTATGGAAGGAATGGGCAGTTATTGGGCGACGAGGTGGTTGCTGGGCGATGGGGAAGAAACTGGGCGATGAGAAGTTTTTATGCAAGATTGAAGGAAAACGTGTGGTAAAACCGTTTGGCAAGATATAAAAGAAGGGAGATTGAATGACAAAAAAAAAAAGAGGAAAAAAGGAAAAACTCGGAAAAATGAGAAATGTAATTTCATTCCATTTAGTCTTAAGTATATCTTTACAAATAATTCTAGTGTGCTTGTGCCCTTGGAGGCACTTCGTTTGCTTTTTCATCCTTTGTCACTATTGTAATCTTCATAAATCAAACACCCTTGTTGGGACTTTGTCTCAAGAGAGGTTTGGCGTCCTACACATGCGTTATCGAATCTTTTAATTGTTATAATGAATGACACACATTTCTCACATGAAACACACACAATGTTCGCTATGCAAGATCAAAATAGATTCTATGAAGAAAATTTTGCTTTATTTTTATTTTATTTTTAATTGATAAAAATCATGATCATTCTAAATAAATTATTTAAGGAATTAAGATATGTAACTCCTAATTGATGTCAAGTTGCAGTATAAAGTATAAACAATTTAAATTCTACTAAATGTCTTTATTAACTTATTTTCTGTTTGTGTGTCAACTCGTCTCATTAAATAGCTTATGGAGAATAATCCAAACCTAGAATATATTCTATGTTAAGGACAACCACCACACATGACTTCTGTGAAAGTTATAATTTAATTGTCAATAGCTAGTAGCAATATATTCGTCAAAAAATGATTTAAATTTCGATGTTGCTTTCTTGACAGCATATGAAGATTGTATTTATCTAAGAGGTCATTGTAATCGATCATTGAGTTCCCTTCCTATCACTTCTTTATGATACCAACGGTAAAAAAAAAAAAAAAAATTCACTGAACATAGCACTACTAAAACGCAGGTAAATCTGTATCTCTTTCTAATATTGTTTCTATATGCATGCACTACTTTTGATTTTATTTCAACTACACACTAATATGAACTTATCCTAAATGGATCGTGTTTAGATTTACTCCATATGCATGTTAGCTTTCAAAACTTTGATGCATATTCAAACTTATTTTTTTAAAAAAAAAAACTGAAAATGGGCAAAAGCCCACCATCAGATAATAAAAAAAACATTCAAAATCAAATGGCCAAAGCCACCATGCGCCATGTTTCACAACAAAAAAAAAAAAAAAAAAAAAAAAAATGACTCCAATGACTCGACAACATTGAGAAAAAAAAATCAAAAATCAAAAATCAAATGTCTAACTCGACAACATTTAAAAAAAAAATCAACTGTTTAACTCGGCAACATGTAAAAAAAATAAAAAAATACATTCAAATGTTGTCGAGTTATTCGATGTAAAAAAAAAAAAAAAAAAAAAAATTTCCAATGTTCTCGAGTAACTCGACAACATTGAGAAAAAAAATCAAAAATTAAAAATCAAATGTCTAACTCGACAACATATTTAAAAAACAAACTGTGTAACTTGGCAACCTGTAAAAAAAAAAAAAACCAACTGTGTGACTTAACAACATGTAAAAAGAAACATTCAAATGTTGTCGAGTAATGAAGGAGAAAAAAATGTAACTCGACAACTCGTAAAAAAAAACATTCAAATGTTGTTAGTAATGAAGGAAAAAAATGTAACTCGACAACCTGTTAAAAAAAAACATTAAAATGTTGTCGAGTTACTCGGCAACATTGAAGGGAAAACATAACATTCAAAATCAAATGGCCAAAGCCAGTATGCACCACTTGTCACAAAAAAAATCCAATGTTGTTGACAACATTGAGAAAAAAAAAATCAAAAATCAAATGTCTAACTCGACAATATTTTAAAAAAAACTGTGTAACTCAACAACCTGAAAAAAAAAACCAATTGTGTAACTCGACAACATGTAAAAAATAATAATAAAAAAAAACATTCAAATGTGGTCGAGTTAATCGATAACATTGAAGGAAAAAAATCAACTGTGTAACTCGACCAAAAAAAAAAAACATTCTAATATTGTTGAGTTACTCGACAACATTGAAGAAAAAAAAATCAACTATGTAACTCGACAACATTTAAAAATAATAATAATAATAATAATAATCAAATGTTGTCGAGTTACTCGACAACATTAAAAAAAAAGTAACTCGACAACATTTGAATGTTTATTTTTATTTATTTTTATTTTTTTACAAGTTGTCGAGTTACATAGTTGATTTTATATTTTTTTGTATTTTTTTTTTTAAAATGTTGTCGAGTTAGACATTTGATTTTTGATTTTTTTCCCCTCAATGTTTGCCTTAAAAAAAATTAAAAAATGAGTCAAAAATTGCGGCTGTAAAAATGGGCTTAATATATATATATATATATATATATATATCCTATCCTACCTATATTAAAAGTATGAATAATTTACTATTCACAATGGTCAACCAAAGTTATTTCCTACATATTTGGTTTAAAAAATTTGCAAAATAATTATAAGAATCTAAAGATGAATTCATCCTAATTAAATATGATATTTGTTCACGTTTCTGAAATAATGGTATGTAAATTGTAATTTTAAAAATTAGGTTTATGTGAATAATTTCAGTATTTTAATACTTTTTATTATTTTTATAGAGAATTAATATAACGTGAAATATATGTAATTTTTGAAATATGGCATATGAAGTGTAATTTACACTCTTTATACGAAGAACTAGAGAGTGTTTCATAAATTTGCACATGTAATATTCTCCAAAGTAACGTCAATGAATAAAATTTAAAATACATTTTGAAATCCAAACCAACCTATGTAAAATGAAATCCTAAAAGAACTTCATATGCATTGTTACTGGTGGTACAAGTTTATTAATATGTTTATTGACTTGTTTACACTTTTTAGCCTATTTTTGCCACAATCTCTTACTTCCATCAAATACATACCACTTCACTAGCATGCTTAATTAACAACTACAAAGTGATTTATTTACTTTCGTAAATTATGTTGTTTTAAGAGTTTTAATTCGACCATGAAAAGACTTGATTAATTAATTTATTGATTATCTCCGTAACTTCATCTAAAGATTTTTATGAACTTTGTATTCTACCAATAAACATTGTAATGATTGAATTGGTATACTTACCAAAGAAAATTTTTCGTTCTTGAAAATCCAAATCTTTTATGATGTAAACTCAATTCAACCCTCTATTTATCTTTTATTTAAGATAATTCAAAAAAAAAAATTGTTGTTGTAGATACTTATTCTCAAAGTCTTATTCTAAAACAAATATGAAATTTCTTAATACAAAGGCATTCAGTTTTCTTTACGTGATTAAAATATTATAAATGAATGAATTCAGGCTTCGAGGAGGAATGCAAATTCGAGAAAATTGTACTTAAGAATAGTGGCTTTTATGATGTAAATTTAATTCAATTTTATCATATGTTAGAATTATCTACTGTAATGAATTTTAATAAACTAGGTTTTAAGTTATAAGCATGCTATTTAGGTTTCAATCGCTTGATTTGTTAATATTTAATTATTTTCTTCACTTAGATCACCAATATAAAGTCAATTCGTAAAAAGAAGATATAATAAATATTATTATGTTCTTAATTATTGATACATCACGTGTATCGCACGTGCTCACACTAGCACTTAATTATTAGAAAGTTTCATAAAAAGAAAAAATAAAAAACTATATTTCATTCTTACAAATGATCTCATTCCCATATATAAGTGACACACGAGGAATTGCACATGTCTGGTGCACACCCAGCATGTGTGTGGCACACGCTACTACCACGTGTCCAATACATGTGACACTAAGTTTAATTTAATTAATTTCCTCAGCTTCATTTATAAATTATAATTATAATTATAATTATAATTTTACAATTTATCTTGGTTCTTATTTTGAAGCCACCAAAGGGACTCGGTCGAACCTAATTAAACTAAAGTACAATAAATTAATCTTTACCCAACCAACACTTGTCCGATCAAGATAATTTATTAATCTCGTTCTATTCTACTAAAGAACGAGATTGCACTCTCGCCTAATTGAAAAAATCAAGTCAGGCAATCAATAATTATATCTTCTAACTCGTCGTTATTATGTACTCGCCTCCGCCAACCATTTTGAATATTCAAAACAAAGTTGAAAAGATCAAAATGCCCTTTTTCAAATATATGTTAACCCTCAAATCCCATTTTTCTTTTTGACAGCTCCATGCGATCACATCGTAATATTAATTCAACAATCAATGTCGAACTATCGAACTTAGACTTAACTATACACAAGAAAATCATTTGAGGCCATAATCTTGCCTATTAAATAGGTGACATATTCCATATTGCAATTATATGTTCTTTGTTATTTCACCTTAATTCCTAAGGCACCGAGATATTGACCAGTAATTTGATCTCAGCCATTAATACCTCAAATAACTTTAAGTTAGTAATCAAAATTTATTACCCGCGTCAGATTAAGGTACTATGTAGGATGTCATATAAAATTAAATTTATGTGATCAATATCACAAATTAAATTTTACATGGTTCAATCTAATACATTCCAAGTGCACTTTCAATTTCATAACAAAAGTCGTAAGGAATTGAGGTATACATGCACATCGAAAATTAAATGTTCAATTCTTTTTAAGCGGATCAACCTTGTACTTAGAGAGAATTCGTGATAGAAGTTTACCTTTGATGAATATCGTAAAATCTGATTTCTGATTAGCTGGAGGTGCGATCTTCAATACCACAACTGTTCAATTGTCCAGCCTTCAATGGAAATCTACACAGGAAGAACAGATCTGGACTTCCACGATCAAGAACAGATGAAAACAAAACTTTTGGGAGTAATTGTATTTGACGGTCTTTTTCTTGTGCTAGCAAGTAATGAAAACCAATTTATCATTTAATCTGTCGTGGCCTTTGTATTTATAGATAGGGCTAATCCTAGCCCTAGTTCTAGTCAAACTAGAACCCATCAACAAATGAGTCCAATTAATTAATCTAATTAATTAATTTAACTCAATAAATAATTAAGTTCGACCCAACTAATTGGACATTGGACATTAATTCTTACAATCTCCCACTTGGACAAAGTCCAACTCTAGATGCTCAATTCTCACTTTATGTGTGTGACCCATTAGGTTCACATTCACGATGGCAAACGACCGATATTATCATCAATTCACCGAGATCGATCAATTCACATCGTCGCCCAAGATTGACATCTAGCAATGTGTCAAAGAAACCCATGTAAAGAAAAAATGTCATGTGGTATGGTAGAACCAATGTATGTGCGGTTACCGTAGAAATATAATCCCTTCATCAATATAACCCAATTGGTTAAAAGATATAGATCAGCGTCAATCTCATTTAAACTAATTATGTTATTCACCTCAACTATTCGTTGATCTAATCGGTTATGATTGAAACATTTTTCAACTCATAACTCCATCCCGGCCGAGGAAATTTATATAAACTTAAGTGGGCAAAAATTAGGTTATAATCTCCTACTTTCCAAGAGTGATGAATCCTTATATTGGACATTCGCAACTTTCATATGATTCTCACTATACCCGTACGACGTCTTCTTGGTGATTCAAAATCTTTGAATCCCATCAAACACTCGCCAAAGTATAGTAGTCCTCATATAAGATTCTCGTGATGTCCTCAAGTCGAGGACCAAACCACCATCGCACATTATAGATTTACCACTGACGCTTGGATAGTTATCCATGTGGAATCTCTAGGCGGATCATCCAAATGTCATGTTCTCATAACAATGCATTCACGTGTTCATTCATATGTCCATCTACATCTTAGCTCGTGAGATCAACTACTTTTTTTTCAAAAGAAATGTACAACATGCTAGTCTATCCGCAATAATGATATCCGTATCTCATTATTAATATGACTAGGGATATTTCAAGAATAAGTTATTTATAACTTGTATCTCACAATCACAACACCTTGTGATTAACAAGTTACTATAAACTTTTCTTCGGACTCTATTATTTTAAATAATAAAATTTAAAAAATAACAGATCTGCCATTATAATATAGACAAGCATTTAATTAGTCAATTTGTTCATATACCTCAATGTCTAACAAAGAGTATATCACAAAATGTCTCATACAAACTAGATCCAATCACTCAGGTATCTTAATACCATCAAATTTAGCATGACCATCATGCTTGTGCTGGGACAACAACTTTGTCGAAGGATCTGCTACATTATCGTATGTTAGGACCAATTCTATCTTTATCTAATTTCTTAAGATTATCTCCCTGATGAGATGATACTGCATCAATATATATCTGGATCATTGATGAGACCTAGGTTCCTTCGTTTGTGCGATGGCTCCATTGTTATCATGATACAAGTTATTAGATCAACAATGCTAGAAACTATTCAAAGTTCAGTAATGAACTTCTTGATCTAGATCGTTTTCTTTGCTACTTCTAAAACAGCTATATATTCGGCTTCTATAGTTGAATCAGCAGTCATTTCTTATTTGGAACTTTTCCAACTAACTATACCACCATTTTGAGTAAATACATATCCAGATTGAGATTTACTATCGTCTTTATCGATCGAAAAGGCATCAAGATAACCTTGAACTCTAAGTTCATTTCCTCCATAAACCAAGAACATGTCTTTAGTCCTTCTTAAGTACTAAGGATGTTCTTGACTGCGATTCAATGTTTCTCGCCAGGGTTCGCTTGGAACCTGCTTATGACACTCAAAGCGTATAAAACATCTGGTCGAGTACATAACATCGCATAGATTATAGATCCTATTGTTGATGCATAAGGAATCATATCCATGCTATCTCTCACAATTTATGTTTTGAACACTCTTTTGAGAGATAGATCCCATACTCGGATGGGACGTAGTCCTCTTCGACTCTTCCATACTAAATCTTCTCAAGATTTTATTTATGTACATATCTTGAGATAGGCCAAGCATTCTCTTAGATCTATCTCTATAGATTTTCATACCGAGAATGTATGTTGCCTCCCATATCCTTCATGGAGAAATTTTAGATAACCACAATTTTATCGATTTTTGGCATTGAGAGACATCGTTTCCTAAAGTATGTCATCCACATACAAAATTAGAAACACGACTTTGCTCCCACTAATCTTTTTTATACACATAGTTTATCTTCATTCTTGATAAAATCAAACATTTTAATTATCTTATCAAAATAAAGATTCCATCTCCGAAAGGCTTCATGCGTTAATCCATATATGGATTTATGTAGTCTCGCATACCTTGTTTGGCTCGTGGAATCAAAATCTTCAGTTGTGTCACCTACACATGCTTGCTAAGATTCTCATTAAGGAATGCGATCTTGACATCAATTTGCCAGATCTCATAGTCATGGTATGCTACTATCGCAAGCAGAATCTGAATTGACTTAGACATGGTTACTGGTGAGAATGTTTCGTCAAAGTCAATCCCTTGTCTTTATTTGTAACCCTTCGCAACAATCTTGCCTTGTAAGTATGAACATTACCATCCAAGTCTACCTTTTTAATCTAAACCAATTTACAGCCTATAGGTTTTACCCTTCAGGCGAGTCAAGCAAAACCTTGTTTTCGTACATGGAGTTCATTTCGGATTCCATGGCTTCCTACCACTGTGAGTCAACATTTGACTTTGATTCTCAAGGTGAAGTAGTAGGTTCATCTTCCTCAATTAGTAATACATTACTAGTAAACTGTGAGATCGTATCTTAGAAGAAAATGAATGACTCTACTCGACTTAAAGTGAGCTAGTGTGTCTCGGGAATTGGTGGTTCCCACTTTCTTAATCTGTGCTTCATCGATGTAAGCTCACCCATTGGAACTTGTAATTGGTCAATTTTATTTGTGGTTTCTTGAATTCAAGAGCTACTTTGCTCCCACCGCCTTCTCTAAGAATACAACAAGTCTCGTTATGATGACCTTCATCTCAACGGGATTGTAGAAATAGTATCCCACAGCTTTACTCGGATACTCCACAAATAAACATTTATCAATTTTAGCTCCCCGGCTTATCCGATTCAACGCACTTCACATAAGCGTCGTATCCCTAATCTTTCTTGTATGAAAGACCACGTCTTTTTCCTTTTCCATAACTCGTATGAAGTTTTATTGACCGATTTAGATAGGACACGATTTTATCGTATAACATGCGTTGTTAATGCATATGTCCAAAATAATTTTTAGAAGAACTCAAGACGATTCACTCATTGATTGCACCATATCAAATAAGGTGCAATTTTCCTTTCAGACACACCATTTAGTTGTGGTATATAAGGTGAAGTCCATCATGAGAGAATCTCATTCTCTTTAGATAGTCTAAAACTCACCTTCAAATATTTTCCACTTCGATCGATCTAAGTGTTAAAATATTTTTATCGCTTGCATTTCTACTTCTTACTTGAATTCCTTGAACTTTTCAAGGACTTCACTTGAATTATATCAAGTAGATGAAACCATATCTAGAATGGTCATCTCAGAAATGTGATGAAGTAAGAAAAGCCACATCTAGCATCTTTACATATTTGTCCATGTACATCAAGATGTACAAGACTCAAAATATCTCGCAACTCCGACTCCCTTTCCGTAAAAGAGTGTATTGGTCATTTTCCCCAACCGGCATGATTTACACTTATCAAATGTTTCATAATCATTTTAATCTAAGTATCCATCTTTTTGTAACTTAGTAATGCGTTTTCATTTAAATGACCGAATCTGCAATGCCAAATATTTGAGTTGTTAGTTTTATCTCTTTTATGCAAGCAATTCCTCTTCTAATGTCCTTTTATTTTCACAGTGAAAACACGGATCATTAGACTTGGATTTGTCTTTGCTTAACTGTTTTCCAATAGATTTGGCCTTCTTGGATCATTTCAAAAAGGTCCCTTTAGATTTTCTCTTAGTGCTCTTAGAGGTATCAATGGCCAAAGGTTACCCATTCCTTTGGGCTTAACAGTTTTCAACATGTTTAACAGCTCGAGTAGGGTACACTGAATCTTATTCATGTTGAAGTTCATAATGAACTGAGAAAAGTTATTAGGTGGAGATTGCATAATTAAGTCAATACTTAGCTCGCGGTCCATGGTAAAACTTAATTGATTTAATTTTTCAATATAATCAATCATCTTCAATACATGAGCACTGACTGAAGATCTTTTTACCATCATACCTCTTCATAACCTTTTAGATGTCTCATATTGTTTAGTCCGTGACTATACATCATTCAACTCCTTGAAATGATATATTTTGGTATAGGCATCCATACCTTTGTGCTACTTTTCTAACTCAAGTGACATACTGCAAGCATCACATGTTGCAGTGTTACTTTTATCATTGTGTTTTGTAAGCTCACACGCCTCCGGCGTAGCCTCCTCAATAGAAGCTTCGCATTGGCTACTTATTGACATATCCAATTTTTCTTTTCATGCTTGGGAACATTCTCAAAATGCGGTGCCGCCTAAAAATATGGTCCGATATGTATGTTGGCATCCAATATGCCTCTCAAACTTATATGGTTACCCATGAATCAACTATTAAATAACAAGATAGAACAATTAATTAATGTAAAAATTAATTTAACATGGACTTATATTAAATTAATTACACTCCTAATCGCTTAAATTGAATTAATGACCTCAAACATTAATCAATAGAACCAATTAGATTCCTAGTAAGCTAGGATCCCTTTTGTTTTATTAAAACCTTGAGCGACTCAACAAGCCCTAATAAAACATCCAAGTAGATACTCTATCAATCACATCTCTATGCGACTCCTAGATTATCAAGTAGACAACTTATTGTCGTACACATCTTATGTGTTTTACTTGATTGTGCCCCTAAAGTTTTATTTCCTTGAGCGACTCAACAAAAAATAAAATTCTAGTTAAATTCGACCCATTGTTCAGAAACATCGAATATTTTATAGTGATAAACATATCTATGAACGAGCAGCCTTGAGCGACTCAACAAACTGACATCGATAATAGACTCTGGTTTTTCACTATAACAATAGAAGGCACGTTGTATTAACTATTTAATACGAATTTAATATTTTGATAAAGAGGAGTTTGTCTCATCACATTTATGCATATTAACTAACATTCAACATGTAATCAATCATGCATAAAAATAATTGTGGATGATTATGGACTTTATCTATCTAATCTTTCTAAGCCAAAAGAAAGATTAGTCGGTCAATTCCTAAGGGACGTTGCCTTCGTTCATCGAATGCTAAATGTAATCATCTACATCTCCTGCTGTAACCTGTATCCTATACTAGTTGTTTCCTTGTGGCCCATCTGCAACATATATCCTATACTAGTTGGCACGCATGCAATGATAAATAGACACGCAGGCCCATAATAGATAAGTAGCTCGAAAACTCAATTAATTAAATAATAGGCTCGCAGGCCTAACCAACAATTATCAGAAATAATTAACCATACAACCAATCATATGGGTCGAGTCTATAATCATCCATTAAACATCTATTTTAATATCTAATATTAAAAATATATTAATTTCTAAATTTGTATCTTTGACAAGACAAATCTAAATTTTTATACATTTTGGAACAGATTAGATTTTAATTAAATAATTAATCTAATTAATTATTTAATTTTTTTTTTCAACAATAAAATTAATCAATTAATCTAATTAATCAATTAATTTTATTCATAAAGGATTTTCAAATTTTATTTTATCTCCCAATTTAAAGTCATACTCTAATTGAAGATAAAATTTGTATAGGTCAAATTTACAATTTTATGAAGTAATAAGTTAAAGTTTAATGGTCGTAAATTTAAAATATGGTTTAAAAAGATTTTAATTTAATTTTAAATATTTGACCAACATCAAATAAATTAACAATTACAATTTTTCTAAAAATTAAAATTGCATTGGAGACCCTATTTTCTTATAAAACTTGAGAACTTGCTATGCTTGATTAATTAAATTAGTGGATTTTGCAGAATTTCGTAAATTGCACGTAAAGCCATTTTTTTTAAATTTTAAAACAATAGATCTTTTCGCAATTTCAAAAATTGCATAAGAGACCCTTTCATCTTTTGAAAATGGAGGGCTTCTAATGCAATTTTTAAAATTACATTGAAAGCCCTCTTCCCCAATAATGAAAAACATGCCACTAATCTTAAGAAATCCTGAAACCCTTAAGCTTAAGAAAGTCGCCTTTCACCAAGGCTACCGGCAAATGTTTGGGCGTTGATGGCACTGTCAAACATCTGCATCCACGACCTTTTAGCCTATGAACATCGCAACAACACACGATCGTCAGAGGTGGCTGCGTCTGTTGCTACCTCTAAAGAAGGCTTTAAAGGGTTGCGGCGGCATCTTCAAGAGCACCGTCGCCGGTCACCAACATATCAGACATCTCTCCGACCTTGATCCGTTCCAAATAAACAATTAAAATCTAAAATCCAATTTTAGATTTTGGTTTCAAAATTCAAAATTTTATATTTTGTCAAAACTTAAATTAAATTAATAGACCAATAACATTTGTTATTGTTCGATTCATCAAAACAGGCTAATGAACTCTAACAAGTAACAAAGTAGGTTCTGATACCACTGTAAGGAATTAAGGTATACATGCACAGCAGAAATTAAATGTTCAATTCCTTTAAGCCGGATCAACCTTGTACTTATAGAGAATTCGTGATAGAAGTTTACCTTTTATGAATATCGTGAAATCTGATTTCTGATTAGCTGTAGGTGCGATCTTCCATACCACAGCTGTCCAATTGTCCAGCCTCCAATGGTAATCCACATAGCAAGAACATAGCTGGACTTCCACGATCAAGAACAGATGAAAGCGAAACTTTTGGGAGTAATTGTATTTGGCTGTTTTTTCTTGTGCTAGCAAGTAATGAAAACCAACTCATCATTTAATCTGTCGTGGCCTTTGTATTTATAGGTAGGGCTAACCCTAGCCCTAGTTCTAGTCAAACTAGAACCTATCAACAAATGGACCCAATTAATTAATCTAATTTGGTCCAATAAATAATTAAGTCCAACCTAACTAATTGGACCTTGGACATTAATTCTTACAAGTCAAACATAAACGACGCATCTTATCAAAAGATCTATGAACAAATGCTAGCTCAAAACAATTTAATCAATTAATATCTTGTTTCAAAATTTCGTGAATAAATAAATTTACTTGATGGGTAAATACTACCTAACAGAAGAATAAATTGCAGACTCATTTTAGGCAAAAATACTTAATATCAAATGTATTTTTGAAGATCACAAAATTCGAGTACAAAGCAAGATCTGGTGATATACAAGTGACCATTTCTGGACAAACCCTAGTTCAAGAAATAGAAGAAGATGACATTGCACTCTTGTTCTCTACATATGAGTTCACTGACTTCAATAATTTAGAAAAATAGATGAATTTTTACAAAAATATCAGTAAGTTTCTTCACAATACTTAATTGTATTTTCGAATACTCCATCAATTGACGATCTATTTAATTTTCAACTACACATTAATGTAGCTAACCATTTAATTTATTCATATCATTTATGCTCTAATTGCAGACACATTGACATGAAAATTCATATGAGACTTAAAAGGCTTTTACAAACAAAATATGGGACACAATGCTATACACAAGATGTCATTCTTGTTGACTAGAGGTATATATCTTTTATAAAATTTATTTGCATTACTTGTTTTTGTGTCATAGTATATACTATTTATGATTTCTTGTCAATATTTGGAACATTTTGTAGGTTCGAAATAGTTTTATTAACAATGTGGAAAGATTTTGTTGAAAAGAATGAATGTAGTTATATTTTAGAAAATCTAACTAAAAGACTAATAGTTATAGCAAAACATGTGAAAGTTTCATCCTTCATTAGTAAATTCAGCAACATGAATATGTATATATCCATAGATACATTTCAATTAATATTAATGCTTGGAATACTCTATCTTATAATCTGTCAATATCCAAAAAGGGTAACATCTCTTTATTGATGGATCCTTTAAAGTAGTTGTCAAATTCAAGTCTTGTTTATTTATCCAAAGTTATTTAAAGCTTATTATATCTTATATGCAATGATTATTAGTTCTAATACTATAATCAAATATACTATTTATCCGCTCTTTTATCAACTACAACTATGTATCTTATGTAAGGCTTCAGATATTATATAAGATAATAGACCAAACCTGATTTACATTTAGCTTGATTTATGATAATATATTATATGATGCAAAGGCCAATAAAAATAAGGAAAAATTGAATGAAAAGATAGAAAAAAGTCATATCTCACACAATCACTATCAAAGATGCCCTTCCAATGTAAAACAAAATGAAAAAATATATATATATATATATATATATATATATATATATATATATATATATATATTTGAGGATTACAACATATGGTAAACTATTCAACTTGATTTTCCATAATCCATATATTTGGTTTTATATTTTATATTCATAATTTTATATACTTTATTCTCTTAAGATATACTTCAATTATTTACTACTTTATTTTATGCGAAGAGCAAAATCAAGTATCAAATCTTCAAACAATTATACCGGTATATGTCTTATGTATAATTTTAATAAGTTGTCAAGCTCTAGTTTTGGTGACATTTATCAATGTATCTATTGCAAGTGTCCCTGCACTAAAGCAATCACCATGTAATAAATCATAGTTTTCATTTGAAATAGAAATATGACATTAGTTTCTATTTTATGTTTCAAATACTATGCTATACCATACTTGATATTCAATTATATATATATATATATAATATATATATATATATATATATATATATATATATTATTTTAGAGAAAATGTTTAATGTTACATTTGGAAGATTCAACATGACATATTGATGCAATCTGTTATTGGAGAACCAAGACGTAAAAAAATTAATTTGTTTTGTATTAACTTTAATGAATCACTCAACTTCGTAAATATATAGTTTGTTTAATTCATGTTATTATATTAGTATTGAGCATTTAAAAATTTAATCATATTCATATTATAACATCATCAAGATATAAAACAAGCATCCTTAAAGTTATTCAGTATAGCAATGCATTTAAGATCACATTTCCTATATCAAAGCAAAGACCAAAAGAACAACACCTAGTCGAACAAGTAGGAAATAAACTTTGTGCTTGATCCATGCTCAAATATAACAGATAGCAAAGATGAGGCCATTGACAAAGGAAAAATTGTGATAAACTCTTATCACTTTTCAAAACCAGTAGCAATTAACCATATACAATCATAAAAAACAAAGAAAGCACTTTTTCAATCTTCTGAAATGCATGCTTCAAACAAAAAACAAAATGAGAACCATGTTAGTGAACACATCTTTAGAAAATATTTGTAATGGAAATGTTTTTCGAACTTGAAATGATGCTGTAGCTTTTAGGTTTTGGTACTATATTTTTGTTTTCAAGTAAAAATTGTAGCAGCTACTACTTCTAAACTACTGTATTTTGAATCCATGCAGCATTAATTTTTTATATAACTTCCATGAACTAGGATTTGACTCTCAATGTTTAAATATGTTCATGGAACTTTATTTTGTTGAACTTATTTTGATGATTGTAAATATATTTAATAGTTTTGCTACAAAATTAAATCCCTACACTACTTTTGTTACATTAACATTCTTACCAAATATACTAAAGAATTCTCCCAATTACATTAACAATATTATATTCCATCAATTTGCTAACTATATTTTTTATGCATTTAGAATTAACATATCTAATAATGTCAACGACATCAATGATTGCAAAGTGGATGATCAACATTGAAAATCAGCATGTCTAATAATTTCAATTTATTCAATTTGCTAAGTACATTCTATACCCATCAACACCTTCAAGTTCATCAATTGACAACTTATTTTTTATCATTGAAATTGCCGATTCTACCAATTTTCTAACTACATTCTTAATGTTATTCTTTTCAACCTTCAAGAGAGCATTTTCATTACAAAGCATGATGCTACAAATGAAATGATGTTGTAGCTCCAAAAAAGTTCAATTTTTTTAAAAATAATTAAATAATACTTATAAACCAAATTAAATTTTCTATTTCCATTAATATTGTTTTCTCACATACAACAACAAACTAACAAACAAAAAACACTACAACACAAAAAATACTATTTTTCAAAATTCTAAAACTACTCAATAACAACTCACTACATACAAACACAAAACTCTAACTTACAATACAACCATTCAATTTTTTTATTTTTATTTTTTGTAAGTTGTAAAATTATTCGTAAACAAAACACTAACTTTCAAACTATACTCTACTATATAAATCCCACAAATACTATGGTAAATTCCATTTTCAAAATACACATTCACAACCAAACTTCTATAAGTACAAATTCTCTTTTCTTAGTTTTACAATTTTAGTTCATAAAAATTAATAATTTCTTATATATAGCATTATTAACAAGCCAATTAGGTTATCATTCAAGTAAATCCAACTATTAATGAAAAACAAAATGATCCAATAAAATTATATTGAGCTTTCTGATGAGCGCAATTTTAGTATACATGTTATCCGCTTATCATATTTTATTATTAATTATTTATTGATAAAAATACTAATTAATGCCTTATTTGAATTAAGACAAATTGTGAACAACTATGAAGATTTGGGGACAAAGATGGAAATTTTGAAGTATTGGGACCAAACATAAAGCTTTGAAGCAAAAAGACCGGATCTACAATTAAAACTTGAAGTGGGGACCAAATAATATGTATATTGAAACTTGGAGGACTAACATGCAAATTGGGATGAGAACCATTTTCTTTGGCAATTGTACATCTGCTTGTTATGGTCAAACCGCAGCTTGACCACGATAATTGATTTTGTTCCTGTTATCATTGATGGGCTACCAGAAGCAAACCGCACTGCTTGGATATTTTTGGACTTATTTTCAACTCGAGTTGGGGTCTTTTCTATCTTTTCATGTACATGAGTTTCAAAATTGATAAAACACTATATAAGACTGAATTTAGTTCAAATTAAAGGAGAAAGACGGCTAGAAACAAGAGAGAAGAATCACGCATGTAAGAAGAATTTTTGGAAGATTTTTCTCCTTTAATCCATACCTGTGTTCTATCAAATCATTTGTTTTTAATTTAATTGTGTTCTTCTAATTTTCTTGAGCCAAGGTAAATGATGAAACCTTGTTTAAACGAAGTGATTAATTTGTTATCCTTTAATTCTATTTTCGAGCTTTAACTTTCATGGTTCGTTTCTTTTTGGATTAATTAAATAAAATCTCTTTCATCTTAAATATCATGTATTTTTATAGTTAGAAATTAATTTAATTAATTTGTGCTTGGTGCTTAAACGTGTTCTATTAATTTCTTTTGATTTTTTGTTATTTTGTTATCAATTTGGGATATATAGAATGCTTAGGATGCGAAACATTTTATTCTTTGTTTTCTTTTAATTGAGTTTGCTACAGAAAACATTTAAGTAATTTAAGCATATGGGAGTTATATTGTATTTTCTTCTTTTTAGATTTAATTGATAAATATTTTAAGATGACAATAGATTGATTTTGAGTTGTCGCTTGATTTTTTAGAAATAATCAATAATTCAATAATTGCTAAGTTAAACAATGGTGGATTTCAAACCTTAATACTTAAACAACTTGAACCTTCAACTTAATTTTTATCATAATTAATTAGTCTTTAAGTTAAACTCTTTAACCAAACTTCTTTTCAATCCAACTAGCTTAGAATAATAGTTAATTTAGATTAAATTATACTTTTTCATTGGAGTCCATGTGGAATCGACCTCATTGCTATTTTTCTATATTCCAATAGATTCATGCACTTATGTAGTTATTTAAAATTTGACAATATTTTTTGCTACCACATCGAGAGCCGCATCGTAAAGTTAATTTAGTCTTAGTTAATTTTATTCTTGACTAGTTATAATTTAGAAATTATTTAAAAACACAAATATATTTATAGCGCATGCTTGGTCGTAGATCTCTAGAAATGAAGCTAGAACATCTAGATAGTGAAATTGAAAGAACTTTTCACCAACTAAAACGAGCTACCACTTTAGATAAAATTGAAGAAACCAAAGTAATAATCCCTATGGGTGATGAAATTGACAAGAGACCTTTTAGGGACTATTTTAGTCCATTAGCTAATTTGAGCACCTCATGCATACAATACCCACAAGTAGCTGCTAGGTATTTTGAGTTAAAACCAAGCGTGTTTAATTGTCTTCCATCTTTCTATGGTTTAGATAGTAAAGAACCTTATAATCATCTGACAAATTTCTTTGTTGTATGTGAGACATTTAAATGAGAATGTTTCTCCTGATAATGTTAAACTTCGTCTGTTTCTTTTTTCTCTAAAAGATAGTTCTAGATCATGGTTTAATACGTTACATGCCAATAGTATTACATCTTGGGATTAAATGTTTGCTAAATTTTTGAATAAATATTTTCATGTTCATAAGACTAATGCTATTCATGAAAATTTCAAAGTTTGTACAGAAAGACGAAGAACCATTTTATGAAACTTGTGAGAGATTTAATGGGCTCCTTATGTCCACATCACGGCTACGAAAAATGGCACTTATGCCAATATATTTTAGAGAGATTACTATCACATATTCAAGAGTGGTTGATGGCCACAAGTGGTGAAGAGCTTATGTCCAAAAATGCAACAAAAATTTGGAGCTTCTTTCAAAAGTAGGTTGACAATTCACAACAACAGAGTCGATCTTCCTGACCGAACTAAAGAAAAGATGAATCTATGAGATTCAAGTCGAACCACCACGATTCTTTTCACAGCCCTACCGTGGCTATTGCTCATGGTCGTATTACGTGCATCGCCCACCGGGAGTTTCATCTCAAACCGAATTTCTTTTGCGCTCCAGCCGATTCGAACCCTTGACCTCCCATTAAGGAGAACTTAATGGAACGCCGGGTACCAATTGGGCAACTAGATGAAACCCCAGCCGACAAGACGTAAGTTTAACGGTGCACGGAATAGCCCCCGGTGAAAGGGTCAGGAAAAGTCCGTGGTCGTTATAAAAACAAAAACGCGCGCTTTTGTAACGATTGACGACGCATTTTTTAGACGACCACGATTTTTTTCACAGCTACCTGGGTTATTTCGCGCATCGTTAGCCACGCATCGCCCACCGAGTTTCATCTCAAATCGATTTTTTCGTTCTCCGCCGATTGAATATTTGACCTCCCATTATGAGAACTTAGTGAACGCCGGCACCAATTGGGCCAATTGGTACCAAAGATTCCACTTAAGTTCTCCATAACGGGAGGTCAAGGTCGAATCAAGGAGGACGCGAAAGAAATCCAGTTTAGAGCCCAACCTCCAGTGGGCAAGACGTGTTAAAGACCCAAGATCGATTCAGCCCCCGGGCGAAAGGCCCGTAGGGAAAAGTCCGTGGTTGTTACAAAAACGATAGTTTTTGTATCGATTACAGATTTTCTGTTAGTATTTCGCCCAGAGTTATTCCGCATCCGGTTTTACGATCGTCCATGGGAGTTTCATCTCAAACCGAATTTCTTTCACGCCCCTGCTGGAGATTGTCCTCGACCTCCCATTTGGAACTCAGGAACGCCGGTACCAATTGGGCCAATTGGTACCAAAGATTCCACTTAAGTTCTCCATAATGGAAGGTCAAGGGTTCGAATCGTTAGAGATGCAAAAAAATCCACTTTGGAGCCCAACCTCCAGTAGACAGTACGTAAGTTAACAGCGCACGAAATAGCCCCTGTGCGAAAGGCCTGTAGGGGAAAGTCCGTGGTCGTTACAGAAGCAATGAACCGAGCTCAAAAATCAAAGAAGTCAAAGGCATGATAGAAGTTATTTCTCGCCAGTTAACCTCGTTGACTGCCAATAATTCTACTGAGCCAGGTGCATGTTCTAATCAAGTGAATGCCCTCAACATGATGATGAAACCACTTTACAATCCTTATTCCAACACATATAACCCAGGATAGAGAGACCACCTAAATTTTTCTTGGTCACAGAGTGTTCAATAGGATAGTATGGCAGGTCAAGTCCCTCAGCAAAATACGAGACAGTTCAATCAAAAAATTTCACAACCAAGACCATGGGAGGAGGCAATTCAAAAATTGACAAAAGCTACACAAGCTGCATTAGAGAACCAAAATCATACACCATTACCGAGTTTAAGAATGAAGTTCGAACTAGCCAAAACTCACGTACACAATCCATTTCTAATATGGAAAATATGACGGGCAACTAGCCTCATCACCCAACAAGCTTGGTAATAACCATTGAGAAAGAAAAGTTTCCTAGTTAGCCATTTTCTAATCCTAAAGGAGTACACAATATTAGGACTTATTCAAGCAATCAACACGTAAGAGGCTAAATCCATCATGACATTGAGATGCGAAAAATTGTTTGACAACCAAGTGGAAATTTTAAAAAGAAATACATCTCAACCAGTTTCTCCAAGAAATGCACCAACTAATGATTCAGCTCATGAAGCTTCCCAAAAGAACAATCAACCATCTTACATTCCAAAAGCTCCATTTCATCGGTTAACAAAAGTGAACCAAGATAGTGCGATAAATTAAATCATGGAAATCTTCAAGAAGGTTAGTATAAATATCCTCTACTTGATGCTATTAAGCAAGTTCCCGCTTATGCTAATTTCTTAAAAGACTTATGTGTTAAAAGAGACAATTGCATGTGCGCAAAAGGCTTTTTAAATTGAATAGTTAGATCTATAATTCAAACCAACACCCATCCAAAATTTAAAGATCTAGGTTGTCCTACTATCTCATGCATAATAGGAAACCATAATATTGAGAAAGTTTTGCTAGATTTAGAGCTAGTGTTAATCTTCTTTCTTACTCTGTGTATATGCAACTTGGGCTACGTGAGTTAAAACCAACATCTATGATTTTACAACTTGCTGATAGATCTGTGAAAGTCTCCCGTAGAATTTTAGAGGATGTTTTGATACAGGTTGACAAGTTTTATTTTCCTATTGATTTTATTGTACTTGATACTCAACCTAAGATTTAAACTTTACAAAACATATTCATGAAAATTTTGGTCGCCTTTTTTCTAGCAACATCTAATGCTATTATTAATTGCATGAATGGAGTTACGTAGCTATATTTTGCAACATGACAATATAATTGAATGTTTTTAACGCCAACAAGCAACAATATGACAATGAGGACGCTATAATGTTGATATGGTAAAGCATTAGTTGATGATTCTTTGTTTCTACTAATTGTGATGATGCTTTAAAGATGTTCTTAGCTCATTGTGGTTCATATTTTGATGTTGATAGTTCTATAAATAAAGTGAATGTCTTGCTTGAGTCAGCACATGCCATGGATACAACTAAGTAGAAATAGAAAATTGAGCCACTTCCAACAAGTGAGAAGAAGAACATCCCATTAGTTCAACAACTAACAAAATTAGAGCTTAAAGCATTGCCTGATACTTTGCAATATGCATTCTTCGGAGAGGCCGACACTTTACCAGTAATTATCTCTTCTTCTCTTGAGCAAAAAGGTAAGTTGTTAAGTGTTTTGACTGAACATAAAGAGGTACTAGGATGGATCATTGCTGATATCATAGGTATAAATCCAGTAGATTGTATACATCATATCTATCTTGAGGAGAATTCTAGTCCTAATAGAGAGACGCAACGTAGGTTAAATCTTAACATGAAAAAGGTGGTAAGAACTGAAGTGCTTAAATTATTAGATTCTGGGAATATTTATCATATTTCTGATAGCACGTGGGTAAGTCCAATACACGTTGTCCCAAAAAATTAGGTATCACAGTAGTTACTAATACAAACAATGAATTGGTTCCAGCTAGAATAACTACAGGCTGGCGTGTTTGCATTGATTACAGAAAATTGAATTCAGTCACTAGAAAAGATCACTTTCCTATTTCATTCATTGATCATAGGCTTGCAGGTCATGATTTTAATTTTTTTTAGATGGTTAGTTTGGCTATAATCAAATTTCATAGCTTCAGAAGATCAAGAGAAAACTACTTTGACTTGTTCTTTTGGAACCTTTGCGTATAGAAGAATGTCATTTGGTTTGTATAATACACTTGCTATTTTTCAAAGATGTATGCTTAGTATTTTTTTTTGACATGGTTGAGAAGTTTCTTAAAGTGTTCATGTATGATTTTTCTGTATATGGAGATTCGTTTGATGAATGTTTGCGCCATCTAACTTTAGTTTTGCAGAAATACGAGGAAAAGAACTTAGTTTTAAATTGAGAAAAATGTCACTTCATGGTAAAACAATGTATTGTTCTTGGTCACATTATCTCTAGTAGTGGCATTGTAGTTGACAAGGCCAAAGTGGATCTTATCTCCAATCTTCCACCTCCAAAATCAGTGAAAGAAGTAAGATCTTTCCTTGGACATGTTGGTTTTTATAGAAGATTCATTCAAGATTTTAGTAAAATCTCTAGACCCTTATGCAATTTACTTGTTAAGGATACATCTTTTGTTTTTAATGATTCTTGTTTAGAAGTATTTGAAAACTTAAAAATTGTTGACCATCGCATCTATCATTTGATCACCGATTAGATTTACTTTTGAACTCATGTGTGATGCATCCGATTATGCTATATGAGCAGCTTTTAGGAAGATTAGATCGGTTACCTTCTATTATTTACTATACTAGTAGGACTCTTAACGATGCACAATTGAATTATTTTATCACAAGAAAGAAATGCTAGCGCTTGTATTTACATTAGATAAATTTCGATCATATTTTGTGGTGTAAAGTAATTATTTTTCTAACCATGTGCCTCAAAATATCTTCTCACTAAGAAAGATACTAAACCAAGGTTGATTCGATGGATTTTTCTTTGTAAGAATTTGACATTGAATTTAGAGATGAAAAGGGCTTTGGAAATATTGTAGTCGACCACTAATCTCAGATTGTGCTTAATTTCAGACAAGGAAAAACTATCGTTAAATAAGTTATTTCTAGATGAACAACTTATGAATATTGATGTTAAAATTTAGTTTATCGACATAGTTAATTATCTTGTTACTGTGTCGCCTTGACTAAATAAGATAGAACTAAGTTCTTAATCAAGTGAAGAACTTTTCGAGATGATCCTTATTTGTTTAAATACCGTGTTGATCAAATTATAAGGAGATGTGTCCCGTAAAGTGAATTCCAAAGTGTGATCTCTTTTATCATGATCAAGCTTGTGGAGGTCATTTCAATGCTAAAAGATCACGCCAAATTTTACAATGTAGTTTTTATTGGCCTATTATTTTTCAATGACACTTATATTTTTGTTCTTCATGTGATGTGTCAATGCATGGGAAGTATTTCAAAAGGAACATGATGCCGCTTTTAATCCTATTATCATAATTGAGATATTTGACGATAGGAGATCGATTTCATGGGAAATTTTTCCCCATCATTTGGCTATCTTTATATATTAGTTGGTGTCAATTATGTTTCTAAGCGGGTCGAGGTAATTCCATGTAGGACAAATGATCACAAAAGTGTGGTGGTATTTTTAAGAGCTTGGCACTCTACGGCCATAATCGAGATGGTGAATCTCATTTTGCAATAAGTATTTTCAAACCCTATTAGCAAAGTACTCCATCACACACAAGGTTGCAACCCCATATCACCCACAAACTAGAAGTCAGGTGGAGGTTTCAAATGGAGAAATAAAGCAACTTTGGAGAAGACAGTTCGATTCGATAGAAAGGATTGGTCTCTATGACTTATTGATCCATTGTGGGCATATAGAACAGCTTTTCAAACACCCATTGGAATGTCTCCTTATAGACTGGTGTATGGGAAAGCCTGCCACCTACCGGTTGAGCTGGAGCATCGGGCTTATTGGACTATCAAGAAATTCAATTTTGATTTGTAAGAAGTTGGGTCAAAAAGAAAATTGCAGTTGACAGAACATGAGGAGATTCACACTGACGCTTATAAGAATCCAAAGATCTACAAGCAAAGAATGAAGGTCTTTCTTAACAAGCATACAGTAAGAAAATTGTTCACTCCATGTCAAAAAATATTTTTATACAATTCTCGTTTACATTTATTTCCAGGTAAGTTACGTTCTAGATGATCAAGCCCTTTTATTGTTTATACAGTTTATCCTCATGGACCTATTGAGGTTAAAAACCTCCCAAAATGGTGATATTTTCAAAGTTAATGGCCAAAGAGTAAAACCATATTTGGAGTTCAACTCTTGAGAAGAAGAAATTGATTTGAGTGATCCTATCTATCCATCTTAAAAATAAAAAAATAAAAATTAAAAATAAAAATTAAAAACAAAAATTAAAAACAAAAAAAAAATTAAAACAAAATTTTGTGTTTTATCTTATTATTTTTCTTAATAGGAGTGCGTGGTGGTACAACTAATCCAGTTACATTCTTTCCAACTTATTCTCTTCTCTTTTTGTCTCTCTTTATTCCTATATACTAATTATACTAATTATATTTGCATGCACTTAACTGACTTGTATAATTTAGAATATTGATGACAATGTTTAGAATAGATTTTGAGGTAGGATGTTTAAAAAATTAAGGCACGGCGCATGGACTTTGGAAATTGGATGAAGTAAAGACTTTTTTATTTTAGTACTTGTATTACCTTTGGCTTGGAGTATTGTGACACATTGTTTATCAGTTTTGCATGTTGATGTTAGTCACAAGTGTGAAAAGAAAAGTTCAACGAATGAAAGTGATTAATCAATTAAAGTGAATTCACATGTTAAATAAAAACATTCAAGTGAGTCTTGAGCCTTATATCTTCTTAGAGAGAACCTCTTTATGCCTAATTTTTACATTCACTATAGTCGGCTGTGTTTTTTTTTCTAGGTATTATCAAGACTTGAAAGCATGCAAGATTAGTGTCATTGGATGACTAATTTGCTCTTTAGAAAGTAATAGTGATGCCATCTTTGATGCATTTGAGCCTTTCTAGCCTACTAAATGAACATTGACCCCAAAGAACCCAGCTTTGAAGCCTTATGTAAAAAAAAAAAAAAAAAAAAAAAAATAAGCCTTGAATTTTTCTTTGTTAGCCAACTATCCCTACCCTGAGCCAATACACATTCATAATGTAATCTATATTTTATGTCCTTTTATGATTAAAAACGAGAGATAAATCTATATCAAATGATGGTGCTAAAAAAATGTGTAAGGTGAACTATTTAAGAAAGAAAAAATAATAATCAAAAAAAATGAGGATGAATGGTATAAGTGAAAGAGATCAAAGTAAAAAAAAAAAAAACAAATCTCTTTATGAAAATATATTTAAAAAATGTTGAAAATGTGCACTCACTACATATGGTACACTTACAAAAAGAAAAAAAGGAGAAGGTTATTTGAAATTGTTTTGAGAAAAAAAAGATGGGAGAAAATGCACAATAACCATTGTCTTTAAAAAATCTCTATTGTTCTCACTCATACTTTGTTTATCCACTTATCTCGTTATTTGTTAGCCCTGTCCCGAGCCTACATTACAACTAAATAAAAGTCCCTTTTGATTTTAGAGAGCAAATGTCTGAAGTCGATGCTAGCACTATTGGTTGTAGAGGATAGTGATATTTGGGAGGTGGGAGGCGGGAGGTGGGAGAATTGACTTTAATTGTCTACTAATATTTGAGCGATTGTACTCACTTCTAAATCATGGACGAGTTTTCTTTTACATGCACATCTTGGGGTTAAGTGTGTGATACTACTTTTATTCAACATCGCCACTTTATCATATTATTTGAGCACATACAAATTGAGATTATTTTTTTCTCGAGAGTAATGTTCTTACATACATATTGTGAGATTTGGGGATTGACATGGTATTCTTGGAAATTGTTTGATTATCAGAGCTTTGATAGCTAATCTAATTGTACAATTTTATTAACCGATATGTGTGAATTGATGGATGTGGGAGTGATATTTCTAAAATTTTGATAATACTTGTACTTTTGTCCATTACTTAATAATTTGATTGATGAAATGAATGCAAAGTGCCTTGAAAAAAAATGGAAGAATAAATAGTATTTTTATCTCAATTTTTGCTCGAGAACTAGCAAAACTTAGGTTTATGAGGTATTTGATGAGTTTAATTTTAGTATACATCTTACACCTTTATCTTATTTTGTTATTAATTATTCATTGAAAAAGTACTAATTAATGCCTTAATTGAATTAGAAAAATTGTGAACAACAATGAAAATTTGGGGAGCAAAATGGAAGTTTTTGAAGTATTGGGACCAAACATAAAGCTTTGGAGCAAAAAGGACTGGATCTGCAATTAAAACTTGAAGTATGGACCAAATAATATACATATTGGAACTTGATGATAACCCAAGAATAACTAACCAAGAGGGGGGTGAATTGGTTTTCTCGAACTTTTTTGCTAAATAATCTCAAAATAAGAAATTTAAGAGATATAAATTAAGCAACTAAAAATATGAGCACAATGTAAGTAAATAAAAGTGTAGAGAGAATCCAAACGATATTTTTATAGAGATTCGATCCAACCAATGATCTACGTCACCCATTACCAAGCTCTCCAATACGAGCACAATCTTTCCACTATCTTGATTGACTTATGGTGTAATCGAAATCCTTACAATGTATCCGTGACATACAAACAATGAGCACTAATCCTTATACAATATTGAGCTTTCAAGGGGACCTCAATACAACCCACTTGATATAAAGAAATAGATTTGAAAATATATTTTCTCTTGATGAATGATAAATACAAGTTTGGTACTAAGAGAGACTAACACTTTAATGAATAGCAATAGATGAAAAGTTCAATGTTAGAAATAAACTTTGTTGATAATGATGAATCAAAAGTTTGATTTGATCAAACAAAGTTTTTCAATAAATGATATTGAAGATATAAATGCAATGAAGCTTGAATGAATTTTCTCAATGTGATTCTATCTATTAATGCTCTTGTAAGTGTTGTTAAATAATAATTAATGAAGAGGTATTTATAGAGATGATTTTTCACAACTTTCTACCTAATCGAATGACTAACCGGTCGACCTATACGTCAAATGGTCAGAAATGGCCGTTGGAACGGTAAAAATCAGAACGGTCATGACGTTCAAACGGACGATCGGTTCTTCCCAAACGGTCGACTGGTTCACAGACGGATTACCGGTTTGATTTTTCTGAAAAGTTTCGCAATTTTGATTTTTGGCTTTGATAAAAATATTTTATGCAAGTGATATCAACATGGTTTTTGTGCATAAAATTATTTTTGAGCTTTCATCCATTTAATGCTAAAAATCAAAGAATTAGTACCTTTACAATTTTATCTAGAAATCTTGAACTTCGATCTTGAACTTCGAAGTTTTGAATTTTTTGAACTCGCGGTATTGATTGACTTTGATCTTGATATGCTTGAGAATTTAATTTGTAGCGCTTTTGAATATTACTTGAAAATAGTTCGTTAGTAAACAATACTAATTTGTTTGTTATAATCAAAAACAATTTTCCCTTTTTTGATTATGACAAACAATATGACGTGTAGTTGAGAATATAACGAACAATAAGATAAAATAAAGCACATATATTCTTCATTTCTTTTTCAAGTAAACATAGTATGATAAATTTGTAACATTGGATTATATTCCATTTAATTGATCCCATCACATAACAAGATATCAACTTCACCGTAATTTAATCTACCAATTCATTTGTCAAATTTTCATCATATTTCATCATATGAATTTTTCATCACATTCACATCACATCACATCACATCACATATATTTTCCCATTTGGCATAAACAAAAGTTAAAATTGAAACATTAAGGTAAACTAAATAAATTCCATAAATGAAACAAAGTATGCAATTCATTGATAGACTTAAAATCATAGTTCCAACAAGAATAGACATCAATTAAAACTAGTGCTAAATACATAGAAACTAAAATGTAACAACATTCATAGTTCAAATAAAATAGGCATAAATGAAAATTAGTTTTCCAAAACACATAAACTAAAAAAGAAACTAGATAAACTAGTTCTCCCATGGAGGAGGCAAAGGAAATACCGGTCAAGGCGGGTGTGAAGTGCTTGATGTAAAGCTAGCACTTGTTGTAGCAATGATGTTATGCCGCTCACCGAGTTTTTTAGTAGACTAGCCGTGTTGTGTAAGTCACGCACCAGATGTTGTAGGCCATCGACAAAGTGGTAGTAAGCGAGTCAATTCGGCCACTGAGAAGATTGTAATGGTCCTCGCTGAAGCCGGAGGTGGAGGACGATGGGCTATGTGAGCTTGGTCTAGGAGGAGACGGAGGAGGAGCATCTTCGTCTTCATTCATTTCCTCACCACCCTCAAATGGCAAAGTAGAGGGTCCCGACTTATCATCAAATTCTTTAGATTTCACCACCCATTGTCCATCCTCTTTAAAGATTTTCATGCGTTTAAGAGTAAGAGTATTGATGGTGTCGGTAGTTTTAGGAAAAAGGGCGATCACATCACGGAAAAGAGACTTCAAAATGTTGAAAGATTTTGGTAAGAATCATTCCGTAAGGTAAAGCCTTAGACCTAGTACCGCGAAGAACTGAGTCCATATGATTGAGCATAATGTATGAAAAGTCTAGTTTTGGCCCAACTAATATGGAATCGAGAAGGAAGACGTCGTAATGATTTACTTCATCAAGTTGACCTTTCCTAGGGACGATAATATAGGAGATGATATTGTGCAAGACACTACATGCGAGTGTTAGTTGATTTGTACTAAGTCAAAGGGAGCCTCAAGTGTTTTTCAAATGACACGACAACATACCTCAACAAGATTGTACTCTTCAAGATGAGGAATCGCTTTTTGAGGTATAAAGATCTAATACCACCGTCCTCAAGTTCAAGAATAGAACTAATAAGTTCTCTAGTGATTTTGATTCGTTTATTTCTAACTAAGCAAGTGATACCCGTCTCTAGAGAGAAAACTATTTTCTTATAGAACTCTTTTATGATGGTGGGGTAAGCTTTTTCATTGAGTGTGAGCATAAAAACCCCAACCCATGGCGACAAAATAGTCTTCTAAATGAAATGAGGAGACGCCAAACGAAGGAAGCGTAGATCGACATTCTTACCGGCGAGTATTGGGCATTTGTCAATCCAATTTTTCGTAGGGGTAGCCTCATCTTCTGAGGATGGAGAAGATGTCATTTCATTGGACATTTACTCACCATTTTAACCCGAGGCATTGGTTGGAAGTGGATTATAAAACCTAGGTTTCGCTCATCCGCTTGAAATGGAATTGATGATTCGTGGATAAAATTGGGGATTTTATGGATTTGAGTGTGGAATTGATATGGGTTTTTGATTTTGAATGTAAATTTGAAAGATTTGAAAGAGATTTGATGACCGGGAGAGATTGGAAGAGAAAATCGAAGTTCGCATGAAGTAGGAATGAAGAAATTTGAAAATTTTCTAACTTAAAACCTGATTTCCACTTAAACGGTCGATCGATTCGCTTCAAAAGGTCGATCGCTTGAACCTAACATTTCATTTAAAACTTTCGCTCAATCGGATGAGAAAGGCACGAGGTAACGATCGTCCATTTGAATCTAACATTTTACTTTAAAAAATTTCTCAAACGGATGAGAAAGCGAACGAGGTGACGATCGTTCATTTCACCTAAAACGGACGTCCAATTTATGAAACGGTCATCCGTCTGGCCTGTTTTGCTGAGAAAACACAGAGTTTGTTGATTTGGTCCTTTGTCAAACATTTTAAACCACATTTATCATACAAATTTCAATCAATTATAGCATCCATAAAGAGATAGCCACATACTTCACATTCATTGATTATACCTAGATTTCATTGAATATAGGCAAATCTTTCAAGTGCTAGTGGTTTTGTGAGAATATCGACCAATTGTTTTTCGTTGTTTACAAACTCTAAAGTTATATCTCCTTTGTGCATGGTCTTATAGGAAATGATGTCTAATTTCATTGTGTTTGGTACGAGAATGCAAAACGGAATTTTTAGATAAGTTGATGGCACTAGTGTTATCACACATAATATGAACATTTTCAAAATATAAGTGATAATCACGTAAGAGTTTGCTTTATCCATAAGATTTGAGTACAACAACCAACTAATCGATATATATTCTCGTCAAGTGTTGATAAAGCAACGGAACTTTGTTTTTTACTAAACCATGAAACTAAAGCAAAGTCTAGAAAGTGGCAAGTTCCGCTTAGTGCTCTTACGATCAATTGTACAACCAAACTCAATCGGCATCCCGAATAACTAAATAAATCAAAATGATTCTCTTTAGGATACCAAAGACCTAAGGATATAGTTCCACTAAGGTAACTAAAAATACATTTTACGGCACTAAATGAGAATTTTAGGATTAGATTGATATTCAGCGTATAAGCATACACTAAACATAATATCGGGCCTACTAGCGTTAAATAAAGAAGGATCCGATCATGCCTCGATATTTGGTTATATCAACGGAGTGCCTTGATCGCTTTTGTCCAATTTGATCGACGAGCTCATTGGTGTATTTATTGGTTTCAAATCATCCATTTCAAACCTTTTTAAGCATAACCAAGATATATTTGGTTTGACTAATGAATATTCAATCATTAGTTTGTTTGATTTGAAGTCCAAGAAAGAACTTGAGTTCACCCATCATACTCATCTCAAATTCTCTACTCATACACTTAGAAAATTCTTTATATAGAGAATGTTAGTAGCACCAAAAATGATATCATCAACATAAATTTGAACAACAATCATATTATCTTTTTGGTTTTTATAAAAGTGTAGTGTCCGCTTTTACCCATTAAAAAGTCATTTGATAAAAGAAATTTGCTTATTATTTCATACTAAGTTCTAGGAGCTTGTTTTAATCAGAAGGACTTTTCTAAGTTTGAAAACTTTGTCTAGGTATTTATGATTTTTAAAATCGGACGGTTGCTCAACAAATACTTCTTCTTGAATGACTCCATTAAATAATGCACTTTTGACATCTATTTGAAAAAGAGTGTCTTATAACAAGTAAAAGCAAGAAGCATGTGAACTCGACTCTAATCTAGCAACCAAAGGCAAATGTTTCTTCAAATCAATACATTCTTCTTGATTGTAACTTTGAGCCACTAATCTAGCTTTATTACGCACAATTATACCATTTTCATCTCGCTTGTTTCAAAAACTCATTTTGTACCAATTACGGTTTGTGAACTTGGTCTAGCAATTAAATCCCAAACATGATTTCTTTCAAATTGATTTAGTTCATCTTGCATAGCTAGAATCTAAAATTCATCAAACTCGACTTCTTTAAAATTTTCGCTTAATTTACAAAAGAAAAGCACAATTGTTAAGAAAATATCTAGAAGGGTTTCTAGTACTTACTCATTTGGATGGATCACCGATGATGAGATTTTTGATGAGAATGAATAAACTCCATTTTTAGGTAAAGATGAGGTGTTAGGTTCTTCATGTTGTTTACTCCTCATGTTGATTTTCAACTTTATTTGGATTCTCTTTGTCTTCATTTTGAACATTTAGTTGTTCAAATAGAATTTCTAAATCTTCATCATCAATGTTATTCTCATGTTCAATAGAGTTAGTTTCATCAAAACAACATGCATGGATTCTTCAACTACCAAAGTTCTTTTATTAAAACTCTATAAGCTTTGCTAGTAAATGAATATCCTAGGAAAATTTTAATATCGATTTTGGATCAAATTTTTCCAACTTTTCTTTTGTCTTTAATATAAAGCATTTACAACCAAGATATTGGGAATTCTATTTTCCAAAGCTCATGTGGAATTTTGGTTTTCTTTCGACTAACCAAAACCCTATTCAAAAATATAGCATGAAGTGTTAATGGCTTTGGCCCAAAAATATTTGGGTAAATTATTTTCATTCTACATGGTCCGAACCATTTCTTGCAATGTTCAATTCTTCCTTTCGCTACACTATTTGAAAAATTATGTTCATATCTTTTTATTTACAAAACTCATCAAAAGCAATATTTTCAAATTCTCCACCGTGATTACTCCTAATTGTGGTAATAGTATACCCTTTTCATTTTGAACTCTTTTGCAAAAATATTTAAATGCATTTAAAACTTCATCTTATAAATTCAAGAAAATGACCCAAGTAAATCTTGAAAATCATCAAGAATAACAAATGCATAATATTTTTCACTTAAACTAGCGGTTCTAGAGGGTCCAAATAAATCCATGTGGAGAAGTTGTAAAAGTCTTGTAGTATAAGAGTGTTGTTTAAGTTTAAAAGAACTCTTTACTTATTTTCCAAATAGACAAGCATCACAAATTTTATCTTTGTTAAATTTTATATTTGGCAAACATTTTACAAAGCTATTTTTTGAGATTTTAGAAAGTAAGTCCATGCTAACATGACCTAATCTTCTATGCCATATTCAAGAATCGCTTTTTATACTTGATAGGCTTTTTATTTTCTCTTCAAGTTCAAATTCAATATTTATGATGTAAATATCCTTACTGCTCTCCATAAACAATACCTCTTAAGATATAGCATCCTCAATGAGGCATTTGGAAGAATCAAATTTAATAAGATAACATTTATCATATAATTGACTTATACAAAGCAAGTTATGTTTAAGATTATCAACTAATAAAATATTTTCAATGGAATGAGAAGAATGGTTACCAATATTTCCAATGCCTATGATTTTTCTTTAGCATTGTTCCAAAAGTTACATGACCTCCATCTTTTCTTTTGAGGCTAGATAACAATGATCGATCATCGGGTCATGTGTTTTGAGCAACCACTATCCAAGAACTAATTGTTTTCACTTTTCGTGGTACCTACAAATATTATTTCAATTTTTATTTTTGGTACCCACATAAGTTTGGGTCCTTGATAGTTAGTGTCTGTGGATTCTTTTATCCACTTATGTTTTCTTTCAAAGTATAGTCTCTTTTAGTTGTACAATTAAAAGCAACATGACCAAATTTTCTTGCAAAAACTACATGTTATATTTTGTTGAGTAAAATTGGATGATTTGACAAATATAGTTTCAAGATATTTTTATTTCAAGAAGGGTTTGTATCCATTTTCTCCTTTATTGAACACACATTTTTGCTCACCAAACATTAATTCAAAATTTTCTTTCCTTGGGTAAACTTGTGAATAATGCTTATTAAATTAATCACTTTTTCTTTCAATGAAATATTTTCTTTAAGCAAAGATTATGATCATCATTTTCTTTTTCAAAATTTTTTGTGCTATAAAAAGTTTTTGACCACCGCTTTCAATAAGGAATGTTTATTGTTATGATGATTTTGAAACAAGTTTCTAAAATTCTTCAAGAATTTCATTATAAGAAGTAGATAAATCATTGTATGAGTCATTGTTGTTTTTACTTACCTCATCTTCAAAAGAGTCATGAAGCACATGTTGGCGATTTCTTCTTGAACTTCATCTTCTTCAAGATCATCTTCATCACTATCATCTCATGTAGCTTGAAGTACTTTCTTTTGGTGAATTTCTTCTTGTTTGACATTCGGTCCTTTTGTGACCGGATTTGTCACAATCATAGCAAATGATCTTTTATTTTTCTCGCCACCTTTGTCTTCTTTCTTTGAAATCACCGATTATTTTCAAACCCTCTCTATTTCTTTGACAAGAAGAACTAGATCATCAAATTCTTCATCACTTATGTTCATGTTTGAGGATCCTTCATCATTTGTTGATTTTAAGACAATTTGCCACTTCGGAAGCATCTTCATCTCTTGATTTTTCTTGTTTTCGCCTTTTGTTTCGGCATTGTTAAACCATAAGTCATTAACGCTCCATTTAGCTCCTCCAATAGATAAGTGTTGACATCTTTGTATTCTCTATCAACATCCTCAAGGAGTTCCAATCTTTCTAAAGAGACCTAAACATTTTACTCACAAATTCACCGTTAGTAAAGTTTTGATCAAAGTCCTTAAGGCCATTTATAATATCGGTAAAGAAAGTAATCATATCTACTATAGGTTCATCTTGCTTCATAAAGAAATTTTCAAAATCTTTTGTTAAGAGATTTATCTTAGTTTCTTTAACTTTATTAGTACTTAAGTGAGTTATCTCTAATGCATGCCAAATATCATATGCGGAATCACATGTGCTAATTCGATTAAATTCATTTTTATCTAAAGCACAATAAAGTAAATTTTTGGCTCTAGCATTTAAAGATAATTTTATTTTATCTTCTTCATCATATTCTTCTCTAGGCTTAGGAATAGTTTGGTCTGGTTTATCATCAACCTTAATAATTTTTGTTGGTATATAAGGACCAAACTCAATGACTTCCCAGATGTTATAATATATTGATTGTATATAAATCATCATTTTAGTTTTCCAATAGTTATAGTGGGTGCAATTAAAAAAGGGAGGACGATTTGTAGAGTGTCCCTCAAGACTTTGAATATTTTTGTTAGCCATTACTCAAGATTGTATAATCTTTAAAAATGAGCAGCTTGCTCAGATACCAATTGATAGCCCAAGAATAACTAACCAAGGGGGTGAATTGGTTTTCTCAAACATTTTCATAGAATAATCTCAAAATAAGAAATTTAAGAGATATAAATTAAGCAGCTAAAAATACGAGCACAATGTAAGTAAATAAAATGGTAGAGAGAATGCAAACTATATTTTTATGGAGGTTCGATCCAATTAATGATTTACGTCTCCCGTTACCAAGCTCTCAAACACGAGCGCGGCCTTTCTATCTTGATTGACTTATGGTTCAATCGAAACCCTTATAATGTATCCGGTGACTTACAAACAATGAGCACCGATCCTTATACAATATTGAGCTTTTAAAGGACCTCAATACGACCCACGGATATAAAGAAATAGATTTGAAAATGTATTTCTCTCTTGATGAATGATAGATACAAGTTTAGTACTAAGAGAGACTAACATTTTAATGAATATCAATAGATGAAAAAGCTCAAGTATTAAAAATAAACTTTGTTGATAATGATGAATCAAAAATTTGATTTAATCAAACAAAGTTTTACAATAAATGATTTTGAAGATATAAATGCAATGAAGCTTCAATGAATTTTCTTAATGTGATTCTCTTTATTAATGCTCTTGTAAGTGTAGTTAAATGATAATAAACTAAGATGTATTTATAGAGATGAAATTTCACAACTTTCGCCTAACTCGATGACCAACCGTTGACCTATATGTCGATGGTCAAAATAATCGTTGAACGATAAAATCGAACGGTCATTTTTGAAAATGACGCTCAAACGGTCGACCGTTTTTTCCAAACAGCTGACCGCTTATTCATAAACGTTTCACCGGTTCACGACGGATGATCGGTTCGATTTTTCTAAAAGTTTTGAAAATTGATTTTTGGTTTTGATAAAAATATTTTATGCAAGTGATATCAACATGGTTTTTGTGCATAAAATTATTTATGAGCTTTCATCCATTTAATGCTAAAAATCAAAGAATTAGTACCTTTACAATTTTATCTAGAAATCTATTATTCGATCTTGAACTTCGAGTCTTGAATTTCTTAAATTTTGTAATCGATTGACTTTGATCTTGACATGCTTGAGAGTTTGATTTGTAGAGTTCGATTTGTAGCACTTTGAATATTACTTGAAAATAGATCGTTAGTAAATAATATTAATTTGTTTGTTATAATCAAAACATTAAAGTTTAAAGTTAACCATAGGTCAACACTTGAAGGACTAAGCGTGCAAATTGGGATTAGAACCATTTTTTGGCAAATTATTCAATGTTTTCCGCGGTCAAACCGCAGATGACCGCGACAATTAATTTTGTTCTGTTGTTACTTGATGGGCCAGAGCAAGCAAACAAATGCCCATCTCGAACATTTTTGGACTTATTTTCAACTCTAAGTCGGGTCTTTTTCCGCTCTTTTCACGCATATGGGTTTTAAAATTAATAAAACACTATATAAAGACCTGAATTTAGGTCTAATTAAAAGAGAAAGATGGCTAGAAACAAGAGAAAAGAATCACGTGATTTAAGAAGAATTCTTATCAAATTTTTATTTTTAATTTAATCATGATCTTCTAATTTTTTGAGTCGAGGTAGATGATGAAACTTTGTTTAAACGAAGTGATTATCTTGTTATCCTTTTTAATTCAGTTTCGAGCTTTAACTTTCATGGTTCGTTTCTTGTTGGATTAATTAAATAAAATCTCTTTCATCTTAAATATCACGTATTTTTATAGTTAGAAATTAATTTAATTAATTCGTGCTTGGTGCTTAAACGTGTTCTATTTTTTTTTTTTTTTTGTTATTTTGTTATTAATTTGGGATACATAGAATGCTTAGGATGCAAAATATTTGATTCTTTGTTTTCTTTTAATTGAGTTTGATATGGGAAATGCTTAAGTAATTTAAGGGGAGCCGATATTTGATTTTCTTTTTTGGATTTAATTGATAAATATTTTAAGACCACAATAGATTAATTTTTGAGTTGTCGCTTATTGTTTAGAATTAATCAATAATTGGATAATTACTAAGTTAAACAATAGTGGATTCCAAACATTGGTACCTTAAACAACTTGAACATTCAACTTAATTTTTATTATAATTAATTAGTCTTTAAGTCAAACTCTTTCAACCAAACTCTTTTCGACCCGCTTAGCTTAGAATAATAGTTTATTCAGATTAAATTAGACTTTTCATTGAGTCCTCAGAGGATCGACCTCGCTGGTTACTTTTCTATATTCCAATAGATTCATGCACTTGCAAGTTATTTTAAATTTGACAACACTTTCACAATTTCGCATTCGCTTTTAATTATATTTAAAACATTACGCCTTTACTAATAATTGCACTTGCTTATTCTCTAACATTTATATTCACTTACACTTGTCAATTTTTTTTTCCACACATTAATATGACTAACAATAGTAATGGCAACAAGGTTGTGAAACCGTTGACAATGATTGTGACACTCGGATCGTAAGTGTTGTAATTTATATACTTATTGTTAGTCATATTAATGTAACTTAATGGCAACATATATTAACAATAGTACACCCGGATCGCTGATAGTGATAGTAATATGTATATACATGTTAATATATTAACAATTTTATGGAATCTTGAATCTTGAAATTTAAAACTTGAAACTTGAAACTTGCATAGAGGATACACAAAAATTATAACCGAACTTAAATGATAATAGTTGTCATGTGTAGCGCTACTAAAACTCCGGTCCGATCTTATAATATACATATGGTCTCATGATAATATTCCAAAAGTGTAATATAACAAAAACGTGTATACTTACCTTGTTTGAATGATTGAAGAAAACTGATTTGCTAGACTTTCACCTCAATATTCTTTGAATCGTGTTCTTATTTTTATATATATATATATATATATATATATATATATATATATATATATATATATATATATATATATATATAAGTGTTGTAGTAAACCGAGAAAGAGATGGAAGGGGAGATGGAGATATAATATATCTCGTAATAAGATATCGGATGTGAGGGGTCTATTTTTAAGTTTACCAAGAGACCTAACTGAATCTAATTGAGAGTCTTTAAAAGATAAACATGATCTCGAACTCTTATCTATGAGAAACCAACCACATCTTAAGTGGTAAGATTCATCGAGGATAACTCAATCTCACTATAACTTTATTTTAAGAGTTCATTCAAATTTTAAATAATGTAAACAACTCTAATTATTACAATTAAATTAATTAATTAAATGATATGCAAGATTATATCTAATTATCTAATTAAAACAAGATCTGTAATACGTGGAAAAGAAAGTAAATTGCTCTCTGGTCCCAAACTATTGGTTTACATCCAAATCCGTCCCTAATCTTTCAAATAATAAATCTTACCCATATTTTCAAATTTAACGGCTGCCTATGTTGGTTCCGGGTCTTATAATGATATTAGCAAGTATTCTAGTACGTGTTGAGAATCACAAACACAACTACAACATAAACCTCAAGCAAAGATTGAAAAAGACAATGATACCAAATTACTTAACTCAACCACCATTTGACTAGAGAGGCCACTCCGACTTTGTCCTCCTACATGGATGAATTAAGATCCGCTATGCAATTTGAAATTTTTTCATCGAACAACAAAGAAATATTAGAATGGCATGCCGATCACAATCAACAAATGAACTTTTGTATGGATTGCATCCAAAATGACTACAACACAACTCGATGAAAGGATTGTAATCTATACTATAGTAGAGATCTCATATCTATATCAAATATACAAAGACAAGAAGCAAGACATCACAAAATAGTTCTCTAATCTCTAACAAACTCTATATTCGATAGCTCAAAATCTTCAACATTAAGAAAATATTACACATGTTCAAACTTTAATTCTAATCAAGTGCATAAACATGAAGTTATAAGACCACCTCTATCTTTCTCCTTTAGTTTTTCTACACTACATAAAATATTTATTACATTTTTTTATACTTATACTAAAATTCCTATATAATTTAAATAATAGGCGAGCGTGCAGAAATTTGAAACCACAAACCTTGAGCTTATGGATATAATCGATGATAGTCTTACAATATAATCTAACTCACAAACAATGAACATTTATATAGAAGAGCCATATGTTTCAAATAATGATTGAATGTAATTTGAATTTAGACACAAATTTAAAAATAATAATGCTTTATTGTAATCTTATTTGTTTTTCATTTGTGTAATACAATATATAATGCATCAGAACTATAATCGTCCCAACAAATACAATAACTCAATTCAAATGAAGTTTCCTTCTCTGTACTAATATTATCATAAATAATTTGTATTTATAAGAATCAATTTTTTATCACATCTTTGCATACATCTTTACACAAATCTATATTAAACTACTAATTTACCAGTAAAGATAACATTCTTTACACAAATATATATTAAACTACTAATTTACCGTGAAAGATAACGCCAAAACAATATAAAATACAATATTATCAATACGTCACATACAACGCACGGACTAAAAAAACTAGTTTATATTAAAAAAATTTAGTTTTCAATATAGAGAGAGAATTATATCAAGAATTTTTAAAATAAAGAGTGATGCTTTTACGTTAGTCCAACAACACTCTATCTATTTACTTTTTATTTATGTTAGTTCCATAAGTAATTATTACTCAAGATTTTCATTTAACTTTATCTTTTTTATTTTATCAATTTCTTTCATGTTTCTTTATAAACAAAAGAAGTATGTAGAACTTACAAAATAATAATGGAAGGCATTATAGTAGTTGCTTTCTACTCGAGTCAAATTGATTTTGTTTTTTAATGTGTGGAGTTTGTTGGAGTACTCAAAGATTGCTAACTCACTATATTCTATAACAAAAAAGATGGAGATATTAAGCTTTACCCTCAGACTAGAAGGATGGTGTTGGTTAAAATATTTTATTGCTTAAAAATAAGTAAATTAGCTTAATTTGGTTTAAGAGTGAATTTTGTAAGTGGGCAAAGTTCGGATTATTTTTAAGTACTTATAAGTTGTGAGTTATATTCAATATGTGTCTAATAAGTGGATAGTAAATTGTGGATCCTACAAATATGTGTGAATATTCTATTATCAAAGTAAATTAAACTAAGAAGAGAAGATCAAGAAGTAGAAACAAGAACCAATATTATTAAGTAAACATCATAAGTAAAATACTAGATTTAACTAGTTTATATAATAAGACAAACTATAATCTATATTAAGTAAAACAATCTTATAATATATATTCTAACATCCCTCTCAAACTCACGATGCTACAACAATAAGTAGCGAGAGTTTCTCAAGCAAAAAATAAAAACGATGGACCGGATGTGACTTCGTGAAATAATTAGCAAGCTGCAACGATAAAGAAACAAAAGGTAAGGAAATAGTGTCATGCTGAAGATGGTGATGAATAAGATGACTGTCAATCTCAATATGCTTCGTGCGCTCATGGCACAGAGTTGTGAAAAATCTGAATAGCACTTTTATTATTACAATACATAGGAGTTGAAGAGGAAAGAGAAACGCCCATGTCGGCAAGTAACCAACGCAACCACACAATCTTAATGGTAGTAGATGCCATAGCATGATACTGCTTCAAAGAAGAACGAAAAAACAATCGCTTTTACTCTTTCAAAAGATAAGAGAATCACCCAAAATAGACAAAACCGACTTACGATCAATAAGTTATCGTCCAATCAACATCGTAGTATATGCAGAGCTCTAAGGAGGAGGTCGATGGAAATAAAAGACTCAAAGCAAGTACCATAAAGATAGTGCGTAATACCACCAACAAATTTCAAAGGAACGATATAGTTGGAGCAGACAAACTGCTAACAATGTGAATAGCATAAGCAATATCGGACGGGTGATGGTGAGATAGAAGAGACTCCAAAATAGTGCGGTATAGATTAGGGGTCAATCAAAGGGATACCTTCAGAAGGTGAATATCAAGCATTGGCTTAAAGAGAAGTATCGACAGTCTTAGTATCAGTGAGACGAGCACACTCAATAATATTAGTAGCATACTTAGAGTGAGAGAGAAGATAACCTATAGGAGAAGAAACAGCCTCAATCTAAAAAAAAAAAAGATAACTGACCTAAATCCTTTATTTCAAAACGATGAGCCAATTCAGATTTTAATGCAGTAATATCATCAACATCATCACGAATGATAATCATGTCATCAACATATAACATAAGTAGAATACGACCAAAAGAGGTGCATCTAGAGAATAATACAGAATCATGATGGTTGGGTGTAAAGTTAAGAGATGCAACAACAATAGAAAATCTCTCAAACCAGACGCGAGGTGCCTAGTTTGAGACCATAAAACGCCTTCTTAAGTTTGCAAACATATCCAGGATGATGAGAAACACTAGGGGGAGGAACCATATAGAAGTCATCCTGAAGAGTCTCATTCAAGAATGCATTTTTAACATCCAACTAAGAAAAATTCCATCGGAAAACAGAAGCAACTGTAATAAGTGTACGAACAATAATTATATTTGTAACAAGAGGAAAGGTCTCCTCATAATTCAGAACATACTGCGGAGTAAACCCCTTTGCAACCAACCTAGCATTGTAGCGCTAAATTGAACCATTAGATTTGGTCTTGATCTTATAGACCCAACAAGAACCAATAGCATGTTTACCCTGAGGTAATGAAACCAAATTCCAAGTGTCTATCTTATGTAAAGCAGAGAGTTTATCACCCTTAACTCGCTACAAAGAGGATTTAGAATAGTTTTTTTTATAGGAAGAGGGTTCAAAGTTCATGAATAGATGTTAAGAAACAACATAAAGATTTTGAATAACAAAATAAGTAAAATTGGATAACTAGGTGGACTTACAAACACGTAGAGGATATCGAGGAGAAGAAGGATGATCGACAATCTTAGACGATGCTTAGGAGGCCATATGAGGAGTCGAGATATTATAAGTCACGCAGATGTCTACTTGTAGTGCATGAATGATCAACAATACAGAAGTGGGATGTCAGATCATCGTAAAAGAGATCAATATTTATCGAGATCACCATGGTTACATCATGAGCATTATGAGGAATAGAAGAATGGAATATGCTCAAGAAATACAACATGATGTAAAATATATAATTTTTATTAATAGGATCAAAACAAATGATAACCCTTATGTCCCTCCCTATATCCTAAAAGACACAAATAGTAGAGCGTGAAGTCAACTTACTACGCTCTACTTGAGGACTAAGGACAAAACAAGTGCACCAAAAACTCTTAGAAGAGAATAATCAAGGATGTCCAAACAATGTTTCGTAAGGTGACAAACCGTAATGTAAGAAACATGACTTTATTAATTACGTAAAACAAAGAAGCTAGAACCGACTCTCTCTAAAATTCACTAGGAACTTTTGGCAAATAAGAGAAGAAAATGTATGCTTTTCAACAATGTGCCTATGCTTTGTTCAAAGAATACCATTTTATTGTGGGGTGTCAAGACACGAAGTGTTGATGAATTGTGCTATAAGAAGAAAGTAATGTAGAAAAATCAAGAGAAGTATACTCCCACTCAAGTCACATCTAAATCACTTAATCACATCAAATTGTTGAGTTTTAACAAGTTTTCTCAAAGAAAGATATATAGAAAGAAGGTCATAATGTCGCTTCACAAGATAAACCCAACAATAACGATTTTAATCATCAATAAAAGAGACATAATATCTAGACCCACCTTTTGTAGCAATAAGATAAGGTCGTCACACATCGTAATAAACAAGATTAAATGATGCTGCTGTAATCCAGAAACACTTTGAAAAAAGGTAAAGAAGTAAAATTTAGCAAATTTGTAACCACTACAATTAGAAATATCACGAGTTCGCAAATTTCCCAATTGACCTTTAGAAAATAAAAATTTTAAACGACTAGCGTAAATATGTCTAAAGTAGAATGCCACAAATAAAAATTAGAAGAAGAAGAATTCAAAGAGAATGATGACAAATCAATACTAGAGGTCGCAAATATACGGTTGTATCAGATTGCCCAAAATATATAACCTTATTTTCACGCCCTATCCCAATCGGGCTTTATGAGATTGAGGATCCCAGATATGACAAGCAATAAAAGAAAATTGAACTAAGTATCCGTAGTCACACAACCGACAATAGAAATTAGATTCAAAGTAAGAGTCGGAACACAATAGACATTCGAGAGTGATAAATTATGTGTTAATAGAACCAACTTTGCCAAGCGGCAATGGAGTGCCATCATTAGTCACAATGCACGAGATAAGTTAGAAGGACGAAGGAATCAAAGAATATTTAGTTAGTTGACATGTGTTTGGAAACACTGAGTCAAAAATTCATAAGGAAAAATACTGAGGGCACTAGAATGACAAATCTACGTAAGCAGAAAGGTCGACATGGCATGTGGTCGAATAGTTAGGAACTTATAAAAAAAATTTCAAATTTAGAGTAGATAGCTTAAAGACTAGAGGATGGTGGTGCTCCAATAATAGATGAGTCACAAGGTGGTATGGCTTCTAATATGTTAGCATCGAGATGATAGAATCATCAAGTATGACCATCGACCGTAAAGATTGTTGCTTCTTCGATAACTTAGGACATCGAGACTTTCAATGTCTTTTTGTTTGCAAAACTACACTCATCACTAGCAACTTGCACATAATATTTGTTCTGATTCTACATAGATGGTCGAGAAAGGATAGCCAAAACTCGAATCGCTAGATATAGGAAGAGGTACCTCACCTGCTAGAGATTTCAAACGTATTTCTTCAGCCACAAGTTCACTAATTACAGAATCAACAAAATGAAGTGGAGTATGGTGCAAGATGTATCCTCTAAGTCCCTCAAAATCACTGTGAAGTGCCATAAAAAACTGAACCAATCGTTACCCCTCTCTTTAAATAATATGGTTATTACATGCTTTCATTCCTGCCATTTCTGTAAGAGCCAACTCATCCCAAATCAAAGTCATAGTAGTGTAAAATTTCAGAATACCCATATTTTTCTGTTGTAAAGTCTATATATCAATCTCTAACTAAAACTGTTTTGCAAAGTTAGACTCAATGTATAACTTCTGCAAATGATTATAAACTTCATTTGCCAATTCCTACTTTGCCAATTGTGCACCAATGGAATGTTTAATGTAATTGTGAATCTAAGTAAGAATTTTGGCATTGTTTGATTCCCAAGAATCTAATTCTATTTCATAATTAGTATTCAGCATTTTAGGTACCACAATAGTTCCACTAACATAACCCCACAATTTTTACCCTTAAGTTCATCATGATACTCCAATATGAATAATTTTACCAATTAATATTACACTAATATATTGAAGCAAATCATCCATTTCGGGCTTGTCATTATGAGGTAAGCAAACACAATTACAAATTAGAAGGAATCAAGATTATACAATTCTAGAAAATCAACAACACAAATGACCAAACAATCGCTTTTTAAAGATTTAACCTCAACCAATGTATAAACAAACACTACCGTAAGATCATAAACTTACCGTGATAACAATTTGTCTCAAATGAGCAACCCAATCGAGACCGGACGTGTTCCTCACGTGTCGTCGTTGTCACAATCATAGCAAATGACCTTTTTATTTTCTCTTCACCTTTGTCTTCTTTCTTTG
Organism: Forsythia suspensa; assembly: GCA_023638005.1. Taxonomy (NCBI): domain Eukaryota; kingdom Viridiplantae; phylum Streptophyta; class Magnoliopsida; order Lamiales; family Oleaceae; genus Forsythia; species Forsythia suspensa. The sequence continues at coordinate 12,979,875 of CM042664.1, read as the reverse complement.
AAATCGCCGATTATTTCAAACCCTCTCCATTTCTTTGACAAGAAGAACTAGATCATCAAGTTCTTCATCACTTATGTTCATGTTTTAGGATCCTTCATCATTTGTCCATTTTAAGACAATTTGCCACTTTGGAACCTTTCTTTATCTCTTCCTTGATTTTTCTTGTTTTCTCCTTTGTTTCGCATTGTTGCACTCATAAGTCATTAACGCTCCATATAGCTACTCCAATAGATAAGTGTTGACATCTTTTGTATTCTATATCAACATCCTCAAAGAGTTCCAATCTTTCTAAAGAGACCTAAGCATTTTACTCACAAATTCACCATTAGTAAACTTTTGATCAAAACCCTTAAGGCCATTTATAATATCGGTAAAGCAAGTAATCATATCTACTATATAGTTCATCTTGCTTCATAAAGAAATTTTCAAAATCTTTTGTTAAGAGATTTATCTTAGTTTCTTTAACTTTATTAGTACTTAAGTGAGTTATCTCTAATGCATGCCAAATATCATATGCGGAATCACATGTGCTAATTCGATTAAATTCATTTTTACCCAAAGAACAATAAAGTAAATTTTTGGCTCTAGCATTTAAAGAAAATTTTATTTTATCTTCTTCATCATATTCTTCTCTAGGCTTAGGAATAGTTTAGTCTGGTTTATCATCAACCTTAATAATTTTTGTTGGTACATAAGGACCAAACTCAATGACTTCCCAGATGTTATAATCTATTGATTGTATATAAATCATCATTCTAGTTTTCCAATAGTTATAGTGGGTGCAATTAAAAAAGGGAGGACGATTTGTCGAGTGTCCCTCAAGACTTTAAATATTTTTGTTATCCATTACTAAAGATTGTATAATCTTTAAAAATGAGCACCTTGCTCTAATACCAATTGATAGTCCAAGAATAAATAACCAAGAGGGGGGTGAATTAGTTTTCTCAAACTTTTTCATAGAATAATCTCAAAATAAGAAATTTAAGAGATATAAATTAAGCAACTAAAAATACGAGCACAATGTAAGTAAATAAAAGGGTAGAGAGAGTGCAAACTATATTTTTATGGAGGTTCGATCCAATCAATGATTTACGTCTCCCGTTACCAAGCTCTCCAACACGAGCACGGTCTTTCTACTATCTTGATTGACTTATGGTACAATCGAAACCCTTACAATGTATTCGGTGACTTACAAACAATGAGCACCGATCCTTATACAATATTGAACTTTCAAAGGACCTCAATACGACCCACGAATATAAAGAAATAGATTTGAAAATGTATTTCTTTGATGAATGATAGATACAAGTTTAGTACTAAGAGAGACTAACATTTTAATGAATAGCAATAGATGAAAAAGCTCAAGTATTAAAAATAAACTTTGTTGATAATGATGAATCAAAAATTTGATTTGATCAAACAAAGTTTTACAATGAATGATTTTGAAGATATAAATGCAATGAAGCTTCAATGAATTTTCTCAATGTGATTCTCTTTATTAATGCTCTTGTAAGTATTGTTAAATGATAATGAACGAAGAGGTATTTATAGAGATGAAATTTCACAACTTTATGTCCAACTGGATGACCAACCGGTTGACCTATACGTCAGATGGTCAAAAATAACCGTTGGAATGATAAAAATCAGAACGGTCATTTTTTGAAAAATGACGTTCAAACGGTCGACCGGTTCTTTCCAAACGGTTGACCGGTTATTCATAAATGGTCGACCGATTCATAGACGGATGACCGGTTCGATTTTTCTGAAAAGTTTTGAAAAATTAATTTTTGGCTTTGATAAAAATATTTTATGCAAGTGATATCAACATGGTTTTTGTGCATAAAATTATTTATGAGCTTTCATCAATTTAATGCTAAAAATCAAAGTATTAGTACCTTTACAATTTTATCTAGAAATCTATTATTTGATCTTGAACTTCGAGTCTTGAAATTCTTAAATTCTTGTATTGATTGACTTTGATCTTGACATGCTTGAGAGTTTGATTTGTAGAGTTTGATTTGTAGCGCTTTGAATATTACTTGAAAATAGATCATTAGTAAATAATATTAATTTGTTTGTTATAATCAAAACATTAAAGTTTAAAGTTAACCATAGGTCAATACTTGAAGGACTAAGCGTGCAAATTGGGATTAGAACCATTTTTTTGGCAAATTATTCAATGTTCGGTCAAACCGCTGAATGACCGTGACAATTAATTTTGTTCTGTTGTTACGGATGGGCCAGCAAAGAAGCAAATCATGCCCATCTCGAACATTTTTGGATTTATTTTCAACTCTAAGTCGGGCATTTTCCGCCTTTTCACGCATATGAGTTTTAAAATTAATAAAACACTATATAAAGACCTGAATTTAGGTCGAATTAAAAAGAGAAAGATGGCTAGAAACAAGAGAAAAGAATCACGTGATTTAAGAAGAATTCTTATCAAATTTTTATTTTTAATTTAATTATGATCTTCTAATTTTTCGAGTCGAGGTAGAGACGATGAAACGTTATTTAAAACTAAGTGATTATCTTGTTATCCTTTTAATCGGGCCGAGCTTTAACTTTCATGGTTCGTTTCTTGTTGGATTAATTAAATAAAATCTCTTTCATCTTAAATATCACGTATTTTTATAGTTAGAAGTTAATTTAATTAATTCGTGCTTGGTGCTTAAACGTGTTCTATTATTTTTTTTAATTTTCGTTAATTTGTTATTAATTTGGGATACATAGAATGCTTAGGATGCAAAATATTTGATTCTTTGTTTTTTTTAATTGAGTTTGATATGGGAAATGCTTAAGTAATTTAAGGGAGCCGATATTTGATTTTCTTTTTTGGATTTAATTGATAAATATTTTAAGACGACAATAGATTAATTTTGAGTTGTCGTTTATTGTTTAGAATTAATCAATAATTGGATAATTGCTAAGTTAAACAATAGTGGATTCCAAACTTTGGTACCTTAAACAACTTGAACGTTCAACTTAATGTTTTATCATAATTAATTAGTCTTTAAGTCAAACTCTTTCAACCAAACTCTTTTGACCCAGCTTAGCTTAGAATAATAGTTAATTCAGATTAAATTAGACTTTTTCATTGGAGTCCCCAGAGGATCGCCTCGTTGTTACTTTTCTATATTCCAATAGATTCATGCACTTGCAAGTTATTTTAAATTTGACAACACTTTCACAATTTCATATTCGCTTTAATTATATTTAAAACATTACGCCTTACTAATAATTGCACTTGCTTATTCTCTAACATTTATATTCACTTACACTTGTCAATTTTTTTTTCCACACATTAATGTGACTAACAATAGTAATGGCAACAAGGTTGTGAAGCCGTTGACAATGATTGTGACATTCGGATCGTAAGTGTTGTAATTTATATACTTATTGTTAGTCATATTAATGTAACTTGATGGCAACATATATTAACAATAGTACACCCGGATCGTTGATAGTGATAGTAATATGTATATACGTGTTCATGTATTAATAATTTTATGGAATCTTGAATCTTGAAATTTAAAACTTGAAACTTGAAACTTGCATAGAGGAGACATAAAACTATACCGAACTTAATCGATAATAGTTGTCATGTGTAGCGCTACTAAAACTCCTCGGTCCGATCTTATAATATACATATGGACTCATGATAATATTCCAAAAGTGTAATATAACAAACACGTATACTTACCTTGTTTGAATGATTGAAAAAAACCGATTTGCTAGACTTTCACCTCAATATTCTTTGAATCGTGTTCTTATTTTTATATATATATATATATATATATATATATATATATATATATATATAAATAAGAACCGAGAGAGAGATGAGAAGGGGAGATGGAGATATAATATATCTCGTGTAATAAGATATGGATGTGAGGGGTCTATTTTTAAGTTTACCAAGAGACCTAATCGAATCTAATTGAGAGTCTTTAAAAGATAAACATGATCTCGAACTTATCTATGAGAAACCAACCACATGTTAAGTGTAAGATTCATCGAGGATAACTCAATCTCACTATAACTTTATTTTAAGAGTTCATTCAAATTTTAAATGATGTAAACAACTTTAATTATTACAATTAAATTAATTAATTAAATGATATGCAAGATTATATCTAATTATCTAATTAAAACAAAATATGTAATACGTGGAAAAGAAAGTAAATTGCTCTCTGGTCCCAAACTATTGGTTTACATCCAAATCCGTCCTTAATCTTTCAAATAATAAATCTTACCCATATTTTCAAATTTAACGGCTACCTATATTGGTTCCGGGTCTTATAATGATATTAGCAAGTATTCTAGTACGCTTTGAGAATCACAAACACAACTACAACATAAACCTCAAGCAGTATTGAAAAAGACAATGATACCAAATTACGAACCTCGAACCACCATTTGACTAGAGAGGCCACTCTGACTTTGTCCTCCTCAAATTTTCCAGGAACATGGATGAATTAAGATCTGCTATGCAATTTGAAATTTTTTTTGAACTAAACAACAAAGAAAAATTAGAATGGCATGCCAGATCACAATCAACAAATGAACTTTTTGTATGGATTGTATCCGAAAATGACTACAACACAACTGATGTAGTGGATTGTAATCTATACTATAGTAGAGATCTCATATCTATATCAAATACACAAAGACAAGAAGCAAGACATCACAAAATAGTTCTCTAACCTCTAACAAACTCTATATTCGATAGCTCAAAATCTTCAACATTAAGAAAATATTACACATGTTCAAACTTTAATTCTAATTAAGCATATAAGCATGAAGTTATAATACAACCTCTATCTTTCTCCTTTAGTTTTTCTACACTAAATAAAATATTTATTACATTTTTTTATACTTTTACTAGAATTCCTATATAATTTAAATAATAGGTGAGCGTGCATAAATTTGAAACCACAAACCTTGAGCTTATGGATATAATCGATGATAGTCTTACAATATAATCTGACTCACAAACAATGAAGATTTATATAGAAGATTTGTATGCTACAAATAATTGAATAAATAATGATTGAATGTAATTTGAATTTAGACACAAATTTAAAAATAATAATGCTTTATTGTAATCTTATATGTTTTTCATTTGTGTAATACAATATATAATGCATCAGAACTATAATCATCCCAACAAATACAACAACTCAATTCAAATGAAGTTTTCCTCTCTGTACTAATATTATCATAAATAATTTGTATTTATAAGAATCAATTTTTTTATTACATCTTTGCATACATCTTTACACAAATCTATATTAAACTACTAATTTACAGTAAAGATAACATTCTTTACACAAATATATATTAAACTACTAATTTACCGTAAAGATAACGTCAAAACAATATAAAATACAATATTATAAATAAGTCACATACAACGCACGGACTAAAAACTAGTTTATATTTTAAAAAAAATGTAGTTTTCAATATAGAGAGAGAATTATATCAAGAATTTTTACAAATAAATAGTGATGCCTTTACGTTAGTCCAACAACACTCTATCTATTTACTTTTTATTTATGTTAGTTCCATAAGTAATTATTACTCAAGATTTTCACCAAACTTTATCTTTTTATTTTATCGCTTTTCTTTCATGTTTCTTTATAAACAAAAGAAGTATGTAGAAATTACAAAATAATAATTGAAGGCATTAAAATTAATGTATAGTAGGTGCTTTACCGAGTCAAATTGATTTTTTGTTTTTAATGTGTAGAGTTTGTTGGAGTACTCAAAGATTACTAACTCGCTATATTCTATAACAAAAAGATGGAGATATTAAGCTTTACCCTCGTAATAGAAGATTGGTGTTGGTTAAAATATTTTATTAAGCTTAAAAATAAGTAAATTAGATTAATTTGGTTTAAGAGTGAATTTTGTAAGTGGTCAAGGTCTTCAAATTATTTTTTAAGTACTTATAAGTTATGAAGTTATATTCAACTGTGTATAATAAGTGGATAGTAAATTGTGGATCCTACAAATATGTGTGAATATTCTATTATCAATGTAAATTAAACTAAGAAGAGAAGATTGAAGAAGAAGAAATAAGAACCAATATTATTAAGCAAATATCATAAGTAAAATACTAGATTTAACTAGTTTATATAATAAGACAAACTATAATCTATATTAACTAAAACAATCTTATAATATATATTCTAACATCCTCTCAAACTCACGATACTACAACAATAAGTAGCAAGAGTTTCCCAAGCAAAAAATAAAAACGATGGACCAGATGTGACTTCGTGAAAAAGTTAGCAAGCTGCAACGATAAAGAAACAAAAGGTAAAGAAATAGTACCATGCTGAAGATGGTGGCGATAAGATGACAGTCAATCTCAATATGCTTCATGCTCTCATGACGCAGAGTTGTGAGAAATATGAATAGCACTTTTATTATTACAATACATAGGGGTTGAAGAGGAAAGAGAAACACCCATGTCGGCAAGTAACCAACGCAACCACACAATCTTAATGGTAGTGGATGCCATAGCATGATACTCTGTTTCAGAAGAAGAACAGAAAACAACAGTCTGCTTCTTACTCTTTCAAAAGGTAAAAGAATCACCCAAAAATAGACAAAAACCAGACTTACGATCAGTTGGGTTACATGTTACTGGCTCAATCAACATCAGAGTATATGCAGAGCTCTAAGGAGGACGCCGATGGAAATAAAAGACTCAAAGCAAGTACCATAAAAATAGTGCATAATACTTAATAACAATGTTTCAAATAACTAAGTAGTTGGAGCAGACAAACCGGCTAACAATGTGAATAGTATAAGCAATATCGGACGGGTGATGGTGGATAGACGAGACTTCCAACAATAGTGCGGTATAGATTGGGGTCAATCAAAGAGATACCTTCGTAAGGTGAATATGAAGCATTGGTTTCAAGAAGAGTATCAACAGTCTTAGTATCAATGAGACGAGCACACTCAATAATATTAGTAGCATACTTAGACTGAGAGAGAAGATAACCTATAGGAGAAGAAGCAGCCTTAATCTAAAAAAAAAAGATAACTGACCTAAATCCTTTATTTCAAAACGATGAGCCAATTCAGATTTTAATGCAGCAATACCGTCAACATTATCACCAATGATAATCATGTCATCAACATATAACATAAGTAGAATACGACCAAATGAGAGGCATCTAGAGAATAATACAGAATCATGATGGTTGGGTGTAAAGTTAAGAGAGGCAACAACAGTAGAAAATCTCTCAAACTAGACGCGAGGTGCCTGTTTGAGACTATAAAACGCCTTTTTAAGTTTGCAAACATATCCAGGATGATGAGAAACACTAGGGAGAGGAACCATATAGACGCCATCCTCAAGAGTCTCATTCAAGAATGCATTTTAACATCCAACTAAGAAAAATTCCATCGAAAAATGTATAAATCGCAATAAGTGTACGAACAATAATTATATTTGTAACAAGAGCAAAGGTATCCTCATAATTCAGCACTATACCGCTGGAGTAAACCCTTACCAACCAACCTAGCATTGTAGCGCTTAAATCGAACCATCGATTTGGTCTTGATCCGATAGACCCAACAAGAACCAATAGCATGTTTACCCCGAGGTAATGAAACCAAATTCCAAATGTCTATCTTATGTAGAGCAGAGAGTTCATCAGCCTTAACCTGTTGCTAAAAAGGATCTAGAATAGTTTTTTTTATAGGAAGAGGATTCAGAAAGTTTGTTAATAGATGTTAAGAAACAATATAAAGATTTTGAATAACAAAAATAAGTAAAATTGGATAACTAAGTGGACTTACAAATACGTAGAGGATATCGAGGAGAAGAAGGATGATCGACAATCTTAGACGATGCTTAGGAGGCCATATGAGGAGTCGAGACATTATAAGTCAAAGACATGTCTACTTGTAGTGCATGAATGATCAACAATAAAAGGGTACGGAAGGTGGGATGTCAAGATCATCGTAAAATAGATCAATACTGAATGAGATCAATCGTGGTTACATCATGAGCATTATAAGGAATAGAAGAATGGAATATGCTCAAGAAATATAACATGACGGAAAATATATAATTTTTATTAATAGGATCAAAACAATGATAACCCTTTTGTCCTTCCTTATATCCCAAAAGACACAAATAGTAGAGCGTGAAGTCAACTTACTATGTTCTACTTGAGGACTAAGGACAAAACAAGTACACAAAAAACTCTTAGAAGAGAATAATCGTAAGAATGTTCAAACAATGTTTCAAAAAGTGACAAACAAGTGTAAGAAGATAGACTCTTATTAATTACGAAAGCAAAGAAGTTAGAACTGACTCTCTAAAATTTACTAGGAACTTTGGCTAATAAGAGAAGAGAATGATAGCTTTTCAACAATGTGCCTATGCTTTGTTCAAAGAATACCATTTTATTGTGGGTGTCAAGACACACAGTGTTGATGAATTGTGCCATAAGAAGAAAGTAATGTAGAAAAATCAAGAGAAGTATACTCTCCACTCAAGTCACATCTAAAGCACTTAATCACATCGATTGTTGAGTTTTAACAAGTGCTCTAAAAGAAAGATAAATAGAAAGAAGGTCGCATGTCGTTTCATAAGATAAACCCAACAATAATGATTTTAATCATCAATAAAAGAGACATAATATCTAGACCCACCTTTTGTAACAATAAGAGAAGGTCCTCACACATCGAATAAACAAGATTAAATGATACTACGTAATCGAGAAACACTTGAAAAAAGGTAAAGCGTAAAATTTAGCAAATTTGCAACCACTACAATTAGAAATATCACGAGTTCGCAAATTTCCCAATTGACTTTTAGAAAATAAAAATTTTAAACGACTAGCGTAAATATGTCTAAGGCGAGAATGCCACAAATAAAAATTAGAAGAAGAAGAATTCAAAGAGAATGATGACAAATCAACACTAGAGGTCGCAACATACGGTTGTATCGATTGTCCAAAATATATAACCTTATTTTCACGCCCTATCCCAATCGGCTTCTAAGATTAAGGATCCTATATATGACAAGCAATAAAAGAAAATTGAACTAAGTATCCGTAGTCACACAACCCGACAATAGAAATAAGATTCAAAGTAAGAGTCGAACACAATAGACATTTGAGAGTGATAAATTATGTGTGTTAATAGAACTAACTCCTACCAAAGGCAATGGGTGCCATAATTAGTCATAACAGACGAGATAAGTTAGAAGGACGTAAGGAATCAAAGAATATTGAGTTAGATGACATGTGTTTGGAAACACTTGAGTCAAAAATCCACGAGGAAAAAATACCTGAGGGGCACTGAAATGACAAATCTACGTAAGTAGAGGCTAACATGGCATGCGGCTGAATAGTTAGGAACTTCTGATACAGCTCAACTAGAGTAGATAGCGAAAGACCAAAGGATGGTGGTGCTCTAATAATAGATGAGTCACAAGGTGGCATGGCTTCTAATATGTTAGCATTGAGACGATAGAATCGCTGTTATGACTGCTGCTGACTGTGTAAAGATTGTTGCTTCTTCGATAACTTAGGACATTGAGACTTCCAATGTCTTTTTTGTTTGCAAAAACTACACTTTTCACTAGCAACTTGCACATAATATTTGTTCTAATTCTACTTAGATGGTCGAGAAAGGATAGCCAAAACTGAAGTGCTAGATGTAGGAAGAGGTACCTCACCTACTAGAGATTTCAAACGTGTTTCTTCAGTCACAAGTTCACTAACTACAGAATCAACAAAATGAAGTGGAGTATGGTGCAAGATGTATCCTCTAAGTCCATCAAAATCACTGTGAAGTGCCATAAAAAACTGAACCAATCGTTACCCCTCTCTATAAATAATATAGTTATTACATGCTTTCATTCCTGCCGTTTCCGTAAGAGCCAACTCATCCTAAATCAAAGTCATAGTAGTGTAAAATTTCAGAATACCCATATTTTTCTGTTGTAAAGTCTATATATCAATCTCTAATCGAACTCAATTTTGCAAAGTTAGACTCAATGTATAACTTTGCAAATGATTATAAACTTCCTTTGCCATTTCATACTTTGCCTATTATGCACCAATGGAATGTTCAACAGAATTGTGAATCTAAGTAAGAATTTTAGCATTGTTTGATTCCCAAGAATCTAATTCTATTTCATAATTAGCATTCGTACTCTTAGGTACCACAATAGTTCCACTAACATAGCCCTACAATTTTTTACCGTTAAGTTCATCATGATACTCCAATATGAATAATTCTTACCAATTAATATTACACTAATATATTGAAGCAAATCATCCATTTCAGTTTCCATTATGAGGTAAGCAAATACAATTACAAATTAGAGGGAATCAAGATTATACATTTCTAGAAAATCAACAACACAAATGACCAAACAACCGCTTTAAAAGGCGAAACTCAACCAACAACCAAACAAACACCACCGTAAGATCATAAACTTACCACATAACAATTTGTCTCAAATGAGCATCCCAATCGGAGACAGGATGTGCCCTCATAAAACCTGGGGTGGACTAATAAAGTTAAATAAAGTTACATAGTTAATTACTCTATCAGTCCCATCAATTCCAGATTGGATGTGGGCTCATTAAACATGGGGTGGACTAATATTCATTTTATCCATGTCATGAAATTATAAAAAAAATTTAATTCAAACTCGATTTTTTTAAAGAAAAAACATTAACTGTAGCAAAAAAATCTCAAATTACACTAACCTATTTTTCATGGCTAATAAACAGAAAAAAATCGTGATAAAAGTGAAACGGAAGATCAATTGGAAGGAATTTGTTGCTTTACTGATTGTTAGAGTATCTCCAATGCACTCCGTCTAAAACTTTTTAGACGTCCCACATAAACACATATAAACAGAGTTATAAAAAATCATTTCCAATACATGCTGACGAGGACTCCGTCTACCTGATGTGGCATATTAAAAAATAGACTATGTCTAGAAGTCTGTCTAAATTTAGACGGACTTCTAGATGGAATGTGTCAGCAATTTTTAAATCTCCATTGTTATGTGGACTTTTTTTTATTATTATTTTATAAAAAAAATTAATGCCACATAGCGATAGTATTAGTTTTTAGGCGGAATCTATTGGAGATTTAATTTTAATTGACCGCTCATTTTATGACGACGTACATTTTGACTGTGAAGCCATCTATTTTACATGTCACATAGATTGCAATATGCTCTTAGACTATGTCCATTTAACGGCAAATAAATTGGACAATGGATATGTCATTAATTGTGTTAAAGTAGTGATCAATTATATAATATTATTTAAATTTAGTGACTAAATGGGTTGTTAAAAATACTTTAAAAGTCCAATTTGAATATTTGTCTCAACTTCAGTGACTATTTTATGAAATTAACTTTCTAAGTGTTTTATACTCAAAATTTTCGTTCTGCCAAACATGCACTCGACATAACCATCCCAAGCGGGTTTACGCCTAAAACCGCCGCGTTGACCCGTAAGTAACTAAGCGTTAGTGCTCTCACACAGTCGTGCCTACATCTGGGGAGCTGGAGACTTCATAATAAACAAAGATGAGGAAAAGAGACTTGGCGATTTTGATGCTCTCCGCTTTCGCCATTTTCTTCTCTCTTCAGGTACCTACGGTAGCCCCGTAATTCATAGTATTTTAATGTTACTGTTGTTATTTGGGGTGATTTTGATTTTTATATACGTGGTTGATTAATGGTAATTGGTGAAATTCAGCACGAGGGTGATTTTTCATTCAAAGAGGCGTGGTTCCATCTCTCTGATGAGTATCCAATCAAGTACGAGGCAGAGCGTCTCCCGCCGCCAATCGTGGCCGATCTCAACGGTGATGGGAAGAAGGAGGTTCTTGTGGCCACCCATGATGCCAAAATTCAGGTACCTTCAATTATTATTAGTAACAGAGAGTAGAAGGCTAGCGCATTTCTATTGTGTGCTTTGTTTTTATTAGTTTTTTTGTTTGTTTGTTATTAATTTTATTTATTGGATTCTGTTCTTGTTCAAGACGGATTCTGTTAAACGCAAAATTCACAAGCATTTAGGAGAATGTTGAAATCTTTGCATTTACTTTTCATTGTTGGAATTAAAGCGGTTGATTTTATTTTAAAATCAAATTAGTTTTCATGGAGAGAGCATATCAATATGAATGGGAACCTTATTAGCAGTTTCGCGGTGTTCTAATTCAAATCAATCTTTTACACTTACTCTCTTGCGTAATGCGAATAAAAAATATCTAAATCCAATTTAAGATTGCTGCGGAATAACTGTTCTTGAGAGCTGTCCTGAAGTTGTAAATATTGTGAATTACTATGAATTTGCAATAGAAGCTATCCACTTTATTATTTTGCACTACTCTTTTTTCTGAATATTGGAGCTTGTTCGATCATGCTTGATTCTTTGTAAATGATACTGTTAAATGTAGCATTACTATTGTTGCCTACAATCATTCTTTGTTGATTTTATATTTTACTGCAAATATCCATGTTCTTCCTTTTCAAAAGTCCTGACCATATATTCATATTATGCAATTAGGTTTTGGAGCCTCATATGAGGCGTGTGGATGAAGGTTTCAGTGAAACACGTGTGCTGGCGGAGGTGTCACTCTTGCCAGATAAACTCCGTGATAGCCACAGGGAGGCGTGCTGTGGCAATGGCTACTGGAGTTATTGACCGTAATTACAATAAAAGGGAACCACAAAAGCAGGTGTTAGTCGTCGTTACATCAGGCTGGTCTGTGATGTGTTTTGATCACAACCTTAAGAAGCTGTGGGATGTGAATTTGCAGGTTTGTATAAGTTTCATCCTGTGGTTCATACACATGGTTATAACATCTTGAAGTTTATCTTCATTTAGATACTTCTGACATCAACTTTCGGCGAGTCACTCATCCATTTGCTATTTGACAGAAGGATTTTCCCCATAATGCTCATCACCGGGAGATAGCCATCTCCATCAGTAACTATACATTAAGACATGGAGATTCTGGTTTGGTGATCGTTGGTGGGAGAATGGAGATGCAGCCTCATGTATGTGGCTCATCATTTCTAGGATCTTTATCGAGCAGAAAAAATTGGTGTTCATTGGATTTTCCATTCAAATTGTTTCCAGGCTATAGAAAATAAAAAAAAAAATTGCTTTATGATGCCTTCAGTAGATGTATCGACCCTTGAAGTTTTATAAAATGATGGCAATGTAAATATACGTGGATGACTAGTTATTTTTTCCTTAGAATTCTTAAATATGCTTGAAAATTTACGATGTCGTGCACGAACAAATTTCTGAATCTTTCTGCTGTCCCAGTCCTAGAAAGATTTCAATGTCGGGCTCCCTAGTCAAAACTTAAAATGAAAAAGGACATGGAATATGAAAAGGCTTCTATATTTTATATCCCTTTATTTTCTCCTTTCCCATTTATTATGTCTTCCTACTGAGTTGAGGAGCCAATGGAATACTTGGATTTGCATTCCTTAGTTGTTTCTTAAGTGTATTAATCTTTCTGTTGTGAGTTGCAATTAGCAATCACACTGTACTCTATAGTCTGACCAAGTTTCTTCCTCAAGAGATATTCCTGGGATAGTTGGGGGCTTGGCTTTCACTGAGTACGGTTGATGTTAATCAAGAAATTTGGATTTTGAAGTCTGCAGCTATACAATTGCTTTTTCTGTTTGGATTCCCTGAGAGAGAAAACTGTGTGATATGTTGAGACTGAGTGAGCTGTACTGAATCACGCTTTGTCATTCATTTCTCGCTGAAATGATTTTTATATGGTATAATTAATGTTCTGGTGGTGCATGTGACTTTAGAATCTTTTGTCAATTCAAATTTTTCATATGAAGTTAGTTCCATCTCAAGTAGCTTGCTGATTTCTCATACTTTAGTAGTTTTATGTAGAGATGCTATAATGTTTAAATTATATGTTGCTTTAGATATATGCATTACCTCTGGAGAATGCTCTTAAAGAATTATTTAACTTTTTCAGATTCACATAGATCCTTTTGAGGAGATTGAGATGGCAGAGAAAAATGCTGAGGAGCATAGAAGAAGCGCTAGTGAGAAGGAAGTAAGAATACATTTTACTGTTGATATAAGCATTTTGCGTGCTTTAGTAATTTTATCTTAATATTTTGGTACTTCTGTAGCTGTTAAATAGTCTCTATTTGAGGTTGTTTTCTTCTGTCACTCTAACCCATATTTAATTACTGATGGATCTGCCCTCTCCTCTTCTTTTCTTATATTTTCTTTAACATTGATTTTCTTTGTTCCAACCCTTTTATGGGAATGATGGGACACAAATTGAAAAGAGATCCTGGTCCTTTTTTACATTTTGCAAGGTGGGTTGCTAGTTACAGAGACATCAAGAATCCAGATTATGTCCTGCCATTGGTCCTACTTTTTATTATGTCCTTATCCACTAAGATAATTGGTTGTCCAGTGGTAGCACAAATTAAGAGGAGATCCTGATCCTTTTTTACATTTGCAAAGTGGGTTGCTAGTTACAGAGACATCAAGAATACAGATTATTTCCTGCCATTGGTCCTACTTTTTATTATGTCCTTATCCACTAAGATAATTGGCCATCCATGTTATTTCAGATTCAGATGTATAAAGAAAAAGAATACAGATACTTTTGCATGTTGATTAAAATGTCCATTATTGATATATGTGCGCATGTATGTCTGCACGTGGACTACTAGCATTTTATTTCGGTCATAAGTAGGAGAATAAGTTCTGTGTTAAAGAGAGCAACAGTTTCTCTGTTGTGGATGTGGAAAACATGATTCCATGTATTAAGCTTTAGTTTGTCATGTTTCGTGAGATTTATGTTAAAGCCCACTTGGGACTAATATGTCAGAAATTTACTTCATTATCCTAGTTTATAATATTCAGTTCTATGTTTTCTCTGCCATGGTTTTGAAATATTTAGGATAGTCAAAGGCATTTAGAATTTTTTACATCTAATATACATATTTTTTCATGTTTCCTAATATATATATCGTCTGTTTCCATCTGAAATGAAATTTATCAACATAATTAACATTGATGATCTTTAATGTCTCTAGATTTCTATTGTTCTTCCAAAAATTTGGTGATGGATGTACCATGGTATATTATGATTTTCTAATCTTAAGAGTATTTCGTTTTGTCACATGTCACTAGTTGATCTTTATAGAAATATCCACGGTCTTATTCTGTTTTACTTTTTGGTGCTAAGAATATCTATTACTCCAGTAGAAAAAATGTATGTTGAGATATAATTGCCATACTCCAGTGAGACCATTGTATCTGGGAAATATCTATCAAATGTAAAGAATATTACATGTTGTTTAGTAATAAACACATTTGTGAAGTTGCCGTATAAACACACACACACACACATATACATGCACACATACAAATATATAATACACAACATCTTTATCATTGTGCAGTGAAAAACTCATGATTGATTTTTGTGTTTCCTTAAGGTGTCAGAAAATGCAGAAACTGTAGATTTACGCCATTTTGCCTTTTATGCATTTATGGTCAAGTGGCGAACTTCGCTGGAGCAGAAAGAATGAGGTTATATGCGTTTTAAGATTTCCTTTCTCCTGTTGATATATTTCTCCACGTCCAAAGCGACGCCAAGTTGGCACTCATGTTTTATATCATTTTAAGCATCAAAGAGAGATCAACCATTGAGTAGTTGACAGCCTCTATCGCTGCACTTAACTTCTATTGTCTTACTTACAGTTATAAATAAAATCTCTTTTATCTGTTGCTTGACAAAATCTTTATATATGAATTGTTCTGGGAAAATACTATGTAAACTTAGTTTCCATTTTGTGTCCATAAAGTCTATATTTATCTTATGATAGTAGTTAGCACATAAATACCTCTTTATTGGATGGAAATCTGGTCAGGCACTTGATATCTCTGTTTAACGTCTAATCTAAAATATTGCATTGACTCGTAAGCAGACTTTTATTTTCTTTTCTGACGTTCATGCCTTTTCACTTGCTGATTTTAACCTTATGATCTTGCAGAATATTGAAGTTCAGTCATCAGATGCATCACAATTGATTCCACAACACAATTACAAGCTTGATGTTCATGCGCTGAACAGTCGTCATCCTGGAGAGGTATGCTGCAAAGATGTTAAATCAGATTTTGTTATTGGCAATTGATGGATTTTCCAATTGAAATAATTTTTCTGAAAAACATTGATTTCATTTAATGTATGGCTTGATATTGGTTTGCATGTACATGTTGTGGAAGAGATTGTGACGTAAGAAGCGGGCAGAAAATAATTTGTTGAAGTAGTAAATATATCAAATTCGTGGTAGGTTAAAAAAGTTAGTAGATATTTGATAAATAGATAATACTGACTTATCTGCTGGAAAAATCCTCTTATGTATAGAAAAGCAAGATGAAACTTGGGCCATAAGGTCTTAATTAAGAGGCTGTCTGTTAAAAATTGGAATATTAAAGGAAGGAATATTAATTTGAGACTTCAAACAATTGACTTTTGATGGTATTCAGGTCCTAGGATTGAAGTCACCAACGTAAACAAATCGAAGCCGCCTAAAAGCTTAAGCTGTTGAGACTTGAGAGGGACACATTTATTTATTTAAAATGGAAAATTGTCTAAAAGTCATCTACAAGTGACTTGTTTCAAATTAGGTCAAAACAAATTTCAAAATTGTTACTAAGTCATACTTTCATCAAATTTACATATTAATTCCAAAATTATTCCTATGATCTATATTTTCCACTTTTGCCCTTGATCACCACTATTCCCCCTTGCGCCGCCACCGCCACCACCACCACCCCGGCACTTGCTTGGCCGCCGAATTAAGAGAACATCAAAATCTTATTTGGAGATGGAGTGAACTTGAAAGCTGAGAAATCGTTGAAGATCTTTTCATTGAACCCATAGCCACTTTCTTTGGATTTCATGAAACTCATAGCCACTTTGCATTTTTTACGCTTTTATGTTGTGATCTTTTCATTGTTATCTTTTTCTTCACAATCTCTTGAAGTAACGATGTTTTTTCTCCATTAAGCGTCTTTTCGAAAAATCTAAAAATTCATAAGCACAAATCTTTTATAGCTCTTGTTTTCTACAAAAGTATACTGAAGGAAGAGTTGTATTCTTGTTAGAATACGTGGCAGATTCTATAGATAATCTTCAAGATTTCAGCAACTATTATATCGTGTTCGTTGAGATCTAGATCCACTGATTTGTTCTTTTCAATAACTTTAAGGATGGTTTTGCTTTTCAAAATTTACATTGGGATCATTGCTCACTTGAATTACGAAGCTGTCTTGTATGGAAAAATTCATTATTGGTCTGATCCTAGTTTCCTATTCATGCATCTGTTGGTTTTCCTTGTTTTTCTTTGTTTTTTCTTGAGGGAAGGTGTTGGAGGTTGAGTAAACTTCTTATTTTTCTTTTGTGGTTCCTGCTTCCCACATAAGAATGCTTCGTTAGTTTATCTTTGTCTCTAGCTTGCATTTTCTTAGTTTTAATCTATGATACTATTTTGTTTAGGTAATATGCATTAGTATATTTTGATATTGTTTTAATCTATAATCTTTGTTTTAATCATATGATAATATTTGAATGTCTTACTTTTAATCCATAATCTTTGTTTTGTTTTATGTAATGTGCATTAGTAAATTTTGATATTATTTTAATCTATGATCTTTGTTTTAATCCTATAATCTTGTTTGAATGTCTTAGTTTTAATTCATGAATCTTGTTTTGTTTAGGTAATGTGCATTAGTATATTTTGATATTGTTTTAATCTATAATCTTGTTTTAATCTGTAATCTTGTTTGAATGTCTTACTTTAAATCCATGATCTTTGTTTTGTTTAGGTAATGTGCATTAGTATATTTTGATATTGTTTTAATTAACGATCTTTGTTTGAATCATGTGGAATGAATTTTATTTATGATACCGTACTTTTATCTTTGATATTGTTTAATTATAATGATGTTTGAACTCGTGATATTGTTCGAATATCTTTGTTTTGTCTATGATCTTTGTTTTAATCCATGATAATATTTTGTTTAGGTAATGTGCATTAATATAAATTGATACTATTTTAATCTATATTTTAATCTATGATCTTTGTTTTGCAATACGATTATCAAAAAAAACATATGATTAATTAAGCGATTATCAAAGATAAAAAGTATGATATCATAGTCGTGTGTGTTGTTTGATAGTGTATTATGCAAAAAGATGTGTCAAAAACGATGATATCCTGATAGAAATGAACATAGAATTCGTATGCGTGCTTTCGAATTTTTATTATAATATATATTTTCGGAATGGTCTCGACGAGATGGTCGAGACCAGTCAGCCCATCTTGCATATGATAGATTTTACTGTTTGAAGTCGTCTCTTTAGCTTAAAATGGCAATTTTAATTTTTTTTTTCAAAATAGTATCACAAATCTTCTAAAAGCGATTATCGCAGATTAATGTACATCCTTTTTGTTACAAATTAAAGCTCTTCCAGTATACGGGTCTCTTAAAAGCAAACACATACTTCAGAAGCAATGCCGATATGAAGAAGAAGAAGCGCGCGATCATTCTCGAGTTAATGGGAAGTCATGCGAATGGTTCTCATCTAAAACTATGAACAATGTTTCTAATTCTTCTCTTGAATTAGAACATGTTTGAGATTCAATTAGGACATAGATTCTCGTTAAATAGATAAGTATAAATATATAAGGTGTTTAATAGTAGGTGAGCAATTAATCGGTAGAAAATAAACAAAGAGAATAATATTGTTCTTAAAATATTTCATTAGTAGTACAAAATCATAGGTTTAATAGTATCGCAAAAAAGCATTATCACTGTAGCGATGCTTGAAGATCACCACAAAATAGTATCACAATTAGCATTTTTACAATTAAGAGTATGTTGGTGTTTTAGCTCTAAAATATGACTTTAATTGAATTAAGTTTTGAACATATGACTTTAGAGAACTATAAGAGCCCCAAGCGATGAAGGATCGGCCCTGAATTTACCCTATTTAAAATTAGTTTTCATCACGGCCCATTACATGTAGGTTTGATTCATCTTTCACATGTGTACAATTTTCATAAATAGATGTCGAGAAGACTTGAACATATGACATTTTTCGGTTGTGTTACCTTATTGAACCCCTTCATCTAAAAGATAAGCAATCGGATAGGGGACACAATTATTTATTATATATACTCTTCAACATTTTCCACCTCAAAACTAATTGCATGAATATCTAAGGGTGTGTTTGATTTCGCTTAAATTTTCCATGGAAAATGGATTTTTCACTAATTTTCCAACTTGTTTGTTTGATTGCCAAAAATTTTCCATGGAAAATGAATTTTCTCACCTATTTTCCTTGTTGTGTTTGATTGCAACCTTTTTTTTTCCATGGAAATTTTTTCTCATTTTCCACTTTTGGCCGTATTTTCTTTGTTTTTAAGGAAAATATTTTTTTGTGGGATAGGAGAATTTATTTTCCATAGAAAATTTGTTAACTTTTCAACCCGTTTATTTTTCATGGAAAAGGCGTTAACCTTTTCAACCCATAATTTCTTGGTAATTCATTTCTATGGAAAATATTTTCTTTCCACCCAAATTTTCTACTTGCAATCAAACATAGCCTAAGCATATATCTAGAAGAGAAGAGAGAAACAATTTAGCTAAGCTTAAAACTAACTTCAAGTTACCTCTAAGTAAATTTTGTTTCTAAGCATGCTTTGATAATTTTGTTTTTTCTTACTAGTGAAAAAGAGTTATTTATTTTGACAATAAGTCAGAAGTTACTTTTAAAGTAAGTAATTTACTTAACCTCAACTTTGACCAATTATTTTAAAACTTACTTATTTACTTATAGGTAAACATATAAGTAGACTTTGGAAGCTTATCCAAACATGCACAAAGAAAGAACAATTCAGTCTTCCAAGTATTGGGAAAATCTCGTTTCACAGTTTTTATTTCAGTACTTAACAAACTACATAGAATGCCCTTTTGGTCATACTATGTAATGATGACAGCTAAATTCCTACAGAAGAACATGTCCTAAAGAGTGATTGTTTTAGGTATTTACGTTCAATTATTAACCGGGATGACTTGAAGAGGACGTAATGCATAGGATTAGAGTCGGTCACACGAAATGGGGAAGTATAATAGGAATTCTATGCAATTGGAATAAGTTCTATGGAATGGTTTTAGACCACATATGTTTATGGTAATCAGTGTTGGATAGTTAAAGGACAAAATATCCATGAGATGAAAGTTACGAATATAGGATGTTAAGATGGGCGTGACCATGCTAGAATGGAACTAATTGATGATAAATTAAGCGAAGGGCGACTTGAGTGGTTGGGATATGTTTTGTGTAGACCTAAGAAGCTCCCATTCACAAGAACAACGCGATCCTAGTAGAACTAGTTAGAATAAGGAGAGGTAGACCACAATTAAACATGAGTTGGCGTGGTTGAAAAAGATATGATTTTCTTGGACCTTTCAGTAGATGTAGTGATGAATTGAATGAAGTGGCAAAAAGAAGGATTCATTTAGCCAATTCCAAATTTATGGGGAATAAGGCTTAGTTTTTATTGTTGTATTTAACAAGCTATCAGTACCAATACTGAGAGTCGATGGGATCTTCAATATAAAGGAGATTCAGTTGTAGTTGGACCCTAATATCATGTGCTATACAACTTGAAAGTCACTTGATACTCCTTATTTGCACATTTTGTTGAAGTGCTCCTTTTGGACCTCCATCAATCATTCTGTTTGATGGAGGGATCAGTTGATTGACACGTTCAATTTAATATAACAATACTTCAAATATATTTTCAAGGCCTATCTTTTAGGATATTTTGTGTATATTTATTTCTGGAAAGAAATCTGTTCTCTTGATTCTTTTTATGAATGCCTATCTAAATCTCCTCAAAGTACTTCTTTACATTCTAAATAGGGACTCCATCTACAACATTCCTGCTATTGCTTTAATAAAGTAATTTTTGAGCCCCAGAGACATTTTTCATGAGGGAGTTCACTCAAATGTTTTGAACCATAGTTTGAATGCAGGAGTTTAGAGAATCCATTCTTTGAGTCTTGCCACACCATTGGGTAAGTTTGGTCATTATACCACGGTTTCAAATAGTAGATAGTTAAAGCCTGGTAGTGAACCTGATTTATGGTTTCATCATGTCTTTATCAGGATCTCCGAGAAGACACTTTGCTAAAGCTGGCACACTTCAGGCGGCACAAAGGAAAACACTGAAGAAAACACCTGGCAAGACCACCACCAACTACCCTTTCCACAAGCCTGAGGAAAAGCATTCTCCTGGCAAGGATGTATCTAAAAAGTTTCAAATGTGATTGAAAAGGCAGTTAATATTGCTAAATCAGCAAAGACCAAGAAGGTGAGATTTCCAATATTTGTATGGTTTATAAAACTTGAACATAATGTGTCAGTCAACATATTTTATAACGCCAAATTTTGTGTAAAACCTTCATTTTTATTCCTTGAATTTATAAGCTAGCAGGAAGTAGGATGCATCTAAGAATGTATTGAACTGCTTTTTGGGCTTATTAGAAAATTCTTTAGCAACCTGCATTTGATCCTGACACGGGAAAAGGGTAATGGGGATTTTATTAGTATTATCATCTGTTTCATGAATGATGCTGATACTCTCAATTCAGAAACCGTTTAGTGAATTTATACAAAATTAAAGAACTTCATTCCCAAGGAATCTAAGTCCTGTCGATATCGAAAGTCCATCTGTGGAGTTTCAAGTGTTTTCTTTAAACATAAGTAAAGTATTCAAATTGGTTCTGATCCCAAAATGTTGGATATTAATTTGTCACATGTGGGAATTTGCTATTTTAGATTCTCGGTAAATGGAACTGTAAATTACTCTTGCTTTCTCATTTCATTTAACAATTTAGGTAGATACTTTTTGCAACCTTGTGAATCACCTTCTTTACTTTTATATGCAGCATTAAACATATACCCACCATAACAAATTACACTAAGCTCTGGTGGATACCCAATGTCGTTGTCGCTCATCAAAGGAAGGATTGAGGCTGTTCATTTAGCATCTGGCGCACCCTATGTAAGGTGAAAATCGTGGCTGCAAAAGCATACTGTACTTCAGTTTTCTTCATATTATGCCTCCTACAAAATTATGGATGAAATCACTTTTTTTTTTTTTTTTTTGAATCGAGATTCTTTCCTGGGGTTTTAATTTGAATTTTGATATCATTACCACGTTGTCAGACATACATAATAATTTCATTCCCCTATGGAATCAAAGCTCGAGTTTTCTCGGTGAATATCTGAGACAGTTAATTCTTTGACATTATTGTCTAAGCTATATAGCTTCTGTCTGAAGGAATGCCGACTTACTGTCATGCTGACATTTAAGGCAATCTACTAATGTCGCAATATTTTGTTTCAAAGAATTCGGTTCCATGTAGGTTTATCATGTTCTGAATGACTAACATCTTGAGTATAGCTTGAATCTTTCTTTGAAATATGTGCTCCTGAACTGAATTATATTTCATAAGTTATGTAATTGATCTGAGTTTTAGTACTATCCCATATTTGTCAGAATGAACTAATACATACTTTATCAACCAGCTTCATCTTCAAGAAGGCGGCCTTCATGCTGATATCAATGGAGATGGCGTCTTAGATCATGTCCAGGTGAACTTTTTATCCCCATCTTAAACTTTGTATAGGTCTCAATGTCCAAAGTCGGCGACTTCTGATATCAGTGCTTTTCATTTAAATGCATATCAAGTTTTCTTTCAATTAAAAGGTTGTGCCCTTAGTTTACAACTATCTTTATGTTTTCAATTACGGGTAAATTTAATAAATGGCCACCAAACTATTTAGGGGTTACTACTTGCTCACTCGACTTAAAAAGGTTTCCTATCGCTCACTGACTCAAATAGTTTATTATACATCACTCGTTAGGAAAGCGTTAAACTAAGCGGACGAGAAATTACCACATGGCGAATAAAAAGTTGATGTGGCATAATTAAATTGTTAAAATCGTCCAGCGTAATAAAATCGTAAGAGCGAAACCGCCTTTAAATTGCTTTAAAAAGGCGTTTCTTCAATTTTTAAAAAGCGTCTTTAGTTTGGAGAAAGCGTCTTTTAAATCGAGTTAAATGCGTGTTTAGCAATTTGCAATTTAGATCGTGGGCGATTTTAACAATTTAATATCTTATATCAATTTCCATTCACCATATGGCAATTTTTGTCCGCTCGGCATAATGTTTTCGTAATGAGTAATAATGATAAACTATTTGAGAAGTTGGTGAACAATTGAAACCTTTTCAAGTTGAGTGAGCAATAATTTCTAAAACCGTTCGGTGGCCATTTGTAAATTACCCTTTCAATCAATTACGAGATATGATAGCTTACATTTTACCAAAATCAATGTATTATGGGATGTTAAGCTCCTATGGAGTTCTTACTTTTTATCATGCAAAGAGTGTAACATTTTGTTTGAACTCAAAATCAATTTTGGCTCTCCACAAATTTTCTTATGGTAAAGTTGAAAACATATGTGCTCTTTATGCTTTTCCGTTTTCTCCTTTGCATTTTAGTTCAAACTCACATGGGTCTATGCTTCAGCATTTACAATCAAGGACCAAAAACTACCTCTACATTTTATTGCTTAATAAAATCTTCTATTGATGAAAATGGAAAATGGAAAATGGAAAATGGAAAATGGAAAATGGGGGCGAATTTAACTAAAGGACACAGTTATTAATTATTATAGTTTATGAAGGCCATTTTATTATATTTACATTTTAGAGTTTTTTTTTCCCCTCCTGAAATCAAGAATATTTAACTTGCATTAATACTGCTCATGGTATTATGACCCTGATAGATTAGAACAAGAAGCGTGATCAACTTTTAGCATTTCAAAATAAAGGTAAAAGATTCGATGAACATGGTAAAAACCAGTGATATACTTGAAAACTTAACAATTCAACTTTCATGTTTGTGTTTGGTGAATTTAAGTAGATTTTTTCTTATAGGCTTCAGCTACAATGTAATACAAGTACATACTGTTTCCCTTGAACCTGGCAAAACTCATTACATTTTACTCAAAAGACAAGACATAAAGGTAAAGTGAATTAAAAGCGCACCTTGAGCATCCTGTGCATAAAATTGGGAAGAAGAAAGAAGAAAATGGTTAAAAGCGATTGTCTCATCTGCAAGTTATCAATGAAAATGCAATGTATGCCTTCCTCTATAGGTAGTTGGCGGAAATGGTGCTGAGCAGACTGTAGTAAGTGGATCGATGGGCGTGCTGCGTCCCTGTTGAGCTATTGCAACATCAGGCGTGCCAGTTCGAGAACAACTTTTTAATGCTTCAATCTGTCATCACTTTCCTTTTAACTTATTCCAACATGGAGAATTTTCTAGAAGCTTTGGTGCGACATACAGGCGTGAGTTCCTTGGAGGTTGCAGCACCCATTGTCATCAAAGAAATGGCGGTCAGAGGCATCGTCACGGAACACCATAGTGATGTTGTCTTTTTAACAAATCGAGGCGGTATGATGTCTGAAACTAATTTAGGTTCAACTTTTTCACATTATGTCCTTGGTAATGAACCTTAAAACTAGTGGGATTCTGTCTTTTATATTTGGTGGGCGTGAAGCAGCATGTTGGGGTATGACCTGATGTGGCATCAAGTGTATAAATTCAAGTTCTTTGCTAACAAAGTGGTAAAACACCATTTCTTACGGTTTTGGCAAGATCTCCTTTTCAAGCGAAAATTCCAAATACCAATTTCTGACTTGTTAAAAATCTTAATGTTTGATTATTATATCAAAGTTGCTGATTATCATTGAATAATTGGTTGCTGAGAAATGTAGTAAATTTGTTCAGGTGACATCGTACTCTCCCGGGTTTAGTGGACATGGCGCTGTCTGGAATTGGCAGCTCTTGACAGGTGCTACATGGTCAAACCTTCCGTCTCCATCTGGGATGGCGGAGGCTCGCGTCAGTCCCCACCCTGAAGCCATTCCCCTTACGTGTACATGATAATCAAGAACTGATTCTTGTGGCCGGAGATCAAGAAGCCGTAGTGCTATCTCCTGGAGGAAGTCTATTGACATCTGTTGATCTTCCCTCGCCTCCTACACACGCCTTAGTGTGCGAGGATTTCTCAAATGGCGAGCTCACGGACCTTATTCTCGTGACTTCTAATGGTGTATCTGACTTTGTTC
This sequence comes from Forsythia suspensa, assembly GCA_023638005.1. Classification (NCBI taxonomy): domain Eukaryota; kingdom Viridiplantae; phylum Streptophyta; class Magnoliopsida; order Lamiales; family Oleaceae; genus Forsythia; species Forsythia suspensa. Next base: position 12,954,583 of record CM042664.1, on the reverse strand, counting down.
AAACTAGGCAACGGGTGCCCTATTCTTCCAACACACTCGTCGGTTGCCTTATAATTGTGATGGGAGTGCTATTTGTCTCCCAATACTTGAATTCTAACAAGGGAAGCCTCGAGCATCATCGGCTCAACTTTAACTACTGAAAGTTCTATACCTTTTAAAAGATGCACATGGCGAGTTTTGGATGTTGGAGCGGCTTGAATTTCTGATGATGCTGATACTTATTAAAGAGGGGAGGGAGAGAGAGGAGGAGGAGGGTTAGGGGTTTACCTTAGCTTGTTTGTATTTTGGAACTTGATGAGATTAGATTCCTTCTTAACATTCTTTCTCCCTCCTATTAGTGGTTTTAGCAATGCATGATTATAAGAGCTTTCATGTGTAATATTTTGAAACGGTTATAGACTAATTTATAGAACGACTTCTGTTTGCCTTGAATTGTATTATTCTTTTTCAAGAATAGATCTTGCATTCTACCGACGGACCAAACTCATTCTCTCCATTGGATTGAGGATATGGTCATATTTTTTGCATCTTACTTGTTTTGATGGAGAATGTTTGGGTAAGCTTAAAAATTTTCTTATACGTAAACAAGTGTAAGTTTGAGGATAAACAAAAGAATAGTGCTATTCAATCAGCAGTGGTGACGAACTATTGTCTATGTGGCACTGAGATTATTGTATTTCAACTTTATTCGACAATGCAGATTAGTGCATAGATTGTTGTTCATAACTAATGCCGATGAATAAAATTACTCTAAACAAAATATTTTGTTGGTCAAAGTTGGTCAAAAATTTATAAATGTCAAAATAAATTTTTTTATGCGAGTAAGAAAAGTTTCAATGATGATCGTAGGAAGATTTTTTGGCTACGGGAAGAAAAAAAAAAAAGACCATCAACGTCCATGTGTCTTATGTCTTCAACTAATCACTTTAATATCATAATTACTGTAACTAAAACTGTCATCCTTGTCCATCACGACTCCATTTAATAAAAAGGATTCAAATTGAATCCAGAAATACCAAATATATATATTTTTTCTTCTTTCTTTTTTGGTTACAATAGTTGTGTTAATTTTAAAGCATGTATTTATGTATAAGGTTTTGATTCTTTACAATATATTATGTGTGAGTGTGTAGAATGTTTATTATGCATGCCTATATACATACATGTTATCTCACTTCACTAAATTTTAGTCATCTTTCGTAAAAGTACCTTATCTTATGGTATCTCATTTGACTAACGTTTATTCTCTTAGTAAAAAACCAAATATTGGTTTAACAGTGTCTTCATCAAATGATGTGCGTACAAGTATAGAAGATGGAATTATAGACCATACAAAAATTCGTTTTCGACACTTGGATATCATATGTGTTTTTCATTTCTAAATTTATATTACTGAAGATCGATATATTAGAGTTTTTAAGTTTATTTTTTTATGAATTTTTTTTTATCGTGTAGGTCCTTCATGCACCCACTTTGGTAAGTTCTATACACGTCGTAAAAATAGATTTTTTGCTACAAATGTCGATGTAGTAATACTGCCATCAATTGATGTGTTTGCAACCAAAGGAATTTTGCAAACACGCTCAAGATCTTACAATTTGTCAAAGACTTAGATGATTTGATTCTCTTGCCATGTCACTTAATAATATCACGGAAGGCAAACCCATTTGGATCACTACACGGACACGTGTAAATCTGAGAGATATGTGCAACACATTCATGGCGTGCCGTTCTCTTCTTTTATCATGCCTATTGAAAGAAAAATATACATTGGATCATTCGTTCTCCAAGCAAGCATAATGAAAGGCGGCGTGCTAGATAGACTATAGATACTACACAACACACACAAAAGCACGTCTTTGCGAACCGGTGAGCAGCGAGCAAATGAGCGAGCTTTAAATACTACTGCGTCAAAAACAAGGGCGCAATGGACGGACAAGTCGACAACAAGCAAGTGAAGAGCATTAAACAATACTTATCGAAAACATGTAGCGGTGAAAAAATTGTCTTTCAATTTCAAGAAAATAAAATTTTATCTTTACGTATGCTTAAGACATCCTAGAAATGCGTTTTAAAATATTTTAGTCACGTTAAATTTTGAGCGTATTTGCCTTAATTGCGGACCATTTTCAGCTCATTTATTTCTTTGTAATTCTGCTCATGTTGTTATCAATTATAACCCATACATAGCCCATCACCCACACTCAAAACAGCCCCAAAACCCGACCCCAAATGGCCCGATGACCGACCCAATCTTCCCCATGAAACTACCGTAAAATTCAATAAGCGACCTCCTTTCCACTACTAAAAAACCACCCCTCCATGGCCACTAAAACTACCCATTTCCTCTTGGTAAACCCTACTTTGTTCTCTTCATTATTTTCTCTAATAACAACCTTGAGGACTTCAATTTTTCCTCCTAGAAATTGCCCCCTAGCACTCCCCAAATTGCTCAATTTCATCATTTGAAAACTACCCCATATACACCCAAAACCGTCCTCACTCCCACTTTCGTTCCTCCATTTCCCACTAAATTACAACCCCAACTCTCAACTATTTCTCCCCTTCTTCCCTCTAAAAAATTTCCATCCATACCCTATTGTTCCCCCCTAGAAAATAAGCCCTTAAACTTGAAGAAAAGACTCCCATTTTCTCCTTCAAATTGGAGCCTTGAAGTTCCAACCATTTTGTTCTTTGTTTCTTCTCTTTTTCCCATCAATACTCATTCACTTTCCTCCCAAAATTCAGCACCAAAATTCGGAGAAAGTCCCCACATTCCTCCTTCAATTTTCGGCTAGCAAGAGACTAGAAAAACTGCTCCAATTCTCCCAATTCGGAGTCTTCAATTTCGCCAAACCAAATCACCTTTTTCCCTCACTTCAAGCCACCCAAAAGTCCCTTATTTTCTCCTCTTTTCAGACCCTTAAATCCATATTTTATCTGCTCATTTCGGATACAAAATGCTGCAACAAACCAACTCATTCCTTGATGAAATCACCCCCAACAATAAGTGGAAGCATCTTTTTTCTCTCCTCTTTCGGCCATCGATTTCTTTCTTTTCCTAGCATTTAAATCTCGTGTTATATTACTATATTTTGAGAGGACAAAAAGGCAGAGACACTACTTTATTTTGAGAAAAAGTGCAATCAATTTCTTTATTTAATTCAACTCAACAAGGCTTTGATTTATAAGGTAGTTTCTTATGCTACTAAATTTTAAGTTGCATGATTTTAAATTGAGAAAATGATATGTAAATTGATTGCCTTGCTTAGTGTTAAAGTTGGAACTTTATAATTGTAATTGAAGGTAATCACATATGTATGTTAGTGATTGAAGGCAATCGTTTTTAAGTTCACATGGTGCCGTTTACCCAAAATATTGTTCCTATGTATGTTTAAACAATTGACTTGTCGCATATTAATTTCGTAAATATTTTCACATGATAGTATGATTCACTACTAAGTGCTTCTTATGAAATAATCACCCCAAAAACGATTAAATCGAGATTGTTGTGATTGGCGTTGGTGCGATGACGTAGGTTAATGACTTCGAAGAAATTGGCGTAGTTTGATATTAATTATATTTTGGCGTCGATATAATCCAACCATTTATGATGTAAATGTTAATACATTGTTGAACTTATTTTTAATTGTTAAGTTGAAGAAAATCGATTTTGTTATTAAATTGCTGTTCGGTAATTTGAAGATGAGTTTGTCTAGTTATATTTCTGGAAATTCAGATTTCTGCGTCCAACTTTGAAATAACATAAATTATTGTGTACTTTAAATTTTTTAGTCAAATCAGTAGAGTTTGATAGGTATATAAGTATTCTAATAACATAATTTAGATTCACTCAAAAATTTTGTCGTATGAATTTATTATATTAGTTTTACTAAGCTGCGTTAGTACACTTGTGACAGTTTTTCAAGCACCTTTGGCGACATTTTCACATAACTTAGGGTGCAGAAATTTTAATATGTTGTATTCTAAGGTCCCAAGTATATATAGTTCAAATCCCATAATTTTTTAGAGTACGTTTAGATGGTCAAATAATTTGTGGCGACACCTAATACACTTTTGGTAAAACCTTAAGAATTTAGAAGATTAATTCATTTTCCCTTACTTGCGCTTGTTAATTTCTACAATATTTAAAATTTTAAAACCTTTCAAAGTGCGAAAAATCTTATTTAGAGTTATCAAATGTTATTTAAAGATTTTTAAGTGACCGGTTGAGAAAATACAGGACGTTACAATTTGGTATCGAGGCCAGCGATTTTACTTTTCTATAGACATAACTTTACAATTTTATTTTATTTTATATGGTATTTATTTTATAGGGTTCGTTAAAAATTTTGAAGTTAAAATTTTAAAATTTAAGTGTAAGCTACTAGCCATTACCATGCTATACCCGACTACGAGGTAAATAAAGTTTGATAATTTTCTTTTTTTTATGTTCTGTACGATGTAAATGAAACTTATATTTATGAAATTCTATATTTGTTTCATTTACGATAAAATATTAAGTTGAGTTGAAAATTTTGAAGTGTGTTTTGAATTTTACACTATAAATGTTATGAAAAAGCATAACTAAATTTTATAAAATTTATTTTAGTCATCGAAATTAACTTAAAGATCATAGAAACCCACCTAATCGAATCCTTCATAATTGGTATTTTTAGACATGGTTCTTTCAAGTGAATACTATTTAGAGCGTCTTGAGGCGGCAAGAAATTATTACATTCGGTTTGCCCGGATCTGGTGGTTAATTGGCCATCGGGGTGATGAACTATGGTTTAGTGACAACCGTTAGAAGTCTATTGCTTGTCTAGTTGATTCACCGATTGGTTGAAGGCGGCTAATTTCCATGGAGATTCTAAGAGACCTAGAAGGTCTACCACTGGGGCGTGGAATATGGCGTGTCTTGTGAGGCACTCATTATACAATGGGAGAATACGGTCTTTATGGCGGTAGTCCCTACCCCGTCCACTGAGCTATCTCCGGCGATTGAGCACTGTTCTGAGCCCGCTCTAGTAATTGAGTCGGTGCACAGGCAGGTTTAGTTTTGGTGATGCGATTGTTGAGAAGACCGAATGAGGATCTCGAGGAAGAGTTCGAGATCGAGTATTGTATTACCGGATGGCGAGATTCCACGGCCAAGAGGTCTAGAGTGCACAAGTGCGGAGGTTGGATCGGCGACAACGATCTTAGAGGCGACATAGTAGTAGATAATTTGTTTTCTTTTGGTCTTTATTTTTGTATGCATGTACACTTTACCAATGTTTAGTGCTAGGCAGCTTTTAGTTAGTTGGACCTCTTAAAGGATGATTTAAATATATAAAAGATATTATTTAATTTTCCTTTGTTGAGTCATTTAGATATTTATATAATTGTGTATGGTGTTTACTTGATGGATTACAATTTCTTTTTATTTTGTTTATCCTAAAAAATTGGCATCGACTATACAAGCGAGCTATCAGGGATTTACAACTAGTGGTGGAGAAAATGAGGAGAGTTGGCAGCTTAGATGGCACTTCGGCCTTCTGATTTGCCAATCTTTGCCCTTGAGAACTACAAGTGCCTCAAGCGCGATGAGCCCCATTGGCACATCACATGGCCACTCCCGTATCGATGATTGAACAATATCGTCGGTACCTACCTTCGATGGTGAAAATGATCATCTTGCATCTGAAAAATGGTTGTGAACAATTGAGAAAAATTTATGGTACATCTCTTGTTCAAAAAGTCATAAAGTTATTTACGATAAGTTCATGCTGATTGGTCGAGCACATCACTGGTAGGAGTCGGCATCTCGTACTCGTATTGAGGAAGAACAGAACAATATGTCATGGGCACAGTTCAAGGTCGAACTAACGAAAAAATATTTTTCACAGGCTCTGCGAGATTATAAGGAGTCAAAGTTTTTGTATTTAGTTTAGACAGATATAGAAATCACCGAATATGAGCAGAAATTTGAGTAATTGTTGTGCGCTCCATTTTTTGTCAACACCGAATTAATGAAGGCAAGACGTTATAAAATAGGGTTGCGTCTACAGATCAGACAGATTGTTAGTTCATATGAGCTTCCTACTTTCAAAGCAGTGGTCAAGAAGGCTCAGACATTGTCCTTATCGAGTTTAAAGGTTAGAGTTCAAGGACAACAGAATGAAACGGAAAATAAAAAGTGGCAGGATCAAAATAATAACCAGAATTCGGGTCAATTCAAAAAATAAAGCCAGGGTCCTAGTGGGGACAGTCGAATAATCCCAATCTTTAGTGTCCTAAATGCAAAAAGAATCATAGTGGTGATTGCCACTTTGGCAATAATGTCTGCTATCAGTGTGGTAAGCCAGGCCGCTATGTATCACAATGTCGGACAGCACCAGCAAAGGTTAATGATCAAGCGAACAAAGAAAAAGTCACAGTGTTTGCCATGACTCATGAGGAGGCTGCCCAGAATCTGGACGTTATTACGAGTATGTTATATGTCTATAGCGTACATGTTTACGTTTTATTGATTCTGGCGGCACATTCATTATATCGATGCATGCTTAGCTAAAGTTAATGTTTTATGTCAAAAAACTGATAGTATACTAGATGTTAGTATGCCATCAGGAAGAACTATATATATTATTAAATTAGCTAGGACATTTCTGATTGATTTTGATGGGTTGGTTTTGTTAGCGAGACCTACATGTTATAATTATGAGAGATTTTGTTATTATCTTGGGTATGGGTGGTGGGTAGTGTCAGCGCTACCATCGTATGTTTTGAGAATGGAGTAATCTTTGAAGAGCGAGAGACAAAAGTTCAAATTTCATGGGTCAAAAATTAAAGCACTTCTCGCCTCGTCTCGGTTTCTTTGGCGGAGAAGTTGCTAAAAAGCGAGATTGTCGAGGTTTTCTTGTCGATGTCAGCGACACTTTATCTAAGGAAGTATCGATTGGATAATGTGCTAGTTGAGCGAGAGTATATCGTTGTGTTTCGGATGACCTAGTAGGTATCCGTCGATAGGCAAGTGGAATTTCGATGAGATCGATACTTGGAGCTTCACCCGTGTCGAAGGCTCAAGTATGGGATGATGACAAAAGAATTGCAAGAGTAAAAATGTAATTGGAAGAGATGCTGGGTAAATGATTTATGAGACCGAGTGTTTCTCTATGGGGAGCTCCAGTTTTCTTTGTGAAGAATAATAGGTCGATAAGAATGTGTATCAACTACCATGAGCCAAATAAATTGAAGATCAAGAATAACTACCCCCTTCCAAGAATTGAGAATTTGTTTGATCAATTGAAGGGTGCTTTAGTGTTTTCAAAGATCGACTTGAGGTCGACTATCATCAACTGAAGGCCAGCCATCCGCTATACCAAAGTCTGTATTTCTAACTCGCTATGGGCATTATGAATTCTGATAATGCCATTTGAATTTGACGAATACTCTTGCAGTATTGATAGATTTGTTGAACCAAGCTTTTTATCAATATTTAGATCAGTTCGTCATTGTATTCATTGATAACATCTTGATTTATTAAAAATTCCAAGCAACATCAAGAACACATGAGGACAGTATTAGAGACGTTGAAAAAAAGATTGTATGCCAAATTTAAGAAATGTGAATTTTGATTTGATCGAATAGGATTCTTTGGTCATGTTGTGAAGGCTAAATGAATTGAATAGATCCATCAAAAGTTGAGGCTGTGTCTAATTGGTCGGCATCGTCGAATATTGGATAAGTGAGAAGCTTTCTAGGTTTAGTCGACTATTATCAGAGATTCATAGAAGGATTCTAAAAAATAGCTGGTCTTATGATGTAGTTAACTTTCGAAAGGATGTTAAGTTTATTTGGTCCCGAAATGTGAGCGAGTTAAAGGACAAGCTAGTATGCGCACTAGTACTAGTTTTACGAAGGTTACGGAGGCTATGTAATTTCTGATAATGCATCAAAGCTAGGTTTTGGTTGTGTTGATGCAACATAGAAAGGTAATAGCTTATGCTTCAAGGAAATTGAAGCAGTATGTGCAGAATTATTTGACACATGATCTTGAACTTGCAGCGGTACTGCACGCTTTGAAAATTTGGCGTTATTACCTTTATGGAAGCAAGTGTGAGAATTACACCGACCATAAGAGTCTCAAGTAATTCTTTACCCAGGAGAAGTTAAATATGAGAAAACAACTGCAGTTGGAATTGGTAAAGGACTACGATTGCACTATCCTGTACCATCCGGGTAAGGCTAATGTAGTTGCAGATCCTCTAAGTAGGAATAATATGGGTCAATCTTTTTGCACTACATTTGACACAAGATAATATGATCAAGGACTTTGAGAATTTGAGAATTGAAATTTTAGATCCGCTTAAGCGGGCATCAGCAATAATAGCAAGTTTGACAATAAGACTGACACTCAAAGACAGAATTGTGGCAGCTTAGAATGATGATCCGTTCTTAGAAAAGATCAAGGTTGAAGTGGAACTGGAAAGAGAAAAGATTTTGAAATAGCTGGGGACAAAGCTTTGATGTTCAAAGGTCGGTTATGCGTGCTAAGGATGAAATACGGATAATGAGATTTTATTTGAAGCTCATTCTACTTTTTACGCCGCACATCCAGGAAAAACCAAAATTTATTAAGATCTATGTAATACATTTTGGTGGAGAAACATGAAAGGAGTTATAGCTCGTTTTGTGTCAAAATGCTTGGTGTGTCAGCAAGTAAAGACAGAACATCGAGAGGTTGTTAGAAATTTGTTGAATCAATGGATATCTAGGAGTAGAAATGGGAGAAAATTGCAATGGATTTCGTTGTGGGTTTTCCTTGATCGGCAATAGGTCACGATGCCATCGGGTTGTAGTAAATTTGTTTGTGAAATCTACTCATTTTCTACCGATCGATAAATTTCGGTTTGGAGTAGTTAGCGCGGTTGTATGTTAGGAAAATTATCGACTTCATGGACTACCATCGTCCATACATCAAGCCAGAGACAGGGTTTACCTAAAATTACGGAAAAGTATTCAAGGAGCTTTGGGTACTAAATTAAAATTTAGTGCGACTTATCATCCTCGGTGACGAGCAATCGGAATAGACAATTCAAATACTTGAGGATATGTTGAGAGCATGTGTTTTGGGTTTGGGTGGTAAATGTGAGAGTCACTTGCTGTTGGTGGAGTTCATTTATAATAATAGCTTCCAAACTACCATCGGCATGGCACCATATGATGCACTATATTGTTGTCGATGTCGTTAAGCTAATTTGTTGGGATGAAGTTAGTGAAAGAAGAATTTTGGGACCGAGTTAGTTGAGAAAAGCAGTGGAAGCGATAGACAAAATCAGGTCCACAATTAAGGCGCATAAGATTATCGAGAAAAGTTATATCGATCAAAAAGTAAATAATTAGAGTTAGAATTCGACGAAAAAGTTTTTGAAGGTATCTCTAATGAAAAGAATAATGTGTTTCGGTAAGAAATGGTAGTTGCTACCACAATTCATCGGCTCATTCGAAATTCTTGAGAAAGTTGGAAATGTGGTGTATCGTCTAGCATTGCCACCTGAGCTCTCGGTAGTGCTGCGTATTTCACATTTTGATATTAAGAAAGTACATAAATGATCCTACACATATGGTAAATTATGAGTTGTTGGTTTCTGAGAATGATATGACTTATGAGGAGCGCCGGCGATAATTCTAGAAAGAAAACTCTATGTTCTTAGAAACACGGAGATCTCTTTAGTCAACGTTCAATGGGATAGACACAAGGATGATGGGAACACTTGGAAAAGAAGAATATGTTTTAGTTAAGTGCGGGACTTCGTAAACCAAGTAAGTTAAATTTCGAGGACGAAATTATATTAAATGGGGAGGGTTGTAGCGACCGAAAAAAATTTCGTCTTTTAATTTCAAGGAAATAAAATTTTAACTTTCAGCATTGCTACGAACTTCGTAGTACATTTTAAAATATTGTAGTCACATTAATTTTTGCACGTATTTATCTTATATAATTTATTTGACGTTTAAAAATTTTTATTGATCACTCATTGTGACCTATTAAATTTCTTGAATAGGATAATTTTTTCTTGATTAATTTTTCAGGTTTAATTTTAGACTAACCGAATAAATTTGAAATCAACTAGGTTTAAATTTCATCTCGGCCCAATTTTTCAATCAACTTGTTTACCTTAACTGCGATCATTTTCCAGCTCGTTTATCCACGCGTAATCTCGGCTCATGTTGTTATCAATTATAACTTTGTACATAGACTATCACCCACACTCAAAATAGCTCCAAAACCCGACCCCAAATGGCTAAAGACCGATCAATCTACCCAGGAAAACTACGTAAAATTACGCTTAAGCGACCTCCTCTCCATTACCAAAGAACCGCTCCCTCCATGGACACTAAAACTACCCATTTCTCTAGGTAAACCCCAATTTCTTCTCCTCATTTTCCTCTAATATTAGTCCCAGTTTTGGTGTTTTCCTCAAGAAATTGCCTCCAACCACTCTCCCAAGCTGCTCTATTTCATCACTTGAAAACTACCCCATACACACCCAAAAGCAGTTCGCACCCTACCTTCTTTACTCAAAATTTCCTTCAAATTACAGCTCCAACTCTCAACTATTTCTCCCATTCTTCCCTATAATAGCCACCCATACCATATTGTTTTCTTCCAGAAAATCAGCCCTTAAACTTAAATAAAAGACTTCCACTTTTCCCTTCAAACTGGAGCCTTGAAGTTCCAGCCATTTTGTTCTTATCAACACATCTTCACTTTCACTCCCAAAATTCAGCACTAAAATTTAGAGAAAAACCCTACATTCATCCTTCAATTTTCAGCCATAAGGGGACTAGAAAAACCTGCTCCAATTCTTCCAATTGCAGTCCTCAATTTTGACCAGCTAAAGCACCTTTTCCTTTCACTTTAAGCCACCCAAAAGTCCCCTTATTTTCTCCTCTTTTCAGACCTTTATATCCATATTTTCTCCCTTTATTTTAGATACAAAAATGCAACAAACCACCCCATTCCTTGATGATCATTTGTGGTAAATGGAAGCATCATTTTTCTCTCCTCTCTCGTCCATCGATTTCTTTCTTATCCCGGCATTTAAATCTAGTGTTACTATATTTTGGGAGAACAAAAATGCAGAGACATAGCTTTATTTTGAGAAAAAGTGCAATCAATTTCTTTATTCAATTCAACTTAACAAGACTTCGATTTAAAAGGTAGTTTCTTATGCTACCATTAAGTTGCATGATTTTAAATTGAGAAAATGATATGTAAATTGATTTCCATGCTTAATGTTAAATTTGGAACTTTATGATTGTGATTGAAGGTGATCACATATGTAGGAAAATTGGCGCAAATGGTTCCTAACCGTTGCCCTCAGTGCGAAAATGGTCCTAACTTTTATTCTTTTGTCACAGAATTCCCTAACCTATATGTTTTGGTATGAAATTAGTCCTTATTTGATTAATGAGACAAATATGTTCTTAAATTTTTAATTAGAAAAAATTTCAATTGAATTCTTAAGTTTTACAAAAAGTACAAATAAGTCTGATACTTTTATTTTTTATAAAAATTTAAAATAAACTAACAAATTGATAATATACTAAATTATTTTGTATATTTTACGAATTATTATAAAATAACTAAAATTTAAGTTCATAATTATTAACAAACGTGTTAATTAAAATTATTTTATTATTATTAAGTAATCATATTATTTAAAATTTAAAATTTAATTTTATCGTTACAACATAAAAAGAAAAATAACATTGTCACAAACTTGATGCTCAAATATTTTTATTTAATTGAGCTATTCATTTATTAACTACAAATATTAGAGCTCAAATTATATTTTTCATATTTTAATTTATCGTTTTATTATCGTTCAAAACTAAAGAACACATAATGTGTAAATTAATTTTTATTAGTATTTTTATGTTAAAAAAATATAATAAGATTAGTTCAATGTCATAAAATTATATACACCATTTTGTTATTTATTTAACTTAATTTTTATTCAAGTTTTTCACATCATATAGCAATTACATATACCTAAAACGCAATAATTTTATATTTTTGTCTTATGAAAAATTTAATTGACACGACTATATTGATATATTTAATATGCTAAATTAAATATTATTTAATTTATGTATCGGATCTATTTGTACATTTTGAAAAGGTTAGAAATTCAATTGCAATTTTCTTTAATTAAAACTAAAGGTATTTTTGTCTTTTTATGAAATAATGACCAATAGCGCACTAAAACACATAAGTTAGAGACTGGTGTGTCAAAAACAAAGGTTATGGACCATTTGCTCTAATTTCTCCACATATGTATGTTAGTGATTAAAAGTAATCATTTTTAAGTTCATGTGGTACCAGTTACCGAAAATATTGTTCTTATGTATGTTTAAACAATTGACATGTCGCATATTAATTTCATATTTTTTTCACCCGATAGTATAATTTAATACTAAGTATTTCTTATGAAATACTTACCCCAAAATCATTAAATCCTCGGATTGATGTGATTGGCGTTGGTGCGATGGCGTAGAGTAGTGACCTTGAAGAAAGCGGCATAGTTTGATTAATTGAACAATTTATGATGTAAAGTTAAATAAATTGTTGAACTTATTTTTAATTGTAAAGTAGAGGATAACCGAATTTGTTATTAAATTTTCATTTTGGAATTTGAATATGAGGTTGTCTAGTTATATTCACTGAAATTCAACTTTATGTCCCCAATTTTGAAATATCACAACTTATTGTGTAGTATAAATTTTTAGTCAAATTAGTGGCGTTTCATAGGTATATAAGTGGTCTAATAATAGAATTTAGAATCACTCAAAAACTTTGTGGTATGAATTTATTATGTTAGTTTTACCGGGGCTGCGTTAGTGTGCAGGGCAGTTTTCAAGAAAATTTGGCCACTTTTTTCACATAACAAATGACATGGTTAAGGTGCGAAATTTTAATCGTTGTAGTCTAAGGTCCAAAATATTTCTGGTTCAAATCTCTTATTTTTGGATGCGTTTAGATAGTCAAATAATTTATGGCGGCACAAAATGCATTTTGGTGAAACCTTAAAATTTAGAAGATTAATTCATTTTTCCTTGCTGCGCTTGTGTCTTTCATGATAAACCTTTCAAAACACGGAAAGATTATTTGAAGTAAATCAAATGTTATTTAAAGATTTTTAAGTGACCATCAGGGTTGAAAAAATTTGGAGCGTTATAGAACATGCACGTGTAGGACAAACAAGTGCACAAAGGGTATGTGAATGAGTTATAGAAAATACGACATATTAACAAGAGTTTACGAATAGTTGAACAACGGCCTATTGCAATATCTTTACGTATTGCAGGTAAAAGAAGTATTGCCAATGAAGAAATACGTTGAATCAACCATTAACACTCTCTAATGCACAATGTTTTCGAAAATCTTGTCGAGAACTTATGTGAGTTAGTTGCTCAGTATATCTATTTTATTTCCTAGCATTAAAATTTCAAAAATATGTACACATTGTTAAGAGAAGCGATTAATAATTTGAATCCATAAGTTCGGTCACGAGAAAATTTAATAGATCCTGGTGTCGTTCTAATTGAGTTATCACGACTAACCAATTTACTTAATTAGAACAAATTCTTATTGTTCGAGCACATCCAATGATGTATGTGTATTTTGTTATAGGAAAACAATATAAATACATTGGTAATGTGATTAAATTTGCTCGAGATGTGAATTCAATTGATGATGTTTCTTTGTTTAAACAAGCTAATTTATCCATGATATTGATTGTGAATAAAGCTGGTGTGAATAAAAGCGAGGCCGCGTGGTATTAAACAATTTTGTGTACTTATTGAGTATGTCAGGCAAGCATTGGTTTGGTTAAAACAAAGTCATCTTTATTATCGAGATATAACTATTGACAAGAGCTCTTGGAAACATTACCAGAAGATGGCATATCTGAAGATATTCCTCATGCCCATGAAGATAATGCACATCTTCCAAACGAAAATCAATCAATAGATGTTGTTGAAAATAACATAGAGATGCCTCCTGAGATTGTTAACCAAAATATTCATATTGATAAATTTCATGATGTTGAGACTACTTCTATAGGGCCTCAACCTAATCGACAAGCATGTATACATATGGCATTACAAACTAAATCTTCAAAACTTAGTTGTCCCATTGAATCAAGATTTTGGGATCTCCATTCAACAAGGTTGGATTACCATTATAAAGATATGAACGTAGTAGGCTTTAATCTCATTCGTCTCGATCGACATTATACTTGATATCTTAGTAAACTTTTAGTAAGTGGATCAAGTGATATTCTCCTTTGACTTTATATAATTGATGGAATTACACAATTTGATATCAAGCTGCTTTATGGTATTATGTCTTGATATATATCTGCGAGACTTACCATTATACATACTATTTGTGCTCTTTCGATAGCCAATGACTATCACAATGCATATTCTATTGCAAGCACTCGCTTAGGCCAACAAAATGTCCTATAAGAAATTATGAAGTCGTTCTACTTCCTTTCTAGCTTTATTTAAAGTTATGACTCAGATTCCATCGTAAATCGAGCTATACACGTTGCTTTGAGGACTTTTAAGAAATTTTGAATAGATCATACTTTCTTCTTGCTTAATTTAAAGCTCAAAAATTCAAATTCTATCACTATCTTCCAATACTCAAGTTGATTGGATGATTTCCAAGAAACAAATGCACTCTCAATAGTAAAACATATTTACTAGTAGATTTTGATTCCCTTGTATTGGATATCTAATTTACAACATCGTACGATTTTCAAGTTTAACAAGTGATTCATTACAGTGCAATTCAACATTTTAATGTTGTTTCAATATTTCAATACTATAATTTGAAGAAAAAACACTATCTTCCACAAATCTTAGAATAAATTTGAACTTAAATTGAAGATGTAATGCAAACAACAATCTCAACCCTACAATTACAGGTAGAATTGTGCTTATAACATAAATTCGTCAATATCATGAAGCACAAAGCGGTACATTCATATTAAACAACCCGTTAGCTAAATGCCCCTTGCTCACGTACATCCCATATTTGGTAAGTACATATTTTTGATGAAATACTAATCAACCTATTCTTGCACAACAATGAACAAGAAACCAATTTTTAAGACTCGAATACTAGCCAAAAGCGCATTCTTGCGAATCTCTGGAACATGTAGTTCATCAAGTAAGATTACTTATTTTTACGAAGTTATTTTCAACACTACTTGGCCTAATCCGAAGATCCCTAACGTGAAGAGTTTCCCATAAAGAGTTGTCTTCCAATGATCGGTGTAAGATGAAAACATCTCTTTATCGACACAAACATGACAAGTAAGCGCCCGTGTCGATCTACCATTCTCGGGTTATCTACCAAATTGGTTTCAAACACCATTATCGAGAACATTAGATCCGACAACTGTTATTCAATTTGTCTTCCTCGATTAAGACATTTTTACGCAAGAAACCGTTACATTAAGTGTATTGAGATTCAAAATCCTTTTTGTTGCTATCTCTTCAAATTCACTCCGATAAACTTTTGAGTTTCTTTCCATGAATATTGACGGGGAGTATATCGAAAGTAAATGAAGATGTCATTGATAATCAATTTTATATCACATAACATGCACTATTTTTAAAATAAAATAATGTATGTAATATGTGAACAAAATTGATAATACGAATACAATTTTTAATCTATGCACATGTTTTAATAATAACACGTGATTACATAATTCCAAAATTATGATCAATTTAAAAACAAGATTCTTGCATTTAATACTAGAAAACCAAATCTAAACAATCTTGTAATACCAATTCATGCGGTAAAATAGAATATAAAATACATAAAATAAAGTTCTTCTTAAAATTGTTGGTAAAATTAGTGTATTATTTATATTACGATAATTTAATCACATGCATGCAAAGGAGCAAAATAACGACTTACGAAATATCGAAAAATGGAGAATTAAATTCGATTCGAGGCAAAAGTTAGACTTTTTTTTTCCTTAAGGCGAAATTACCCGCTTTAAGTACTTAAGGTTTCTCAGGCTGCGTCTCCCAAGATACAACGACCACTTCTCATAATAGGTGCACTCAAATTTCGAGAACAACGAACCAAACAACATTTGTCTCTCTTTAAATGAAAAGCTGGACTTGAATTTTATCGAAATTATTTATATACTAAAATAATTTATGCAAAAGTGTAAAGACATTTGGTTGAAAGTGAAGTGATTTAATTTCCAATCACAATGGACGTATTTATAATATCTGAAAAGTTGTGTATCGAACAACTTTATAAAAAGGCATGTTCAAAAGGCGTGTCTTTTCAAAAGACATGTGTCAAGGACATGCCCTAAGATACAATGATGTAGCTGTTTAGAAATGACATGTCTAAGCAGACACAACTTTTCAACCAAGCGATTTTAGATTATTCTAATTTATCTTCCAACAATATTCGTATATTTAAGCGATTCACTTTGAGTCTTAATTTCTCATTCACCCGAAATTGATTCGAGCAATATGGCCTTATAATTCTCGGACTCGACTAATGAGTCTCACTTAAAAAATTGATCAAAGATAATCAAAACTAACATCTTTTTAACCAATTTCCAACTGTCTCTTCAACCTCTAAACAATTACTCTCTTTCTCTTGGACACCATCTTGATTAACAAAAGTTTCTTTCAATATGAACAATAGATTTTTATATTCAATTCATATTCTTGCACATAAAAAGCAGGTAGTAGAAAAAAAAGCATGTAAGGATGATACGATGACACACATATATTGTTAGGTTGTGTTTGCCCGTCAAGTAAATTATTTGTACTCGTGACATTTTGAAATAAAATTAATATATATTGATTGATATATTTATTATGTTATTTTGAGCTTACATTTGTCCATAGGTCGATTTGATATTACAAATTGAGTGTTTAAGTTGTTAAACACGGAAAGATTCAATCTGTAATTCGATTTAAAATTGCTTAGTTCGATCGGTAAATATATATGGATAATTTATTTTGATAAGATCGTCTCGATTTTATTAAAGTCTATCTTTGACTTTGGCAATAAAATTGAGAATACATTTGGAATGTATTGAGCGGGACCACGTGAAATTAATTTGTGACATTGACCAGACAAATTTAATTTCACTTGACCATCGTACATAGGACCTTAATCTGGCGGATAATGGACTTGATTTACTAGCTTGAAGTTCTTTGAGGTGTCAATGAGTGAGATTAAATTGTTGATCAATATCTTGATACTTTGGGAATGAGGTGAACTAACGAAGAACATATATTAAGTAATATGGAATCAAAGTCACCTTTAAGGTATGATCATGATCTCACTAGTTCTTCTAGTATACAATTTAATCACGAGCTCGATGGTTCGACATTGATTGTTGAATTCAATGATGTGATGTGATCACATCGAGCTGTCGAGATAGAATATGAGAGTTGAGAATTTGTGAATATTCGAATAAGGGTATTTTGGTCATTTACTTATTCTAAATATTCGAGTTGATCGTGAGGGGATAACACGTAAGATCAATAAGTCGGAGGATATAATTATTGATTGTTGCTTCAGTAATTTCAATTAGACTAAGAGTGCAGTCTTGTTCTTTTAGTGAAATAGAACTTGATTAATAAATTATTTTGATTGATCAAGAGTTGATCGAGTCAAATATTAATTTATTAGAGCTTAGTTTAATTGGGTCCGATCAAGTCCCCTCAGTGGCTCCAATATATAGAGCTAAATAGGCTTATTACCTATTTTGGGCTGTGCAGAAATGGGCCTAGGTTATGGTACTAGGGTTGGTAGGGTTTTGGAGTGCAAGTGGGTTATAAATAGTCTCATAAGACTATTTTTCTGACCTAGATAAGCATATAGACGGGACACATACTAAAGTGTGAAGTGTATGTTTTCTTAACAAAGAAAACCCTAATCTAGTATAACCTAGATCGAGAGGTGACCCACACGGTATATTGCTCTTGGAGAACTTTGGGGAAGGTTTGAGGGTTTGGAGCTTTGGAAGATTCAAAACGCCGTTGATAGGAATTTTGTAAAATACACTACAAGGGTAATTCCTTCAACACCTATGTGTTCTTGTAATTTTATTTAATCCGGTTGAATGCACGAAATAAATCAGATCTTGCAGATGGATGTTTGATCATCATAGAAAATTAATTTTTGTGATGTCTAGATCTCGGTTTCCAACAATTGGTATCAGAGCCAAGGTTTTAATTTTATTTTGTGTATTTAGGATTGAATAAAATTGTATTTTAATGCATGTGTTAGTTTGGAGCGGTGTTAGGGTTTATGTGATTTATTGTTGTTGTTAGATTAAATGATTTTTTAATTGTGTTTTGAACAATTTATGGCCTCAGAATTTTTGGTGAAAAATTGTATTGTGTTTTATCGAGTCATGTAACAAATGGGGTGGATTACGACTCCATGTTTCTCCTTTGATTTTAATTTACTGCAGTATTGTATTAGAAATTAATTTTTAATTATATTCTTTATGCGGGTTAAAATATGAGGACCGATTTCCTCTTGCCCAGGGTGAAGATCTCTCTGCTGCAATTACAAAGGAGGACGGACTTTATCTTCTTCATTTTCGTGGAAGGCTTGCCTTTGCAAATATCTATTTTGGTGGCTTACGGATCCGAATCGTGAAAATACATTGATTTAGTTTGGACCCGAATTCAAAATGTTTGAATTGGAATTAAATTAAATCTTTTGAAGAATTGGGCTCCAGAATTTCAAGACATGGGCTCTAACTTGCAAATGGAAATTGAAAAATTGGGTCGGCTTGTGGCTCAATTGGACCTTTAATTTACTTGTAATTTTGTGTCTAGGTTTGGGCCATAAATTTGTTCTATTTAATTTTATTATCGCTTTATTGCTTTAATTCAATTGTGATTAAATGTCATTCATATAACATGTCATATAGATCACATTACACCGCTCTAGGTACTATTCTATCATATATTGTGTATAATATTTATTTTCTTTTCTAATTTTACTAGATTAGAAAGATTAAATATTTTAATTAATAATTGGACCATTTTTTTAAGAGTTAAAATTGGTTAGAAATTATTAATTGAAAAACTCAAACAGTATAAAAATATTAAGTGGGTGGGGTACACTGTTTATGTGAACCCACGGCCTCCCTTATTAGCCCATTAGTAAGAATAGGTGTATACCTTGTGCTAATTTTATTGGCCCCCCTATAAGAGGATTGCACTATTTCGGTTACTAGATTGGGCCCAATCGGGTGATAATTTTTAAGTGTTAATTAATTGCGATTGCCCCATAGGTAACGTAATTAATTTATAACTTAAAATTATCAAATATAGGGTTGCACACTTAAATCAAAAACATCGTGGGGACTTCATATAGAATATCAAGCGGTGTTATTGATGGCCTAAATCTGACGATACTAAATTAATATTGCATGAGATCTTGTATATATTGAAATTAGTGGGAGGGTCCCGGCTGGCAAGTAAATCACACTATGTTATCCTATAGAGGATGTGTTTAAGATTTTGGGGTTTAGGTATTCACCATAGAGAAATAGTTCTTGGGTCTACTCGTGCAAAGAAATCATTATTTTATGTGTAGCTCATTTCAAATTTTTAATTTTATTTCAAAAAAATGTCGGGTAATTCACTTTGTCTATGATTTTGACCAAAAACCAACTAGTAGGAGAATTATATTATTTGGCGTAATTTGATGATTGTCCTCTTTGAGAAGCATAAGTTCGTGTTAATGAACCACATCACGATGAACTTACGCGTGATCCACGGATGCTCGAAAAGGTGCATATGAAGTGGATCAATATGATGAGATGGCTCATTGCTACATTTTGGGATCTATCTCAAATGTGTTGCTGAAACATCAAAGTATAGAGCTGCTACTCAGTTATGGATAGTCTTGAAATGTTTGAGCACCAAGGGCCTTGAGGCCCGTCATTTGCCATCGGTCTATAATGAACATGCGCATGAAACCAAATGCGCCGTGAAAGATCATATGCTTGCATTGATTGCTCGATTTAACGTATTTGAGGTTTTAGTGATTTGAGATCAAATCGGAGATTGAGGTTGACATGGCTTTAGAGACTCTCCACGAGATGTTCTCTCGGTTCAAAGTTAATTATAACATGAACAAGTTGAACATGTCACGATCGGTGATGAAGGAGCTCGAAATCTTTGAAACTATTCTTAAGACCAAGAGTGGTGATGCCTTTGCTATTTTTCTCTTTGGATCATCCTCTTCCAAGCGAAAGGCAAAGGAGACAATAAGAGGAAGAAATCTAGCAAGAAAAACCCAATGACGAGGTTAAAAAGGCAAAGCGGATGGTAAGCCTAAAAAAAGTGTTTTCATTGTGGACGGAAGGGTCGTTGGAAGAGAGCGCGAGGAATACCTAGCTTCAAAAATCCGGTAATGGTGAGTTATCTTTTATTGAGTCATGTTTGGTGGTTGATTCTCACGATTCTGGATTGTAGATTACGGAGCCACTAATCATGTTTGCAATTCTTTGCGAGGGGTTCCATGTAACCGAGGAACTCGATGAAGAGGCCGACTCTCAAAGTTGGCACATAAGCAATGATGATATGCAAGAGCTATTGGAAATGTTTATCTTTATTTTAGAAATAAAAGTCATTTGGTTTTAAAGATTTGTTATTATATTACGGATATTACCATAAATTTGATTTCGTTTGCTTTGTTATTTAGACAAGGATATTTTGTCGAGTTTTCACTTTTTGGTGGATATTACTCTAAATAAAGCCCTTATCTGTGGGGACATTTAAATGATGATTTATATGTTTTAAAACCTCTTGATAGCTCATTGCACCACCTTTGAATCTAATAAGCGCATTAAATTGTCTCCTACTAATGAGACTTGCTATAGCATCGAGGCATGTATTAACCTTAATAGAATCAAAGACTCGTGAGGATGGTCCTTTAAGTGACTTAAAGATGGAGTCCCTACCGGTTTGCGAATCTGTTTGGAAGGAAAAATGACCAAGAGGTCCTTTACATCAAAGGGACATAGGGCGAAAGAAGTTTTGGAATTAGTACACTACGATGTATGTGGGCGATTAGTGTCAAGCTAGAGGTGGGTATGAGTACTTCATCACTTTTTCTTGATGACTACTCTAGATATGGTCATGTTTACCTAATGGCTCTCAAGTGCGAAGCTTTTGAAAAGTTCAAGGAATTGAGAATTGAGCGGAGAAGCAATTAGGTAGAGCATTAAAATACTTGATCGGATCGGTGGAGTATCTATCCGCGACTTTAGAACATATACATCGAGGAGAATGGGATTTTATCCCAGCGGGTGCACCGAGGAACACCCCAGCAGAATGGTGTCTCGAGAAAGGAGAAAGCAGGACATTATTGGACATGGTCGGATCAATGCTTGGCTTCTCGACACTTACTACATCCTTTTGGGGATATGCAATACAAGCGCAATATACTTATTGAATGTAGTTCCATCTAAGTCATCCTAAGACACCCACGGAATTGTGGAATGGGCGTAAGCCTAATCTAAGACATATCCGTCTATGGGGATGTCCAGCACATGTGCTTAAGGGAAAGGCGGATAAGATGGAATCAAGATCAGAGTTGTGCATTTTTGTAAGATATCCTAAGGGGACAAGAAGACATTACTTCTATAGTCCTCGGGACAAGAAGGTTTTGTAGCACAAATGCAACCTTCTTAGAGGATAGATATATAGAAAAGCGTGAATCTAAGAGTAAGGTTCTTTTGGAAGAAATGAAGGAAACATTCCCGGCTCGTCCACTCAGGAGATCATTGAACCTACTCAACATGAATTCACGCCTCTCCATTGATGATACCTCGATGCAGTGTGAGAGAAATGGAGGTTCCACCTACCATACCTACTGGTTTGGAGGCACCTGATATGTCAGGAGATCAAGTCCCTCATGTTCAGTCACCACAAGAGACTAAACCTGCAGCGGAAGGATATGGTGGAGGAGAAACAACAGTAGAACAATCACAAATTCCAATCAATCAGGAACTTCCATAGCTTAGGCGTAGTGAGAGAATCATTCGACCACCCTCTAGGTACTTGCTATATTGAGAGTCTTTCGAGGCGGTCTCTACAAGAGTAAGAAGATGATCCCATTTCGTTTAAGGAAGCTATGGATGATGTGAGCGGCGACCATTGGAAGAGTGCCATGGATTGAAATGAAATCTATGTACACTAACTCGATGCAGGAACTTGTAGATGTACCAAATGGGGTAAAACACATAGGGTGCAAATGGATCTATAAGAGGAAGAGAGGAGTAGGCGGAAGGTGGAAACCTTTAAAAGCTAGGCCCGGTTGCTAAGGGTTTTACCCAAAGAGAAGGTATCGATTACGACGAAACCTTCTCTCCCATGGCCATCTTAAGTTTATAAGAATCTTCTTATCCATTGCAGCTCATTTTGATTATGAGGTGTGGCAAATGGATGTCAAGGCGACATTCATAGCGGGAGTCTTGATGAGAGCATTTATATGATGCAACGAGACGGTTTTATCCAAAATGGTCAAGAGCATAAATTGTCTGTTGAATAGGTCCATATATAGACTTAAGCAGTCTAGGTCTAGAACATCGATTCGATCAAACTATCAAGACTTATGGTTTTGATCAAAATCTGATGAACCTTGTGTCTATAAGAAGATTAAAGACAACAAAGTGATTTTCTCATACTTTATGTTGATGATATCCTACTCATTGGGAATGGCGTAGGAGCATTGACTTCGATTAAGCCTTTGGTTGGCGCAGCTTGGTTTGATATGAAGGACTTGGAAGAAGCCAATTATGTTCTAGGTATTTAGATCCTTGGGACGAGAAAAACGAGGAAGAATCGTTCTATTCAAGCTTCATATATTGATAAAATATTGGTGAGATTTACAATACAAAATTCAAGAAAGGTTAAATGCCTTTCGACATGGAATTCACTTATCGCTGGGACCTTGTCCTAAGACTCGTAGTGAGGTGGAATACATGAAGCGGAGTTCCTTATGCCTCGGTTTGCGGGAAGTCTCATGTATGTTATGCTATGCACTCGACCGATTATTTACTACTGTTGTTGTGATTGTCGGTAGATATCAATCAAATCAGGGATAGAACCTTTGAATTGGCATTAAGCATATTCTCAAGTATCTTAGCGAACAAGAGATTATATGTTGGTCTATTCAGCTCCAGATTTAGTGCTTACGGGTTATCTTGATTACGATTTTCGGTGATAAGGGACCTCGCAAGTCCACATCGGTCAGTTTTCACGTTGGGTGGCGGTGCCGTTGTTTGGAGGAGCATCAAGCGGTCTTGTATTCTTGATTCCACCATGGAGGCGAGAATATGTGGCGGCTTGTGAAGCGACCAAAAAGCGGTATGGCTAAGGAAGTTTTGCTAGACCTTGAGGTGGTTCATACGCATCACATGCCATCACTCTATCTTTGTGATAACGATTGGGCGGTGGCAAATGCAAAAAAAACCCGAAGCCGTCAGCGTGGGAAACACATTGAGCGAAAATACCACATAGTTAGAGATATCGTTCAGCGAGGAGATGCAACAATGTGCAAGATTGCATCTGCAGAAAATCTTGCTGACCCATTTACCAAAAGCTTACCAACTAAGAGTTTTGAGGGGCATGTTGAAAATATGGGTGTACTTAACATGTCTCATTTACTCTAAGGCAAGTGGGAGATATGTTAGGTTGTGTTTGCCCGTCGAGTAAATTATTTGTACTCGTGACATTTTGAAATAAAATTAATATATTGATTGATATATTTATTATGTTATTTTGAGCTTACATTTGTCCATAGGTCGATTTGATATTACAAATTGAGTGTTTAAGTTGTTAAACACGGAAAGATTCAATCTCTAATTCGATCTAAAATTGTTGTTCCCGATCAGTAAATAAATATGGATAATTTATTTTAATAAGATCGTCTCAATTTTATTAAAGTCTATCTTTAACTTTGGTAATAAAATTGAGAATACATTTGGAATGTATTGAACGGGACCACGTGAAATTAATTTGTGATATTGACCAGACAAATTTAATTTCACTTGACCATCGTACATGGGACCTTAATTCTGAGCGGATAATGGACTTCGGTTACTAGCTTGAAGTTCTTTAAGGTGTCAATGAGTGAGATTAAATTGCTGATCAATATCTCGATACTTTGGGAATTAGAGTGAACTAACGAGGAACATATATTAAGTAATATAGAATCATCACCTTTAAGGTGTGATCATGATCTCTTTGGTTCTTCTAGTGTACAGTTTAATCTGAGCTTAGTAGTTCGACATTAATTGTTGAATTTAATGATGTGATGTGATCACATCGAACTGTCATATAAAAGATGAGAGTTGATAATTTATGAATATTCGAATAAGGGCATTTTGGTCATTTTACTTATTCTGAATATTCGAGTTGATCGACGGGGGTAACAGGTAAGATCGATAAGTCGGAGGATATAATTATTGATTGTTGCTTCAGTAATTTCAATTAGACTAAGAGTGCATTCTTGTTCTTTTAGTGGAATAGAACTTGATTAATAAATTATTTTGGTGATCAAGAGTTGGTGGAGTCAAAAATTAATTTATTAGAGCTTAGTTTAATTGGGGCGATCAAGTCCCTCGGTGGCTCCAATATATAAAGCTAAATAGGCTTATTACCTATTTTGGGTTGTGCAGAAATGGGCTTGGATTATGGTACTAGGGTTGGTAGGGTTTTGGAGTGTAAGTGAGTTATAAATAGTCTCATAAGACTATTTTTCTGACCTGGATAAGTATATTGGCGGGACACATACTTAAGTGTGAAGTGTGTGTTTTCTCCTAACAAAGAAAACCCTAATCTTAGTATAACCTAGATCGAGAGAGGTGACCACACACCGATATAGCTGCTCTTGGAGAACACTGGGGAAGGCTTGAGGGTTTCGAGCTTTGGAAAATTCGAGAACGCCGTTGATAAGAATTTTGTAAAATACGCTATAAGGGTAATTCCTTCAACACCTATGTGTTCTTGTAATTTTATTTAATCCGGTTGAATGCGAAATAAATCGAGATCTTGCGAGAGGATGTTTGATCATCACGAGAAAATTAATTTTTTGTGATGTCTAGATCCGGTTTCAACATATACAACTGCCAGCCTCGTCCCAAATTACTTGCCCAATCATATAGACAAACGTATACCAAACCATTTCAAGCAATATTGTCCAACTTATGCATTATGTTCTAGTCTGGCTTTAATTGTAAACTTCTCTCGAATTCGCTACTTTCTTCTATTTTTAGCTTCTCCAAGTCTCTTCAATCATTGTTTTTATTGAAAAAGTATCTAATATCAGTCTTAAATTTTCATAATATAGAATCAAACTCTTGGATAAGTTGTTCAATATCTTTTTTTTTTTTTTTTTTTTAAATAAACTCTTCCTCTAGCAAGTTCCATGACTAATTAAAGAGCTCTTCAATTGATCTTTTTTTTTTTTCTACGAAGGCTATGAAGCTAATTTTCTAAGATATGTTAAGACCTTTTTAAGGGTTTTTTAAGCTGCTTAATTATCAGTCTTCTATTTCTACTTAAACATTGAAAAACAAACTAATTAGAAAATTAAAACAAGATCTTACTTGTTAAATGTACTCAACCACTAGAGACTAACCATATATGCCTATACAACCAACAATATAAAACAACCTTTTTTTTTTTGTCTAGTGGGTAGCTTATTTAATTTCCTTAATTAAGATTGGGGTTCAACCTAAAGCAACTTGGAATTATTATACCACGATCCTCTATATATGAACTGCCCTACAACCATAATAAACCCTAATACAGTCCCTTTTAACGGTGCTTGAATTTGCATCATAATTTTATTACTTCCACGTGCTTTCAATTAACATGCCAACTGATTGCACTATAGATCCAAGTTCATTCTACACACATTTCTCTGTGTCTGTGTGTTAGACCCGAGATTTGGTAAACCGTAGTCTAGTGGGTAGATACTAGACGTAAAGTGCAAGTGCCCCTTTAATTTAGTGCCTTTGAAAAGGGATCGACATGACCCTCTCCGAATAACTCTAATGGACTCGAAGTGTCACATGCCCCCCATGATAAATTAATGTTGTTGATAGAACTACTTTCCATTTTTGTTTTGCAGTCAGCAGGAGTCAAACCAATTAGTTAATGCATGCATGTTTAATTTCATAATTCACCCCAAAAAACAAAATATATTTTGATAAAAAATTTGATTGACAGGGCCACAGGTAGCAGACGACAAGAAGCAGAAAGTAAAGAAAAGTGAAAGGAATATTGAAAAATCAAAGTATGGACAATGTTCAATTTCATGCAGAAGAGTTATGAGGGCACCTTTTTGTAGCTCGAGGAAATCTTGAAAATACGAGAAAAGTTGAAGATATTAATGTTTGTTGTCATCAAAATATGAGACTCTGTCATTAATATTATAAAATATTTCTATGAGAATAAATTACTTGTACGATATATCAGCATTGAGAAATGCAAAATTTTGTTCTCCTTTCGGCTACGTGTTACCAAAATAGGGACACTGACATTCATGTAGAATGTAGAATTTTTTGTTAATATTGGTTTAATGACAACTAACTAATATATATATTCGTTCAATACTCTCTTTCTTTTTTTCTTTTTTTTTAAATACAGTTATGTACTAGTAATTAAACGAGTGTCACCATAAGTTTCATGAGACACGACCTAACATAATCCACAAGAGTTTCAAAACATGACTGTTTGGCAAAATGATTATGTGCATATCTTATGCGAAAAGGAAATAATAACAAAATATAGTTTGATTATGTTAAATGATCATTATTTTCTTGAACTTAATTGTAGCGTTCTTAAAAATGTAAATTTTAAATCCTTAATAAAATTTCTATGTATTTGAATTCCCTTAGAACCAGTTACTGCATTCTACTTGAGAAAGGAATGGAACATAAACCAATAATAAATTGCTTCTCAAATTCTTGGACAGAATTGTTAGGGTGAATGACTAAGTACTGGCCTTTGAATGGTTTTTTGGTGGGAGTTAGAAACAAAGAAGCCATAGAAATAACAGAATGGTAGGGTCTTCTTATAGTATGTAGTAGAAGCAAATGAAATTAAAATCTTGATGCCTTAAAAGGGTATACTAGTAAGAAAGGAATTGAAAGAAAATTTGGTGGAACCACTCAAGAAGACCTTGGAGGAAATAGAGGTAACTAGCCACCCTCGTAAGAAATATCGATGGTAAAATTCCTTTGCCTATCAAGAAAAGTGTATACTTTATCAAAGCGATAGCTCACACAGACTAAAACACGGGAAAGGTCAAATTTCCTTTCGCTGGTGAACATAAATTTTCATTTTACTCAGGCTGAGACCTAATTTCTGGAAGAAAGGTATAGATTGTATTAAGCATAAATTAGACAGTCATACCAGCTTCAAACCTTTGTGGTTGTTCTGAACTCTTGGTTTAAACCACCATCAAATTAGCATTCAATTTATAGATAAATCTACTAGATGAACAATAAAATAAAACCGAAAATAACATATGTGCGAATGCAAAATTTAAAAGAAAACAAGACACTGCAAAATTCTAAATGCATCAAGAAATTGCAAGATATAAGCAAATCAAAACTAGACAAGGATACAAATGGCTCAAAAACTTGTATCATGAAAGGTTCAAGCTTGACGAGAACACGTGTTTTGTCCCACTATATGCTAGAAACATGTAGATTGTAAAAAATAAGACTTCTTTACTAACATCAAAAAAGATATCTCACATTTCTTGACCAATAAAAGATCAAATAACTAAAAACTGGTAAGACATATATAAATTTCACAATCAGATTCTTAGTTTTCTGCTGGAATGCTACAGTTAAAAAATTTGCCAAAGATAGTTTACCTACTAATAGATTTCTAGCATTTTCAAAAAATATAGCCTCGTTGATTGCTGGAAACAATAAAATATCTACTAAAGCTCATTTATTCTATATTAATGTATATAAACTTGTTCACATGGACACGTGCATGCGTAACACCTGTGAGATCTTTTACCAGGAAGAGAAAGTGACCAAGTAAGAAACATTGAAGGAACGAAGGAGGAGTAATTCTCGGCAAGAAAGTATTAGTTATGAAGAATACAAATTTCAAAGTAATGATATTATGTAATTACTTATATAATGCTATTGATGACAACTTTCAAATCTTCATTTTTCATCCATTTGTTTTCTGGGGCATCCTATTGAGTAATGACTCTTCTAATTGATATCTTCTATTCAGTCGAAGATGTGTGAAATATTTTGTAGAGAAAAGTATTTAAAATGTCCTCTCCTACACATTTACATATACACTTTATTTTACGAGCCAGCCGCTTTAATCCATCATAGCTACTTATTTTTAGGGATATTAAGTATAAAGTTCATAATGATTATATTTCTAGCTTCTGCCCATTTATTCAACATTAAGATTACAAGTTCTAAAAATATTCAATACTTGGAGATATTATACTTTGCACCTAACTTGATTTTCACAAAGACAAGGATTCAAACCATGGGAGCATGACCTTAAAGGCGTCTAATTAAGGAAAGGGGGGGAGGTAGTAGAGAATTTTAGGGGCTTCCTTATAATGGAGGAGGGACAAAACCATATGCCTATTTGGTAATATCTTTGAAGACGAATGAACACTTCTTCGAAAACCCGTCCAGTGGATCTCAATCTATTCAATTTGTTTTCCTTGCTAGAATGCATCACTTTATCTTTAAACTTGCTACATTTACTCATCAATTATGTAAGACTAGAGGAATTTTCTTGAATATTGTTGACCTAGAATAAATTAAAACACATCACATATTTAGGTATGAATGCAATCAGAGAAAGATGTTAATCAAACATGAACAAAAGGCCAGAATGAAGAAAAGAGGAACATTAGTGAGAATTTCTATTGATAATTGCAGTAAATGTTTGACTTTTATGTTCATTTAAGACTTGGTGAAACAATCTTTAATACGTGCAGATGCATAAGGTATAGTTTTGTAAATGTTTCAAGGCCTATGTTTATGTTTTAATATAATTCTCTTATATTTTTCAATAAGTTCTTGATATCCTAATATAAAATCATGTTTTAACCTTTTCTTTAGCTATATGAACTCATCATTTAAGTACTGCAACTATGTAGAACTCACCAATTGGACTTTGTTTTCAAAACAAATAGAAAAATAGAGACTCAAAACATTTTAGCTTCATTTGATCCTTTCCCTCCTCTGCAATCTGAACTTTGATTTTAATTACTGATCATTTAAAGTTTATGTATCTCCTCTAACATTTCACCGAGTAATAAAACTTAGCATGGCTATCAGCAATCTAGCAGGAAGATTTTTCATTTACGGACTTAAAATGGAGGCAATAATACCCAAATTAAGTTACTATTCTAGTTTATTCATTGAAATTCTTTAATAGCATGTTTGGTAGAGAAGATTAGATAGTAATACTGCTCATTTTAAAGAAGAAACACATGAGTAAAGTATCACTCGTTTATTCCCTCAACCCGATCGCACTTATCTTTGCCTCTTACCAAACACAGTTTAAATCTGAGATAAACACTGATGTGTAAAACCACAAAGGATATAGTGAATACATGGTAAATCTTAATGACTTACCAAGAAGGATTAAAAACAATGAAGTGTATGGTATATATATCAATATCATAGACAGCTTCAAATAGATAAGAAAGGAGATTGATCACATGCGGTGAATACTGGTACCTATACTAGGAATTAATGTCAAGAAAAGCACAAAAATCAAGAAATGCTTTCCAAATATTGAATTGCCCTTCTTTGGACTAAGGAGGATGAATTGACCTTTGCATCATATTATTCTACAGGCATGAGAGAGATGTATGCTATTGGATGCGACTAAATAAAAAAATAAAAATCTTATTCTTATTTTTCTATTTAATATTGTCTAGTTATCTACTTAACAAACAACCTCGTGACTCCAATCCGTGACATTTACCACATACAATGACATTCAAAAATATATATAATGAACATCCTCATTTATGCATAATAGGTCTATTCAACATCAATTTTCTAAATTCATCTGCAGTAGCATTAAACTCTGTGAAAGTTCAATCCTGAGACTGATGGCAAGGTGATTAGTGTTGTGGATTCAGAAGTCTATGTGGTGGGGGTAGGGTGTCTATATATATATATATATATAGAGAGAGAGAGAGAGAGAGAGAGAGAGTGGATGTCACATTAATTGTCAAATGCTCATGCATGGCTGGATAGCCATACTGAAAGTAAGAAATCAGGTTGTCCAAAGGAAGAAGCAACCTCTTTGAGTCACCAATTCAAACAGGCAATTACGCGTAAACAAGGAGGAAAATAAAAAAGCAGCTCGAATTTCAAAACAAGCCAGAAAAGCGTATAGAAATTCAACCAATAATTTGAAAAGTTGCCATAAAAACAGCACGCCCATTTTTATAGCGGAATCAAACTTTTATGTATTTCAAAGGGAAGATGAATAGTTCAACGTTGTGCATCGAAATTTGAAGTACAAATCAAAGCATAAACAAATGTGCCCCTCGATCGTTAATTTCCTTCCCTTTTTGTCCTATATTTTAGCACTATTTTTCATAACTTCTACCTCAAATCGCTGTAAATGTTAATAATATTTTGTTTTCGGACAGAAAGTTAAGGTTGTTCAGGATCTTGGGGTGGGAAGAATTGCGTACCAGCCATGAACGTGTTGAGCGGAGCTGGGTATAAAGAAGGGTCAAGAAAAGGTGAACCACCACCGGCGGCGGATGTGGTGGCGGTAGAGTTGGCGGTGGCTGCAGTCCCAGTTATTAAATTAAATTGTTGAACTCCTGCACTGACGCTTCCACCGCCGGATGATGTGTCTCCGGCGATGTACTGGTTTTCAAGGCCTTGATCATAGAGAATTCCCTTAAATACATGTCCACCTATGTTAACTGCCGTCTGATATGCGTACTGATCTTCAGCATCATCAATGGCGCTCACTCTAACGCACCGAAAAACCGCCTCCGAATTCACTTCCGATGGGAAATTACCTAGTTCTAACCCTACAAACATCAAATACAAGTAGGGTTATATGATTTAAAATTGTTTAAAAAACTTTGTTAATACAAAAAAAAGTAACAAAATTCATTGGGGTAGGGTGGGGGTGGGGGAATAGGGTCTTCCCTGTCAATCTTTTGTCAGGAATACCTAATAACAGTGTTTTGAAAGGAAAAGGGAAAAGGAAAAGGAAAAGCTGATGGGTTATGGAGGTCGATTTCACCACACGCAATCTGTATAGTTTTTTACTACTCTAAAACAGTGTAGTGTAAAACGAACAATCTCACTCTATACTTCTTAGCTAGATTATGAAGAATTCTAAGAGAAATCATGATCCCATGAAACAAATCTTTGAAATGATGAAATTTTGTTTATTATACTGTCTAGTCGAGTTTACCTGAAGTGTTAGTGGGTATTCTAGTGCAAACGAGAGAGGAAGAAGCATTTGGATTCTCTCGTTGCCTTTTTGCAGTGTCTCTTTGTGTCTGCTCTTGTTGCTGAGGCTGATCTTGCAAAGCAGCAAGCTGTTGTTGTCTCTCTCTCCTTTTGCAGCAGGAACCCAAGTGCTCTTCACATGTGTTTGGCACTGAAACCCTCGGCTCTTGCAGCAAGTTCTACATCTCATGTAAGAACAATCTTTCTTGGCTTGATTCCCACAATCCTGACAGCTAATTCCACCACCTCCACTGCTGCTCCTCATCATAAGAAATCCCGACCTCGGAGAATCATTGGAGATTTCGAAACCGGTTCGACTTGGCCCGACGGCTAATCCACCTGCTGATGCATAGAGATCTTGAAGTGGAGTTGGGTTCGGTTGCCTTTGAAGGAAATGCTGATTTTCTTGCTGATTTGGTTGCTGCCAAAGTTCGAAGCTTTTATATGGTATGTCTTCATTTCTGAACAAAAACCAGCTTTCTGGGTTGATTTCTGAGGGTGGATTGTTGTGGCTGCTGCTTTCTTGTTCTTGATTACTATTGGTTCCGCCTCTTCCACCACCACCACCACCTCCGCCGCAGTCTAGTGAGAAAAAGCCAGCCATTTTGACACCACCTCAAATCCTTTTCTAGACTTCAATTGGGACTGACAATCCATAACAGAAACGCAAAACAGACTTGAAAATGACCCAAGAATAATAAGGGCAAGCCTTAATTTCTCTGGGTACTGTTCTGGTTTCTTGAATTGTGGGTATGCATATATAAGACAGACAAAATTCTGGGTTTTTGAATGAATGGGGAGTAGAATTATTGAGTTTGCATGTGAATTTTTATTTGAATTTCCAAATTAATTGTTTTGGGGAAAAGGGTTTATTGCAGCTTTTTATTGTTCTAAGAGGTGACTTTTGGGGACAGAGATTAAAATCACAGCCCCCCTTCAATTCTGTGGCTGTGTCGTTTCCATTAAATACGCAGAATTACAGCTCTGCCACGCCGCCATGGCCCCTAAATGCATTCAGCTCTCTCTCTCTCTCTCTCTCTCTCTCTCTCTCTACACACACACTCTCTCTCTGTTTCCTCTGCAACCACCAATTTAAGTCTTACCCGCAGAAAGAACCTTTCGTTCTTTGCTTCTTTTTCTGTTTAATCTCTCTCTCTCTCTCTCTCTCTCTCTCTCTCACACACACACACACACTTACACACAGCTTCTTTCTGTTTCTCTCTCTACATGATCATCAACTTGAAGAGATCCAATGGTGTTGGACATCTGCATGCGGATTAACGGATATGAATGGTGCCACGTGTCGGGCAACAGCTTTTTCTCCTATTGTCCTTTGCACCGGAAACCCCGCTACTTTATGTCGCTGTCCATTTTAATTAACTAATTAATTCTTGATTTGTGATTTCTCGCTAGTAATTAACACGTAATTATCCAAAGATCCGATCCCGGGCTGAATTTTGTCTTTTTTTGTTCTTTAAAATGGAAGAATTGCACAATTCATCAGCACCAATCGTTCAGTACTAGCAAGTTAGTCTTTCAATCTTTTATCATAGTTATATAAGCACGACTCATGAAAGCATGACCCATGAAAATACAATTCATTCAAATTTTAAGCATCAATCTAAGTTGGAAAACAAAATACAATTTTATGAAATTAGATGTGTGAGAGCTACTTGATAATTACTATTCTTGAGTAGTGATTATACAATTATAATGAAAAGATAAAGATTAATTTGTTTAATTTTAAAGGTTGAGGATTAACTTGTTAATTGGACAATAGATTAAGGACCAATAAATCAATTTCCCCATTTCCAACTGCCATGTTTTGCATAAATTATGAATTTAGTAAATATTTCTACAGTTAAATCTAGGATCAAAATTATTTTCATCTCCAATGCAACTTTATCTATTGTTTCAGGCGTGTTACATCGGTATATATAAGCGAAATTATAAAAATCATATCAATGCATGATGGCGAAATTTCGTCTATTTGATTTGATTGTGCCAAAAATAGATTAAAATCAGAAGTTAAATACTAAATTTGGATGAACAAAAGAAATGTTCAACAAATTTAAATCAATCTCAACATTTTATTAAAAATATCCAAACAAGGAATATATAAATTGAAGACTTGTCAATTTTAAATAAAAATTTAATGCCACATAATTGTAATATTAATTTTAGGCGGAACTAATTGAAGGCAATTTATAATTTGACCATCTATTCGATAGGCGTAGTCTGCATGGTGAAAATCTATCTATTTTATGTGCTTAAAAAGCTTCTGATGAGCGGTGTATTGGAGTTCTTATAAATAATTTCACCACCTACAATAAAAATTGGGCCTTAAATTTCGAAATGTTTTAAATTTTGATTTGGTACTGATTCTTTTTAGGGATTTCTGGGATTCGGAAAAGCTTGATTATGATCTATTTACGAGTTATTTAGTAAATTTTAATACGAAAATTAATAAGTTTTTGAATAAGTAAATCACGCAATGTTTGATAAATTAGTATTTGTTTGGTTCACATTAAAATCTAATAAAATGTTGTGGTCAAAAGTCAGCAATTAATTTTAGTGACATATTTTTATGATCCATGATTTTTATTAACTTTTCATTCTACACATTTCATCAAATTTTATATACTAAAAGTTCTCTCAAACAAACTTTTAATAAATTATGTAAGTAAATTACTAACTTCATTTTAACTTAGCACATGTTTAGTAGTGTTGAAGTTATTTTTTAAATACTGAAATTATAGGTTGTTGGTGAATATTTGGATAAAAAGTGTGTTGTAAGTTGTGGTTCCTACGAAATATGTGAATAAAAATTATGTTTGACTAGCTGAAATCGTAATTTAAGCAATCCCAACTATGTGCTTAAATTAAAAATCCTTGTTCAAATTCATGCTAAACAAAATACCTAAAACTCATTAACAATGATCATTTACACCTTTGCAATAGAAATAGAATAAGTGAGGTGAATTTAAGTTTTCTCTAGGGTAAACAAAATTAGGTCGATATCGATCTCGAATGCTAAATCGATATCAATATGTCAATAATTAATGTTGATAACACAATTAAAATAATTTCAAGAATGGATTTCATTTTGATAAACAGATTCATTTTACAGAAATTAATTTGATACTCAATTTACTATAAATTAATTAGGGTTCTAGGAAGTTAAACCAATTTATAATATCCCAAGATAAAAATAAAAGCTAACCGCCTTAAATTATTGAGTTGAATAATTTTATGTATTGATTAAAACACTTTTAATTAGAATCATAATTAGAGGGTGGTGAGTGATTTTGAGGGGACCATTTTGTTAGTACACACAAGGAGGGCATCTTCTTAAGAGTTAAGATTAATTAAAACTTTATTAATTGAGGGTTGACTATAATAGTAAAGGGCATATAGGTCATTTAATAGAGTGATTAGTAGTTAATACGTATACGGAACCCGCCGGCCTCCTATTCCGGCGTATATGACCTACGATAGGAGAGATATCTATACCTGCATTTTGCAATTAAGTCCCCATCTTTTTAATAAATCAGTCACCGAAGGAAACTTGAATTTATTTTTATCCACTTGCATCATTGGATACTCGAGAATTACACGGAATTTTATAGGCATGTAGGCATAGGTGCGTGATGCTTGAGAGATTTAGCCATTTAGGGTTTGCCAATAAGAAATTGAATCACAGAAATCTAAGGTTCTATTTGGATGTTAGCATTTTTGGCTAAGCTTAAAAGTTTACTTATAAGTAATATTTAATTAAGTTTTAAATAAATAATTTGTTTATAGGTCAAAATTAAAAATAAACGAATTATTTGTTGTTACTTTCTAAATTTTTTACATAAAAGAAAGAAAATAAATTATCCTAACATATCTGAAAATAAAAATAATTTTTATTTATTTTTAAACTTACCGATAACTTATTTTCATTGTATTCTCCTTTTTAATTAAGATTTATTTAATGTAGATGATATAGGAAAGAAGAATATAAATAAGTTTTTGGCTTGGACAAATATTTTATATAAGTATGTTTGTTTATTATAAAAATTATATTTTCTTAATAGTTTTCCACTAGAATTTAGGATCCAAAAATTGCTTAAATCAACTGGTGGTGGGAGGAAAATGCTACCTCTTTCATGTTTCATATTACATAAACATGGGATACACAAATTCTCAATTTGTTTTTAGCAAGAAATAAATTCCAAATATTTTGGAGATGATACCAATCTTGAAGTTTAAGAGCATCTGATGCATTCTATTGATTGTCATTTCGTGGTATGTAATTTGTAAGATTTATTGCCTATTTGACATTGATATTTCATTCGATTGAATAATCTGCGTGGGATATTATCGTTAGTGAAAGCGAAATATGAATAACATTATTCAATGAGTAAATAGTCAAGTTCAAAATTAGTCTCCAATAAGTTCTATTTATAACCTAATACAACCTAGGTGTCTTTTATTTGTTAAAATAAAAATAAAACAACATTTAATGATGCATTATAGGAAATATGGATTTTGTTGAGTCGTTATGTTTAACAGAACTTCTCAATTTAGATGGAGTTTTATACAATATACATTTTTCTTTAGCACACCAGTTTGATAGAGTTCCTATCAGATTGCATTGGAAATGAATTTTTTAAAATATTGTTTATTTTGCTTGTGATAATTATTTTTAGCAATCCATTGAAGCATTGGAGGGCTCTAATTCGACACATAAAATATTTATACATAGTTGTGTTTTTTAAATTTATGTACCTTTTTTTCTTAATTTTGTATTTTTAAACAAATTCCATGTGTAATTTTTATTACCTTAATTACTTTATTTAAAATAAATATGTATTTTGAATTTAATATATTTATAGAGATGTCCTCAAATAAAATTTTAATAAATTTCTTAATATTTATAAATTGCCATAAGATTTAATGGATCTTAATAAAATTCACATATTTCATAAGATTTCAATATATTTCTATATTATTGATTTTAATACATTCTTATGAATTTCATAGATTCTCATAGATTAGTGGTTCTTTTTTATTAAAAATTATAATTTTACCTTCTCAATTGCTCTAAGCAATTTGTGAATTGGAACTTTGGAGAAAATTTTAAAACTATACCATTTTAAATCTCTTTTAACCAAATTATATTAGGACGAGCACTCTTTCTAAAAATAATGTTGACAACTCAACTCTCCACAAAAATGCACCATTTTATTTGTTTAAAAACTAGACTAATATATATATAAGATTTACCTTTCAAATATTCTAAATGAGTAATAAGACATTTATTATTTTTAATAGAATTCTAAATTATAGATTTTAATGGAGTTTGTAAAATGTATTTGTAATTTTTTTTTTTACTTTGATGGAACTAGGCTCTTTTCTTCGGTACCCAGCATAGATATTGACCACCAACCAAATCACACATAACGCCCCTTGAAAGAAAGGAGAACGAAGAGCCTGTAATTTGTTGCACCTGATTCAATGTAGATGGCACTCATTGTGCACAAATTGCATATAACTTTTTTAAGAAAAAATAAAACAAGAAAATGATAAACTTCTAACTAGATTATCTATAAAAGAAAATTTCTAACTATATTATTAGAAAATAAAATATATGACCTTATCGTCTATTAAAAGATACTCATAACTTTGTCATTTAAAAGAAAAAAATTATAAATTTGTCTAAGCACGATTCAATTTCCACTACTCTTCATTAACATCGTTCATAACATCTCTCTACATATATGAAGATATATTAGTTCTCCATTCATTTGCACGCTCTCTATGTTCCTCTTGAATTTCAAAACTCTTTCATCCTCTTAAATTTACAGTAGTAACGATTATGATCGAGATGAATCTTCACCATGTGGTTCAACAAGAAATTCATCAAAGCGATACTCTTTGTGAAGAAAATTGTGCAATCTCACACAAGCTAACATTAACTATGCCTGTGTTTTAAATAGAAATGGAAGTGTCGATTTAAAAATTGTGAATCTGGATTTGAACATGCCAAATATTCTCTTGATTACATTTCTCAATGAAGCATAATGAAGATTGAATAGTTCATTAGATTTTCAAGATTACGATCCTGGCCATCAAAATCTTGGAGATGATATCGAATATTTCAAAATGGAATTAAGAACTGACGACGATTTGGAAATCTAGAATCCACAAAAAAATATTAACTTGAGTATATAGTACATGTATAAATTATATGTAATTTTAATCTCGTGTGAAGAAAAAGATAACTTAAAACAAATTCAAGGGGGGAAAAAAGGCACTTACCTCGTGGTACTTTTAGTCAATTTCTTCTTACTAACGTGTCATTTAATAGTTTTGAATCATAAACTGAAATCTCTCATCACTAAGATATAAATGAATTCCAAATCAAAATTGCAAGTTGCCAATATATTTTGTGATATGTTCTCTAGCGATTACGATAGCTGCTCATGTCACGTAGTGATATCATAGTCGATATGTATGTGCCATCAATAGCTCCTACATAATCCTAAATGTATATGGTATTTTTAAAATTTTATTTTGTAGTAATAATAATATAGTTATCAAAATGAATGCAGCCGCTTTCTAGCGAGTCTGATTATCCAAGTTATGGGTCTCTTTTATAGCATCCCATATATTATTCTTGTCCTCTATTTATTTATTTCTATTTCTATTTCTCTTTTCTCCATCAGCTTAAACATTTCCCAAATGTCAGTTGCAATTCCAATAATAAAATCCATGTCAAGAGAAATCTTTGCTTGAACATCAGATGGTATCAAATGAGCTAGAACTCTCTTCATATTTAGTTCTAATTTGCTTTTATGGCCATTATTTTCTACAGAAAATTCCTTGATAGTTTCCACGATAGGTGGTAAAGACACATAATTATTAGATAATGGAGCATTGTCTGATTGATCATGTTGAGTTTGTGTGTATGCCTTTTGATGCCCATCAAACACATAGTAAATCTATCGTGACATGTTTATTTTCTTCAACTTTGTATATTCTTGCATCGATTCATCACCCAGCGCCAATTGAGTTTCTCCATGTAGCGAGTTGCATTGTCAATTGCTATTCGTAAATCTTTATAGTCAACAAAGATGTCAATCTGTTGTCTTTATTTGGGTGAGACTATCAAAGAACAAATATATTAAATAATTATAGGTCACCATTTATTGTAAAAAAAAAGGGGTTAATTGTAGCTAGTGTCCCCAACCTTAGACTTCATTTGCACTTGTATTATCAGTATTAAATCTTGACATCCATCACCCCAATTTTTTATATGATTAGCAGCCAATGTCCTCGTTGGTTGCTAATCATATAAAAGGTTGGGGTGATGAATCTAGAAATAAATCTCGAGGATATAAGTGTAAATGAAAGTCAAAAAATGAGGACACTACTAACTAATTATCCTAAAAATTATAAATTAATACACAAGAAAAAATTATATAAAAACTCACCTCAAAGTAATTATCCCAAACTTCATCACTAGTAGTGAACTTTTTTGTGATTGGATCCCACCCAAAACCAGAATTGTCCCGCATAAAACTCGAAGTATTTGGGATAATGTTGTTTAAACCAACTCAATTGAATTTGGTACATAGCACATTTCTTCTGACATCCAACATTTTTATTTAGAGCATGATGTATTTTTTTTCAACCGTTTGTTTACTTAGCACCCCATTTCTATTACACTATCCATGATTGGTGGCATCACCATAAGTTCTAACAATGTAGAGATTTCTTTCACGCTCCGTGTATTATACTCAATTCTACATTTTCTTGTGACTCTATCATTTATAATCTCACTACATAGTACATGGTATAAATCACAACTTGTATTTATATATATGTCGGTTAATACAAAACACAATAGATTATTAGAATGAATACATTTGAATGATTTTACTTATGATACTTCATTTAATAGCTTTATGTCATGGTAGGGCAGCTATAGTAAAAGTTTGCTACAACAAAGAAACCAATTCAAATTTTACATCCCGCATTACAATTTTCCTTGGTCCCGAGCCAATCATCGCCTCCTCCACCAGTCGAACATATTTATCCTTCCAAGTTTCTTCAACAAAGAGGATAGCTAACTTTTTGAGCTCATTGTCATCAGAATCAGACAAACCCCCACATATTGCATTATCATTAACCCTCATTCATTGGCTCCTCCAATATCTTCGACATGAATTCTTCCACCGCCAAGCCCTCATTCTTCTCGGAAAAGAAATGTCAACCCTCTCAAAGTCACACCTCCTTTGCAATCTCAGCTCACTCAACAAAAAAAATTAATGTAGGATTCTTATTGAATGAAATAATCCCACATAAATATTTTTTCTATAATATGATTCTATATTAATATCACGTAATCAAGCAAGAACAATAATAAAAAGACCCAACATATAATTTTCTATTTATGTTGTGAATGATCATAAACCAAATTGCTAATAAGGTATCAGTTTCATATATATGTATATATAACCAGAAAAACAAAACGACTAATCTTATTGTTCTAGTAAAATTCGGTGGTTAATGGAAAGAGATTTCTGTAATGTGAACCCAATCCGAATGAAAAATCAAAGAATGATAATGAGGTAATGACTATTTGGAACAAATACAAATCCAAACGAATATGAATTTTTCGGTTCTATGA
This sequence comes from Forsythia suspensa, assembly GCA_023638005.1. NCBI lineage: Eukaryota > Viridiplantae > Streptophyta > Magnoliopsida > Lamiales > Oleaceae > Forsythia > Forsythia suspensa. Next base: position 12,914,314 of record CM042664.1, on the reverse strand, counting down.
ATGCAATTCTTGTTTTACCCTATTTGAATTGACATTTTATTGAAATGAATAACTCAAGCGATCAAATAAATTCACACAAAGCGTATAATTCATTCAACCCGATTAAAAAAAACTAATTTCACTAGCTAATTTAATCACATCACATATTCAATACGTAGTGCTAAAACTTTCAAAAATCATTCAATTAATAAGTTCACACACACACACACACATATATATAAATTGTTCACGGTAGCCTTGAGGATAGAAAGGTGAGAGATAAAGAGAAGCCAATTGAAATTTTGAAGTTTGGGGATAAAATTGCTAAACATTTTGATATTCATGCTTATGGTTCCAAATTTATTGAAATTTATTAAAATTCATCAAATTAATGAAATATTTGAAATCAACTAGTTATCGAGGACAGCTAAATTTCTAAAGAATATATAAAAATCAAAGTTGAGAACACTTAGATTTAATGGATTCTATTAAAATTAATCTGAGTTATGACACCTCAATTTATATGGACTTTTAAAATTTATTAAAATATAAGTTGGGGACAAACCCTCTTAGTTGCAAATTCTACTATATGGTGATAAAACAAAAACATTAATCTGGACTGATGTGTTGAAATTAAAATGAAGAGCCCAAAATAAAGTAAACTCTAAAAGTTGAGATCATTAATGTAATTTACATTTATTTGGTATAAAAGAGGGCTGAAAACTAAAAGTTGCTGGAATGGATCCCAAAACTAAAGATCATAAATTTAGGTGCAAGTACATTTTAACTATATATTGAATGATTATAAGCTACTTAAGCCACAAAAATAAGTAGAGATTTGGTCCTTTGCTCCGAATTAATAGGCAAAGTTGGAAGACCTAGAGATAGAGGGGGGGGAATCTAGTCTTGCCCACTTGAACCATTAATTTGTGTAAAATTTTCTCCTTTTATAACAATAAAGTTGAAAATGTTGTTGATTTTTTGTTAAAACTTAATTACACTTCTTAAACTCTTACAATAATTTGACTAATTGCTAGATCCCTCCCATATTTATACACCTACCCTACTTCCCACATCTACTTGCAGATCTTAAAGTGCTAATTAGTCTAATAATATGTTTATAAATTATAATGCATATTAGAAATCATTCAAAAAGGAAATGCTACTCTTTTTTTTTTTTTTTATATCAAACACATATATGAATTGGATCAAAGTTATTGTAATTTTAATACGTTTATGGTTTGTTAGATAAAGTGGATTGTACAACTTGAAAAGAAATTAATTTTTAGCCTAGTAATGTACACCAAACATGTGCTTAAAAACAAGTGAGGGCATAGATGATTATGTTAATCCTACTAGTTGATTAATAATTTTATGTTAAATTGAGAGCTAAATGTTTAATTTGTTAAGATTTGATGCATAAAAAAGGAAATATTCCATATTTCATTTCTTGAGATTTCTCATAAGCCTTAGATATTTGTAATAACTAAATGTTACACTCGAAATTCAGAATAAACTAACTCTATTTGTATCGAGCATTTGACACTATAGTAGCAATAGGTTAATTAGTCAGGAGATACACATTTCTTGTTGTAGCTTGTTTGTTATGGAGGTAGTATCTTCTTTAGTCTATCCCTCACTTGCTCGAGTCATTTTTAAAAGTTAGGTCATATATCCTTCCATGTTCTAGCTTTTTACACTTGTACACTCGTAGGGGTCCATGATTGACCCCCCTCCTCCTTGTTGATATCTACTAAAAAATAAAATTTAAAATGTTTGCTTGATACATATTATTAGATTATATTGGATCGTATAATGGATATAATTTTAACTTTTTTTTTTTATTAATATTGTTCAATAGTATCTTTTCTATTTTACTAAACATGTCATAATAGTTTATTTAGCGAGTATGGTGAACTATGTTATAACGCATACTATTGTGTACTAAATATGATCTAATTAGAATGATTAAACAATAAAAAAAAAAAACTAGTAGAGGAACAAATGTTGGTTTGGTGATCAAAGTTTAAAAGAATAAATAAATGGATGTATAAAATACATAAGTGAACAAAAATTTAAGAAATATAAAATTGTGTGTGATGGTTAATATAAATATGGAAAGCTATTGATAACGACTAGTTAGCGTCTAATTTTACTAAGTCTGAAATGTATATTTAATTATTTATTAGAAAAGTTTGTACTCAAAATAGAGAAATGTCTATGACCTAAATTTCAAAATCTCTTGCACTTGAGTTGCGTTAGTTGTTTGAAGATATAACTAACGACTTCTTCAAAGAATTGTGCTTCAACGTCTCTAGTTGCATAAAGATATAATTAATGACTTACTGCATTGGATAGACTCGTGGTACTTATATAGCTTGTTTTGTTAGATTTAAACACAAATCTTTAATTATAGTTACATAATTCAAGAATTCAAAATTACCATGTTAAATTTTCAAGAATAAGTGTTGAGAAAGAATACTTGAATCTACTGTGTTGAAATTAAGGGAGTTAGGATATTCCATAGCCAAATCTCTTTTGTGCTCAACGAGACCTCGCTCTAAGGCAGGAATAAAAAGAAAAATTAAGCTAATTAAATGATTTGACATTAGGGATCTAACTATATAATATTCTTTAAATATTAGTTAATTAGATTCCCATCAACCTAATTAGACTAGTATTAAGTTTCTACATATTACAAAGCACATATCAATAGATGTTTCTAGAGCTCAATCAAAGATCACTTATATGGCTCTATTAAATTAGATAGCCCATAATATAATTGTATTTTAAATATGTAGCCCACATAAGAAATAAAACACAACTCCCATTTGGGCTACGTATCTTATTCGAAACAATTATATAATATAACTTATGTGTACACAAAAATACTATCTTCTCTTGAAACATTTCTTTAGTTACAATCTGGTCTATCTACTATGCTAGCATGAGATCAAAGCGGCCTTCGTTACACACATATTGGTAATTGAACCCATCAATGGTCACACACCAACATATTCAATGACATAGATTAAGTATGGACGTGTAGCATGGAAATTACATGCAATGTGATGTGAAACATGTCTATTTCCAAACTGGTCCAACTTTATTCTTTAGTGAGATCATACCAAAACTTTCCAATCTTAATGTTAAACTACAAATGGAAAGACTGAATTCAAAGATTGAAAACAAAAAATATACTTTATTCTGTAGAAAATAATCATAAAGTGTGTCTAATACTAAAAGTATAAAAACTACAAACTCCCACTAAATCAACACATCGTCAAACAATACAACATCCATATAAGTTGTATGCTTGTGAAACACCTTAGGCGATAAACCCTTGGTGAGCGAATCTACAATTATGGAGTTTGTACCAATATATTATATGGACACCTGACTACTCTGAAATCTCTCTTTAACACCAAAAAACTTGATATCTATGTGCTTCGACTTTGTAGAAATTCTCTTGTTGTTGGAATACAACACAACCAATTTATTGTTATAATATATCTTCAACGGTCTTTCAATACTATCCACAACACGCAGCTTAGTGACAAAGTTTGGCAGCCATATCCCATGATTAGATGCCTCATAACAGGTTATGAACTCAGCTGCCATAGTGAATGGAGCTATGAGCATCTATTTAACATTCCTCTAGGATATAGCTCCTCTAGCCAAAAGATAAATATAGCCCAATGTGGATGTTTTACTATCTTAGCATCCAGTAAAATCGAAATCAGAATACCTAACAATCTCAAAATGATCTGACTTTTGATAGGTGAGCATGAAAACTTTTGTTCTCAGTAAATATCGCGTAACCCTTTTAGCTGCTTTCCAATTATCCATCCCAGGATTACTTAAATATCTACCTAATAATTCCACTATGAATGCTATAGCCGAAGGCGTACATACTTGAGCATACATAAGACTCCTTATAATCGACGCATAAGGAACCTTTTACATTTCTTTCACTTCAACCTCATTCTTAGGGCATTGGCTGAGACATAACTTGTCTCTTTTATCAATGGGCGTATCTCCCAGTCCACAATCTTTTATGCCGAATCTACTGAGTATTCTTTTCGATATAGATCTTTTGTGATTATAACCTAAGGATACCCAGAGAGCGATCTTGATGTATCTGTATGCCTAATACAAAAAAGGCGTCCCCAAGATCTTTCATCTCAAAATTCTTAGTTGGAAATCTTTTGGTTTCGTGCAATAAGCCTATATCGCCGCTAGCTAGCAGTATATTATCGACATATAACACTAGGAATATATATTTACTTCCACTAAACTTATGGTATACAAAATCGTCAACTGCATTTACCCCAAATCCAAACGAGATAACGACATGATGAAATTTGTGATACCATTGACGGAAGCTTGCTTTAGATACATAGATAGGTTTCTTCAATCGTATACCATTTTTTGGATCATTGGACAAAAGTTTTTTACGGTTGTACTATATATATTGTTTCGTCAATGTTACCATTGAGAAGCGTAGTCTTTATTAACTCCAAATCAAAATGAGCTACAAGTACCATTATAGTCCTGAAAGAGTCTTTCAATAAAATCGGAGAGAAATTCTCTTTATAATCAATGCATTCTTTTTGAGTGAAACCTTTGGCAACAAGACGGGTCTTATATTTCTCGACATTGCCTTTTGAATCCCTCTTAGTCTTAAATATCTATTTGCAACCAATGGGTTTCGCATCTTCAAGCAATTCGACGAGATCACACACATCATTGTCTTTCATGAATTTCATTTCATCTTTCATGACATCAATCCAATTTTGAGAATTAGAACTCTGTTTGGCTTTATAGAAGTTGATTGGATTATCTTCTACCACCCATATGTGAACCTCATGTTCTTGGAGAAAGACGATATAGTCATCCAGAACCGTACTTCTCATTTATCTAAAGGATCTTATCAATGGCATTTGTTCTTGAAGTTGTTGAGCTTGCTCATCAGTAGCAACTCCTTCATTTTGGATATGGAGCTCTTCAATATTGTCTGGATAAATCAGATTCGCATCTTGAACAATGTCAGGAATTGGAGTTTGATCATTATCAATATCAATAGCTGGAAGAGAAACAAATTCCTCTTCAAAGACAATGTCCCTAACCTTATCTCTCATTCCAAGCTCAACATCCTCAAGGAATTTTGCATTTCCCATCTCAAAAAAGGACATGGTTGAAGGATCATAGAATTTGTAACCCCTTGACCGTTCGTGGTACCCAACAAGGTAGCACTTACGATTCTTGAGTCTGGTTTTTTTATTCAACGTGTAAGACCTTGGCTAAGCGGGACAACCCCAAATATGCAGGTGCATAATACTAGACTTCTTGCCTGTCCAAAGTTCATAAAGGGGTTTAGCCACGCTTTGCTTGGGACCATTAATAATGTATCTGCAGTCTTTAATACTTCTAGAGAGGATTCTAGTAAAGAAGAATGACTAACAATGCTTATTACCATGTTTTTAAGCGTCATATTTTCTCTCTCAAGAACACCGTTCATTCTAGGTTTATTCGGCATTGTGTATTGTGAGACAATACCGCATTCCTCTCTGAATTTTACGAAAGGTCACGGGCGTTTTTCACTAGATTCGTCATATATCCCATAGTATTCACCACCACGATGCGATCTAACATCTTTAATCTTCTTGCTAAGTTGATTTTCAACTTTAGCGTGGAAGGCCATAAATACATCCGAGAATTGAGACTTTTCATGAATCAAATATAAGTAGCCATAATGGAAATAATCGTATGCGAACGTAATAAAATACAAGAAGATGTAGAGAATGGTCCACAACTATCAGTATGAATTACTTCTAAGACACCCGAAATTCTGTTGGCAACTAATTTCTTAACGTTTGTTTGTTTTTCCTTTATACACTCAATACAGACTTAAAAATATGTCAAATCAATGGGATCAAGAATCACTTCAGACACAAGCTTCTCAATTATCTATTTAGAGAAATGTCCTATGCGCTTGTGCCACAATGCAGTGGAATCCTTATTGGTTAATTTGTTTTCTGTATCACGTGAGTTTGTATGCAATGTTTCATTATAGGATGCAATTGTATCCAATAAATATAAGTTATCATTAAAAGATAAGAAACCCGGTACCAATAAGATTCGAATAACGAAAGAGGCTAAATTTATTATTTCTAAATGAATAACAATAACCTAATTTGTCCAATGTACAAACATAAATTAAATTCCGTTTGAACGACGGTGCTAAATCTCTTCCAAATTTAAATAATGACCATTCCTTAATAGTTACATAAAAGTCCTTATAGCCTCAACTGCAACTGCTTTGCCATCGTCCATGTAGATAAATATTTCAGCATCACTTGGTTGTCGGCTCCATAAGCAACCCTTTCTTAACACGACATGCAGCGTACTTGGGGTTATTATTCTTCACGTGTCAAACCTTCTTGTAAAAGTTCTTGTAAAAGTAACAAGTGAACTCCTTATCATGTTTCTTTTGCAATTTGTGTTGAATAGTCGCCAACTGCAGACTTCCTTTTCTATTTTCCTTTTTTTTTTTGTCTTGAAGAGTAGTTGATTAATTAGCACTTTCAATCATCTCACGCTTAAGTCTTTCCTCTTCTTGCACAAAATGAGATATGAGCTCATTAAGAGTCCATTTATCCTTTTGGGAGTTGTAACTTACTTTAAATTGATCGTATTATGCAGAAGAGAAATCAAACTAGATGCACAAGCAAGTACTCAAACAACTCTAACTTTAGTGCTTTTAGTTTGGATGCGAGGTTAGACATTTCCATAATGTACCCTCTTATGTTCCATTTTCCTTTGTACCTCATTAAAACAAGGTGATCTAGAAGAGTAGTTGTTTCACCTTTTCATTTTGGCAAAACGCTTTTCAATTTCCTCAACGAACATCTTAGCATTTTGTCCTCGAGATATAGCACCCTTGAATGTTCTGAGAATGGAACGTTTCATGATCATAAGACACACATGCGGTTAGAATGATCCCAACTTTCCATATTCATTTTGTGCTCATTGGAACTTTTATTAGTGAGAACATGATGTCGTTTTGTCCCAAGCGCAAGGTCAAGATCTATGCAACCGAACAATCATAACGTTCTCTTTTCAATTTTTGAAATTTGTGCCATTAAGCACAAGGATAGGATTAATATTGGCGAGATATTGTAGAAGAAAACTAGAAACCGAATAAATAAAAAGAAGAGAATACAATAAGCTCACTATCAATGATCATTTCATAACACATGCATAATAATCTAATAAGTATATGTATGAAAAATTATATAATGGTGGGTCCCATCACAAGATACCTAGAACAACATTGATTTTTAGTCTTTGGACATAAACATCAACTTGTAAGCGGTACTCTTTGTGTAGTAATCAAATATTGATAATTAATCTGTTAAACAATAAGCCTTTCTTTGGACCTATTTATTGTCTACATGAAAACTTGATAATTATTACATATTTATTACCACAACTATGTCTGTCATTTGGTCAAATAGTAACATTTCTTTGGATCGATTATTGTTCATTTAAGCAACATATACACACATCCTAATATACCAAAATAAACAAATATATGCGATATAGGTTACTTTGGCAACGTATCATTTCAATTTATTTATTTTGAAATATAAGACAATTAATTTAAGGATATGAATATATTTTAGGGATTAAATTTGAAAATTTCAAACTTTAAGGGCCTACGGTTTAAAAATCTAAAACTTGAAGGAGCTAAGATTTAAAATTCAAAACTTTAAGGACTAAATCATAAAATCCAAAACTTTAAGGGCTTAATTTCAAAATTCCAAATCTTTAAGACCCAAGATTTTAAAATCTGAAAACTTTAAAGACCTAAAATTTAAAATTCAAAACCTTAAGGACTTTGAATTAAAAATTACACCTTAATCCTTGCATTCATCAAATTTTCATATGAGGTCTCGTCCCCAAAAATTGCAATATCTAGGGTTTGAAACCATAACGCTGCTAGCCATTGTCATTGTTCCTCCAGATGTGACAGGGGCGGCGGCGTTTCTTCAAAGAAGCGGTGAGCATTGCTAACTCCATCGCACACGCCGCAAACTGGAAAGCAGCGTCGAGAAGTCGACCACCTTTTTTATTTATTAATTCTTTATTTTCTAAAAAATTAAGCTCAAAATTAATTTTATTCATACGCATAAAAGTTTTTATCCTAAAATTCCTTATGTGCATATTCATTCATTTAAAACAAAAAAAAACACGTATAAAAACCTAGTAATCTAACATGATTTAAGCTCTAATACCACTTATTAGATTTAAACATAAATATTTAATTATAATCACATAATTAAAGAACTCAAGATCAACGTGTTAAATTATCAAGAATAGGTGTTGGAGAAGAATACCTGAATCCATTATGTTAAAATTATGAGGGTTACGATTTTCTATAGTCAAATCTCTTTAGTACTCAACAAGAACTTGTTCCAAGACAGTGATAGAAAAGAAAAACTAAGTTAATTGAATTTTTTGACTTCGAGGACCTAACCATATAATATTTTTTATATACGGGTTAATTACATTCTCATCAACCATAATTAGACTAATATTAGGTTTCTATACATTATAAAACCCATACCAATAGATGTTTCTAGAGCCCAATCAATGGATCGTTTATATGGTCCTATTAAATTAGACAGCTCATAATATAATTGTATTTTAAATATGTAGACCACATAAGAAATAAAACCCAACATGTTTGTCTAAGCATAAATTATAATTTAAGTTGATCAGGTTGGTCAAACATATTTTTTATTCACACAATTCTCATATTAATCACAACTTACTCTCTACTTATTATTAACACATTTCTTAAAATCCACAACTTATAAACACTTAAAAATTAATTTCAACACTGGAGTCCTTTTTTTTACCCATTCTCTTCAAACCTCAAGTTGTTGAGACCTAGTATTTTCTTTATGTTCGTTACATTTCTGTGTACAATATAAATCATGTAGTCCTCGTTATTTCTCTATTGGAGAAGCTGACAAAGAGCATGTTATTCATCTACTATATATTTGAAACCTATTTTACATCAAGGGATATCAAGTATGAATGATAATAAAATTGTGTTTTGAATATGTATTGAAGAATGAAGTCAATGGCCAAATAGTACTTGATCCACATTCTCACCTTATAGCGGTTATATCTATTGTGTTCAACATTCCTCGCCTTGGAATGGTTATATCTATTTTCTTTAATTTCTATTGCTTAAACGCAAGAGATAGATAGGTATCTTATGTAATAAGTCATATGTTTCTCGTGTCTTTAATAGCTTCAAAGCTGCGTTTAAAAAGAACAATCTTTAAAACATATAGTCACAATTTACTTAGACGATGGTGACGATTACAAAGTGTTACTATACTTGGCATTCTCGGTCCTATATAGAGAAAACACATCTTGTTTTGCATCTATTTGATTGCTTAGTATCTATTCCAAACGATGCCAAAATGGTTTAGACAGCCTATCTGTGACGGTACAAAATATTTTCATATATTATTAGCAGGTGACGTAAATAATGTCAAATACCTTGAATTTGTAAAATATTTAATAAGTTTTTACATCTCAACAAAAAGGTACGCTTACGCATGAGTATGAGCACTTTACACTCATAGACTTTGGGGTTATTGATACCGACGTAAATATATTGACACCCATGGGAGTAATTTAAAGTGGATTGGATTTCTAAAATACCATTTCTAAAACATTTACATATTTATAACATAATGTAATTGATTTTGTAACACTTAAAAGATATTTCAAACAAGCCTTTAATACAAAATGACCTCATATCGAAGTAGAACAATTACATAAAGATATTAGTCTTTATCAAATTCGTTTCATTACAATGATAACTAAAAATACAATTTCTAATTGTTGATGAGTCTCATGACTCATAGGACTACCTAACGCCATGGGCGGAGCCATGTAGAGTCCAAAGGTGCAAATGCACAGACTGGACTTTGGCCCAAAATTTTTTTTCACTTAAAATGATTTAAAAAAAAAAAAAATGGCTCAATATCACTGCACTTAAAAATAATGGCATGTTAATGGGCAAAAAGGAAAAGAAATGGAAGACTACACCAAAAATATATATACATATACGTATAATATACGTACAAGGGTGACTTAAAATTGTACATATAATTGTACATTTATTAGAAAACATGTTCGGTAGAGTTTTTCCCCAAAAATCTATTTTTTGTTTACAATTTTTGACTTTTCAACCCTTTTTACACTACAAAAAAATTTGAAAAGTCAAAAAGTAACTAAAAAAATCTATTTTTTTCCAAAAAAAACTCTACCGAACAAGCCCTAATTTTCGCCCGCACTGAGTTAAAATCCTGGCTCCGCCCCTGCCTAACGCACTCTCTTTCAATTTTATGGATAGGTGTCATGAAGGGACAAAATATAATGACATTTAGTGAATAAAGAAGTATGATTTCTTGTGATAGTCCACATAATTGTATCTTTTTTCTTGATTAGAGTCCGTCTTTAAAGTAACTTTTGTATACCGAGTGCTCAAATTGAAAATATTGTGCCCTTCCATACTTGGCCATTGTTGAGTACTTCTTTAAGTACATCGACGTGCTTTAACCTTAGCACAAAAAAGCTATACAAGAATTGACCGTTGTTGAGCTAGCTCGGCTCGTCTAAAAAAATGGGGCTCAGTTTGGCCAACGAGCAGGGCTCGTTTTTTTTTTTTTTTTTTTAATGCTTCAGAGAATTTGAAAACAAAAAAAAAAATTTAAGTGTGAGAAATTTTTTCTGTTAAAAATTAAAAGTTGAAAACCCTCTTCATTTTTGTGGGTTTGGGACCGGCTACTTTAAATGTAAGCGGAGTTAAAATTGTATACGTAACAAGTTGTTACGTGTACAATTTTTTATTAAAATAAGACAAAGAAAATATAAAATATGTACGCAAATAATACTTACTACAAATTCAATTATTCCACATTCATATCTTCAAGTTCTTCGGACATCATTCTGTCCACTTTATCTTATATTTGAAGTTCGGCATCATCCCAATTCTTCAGACACAGTAAGCTTTCTAATATGTTGGCTTTAAGTCTTGACCTGAAATGAGACAGAACCCTACCACCTATACTAAAAGCAGACTCTAATGCTACACTTGCAACCGAATGATTAAGTGGATCACGTGCCATATTTGAAAGAATTGGGTATTGAAGTTGATTTTGTCTCCATCATTGTAGTATATCAAAAAAAATTTCTCTCCATCATCTAAAGTATTAAGCATGTCGTGTGCGAAATATCTAACTAACTCTAAAGGTGTATCACTAGAACGGAAAATGGAAGAAGCAGAAAAAGAACGACTATCATGTTTTCCATCCCTATGTGAACTAATGTAACTCCATAAGTCAATGTCATCATGTGATGACGTAAGTAGGTGTTGGAACAGGGGTCGTACGTGTTAGATTTATTTACTGAATCCATATACACAAATGATTTCATATCTATAACTCAAGCACATCATGCTGTAATTATCAATATCAAGGCATCAGGCGAAGCGCACCTGAATCCATGATTCTGTTTGATCGAACGAGGTTATGGTCTTCCAATTGATCCGTAGTTTTCTCCTTAGTGTCTCTTACTTATGGAGATGCAAAGAGTTATGAAAAACCACGCTCAATTGGAGACCATGACCTGTATAAATAACTGTAGGGCAGTTATTATGTTTCAATGTTGTTAAATTGGCCCATCATCAATTTAAAACATTGTATCCGTCTCTACACTTTAATCTCATGACACTTAATACCCATTAGTCCAAAATAGTCTTTAGTGGATCACTTTATTGACTAAAACCTTAAGATAGCACCACACATTTTAATATATACATGTTTGGCCCCACATGTCGAATTTTATCCAACAATCTCCCACTGGGCCATACATGTATCCTTACAAATGTGCACAACCTTATGAGCTCAAAATTTTGCTATCACTATTAAGAGTATTTCCAAACAATCTCGTCCATTAGTCATATCAATGTAGGATCAAAGCGACTTTCGTTACATTAATCGTAACTAAATCCATCAATGGTCACGTACACCAATACAACCAAATGACATAGATCAATCATGAGAGTATAGTATGAAAATTACATGTTATGTGATCCAAACATGTCTATTTTCAATTGGTCCTACTTTATTCCTTAAGTGAGATCAATACCAAATATAATATAACAGAGTGGAATGAACTGAATACTTTATTTCTGTACAGAAAATTATCCAACTACACAAATGTGTCCAAAACCAAACATAAACCAATAAAAAATACAAACTCTCACTAAAACATGATATCCTCAAGAAATACAACACCCATACGAGCAGTGTGCTCATGAAAAACCTTGGGTGGTAATCCCTTAGTAAGCGGATCCGCAATCATAGAGTTTGTCCCAATATGCTCTATGGAAATCTGTCCACTCTGTACCTTTTCCTTCACAACCAAGAACTTAATGTCAATGTGTTTTGACTTAGTTGAACTCCTGTTGTTATTAGAATATAGCACTGCAGAGTTATTGTCACAATATAACTTTAATGGTCTTTCAATGCCATTCAGAATGCGCAGCCCACTGACAAAATTTCGCAGCCATATCCCATTATTAGATGCCTCATAACATGCTACAAACTCCCCTGTCATAGTGGAAGAAGCTATGAGTGTCTGCTTAGCACTCATCCATGAAATAGCTCATCCAGCTAGCAGATATATGCAGCATGATGTAGATTTTCTACTGTCTTGGCATCCCGCAAAATCAGAATCGAGTACCCTACGATCTCTAACTGATCCGATCTGCTATATGTAAGCATGCAATCTCTTGTTCTCTTCAAGTACCTTATAACCATTTTTGCTGCTTTCCAATGATTCATCCCAGGGTTACTTAAATATCTGCCTAGCATTCCAACAATGAATGCTATGTCTAGACGTGTACAAACCTGAGAATACATTAGACTCCCAACAGCTGATGCATAGGAAATCTTCTGCATTTCCTTTACTTCAAGATTATTTTTCGGGCACTGATTGAGACTAAATTTGTCTCCCTTAGCAACAGGGGTGTCCTCTGGTTTACTATCCTGCATGCCAAACCTTTTAAGAACTTTATCGATATAGCTCTTTTGTGACAATCCAAGAATACCCCAAGAGCAATCCTGGTGTATCTGAATCCCTAATACAAAAGAAACGTCCCCAAGATTTTTCATCTCAAAATTCTTTGACAAAAAACTCTTGGTTTCGTGCAACATGCCTATATCATTAGTGGTAAGCAGTATGTCGTCAACATACAAAACCAGAAAAATATGCTTACTCCCACTGAACTTGTGATATACACAATCATCAACAATATTTATCTCAAAACCAAACGAGATAATCACTTAATGAAATTTGTAGTACCACTGACGGAAAGCTTGCTTGAGTCCATAGATAGATTACTTTAATTTGCAAACCATATTCTTCGAGTCTCCTGACACGAAGTTTTCTAGTTGCACCATATAGATCGTATCATCAATGTCTCCATTGAGAAACACTGTCTTAACATCCATCTAATGTAACTCAAGGTCAAAGTGTGCAACAAGTGCTATGACTGTCCTCAAAGAGTCTTTCGTTGAAACTGGAGAGAAAGTCTCTTTGAAGTCAATGCCTTCTTTTTGTGTAAAGCCTTTAGCTCCAAGACGAGCCTTATATCTTTCCACATTACCTTTCGAATCCCTTTTGGTTTTAAAACTTCATTTACAACCAACAGGCTTCGCACCTTCTGGTAATGGGACAAGATCCCAAACTTTATTGTCTTGCATAGACTTATACTCCTCATTCATGGCATCAATCCACTTTTGAGAATCAGAACCCTTCATGGCCTGATGGAAATTGATTGGATCATCTTCCATCATTCCATTATTTTCCTCATGTTCTTGGAGAAATACTATAAAATCAACCGAAATAGCATTTTTCCTTTCTCGAGTGGATCTCCTTAATGGTATTGGTTCTTGAGGTTGTTGAGTTTGTACTTCTGGAATGGTGGGAGGTTCTTCAACATTATCTTGCTGAGGTTCCGGATATACTTCTTGATCAATGACGGGTATAGAAACCTGTACATTGTCAAAGTAATAGTAGGAATCGAAATCGATCCTTCCTCAGTTTCTTCCTCAAAGACAATGTCTCTAACCTTATTTCTCTCCCCAAACTCAACATCCTCAAAAAATATTGCGTTTCCGTTTCAAAAATTGACTTGAGTTTGGGATTATAAAATTTGTAGCCCTTGATCGCTCGAATAACCAATAAAATAGCCGCTACAGTTTTGGAGTCCAATTTATTTTCATGTGGCCTATAAGGCCTAGCCTCAGTTGGACATCTCCAAATGTAGAAATGTTTTAGAACAGGTTTTCTGCTTGTCCAAAGCTCATAAGGTGTTTTAGCAAAGAGATTTAGTTAGTACTGCTCGAATATAAGTCGCAGTCTTTAATGCTTCTCCCGAGTGATTTTGGTAAAGTAGAATGACTAATCATACTCCTTAGCATGTCCTTAAGAGTCTTGTTTCGTCTTTCAGCTACACCATTCATGCTAGGTGATCCTGGCATGGTGTACTGTGGGACGATTCTACATTCTTCTAGGAATTTAGCAAATGGTCCTAGACGTTGTTCACCTGAACCGTCATATCTACTGTAGTACTCACCACCACGATCAGACCTAACGCTTTTAATCTTTTTGTTGAGTTGATTCTCAACTTCAGCTTTGAAAGCCTTTAACATGTCCAGTGACTCAGATTTTTCATGAATAAGATATAGATGCCTATAACGTGAGTAATCGTCTATGAATGATATAAAATATTGTTGACCATTCCAAGAAGCCGTAGGAAATGGTCCACAAATATCTGTCTGTATCAATTCTAAGACGTCCGAAGTTCTATTGGCACCTAACCTTTTTGTTTTGGTCTGTTTTCCCTTGATACAATCAATACAAACATCAAAGTCCGTAAAGTCTAAGGAATCCAAAATGTCATCAGACACAAGTCGTTCAGCTCTAGTTTTTGAGATGTGACCTAAGCGCTTGTGCCATAATTTTGTCGAATTTTCTTTATTTAATTTTCGTTTAGTACCACGTGATTCCACATGCAAGATTTCATTATATGACGCAATAGTATCAAGCAAATATAAGTTATAGTATGAACATAATGAACTAGTACCAACAATTTTTGAATTTAAAGAAAGACTAAACCGACAATTTTCAAAAGAACAATAATATTCAAATTTGTCCAATAAAGAAATAGAAACCAAATTCGCCTAAGTTAGCGGCAGACAACAAAAGTGTCTTTCAAATCCAAATAAAACCAGTTCCTAACAATAACCTAAAAGTGCCTATTGCTTAAACTTCATCGATTTTGTTGCCCACAAAGATGAATCTTTCAAAGATCATTTAGCTTTTGCATAACAGCAACCCCGCATAGAAACACTTATGTGAGTAGTAGCACCGAATCTAACCACCAAGTGTTTCTAGGTAATCAAGCTAAATTAACCTCATAATGAGATCAAATTAAGAAATGTACCTTTCTTTGCACGCAGACGTTATATTTGGTACAATCCTTCTTTAAATGTCCGAAGCTTCCGACAAAAGAAACAACCTCTTTATCTTTATGTGGTTTCTTCATGCTCGACCCTTAATGACTTCATATTCTGCTTTTCTTTTCTTGTCCTTATCTTTAGAGGTACTTGCCAAGTTAGTAATTTCGATTCGTCTGCTTCAACCTTTCCTCCTCTTGCACACAATATGAAATGAGCTCATTTAGAGTCCATTTCTCCTTTTGACAGCTTGTAATCGACCTTAAATTGATTGTAATGTGCGTGAAGCGATATTAATACTAAATGCACGAGCAAGTCGTCGACAAGTCGAGCTTTAGTGCCTTAAGTTTTGAAGCGGTATGAGACATCGCATGATGATGTACCCCTTATGTTCCCTTGTTTTTATACTTCATTGAAATCAAGCTTTGCGTAAGCGTGCTTATTTCAAACCTTTATCGGTTTTTGCAAAATGCTTTTCAATTAGAGCAAGGAATTCCTTGGCATCAGTTACCTCCTCGAGATCGCACCCTAAATACTTCTGGAATGCCGTGCTTAATGATCATTAGACTCATGCGATTTGAGCGTTCCCACTTCTCAAAGTTCCTCCTGTCATCATGTGAACTTGCATCCATAAGAGAAGCAGGTTTCTCAATCCTGAGAGCAAGGTCGAGATCCATGCATCCGAGAACAGTTAGAGCGTTCTCTTTCCAATCCTTGAAGTTTGACCTATTAAGCATGTAGATTGAATTGATATTTGCAGTTACTGTGGAAGTAGATGAATGAGCTGTATAGAGAAAAAGATAGAAATAGCTTACATTAGTACTTTATTATGCAAATAATAATTTCAAATATATTGGTAAGGCCCATCACAAGATACTTAGCACAACATCAATATTTAGTCTTTGGACAGAAACATTGACTCGTAAGTGGTACCTCGATGTAGCAATCAAACACTGACAATAAGACATGTCAATCAATAAAATTTTCTTTGGACCGATTTATTGATCACACGTTAAACCAAATAATCGTCATGCGTTTATCACCACAGGTGCATGTGAAATTCCAGCCAAATATTGACCTTCCTTTGGACTGATCAATATCCGCATGAACAACACACACACTAAACCTTCTAATATTCTAAGTTAATTAATTTCTACAAGAGAAGTTACTTTGGCAACATGTTGCTTCAATTAATTCACTTTGAAATATTATATTTCTCAAAAGAGTCCATCATACCAAAATTTGAACCTGAATTGACTGTTTTGCATATATTTAAAACTTTAGTATTTGAATTTTTGAAGTTCAAAGCTTTAGGATTAAGTAATCATTAAGTTGGAGGGTTAAATTGCAATTTAATTAAACTTAATTGGCCAATTATGAAAGATTTTAAGCTTGAAGGACTAAATTACAATTTACCAAAAACTTTAGTGGCCAATTAATTAAAATCTTGAACTTTAGGGACTGAATCATAAAGTTCAGAACTTCAAAAGCCCAACTTAAGTGATTACTAAAACTGCAGGGACTGATTTTATAAATTCAAAAGTCTAAAGGGCCAACTTAAATGATTTTTAAAACTTTAGAGTTTAAATTAATGAGAGAACAACCAGGAGGACCAGAGGATAAATAAACCAAAATTTCACAAATTGCAAACCAGCCCTTTCTAATTTCCGTAGGAGGTCCCTTGGCTAAAAAACACAACAGCTAGGGTTTGAAACCCCAGCCGCCGCCGCCAACGAAAAACCAGGAGATTCTGGCACGGAGATCGCCTCCTGCAGCGCCATCTCCGGCGCTGCGCTTTTGCCGCACGCAGCGTCGCAGGCAGCGACGCTGCCTCCTGCCCGCAACGCCATCTCCAACGCTGCGTGTCCCTTCCTTCGACGACGGAATCCATCAACCAAAAATTCTGCCTCAGTAAATCTTACTGCCATCAATCATATATACTTAAATTCATATGTATGTATATATCAAAGTTACTCGTGTGGTGTGGGTGAGTTGAATTAGAATATATTGTAGCCAAAGAACAATAATCGGTTGATGATACACCTCACCAACCTTCACATGTGAATCGGTAAACCACGGCCCACCAAACTGAACACTCTGAATGGTCCTCATTAGTCAATAAGGTTTTTCAACAATTGCGCGTTTATATGCATAATATATACGAATTGTTCGTGAATTTCTTCTCAATGGATTGAGAAATATACAGAGAGACCATGAATTTAAAATTTCAGAAAAAACGAATCATGTCCATATAGATATAAATATGATAATTCAACATGAAGGTGGCTCTGATACCACTTGTTAGATTTATTTACCGAATCCATATACACAGATGATTTCACATCTATAACTCAAGCACATCATGCTGTAATTATCAAGATCAAGATTGAAGCGGAAGCGTACCTGAATCCATGATTCTGTTTGATCGAACGAGGTTATGGCCTTCCAACTGATCCGTAGTTTTCTCCTTAGTGTCTCTTGCTGATGGGGATGCAAAGATTTATGAAAAACCACGCTCAATTGGAGACCATGACTGTGAGCAACAATCGTAGGGCGTTATTATGTTTCAATGTTGTTAAATTGGCCCCTCATCAATTTAAAACATTGTATCCGTCTCTACACTTTAATCTCATGACACTTAATATCCATTAGTCCAAAATAGTCTTTAGTGGATCACTTTATTGACTAAAACCTTAAGATAGCACTACACATTTTAATATATACATGTTTGACCCCACATGTCTAATTTTATCCAACAAAGATGATGTTCCTACCGGCCTTTTCAAAGGTAGATCTCATATATTGGACATAAATTTTGTTCTAAATTACCCTACATTAGTAGATTTTCGTACGTTAATTTTTGTGAAATTGCCATTTGGTTACTTTCGTACCCTCTAAGTTAAGTCTGGGATCCATAATAGATGCTAATGAAAATAACATAGACAACTCTTCTCAATATTTTTTAAATTTTGCCTCCATCACATATATAATATTATAAAAAATAGCAAAATCCTTATACCTATTAAAATTGTTCGCACTATAATAAAGATGATTGATAACTAGTAAAGTAATCAGATAATTTACGCCTGAACATGCATTTGTTGCGTCGAAAAAAACTTTTATATTTTTTTAACATGAGCGTATATTTCTCAGTCATATGTTTGCAAATTATATTCTGGGCTGTATGAGTGTCGGCTATTATTATATGCAATAATGCAATCTTTGTACCACTCACAAGATTCAAGCATGAGATATGTAAAATTCTACCTATGGACTATATCAGTGTAAAAAATATTTTTCTTGAAGTCCATTTTCAACACTTTGAGTAGCAAAAACTTGTGTTCTTGCTAATATAATTAATATCGTATCTAATTTTTTATAATTATACTTCTATTAATTTTAATCAATTTTTTACAATTAAATTAAAAACATGACATACACAACGAATGTAAAATAAAATACCATCAAATTCTGGATTGAAATGTTGAATTAATTTTTCAATTACTATATTGTTAGGGCCTGCATTGTCAAAAGTAAAACTACACATCTTCGTTTCACAATTAAATTCACGTAATGTAAACTCAATTATGAAGACAGTCAATTGTTCTAAATGTTACTATTCTTTTATGTACTATCCAATATTTATCAATGTAGTGAGCAGTTGCACGTATATATCCTTTTTGGTTATTACTGGTCTATAGTCTGAAGTGAAAGATATCGTTATAATTACTAATATCAGTTATAATAGCTTCTTTCTTTTTATTAAATAAAATAATAGTGTCTTTATTAATATTATTTTTAGCAACAGATACGTACCTTGGTTGGTGATATTTTTGGATAAAGTTCATGAAATGAGAATTTTCTACTATGCTCTCGTGAATATACCCAATTGTTTAGATTTAGAGTACTACTGGAGTCGGCTCCAGGAGATCCAAAATAGAGTTGTGCCTGATTTGATTCCAACCCTCCATGTTTGAACTGACATTTTTTGAAGTGTCAATTTAGATGGGTCGTGCGTATCCCCTTTTGCAACGTTAACTTCTCTTTACAGTGTTTACACTGTGTTTTGTGCTTAGGGACTCCGTCTATTAGTTTACTAGTGGGCACCAACTCAAAATGTTTACAGTACCTAAATCTTTGTTTTGTGGATTTTCGTTTAGTGCTAGAATCAATTGTATGTGTGTCGACATCTTCTTGAATGTCATACAAATCAATCGGATCAATGCTACCTCCAAACTTATCAAAAATATTGCGAAGAATTGAAATGTCATTAAGACCACTGAAATCATCATCACTTCGATTGTAGGCCATTTGGAACAAAATAATAAAGAGAATGGTAGAAGATGTAGTAGAAATGAAAAAAGGTAGTAGTAGAAGAAGTAGAAAATTAAAATTTAAAAGTATAGACTAATATTTAGATAATGAGATTTGAGATAAATAATTATAAACTAATGTTGAGAGATAATGAAATTTGAGAATTGTTGTTGA
This sequence comes from Forsythia suspensa, assembly GCA_023638005.1. NCBI lineage: Eukaryota > Viridiplantae > Streptophyta > Magnoliopsida > Lamiales > Oleaceae > Forsythia > Forsythia suspensa. Next base: position 12,894,230 of record CM042664.1, on the reverse strand, counting down.
ATTGAGTATGTAATAGATTAAGAGATTGAAGTGTGAAAAAATGAGTTTAGAAAAGGACATTTATAAGAAAAAAAATCTGAATTTTAAAGAAAAAAAAAACCGACATGCAACGGTCACAAAAATTGTGACCGTTGGACACGAGCCACGAATGGAGCGGCTTGTGGCTCGTGGCTCGTGGGCAAGACGAACCTGCTTGTTGGACCAGCCCACGAGTTGACTCGTCTTTTTGTTAAGCCGAAAGGACTCGGCCAGAACCCGTTATGGGTCGAGCCCACGAGCTGCTCGACCCATTTGCCACCCTTTTATGTAAGTACATAGACTTCGTGAGTCCTATGGGTTCCATCAACAATAAATACATTTCTCTAGCACTATGGCTCTGTACGCCTTGATTTACATTAGTACTTTGTAAGTACTTACATGCTTCGTAAGCCTTATAGGTTTCGTAAACCATAAGTGTATAAATTTACTTCACAGAATCTTATATTTTCAAATAATTTTAACATGGCATCAACAGTCCCAAATCGATCATATGTGTTGATGTATGCCTTGGTTTATCTCCAATAGTTGTCTTTTGAGTCAGTTCATGCACTAACAAATTGATAGCTTCCTTTGGTAGGCCAATGCTTGAAGATTGATTGCTTGAAAAGTTCCTCTAATGGAGTAAATAGGTTGGACATGTATTTCACACATGTTGAATTGGCATGGGCTCTCAGCGCGAGGCATGCTGAACTACTGGGCCTATTTTTGGTATGGGCTTCTTAATGTCCTTTATTGTGCTTACCCAACATATGTCCATTATTTTAATAGCTTGTTGTCTTGTGCACACATCTAGGACAGTTTAAAAAAGGCTTATTTGCACAAATGGTCCCTGACTTTTGCATTTACTGTAGGTTGAGGACCAATCGTTTCATTTTTTACAGTTTAGCCCCTATTTCAAATGTTTTTGACGGTAATGGTCCTTTTCATCAATTTCCGTCCAAATGTCTGTGAAATTTGATGGTGAAATTTTTTTTATTTAAAAATGGCTTATTTGCACAAATGGTCCCTGACTTTTGTAAATGAAAATTTGCAAACAAAAAGTCCATAATCTTTTAAAAGTGTTGAAAAGTCTCATAACATTCTAATCCCAACACATATGACCCCAAACCTTTTTGACAATTTTACCCCTAACTTAAATAAATTAAAAATAACTCATAAGCCTTTTCAAAAATACAAATAAGTCCTAAATCTTTTTATTTTTTTACAGATTTACACTTAAAATAATAAAAAGTGTGTCATCAAGTCCCAAAACTTTTAATTTTATTCACCAAAATGACATTTAAAATGTGTTTGATTAAAATAAGATTTTTTAGTAAAAGTTGTTGAAATGTGTAGTTGAAAAGTTGTGGGACCATAAAATGTGTGGTTAAAATTAATTGTTGACTTTGACTTTAGCTTTTTAGTAAAATAAAATTGAAAACAAACAGCTCTTAGAATCTCCATGATTTTGTCAGGTGGTCCATTAATTAATAAAAAAATTATACACATGATCAAAATTTGACTAATTTAAAATTTTAATTTATTTTTCATATCAATTAAAAAAAAAGTGGTGGTGGGTCGGAGAAATCCCCCATTTGTCATGGGAGGGAGGATTTTCTCCCTCGTTTTCGGCCGGCGCCACCGCCGAAAACCGTGGGGAGAAATCCTCTCCCATTTGCAACCACATTTCACGGGTGGGGTGTTTGAAGTGTGGGGTAGGGACTTGGGCAAAAAAAATTAGGCTACCCACCACCATTCGGGTTGGTTAGTTGTACCGGGCTAAATTGACTTAATTTTTATTTGATCAATTTTTATTGGACCAAATTTCAACCCAGAGACCTGCTATCCGGGCTGACCCATTTTGCCTCCTATAGTAATTGATATAAAAATAAATTAAAATTTTAAATTGGTCAAACTTTGATCATGAGTATAATAATTTTTTTGTTAATTAACGGACAATCGAACAAAATCAGTAGAGACTCTAAGAGCCCATTTGTTTTCAATTTTGATTTTGCTAAAAAACTAAAGTAAAAGAAAACAATTAATTTTAACCATACATTTTATGGTCCACAACATTTCAACCACACATTTCAACAACTTTTACTAAAAAATCTTATTTTAATCAAACACATTTTAAATGTCATTTTGGTGAACAAAATTAAAAGTTTTGGGACTTGATGACACACTTTTTATTATTTCAAGTGTAAATCTGTAAAAAAAATAAAAAAATTTAGGACTTATTTGTATTTTTGAAAAGGTTTATGAGTTATGTTTAGTTTATTTAAGTTAGGGGTAAAATTGTCAAAAAAGTTTGGGGTCATATGTGTTTGGATTAGAAGGTTATGGGACTTTTCAACACTTTCTAAAGGGTAAATAGCATAAAACGTCCCTACCTATTGAGGGTATTGTGGAAAACGTCCCTACCTTCAAATTTTTGGCATTTTTGCCCTTACCTATTGGGTTTCGTGCGCAAATCGTCCTTCGGCCCAAAAAACTCAATTAAAGAGCACGATTCGTATTGCTTAGTAAGGACAAAATAATCTACCCACTTTTATTATCTGAAGCTTCCCGTTTAAAACCGAGTATACGAAAAGGCGCAAGGAAGTTCGAACGTTCGACAACCTTTGCTCATCATCTTTCGCCGACGAATCGTACACTTTCCTACGCAGGCATTCTCGCGAACCGTCAGAAACATTATTGTGGTGAGTTCAAATCTCCTATTTTTGGTTTATTACATTTTCAATTTTGGGCTTTCTTGTGTGTGGTGGTGTTTGGGGCTTGGGGTTTGCATTGCGGTTGTGATAATGGAATTGTTTTCTTGTATGGGGTGACATTACAGAGACTACCAAAAGAAATGTTACCTCTAATTTGCGTGAAACTCAAGATGATCCACCCACTTATCGTAAGTTTTTATTTTTATTTGAATACCGTGATTTGTGTAAACTGATGTGTTGTTGTGTACAATGATTTGTGTTTATGAGTGCGTAGACGGAGTTGAAAATGTGTTTTTTGCACAGAAAACTGATTGGGTTTTTCATTTGCCAAATCTGTGTGTATACATGCGACAATACAGAATATTTCACACTTGAAGTGCATCATGGAGGCACATTTTACGATAAGCCAAACAATGTGGTATACGAAGGAGGAGTAGTGCTATTTTTGGATTTCATCCATCCTGCATGGTTCACAAGAGACAACTTAACGTTGTTTTTACGGGCCACCGGGTAGGGACGTGGTGTTGGATTTTATTATAGAATGCCGAGAATGAGTTGGGGGCAAGGGTTGAGGAGATTGGAGAGTGAAGATGATGTTAGGAAGATGCTTAGAGACAGGGGTGGGAGTAGGTGGTTGAGGTTTATATTGTAAGTGCAAGACAATCTCATGCACTACCACTAGTTCCAAATGAGGGTGTTCATGCCGCAGCTTGATGAACAAGTAACATGCGATCTCAAGCATTTGAAGGATGTTATACACCCGTTATAGAAGAACACAATGAGGGTGACCTCGAATCGGTGGGTTGACCAATTATTGAATGAGACTATTGAAGATTTGTGGTCCCAGATGAGGAGTCTATAGGATTACAACCCGCAACAAATGATGTCCGTGATGATGATGAAGTACAAAGTGGATGTTGGTGATGAAGAGGGTGTAGGGGTGGATCTTTGGTGTGGAAGAAGAAATAGCAGTTGAAGAGGGTGTAGGGGTGGAGGTGGTGTTGAAGAAGAAATAGCAGTTGAAGAGGGGGTACGCTATGAGTCGACTATGAAATGGAAGAAGAGAATGAAGGCACTCATCAACCAATGAATTTTGATTTCGAGTTTGGTACAACAGACGGGTTAGAAATGAGGGATTCGGACACCGAATATGGGGACCAATGAGTTAAAAGTGTTGAAAGTGATGATGGTGCGTACACAATACCCGTAAAGAGATCTAGAGTGGATGCTTTTAACCCACGCATGATTTGGAAGACCCAGATTCGTAATAGGTAAGTTATGAAAACATCCCTACCTTTACAAAATATCCGTGCAAATCATCCCTACCTTTTCCATATGTATGCGCACATAATCCCTACCTTTTCCATATGTATGCGAACATCATCCCTACCTTTTCCACATGTCTACATAAGTCATCCCTAACTATATATAATTTTGCGAAAAGCATCCCTAACTTAATTATGACATTTATGTGCACGTCCCTCTACTAAACTGACTCTGTCCTCTTTAAATTGTGTAGGTATGACATTTGAGTCCAAAGCTGTGCTTAAATCTGCTATAACTGCACACTCGGTGAAAAACAGTAGGGAGATTAAGTATAAGAAGGATGACGCTGATAGACTCAGAGCAATATGCAAGGGAGACTGTCCATGGGTTTTGTATGCGACTAAAGAACACAAGAAGACAAGTTTTGTAATCAAAACGTACACCAAAGATCATACTTGTGCTATGGTGTACAAGAACTTCAGAGTTAGCTCTACATTTTTGGCTGAGAAGTATTTATCCGATTGGAGATCTGAACCAAACATGGCAGTCAGCACATTCATGGAAAGGGTAAAAAGGGATGGCTTGGGTGACATCTCAAGTTGGCAAGTGTACAGAGCAAAAGAGAAGGCCCTAGAAAAGATTAGAGGGAGTGTTGTGGATCATTACAAAATATTGTGGGATTACTGTGAAGAGTTAAAGAGAACAAATGTTGGGACTACTGCTCTGGTTGAGGGGCATGCTGGGGAGTTCAAGAGGATTTACATATTCCTTGGACCACTGAAAGATGGTTTCCTTCAAGGTTGCCGCAGGTTATTGGTCTAGATGGATGTTTTCTTAAAAATGTAGTATGGCGGGCACCGTTAATCATTGCTGGGGTAGATGGGAACAATGGGATGTACCCACTTGCATATGCAAAGTGGTTGAGGTTGAAAATGGAGAGAATTGAGGTGGTTTTTGTCAATGTTGAAGGATGATTTGAACATGAATAACAGTACCACGGTTGGACCTTCATTTTCGACAAACAAAAAGGATTGGTCGTGCTCGAGTCATTATTCGAGCATCGTGAGCATAGAACTTGTGTGAGACATCTATACAACAATTTCTCTCGCAACACATAAGGGAATGGCGTTGAAGAACTGCTTTGGGATGCCGCAAGAGCTACGACGGTGACACATGTGGCTTGAACAAATGCAAAGGATGTTGGACATTGATCCGGCGTATGGATGGCTAGAATCTAAACTCGCTTCTCATTGGACAAAATCTCATTTCGTAGAGTGGACCAACCGCGATATGCTCCTTAACAACCTATGAGTCATTCAACAAAGACCATTATCAATGCAAGAGAGAAACCTATACCGACAATGCTAGAGGATATCGTGGATGTATTTGATGAAAAGAATTGTTGTAATGAAGGAGGCATGTGAGAAGTGGAAGGCGTGAAGTTGGTCCTCGAATCCAAAAGATTCTTGAGAAGAACAAATTGATCAAGGCGAGAATGGAGTGGGCGATTATTCGTGTAATCTAAAATTCCAAGTTAGACATAATGTGAGATGGCCTCCATGTCGTTGACCGAGAGCAAAGACTTGTACATGTCGTTCTTGGCGCTTAATCGGGATCCCTTGTTGCCATGTCATTGCATCCGTTGTTTCGAGGGATCAATGTCATAGATTACGTGGACGACATCTATAAGAAGGAGGCATACATGAGGACGATACGCCAACTATTTCCCCATAACGGGGCCCAAGTTGTGGCCTAATCCCGGCCTCAACTCTCTCACTCCAATTGTATACAAAAGGTCGGGCAGCCTAAAAAGTCCGTAAGAAAAGAGGCCAACGAAGAGGGGTCATCAAGCCAAGCAAAGAGTTCAAGACCCATCGCATCCGCGGCAGACAAAGAATACAAAGGGGAAAAAGTTCTAGGAAGACGAACCGGGCTGGTGATGACATGCACAAAGTGTGGTGAACGGGGTCACAACAAGAGGAGATGCAAAGGGGCTCCACCACCAGCGCCAAATTAGCATAGGAGAACTCTGAAATTTATTTTCTTGTCAGCCTAAACCTTTTGCACATTTGTCGCTTTTGAATATTTATGGGACATATTTTTGTTGTTTGTGTCGCCAATGATGTATGTTGACAATCACATTACTTTGGCAATGAATCATATTTTATGCTCGCTAAAGAACGAGATTTGATGATCATGGATTGGTGTTCGTAATAGTTAGGATTGCTGTTGGTTTACTGGTATAATGTTATCATAGAGGACGTTGACAATCGTTACACAATTAGATGAGGATGTTCACCACAATTAATAAAATAGGTAGGGACGTTTTTCACAATAATACATTAAAAATAGGGACATTTTATACAGGTTCATCCAAAAGGTATGGACATTACGCACAAATGTATACAAAGGTAGGGACGTTTTCCGCAACGTCAATTACAGAGCAAAATGAACGATTCACATCAGTACATCAATCCCACAACGTCAATTACAGAGCAAAATCTACACTGATGTTTACCCACATCACTACAATATTACAACATCATTCCTACATCAGTACCCACATCACTACAAGCCTAGAAAGAAAACCGAAAATCCAGCTCCAAACATAGCACATCCTCTTTTCTTTCTGCAAGAGGTGCAATTGTTGTTCACATTCATTTCTGGATCTAAGCAGTCCAGGTATTATATCTACAGATCTTGGACACATGGGTGGGTCACACCAGGAGAAATAGCCACAACCTCCATTTTGCTGCAAGAAACACCCATTTCGTAACAAAAAACGACTGCAACATATAATTGCAGATTCTTGAGCTCAAGCAAAATTACCCGACGACGCTGACATGTAAAGAAGCTGCTTTCGTGATTTGCTTGCGCCCACGAAGTCTTAAGCTCAATTTCGATTCCACATCCGCACCATCGATTCGCCATTATGTTTGACCGAAAATTTCTCTCTTCCTCTATCTTATACATGAATGTCCACAATTGTATGGACTTACAACAAGAAGAAGGGAAGCTTCAGATAATAAAAGTGGGTAGACTATTTTGCCCTTTACTAAGCAATACGAATCGTGTCTTTAATTGAGTTTTTTGGGTCAAGGACGATTTGCGCATAAAACCAAAGAGGTAAGGGCAAAATGCCAAAATTTGAAGGTAGGGACGTTTTCCACAATACCCTCAATAGGTAGGGACGCTTTGTGCTATTTACCCCTTTCTAAAAGATTAGGACTTTTGTCGCAAATTTTCTTTACAAAAGTCGTGGACCATTTGTGCAAATTAGCCATTTTTAAATAAAAATTTTCACCACAAATTTCACGTACATTTGACGGAAATTGATGAAAAGGACCATTGTCGCCAAAAATATTTGAAATAGGGGCTAAATTGCTAAAAATGAAACGATGGGTCCTCAACCCGCAGTAAGTGCAAAAGTCAGGGACCATTTGTGCAAATAAGCCTTAAAAAACTTATCCTTATTTTTTCTCTTAGGGTGTGTGTTTGATTACCACATTTCTATGGAAAATGTCACATCCATGAAAAATGTTGTCACATTTATGGATTTTCTTTTCCATATTTGGTTGTTTGATTGCACATAGAAAAGAAAATTGATTTTCAATGTACAATCACTTAAAGCACATTTTTTCTCACTTTCTTGAAAAATATTTTTTCACCTATATAGTAGAATTTATTTGTCACCTTAGATGAAAAATATTTTCATTTTCTACCATTTTCCATGCACATCAATCGAACACACCCTTACCGTTGTCCATTTCCCATTATATAGGAATTTGCTGCATACACGAAAAATGAGGATCTTACCCCTTATAAATATCCAATCCTTCCATTTTGCATTTTCCATGTTGGGATTTTTCTTGGTTGGCCAAAGAACATTCCTTGAAGGTAACTTCCTTAATTTTCTTGCTCTTCGGATTTGTTGGGTAGTTTCCCCAAGAGTATTCTAGAATGTCCCCTAGCAGTATATCACATTTCCAAATTGAAAATTGTTTTAGATCTTTTAGTGGGCTCTTGCCCTTTTTTCTATCAACGGATTTGTCGTGGAGTGGATGGAATCCCTCACTTCACGACGGTAACAAGTGAGTGGTCATCGCGAGGTGAAAAGTTTTACCTCCTAGTGACTTGCATAGCACAATTTGCAAACAAGATGTCACCCTAAAGTGAGGAAACTCACTTAAATTGTTGAACGTTTCAAATGTATTCTTAATTCGATTTTCAAAATTTTTCTATATTATAATACACATAAAAAGTCATATATACTAATTTGAAATCACAAAAATATATTTTGAACAACTATATATGTTGTTCAATATCGAACAATTTAGGTCACAGTTTGATAAAATTCACGAGTATAATTCACCTTTGGATATTCTAAACTCATTTTTAAATTGATTTCATTATGTGTTAACCATCAAAACACTTTTAAGAAATTCTAAATACCAATTTGTAGTCACAAAAATACATTTTGAACGACTAAATTGGATGTTGATTGTCGATTCGCAAATATTTCATCGAAATTATACAATATTCAAGCGTAAAACCAATTGTTGAACGTCTGAAACGTATTTTTAATCCGATTTTCAAAGTTTTTCTATATTATTATACACATAAGAAGCAATATATACTAATTTAGAATCACAAAAATAAATAGGACAACTATATAGGTTGTTCAATGTCGAACAATTTAGGTCATAATTTGAGAAAATTCACAAGTATAATTCACCTTTGGATATTCTAAACACATTTTTAGATTGATTTCATTATGTATTAACCATCATAACTCTTTTAAGAAACTCTAAATACCAATTTGTAGTCACAAAAATACATGTTGAACGACCGTATTAGATGTTTAATTTCAAATCGCAAACTTTTTTTTATCGAACTTGTACAATATTCAAGCGTAAAACCAATTGTTGAACGTCCAAACGTATTTTTAATTCGATTTCCAAAGTTTTTCTACATTATAATCCACATAACAAGTCATATATACTAATTTAGAATCATTAAAATATATTTTGAACAACTATATAGGTTGTTCAATGTCAAATAATTTTGGTCATAATTTGAAAAATTCACTTAGTATAATTCACCTTGGATATTCTAAACGTATTTTTAGATTGATTTCATTATGTATTAACCATCATAACTTTTTAAAAACTCTAAATACCAATTTGTAGTCACAAAAACACATGTTGAACGCACTATATTGATGTTTAATGTCTAATCGCAGACTTTTTTATCGAATTGTACAATATTCAAGCGTAAAACCAATTGTTGAACGTCCGAAACGTATTTTTAATTCGATTTCCAAGTTTTTATATATTATAATACACACAACAAGCCATATATACTAATTTGGAATCACAAAAATACATTTTGAACAACCATATAGGTTGTTCAATATCAAACAATTTAGGTCATACTTTGAAAAAATTTACGAGTATAATCCACATTTGGATGTTCAAAACGCATTTTTAGATTGATTTCATTATGTATTAACCATCATAACTCTTTTAAGAAACTCTAAATACCAATTTATAGTCACAAAAACACATGTTGAACGATCGTATTGGATGTTTAATTTCGAATCGTAGACTTTCTTATCGAAATTGTATAATATTCAAACGTAAAACCAATTGTTGAACGTCTGAAACGTATTTTTAATTTGATTTCTAAAATTTTTCTGTACTATAATACACACAACAAGCCATATATACTAATTTGGAATCACAAAAATACATTTTGAACAACCATATAGGTTGTTCAATGTTGAACAATTTATGTCATACATTAAGAAAATTTACTAGTATAATTCACTTTTGGATGTTCAAAACGCATTTTAGATTGATTTCATTATGTATTAACCATCAAAACACTTTTAGAAAACTCTAAATACCTATTTGGCGTAAGAAAACATATTTTGAACGCACCATATAGAATGTTCAATGTCGAATTGCAAACCGCTTTTTTCAAAATCGCATAATATTCAAGCGTAAAACCCACTATTTAACGTCCAAACGTATTTTCAATTTGATTTACAAATTTTTTCTATATCATAATACACATAAAAATCCATATAAACTAATTTTGAATCACAAAAATACATTTTGAACAACCATATAAGTTGTTCAATGTCGAACCATTTAGGTCGTACTTTGAGAAAATTCACGAGTATAATTTACCTTTGGATATTCTAAACACATTTTTAGATTGATTTCATAATGTATTAACCATCAAAACGCTTTTAAGAAACTCTAAATACCAATTTGTAGTCACAAAAATACATTTTGAACGACCGCATTGGATGTTTAATGTCGAATCGCAAATTTTTTATTGAAATTGTACAATATTCAAGCGTAAAACCAATTGTTGAATGTCCGACACATATTTTTCATTCGATTTCCAAAGTTTTTCTATATTATTATACACATAACAAGCCATATATACTAATTTAGAATCACAAAAATATATTTTGAACAACTATATAGGTTGTTCAATGTCGAACAATTTAGGTCATAAGTTGAGAAAATTCACGAGTATAATTGACCTTCGGATATTCTAAACCCATTTTAAGATTGATTTCATTATTTATTAACCATCGTAACTCTTTTAAGAAACTCTAAATATCAATTTGTAGTCACAAAAACACACGTTGAACGACCGTATTGGATGTTCAATGTCGAATCGCAGATTTTTTTTTTTTTTTTTTTATCAAAATTGTACAATATTCAAGCGTAAAACCAATTGTTAAACGTCCGAAACGTATTTTTAATTCGATTTCCAAAGTTTTTATAGATTTGATTATATTTTGCAAATGCATCCATGAAGCTAAGCCAATCACATCTAGATATGGAATCACCAATAAATCAATTCGCACCAGAGAGAATGGGTCTTTTGTACAAGCTTTATTTAGATCTATGCACATTCTCCATGATAAATTAGATTTCGGGACCAAGATCACGTTTGCAAGCCACTCAGAAAATCAGACTTTTCGAATATTACCAGCTTTTATTAGTTTCTCTACTTCTTGTTCGACGAAATTGGACATATTTGTTCCCATGACTCTTTTCTTTGACTATCTTCTTGTCATGATCTACATATAGATGGTGCCATGTGATGGTTAGGTCAATCCACATCATATCTACATTCTATTTTCGATGAGGAATATACGCATTCATACATTTCGCTCTCTAGGGCTCCTCCAATACTGGTGTTTTTAGACCCATCTATGTACCATAACACTAGTATTTTAAGCACTTCTTCATTTCCCATCTAAAAGCGCAGTTCACGATCTCTCTTCTTACTTTGGGGTGTGGGAGTATTCTTGTCTTCTGAGATTTTTTTCAAGTGCCAAACTTCTCCATACATCAGTTACAAAGCACGTCCAGGCTACTGCCTAGTCAACTTTGACCTTTCCTAATCTTTTCGTTGTAGGAAATACCACATTTAGATGGAGGGTGAAAGTGACTGCTTGGAACTAATTTAGGCCCGGCCTTCCAAGAATAGTGTTGTAGGGTAAAGGTGCCTGTACCACTAGAAAACTCACCATATTTTTTTTTTCCTCCAGGGTTCTTTTTCCAGAGATACGGTAATTCCACTACTCCCTAGCTCTTATCACATCAGTGCCAAATCCCATTAAATCAGTGTTCATCCTCTGTAAACAATTTGGGTCTAGTCCAAGTTTCTCGTATGCCAATTGGATAATATATCTGCAAAGCTTCCATTGTCCACTAATGTAACACCGTATGTCCATTTACATTATTATTATAGTCTATATAAATACTGCCTTAACAATACAATCAATTTTAATTAATAAATTTATTCTATTTTGACTGACCATGTTTTTGCAGTGGAATATACCAGGGACGCCCTAGACGATTAACGTGCCACTTAATTTAATGTAAATATGTATACAATTTAATTAAATTGGAACAAATTATATAACATAAATATTTGCTTGCCTGCTTTTAAATTTATAACTTGCCATTTTAATGTAAATTGAACTTAGACTTGTCCTTGAAAAATATTCATATTTTATATTAAGTAAGCTTAAATTTTTCCCTTTATAATGGGGCCATATAATTTGAACTCAAAACTTTTTTTCTAATTCCACTTATTCAATTACAAAGAAATAAAAACCTATATCTTATTCCCGTGAACCCAAGAATCCAAATTTCCTCAGTTCACTTTTTCATCCTCTCGGATTTTAAGGTATTAGAATGATTTCTTTTATTATATTACTTAATTGTTGGGTTCATGATAAGGCTAATTGTTTTTTTATTGAAATTTGGAATTGTTTGGTTCATATGTATACACGTATGAATAATTATATATATACCCCCTCTCCCCCCACTCCCCTCCCCCCCAACACACACACACACATATATATATATATATATACACTAATTTTTGATTCGTGCGTTGCACGTAAGTTGTACTAGGGTGAACACAGCTTTGGTTTGAACAGCTTTATGATAAATTTTCAACCCAAACCACTTAAAGTTAGCTTTGAAATTTTTCTAAACCAAATCAAACCAAACCACTTTTTTCGGGTTTGGTTCGATTTAAAATCACGGTTTAGCAAATAAATAAAAAAAAATATCGAACAAGTTAAATCATAAATATTAGTCTACAATATCATAATAAAACATAAATATTAGTATTAATAAAAGACAAAAAAGTATTAGCATAAAGATAAGAATATAGCAAATATATTCATTAATTATAATTAAATGATATAATGCTAGTAATAAAAGAAAATGAATAAAAATATCAAATACGATAATACATGCTATAGCTTTCTCTAAATTATCTAATGCCTCTACTTTATTCAAACATTGACGAATCACTACAGATTCCTTGTTACTATGCAACCAATTTTAGTGCAAATCACCGTGATCAACCATCTTTGCACTCAACGAACTCCTAAAGAAATCAAGAATCGACCACTAATAGAAAAGAAGAAATTGTTGGTGTTTGAATTATTATTTTCGCCTTGAGCTTCTCTAATAAGTCTAGCTTTTAAAATTGAAGGAATGAGTTTGGAAATACCCAAAAGAGTTTGTAAAGGACTTGGGCTACTAGTAGCATTTTTTTGATAGAGCTAATGATGAAATCACAATTTCTTTATAACATCTACAAACCGCAGTAAAATAAACTAAATCGACATAAAGAAAATAGAGAATTTTCCGAATTACGATCAAATTACTCCTTAAAACCCATAGGAAGTTTACTAAAAGAAAATTAGAGTATAGTGCTTGTTTAGGCGAAAGCAAATCAAGAGTTTCGGGAGCGACGGTTGAGATCGAGAAAAAATTGTAGAGAGAGAAACGATAATATGAATAATTGATGGATTTTAATTGAGTTGGGTATTTAGTTTAATTGGGTTGAATTTAATATGGATAATGGATTGATTTATTTTTAATTGAGTTGAATAAAATTAAAATTAATTAATTTTTTATTTTTTATTTTTTTATTTTGTTTATTTTAAACGGTTTGGCGGTTTGAAACGGTTTGAAAAATTGAAACCTAAACCAAACCAATTCGAAACGGTTTGGTTTGGTTCAAAACCAAAACGTTGACGGATCCACGTGGACCCAAACTAACGATTTTGAAAAGGCGGTTTCGGTTTGGTTTTATGGTTTGGTACGTAGGCATTGTTTGAATATATATAGATAAAAAAATTTAGTATAAAAAATATTAAATGTAGAATACATAAATAATGAATATGAAAACATATTTTGAACATATTTGTATAATATATATTTTAATTGACAATCTACATTTGAATCCTATTAACATGAAGCAATGTTACTTGTCGGGTTTTAAATTGGACAAAGTGAAAAAAAATTTATATATATATAGATCCGTTTATGTAGATTATAACTAGTTTATTTGACCAAAATAGTTTATTCGATCAATTTTGGTCAAAAATGTCATGCTACAAGGCAAAAAATTTGGTCAAATAAACCATTCTGGTCAAATAAACTAGTTTATAATCCACACCAAACAGGCCCATAATCTAGTTGAACATATCATTTAATACAATTAATTAAGTGAAATATTAAAATTCTATTAAGAAAAGCAGAATGAAAGATTTGCACGTAGGCATTGCTTGAATATATATGTATAAAACATTTTAGTATAAAAAATATTAAATGTATAATACGTAAATAATAAATATAAAAAACATATTTTTGAACATACCATTTAATACAATTAATTTAGTAAAATGTTGAAATTCTATTAAGAAAAGCATAACCAAATAAACACATAATTCAGATAAAAAATTTAGTAACTCGCATAAATAAAAATTAAATAACTAAGATTTGTAAACTATATTTGAATGTTGGTAAAGTGATCATTTTTATATTTTTATTCAATTGCACCATTTCAAGAATTTAAATAGGACCAAACCCTCCTTCTTCAAACTCGGCTCCAAGTTTTTCAACTTTTTAATAATGACACAAAAGTCAAATATTAAAGAATTGTGTACAATTTGCTTATAACATTAAATAAAAAAAGATTGGTGAAAATTGAATGAAAATCTGGACTTAATATGTGAATAGTAAAAGAAAGAAAATAATAGCATTTTTTTAGATTAATCTATAATATTATAAGATAAAAAAAAAAAAAGATTAGTACAAATTGAATGAATAGGTGTAAAAGGAAAATAAATATGGAAAAAAAAATTTTAAAAAAAATTTGTGATTGGCACACACCACAATAATTTGGTCGCTCTCACTTATCTATGTAATGTAATTCACCGAAAATAAAAAATGAAAATGAAAAGGGTGGGGTGGGATGGATTTTTGGGGAAGATGAAGTTATTTTGTACTTTTTAAAAGTTGTAGGACTTTATTTACAATATTATTTTATTTTGTTGTTATTAGTTTTTATTTATTTTTAGTTAAAAAGGAGGACAAAACAAAATTTGCAACAAAATTCAAAGGCCGGAGATGGCCAATGCTAAACAAAAGGTTAGGATAAATTTGTTATAAATTGAAAAGGTTGTGGACCAAAAGTGCAAATTAAAAAAAAAAAAAAAAACTAAAAGTCCACACAACTAAAAAAAAAAAAAATAATAAAAATTAAAATTCAAAAGACTTTGTCAAGCAAAACTTTAATAAAAAAAATAAAAATAAAATAAAATTAAAGACTTTGTCGAGTAACTCGACAAAGTAAAAAATAAAATAAAATAAAAATTAAAACACTTTGTCGAGTAACCACGACAAAGTCAAAAAAAAAAAAAAAGTCAACTTGACAAAGTAAAAAAAAAAAAAAATTCGTAAGATTTTGTCGAGTAATCGGACAAAGTTATTAAAAAAAATTCAATCAAAAGACTAACTCGACAAAGTTTTGATTTTATTTTTATTTTTTCATTGTAACTCGACAAATTGGTGTCGAAAGTTACTCGACAAAGATTTAATTTTTTTTTTTTTGTAACTCGACAAAATCTTAATTTTTTTTTTAACAATAAAATAAAATAAAATAAAAATCAAATGGCCAAAATAAGGACAGTGTTACTAAAATTTTCTTCACTTGGTCATGGAGTAACAAATATTCTTTTGACATAGAAAACGATCACCGAAATATATGAAATTTTCAAGGAACATTGAATACTCATGTAGCTACCACATATCAAAATTTGATAGTCCGACGGCATGTTTCGGCTTACTAAAATGCTAACCGAAACATCCTAGGCAGTTTCTCATATTCATGCGGTCGCAGTTTACAAAATTGTCCATAAGTTGAGTTATATAACATGAAATTATATGAAACCAAATCCAATAGTTAGGTAACCCATAGGGCTATCGTCTCCAACTGGAATTATATAAAAATACTTAATATATAAAGTGCAACAGATTTTTGAGTTGGACAAAAGAAACTGCAACTTAGAGAAACATGAAGTTTAGCAAAACCTTTCAAGTTCACATCATTAACGTGTAATCAAAACATGGGAATTCACTAAAACTACCAAAAACCAAGGTCCACAAAAGTTTAAGAAGATATTTAAACTATTTAAAGTTTTTAATTGGTTTGTAATAGCGATTTCGCACGCCGACAACAGTGAATCCGAAAAAACCGCTTAGGAAGTTTCGTGAGCATTTTAGTATGTTAGATAGTTCGGTGATCGTTTATGTCAAAGAATTTTTGTTATTCCATGACCAGTGAAGAAAACTTTCAAAATAAGGGCAAGTGTTACTAATATTTCTTCATCCGATCATGGAGTAACAAAATTTCTTTGACATAGAAAACGATCACCCAAAAATATGAAATTTTCGTAGGAACATAGAATACTCATTTAGCTACCACATATAAAAATTTTATAGTCCGACAAAGATGTTTCGCTTACTAAAATGCTCACCCAAACATCCTAGGCGCTTTCGGATTCATGCGGTCGCAGCTTACAAAATTGTCCATAACTTGATATATATAACATGAAATTATGTGAAACCAAAGCTAATGCTTAGGGAACCCATAGGGCTATCGCTCCAACTAGAATTATGTAAAATACTTAATATATAAGGTGCAGCAGATTTTTGAGTTAGACAATGTAAACTCGCAATTTTAGAGAAACATGAAGTTTAGCAAAACCTTTCAAGTTCACAACATTAACGTGATAACCAAAACATGAGAATCCACCAAAACTACCACAAAACCAAGGTGTACAAAAGTTTAAGAAGATAGTTACACTACTTAAAGTTTTTGATTGGTTATAATAGCGATTATGGCACGCCGACACGATGAATCAAAAACCGCTTAAGAGGTTTCAAGGAGCATTTTAGTATGCCTAAACATGCCGCCGGACTACCAATTTTTATATATGGTAGCTAAATGAGTATTCTATGTCCCCCGAAAATTTCGATTTTTTGGTGATCGTTTTTATGTCAAAGAAATTTTGTTACTCCATGACTAGGAGCTCCAAAGATAAAGGTACATGAATGTACCATTTCATCCCCATCAAAATGTTTTTGTAACTAATTTTGTTACTCTATGACCGAGTTCGTGAAATGTTTTTTTGTCAAGTTACTCGATAAAATAATTTTTTTTTGTTTTCAATTTGGGCTTTTGGTCCAGACTTTTTAAATTTGTAACTAATTTACCCGCAATTTTTATTTTTTTGGACATTTAAATTGTGTTCAAAGCCAAATTTGACCATTTTTTTTTCCTTTTTTGGGGAGTTCTTTTTTAGAGTTAAGAAATGAATTTTTTTTTTTTTGAGTTTTTGTCTAGTTACTCGACAAAATTGTGAATAGTTAAATAAACATTTGGTTTCAAAAAATGTAATATAAAATGTTGTCGAGTTGCTCGACAAAATAAAACAAAAAATCAAATGTTATCGGCTCAACAAACATAAAAAAGAAATAAAAATCCCAATGAAAATGTGTTTGTGTTTAGATGATTCCAAAAATAATAGTATCTAGGCAATGTGAAACTACTCGACAAAAAAAAAATGAAAAAATAGACAAACCAAAGCCAAGGGACTAATAAAATAAATGAGATAAATTTGGATTTGGGACTTAAAAATAAAAAAATCCATACAATTCGTAAAATGCGGATAGTACAAAACAAATGTTAAGATTTGGACAAAAAGTCATAAATGCGGCTATTACAAAAATGGTGACATTTGGACAAAACCAAGAATAGTAAAATACCAAAACTACGCCGTGTTGGTTGAAAGGTGAATAGTAGATGTGTGATAGACACTTATATTATAGTAAGGATATATATATATATATATATATATATATATATATATATATATATATATTGCCGTCATAATATTTACTTTGCTTTATTTATTTTAAAATCCCATAAGTTATAGGTTGAAAGTAGGTATAATGTTTCATCTCTTTTCGTGTTCTTAAAAGACATTATGTTGATATATATGTGAAATTTTAATAAAAGGGTATGTACTCTTTATCAACGAATTTTATTTGAATCAATTTTGTTTACAAATCATGTTTGACACATACATTTGTTGTCTTTTGTCCCCATTAAAATATACATTAATAAGCATAGTAAAGACAATTATTATATTTAGTGATTCAACAAAGTAGGATTATATAAGTTGGAGTTGTTTTCTTTTGACAGAAAGGCGGCTGTTAAATTTTATAAGATTCTTGGCACTTTATATTTATATTTTGGTCCTAATAAATTAATAAATAAATTTATCTTAATAGAATAATAGTTTATTTCAAGAAATGAATATTGTTTGAATTTTAAATAATCGGTAATGGCCTAGGATTTTTGGCACGTTGACTTTCTGGGTAGCTCGGGACATCTCCATTTGCAACTTAAAACGTGAAAAAGATCCAAGGTAAGTAAACTCTCATAGTATTCATTTGTATATCGCAATGCTAATTGTCTAAATGTGTTATATAAATTACTATTATCCTAATATGTCATTTTGTTATCGGCTTATATGTCATTAATATTCATGTGATATATTCTTGTATGTGTAATTATGTTATTGCATTCATATGCATGTATGAAGCAAAGTTTTAAATAGTAATACTATAAAGTATATTTTATTCAAAAATGATATGTATCTCAAATTTTATAAATGAATTGGTGTTTTCCTATGCCATGAAAGGTGTGAGTAGAAAATGGGCGAGGGGACCGCGCATCCGATTTAAGGATAATGTTGAATGATTAATGCTAATCGCCTCGCGGTAGTAATGGAAGGATAATGTTGAATGATTAATGCTAATCGCTTCATGCAGTACTACCGTAGATTGAACGGGCTCCAAATAATAATGGCCCACCGTGATTCGATTGGCTAGGCAATACACAAAAGTGAGCTCACAATATTAAATGTTTTAAAGAAACAATAAAGAAAGAAAAGGGAATACACATTCGATGAATTATTTTTAAAGTAAAGCATATCATAAGCATGCATCATGTGCATGAGGTTTACTTATTGGACGTTAACTCATCCCATATTCTCCACTTTTCGATGATGAGAGCTAGATGATTCGAGACGACTCGTTTGGGACAAGCTCTGACTCAAGATTATTTAAATCCATGTTTTATTTTGTTATTGTTTCATAAATAAGATTCCTTAGGCCAATTGGTGTTATTAAAATACTATTCTTTTACTTATTTTAAATTAGTTAAACTATGAAATTTTTACAATTATTGAGTTCATTCAATAAAGAATTTGGGCATAACATTTATTATGCAAATTATTGTTTTTAATTAATACTATTGAAAGCCTTTGACATTTGTTTCAGATTTCCAAATAAAATAAAATAGAATGAATATTTTATCTACTTTTTCGCATTTATATCTTGTCGCTTAATGATAATTAAAGGATAACATTTGTAAGTCTAGAGTATCCGACTTGAGGTGTTACAAGATTGGTATTAGAGTTAAGAGTTTTAAAATCGATTATGTAGACTTAAAAAAAAAAAAAGGTGTAGTAATCGAGTCACGCCAGAGTTCTTTTGCATCATCCGTAATGTTGAGTTTTATCTCTTAAATTGCAAAATGCTTATTTGATGCATAAATTTGTAATTGCAATATAGTATTAATGAAATTTCATTGAAAACTATAATAATATTAAATAAATAATAAATAAGTATTTGTATTCCAAAGATGGTCCCCGCCACTGCTCTCAAGCTCGTGAAGAAACATCTTAAGCTCGCCCAGAGGAGTCAGCAACAACATGTGTACCCCAATGACAATGGAGGCTTTTATGCAAGCATTGGCTATATTTGGGCAAAACAATCGACCCATGAGGAATGACCAAACCCAAGAACAAGGAAAATATCGTAGTTTAAGAAGTTATTCCACCATCATTTGCCGGCACCACTCATCCTCTAGAAGTCGAAAAATGGTTAATCGAAATTCAAAAGGCATTTTCGGTTATGAACCGCATGTAACAAGAAAAAGTTACATTTGCCGCTTACATGTTGCAAGGAAGTGCTTATGATTGGTGGTTGATGGTTCAACTCCAACATGAGAAGGATTCTAGACCATTCACTTGGAAGATGTTCACGAGTCCTTCAACAACAAGTATTTTCCAAAGAGCATACGCCAACACAAAGAAAGAGAGTTCATTAAGTTAGAGCATGGGAGCCGTAACAGCCATCGAATATGAGGTTGAATTTGCTTGTCTCGAAAAGTTTTCCCTGCACTGTAGCAACAGTAAAAAGAAGAGCAAGGCGCTGAGGAGGGACTTAGGTCTCAGATAAAGCAAGCAAAGGATACCATTCGAATTAACGACTTATAGAGAAGTGGTTAGTAAGTCGCTTTTGGTGGAAAGAGCTCAACTCTTAGATAAAGAGGTGAATAAGGCCCAGCCAAGCAGTCACAAATTCAATGGTGGAAATTATAGAGCACAGTTTTGGAAGAATAATGGCCAAAAAAGAAAAAACGACCAAGGCAACAACAAGAGCCATTACCAAAACAAGCAGCTGAGGAAGACTTGCTTGAAGTGTGGCAAGGAACATCTTGGCGAATGTCTTATTGGTACGGGTGTGTGTTTTAGATGTTGAAAGCCTGGTCACTTCGCAAATGATTGCAAGAAAATGTCTTTTGGCAGTAGCAACAATGAGCAAAAGAAAACTCAAGCACGAGTTTTTACAATGTCTAAGAAAGAGTATGAAGAGGCCTCAATTGTAGTGACATGCACTATGTATGTATGTAATGTACCTACCAATATCTTGATTGATTCTGGGGCTACTCATTCATTTCTTAGTCCATCTTTTGCTGAGAAATTGAAGAAACCACTTACGCAAACGGATACACGGTTTAGTGTGTCCACACCTTCTGGAGCTATAATGAATTTAAATTATGTTTTATGTGATTGTTTAATAATAGTAGATGGGAAAGAACTGCTAGCAGATCTTATAGTGCTGGATGTCTAGGACTTTGATATCATATTAGGGATGGACCGGATATCAAAGTATTATACTACGATTGACTTTATAAGAAAGAAGTGGTGTTCGAGCCTCCAAATATGCCTAGCTTTTGCTTTTCGAGAGCAAAGGCAAAGTCCTCTATTCCTATAATCACGCCTATGAAGACTCGCCAATTGTTGAACAAAGGTTGTGTAGCTTATCTAGCTTCAATAATGGAGGAATCAAGACGGACCTTTCCATTGATCAAGTCCCAGCCGTTCAACAATATCCGATGTATTCCTAGATGATCTCACCGGTTTTCCACCAAAAGAGAGATTGATTTTGTCATCGATTTATCGCTCGAATAGCTCCAATATCAAAGACACCATATCTCATGGCCCCCGCCGAACTCAAGGAAATCAAGGACCAACTCCAAGATCTTTTAGATAAAGGATATATCGCATCAAGTTTCTCTTCACGGGTGCTCCAATTGCTTTGTAAAGAAGAAAGATGGCTCATGAGGATGTATGGACTATCGAGAGTCGAACAAGGTGACAATAAAGAACAAGTATCGCTACCAAGAATTGAGGACTTATTTGACCAACCCAAGGTGCTAGTTATTTTTCCAAAATTGATCGGCGGTCCGGATATCATCAACTAAGAATCGTAGAAGAAGACATTTCAAAATTGCCTTTTCGCACTAGATATGGGCATTATGAGTTTCTAGTAATACCTTTTGGTTTGACAAACGCTTCAAAGAAGTTTCATGGATTTGATGAATCGAGTTTTCAAAGAATACTTATATCGCTTTATCATAGTTTTCATTGATGACATTTTGGTCTACTCACGATCTAAACAAGAACATGAGTGACATCTGCGATTAGTGCTTGAGATACTTCGAGACAACAAGCTCTTTGCTAAATTTAAGAAGTGCAAGTTCTGGCTAGATAGGGTACCATTCTTGGGACATATCGTATCAAAGGAAGGGATTACAGTGGACCCTAGCAAGGTTGAGGCTGTCCGAAACTGGCCGACACCATCAAACGTTGGGGAAGTTCGTAGTTTCCTTGGGTTAGTCGGTTATTATCGGGGTTTGTCGAGGATTTTTCAAAATTGCCTCAAAGATTAACCCGCTTAACCAAGAAGAACGAAAGTTCCAATGGATCCTGCATCGCGAACAAAGTTTCCAAGAGTTAAAGAAACGCTTAACTTTAGCGCCTATCCTAATGATTCCACAAGATAATGGCGGTATGTCATTTACAGCTGATGCTTCAAAAAGGGCTTGGGCCGTGTTCTTATGCAACATGGTAAGGTAATTGCTTATGCTTCAAGACAGCTTGAAAGATCATGAAAGAACTATCCAACTCATGATCTCGAAGTTGGCAAACCGTAGTCTTCACATTGAAAATTTGGAGACATTATCTATATGGGGCTAAATGCGAGACCTATAATCGATCATAAAAGCCTAAAGTACTTTTTTCACCGTAAGGAGTTAAACATGAGACAACGCCGATGGTTGGAACTTGTAAAAGACTATGATCAGGTGATCAACTACCACCCGTGCAAGACTAATGTTGTGGCAGATGCTAAGTAGAAAGACTCATGGATCAATAGCTACATTGCGTGCCATTCGTAAACCATTGTTGGTAGAAATTCAAAAGTTCGAGTTGGAGATTGTACCTTGAGATAATTCGGCTATTTTGCTAATATGACCATCAAACCAACCCTACTCGAAAGGATTAAAGCTTTGCAATATGAAGATCCTAGGATATTGAAAATTCGGGTCCGGGTTGTCGGCGGAAAGCGATCGATTTTATTATCACTATTGATGGTACACTTCGATATGGCAAGAGGGTTTGTGGTTTCAGATGATGAAGAGTTGAAACGAGAAATCATGAGAGAAGCTCATAATATTCCTTACTCGATTCACCCCGAAGCACGTAAGATGTTTCGAGATTGAGAGAACATTTTTGGTGGATTGAAACGAGCCGGATATAGCAAAGATATGTTCAACACCGCCTCACTTGTCAACAAGTTAAGGCCGAGCATCAACGACCTTTGGGCCTCTTGCAACCACTTATGATATCGTAATGGAAATGAGAAAGAGTTGGTATGGACTTCGTTGTTGGCCCCGCCTAAGACCAAGAAGGGATGTAATTCTATTTGGGTAATTGTAGACCATTTTACTAAGTCTCGCACACTTCTTATCACCAAGACTACTTATAATACGGAACGATATGTCAACTATATATGATGTAGATAGTCGACCGCATGGAGTCCCATTATCCATTGTATCTCGACCGTGATCCTAAGTTCACTTCTTCTTTTTTGGAAGAGCCTACACAAAGCTATAGGCACACAATTAAGGTTTAGTATGGTATTCCACCCGCAAATGTATGGACAAATGTAAAGAACAATTCAAATTTTTGAAGACATGTTTGTAGCTTGTATTATTGACTTTCAAGGCACTTGGGATGAGTATCTTCCATTAGTTGAGTTTGCCTACACAACAACTTCCAATCTACAATTGGTATGACACCCATGAGGTATTGTATGGAAGGAAATGTCGATCACTGCTCATTGGGACGATGTTGGAGAAAGGAAGTTTTGGGCCCAAAGATTGTCCAACAAACAAATTGAGGTTGTCGAGAAAATTCAAAATGGATGAAGATTGTTCAAAGTAGATAGAAAAGCTATGCGTATAAAAAGAAGAAAACCTTTAGAATTTGATGTCGGTGACATGGTCTTTTGTGAGTGGTACCTATGAAGGTGTAATGAGATTTGGGATGAAAGGAAAGTTGAGTCCTCGCTTTGTGGGACCCTTTGAAATTCGGAAAGAGTAGGTGAATTGGCTTATCTAATCGATTACCGCCAAATTTTATCGTGGGTGCACAACTTATTTCATATTTCTATGTCGAGAAAATATATTTCAAACACCTCTCACATCCTAACCTATGAGTCGTTGGATCTCCACAAGGATTTTACTTATGAAGATATGCCAAGAAGATCTTAGAGAGTAGACAAAGAACTTAGAAGGAAGACGATAAGGCTAGTCAAAGTACTTTGGAAGAACCATGCTGTGGAAGCGGCGACATGGGAGCGCGAAGTTGAGGTACGCGCGAAGTACCCCCACCCATTTGATAAGTTTTAATTTCGAGGACAAAATTTATTTTTAGGGGGTAAGAAATTGTAACACCGCATGTCCATTTACATTATTATTATAGTTCATATAAATGCTCGCCTTAACAATACAATCAATTTTAATTAATAAATTTATTCTATTTTGACTTACCATGTTTTTTGCAATGGAATGTACCAGTGGACGCCCTAGACGATCAACAACGCATCGAATTTAATTTAAATATGTATATAATTTGATTAAATTGGAACAAATTATATAACATATTTATTTGCTTGCCTGCTTTTAAATTTATAACTTGCCATTTTAATGTAAATTGAACCTAGACTTGTCCTTGAAAAACATTCATATTTTATATTAAGTAGGCTTAAATTTTTCTCTTTATAATGGGGCCACATAATTAGAACTCAAAACCTTTTTCCTAATTCTACTTATTCAAATCTTATTCACGTGAACCCAAGAACTATCCAAATTTCCTCGCTCACTATTTCATTCTCTCGAATTTTAAGGTATTAGAATGATTCCTTTCATTATATTATTTGATAGTTGGGTTCATGATGAGGCTAATTATTTTTTATTGAAATATGGTTTGATTCATATGTATACACATATGAATAGTTATATATATACCCACAGCTATAAAACACACACACACACACACACACACACACACACACATATATTTACCTTGCTTTATTTATTTTAAAAATCCCATAAGTTATAGGTTGAAAGTAGGTATAATGTTTCATCTCTTTTCAGATTCTCAAAAGACAATATGTTGATATATAGTAATATGTGAAATTTTAATATCAACAAAAGGGTATGTACTTTATCAACGATTTTATTTGAAAATCAATTTTGTTTATGATCATGTTTGGCACCTTCTTTGTTGTCTTTTGTCCCCTGTTAAAATATTTATTAATAAGCATAGTAAAGACAATTATTATTATTTAGTGATACAACAAAGTAGGATTATATAAGTTGGAGTTGTTTCCTTTTGATAGAAAGGCGGCTGTTAAATTTTATAGGATTCTTGGCACTTTATATTTATACTTTGGTCCTAATAAATTAATACACAACTTTATCTTAATAGAATAATGGTTTATTTCAAGAAATGAATATTGTTTGGAATTTTAAATAATGGTAATGACCTAGGATTTTGGCACGTTGACTTTGTGGGCAAAATGTGACATCTCCATTTGCTACTTAAAACGTGAATAAAAATCCAAGGTAAGTTAATTCTTCTAGTATTCATTTGTATATTGCAATGTTAATTGTCTAAATGTGTTATATAAATTACCATTATCCGAATATGTCATTTTGTTATCGCTTTTATATGTCGTTAATATTCATGTGATATATTCTTGCATGTGTAATTATGTTATTGCATTCATAAGCATGTATGAAGTAAAGTTTTAAATAGTAATATCAGAAAGTATATTTTATTCAAAAATGATATGTATCTCAAATTTTATAAATGAATTGGTGTTTGCCGATGCCATGAAAGGTGTGAATAGGAAATGGGCAAATGATAATGTTGAATGATTAATGCTAACCGCCTCATGCAGTACTACCGGTAGATTGAACGGATTCCAATAATAATGGCTCATCGCATCCCGACACTAGGCAATACACAAAAGTGAGCTCACAATATTATATGTTTTAAAGAAACAATAAAGAAAGAAAAAGGGATACACATTCGATAAATCATTTTAAAGTAAAGATATCATAAGCATGCATCATGTGCATGAGGTTTACTTATCGGGCGTTAGCTCATCCTATATTCTCTACTTTTTAGATGATTCGAGACGACTGTTTGGGACGAGACGGACTCAGTATTATTTAAATCCAAGTTTTATTTTGTTATTATTTCATAAATAAGATGTCTTAGGCCAATTGGTGTTATTGGAATACTATTATTTTACTTATTTTAAATTAGTTAAACTATAAAAATTTTCAAATTATCGAGTTCATTCAATAAAGAATTTGGGCATAATATTTATTATGCAAATTATTGTTTTTAATTAATACTGTTGAAAACCATTGACATTTATTCCAGATTTCCAAATAAAATAAAATAGAATGAATATTTTATCCACTTTTTTCGCATTTATATCTTGTCGCTTAATGATAATTAAAGGATAACATTTATAAGTCTGAGTATCTCGACTGAGGTGTTACAACCAAGGTTCTCCTTATGTCGTAGTTTGCCACCATCATGGTTACCACAATGGCATTATTGTGAGGAAAATGTACTCCTCTCATGTTTCTATTGGAGAAAGTGATGATTTTCTCCTAGGTGTTGTTAATTTATAAAACTTCCTTGGCACCCAACTCATCCCACATGGAAGTTCTTGCACATACTGTCATATGATATGTCCTCTATACGAATTGACTGTCTCCATGCTACGGTCTTTCTGCTATCATTAAGATTACTCTGCTAGCGAAAGGTTATTTTTTTCCTAATCTTTTCATCTAGAAGGGTTGTGCCCGGGCAAACATTGAAGTAGTTTTGGAGATGGAGACTAGCCTCGCCGCTTTTGTTTCTTAAGGACTTTGATGAATTGTTCCCAATGGCCGGCATGAATCAAACATTCTACCTCTTCCTTCAAATGATGGTAGTTAAATATCTCAGAACCTTTATGATATTAGCAATACCCATCTTTTTTGGTACATTTATTATCGCCCCAAATGCGCTTTGGGCAACATGATCACCCATTTTGGGTTATTACCATAAGTACTTCTCTAGCGGATGTGTTAAGAGGAGTGACTAAGTCACCCTCTCGACCCGAGTCATAGGTCTTTGACTTTTCTTGTCGCCCCTGGGTGCTCCATCTTCTTTTCTCTTATTGTACATTATACCTTTTCTTTGCTCTCCGGCCTCTTCTACATTGATGTATTTGTTTGCTCTAGCCAACGCCTGTAATATATAAAGGCGGAGTTTTTGTCGTGATATAAAGAAATGCATTGGTCTTAATCCATTGGTTAAAATGCCCGCCCCGAGTTTTAGATCTAGATTAGGAAATTCCAATGCCTTTCTATCGAGAAAGGGATGTAGTCTTGGAGAGGCTCACCTTCCTATTATTTTACAATCATCAATTACCTCGAGGTCTTGCAATACCACTCATCACGGCAAAGTGTTTGAGGAAGCAACACCGAATTAGTCAAGTTTGAAATGGAATGAGAAAAAGTTTGAGAAAACCAAGTTTTGGCACTTCCTTCAAAGTAGTCGAAAATTTGAGAAGCAATGACATTAATGAAGCCACATGTATAATTCACGTTGTCGAGTTTGGCCGACTATTCCTCGGGTCACGAACCCCATCGCACCGCCATATTCGTAATTTGAAATGATTAGGAAGTTGTTCTTCTAGGATCTCTTGTCTAAACAAAGTTAATCCGACTCTTTTCAAAGACTTGAAACTCTATCGTAATCGGCACTTGGTCGTTATTGAGTACTTTTTAAGTACATTGATGGACTTTAACTTTAGCACTAAAAGGCTACACAAACATTGGCCATCATTGATCAACATTAGTATTCCATAAGTACAAGGACTTCATAAGCCTATGGGTTCTACCAACCCTAATTGCATTTCTCTAGCACTATAGCTCTATAAGCCTTGATCAACATTAGTATCTCAGAATTACTTATGTGCTCCATAAGCCCTATAGGTTCCATAAACCCTAAGTGTAGAAATTTACTTCATGTAATCTTATATTTTCACATATGTTGGGGTTCAACATATCGCAATAGTCCCAAACCGATCATATGTGATCTCCAATAGTTGTTTCTCGAGCCGCTTCTTTCACTTACAACCAAGCATTAAGTGGTAGATCGGAAGGTTTTCCGCATAGACCCTCCGACACTCACAAACAAAATCGAAATAAAAAAGAAAGTTTAATATAGACAATATGTATGACTATTCATGATGTGTTCAGATTTTACCTTTGCATTTTGTTCTTTCCATTTATAAGGTGATTTTGGGTTTCTATACTTGTTAATGAACATGGATTTCTATATGATTTGTTGTGCTATGAATTTTACCTTATTCATTGTTTGCAATCGCGCTTGTTCCCTCGACAGAACTTGTTGGTGCCCCAATCGCTAATTAGGTTCCTCATTTGGGCGCATTCTCCTCCTCCGGTTTGAGAATATCTCATTTTGACGCCTTTTTCGCACTGCCTCTTTCTTCTTCAACGAGTTACGCCCGTAGATTAGGTATGTCCCCTCGCCCCCGCCGCAATGGTGAGACTCAACGCCGCCTTGAGAATTTTCCATCATCATGGTTTTCGGTAAATGACCAAAACACGCTTTTACCACAAATTCTTTTTGGTCGACAACGATTTCGATTCCCACATACGGTGCCAATTTATTGGCCTCCAAAAGGACACCATCCACGTAAATAGATCTCCAATCTCTCATATGCTAACCTATATGTTAGGCACCAAGATCACCGAGTAGAAAGGGAACCGTGATCGCTGGCACCCAACAATCAAGTCAACTATCGGCACAAGATTATATAGGATTTTTAGTGTGGGAGAGAAATACAAGCGACATCCACTGTAGTTTAGTGGTAGAGAATAATGCGCACTTTGAATAAAGGGGAGAGAAACATTTATAAGGAAAGAGTTATAGCTCATTAAGGACAACAATCAATTTGTAATCTAATTGGATTCTCTTCCTTGCCAAGATAAGGTTAATCCCTGATTTATCGTGATCCCCAAGATTTCACTACCCTTCCCAATCTCCAAGATTATGTTGCTGGTTTCTAGGAATTGACACTTAATTTCCTTGTCGAAAGTTATCTTGTCAATCAAGAATAATCTTCTCCCAAATTATCCTTCCAAATGTGGCTAGGATCCCTCCTAAGATGATGGACTTTTGAGGACTTCATGGACATGGATCTAAGGACCGTTTTGATGGGGCTTGTTATAGTTGCAAATGCCATCCATGAAGTTCGCTAGGTAGAGCGTGGTCGAGGTTACGCGAGGACCTCTAGTACCGAGGGCTTGAAATTGTCACGTAACTCGAGTGAATGCCAAGTGGCCCTCGAGGGACCCGCAAGTCGATGTGGCATCTCCGCTAAATCTAGGCAATAACACTTTTGTACAATATAGAAATCATATTCATTTTTTTTCCCCATGTTTCTAAGACAACGGAAAATAAATTCAAATTAGTTTTTAGTAGGATCCAAATAATATTTGTACTAGCTGAAGTATTGATCCTTGTACGAATTGATGCAGAGTCATATATTGTTTACAACTATTTGAAAATGAATATCAACTTTTCCCTAAACACATCCGATACAGTGCATGTGCCAACGGTTGAGTCGGCCGGGCCTATCCCTTTGGGCACCCCTATTATTATGGTATCCACTGTCTCAAAGCTCTACCTAGCATCAGGTCATGAAAGCGTCGTGCGGCCATGCTGCATGTGCAAAGGTCTAGTCGACTGTAGTCGACTCTTCCGACACTCATATTATTATAGCATCCAATGAATCCAAGCTCTACATTACACACGACAACACAACAATGAAGGATGGAGCTGGCACTTAATTGAAACTTCACTACGCCTCTCACCCTCTTTTTGGATATATGCTTTTTAAATAGTTACGTATCTTTTGTAATAAAAGAAGAAAAAGAAAATTAATGAAACATTATTTTAGTTCGTTTAGATAAATATTATTTGGTTAATTAACTATAATATTTATACGTCTGCTATTTTTTAAAATTATATCTAAATTTATTTTTCCTCTACACGAGCAATTACATTTGATCAAAGCTTGTTAATAAAGTCTTACATATTGGCTTGCAGTAGTATGAGAAGGATATTTGTCCTCTCTATTAAACACTTAAAAAATAGTCATAAAAATAAATTTATAAAAGTATTGCTAAAATTATATTTGTCCACGGATTTAACTTTATTACCTTTTGTAAATGCCTTTGGGAATAATCCTTGTGAAAGTAGGTGCTTTCAAAAGATCGAAAAGAATTAATTGTTTTTGACGTAAATCCATGCACATCCGTTACGCAATATAAAACAAGTCTCAATAATGTAATTAATAAAATTTTAATGCCAACTAGCCGAACTTTTGGTGCATCGGACCAATTTGATTAAATTAGTAACTAAGAACCACTCTATTTTCGTAATGAAAGAATTTAGAATTTGGGTACAATTTATCCACGTTTATTAACACAAAAAAGAATGTTTTAAACTTCTTCTTTTTTTCAATAAAAGCACAAAATCATTATTTTCTTTAACTTTTGTCCTTTCCAATTTATATTTTCCATTTGATATATTAGACTGGACTAAACTAGCTCAATTGATGAAGAGAAAAATGTAACATATTATTTTGTCGCTTCATTTTTTGTTTTTTTATCCAATCCAACTCCCAAAATATGTCCCCCAAGTGGAAAAGAATTCTAATAATTTTATTGGTGAAATTCACATGATGAGGGTAGAACATAGTTTAGGCAAATTGGTAGTCAAGAGTATCAAAGCGGTGGTGAGTCTAGTAATAATGGAGGTAAAAAGAAGGGTAAGAGTTGGTTTAGATCTAAATCTAGAGTGAAAGGTAAAACATGTTATGGTTGTAGTAACACTGGGCATTTTATAAAAGATTGTCACAAAACGAAGAAGGGAGAGATGAAGTGAATGTTATGTCATCTTCTAATTCTGATCAGGGTGAAGTCTATATGTTGATTAATTTTGTTGTTGATACTGCTGAATTGAATCTAACTGCTAAGTCTCGTTTGCATGAGTGGGTACTTGATTCTAGTGCATCTTTTCATGTAACATCTCATAAAGATTGGTTTGAAAATTTGTATGAATCTGATGATGTGCATGTTGTTTTGTGTGATAATTTTGCTTATACTGTTGTTGGGATTGGTGATGTTATTTTAAAGTTTGACACTAGTTTTGTGTATACTTTAAAAGATGTTAGATTTATTCACGAATTGAGTAGGAATTTAATTTCGGTGAGGGCAACGGGAGAAAATTGGCTTTATTGGTAAAATTGGAAATGGAATGCTAAAATTGATGAAGGTGTTCTCGTTACTTGTAAAGGAATGAGAAGGAATGGATATATATATATATATATATATATATATATATATATATATATATATATATATATATCACTACTAGATAAGTGATAAGAGGTTTAGACTCCTCGATTTCTTCTACCAAGGATGATCACACACATAAATGGCATAATAGACTTGCACATGTGAGTGTTAAGGGGCTTAAGCTTCTTAATAATAAAAATGTTTTTGGTAAAGATTGTGTATCTGATTTGTCTTTCTGTGATCATTGTGTGCTTGATAAGCATCATAAGTTGTCTTTCTCTATGGGTGTTCACAAAACTAAAAGAATCCTTGAGTATCTACATTCAGACTTGTAGAGTCCTTCTAGGAATCCTACATTGGGTGGGAATATATGTTTCTTGTCTATTATCGATGATTATTTGAGAAAAGTGTGGGTTTATCTTTTAAAAGATAAGTCCGATACTTTTTATAATTTTAATAACTGGAAAAGACAAGTTGAGAATCTAACTCGTAACAAGATTAAGTTCTTCAGAACCGATAATGGATTAGGATTTTGTAACACTAAATTTGATAACATGTGTAAACAAAGTGGTATAACTGGGCATAAGACAGTTCCTTACACTCCCTAATAGAATGGGTAGCAGAAAGGTTGAACATAACTTTACTTGATAAAGTAAGATGCATGATGTTGAGTTTTGGTGTGCCAAAATCTTTTTGGGGTGAAAAGTCATTATGACCGCTTGTTATTTGGTTAATTTGACTCCATCTATGGCTTTGAATGGTGATACTCCTTATGAAAAATGGTGCAGTAAGCTTTACGATTATTCGGTTCTTAAAACTTTTGGTTGTGCTATTTTTTTTGTCGAGTGAGGAAAACTAGAACCTAGAGCTAGGAAATGTGTTTTTCTAAGTTACCCCGAGGGAGTTAAAGGGTATAGGTTGTGGGATAGAAGCCAAAAGAGAGTTAAGATCATTTTGAGTCGAGATGTCACATTTAATAAGACTGAAATGCCATTTTTAGGAGCTGGTTCTGAAGGTTTGAGTGAGAAAAAATAGCTTGGGGTGGAGTTAAAAAATTTGTACACATATCCCCATCACCTCTAGCGAGGTGGAGACTCAAATTCAACAACTTGAGGAGGATGATGAAGAAGTAGTGATAGAAGAGCATCCTGTTGAAGAAGATCCTTTGGTGAATTATCAATTAGCTAGAGATAGAGAGAGAAGGCAGGCGAGAGAACCTAGAATGTTTGGATATGAGTCCGAATTAGCTTTTGCCTATGCTAGCTATGAAGAGTTGTTTGATAGAGTGCCAAATATTTTGAGGAGGCGATGATGAGTGAACAATCAGAAGAGTGGTTAAAAGCAATGAGAGAGGAAATGAGTTCCTTAGCAAAGAATCAAACTTGGGAGTCAGTACCTAAACTTAAAAATAAGTCAACAGTTGATTGTAAGTAGATTTTTAAGATTAAGAAGGGTACTAGTACAGCTAAACCTTTAAGGTTTAATGCTAGATTAGTTGCTAAGGGTTACACACAAAAAGAGGGAGTTGATTATAATGAGATTTTTTCACCAGTTGTTAAGTACACTAGTATTAGGGTCATGCTCGCATTAGTTGCATACTTTGACTCGGAACTTGAACAACTTGATGTTAAAATTGTTTTTTACATGGTGAACTTAATGAACAAATCTTCATGAATCAACCTAAAGGTTTAAAGGTAAACAAAAGCTGGATTATGTGTGTTTCCTTAAAAGATCTTTATCTCGGTTTGAAACAATAACCTAGATATTGGTATAAAAGATTTGACTCTTTTGTACTATCTATAGGGTTTCAAAGAAGTAAGTTTGATCATTGCTTGTATCACCAACATAATGAAGCTAGTAATGACTATGTGTTTTTATTGTTATATGTTGATGATATGCTCTTAATTGGTTCATCTTCTAAATGGATATGCAAGATAAAAAAAAACTTTGAATGGTGAATTTGACATGAAAGATCTAGGAAAAGCTAAAAGGATCCTAGGTATGGAAATTTAAAGAGATGTATCAAATTCTATGTTGTTTTTGCATCAAACTTCTAACATTTTGAAAGTGTTAAAAAGATTTGGCATGCATGAATGTAAACGGGTTACATTGCCTTTAGATAATCACACTGTGTTAACTAAAGATTAATCTCCTTGTAATGAGGAAGAAATTGAATACATGAGTATGATTCCTTATTCTAATGTGATAGGTTCTATTATATATTTGATGGTGTGTACTAGACTGGATTTAGCTTATGCTATAAGTGCCCTTAGTAGGTTCATGTCTAATCCGGGTCCTAGTCATTGGGAGCCCTTGAAGTGGCTTCTTAAATATTTGAAGGGGACGAGTAATGTAGGTCTAATGTTTGGTCGTAGTAAGGAAGGAGTGAAATTGAAGGGTTTTGTAAATGCGGACTATGCGGGGGATATGGATAATAGAAAGTCTACTTCCTCTTATGTGTTTACTTTGTCTAATTCTTGCATTAGTTAGAAGTCTCAATTACAACACATAGTTGCTTTATCCACTACCGAATCCGAATATATTGCTACCACCGAAGCAATTAAAGAAGCTTTGTGGCTTAGAGGATTGCTAAGTGAACTTTGTGTTTTGAATGATGATGTGGTAGTATATTCGGATAGCCAATCTTCAATACATTTGTATAAAAATTCTGTTTTCATGAATGTACCAAACATATTGATATTAGACTACATTTTATTAGAGATATTGTGTCACAAGAAGTAATAAAGTTTGAGAAAGTGCCTACACAATATAATCCCTCGGATATGAGCACTAAGGTGTTGCCCTTGGTGAAGTTTAGAAGTTGTTTGGATCTTCTAAACATCGGTGGAGGTAAATAATTTCCAATTTTATTGGTTCTCCTTTTGGAGTTGTCACTAATGAGTGATATTTTTCATTTTGTAGGTGAAGGTGCTAACGAAGGAGATAAGAAAGTGCTACTTCTTTGTTCAAGGGTTCTTTGGCACCAAGATGGAGGTTTGTTGGGTGTTTGTTTCCAAACAACCTCAAACGGGCAATGATGATTAAAGATTAATTTCATAGGTGTTAGCGGATATTGAAATTATGGAAAAATGGCATCACTTAGCGAATCTAATTAAAGCTCGACCCAAAACTTAGCGGGCTATTTGGAGTGACTTATCTTGTAGTTGCTCAATGGTCCACTCTATTACTTAGGCCCATTTATACTTCACTACGCCTCTCACCCTCTTTTGGATATATGCTTTTAAATAGTTACGTATCTTTTGTAATAAAAGAAGAAAAAGAAAATTAATGAAACATTATTTTAGTTCGTTTAGATAAATATTATTTGGTTAATTAACTATAATATTTATACGTCTGCTATTTTTAAAATTATATCTAAATTTATTTTTCCTCTACACGAGCAATTACATTTGATCAAA
Source organism: Forsythia suspensa (assembly GCA_023638005.1). NCBI lineage: Eukaryota > Viridiplantae > Streptophyta > Magnoliopsida > Lamiales > Oleaceae > Forsythia > Forsythia suspensa. The sequence continues at coordinate 12,859,747 of CM042664.1, read as the reverse complement.
GCTTGTTAATAAAGTCTTACATATTGGCTTGCAGTAGTATGAGAAGGATCTTTGTCCTCTCTATTAAACACTTAAAAAATAGTCATAAAAAATAAATTCTATAAAAGTATTGCTAAAATTATATTTGTCCACGGATTTAACTTTTATTACCTTTGTAAATGCCTTGGGAATAATCCTTGTGAAAGTAGGTGCTTTCAAAAGATCGGAAAAGAATTAATTGTTTTTTGACGAAATCCATGCACATCTGTTACGCAATATAAAACAAGTCTGAATAATGTAATTAATAAAATTTTAATGCCAACTAGCCGAACTTTTGGTGCATCGGACCAATTTGATTAAATTAGTAACTAAGAACCACTCTATTTTCGTAATGAAAGAATTTAGAATTTGGGTACAATTTATCCACGTTTATTAACACAAAAAGAATGTTTTAAACTTCTTCTTTTTTCAATAAAAGCACAAAATCATTATTTTCTTTAACTTTTGTCCTTTCCAATTTATATTTTCCATTTGATATATTAGACTGGACTAAACTAGCTCAATTGATGAAGAGAAAATGTAACATATTATTTTGTCGCTTCATTTTTGTTTTTATCCAATCCAACTCCCAAAATATGTCCCCAAGTGGAAAAGAATTCTAATAATTTTATTTATTTTCATAGTTGGATAACAAATTCCCTTCTCCTACTCATCCGGATCTTGATAAATTCCAACTTGGAAATGTGAATGTGCCTCTTTTCATGCACTACTGTCTTCATTCACAAACCCACCAAAATTCTGTAATCAGTTTTTTCCCATCTATTTTGGCTGTGTTTTTTTTTTAATTCATCTGTGTGTATGTTAGCATGGCAACTGGGAAGGGTCGCGGCAGTAAACGATCCTCGGGAGTTTCTTACTCAACGATGACAACGGTAATATTTGTAGCTTTATGCGTATTAGGCGTATGGGTACTAAACTCCAATTCGTTTTCTCCCCCAAAATCAACTACTCGATCTGCATCCATGGCGAGTCCACTAATTCATTCGGATAGTATCTCAAAATCTTCCAACAAGAAAATCCATCCTATTCATATAGACAGCAGCTCGGTTCACCTTCCAGGTGATGCCATCAAAACGGACGAGCTATCTCGACCTGATGATTCTAATGAAAGTAAGATTCCGGAAGATACAAAAGATTTGCTCTCTGATCCTTCGGAGGTTTCAATGGAGAATGCTGATGAAGCTGCAGGTGAGAATAGTTTTAAGCAAGAAACGGAAGAAAATGTCATAATTGACAATGATAATAAAATTGAATCCGAGCATGATATCATTGATGAGAATAAGGAAAATGAAAATGTGAAAGATCAGGATTCAGTTGTAGAAGAAACCAGGGAAAACTGCAAGGGAAGAGTCTGTAGAAGAAAAAGAAAATCAAAATGCTCTTAACACTCAAACCTCCGAGGAAAGTTCTGTGACTCAAAATCAACAAGTTGAAGAAACCACAAAAGAAAATCCTAAAGTGTCGACTCATGAAGAAAGCCAGCAAATCGAAAATGATAAACATACTACTGGAAAACATGATGTTGAAGAGATTACTGAGAATGTAATATCAGATGAAGATCGACAACAACGCATAGAAGAGCATCAAAAACAGGAAGACGAACAAGTCCAACAAGGACAGAAAGAAGGGCAATCACAAGAAGATACTACTACGGGGATTACAAGTGATGATCAAATTCAACATGATGAGGCGCACATATCCTCAGCCGAAGATGATCCAACCTTAAAAGATGCCAAGGAGATTGATACCAAAGTGAAGAATCCAGAGGACAAGGCAACCTTAACCCGTGAAATGAATCCCAAGAAACTTTTCAAGAAGAACGATGGAGATTCATTTCCAAATGGAGAGAACGCGGGGATACCAAAAGAATCTAAAGAATCCGAAAAGGCATGGTCTACTCAAGCAGATCAGTCTGAGAACCAAAAGAGAGACGAAAAGGAGGACCAGATGATAAAGATAGTAGCATCTATGGATATACATGGCAGTTATGCAATGTAACTGCTGGTACAGATTACATACCTTGTTTGGACAATGAAAAGCAATAGCAAAGCTTCAAAGCAGAAAGCACTACGAGCATCGCGAAAGGCACTGTCCTGAGGAGCCCCTACTTGCCTAGTTCCACTGCCACAGGGTACAAGAGTCCCATAGAATGGCCTCAAAGCAGAGATAAGGTATGATCATATTAAAAAACATTTGTCATTCAAAATTTGCAAAAACAGATGTTTTAGTTTTTGCTGTTGCAGATATGGTACCATAATGTACCACATCCAATGCTGGCAGAGGTGAAGGGCCACCAAAATTGGGTGAAGGTGACTGGGGAATTTCTTACTTTCCCAGGTGGTGGCACTCAATTTATACATGGAGCATTGCATTACATTGATTTTGTACAAGAGGTATAATTACTCTCCCAACATAAACACACACACACACATATCATAAATCATATTAATGATGAATTTAATTGGGTGTAGGCAGTGCCAGATATTGCATGGGAAAGCATACTCGAGTGGTATTGGATGTTGGCTGTGGAGTTGCCAGCTTTGGAGGATTTCTCTTTGACAGAGATGTTCTTGCAATATCTTTTGCCCCAAAAGACGAACACGAAGCTCAAGTTCAATTTGCCCTTGAAAGGGAATCCCAGCAATATCTGCCGTGATGGGTTCTAAAGACTGCCATTTCCTAGCAGAGTGTTTGATGTTGTGCACTGTGCACGTTGCAGAGTCCCTTGGCACGCAGATGGTTATCCCATTACTTTCTTGAGTTTTTATTTTTATTTTTTCTAATAATTTTGTTCTATGTCTAGGCTAAGTATGCTTTCTCCAATCAATGCTAAAAGAGTGGAAATCTTATGAAGGTGGTTCTCTACTCCTGGAATTGAACCGCGTACTAAGACCTGGTGGCTATTTTGTGTGGTCAGCAACACCCGTGTATCAAACACTTGAAGAAGACGTGGAGATATGGAAAGGTAGAACCAAATTCATATTTTTGTATGTTGATATAGAGAGAAACTGATAGCACACAAGTTTCATGCTTTCTTGCTACCAGAAATGTCCAACTTAACAGTGTCCATGTGTTGGGAGCTTGTGACAATTAAGAAGGATAAACTGAATTCTATTGGTGCTGCTATTTACCACAAACCAGACTCAAATGATTGTTATGACCAAAGAAAGCAAAATCATCCTCCAATGTGTAAAACAGATGATGATCCTAATGCAGCCTGGTAAGTTTCTATACATCTCTGAAACAGTTGCTTGAATCCAGATTACAAATTGGGTATTTTTCAGGCACGTGCCTTTGCAGTCGTGTATGCATAGAGTCCCGATTGAAGGGAACGAGAGGGGTAGCCAATGGCCTGAAGAGTGGCCTGAGCGAGTGCAGACACCTCCTTACTGGCTGAACAGATCTCAGATGGGAATTTACGGGAAACCAGCTCCAGAGGACTTTGCATCAGACTATGAACACTGGAAGAAGGTGGTGAGCAAGACATATATGAGCGGTTTGGGAATTAGCTGGTCCAATGTGAGAAATGTCATGGACATGAGAGCAGTTTATGGAGGGTAAACCATTGATCTCATTGCTTATCACACTTCCGTTACAGATTTGTGAGCAAAACCTGATATGAAAATACAATGGTTACAGATTTGCTGCTGCACTCAAGGACCTCAAAGTATGGGTGATGAATGTTGTGAACATAGATTCTCCAGATACACTTCCCATAATCTATGAACGAGGCCTTTTCGGGATATATCACGACTGGTGTGAATCCTTCAGCACCTACCGAGGACGTATGATCTCCTGCACGCAGATCACCTTTTCTCCAAACTGAAAAGAGGTAGCATTACAAGTTTTATTATACTGTTAACAATACAAGTAGGAACTGTAATATTTTATTTTATCCCACTTGCAGGTGCAAACTTGTGCCTGTGATGGCAGAGGTCGATAGAATTGTTAGACCAGGAGGTAAACTAATTGTGCGCGATGAATCCACCACGATTGGGGAAGTTGAGAACTTATTGAAGTCTCTCCATTGGGAGGTCCATTTAACATTCTCTAAAACCATGAAGGGATGCTAAGTGCTCAGAAATCTTACTGGCGGCCAGACTCGTAACAAGCCGTATCTTGATTAGTCATCCGGAGCGCCCTCAGACACAATATTCAGTAGAGGAGCAATATTTCTTTTTGCATTCCTCTCCCACAACTTATACAGAGAACAAAATGCTGGGTTATCTGTAGTGAAATATTTTGGATCATTTTATAATACAAAACTGTTATCCATTGAGTTGTAAACTAAGCTATTTATGCACTAAATTTTTCATGAGGTACTGTTGTGAAAATAATCGCAAGTATACAATGTCGTCAAACAAGTAGTAAAGTGGATTTTAGGAGTTCGGAATGTCGACCCCACGAGGACTTGATACCAATTAAAAAGCTTTAAGTTTTTTTAAAATAAATAAAAAAACATTTCTATTTTAAAAACTTTCCAAAATTTAAAACAAAAAAGAAATTTAAAAACCCAATAAAAAATTAAAACCCCAAAAAATTTTTTTTAAAAATTTTTAAAATTAAGAAAAAAAATTACAAAAAAATTTAAAAAAAGAAAAAAAAAAAAATAAAAATTTGTTTAAATTTTTCACAAACAATTTTTTTAAATTTTTTTCGGCAAAAAATAAATTTTTTTTTTTAAAATTTTTTAAAATTTTCCGTTTTTTTATTTTAAAAAAAAATTTTAAAATTTTAAAAAAAATTAAAATTTTTTTTCCTTTTATAATTAAGAAAAATTTTATTAAAATTTTTTATTATTTTTTAAAATAAAATTTCCCAAAAAAAAACTTTTAAATTTTTTTGGGTTTATTAAAATTTTCGGGGGTTTAAAAAGGATAAAAATTTAATTTTCAAAGGGTTTTTTTTAAAAAAAATTAATTTTTAAAAAAAAAAAAAAATTAAAATTTTTTTAAAAAAAGAAATTTTATTCAAATTTAAAATTAAAGAAAAAATTAAAAAAAATTTTTAAAAGACTTTAAAAATTTTTTTAAAAATTTTTTTAAATTAAGGGGAAAAAAATTTTAAGGGAAAAAGCAAAAAAAGCGAAAAAAGGGGATAAAAAAGGTGGGGAGAAATTTCCTAAATTTGTAAAAAATTTTTTTCTAAAATTTTAAAATTTTTTGTTTTAAAAAAATAAACCCTAATTTAAATAGGTTTAAAAAAAAATTTTAAAAAAAATTTTTTTTTATTTTTTTTTTAATTTTTAAAAATTTTTATTTTTTTAAAAATTAATTATTTTTGTGTTTTAAAATTTTATTAAAATTTTTTATTTTAAAAACTTTAAATTTAAAATTTTTAAACCAAAAATTTTTTTTTTTGGGGTTTTTTGTAAAACTTATTTTAATAATTAATTTTTAATTAATTTTATTTTAAAATTTTTTATTTAATTAATTTTATTTAAAATTTTTTTTTTAAATTTATTTGGGTTAATCCAATTTAAAAATTTTTTCCAAAATTTTTGTTTTGGGGTTTTGGGTTTTTAAAAAATTGTATTTTGAAAAAAAAGAAAATTTTTTTAAAAATTTTTAAAAAAAAAATTTTTAAAAAAGGGAAAAAAAACCAAACCAAAAATATTTTAAGAAATTCCCTTGGATTAAACCCAAAAAATTTTGGCCCTTTAAATTTTAAAAAAATTTTGGCCTTTTTTTAAAATTTTTATAATTAATTTTAAAATTTTTTTATTTTTTTATTTTTTTTTTTTTAATTTTTTTTTTGGGTTTTTTTTTTTCAATTTTAAATTTTTGGGAAATTTACCCGGAAAATTTGACCTTGATGACCCAAAAAAAGAAAAGCTAAAAGGAACCAAAAAGAAAAGGGAAAACTTTGGAAAAGTTGACCTTAAATTAAAATATTTCTTAGGGTGAATTTTAAAACAAATTTTTTGAAATTAAAATTTTAAAAAAAAAAAACCCTTTAAACAAATTTTTTTACAACTTTAAAATTTTTAAAATTTTTTTTTTCCCATTTTCAAATTTTTGGGGTTCTAAAAAAATTTTAACCTTAAAGATAAAAAAGGAAATTTAATTTTTTGGAGCAAATTTTGGAGAGATTTTTAAAAATTTTTTTGGGTGGAAAAAATTTTTTAAATAAAAAAATAAAGGGTTTTAAAAGGGGAATGGTTAAAAATATTTTTTCATCCTTTTTTATTTGGATTCTCCAATTTTAAATTTTGTACCCCAAAATTCCAACCATTATAAATTGGGTACATTTTTTATCTATGTTCATCCTACACCCTCAAGATTAGCTCACATTTATCTACATCGATTAGGGTTCTCGCCTTGTTGCTAGGAATGGTTGACTCAAAATCACTAGCATGTCCCGGTCATCTTCAATATCCAAAATGATAAAATCCACTGGGAATATGAATTTTTCTACTTTGATGAGCACATCCTCAACCAAACCTCGCGGATGTTTGATCGATGTGTCAGCTAGTTGAAGTGATATAGCAGTTTCGTTGGCCTTACCCAAACCTAATTTTTTGTAAACAGAGAAGACATCAAGTTAACACTTGCTCCCAAATCACATAATGCATTAAACTTATAAATTTGCTAATGGTACATGGAATTTTGAAACTCCCCGGATCTTTTAACTTAGGAGGTAACTTTTTCTAAATAATTCTCCTTAGTTAAACAAACTGTTTCATGATCCTCCAGCTTCTTTTTTTTTAATAACATCTTCTTTATGAACTTCAAATATATTGGCATCTGAGCTATGCTTTAGCGAAGGAAATGTTGATATGTAGTTTCTTGAAATTATCAAGAGACTTAGCAAATTGTTCATCTAGTTGTGTTTTCTTGAGCCTCTGAGAAAAAGAAATATGCGATACGTAAGGTTTGACTATTGCATTTGTCTGTAGAATGTTTGATTCTTTTTGTTGAACTGCGTCTTTTACCTGTTTTGACCCTTCCATTTGTTTGTCATCTATGGTAGGCACCTTGTCATTAACTACAACTCATCTTTTTCTTGATATTTCAGGCAACTGAACTCCACAGCAAGTTGTAATAGCATTCACTTGCTCTTTTGGATTGGTCTCAGTGTTACTTGGCAGTATCCCAAATGGTATATCTTGCATCATTTTCGCCAACTGACCAACATGTTTCTCATGGGTCTGTACCGATGCTTGCTGAATTTGGAAATTTGTCTCAGTCTTTTGCTTGGAAGCTTCATTTCTCATCATAAATCTCTCAGTTTTATCCATGAAAGCATCTAACTTATGAATATACTACACATCACTCTTTGCCGGATGCTCCACTATCCCCTTCAAGGATGAATTATTTTCTTTATGCTCATGTTGTTGTATTTGTTGTTGTGGTTGTGGTCTTGTGACAGTGTTTTGGTTTCCACCCCAAGAGAAATTTGGATGGTTTCTCCAGCCAGGATTGTAAGTAGAGGAATAAGGATTATTCTTATGTCTTGGCTGGTTTTGTACATAACTTATCTGTTCTATCGAATGGTCATCCACTTGTGCAATCGGACAGTGATAAGTATGATGATTAGTTCCACAATTCTCACAAACCATGCTTTGTGCCTGTATTGCTTTAACTGTATGGCTTGATGTAAATTCTTCAAATTTCTTAGCCATTACAGCCATCAAAGCTGATAAAGTTGGAACCACATCAAGTTCATGAACTCTTTGCTATCGCTACTTTTTGTAGACTACCCAATTAGTGAAGGAAATAAAGTACCGGTATATGACAACTTTTCAAGAAATTCATATGTTTCGCTTGAAGTTTTGGTTGTTATTGACATGTTTGCAAAATTGCATCAAAAAATAATTATGCTTGCATGCCATAGAAGTATTTTATCCGAGAATTTATTCAACCCATGTATTGGACACCTATGCACTAGACTTTTGAACCTTCTCCACACTTCATAGAGAGTTTCTCCATGATATTGGGCAAAAGTCGTGATAACTTGTAGTAATATTGCTGCTTTTGTAGGTGGATAGTACTTGGTAAGAAATTTTTGAGCCAAATCATCCCTAGTGGTGCTTTTGACTGGGAAAAAAAAGACAACCGACTACAAGTCGCTTTCGCTTCAACATATGCATAAATAGTCTCATCTTTACTACATCGTTTGACAATCCATGGTATAAAGCGGAATCACATAATTCTAAGAATTTTGACACGTGTACATGTGGATATTCATGAACACACACATGTTCTTTATCATACCTATAACATTTGGTCCGAAATGAAATTTTTTTGTCCAAAAGTGGGGGTACTATACTAGATCGATCGCAAGGGTGCGATAAGACCACGAGCTCTCCAAATGGACGATCATCATCATTAATTACTTGTATCGGAGGGTACATGGGTGGAGCACCCACTACCGTTGGACGTTCAATCCTAAGTCGAATGTCCGGATCACGGGCCTTCATTTTCCAATCTGTTTCCATTCCGTAGGTGATCGGCCATTGTGATTTGTTGCAATATGTTGTTCTCTCTCTTTTCATTGTCTTCTATGAAAAGTACAATCGATTTTCAGATTAGCAACAACTAAATCCATAGAGTTTGATCGTGTCATGCACCATATTGGAAAACATGAAAGAGAAAAAGCAAATTCAAATAGCGATGTAATTAACTAAAATCAAATTAAATAACACAAGTCCCCAACAACGGCGCCAACAACTTGTTGTGAAAATAATTGTACATGTACGATGTTGTCAAACAAGTAGTAAAACGTACTTTAGGAGTCAGAAATGTCGATCATATGAGGACTTGATGGCACTATTAATTTCAATTAATTGATCGCTACATGAATTTAAAACCAAACCTATCCATTTAAGTAAACACGCTATATCTCTATTTGAATTATAACCTAACCAAGCACGTTAAACCCCAACTCAATTATAAACAATTGCACAAACTATAAGAATATATCTCTATTTTTTATGTAAATTCGTGTTTCCATTTGCAATGCTTAATTGGTGAAGTACTTCTAAGTCTCCTCACAAATTCACAAGCATAATCATAAATTGGCCAGATTCATGATAAGACAATATAAAAACGATAGAAAATTAAAACAAGAGAAGCTCCTGAGTCAAGCATTAATAACTAGAATCAAACAATTAGCAAATTCTACATCGTTCATCTCAAAGACAGATAATTTTAGCTATGCATGATATTGTTCGAATAAAACCAATATATTTTAATAGAATACATCACGGGTTTAATTGATAGAGAATAGGTAGTTGAAAAACAAATCTTGCACCAAGCCTTGATATTCAACCCTTGAATTCTTCTACAAAACCTTGATCTCTCTTGCGTTCGTCCCAAGTTCTCCCTTTAATCTTGTGTGTCCTATTTCCGTTCTCCCTGTTGTTGACCTCCTCTTTTGACCTAGATTAGGCCCTTATATGGTTTTTCATTTCTATTGAAATTTGTTTCTCCAGAAACGACAAAATTTTGCCAATTTCTTCAATGCGGCAAGCAACATCTTTAGGGATTGTCGCGGCCAGAGCGCTACCCTCTGGCCCGATTTTTGCCTTTACCATTAATTTTTCATTTCGATCCACGATCTTTGAAAGTAATTTGAGTTGGTCCTTGGCTTTAAATTTTTGTGCAGTTTTTGTCTTTTTTTGCTTCAAATGCCTCCCAATATGTGTATTCACCTATTGCAATTGATATTCATGTCCAATTAAATAGTAATATGCTCAAATTATAGAAATAAACTAAGTTTATTCACATAGATATACGTTTAAAACACATTTATCAGGTATTCTAGGCTTATATAAACATTGCCCAATCATGCATTTGACAACTACCACGTAAGACCACACAGATTTCAAAACAACAATTATAAGGCCAAAATCCACACTCTAAATGAGGTAAATTAAAACAAGGAAAATCTTGTTGGGCTACAATCCACAACATTCATCATGTCGATAATAAAATTAGACGAAGACAACTAAGAATGGGTCTTACCGTCCCAAGTTGATACATTGTTTATGTATGTGGTGTAAGGGATGCTTTATCAAGATATAAAAAAATTTAACATGTATGGAGTGACAATTTAAGCATAAAATATAATTTACAAAGCACTGGTAGAATTATAAGATATGCTCAATAATTTGATAAATTGCACTTGAATCATATTAAAGAGGGTGCTACAGATCACAGCCAACATGTGAAGGTCACTTCCCCTATTTCAAAATATTTCTCGACAAACCCTATGTTAGGTCAACAACAATCATGAACCAAAAACAACAACAACACACACTATGAATCAATTAGTGACCCGATTTATAAACTTCATAGGCATCGACCTAGAATTGAAAAATAGTTAAAACCCTATTTAAAAACCCCTATTTAAAATAGTTAAAACCCCTATTTAAAAACCCCTATTTTAAAACCCCTATTTAAAATAGTTAAAACCCCTATTTAAAAAGTACACTAATTACAACTTACTTGAAAAGAATGCGGGAGCCCATTTAACGTGTACTTTAGAAGTTTGATGTCTTTGGAGTTAGCCTTATGCACCCTTTCATTCCACGAGCAGTTCAACGACTTTATGAGCATGGAATAACATTCTCGGCGCCATGGATATTCGTAGAACATGTCTAATTTGTCAACCAACGACAAAGTCTCCAAGTTAATAGATTTCCTACTTTTTGGTCTAAACATACCCTCAATCATCAGCACCAACCCCAGTTTGTACTTGTCGTCACATTCGTCGTACGCATCAAACACGCATTGTAATTGATTTAGAGATATATGCACTAAATTAAAGAACCACTTCCGTCTCAACTTATATTTTCCCATTGCCCTTTTTACCAACAAATTTTTCTTTGTGCCATGGCATATTAGCCCAGTTATCAATGCAAATTCTTGCATTCCAAAATGGGCTAGTTGTCCATTCACTTTGAACCATGTCTCATTCACCTTGTTGGACTAAACCTTGCAGAGGATAATTTGATAAACCTATTTGCCACTAAATTGGAGTTGTTGGTTTTGCAGCTATGCAAGTGTCCAAAACATGTTTAAAACAAATTCGCATTATGTTCGTGGTCTAACTGATCGAGTATGTGAATAATTAGACTATGGTTGCTAATTTGAGTTATTTGCCCACCAAACCATTGGTCTACTGGCACAACATATGGGAGATCCATTTACAAGTAGGAAACTAACGTTGAACTATTTTACATTTTATTGTCCAAAAATTAAGCTCCATAAATAACTCTCAAATAAGGGGGACATTTTAAGACAGATTTTAATGCGCACAAAATAATTGAAAATTTAAAAGTGCACTTTTATCTATGAAGAAAGTAACTTACCAACTAGCATATGTTTAGTAGTGCTAAATTATTTTTTGATTGGTTATATTATAAGTTATGGGTGAATGTATAGATAAAAAATAGATTGTAAGTCGTAGGTCTTATAAAATATATTAATATAAACTATATTTGACTATTTGAAATTATAATTTAAGTATCCCTAAAAATAAGGATCATTTTTGTAATGTTTTAAGAGTAATTTAGTACAAAATGGTTATTTTTGAAATTGTCATAAAAATTTACTATATTTAAAAAATACCACCTGAAAAATTGACGTTTTATATAATTTCCTCTTTTATTTATTCCTATCATCAGACTTATTCTACTATAATTGTGTCACTGCTGGAAAAATACCCTGATTAATCCACAACATATGCCACAATAATCTTTGTTGTAATTCGTAATTTCCTTAATTCATCCTCAATTGGTGTCATCACTTGCAAATGTTGGCGAATATCAATATTCTTGTTTCTTATCTAATCTTTTTTGTGTGGCATCCTCATTTCTATTGCAATATATGTTATGGACATTTTGTTATTTAAAGGACTTCCCGTCAAAACGATAAAAGTAACGCTTATTTTACCTTCTATCCATCACAAATAAATTCTGCAATAAACTTCGTCCAAATTCAAAGTAACATGCGTTTTACATTCACAACATAACATCTCAAAACGTTCAACAACCATGAAAAGAACAGATTTACGAGTTCACATAGACCTGAATGATTAAACATGGACTACTATGATTAAGATCACACTAAATATTCTGCCTCCCACTGAATATCATCTCCATGCTCCGCTTATGAAACTGACATTTGTAAGAGGATAAAACGGACCAATCTCCCAGATCACCAATGAAATTATCAAGCTTTACTGAGAAGGTTCTGCAATTGACCACTGCTGACTGCACCTTGGAGATCTGAATCACGTACAAAAAGATTAGAGAAAAGCAGTGTCCCTTAATTGATTAAACTTGCCGCTAAAGAACAATTTGAACATCAAAGAATGAGCCAATGAGGCCTACCGTCCGACCCGCCAACGTGCTTGCCATTCACAAATACTTGTGGGACAGTTCTTCGGCCAACCAGATCCAAAAGAACATCCTGAATTTTATACCCATCATCTGCATGTAATCATTACAGAGCAAACAATATCAGCGTCCACAGCTACTACTATCTATCAACAGCTACTACTATCTAAAAAACGTGCATGCATGTATACATCTTCGCATTAAACTCTAGAATAGGAATGAGAAAATGTGAACAACACAAGTACCTCGAAGATCTAGCTCCACTACAAAAGGTTCCTCCTTAAGTTCGCTAAATATGCGCTTCGCACTCAGGGAATACCTAACCTCGCAAAATACACATGCATTAGAATGAACAAACTGTTAGGAAAGAAGAAATAATTTTATACCTAATGCTACAACATAAAATGAAAAAGATTTCTTTGAAACCAGCTATTTTGATTTTTTGGCATCTATTTAAAAAAATCACCCTCTCAAACACCATTCCTTGTTCCCAAGACAAAAATTCCGTACTCTGGAATCCAGACCACGCTGATCCATACCCCATTTTCTCAGTCTTCTTCCTCTTGTTGCCAGATAATTTTGAGACAAACTATGTTGCCAGCTAATTTTGAGACAGAGCATGTTTAGCCAAGCTTATAAGGTGCTTAAAGCATCTCTGTTTTGGAAGTAAGTCTCTACATACTTTCAAAAAAAGGAGCTTTCAAGCTTAGCCAAACATGCTCAAAATCTGTTGCTGGATAATTTTGAGAGAAAAATTTGTTGCCGGGTAATCTAGAGCCCATGCTCTCTCTATCTCATGTGTGTCATTCTCTCTTCTCTCCTAGATATACTAGTATACCGCTTATGCTGCGGTGGGATCCGACCGTAGTAAAATAAAAATTGGGTGGATAAGAGAATATCTTGCTCGCGTTGAAGATGGAAAAATAGAGATTCATAAAAGTTGGTGAGTGACCGATGGTGAATGGCAAGAAGGAAAAGAGTTGAGAATGAGAAATTTGAAGAACAATGTGAAAGGCGAAGAGAAACCGAGTTGATAAGGAGAAATTTGAGGAGATGAGACATTGTTGTCCAAAATAGTGAAAAGAGACGTATAGTTGCAAACTTGCAAAATGGATCTGTTTATCATAAAGAGATTCGCCGTTCCTGACGACCCTGCTTCACCTTCATTATTATTTGAACAAGTAAAAGTTCTACATGGACCTCTGTTGCCTCTTTGATCTGGGGAGAAATCGTGAGCACGGGTGAAAAACTCCCTACGGTCATTGATTAAACATCTTAGATTTGAGGAGATGAGAGATCGTTATCCAAAATGATGAAGACAGACGTATAGTTCTTTTTATCATGAGTACGGATGAAAAACTCCCTACAATCGTTGATTAAATATCATAGAATTTATTTGTGTTTGAACCTGTGATATCTGGTATCAGTGATTTTGTTTAATGGCAAATGGATGTCTCCATTGTGAGATAGAATTAGTATTTAGTTGCTGAAGTTACAGTTTTTTAATTTTTTTTCTGGCTGGGAAGGGAGGAAATATTGGCATGTGAAAGTTTTTTCTTAGAACAAGGAAGAAGTGCCCAAAACACAAAAACATACTAAACCAGTTGAACCCAAATCAGTGAACCTCTTTGTTTGGTTCAGTTCTTGTAACAAGTCACTTTCTTGGGTTTCCATGGAAAAAAAACAAAAACAAAAACAAAAACAAAACTGAAACTAATTTGAAAAGTGAATTTTCGGCCCTCTAATCATATCCTCTGATCACTATTTTCAGCTTTAGAATTTGTTTATACATGCCCATTTTGAGCCAGGTAATACCAAACCAATTCAAACTGATTATGTAGGCATATAGAAACGTAATGCTTAAATCACAAAAATTCACAAATGCAGGTGAAGCGCAATGTGGAATGCAAGAAACAGAAAACATTTGTTTCTACTATTAAAAGTCAGATGAAAACCTCTCGAATTATGAATTAACAATTCCTACATTTAAACATAGAACTTGAATCTTCTATTTAGCATAGTCACAAATCAGAGATGGCGACTTACGGGCAATAGGATTTGGAGAAAATAGCTATCTTGTTCGAGTAGATGACATTTTGCACAAATGCTGATGGGGAACTGGAAGCTAGGGCTTTGGGGGGAGCATTTCCCAACAGTAATATGCAAGCCAAAGTTGCAATTAAAACTGGGCGTCGCTCATTACTCATTTTCGGCATTCTGCCCATCATCTCGTTATGGCTCTCTCTTTCTAGCTCGCGATTACAGTTACAGATCACTTTCAGAACAATTTTTCTTGGCACAAAATATGCACCTAAAAAATGAAAACAAACAAATCAGAGAAAGATTTCAAGAATTTTGAATTTGAAATAACAAACAAAAATCAATTACCTTTGGAGAAATTGGAGCGATTAAACAGAATAGGAGATGAAGGAAATTGCCGTAGACTCAACAAATTTGAGGACCCATTCATTTTGTAAAGGGAAAATCGGAAAGAGAATTTGAAGACTGACCTGAATGTCTAACAGAGACGTCTTGGAATTGGAAGTTTTCTAACTTTGACTTGTAATGCTCAGCTTTACCCTACGAGGGTATGTTAGTCAATTACTTAGAGAATACTTTTAATTTTGGACCTCAAACTTTAGACTTGGTTTCAATTTACCCTCTATTATGAAAAAATCTAATTTAACTCTTAGACTCTGCTTGGAGTTTTGAAGTACCAGTTACGAGGAATTTTAAAGTATCGCTTTGGACATTTATGGAGAAGTTCGATTTTGGATGGTTTTAGTAGTAATTTTAAAACAGTTAAACACATACTTAGAAATTATTATCTAGCATGATTCTGAAAATTTTTAAAGAATAAAATTACATATATAACTATATATTAAAAAAAAGTAGATAAATAATATGAAATATGTAAAAATTTAAATGTAAATATATATTGATTTGGAAAAAAAATTTAATAGCACATACAAAAATTATTGTTTTGAGAGAAGATGCAAAATGTATATTTGGAGAGGAAATGAAGAACAAACGTATTTTAGGTTTATGGTAAATTTGGAAATAATTATTTTAAAGAAAGTAAAATTAAAAAATAATTTAAAAAACGACCAAAAACTACCGATTAGATGTTAAAAAAATACACTTTAAATTACATTACACCGATTTTTTATAGTTTTAAACTACTCAAAACTACTGCCCAAAAAATTATCAAGTATTAGTTTTTCCAACATCTTAATATAACCTAAAGTTGATCAAAATCGGTGGGGAAAAAAACTCCCCCTTATCCGTACTTAATAGTTAAATGATTGACCCTTCAAAAGATAATTTTGTATTTATTTTCTAGAGTATATTACAGAAAATGCATTATTAGGACACCCTCCTCAACTATGTGACACCTTCAACTAACTAATTGACAATATGAGAGACCCTTTCTTACATTTAAAAAATTACACTAGTCTCTCTTAACTTGATTTTTAAGTAACTTATCCTCCATCGACGACGTTTAAGATAACTAGTTAGACACGCGTGCGTTGCACGTATTTTTTTAATTATATTATTAATTTTTAATATTTTTAATATTTTATTTTTTTAATTGTTAATAATTAAAATATTAAAGTAGCAATTACAATAAAGATAAAAAAATACAGTTCTTAATAACATGTTGTATTATATTGTTCGATATTGATATTTTATTTACATTCATAGAAGTACAATTGCAATCAAAAATAAGTTTTATATAGTGGTAATATGAATACTAACTTGAACCCAATGAAGAATTTTTATGATTGATTGAACTGTTGATATCAAATCTTATACAATTAATGATGTATTAATAAGGATCTTTAGTAATTGTATTTTCTGAAGAATAAAATTAATAATTACTAATTTTTTGAGAAAATATAATGATTTACTATATAATATTGTAAATGTGTTGGAGTAGTAGCTCCTTACAAACAAATTTTTTTTTTTTTTTTTTTTTTGTATGTCCTCTTTTTGTTAGGCGTGTCTCATTTGACGATATAAATAAAAACAACAAAAATGTAAGTAAAAATCAAAATTAAAGAAGTGCCAACTCTCTCTCTCTCTCTCTCTCTCTCTCTCTCTCTCTCTCTCTCTCTCTATATATATATATATATATATATATATATATATATATTTGATCTCCTACCCATTTATAACGCCACGTTGAGGCAAGATCGCATGATTGATAAAAATAATGAGTGTGACATCACATGATTAATAATTCATGGTCCTCACCATTATTTTTTTACCAATCATGTGATAACACACCTTACACAGTCATTATAAATGGGTAGGAGTTCAAATCATATATATATATATATATATATATATATATATATATATATATATATATATTAATTGAATTAAAAATTAAAAAAGTTTCAAATGTTAGTTGTGAACTATAAGCCTTTGTAATATAATGTATTAATTAAAACAATCTTTTAATCTCAATTTCAATTTTGACAACTATGATTTGAATTTTAATCCAAGTAATAAAAAAAGTTACAATTTTTCCCATTTGTTTTTAAAAAATACATTTCTGGTTTCTTTCATCTACGTAATGCGTAAATAAAAATAAAACATTGAGATCATCTTTGCATCTTCTTATTTAATTTAATATATTAAATGTTTAAAAATTATAATCGTACATTTAATAAATTGTTAAAAATTTAATGTACGATAATAATGAACAATAAAAAGAGTAATAAATAAAATATTAAAAGCTAATGGCATTAATGGAAGTACAATTACAATTAAAGTTGAGTTTTATATGGTGATAATACCAATAATAACTTGAACTAGTGAAGATCTTTTGGTGATTTAAGTTTTGATGATTGTGAATCCTCGATATCAAATTTTAAAAAATTTGTAAAGATGAAATAGTTCAAAAATATTTATCCCTTTTAGAACTTTTTAGATGTAGTATAGATATTGAGAGTCCCGCCTTCTCACCTTGCGGTGGGCGGGAGAATTGTGCCCATGCTGGCCGATGTGGCACCGCCACATCGCAGATGAATCGATCAAAATTAAATGCCAAAATATGTATATACATTGTCTATATCTCTCTCACCCCACCCCATTCCCCCTTCCTCTCCCAAATCTCTCACGCGCCCATTTCTCTCATCTCAAACTCACAGCCCCCATTCCACACCCCCATTTCTCTTTCTACCATTTGTGCCCTAAATTTCCTCCCATTTGTGCCTTAAATTTAAGCAGCTGGAGAATAGGTGGGTTCGCCGGCGTTGGTTCACTGTGAGGATGGCGGTGGGTTCGCCGGCGTTGGAAGATAAGCAGAAGAAAATGGGTGGGTTCGCCGGCTTTGTGTTGCAGAAAAGGAGGAGACACCGGCAGATATGGAAGATAAGCAGTTGGTGGCCGGACAATGATAAATTTGGAAGATAAGTAGAGGAAAATGGGTGGGTTCGCCGGTGTTGGTTCGCTGCGTGGGTTCGCCGTGAGGATAGCGGTGGGCTGTGTGTGTCAGAGCTAAGAGGAGGGGTTGGGAAACCTATGGTGGTGGAGGAGAGACCCTGGCAAAGCTAGAAGTAGAAATGGAGGGGAGAAAGCAGGCGGCGACCGATTAACCGACGGTGGATTTAAAAAACTAGCATCTGTAAATGGGTAAAAAAACCAACTCGTGGAGTGTCGGTAGGCCACTAAGGTTTGTAGCCAAGTACTTTGCGTTTGTTTTGGTGGCGGTGGCGACGGCGGCGGATGGCACGACGACGGCACCGTGAGAGTGGTGGTGCATTGGCAGTTGTGGGATCTGACAATGGGGGTGGTGGGGTGTTGGGGGGTGAGAGATATAGACAATGTATATACATATTTTTGGCATTTAATTTTTGACTGATTCACTGCTGATGTGGCGATTGCCACATCGGCGATGGCACACTTTCTCCGCCCACCGCAAGGTGGAGAACGGGACTCTAGATATTGAAACCACGCTTTAATTGTACTAAAGATTTTAATCTTTCCTTATTGTTGCAAATATATATTTACCTTTTGTCTCATTCTTATACCAAATTTTTGATTATTTAGCACATTTGGTCCTCGATAATAATTTATGTCCAAATATTTTGTTACGTGCTTTGAAATGATGAGAAAATATTTGATTCCACATTTGTATTTGTTGTTTTTATTACTTTTTTAAAAATATGAGGGGCAATATGTTTTTTTAAGCCGTCACAATAAATTTTTTGAACGAAAATTGAAATTGGAGATAAAATGTGTTAATTAATGGAATGTTAAAAATAAGAACGTGGTAAAAAAAAAAAAAAAGGATATTAGAGCAACAATGAGCAAAAATTTTAGACTTTATTGTAATTAAAAAATATTGCATAAAAAGAAAACGGGTAAATTTCATTCGCATTAACTATATTTTTACTTGTGTGAGTCAGGTAATTAAACATCAATTTTGTTCAATCACATAAATAATTTGATCTCAATCATAACTCCGTCTAATTTTGTCACTTAGACTTATGGAAATAGATGGCATGGCAGTCAATAAGGATGGTCATCATTTATTTTACTGAAGTTGCAGTTATTTCACGCCATCAACTAACAACATGTGATGACTGTCATATATCAATTGTCTCGTCATTGATTTTCATAAATAAAATTGGACGGAATTTAGAGCAGCGTTCGGTAGAACTTTTTTTCAAAAAATCTATTTTTTCGCTTTCTGATTTTGACTTTTCAACTCTTTTTACACTATAAAAAAGTCAAAAAGTTAAAAAATAACCAAAAAAACCCATTTTTTCACCAAAAAAACTCTACCGAACAAGCCCTTAATTGAAATCAAAATTTTCAGTCAACATGATATTTTCATTTAATTGCAAGATAACAAAATAATTACAATAATCTAATTTATTTAAGCTTTCCAAGTTAATTATAATTTAGACTGCAAGATGACAAAATAACTACAATAATCTAGTTTATATGAGCTTTCCAAAATACAAACAAGATAAGAGCAAAGTTTTCATTTAAAATCATCCAATCAGGCATAAACAAATATAAGAACATTTCCATTTTGAATTTTTTTTTTTTTTTTTTTTTTAATCGTAATTCCGTTTTGAAATTTTGATTTGAAGCAAGTATACCACGACCCTATATCATATTCAAAATAAAACAATAAAATCCTATTAATTAAAAAGCATCTTGTACTATCTATCTTCATCTCCATATGTAAGGGTAGATTAATAAATTTAAGATAATATTTTCTTATGCTAAATTCAATTTAATATAAATCAAATATGTCGTTAGTAGCAAGGACAAAACAAGTATTACACATTATATAAATACTTGGTTAATAATTATTTCTAACAAGTGCATAGTCGGTTATGTGATTTTTAGAGCCATTGTAAATTCCATAAATTGAGCTAGCTCTTAATAGATTCTTCAAATTGTAATATGCATTCAAAATTTACAAGTGTTTTACACAACTTATATTCAAAACTCAAAAATAAAAAGACAAGCAAAATGTATTATATAAAAGATTTATATTATAATCAATTAACAAGGTCGAAAATATTCAAAACTATCAAATTTGAAAAATTATAATCGAGTTGTTCAACCATTTTTTTCTCGGAGCATGATAAGTACAATTTCGTACTGATCGGGGTCCACAAAAAGGGATATTTATAACTACTCTTACATGTTTTCGGTATAATGGCGTGTTATTTTTGTTCATTATGGGATAATAACCAAATTCAAGTGTCGGTCAAACGAAAAGAAAGCAAACGAAAGAAAAAATGACTCAATTGAACAAACATAGACTTGAGGGGCTTGGCATGCAAATATCAAAGAACGAAAATCAGGAACTGCGTCCAAGTTAACCATACGATCGCATGGCTTCCTAGGCAGAACTTAAGTGGATTCTTGATAGAAATAAAACTCTACCAAGTCCAGGATAAAACAACTACCTAAAACACGTTTTGAAGAGTTGAAGGAGGAGTATAAAAGGCAAAATAGAGCACATATCGCAGGAGACGAATTTTAGAAACAAAGATACAAAAGAAGAATCGAATATCAAAGAATGGATTGAAGATTCTTATGCCAGAATCACATGTTGTAATCTTATTTTCTTATTTTTCTTTCGGAACATGATTTATACAATTCTTGTATTGTTTTACAAAATCATATCCGACTAATTTACTTATTGATAGGATGAACAATGAAACTTTATGTTTTTAATTAATTAAAAGTTTTTCCGTTTTAGTAATTAATTGCTTATTGATTGATTATTCTTTATTCATTCTTTCTAATGTTGTAATACTTGATCATCATTACAATGTTTTGTGGTCTTTATTGAAGTCGAGAGATTCAATATAGATAAACATGTGATTTTGAATAACATAGAGTCTAATAATATATAGAAATTACTATTATGCCTTATAAAATCCGATTAGGTGTTCTTGTGATTTGAATGCATATTTTATGTTCAAAACTTAATTTAAGATAATTAAGTTAGCATATCGATATATAATTGATTGACCATCGAGAGAGAGACTTTTGATTATTATAGGATCACTAATTTTCAATCTATAGGAATTTTTAAGCTAAAAGCGATTAAGCGGATAATTGATTAAGAAAGCGTGTAGGTGGATTCGAAAATCCTAGTATTAGTAAAACATGAATTGTTCTCACAAATTTAATTTGATTACTTGATAATTTAGATTTAATTAAACATAAGTAGAATAGTTTTAGAATTAAAATCTTAAAAGCGAAAATGTGTTCTTTACTTTGTTAAAACTCGAACTATAAATTAATTGATTAATTGATAATTAGTCTTCGTGAGTTCGACATCTTTCACATTATTTTATTACTTGTTAACGATCCGTCCACTTGTGAAATTAAAATCACACAACAAATTTTTTTGGCGTCGTTCTTTGTAGACTAGTTTTATTAATTACTACGTTAATTGCTAATTTAGTTTTAAAAATTCTTTTTATTAATTAATTATTTATTTTATTTTTATTTTTATTTTTATTCTCGGTTCTTCATGTTCTTGCTGAATTCTAATATTTTCTAAATGTTTGGTGTCAAGTGTGTGTCGTCGTACAAAAGATTTTGATCTATTTGATTTTGACCCGAGAAATTGAGCAGAGCTTTCGCCAAGCGACAACGTGAGCGAAGAGAAAAGAAACAACAGGAAAAAGACGTAATGAAAGACAACTGAATCCATGATCCATTACCTGCACATGTGAGAAATACTCTTGCACCAATGTCTCGACCAATTGAAGTTAATGAACGAGATATTCTTATGGGTGAGTATATGATGGCACCGATTGTTGAGAATCGGTCCAACATAAATTATCCACCTTATAGACACGACAACTTCCAGTTGAGGTCAGATGCGATTAATTTGTTCTTGAACAATCGTGCGTTCTATGGGAGAACATGTGAAAATCCTTATTATCATATTTCTCGCTCGATGAATCTTGTGAAAATTTCAAATACCACGGTATCAATGAAGAGGCACTTAAGATGAGGCTCTTCCCACACACTAAAGAATAAAGCTAGAGAATGGTTAGATTCTCTACCATCTTGGAGCATCACTACTTGGATGATTTGATCCAGAAATTTTACTTTGAAATACTTTCTTTAGTCGAGTGAGCAGTGAAGTATGAAATATCTAATTTCTAACAATCGAATTGGAAAATTTTACAAGGCATGGGAAATATTCAAGGCTGCTCGAATGTGTCCAAATCATAGTTTTCCTTTAGCACTCAGAATCATTATTTTACTTTGGATTAGCTCCAACGATTCGTTCTTGATGAGATTATGTAGCGGTGGCTCTATCCAAAATAGATCTTTTGGCAACCTTAACGACCTATATGAAACTATGAGTGAGCAGTTTATAATGTGGCGAGACGGAGGATTGCGTGAGAATTATGCGAGGTGGAAATCAATTCGCTTGTATTAGCAAAAATGATGCATTGACAAAGCGAGATAGAAAGCGTTGAATATTATCACTTCGGCCAATATGGTTCGAGATGTCCCTACCAATATGTACAACATGCGGGGGCAAACCATCAATCATCAGAATGCCATTTAACCACTGTTGATATATCATCACATGAACAAGCTATATATGCTCAGAACTTTTAGCGACAACAGAATAATCTATACTCACGGACCTACAATCCTGGATGGAGAAATCATCCAAATTTCTCATATGGCAATACCCAAAATATTCAAAATCGCTAAATTAGGGAAGACCGAGGAAAGAGAATGAGGATTAGAAGAAACAGTCGCTAAATTGTCATAACAGAAATCAGATTAAGCAGTTAGCTAAAATATTGACCAGGCGACAACTAGGCGCATGGCCAAGCAATACCAAGGTCAATCCAAAAGAGTAAGTAAATGTAATTACCATGAGAAGCGGAGTTAAATTGTTAGAAATTCATGTAAAGAGACCAGGTGTAGACAATGAAATTGTATCCAGCAAAGAGAGAGAAAACAAATTCGATAAAATGAAATTTTCCACCAGATTATATTCTACCACCAGCTTACGTCCCTCCAATTCTATTTTTTCAAAGGCATCGAAAACATAAGCTAGACCAGCAATTCAAAAAATTCATCGATGTATTCAAGAAACTCCAAATCAACACGCCTTTTGCCGACGCTTTAGCTCAAATGCCAAGATATACAAAATTTATGAAGAAAATTCTTTCAAACAAAATGAAGTTGGAGGAGCACAAAATAGTCATGCTTACCGAAGAATGCAGTGCTATATTGCAAAACATGCTACCTCCGAAATTAAAAGATCCAAGGAATTTTACTATTCTTCACACTATTGGTAGTTTATTTTTTGACAAAGCTCTATTTGATTTGGGTGCTAGTGTGAATTTAATGCCTTATTCTATTTTTAAGCAGCTCAGTTTGAAGGAAGAAAGCCAACAACGATTATCATTGCAGCTTGCAAATAAGTCCATCAAACATCCAAGAGGGATCGTTGAAGACATGTTAGTGAAATTGGACAAATTCATATTTTTCTTGATTTTATTATTTTGGATATGTGCGAAGACATGGATGTACTACTTATTTTTGGTCAACCTTTATTGGCTACTTGTCGAGCATTGATTGATGTACAAAAAAGGTAACTAAAGCTGAGGTTGAATGATGAACATATCACATTCGATGTGTTTAAAGAAACTAATTTTACGAGCTCTTTAGATTCTGCTTTGATTGATGCCATTGATCAAGAGAGAACCAATACTTTCACATTGAAAACCAGTCAGACCCAAAGAAACACATACCAATCATAAAAACAAGGAGTGACGAACACCTATCCAATAAGGAAGTTTAAGTTTTCATAGTTGAGTTCGAGGAGGGGTGGTAAAATAGAGTCATAACAATATGATAAGGAAAAATTAAACTTTGAAAGGTGAACAAAAATTGGTGCAAAGACAATCGATGCAAGTAAATCAAGTCATCCAAAGATCTATTCAAAGTGTCTTCAGTGATCATCGCGACAAAGTCAAACTAATAACTTTAAAAAAGCGCTTAATGGGAGGCAACCCATTTATTTCAATTTCCGTATTCATTTAAGTTTTAGGATTTTAGTTGACATTTTGCACGTTTTATGCTTTTAAGACTTAAAGAAGGCTCTTTCAATTCTTAGGTAACAAGGACCAATGTCCATCGTCATTCTGCATAAACACACAATTTTTTTTAGTCAAGTAAAAAAAAAAAAATTTTTTTGCGCAAAATTCACTATGCGATCGCATAGCCTAGGCAGAAATTATTCTGCCTAGATTTTAATGGTCTTGCAATCGCATGATTTTTCTTCTTTGCGATCACAAGGACAACAAAAAAAAATTTGTTTAAAAAAATAAATAATTTTATTAATAATTTTTTTTAAGAGTTACAATTTGCAGGCCAGTTGGGTGACATTCAAATGAAGATTTGCCTACCTGCACCTCTACAAGATCCTCCACCAGTAGATCCTACCACACTTCTTCTTCTCGCACCATTCGATCCCCCTCTGGGAAATCTTTGATATTTTTATATATTCCTTTTGAATTTTTATATTGGGGACAATGTATCTTTCAAGTTTGGGGGTAGTGGAAAAATACTTGATCTTATGATGATACTTGATATTGATTGTTAATTTATTTTTGCTTGTAAAAACAAATAATAAAATAAATTATTATTAGTGAGTGTTTGCGTATTCATGTGACATGAATAGCCTTGCCGGCTAATGATGAAACTTTTTTTTGAGTTTAGTTTTAATCATGACTTGTGGACAAATTATTACTTTTGTTTAAATGTGAGGCTACTTAACCATGTCTGATAACGTATTGTGTCAGCCAATTATGATGATTTTTAGCTATGTTGGTGCACTTAAGTTGAAAACAATAGGATACATTTTTCAAACTAAGAATCATTTGTATCTCGATAAGTAACCAATAGAGTGAGTAAGTGTGGTAGTTAAGCTGTGATGGTGGCTATCTAAGTTGTGATTGATTCCATGTATGTTGAAAAATTATGGGCGCACTTTAGACTAGTTAGAGGAAGCTAGGTAATGATTGAATATTAAGAATCTAATCTCCGAGCATGAACTTATTGCACACAAGGAACAAGGCTATTACTATTATATAATTCTTTTCGTAGCCTTTTTTACTTGAGAGATAAGGCCCATCGGTTTAAAACTCATTACATGAGTCATCTAGAAAGCTTAATAGACTGAGTTTCGCATACTATTAATATCTTATAACTCTTTTCGTAGCTTTTTTGACATGAGTGAAAATGCCCGTAAGGGTTTTTTAAAATCCGATGCCCTAAGGTTCAAAAGACATGGGTGTCATCGACATAAAGCTCGTTACATAAGTCATCTAGAAAGCTTAAGAGATTAAGTTTTGCACATAAGATTTATATATAAAAAAAAAATTATGCTAAAGCCAGTGAAAAATCTTTTGCAAAGTAAACATAGGGATTAAATAATAAATGTGTTTGACTTACTTAGTAGAAACTTCCTAGTCGAGCACTCAAAAATAAGAGAATCTTCATAAACCTAGTTTGTCACGATTATTAGCTTTTTCAAAGAGCTTCAAGCAAGAAAATAATGAGTGAGCTGTAATATTTGAACCAAAATCTCGAGAACTGAAAGAGAAAATTATTTTGGGAGAAAATGTACCTTACGAGAGGGAAAAGAAAAGTTGACCAAATGGTTGGGCTATCACCACCATAGAAATTAAGTAGATCGGATTAACTGCTCTCACACACATATCAAGTATGGCTTAAGTAGAATCACGTTTGCAATAGTAATACATGGACACTTGTCATGAATTATAAGTTGTTGCAAAAGCCAATAGAAAAAAAGGCAACCTATTTATGTTGTGAATTGTGTTACTGTTTATTTCATTCTATACATGTTTCACTTTAGTTATTATATTCAAGGACGAATAAAAGTTCAAGTTTGGGAATGTTTGGTAAGTACAATTTTGTACTGATCGAGGCCTACTAAAAGGGACAATTATGAGTACTCTTACATATTTTCAGTATAATGTCGTGTTGTTTTTGTTCATTATAGGATAATAACCAAATTCAAGTGTCGATCAAATGAAAAGAAGGCAAACAGAAGAAAAATAGACTCAATTGAACAGACATAGAGACTTGAGGGGCTTGGCATACAAATATCAAAGAAAGAAAACCAGGAACTGCGTCCAAGTTAACCATGCGATCACATGGTTAACCATGGCTGTGATCGCAAGATAGTGAGATATTCTGCAGAACATTATTTGTTACAACCATACAATCGCAAGGTTTTTAACCATGCGATCGCATGGCTTTCCGGACGAACATAATTGGATTCGTGATAGAAGTAAAACTCTACCGAGTCCAGGATAAAGCAACTACCTAAAACAAGTTTTGAAGAGTTGAAGGAGGAGTATAAAAGGCAAAATGAAGCACATATCGCGGAGGCGAATTTTGAGAACAAATATACAAAAGAAGAATCGAATATCAAAGAACGGATTGAAGATTCTTGAACCGGAATCATGGGTTGTAATCAATTTTTTTTTCTTTCGAAACATGATTTATACAATTCTTGTATTGTTTTACAAAATCATGTCTCGACTAATTTACTTATTGCTAAAATGAATGATGAAACCTCATGTTTTTAATTAATTAGAAGTTTTTTCGTGTTAGCAATTAATTGCTTATTGATTAATTATTCTTTATTAATTCTTTCTAATATTTTAATGCTTGATCACAATTAGAATGTTTTGTGATCTTTATTGAAGTCGAGAGATTCAATATAGATAAGCACGTAGTTTTGAATAACATATAATCCAATAATAGATAGAAATTACTATTATGCCTTATAAAATCTGATTAGGTGTTCTTGTGAATTGAATACATATTTTTATGTTCGAAACTTAATTAGAGATAATTATGTTCACATATCGATATAGAATTGATTGACCATCAAGAGGTGCTTTTGATTATTATAGGATCACCGATTTTCAATCTATAGTAATTATAAGCTAAAGCAATTAAATGGATAATTGATTAAGGAACGTATATGTGGATTCACAACTCCTAGTGTTAGTAAAACTTGAATTTGTTTTCACAAATTTACTTTGATTGCTTGATAATTTAGATTTAATTAAACATAAGTAGAATAATTTTAGAATTAAAATCTTAAAACGAATATGTGTTTTTTACATTGTTAAAACTCGAACTATAAATTAATTAGTTAATTGATAATTAGTTATCGTAGATTCGACACCTTTCACATCACTTTATTATTTGTTAACGATCCGCCCACTTACGAGATTAAAATCACACAACATAGCACATTAATTGTACTCTTTGTTTCACTTGGTAAATAGTACTTCAATAATATCAATTTCAAATATAAATCATATACATTAATGTCCAAACGTTCATTACTAGGATCATATGCAATAAATATTATAGAATTATGTGAAACGCAATCTTTTCAATTTTAGGAGACAAAATAATATAGTTCTATCATACTTGAAAATATACATTTTGGGAATTGCCAATTAAATGATGCATTTTCCTCATATTTCTACTGATTTTATAGCACCATATTTTCAATTAAATCATGGCATAGGTGATAGAACCCAAAAGTAAAAATAGAGTAAGCTACTTGACACATAAATGATAATTAGTAGTAGTAAGCTACCGAGTTTGTTTGTCCTGCCTTAGTTTATGTCTCAAACGTAGTTTATATTTCAAATGGTCAAACCACCATATTTGGAAACCGAGAAAAATAAAAATAGAACAAAATTCTTAAAAGCTCTCTCTTCCATTTCGGGTTCTTTAGCTACCAAAATTTTAACAACTTAAATCATAAATTTCCGACCAAATAATCATTTGAATCGGATGGATTAAAAAGAAAAAGAAAACATTCACCAATAAATTTCTACAAATCGAACTAAAAAAAAAATTATATCAAAAGATTCAAATCCTGGAGCAATGTAGCTATACTTCATAAAAAAATAAAAATAAAATAAAATTAAGAAATTGCAATTATGAATTATATGAAAAGAGATTTTCTTTTGATAATGTTGAAAGCTGAGATTTAGTATTTATGGGCATTTTGCAATATAGCACTTCGTTAGTAAGTGACAATAGGAGGCTTAATGCTAGATACTTGAATTGGAGAATAGATGATCAATGTATTGGGTCAAATTTGAATTGGAGTGGGTCTTCACAATTTTATTTTATGTTTGTTATGATGAAAGTGGGAAACAAGCTTCAAATTGAGCCACAAATGGGGGTTTTTTTTTTATAGAAAAAACTGGGGCTAAAAAGTGAAAATTAGGCTATGTACCAATTTTTTTATTTTATTTCTTGAAGGAAATTGAGTTATATTGGCTGCCCAATTTTGTTGACAGATTCTAATTGTATGAATACTTTATTGAATTTTAGGAGGTGTATTTAATTGAGACTTTTAAGACATTTGATAAGTGTATTTTGTGTACTTATTCGAGTTTTTAAACTAAACTTTTATCATGTTATTTTATAGATTTTCTACTTAATTTATTGTGTTATTCTTTATATTTCAGTTTTGGACATGTTTAATAGTAAATGGAGAAGAATTGATGAAAAAGCGATAAATTGGAAGATATTTCATAAGTATGAGGATCAATTTCACTCAATTGAAAAGTTGAATGACCAAATTGGAGGTTGTGAAAAGTTGAAGGACCAAATTAGAGGTTACAAAAAGTCGGAGGCTAAAGAAGACCAAAATCAAAGTTGGAGAACAAAAGCGCAGAATTGAAAAAATTCAAGCTAAGCGATCGCCATCATTGTATTACACAAACAAAGATCAAAACTACATACTTGGGTGATCGTTTCGGGGAATGGCAGGCGATCGCCCATGCTAAATTCTACATCGGAAATTTTCTTTTCTTTTTGAATTCTATTCTACTTAGGAAACCTTTTGGGCATGAATTTTGTAATATTTTGGGATCTTTTGGGGCACTATTGGGGAAGTATAAATATGAGTTACTAACTCATAACAAGGAAGCCGGATTAGAGTCATTTTTGAGGAGAAAAACAAGAGATAAATCAAGAAGCGAAGATCAAAATTCATCTTTTCAAAATTTAAACGAAGACCCAGTTTAAGATTTCATCTTTCAAATTTTCTTCATATCCGGGTGATGGCTTCTATGTTTTGTTTTCTTATTATTAGTATTTTAGGCTAAACTTTTTAGTGCTAGGATCATGATGAAATTTGTATCATGAACCTTTAATTGTTTGAACCTAATTTTTTATATTTAAGCATTGTTTTAATTTTTAAATAATTGATATTGATTTATCTTCATCTACAATTATGTGCGCAATAGTTGTATGATTCTTGTGACTTATTTTACCATCGAGAGATTAAAAATAGGTTATACATATTATCAATTATCGTAGAGTCCGATAGGGGATAAATATATACCTCTATGTTTTACGTAATCTTTAAGTATTCACAAATTTTAATGTATTCTTGTATGTTCGCATCCGTTATAGAGATATAGTCGGGTCACATATAGGGATATGTTTAATTCTACTCGAGAGATATTGTTAAGCAAATTATGAATATTGATCTACATAATTAAATCATGTTATCAAATCCAACGGTTCGGGTTAAAGGTAATTGGTATAAGTGGATTTGGGATCTTAGCACGCTTTTCCTTTCCTTTTTTTTTTTTTCAAAATTAAAAGTATTCTTATCTAATTTAATTTCTTATTTGCTTGAATTATAATTATTTATTATTTTTAGTTAATCATTTCATCAGTTTAAGAAACAAACTTTCAAAGTTAATTTGATTCGGTTAAGATTACTATAATTGTATTGAACTATCTAAATTTTTGTGGGTACGATACTTGGACTCAACATCTACTTTAATACTTGTGCGATTCGTACACTTGCGGAATATTAAACACAAGGATTTTAAAAGTTTAAGAGAATTCAATGTAAACTTTTTAAGACTCTCTAAAAATATTATTGTATTCAATAGAATTTTTTTGTAACCTTATAAAAATCCTTAAAAGTCACGGGAAACTCAATTAAATTTTTTTAGGAATCTCTCTATAAGTTGTGGGATTTTCAAATTGAGAAAAACTTTTAGTGATTATCTACTTACCAAACTTCTTGAGACTATTTGGTGGATAATATAAATAGCAAATCTCAAATAAAAAAAATGGCATGTCTATCCGTGAGATTTGTGAAGACTCCAAAGTCTCAAAATAATAAACGCATCTTTTCTTTCACATATAAGGTTTTCTCGTATTTCTTTCATTTATATAAGAATTTGCAGCAATTAATTAATTTAATCACTTTTGAACACCTGCTCTAAAAAGTCCAGATAAGCTCCGCTACTAAGTTTGAGCTTGACCTCCACGCTTAGCCACGTCTCACGCATCGTCTTCGCTTTGTCCTTGTCTCGCTTTCACCTAAGCCTTGTCTAGGCCCGAAAAGCTTGAAACTCGACCTCGACGCTTAGTTACGCTTTATACTTTTTAGAATCTTGCTTTTGAATAAAAAAATATTTGTAATTTATTTCTCAATTTCAAAGCGTAGAATTCCAAGCAATTAATATATTTTTAAATTGTAAAATCATGTATAATGTTTGCGTTCCATTTGGATAAGTTTGAGATGTGAATCAGTATATGCCATTGACATAATAATTAGAATATATGGCTACAATTATATGGGTCTAAAATAGATTTGCTGCTTCAAATTGGAATTATTAATTGCTTTTATGTGGATGACAGCACTACTTCCATGTATAAAAGAAAATTTATTTAATAAAAGTTGCGAATCTCAGCATCTTAGCACTAAGAGGTTATAAATTCTTTATAGTACTTGGTAGAATCTTTTTTCTTTGATTTCTCTACCTTAATTTTTCTTATTTTATAAATAAGGAGGACGTGGGAAAATTTTGTAACTTGTAAAATCATGTCAATGATATATCATTCAAGATTTCACTATCGAAAATTAAGCTTGATTGTTGAAATCTGATCTGAATTTTGTTTAAATTTCAAGAAGGGTAGTTATATTCACACTACAATTTATTATAAGTGTACTATAGTTTAATTGTACTTAAGATCCTTAACTTTTGTTCATTATTGCAATTATGTTTTTAACTTTTTGTCATCGAATTCTTATCTTCAATTTTCATTAATTAACACATTTCATTATTGATGATGGTTTCTGTCTAGATATTTTGTTTATGTGCTTTGAAATGAGGAAAAAATATTTTATTGTACTTTTGTATCTATTATTATTTTTTAAATATGACAGACAAATAAGTATTTTTACGAATTCTCAACAAATGTTTTTACGTAAATCGTTATCAAACACTAAATGTGCTAATTAATAAAAAGTTGAAGATAAAATGTGATAAAAAAAGTTGGGGACATGAGTGCTATAATGTTAAAAGATTAATGATGTTAAATGTAATTAAAATGTGGTGCAAAAATTAAAAGTGTTGTGTGAATATAATTACCTTTTCAAGAATCTTCTCATAAGTATTTTTTCGTTTTCTAATTTTGCCCCCAAAAGCAAATTTTTTTTTTGTCCTAGAATAACCCATTTCATTGTCAGGATAATTACTTTAAGCACAAAGATATAAATTGTATTTATTAATAAAATAAAAATAGGGCAAAAGGGAGTTTGCTTCCTGATTACAGAAGTCTCCCACCTAAACAAACACTAAAAAATTCATAAACATATACAATAAATTGTATAATCTAACAAGAACACTTGTTGTGAAATATACATATCTTGATTCAAGGTATTCGCTATGAAAACCTTGCTTGGTTGTAAATGAGTTGTTTAATCTTGACATGCTTTGTTGAAGAAGCGTAATTGAAAGGATATTTGGTATATTTAAATCACAATTCACAATTTACAAAAGTTCATCCATTTCTATATCACACACAAACATAACTAGTATAAGCTTGTGGACTAATTGACGTGACTTAATTTTTTTTAATATTTTTAATAAATATTTTTATTGACATGAGAGATATAATTTTTATTTTGAGTTCTTAATTACATATGTGTTGTGGATGATTTGGACATGTGAAAAATTACTCAAAATAAACTGTATTATATAGAATTTTGCTTAAAATTTTAAAAAAATGAAAGTCTGTATTAGTGTACAGAGGTTTAATGAAAGAATTTTATTAATTCTCAATAAATTCATAAAAGTAATTTAAAGTCCACGAATTCTGCAAAAGTCATCCACTTGTAAAAGTCTTTAAAATGTCCAATTGAATACGCCCCCTTACTGTTAAATTATATTTAATATATTTTATTAATAATTTTACAATTAATGTTAATCCCTTAAATTAAAGATCCAATAAAAGAAATTCCACAATTTTAGGCCCCAAGTTTACACTTAGAACATCTCCAATGCACTCATCTATTGTAGTCTACGTGGAAGATAAAATAGAGCGGACATTCAAATCCATGTGGCAATACGTCTATTGAATAGATGGTTAAATTATAAATTCATCTCCAATGGGTTCCGTTTTAAAACTAATATTACCGTTTATGTAGCATTAAAAATTTTAAAATTGGTAGTCTTCAATTTTTATTTCATTAAATCTGAATTTTTTTTTTTTTTTAATAAAATCTTGAGTTGGATTTAAATTTGATGAGTCACTTCATCTAGAAGTCCGTCTAAATTTAGGCATGACTTATAGAGCGAAGTCTATTTTTAGTATGTCACATTAGCTAGACAGAGTCTTTGTTAGCATGCATTGGAGATGATTTTTTATAATTTTGTGTATACGTGTCTATGTGAGTGCGTTTAGAAAGCAATAGGCGGAGTACATTGGATATGCTCTTAGTCGTTATATGAAGGAAAATGACTTTCACATTCAAAATCAAATATTCGATCAGCGATGTAGTTGGAGAATCATTGTCGATCGTTACAAGTTGAAAACCAAAAGTTCAAATGACTTATGAAGAATTTCATTCATAGTCTTTCTAATCGACTTTTTGGATCAAACATTTGATGGTCTGTTTGAAGAATTTTGTGCGAAGTCTTGAAATTGATTCTTAATTCTGCTCTTACTTGAATAGTTGTCCACACCGGCAGTAATACCACAACTTAAGTTCCAAGGTGAGTTTTAAGTTATTTAGAACTTTTTTTACTCAAACCTCAATTTTTTTTTGTATTGAAATCTACTACGTAATAGAAAACATTTATGTTGAAGCTTAAGGTTTTAGATAATGTCTTTGCTACATATTGGAATTGCGTAGACCCATGGGAGATGGCGTTGAGAGGCGCGGTGAGAATAAATGAAGGATGTGTTCACATTTCATCGATGGGATTTTCATGTATTTGTTCTTTCTTTTGCAACACATAGGCTTGGTTTGTTATTTTTCCTTACATTTGCTATGTGTAGGCTATGATAATTATTTTCTTAGAGTTGGTATGGTGGGAACAACCTCGAGTATGGAGAAAAGAGATTGATCTGAGTTCTTTTCTCTCTCGCACTTGCAAATGGGTTTCGCAATTCAACTTATTCTTTTGCTTATTGTATTTGCAGATCCGAATCTCAAACATATTATTTAAAATTTTCTATTACTACATTACAATACAATTAATTTTATGTTGGATAAAATTCAACATGGGCCAAACATGTATATATATTAAAATGTGTGGTGCTATCTTAAGGTTTTAGTCAATAAAGTGATCTACTTAAGACTATTTTAGACTAATGGGTATTAAGTGTCATGAGATTAAAGTGTAGAGACGGATACAATATTTTAAATTGATGAGGGACCAATTTAACAACATTGAAACATAATAAGCGCCTTCAGGTTATATATATCTGAGTCATGGTTCCCAATTGGCGTGACTTTTCATAACCTCTCTGCATCCCCATCGACCAAGAGACACTAAGGAGAAAATCACGGATCAATTGGAAGACCATAACCCGTTCGATCAAACAAAATCATAGATTGTGCACGCTTCCACTTGGTCTTAATTTTAATAATTACAGTATGATGTTATTAAGTCATAGATGTGTAATCATCTGTATACATGGATTCAGTAAATAAATCTAACAAGTGGTATCGAGCCACCTTCATGTTGAATTATCAGATTTATATCTATATGGACATGATTCGTTTTTCTAAAATTATAAATTCATGGTCTCTGTAAATTCCTCAATCCATTGAGAAGAAATTCACGAACAATTCGTATGTTGAAATATATGATATTGTGTTTGTTGAAATATATAATTTCAATTTACGTATGTATATATTTTACGAAAGAATATGGGTTTCTCAATTTTCGGATTTATGGTGGATTTCATGGATTCAGATTTTATGGTCGGATTTTGTGGTTTGTTGGTTGATGGATTAAGTGTTTGATCGTTCGGAGAGGGGAGCAGAGCAGAGATAGAGATAGCTCATGGGTGGTTGGTAGCGTCATTTGCGTGTGGGCTTCTGAAGGCGGTCTCACGCCGCGACCTGCATTTGCTTGATTGGGCTGCGGTAGCTAGGGTTGAAATCCTAACTGTCGCGTTTTGCGATTTTTGGGCCAAGGGACTTCCTACGAAATTAGAAGTCATAAAGGGCTAGTTTGCAATTTTGAAATTTTGGTTTATTTAATCTCTAGTCCTCTGCTTGTTCCTTCATTAATTAAACCCTAAAGTTTTAAAATTATTTAAGTTTGCCCTCTAGACTTCTAAATTTGTAAAATAAGTCCTATAGTTTTAGTAATCACTTAAGTTGGGCCCTTAAAGTTCGAATTTTATGATTCGGTCCCTAAAATTTAAGATCTTAATAAATTGGCCACTAAAGTTTTGGTAAATTGCAATTTAGTCCTTCAAGCTTAAAATCTTTCATAATTGGTCAATCAAGTTTAATTAAATTATAATTTAACCCTCCAACTTAATGATTACTTAATCATAAAGCATTGAATTTCACAATTCAAATCCTAAGGTTTTAAAAATATGTAAAACAATCAATTAAGGTTCAAATTTTGGTATGACGGATTCTTTTGAGAAATATAATATTTCAAAGTGAATTAATTGAAGCAACATGTTGTCAAAGTAACCTCTCTTGTAGAAATTAATTAACTTAGAATATTAGAAGGTTTAGTGTGTGTGTTGTTCATGCGAATATTGATCGGCCCAAAGGAAGGTCAATGTTTGGCTGAAATTTCACATGCACCTGTGGTGATAAACGGGTGACGATTATTTGGTTTAACGTGTGATCAATAAATCGGTCCAAAGAAAGGTTTATTGATTAACATGTCTTATTGTCGGTGTTTGATTGCTACATCGAGGTACCTTACAGTCGATGTTTCTATCGAAAGACTAAATATTGATGTTGTGCTAGGTATCTTGTGATGGGCCTTATCAATATATTTAAACTTATTATTTGCATAATAAAGTACTAATGTAAGCTATTTCTATCTCTTTCTCTATACTGACTCATTCATCTACTTCATCAATATCTGTAAATATCAATTCAATCCCCATGCTTAATGGGTCAAACTTCAAGGATTGGAAAGAGAACGCTCTAATTGTTCTTAGTGCATGGATCTCGACCTTGCTCTCAGGATTGAGAAACCTACTTCTCTTACGGATGCAAGTTCACGATGAGGAGGAACTTTGAGAAGTGGGAACACTCAAATCGCATGAGTCTAATGGTCATTAAGCACGGCATTCTAGAAGCATTTAGGCGCAGATGTTGAGGAGATAATCGATGCCAAGGAATTTCTTGCACGAAATTGAAGCGTTTCTGAAAAACAATAAAGATCGAAACAAGCACGCCGCGCAGCATGATTTCAATGAAGTATAAAAGCGAGGAGAACATAAGAGAGTACATCATGGATGTCTCATATTGCTTCAAAACTTAAAGGCACTAAAAGCTCGACATCGATGATTTGCTCGTGCATTTAGTATAAATATCGCTTCCTACACATTACAATCAATTTAAGGTCAGTTACAACTGTCAAAAGGAGAAATGGACTCTAAATGAGCTCATTTATTATGGTGTGCAAGAGGAAGAAAGGTTGAAGCATGACAAAACTGAAATTGCTAACTTGGCAAGTATCTCTAAAGATAAGGGCAAGAAAAGAAAAACAATATGAAGCTGCTAAGGGTCCAGAACAGAAGAAACCACATAAAGACAGAGGGTTGTTTCTTTTGCGAAACCTGGACATTTAAAGAAGGATTGTACCAAATATAACGTCTCGGCGTGCAAAGAAAGGTACATTTCTTAATTTGAGTGCATCACGAGGTTAATTTAGTTTGATTACCTAGAAATACTTGGTGGTTAGATTCGGTACTCACATAAGTGTTTCTATGCGAGGGTTACTGTTACCGAAAGCCAAATAATCTTGAAATATTCATCTTTGTGGGCGACGAAAAATCGGTGGAAGTTGAAGCAATAGGCACTTTTATGTTATTGTTAGGGAACCTGGTTTTATTTGGATTTGAAAGACACTTTTGTTGTACCGTCGTTTAGATGGAATTTGGTTTCTATTTCTTTATTGGACAAATTTGGATATTATTGTTCTTTTGAAAATTGTCGGTTTAGTCTTTCTTTAAATTCAAATATTGTTGGTCTTTGGTTCATTATGTTCATACAATAACTTATATTTGCTTGATACTATTGCGTCATATAATGAAACCTTACATGTGGAATCACGTGGTACTAAGCAAAAATTAAATAAAGAAAATTCGACAAAATTATGGCACAAGCGCTTAGGTAGCATCTCAAAAACTAGAGTTGAACGACTTGTGTCGGATGGCATTTGGATTTCTGGACTTCTGAGACTTTGATGTTTGTATTGATTGTATCAAGGAAAACAAACCAAAACAAAAGGGTTAGGTGCCAATAGAACTTGGACGTCTTAGAATTGATACACACAAATATTTGTGGACCATTCCCTGACTTCTTGGAATGGTCAACAATATTTTATATCATTAATAGACGATTACTCATGTTATGGGCATCTATATCTTATTTATGAAAAATCGAGTCCTTTGGACATGTTCGAGGCTTTCAAAGGCGAAGTTAAGAATTAACTCAACAAAGGATTAAAAGCGTCGGTGCGATCGTGGTGGTGAGTACTACGACAAATATGGCGATTTGGGTGAACAACATCTAGGACCATTTGCTAAATTCCTAGAGGAATGTGGAATAGATCTCTGAGTACACCATGCCGGATTACCTAGTATGAATGGTGTGGTGATGAAGATGAAAGCAGGACTCTTAAGAACATGGTAAGGAGTATGATTAGTCATTCTACTTTACCAAAATCATTCTAGGGAGAAGCATTAAAGCTATGCAGCTTGTATTACGAATAGAGTACTAACTAAATTTTTTGCTAAAACACCTTATGAGCTTTGGACAGCAAAAAAACATGTTCTAAAGCATTTCTACATTGGGAATGTCCAATTTGAGGCTAGGCCTTATAGGCCGCATGAAAATAAATTAGACTCCAGCGTAAGCAACTATTTTATTGGTTATTACGGCGATCAAGGGCTGCAATTTTATAATCCCACACTCAAGTCAATTTTTGAAGCAGGAGCTGCAACATTTTTTTGAGGATGTTGAGTTTTGGGTTGGGGGAGAAATAAAGTTAGAGACATTGTCTTTGAGGAAGCGAGGAATGATCGATTTCGATTCCTACTATTACTTTTTGACAATGTGCGGTTTCTATGCCGTCATTGATCAAGAAGTATATCGGAACCTCGGCAAGATAATGTTGAAGAACCTCCACCATTCCGGAAGTACAAACTCAACAACCTCAAGAACCAATACCATTAAGGAGATCCACTCGAGAAAGGAAAAATGTTATTTCGGATAATTTTATAGTATTTCTCCAAGAATATGAGAAAAATAATGGAAGATGATCCAATCAATTTCCATCGAGGCCATGAAGGGTTACGATTCTCAAAAAGTGGATTAATACCATGAATGAGGAGTATAAGTCTATGTAAGACAATAAAGTTTGGGATCTTGTCCCATTACGGAAAGGTCTGAAGCCCATTAGTTGTAAATGGATTTTTAAAATAAAAAGGATTGAAAGGTAATGTGGAAAGATATAAGGCTCGTCTTGTAGCTAAAGGCTTTACACAAAAAGAAGGTATTGACTTCAAAGAGACTTTCTCTTTGGTTTCAACGAAACTATTCGAGCAGTCATGGAACTTGTTGCACATTTTGACCTTGAGTTACATCGGATAGATGTTAAGACAAGCGTTTCTCAATGGAGACATTGATGAGACGATCTATATGGTGCAACCAGAAAACTTCGTGTCAGGAGACTCGAAGAATATGGTTTGCAAATTAAAGAAATCTATCTATGGACTCAAGCAAGCTTCCCGTCAGTGGTACTACAAATTTCATCAAGTGATTATCTCGTTTGGTTTTGAGATAAATATTGTTGATGATTGTGTATATCACAAGTTCAGTGGGAGTAAGCATATTTTCTTAGTTTTGTATGTTGACGACATCTACGCTTGCCACTAATGATATAGGCATGTTGCACGAAACCAAGGTTTTTGTCAAAGAATTTTGAGATGAAAGATCTTGGGGACACCTCTTTGTATTAGGAATTGGATACACCAGGATCACTCTCGGAGTATTCTTGGATTGTTACAAAAGAGCTATATCGATAAAGTTCTTAAAAGATTTGGCATGCGGGGATAGTAAACCGGGAGACACCCCTGTTGCTAAGGGAGACAAATTTAGTCTCAATCGGTGCTCGAAAAATAATCTTGAAGTTAAGGAAATGCGAAGGAAGATTTCCTATGCATCGGTGTGGGAGTCGATGTGTGCTCGGTCTGTCTGCGTCCGGACATAGTATTCATTGTTGGAATCTTTGGAGGAGATATTTAAATAACCACAGGATGAATCATTGGAAAGCAAAGTGAAAAGGGTTATGAGGTGCTTAAAAGAGAACAAGAGATTGCATGCTTACATCTGACGAGATCGGATCGGTTAGAGATCGTAGGGTACTCCGATTCTAATTTTGCGGGATGCCAAGATAGTCGAAAATTCACATCGGGCTACATATATACGCTATTTGGATGAGCTATTTCTGGAGGTGCTAAGCGGACACTCGTAGCTTTTTCTACTATGGCGGTGGAGTTTGTAGCATGTTATGAGGCATCTAATAATGGGATATGGTGCGAAATTTTGTCATTTGGGCTGCGCATTCGAATGGCAATGAAAGACCATTAAAGTTATATTGTGACAAT
This sequence comes from Forsythia suspensa, assembly GCA_023638005.1. Taxonomy (NCBI): domain Eukaryota; kingdom Viridiplantae; phylum Streptophyta; class Magnoliopsida; order Lamiales; family Oleaceae; genus Forsythia; species Forsythia suspensa. The sequence goes on along the minus strand of CM042664.1, from coordinate 12,820,629 downwards.
ATCTCTGCGATCTTTATATTCTAATAACAACGGGAGTTCAACTAAGTCAAAATACATTGACATTAAGTTCACTGGTTGTGAAAGAAAAGGTATAGAGTGGAATGATTTCCATAGAGCATATTGGGACAAACTCAAGTGATTGCGGATCCGCTTACTAAGGATTATCGCCCTTAAGGTCTTTCATGAGCACTGCTTGCTTTCGTATGGGTGTTGTATTTCTTGAGGATATTATGTTTTAGTGGGAGTTTGTATTTTGATTGCTTTATGTTTGGTTTTAGACACATTTGTATATTTTGATAATTTTACATACGAAATAAAGTATTAGATTCATTCTACTGTTATATTATGTTTGGTATTGATCTCACTAAAAAATAAAGTCGGACCAATTGAAAATAGACATGTTTGGATCACATAACATGTAATTTTCATACTACATTCTCATGATTGATCTATGACATTTGGTTGTATTGGGTATACGTGACCATTGATGGATTTAGTTACGATTAATGTAGCGAAAGTCGCTTTGATCCTACATTGATATGACTAATGGTTGAGATTGTTTGGAAATACCATACTTGATGATAGCAAAATTTTGAGCTCATAAGGTTGTGCACATTTGTAAGGATACACGTCGGCCCAAGTGGGAGATTGTTGGATAAAATTCAACATGTGGGACCAAACATATATATATTAAAATGTGTGGTGCTATCTTAAGGTTTTAGACAATAAAGTAATCCACTTAAGACTATTTTAGACTAATGGGTATTAAGTGTCATGAGATTAAAGTGTAGAGACGGATACAATGTTTTTAAATTGATGAGGGGCTAATTTAACAACATTGAAACATAATAACTGCTACTGCGATTATATACTCTGTCATGGTCTCCAATTGGCGTGGCTTTTCATAACTCTGCATCCCCATCAACAAGAGACACTAAGGAGAAAATCATAGATCAATTGGAAGACCATAACCTGTTCGATCAAAAGCAGAATCATGGATTCGGTACATTTCCGCTTGATCTTAATCTTGATAATTCTGACATGATGTTATTATGTCACAGATGTGTAATTATCGTATACATGGATTGATAAATAAATCTAACATTTTACATATTGCCATTATGCTATTGTATTTTTGAATGTTGTTTTGCAACACGTGTGTTGACTAGTTTTATTTTAAATGATCAATTATTTGAAAGACTTGAATCAATAACAATGTGTAAGCTTCAAAATTAGGGATCTTTGGAAAAAAATGACAACTTCGCATTGAAAAAAACTACGGAAACAATTTTCAACAACAATTTTGTTGAAAAAAAAAAAGAGGACACAATCATAAGTAACAATGGGATGATGATGCGAGATTTTACAGAATGTACTAGATTAGTAACTTTTGTAGAATATGTTGGTATCATGTTAAGTTATTTAGAACAAAACTTGTGTTGGAAATTGAAAGGGGATGATGAGAACAAAACAAGAATTTATATTCGAATAATGAAATTAAATTATAGTAATTGAGTTAAGCTATTGGTATTAATTGTGTATTCATTAATTTGGTTTAAAATTTAGGCATTTAGACAGTTGAAAGCTAGGTTGAATTAATTAATTTTTAAGTTAAGCATGTATTCAAAAACAAGGTATTCTATAATAATTCTTTGAGCCTTTTAGTATCATGGATAAATAATTAAAATCTACTAATCTGAAAGTTAATGATATTTCCTTTTTATTATATGAAATTCCTAGTTTTACATGAAAAATGGTAACTTATTAAACACTAAGGTTCGATTAAAAAGTTGAATAAAATGATTAATAACAAAAAACGAAAATTTGAATAATATTAAAAAAATTTTAGGGAAATTTTCAACCCAGAAATAGAGGAAATTTAAAATTCAGTTTGCAAAATGTGCTTAAACTTAAAGAATTTATAATTTTAACAAAAGATATTATTTTGATGTTTTCAACAAAAAATTGAAAATTTGGTATTTTAAAAAAAAGATCTAAAGGTTAGAAATGTTTGGGAGAAAAGCCTTATATAGGGAAAAAATGAAAAGTATTTATAGAATTTGTTGATTTCTTCTATAATTTTAAGTTAAATCAGGGCAAAAAATAAAAATTGTAAATTTGAACCTTGTTGACTTAAGGCATAGAACAAAAAAGAAATTGTAATGTTATTATTCATTCATTACAATTTTCAACAAAATTTTCAAATAAAGAATTGGGAATGGTAAAATTTCAAAAAAAATCTAAGACCAATAATTACTTTTTGAGAGAAGGGATTAGAGATGGAAAAAAAATTAAGATCGCAAAGACATGAACGAAAAATAATTTTTGTGATTAAAATGTTCAAATATCAAAGATGTAAAACAGTCCTTTAAATGAAGGGATGAACATTTTAAAATTAGAATTTTGGAAAACCATATAAAATCTTTTAAATTAATGTTTTGAGAACTTAATTGGACTTATTAATAAATTCTAATGTTTCACATTAAACATATATAATTAAGAGAAATAAGTTAAAAATGTTTAAATTTTTGGAGAAATTTTATGAAATTAAAAGGAAAATTTTATATATCTTTTAATTATTTAAGAATGCTGTTTAATTTTTTATTTATTAGGAATTTCAATTTAGTAACAAATTGATTACAATCAAATAATAAATAGAATTACAATGATAATTGTTATTAATTGTGAAGAATAAATTTAGAAACTTAAGGTAAATTTGATACAATAAGTTTTTATTAATCAGAGTTTAATTATAAGTTGATCAATTAATTATTAAATAACTAACCAATAATATTGTTTATTGGAAAATATTTTGATTCAAACTAAATATAATAATTAATGGTTTCACATCTTTGAATTGAAATTAAGGATCTTTAATTTAAAATAGACAATAATTAGAATTATAAAAAAGTTTTGGAATTAAAGAATTAAAATGAATTGAAAATTATTTAAAAGAATTTTTTAAAATTTTAAAAAGGAAATAGAAATAGGGAGTTCCACTTGAGGATTTTCAATGAATTATTATCCGAAGATAATAAATTTTCAAAGAACTCACGCCACATGATTCAATTATAACATTGGTTACCAAATTTAATAATCTGAAGTATGCTTTCTACGTTTTGAGCTTATCCTACAAAAGCTTGACGGATCTCTAGGACCCAACTTAGTCCTCTTTAGGGATCCGTGTTCTTGCAATAAAGGCAAGAGACCCCCACACTTTGAAATAAACTAATGTTCGATTTTCTCCTTTCCACACCAGAGAGACTTTAATCTTTTTTTAGAAGGAATTCTATTCACTATATGACATGCACTTAATAAAGCTTCACCCCATAAGTTAAATGGAAACTTAGAATTAATAACATAGCATTTATCATCTCAACTAATGTTCTATTCTTTCTCTCCTCACCCAAACGATTTTGTTCGGGTGTTCTAGAGCACTACATTGATGTATTATGACATGTTGTTCACAAAAAAGATTAAATTCATTAGAGAAATATTCACCTCCTCTATCACTTCTAAGAATTTTAATTTTTCTATTTAATTGGTTCTCTACTTCGTTTTGTATATCTTAAACATACTAAAGGCTTCATTCTTATGCTTTCATTAAAAAGATATAACAAAACCAAGAATGATCAATGTTATGAAGTATTTATACCTGCACTTGTTATCATTCTATTTAATTACATATATCGGAATGAATTAAGTCTAATAAATTAAAAGTTCTTTTACCATGAAAATGTTTCTTAATTAATTTAGACTCAACACATAATTCACATTTATTATGTTCTATGTTTTCACAAGAAATCATGTTATTCTTAATCATTCTTTTATAGTAGAGAAACTAATATGTCTTAGTCTATCATGCCATAAAGTAATAGACTCAATAACATAATTTAAAATTATAGTTTTATTGATATTATTTTCAACAATACAAAGTTTGACCATTCCATCATAGAATAGCCTTTTTCAACAAATACACCATTACGGAAAAGTACAAGTTTGCCCAACTTATATCTCTGACTTAATTCCCAGCTTTTCCCAACAAATATCCACTCACTAAATTTCTATTCATATCCGTACATGTAAGACATTTATTAATGTAATCTTCTTTCACGGATGTGAAAAGTGTTTACACTTCCTTTGCCAACAACCTCTAATTGAACTTCATTTCATTTTGAAAAATGACCTATCATAAGAAACATGTATGGTGGCACAAGTATCATACCACCATCCTTGAACATTTCTTTAACGTATTGACAATGCTCACTTGAGAGTAACAATGTTATCCATGTCAATAGAGTTCACTTTTTCTCATTTGTTTTGGTTGTTTTACGATTTACGCACCACGGGCATAATGTTGGTTTACACATACATAACAAGAAACTTTAGAAATTTTCTTGTCCTTGTTGTCTTTGTTGGAGTTTGAGAATTTCTCTTTCATGAAATTTTGTTGGATTTATCAATTGATCCAATGTATAGGCTTTGGAAGTTCCCTTATGAGAATGTTTGTTTCCCATCTCGTGCCCTTTGATTCTTCCTCAATTCTAAGATACTTTTGAATCCCTTCTAAAGAGTAATCTTGTAACTATGAAGAATTTTTCTTCTTATAGCCTTTCCATGATTATGGCAACTTTAGTGATAATTGCAAACTCAACTTGGAAAGTCTCGGGAATTTCAATCTTTACGGACTTCATTTTGTCGACAATGACTTGCAATTCATGTACTTGTCTTAACAAAGGTATATTATCCAAACTTTGAAATCAAAGTACTTGGAAATCGAAACTTTGGTACCTTCCTCCTCGGCCTTGTATTTATTCTCCAATGCTGCTCCATATCTCCCTTGTCAAGTGGTGTTGGTGTAGAGATCATAAGGCGTATCAAAGAGAGCATTCAAGATGTGTCCTCTCAGAATAAACTCATCTTCATGTCTCTTTCTTTTCGCTTTATTGTATCGAATCATTTGTGATTGGTTCCTAAGAATGGTGCTAAATTCGGATCCAAGATGTAAAAGATTTTCAATGTGGTGAGAAGGAATTTCAACTTATCCTTCCATCTTGTAAAATTAGATCCGTCGAACCTATTAAGCCTCACAAAGTCTTGATTCATCATCTTAATAGTAGCCATTGTAGTCTCGCTCTCCATCACGTAATATCGTTTGAGATTGTTGGAAATTGAAAGGGATGAAGAACAAAACAAGAACAAAACAAAACAAATGGAAGAAAAGAATGGTTTGAACACGATTATGAATCGTTGTCCTCAACGATATTTGTCGCCATCTGGATAAGTGCTTGAAGGCTTTGAATGCAAATAGTTTGTAGGAGTAATCAACCTTTAATTCAAGTTCAAAATCAAGCAAAATGAACTTGAATAAGAACTTGAAGAACACTTGAAAACTGAGAAAGAACTTTGATTCGATGTATATACATCTCTCATTGGTGTTAATCTTATGTTTTCCAACATGAAAACCATCTATATATATAGATGATCATGTCTAATTCACGAATAGGTGCAAAAACAAACCAAAAGGTGCAAAACCTTCAAAATTGCCTGCAATTAAATCCAACGACTAACATTTCGTCCGGGCGAACACCCACATAATACAATCATTGGTGTTTGCCCGTGCCAATGTTTTGGCCTCGATCGCCACTCAACAAGTGGCGAATACTCAATTCTTTAAAGTCATGTTATCCCACTTTAAAATTCAACATGAATTTTGGCATTTTTCTTTGTTTTTCGGATTTTGTTTTCACCTAAATGTTATTCTCTTGATTCCAAATCACTTCCTATTATGTAATTGAACAATGTTACAAATGTTACAACAACTTGCACAGCAATATGCAATTACAAATCGTGGAAACTAAAAAAACAAGTCTCAAAAATGTATTTTTCTAGAAAAAGAATCCAATAATTATTATCAAATCTTGACTAGCAATACCTAGAAGCAAATAATGTTAACAAATGAACATGATTTTAGTGAAAATATAAAGTAAGAATATACAATAACAATAAACACATAAAATAAAGATCACAACTTGTATTGTCATCTGCAGAAAAGGAAAAGAAATCAAAATTGAAATGATAAGAAACCAAAGTTTAACGTAACCCTAGTCTAAAATTCCTTAAAAATTAGTTTTATATGATTATATCGACGATTCATAGTTTTGAAAGGACATCACCATTGACTTAGTGGCCTATTTGGGAGTTTTTTTCCACCGCTTTGATGGTATCGCTTATGAAGTGGTGAAAATCGGTGCTTGTTAGTATTTTGAGTGTATCTCCCAACCCCCAAATAGGTGGTTTTGGTTTTTTTAAAATTTCTTCCAATTTTATCATTTCTCAAACAATTATTTTCAAACTACTTTAAACTTAATATTTGTAAAATAAAAGAACATATGTAAATATATATGCAAGAACATAAATTTAATTTTATATTTTAGGTAATTGGCACAAAACATTGCTACCTTTTGAAGTGATTGTGAAAATTTTAACATTTTCACCATCAAATCTATCTTTTCTTGCACAAAACATCTTTTTCGCCCATTGTCATCCAAAAACCTTCGTTAACTTTGATCCTCAACGACTGCATTGCATTACATTGCAAGGAAAATTTAGTCCGCACACCTATTTCACATATCACACTATTCAAACGCGAATGAAAATAAAGCGAGATAGATGTGAACATGGTAATTTATCCCTTTTCATCAGATTTCACCGAAGAAATCTCCCGATTTAGGTGGTGCATTGTCGAAATTGTCCCGTGATCGCCTATTGGTGAGTTTGAAACTTATTTGTTTGCTTCGCTTCATTTGCAATTTCTAGCTTTGTTGTTCGAGTGGTGTAAGGGTTTTTGAGGTTTTCCATTTTGGTTGTCCTCTCATGGATTTTTTTTCATTTTTATTTTATCTTATAGATATCATATCAAATCTTCTTCTCCAAAACGAAATGCTACCTTCAATATTCTTAGACATCCCAAGATGATCCACCACTTCATCGTGAGTTTTAGTTTTCTACCATTGTTAATAACTCGTGACTTTTGGTTGTCAATTAGTATATTTGTTCTCATTTTTTATTTCTTTTTATATATTTTATGTAGTAAAGCGTAGATGGTGTTGTGTGATATTTTTGTATGTACATTGATTTGAAATTGGGTTATTTGCATATTTATTGAATGGGTATGTAATGGGTGATTGTAGTAGATGGTTGTTTTCTTTAAAGCAGAGCATGGTGGGCGTTGTTAAATGCATTTGGTAGATGGTAACAACGGGATGTATTCCACCGGCATATGCAGCTTGTTGAGGTTGAAAATGGAGACAATTGAGGTGGTTTTGGGATTGTTAAAGGATGATTTGCGATGCATACTTACCACGGTTGGACATTTATTTATGATAAGAAAAAGGGCTTGGTTAGTGCAGTTGAGTCATTATTCGAGCATTCAAAACATAGGACTTGTGTTAGACATCTTTACAACAATTTTAGTTCAACTCATAAAGGAATGGCTTTGAAGAACTATCTTTGGGATACCGCTAAAGCTACATATCGAGACACATGAGAGCTTGAACACATGCAAATAATGTCAGATATAGTGCCGGTAGCTTATGGATGGCTAGAATCTAAACCCGCATCTCATTAGACCAAACCCATTTAGAGAGTGGAATAAATGTGATACGCTCCTCAACAACTCATGTGAATCATTCAATAGCACGATTGTGAACGCAAGAGAAAAGCCCATCCCCACCATGCTAGAAGAGATCATGGTGTACTTGATGAAGAGAATTATGGTGAGGAAGGAGGCATGTGATAGGTGGGACAGTGAAGTATGGCCTAGAATCTAAAAGATTCTTGAGAAAAACGATGAGACTTATGAGGATGGAGTGGTTGTTTATTCGGGAGCAATGAAAAATTCCAAGTAAGATATAATACAAAGCGATGCAATTACATGCCATCGACATCGTCGAGCAATGACTTTTACGTGTCGTTTCGCGCTAACATGGATCCCTTGTTTCCATGTGATTGCATCAAGTAGTTTCAAGGAGCTTGGATACCATGGATTTTGTGAACGACATCTACAAAAAGAGGCATACATGAGGACATATACCCCATCAATTTCTCCCATAATGTACACGACTCAACCTTTCCACTTCACCGTGTACACAAAAAGGTGGGAGGACCAAAAAGACCAAAAGAAAGGAGCAAGTAAAGAGTACAAGAAAGTCTTCACATAATACTAGACCAAGAGAGAACAATGTAGGCGTTGCAAATGTTCCAGAAGACTTAGGTATGCCGATAATGACATGTGTGTGAACTATGGTGAACGAGGCCACAACAAGAGGAGATACAAATGAGCACCACTACTAGCACCAAATTAGCAACTAGCAATTGCGGAAATTTTTTTTGTCATTCGCCTTTTGAATAGATGGTTTTGTGAAGTTTTTAGGGCTTCTTGTACATGTTTGTTTACGACAATGACGTATTTTGACAATGAAAATTATTTAATGTTCGCTAAAGAAACAAGATTTTATGATATCACATTGTTGTTTGTACCGATTGTAGTCTCTTTGGTTTCCATTCTCCTTTCTACATCAACTTTTAAGAAGGGACACATGTATGCGCTAATACAATTAGGTAAGCATGTTCTTCACAAAAAACAATTAAAATTAAGGACGTTAAATGCAAAAGATAAACAAAGGTGGAGACGGTAAGCACAATGTTATAAATAGGTTGGGACGTTTTACACAACGTCAATTACACATCAAAATGGTACATAACAGTTACAGTTTAGCATACCCAACACTGCATTCTTTACCCACGAAGTTTGATTCTAATTTAGGCAATATTACAACACGAATCTTACATATGAAGTACCCACATCACTACAAGCTTCTACAAACAAAATCGAAAAATCAGCTACTTAACATAGCATCGTCATCTTTTCATTCTCGCAAATGAAGCACTTATTGTTCACATTCACTGGATCTAAGCAAATGAAGCACTTATTGTTCACATTCATTTACGGATTCAAGCGATCCTGTATTATATCTCATCGATCTTGGACACTTGGGTAGGTCGCACTAGGCAAAATAGCCACAATCTCTATTTCTTTGTATAAAGTACCCATTTCATAACAAAATACAATTGTCAAAATATAATTGTACATTTTTTTGACTTAAGAGTACTTACGCAACGACGTTGACATGTAAAGAAGCGCCGAGATTTGTTTTCATCCACGAAGTCTTTATCTCAATTTGGATTACGATATGCACAATCGATTTGTCATTATTCTTGGCCGAAAAATGATCCGCTTTCTCCTATTTTATATATGAATAACCACAACCGTTAAGAACGAGAACAATGCTTAGGGAGGAGAACATGTAAAATAGGTATGTAGATGAAATTACCCTTGCAATGTAGTAACAGTCGTGTTGAGGATCAAAGTTAACGTAAGGTTTTGGATGACAATGGACGAAAATGATGTTTTATGCAAGAAAATGTGGATTTGAGGGTGAAAATACCAAATTTTCAAAGATATGAATGATTTACCCAATCACTTCAAAAGGTAAGGACGTTTTGTTTCAATTACCCTTATATTTTCAATGATAGGTGGATATATAAAATTTTATAATTAATTATCTTTTATATATGTCCATATATGTATATGATAGTTTTAAAAAAAAAATTGAGAATTGCTGGATAATAAACTCCAAGCATGAGTTTGACTATTTCAAAAGCCGCTACTAAAACCACCCAAAACCGCTCTCCTTATAAACTCTCAAAATCGATACTTTAAAAACTCCTCATAACCAAGATTCAAAAATTCCAAGCATAGCCTTAAAGGTCTAACTTATAACTTATTTTGAACAGAAACAAATGATTGATAAGAAACCCTTGCTTAAAACTTGCATTTAGGAAAGTATGTGTCCGATCTTTAGCCAATTCTAGTTTAATCGGGACAAGGCAGTTCTATGAACCGAGTCGAGGAAAAAAACTAGAAGGCAAGGCTTTATTGAACTAACTAAAGAAAAGAAGTTTTTCGTGGGCAAATATTTACTTTTTCAATCTCCATTTCATTTGTAGGGCCTTTCATTCACATTTTTTTCCCACCAATAACGTTTTCTAAAACTCTTTGACTCTTGAATTTGGAGTATCCTACTTTTATGCAATTCACAGCGGTCAACTCTTCTGCATATTATATTAATGTTTGCCAAAAGAAGTACACAGAAGACCTCATTAGCTTAGCAAAGCTAAGAGATGACAAAACTATTGCAACTCGTATTTAATCAACATATTTCTATTTTTTTGCTATCGATATGAAATCTTCATTTTCTTCTCTTTATGGTCGCGAGACTTTTCAGGGGAGATCACAACCTTACTTGATACAAATAACTAATTCAAATTGAAAATCTTAAATTTAAAACTTTACATGTAACCCATATGTTTCATGTAATTAAAAAAGTAAAATCAAATGGTTACAACTAAAGGGAAATGATCTCATGTCCAATGGCCACATGACACGTGTCTTAGAAGCTTTTATAACTCCTCCCACTATGGGAGGAGATCATTTCCTACAAATAAAATAGATAAAATTAGAATTTTGATTGATATATTATGGAGAGAGAATATATTTTGGAAGGTAGAGAAATATTATGAGAGATGAGAGAGAATCGAGATAGATAAATTATTGTATTTTTATTTGGAGGATTAGAGGATAAGATTTTTTATATATATTTTTTTGTGAAGAAATTATAGTTATTCATTCATCGAATCGGAAAGGAGTACATTTGAAATAAATAATGGCGGAAAATAAGACCAATCAACACTATCATGTAATGAACTAGCAAAATTTTAGCTAGTGTGTGAGCTACTTGGTTAGTCGATCTTCCGACCCAGTTGAAGTTGAGGTTCGGAAATCTCTCTGCAAGAAGTCGGCACTCATCAATTAAGATACCAAAATAGGAGTTATCCATTCCGTAGCTCCCAGAGAGTTGTGTAGACCAAGAGAGCATCCATTTCAATGGTTCTAACGCTTCGGAGAATCTAGATTTTAGCCAAGAAAGAGCCTCACGGACCCCAAAGCTCCAGCCGATAAGTGGGTCGACAATTCCTTGAACAGAACAATTTTGCAAAGCAATGAAAGACCCCAAATCATCTCGAATCACAAGTCCAAGTCCGGCCTTCCTTGATTTTCAAAATGGCCGCATCAATGTTAAGTTTGAAGGACCCCGTTGTAGGTGGTTTCCACTTATCATTCTCGGTGTAGTTGGGTAGTCGTGGGCGGGTGTAAGGGGTTGGTTAGCATCATGCCATTGCCGGTAAAGGTTTTTACGATGAGTCACCACCTTAAACATCGTATAGGACTTACCTTTCCAAATCGCTTCATTTCGATTCATCCATATGGCCCAAAGCAGATCATAGTGATAATCTCTTATTCTTGTTGATGATTTTGGAGGTGACACGGTGAGCCACTCTTTGAAGTTAGCACCCATGGAGGACGTAACGACTACCCTCCGCCGCCCAACTTTCTGAGCAAATTCACAAGAAATAAAAGTATGGAAAACAGATTCTTTGTGCACAAGGCAAATCGGGCAACGACTGTTAATATCAACTTTTCTTATCCTCAATTGATCAACTGTTGGAAGTACATTCAGTGATGCCCTCCAGAGTAAGTTTTGAACCTTAGTCGGAACTTTATAGTGCCAAAGATTGCTCCAGAAAGCAACAATATGAGAGTGTAGAAATGAATCCACCATCAGTTTTTTATATCCGCTTCTAACTGAGTAATTACCCTTTATGTCATAGATCCAAAGTATTCGATCTTCACTTCCGTAGGTGGTTAGAGGAATATTCATAATCTAACGGTGGTCTTCTTCATTGAAAAGATCAACAAGAAGATTAAAATCCCACATATTATCATCTCGCAATGATAAGTTGATCAATGAAGAGTATCTTCATAGCCACGGGATCGGGTTCTAAAGTAACAAACCCATGATTGGGATTAAGAAGCCAAGGGTTACGCCAGATTCTAATCGATGAACCATTTCCCACACTGACTCGCAACCATCCTTTAGAAGAGTTTTTGGTAGCAAGGATACTTCGCACGATGTAGCTCTACCTATAACCAATATTAGCTTCTAAAACATGCCTTATAAATTCGAGCTACCAATGATGCAGGCTCGTTATAAGCTTCCAAACCCAAACTTTGCCGAGAAGGGCTAGGTTTGTTTTGTGCAAACTTGAAACCCATACCACTTTTGGATTTTGGAAGACAAAGTTAATCGACACAATCCAATTAATTCTTCTATTCCTCCCTTGATTAGATTGCCACCAAAATTTATTTATAACTCTCTCGAGTTCTTCATAAAGTCGATTCGAAATAAAAAACACACTCATGACGTAAATTTGGGATAGATTGTGCAACGGTCTTAATAAGAATTTCTTTTCCGCCTAGATAACCACTTCTCTTTCCACCCTTGTACTGCTACAAACTCAATCTTTGATGAAAGAAATTACCTCTCTATTTTTCCGCCTAATAATAGATGGCAAACCAAGGTATTTTTTCATGTCCTGGAATGCCTCGAATCCTCGTGTTTGATCGAATAGCAACTCGTCTTTTCGGATCAACATTTTTGTCGAAATATAAGGTGGACTTATGATAATTGATGGATTGGCCGATTCTCATCGCTTAATTGTGTAATGCCCTTAATAACGCCGCATTCCCTCGTGTTAGCTCGAAAAAAAGCAAGCTATCATCCGCAAAGATTTTTATTAATTTAAATTAAGGTGAGTTGCAAAAAATAGGAGTCTTTCATTATCTAGTAATTTACAATTTATTTTATCGTACATTTCAATTTAATTATACTAATAAGTATTTTTTTTTTAATTTGTTTATAAACTAGTGTATAGGTGTAATTTTTCCAACAAAAAATGGGCACATTTCGATTTTTGGCCTATATGCTGGGCCTCACTGCTGTCGACCCAAAATTGGCTTTAGACAAGTGAGGTTATTGTAATTTTATAAATGCCCATTTAATATATGGTCAATGGATAAAGATAACGGATAAAATTAGTCTTATCCTGCTTGGACGGAATTGACGCCCAAAGAAATTTTTTATCCAGGATAACAATTTAAACAAAAATAAGGATAAGTTTTATCCTCAAAATGAGGAGGATAAAAATTTTATTCGGATAAAAGTTCAATAAATTTTTTAAATGACAAACGTGTTTTTATAATATAAAATAAATATTTTTTTGGACATGCATATTCTAGGATAATCGGCGCCACCGCCACTATTTTCGGGCACGGCACACGGCCGTCACGCCACCCCGCCTCCGTCGAACTACTAATATATTTCTCTTTAATTTTTAATAATATTTTTATGTTCATTTAAAAATAAGGGTATAATTGTCTTTTTACTTAAAAATTCTTTTTAACATCGACTTTTTTCCATTCTTATATACTTAGTTAATCAAATAAGATAATGATAAATCTCTTTATCTAGATAACTATTATCCGTATAATTTGTAGTAAAATTACACGGTATACTGTACCTATTTCCTATTTACAAAAATATTGTTCAAGATATTATATTTTAACAATACAATTAATAGAAAATAAGGTGCCCACAGATTTAGCGTAAATCGCACCAAAATTGGAATCCTTCCTAATCAAATCCCCTCTTAACACAACACAATAATTTTCCTTTTATGTAGATTTCATTGCAAATCTTTGAAATCTCAAGGTACTGTATTCAATTTTCAAAACCCATATCAAATTTCACTTGAAACTTTAATCCTAGATTTGAACCAATGGTCACCGACATTCTTGTTCGTCTGCGAAAGACAGCCACCCGAGGAAGAAGACACTAAGACGAGTTTAGTAAATGTAGTCCAAACTCCAGGATAGAGAGAGGTAAAATATTCAGCCTTATGAAGCCCAAGGAAATGCACTTTTCAATTTTTGTAATTCGTGCTTTAAACTCATTTTCATTGCTAGATTCATGTTATGGTTGTTTGAATGAGCTTTTGAGTTAATGCAGTAGGTTGTGTTGTGTTTTGAGAATGTTAATGTAAAGTTAAAATATTGGGCTACTCTTATTTTTGATAGATAACTGTGACAAACCTTGTAAACTATGATTTTGTACATTTTATTATAAAAAAATTTGTTTTAATTACGATCATATTAATACAGTAGATAACATGTTGTGTTAGTCATGTTAATGTTAAACATGTTTTTTCTTTGATTTTGTACATTTATTGTAACATGTTTGTTTTAAATGCGAGCATGTTTAATACATTAGATAGCATATTGTGTTAGTCATGTTATTGCTAATAATATGTTATAAACTGAGACATTTGCATATAGACCATGTTTTCTTTAATTTTTTTACATGATATATAATAAATTGATTTAGGCTTGCTTTTATAAATGCTTGGCAACATATTTATGTTATTGTTCATCGTCTCTTACAAATTAACAAATGTGGACACAATGAATTTTTCTTCCGATGAAGAAGAATGGGTTTAGAACCAAGTCTGTTATCAACTACCGAGAAGATTATGGCTTTTCGCCACGAAGCAAATCAAATTTCTTGTTTTGTTTTGTAGTTGGTTTGCATTGCGTGAGAATTAGACGGGTTGTTTAATTTAGCGAGTTTTTAGGAATTCAAATCAATTTAATTATGGATATTTTCCTCTTATTTCTTGTCAGATAAAAAGATACTCAAAATAGCTTAATTTTAGGGCACCAGTAATTTTAATCAATATTTGAGTGATTATCAAGTAATTTTGGAATAATAAAAGTGATGCAATATTTTTGGAATTAATTTCTTTTATTGGCTTATTCATGTAAATATCCCTACCTTTTATCCAAATAAATAGTTTTATCTACAAACTAAATAAATCCTAAACATGAAAAAATATCTATGATATTGTCACTTAGAGAAAGTGTCTTTGATATCATCCCATTACTGAAACATTCGAGGTTTATGACAAGTACAAGAACACTCTCTCTTGTATCATCCCATTACTGAAATATCTCTCTTGTTAACATAAACCATCCATTTTATCCTTTTTTTTTCCTATGCTAAATATAACTATATTTTGTTTTCTTATTTTTTTTAAATTTAAATTTATACAAATAACAAATTGTTTTAGTTTAAAGAACCTTTCTACTTTTTCTTGTGTGTGTTTATATTGACATCACTTTTTTTATTTTTGTTGCATTACTTTTTAATTGTTTTAAATATCTTCAACTTTTACTCGTTGTTGCATTTATATCTCCAACTTCTTTTCGTCGCATTTATCTTAAATCTTCCATTAATTAGCACATCTTACCACTAATGACAGTTTTTGTCCATATATTCTATTAACGTACTTTGAATAAAGAGCAAATATTTTATTTTATTTTTATATTTATTTATTTTTACTTGTTTAAAAATATAAGAAACAAATAAATCTTTTTCCAGCAAATATATCCCCTCATATCATTATGTTTTGAGACTAACATAAATTTAGTAACTCGATCCAACTCAGACCAATAAATAAAGTTGAATTTTATAGCTAACGGTACTAGTGAAAAACTGAAATAACTAATTACTCCTATATATTAAAAGAGTGAATTGAGTGCGGCACTATTCATAGAAATGCGTGTCCAGCTATTATTCTATTTTTTAAACCTTTCTCCATTTTCTATCATTTCTTCCTTTTCATTTTTTTTTTTTTCAATTGTAGATTTTTTTCACCAATTTATTTTTCAACGTTTCGTCATTTTTCTCGCCTTCCTTTGATCGTCATGTCCGTCTTCCTTCCGACTTTAGTTATGTCTTTCAAAAATCGCCCAAATTTTTTGCAAATGTTTTTATTATTTTCGATACTCAATAAAATATTGTTTTGTTTTTCTCCAATAAAAACTATCCAAATTCCTAATAACTTAAACTATTGAAACAAAATTCAATTCTATACACACACACACAAATATATATATATATATATATATATATATATATATATATATATATATATATTAGGCTCTAGGTTCGGCCTCTTAAGTCGATACATAGTAATATATAGCAATCCAATTTGAATTTCAAAATCATTTACAATCGAAATAATTTTCCTTCAATTAGGTACTTATATTAAGTTAGCACACAAATGTTGATTAAGTAATACATACATTTTTTCCGTCGACATCGAATCAAATTATAATTAAGTCCAAGAAAATTTACCAACGAGCATGAAATATTGCACTATGCAAGAAAAAAAGAGAAAGATAATACTACTCTCAAGGTAGAAAGTTACAATAGTAGAGAAAGAAATATATTCATAAATACAACCTCGTTTCGATAAACGAAGAAAATAAAATCACTAATTAACAACTTATGCTAATCTATATTAAGCATTTTTCCTACTTATTACCGCAAGTTCACAAGAAATCTTATGTATATCTCACGACACTCGTGCGATTTAAACTTTTTTTTAATGTTTGATACATTAGAATGAATAAAATTAAATTGAAAAATTGAAAAAATTTACAAAATCGGGTCATAATGAAAAGAAATATGGAATAAGTTTAAACTTTAAAGTAACAAAATAATCTTGTGAGATCATAATTGAAGTATTTAGTTCTATGATTTGTATTAATCAATTATGTTAGTGAACTATACACCATTCATTACATCATCTAAAAATAAAGAACGTTCTTGTTAAAAATTAATTGAAGATATATCGTCCACCTTTAAATAATGCATACTTTTTTCAATAAGTTTTAATATATATTTTACTCAGTCTTTCATAAGTGAAAAAATAATTAAAAAATTCACTAACAATCATCACACTATTCAATACTTAATTAAAATACAACACGTGCCTTGCACGTAAATTTCACTAGTAATAATAATAAACATGAAATTGCGGCCATTCATATTACTGACTCCTTGTAGGAATTTAAAAACCTATGGAATGTGAACCAGAAGCCAAAAATAAAAGTTGGCCTAGGTTGATAAAGAAGCTCATCTTTGTATTCAATCTTCCGAATCCAATATTTTACCACAAACAATACCAATCCCAAACCTTGCAAATTAAAATGTTTTTATGTATTGATTTTCTTCTACAAATTAAAAAAGAGAATTTGTTAAATCTTCAAAATTAGAAGATGAGTTGTATATATCCTTGGAGCATCTTCAATATACTTCGTCTATTGTTTTTAGACGCGTCTACATAAGATAGATATATGGAGTTACAAAAAAACCATCTCTAAAACATCTTCGATTCCGTCTCAGCGATGTAGTACATCAAAAATAAACTCCGCTCTAAATTTAGACAAACTTGTGGTACAAGTGGTACCAAGAAATTTAAATAGATCTAAGCATTTTATTAAGAAAAAAGTCGATGAGGAAAATAAAATTGAAAATCGCCAATTTAAAAAAAAAATTAATGCCACATAAACAAAGAATATTAGTTTTAGATGAAACCCATTAGAGATTAATTTATAATTTGACCGCTCTATTCAATAGATTTAGACTGCATACTTAACCTAAGTTTGTTTATTTTACTTGCTACATAAACCACTATATACGGAGTGTACTAGAGATGCTATTAGTTATTCTTGTGAATTTGCAATCGTCATCTTTGATATCTTTATCATAATTTGTCTTTGTAACTTCAATTTCTTGGAGAGCCACCAAGTTGTTGAATTCTTGTTCATCTCTACATTAAATACCTGCCTTAGCATCACGAATCAAAAATTCAACTAGCTAACTCTTCCCAAATATCAACTCCGTCATATGTAGGTGTGAGAACAGATTAAGCATTTTTTTCCATGAATTTGAAATTGGCTACCTCAACCATTTTCTATCACACAATTTGATTCATTTATAGATCTACATAAAGATTAAAACAACTAGATCTGTAACAACTTCTACATCCTATCTAGCATGTTTGGCAAATATTAAATTATAATTTAGGCTGGTCAAACATATTTTTTATCCACACATTTTGTAGGATCCATAACTTACTACACACTTATTATCCACACATTCAATAAGACCCATAACTTACATGACTCCATTGGCATAATTCTAGACAATTCAATTACAATAATAAAAATAAAGAATCGTCATCAGATAATACTGTTCAAGTATATCAACAAGCAAGAACATAGCTCTAGTTCCAACTTCAACAGCAGAAAAAAGAGATGAGCAGCGAGGTAATACAAGCAAGTACTCACGAGGAAGAAATATCCCGATTGAAGATGAGTAAGAAACAATAAGGCCATTTCTGTCTACCGCCCTTCTCATGGAGCCATACGTGAAATTTACTGTTCATACAGCTCCTTGCCCTCCTTGCTGGAACTTAATGAAGCCCTTTTCTATGAACTTTCAATTATTTGGTTTTCGAGCTTTGCTCTATCCGAGGATTCTTTTTAAGAGAAACAGAGGCTGCAACTTTTTTTTTAAATCAGAATAGGATTATACACTTCACTGTTCAAGAGTTCAAAAAGACTTGATTTGGAGCAAATCTATATGCACAAGTTTTCAAGACAAAACACTAATATGATGCACGATTTCTTGAACACAAACACATCAGAGATGAAAATAAAATCTAAAACATCAAATGTACAAGGAAATAACCAAAATTAACTAAAGAATTTAATAAAATTGCAGCTGGCACAAATGAACCAGGATTTCAGAATATGAAGACATCATCATCACCAAAATGGCCGTATATTTGGATTTATTTTGTGTTAGAAACTTTCTGGCATTATAACTACATATATTATTCATAGACAACTATTGATCCAATAAATGCAATTTACACATGAAATGGAATCCAAATTCTTGAATATAAAGAACCCATAATTCCATATATCATCCACCACAAATTTCATTTCTATTGCCTATGCTTCAAACTTAAAGCTTGGTATTCAATTTATCATCCAATTTAATATACAAATATTACCACAATCTATTGGAAATCATGAAAATCAATTTCAATTTCAGTTGATAAATAAGCTAATCCATTAATCAATACATCAAATCACAAATAATTTGCACGTACCAAACAACAGTTTAAATACAAGTAATTCAAGAAGGCTTAGAATTGGTGTTGTAAAGCTTGTTGTATTCATCGAGCTCATCGTAATAAACGTCCCACACACACCTTACGCATCCGCTGCCGCAACAGTCCCCCGGCAACGGCTTCTCCGGCGGCGGCGGAATATTTGACTTCGACTTTGACTTTTCTAATCCCTTCTCCACCTCGTCTATGCTTTCAGTTTTTTCCGCCTGAATATCCTTCTTATCGGCCATTGTATTTCTGTTAATTAATGTGAAATTGTGGCTAGCACAAAAGGGGTTTGGGTGATTGAATCTGAATTGATATGGGGCGGTGGTGATTCGTCGTAGGGTGAGATCTCTAATGGGCATTACAAAATTGGGTTGGTTTAGGACATCTTGTTGACGGCGGTGGCGGTTGCGGGCGGTGGGTAATGGTGGTGATGTCGAGGGTAGGCAACGTAGGAATGGTCGAATTTGGAAGTGCAAGGTGAGAGTCGTTTCCATGTAACCAAAGGTGTGGGCTGTCCTGATAATGTGACCAATGGCAACTCGACGCGTTTGACAATGACGTAAGTCTGTCGTTCATGACTTCTAATAGAACGGGACAAATTATACGAGGTGATCTATTACTTTTATTGAACGAGTATTAGAACATCTTCAATACATCAATGTCTAGTAGATGTGATGAATAGGTGAATCTCTTATTTTTATTGAACAAGTGTTACGATATTTCCAATGCAACAATTTCTAGTTGATGCGATTTACTGCGTAGAAAGCCGACAAAACTGATGTGACAACACTTATTATAGAATATCGTCCAACACGCCGTTTAGTTTTGTATATTCTATTGTATACATTCCACCTTTTTTTTAATTAAATTGTGGCTATCTCTCTCATTTATTTTTCATTCTCTTCCTTTTCACACTATCTCTCCTCATTTTTTTTTCTCTCTGCCACATAATTTTTTTTAGAAGGTGTAGCATTGGAGATTATATTGCCCACATCTAAGATACAGACTTGCCTATTGGATAAATTGTTAACATGTTTTGTTTTAACGCCCACGGTGGACATTGTTATAACGGCTCCAAAGACACTTGTCTAACACTCATTGGATGAGTGTAACGACCCACTTTACACTCATCCAATGAATGTTGGATGTCATTCCGGTGAAGATTATAACAATACCCAACGTGGGCATTAGAACGAGAGTGATTGTCAACATAAGTAAACAATTCATCCAATTACCATATAAGATGTGGGAAAGATAACACTTTACCACTGAAGGTTTGAGATCACTCCTATAAATTACACTCACTTGCATATATCGTATCATTTAGATGGGTTCCAAATAGATTTTGTCGATTTTGTCTTTAGTTTAAATAAATTTAAATAGCAAAAAATAGAAAACTTAATAAAAATATTCTAATTGGAGTACCTAATTTTTTCAAAAATGTAAAATGGTCTATTTACATTCTATTATTTAAAATAATTAAATGAAAAATAAAAATAAAATGCATATTCTTCTCCCAACCCACCAACCCAACCCAACCCAACCCAACCCCGTGACCAAATCGGAGAGAATTTCGATGCAGCCATAGACCTTTGGTACATTTGACTCCAAATAAGGACCATATTGAAGGCATATAGGACGCTAATGGAAGAATAGAGTGCCAAAATGTAACGACCATGGACTTTTCCCACATGTCTTTTGCACAGGGGCTGTGAAGATGCTACCGTTAACTACGACGCAGATCGTCCATCGAAAGTTGTGCTTAAATCTGATTTCCAGATCCCAGCCGATTTGAATCATTGACCTCTTCCTTAAGGAGAACTTAAGTGGAACACGGGTACCAATTGAGTAAGTTGGTATCGCATTCCACTTAAGTTCCCCTAAGGAGGAGGTCAAGGTTCGAATCGGGGATGCTAAAGAAACCAGCTTTTGAGCCCAACCTCCAAAGATGATGATGTAAGTTAACGACACATGGAATAGCCCCCAGCAAAAAAGGCCTATAGGAGAAAGTCCGTTGTTGTTACACAAAATGAGCATGAAACAAAGTTTGAAGGTCAAAACAGAGGAAGGGGCAAATTTTACCTAGGCGAGGCGATCGTCCCAACACTATAAATCCAAAACAGCAACCAAATTACTGAACTGGACAATCGCCCAAAATTACACTGGGTGATCGTTCAGCCATTTTCGAGGAAAGTTCGAATTTTGTCCAGTTTTTGTTTCCTTTTCCAATTAGAACTCTATTTTGTTATGTTTTAGTTAATTTATGAATTAGATTAGAATTTTATTGGTTTTACTATATAAACACTTCTAATTGTAGAAATTCACAACTTTGATCTATTGAGAGATTCAGATTAAATGAGATCCACTTATTTATTCCGTGTTCTTAATTAAACTAATTAAAGCTTATCAAAGACTTCACAAATCTTTGTGGCATTCAAACTTGATTTTTTGATTCAAGTAATCATTGGGTCAAGTCTTGCGGCTTGATTTTAGCTTTGTTGAGTTCATAACAATCTTTCTTGTGGGTTCCGAGATTCAATTCTTTGGGGGTTCGCATAAGTTGGTATCAGAGCTTTGGCTCTAAAATCAGATTCTAACTTTTTTTTTTGTTTCCATTAGATTTATCTTGAATCATATCAAAAAAAAATTTATCTTTCGTTATTCATCATATTTTATAAGTCTTTTTATTTTTCTTGTTCAGATTCATGACATTGTAGAATTATTAAAAAAAAAACATTCTTTTCTTGCACAAGAACGTTCAAGAATTGTTTGGACACGATCCATTAAGGCACCAAAGCTAATTCTTTTCTAGTTCTTGTCTTGTGATAATTTTTTTTAGTTTCTTGTGTTGGATGGCAAAAGTTTTAAAAAAAATGAAAATTCAAGAAAATTCAAGAAACGCAGATTGTTTGAGATTCATATGTTATATTTGGCAAGAAACACACATTTCATATTGTCATCCAGGGTGCTTAAGTATTCAAATTTTATTCTTTTGTAATTTTTCTTCTTTATCGTTCTCGTTGTCTTTTATATCCTTATTTCTTGTTCTTGAACGCTATGGAGATCAAATTTTGATTGAGTTATGTAAGTTCTTTAGAGAACTTGGCAAAAAAAAAAAAAAAGAACAAATATGAGTAAAAGGCAAGAATGATGAGATTATTATCGGAAAAGTCAAATAGAGTGAAACACGAGTGTAAACACATGAGGTTAAATTTTCTTTCAATCTTATTTTCTATTTTTTTTATCCCAAAATGTCTAATAATGAAAAAAACAACACCTAGAGAAGAGAATAACCAAGTTTTTTTTTTGTTAAAAGCTATGCAACAACAGTTTGAGCGGATGAACATGGTGTTCACGAGATGAGGGATAGTAATAAAGAGATGAGGGATAGAATGGATAGGCATGATGCAATGATTACAACCTTACTAAGGTAGTAACAACACGGGATCCCTAATGTTAGGAGATAGGATAGGCATGATCATAACCTTATAGCTAAATTTGAGGATGAGGGCTGAGATGAGTATGATGAGGCGTAGATGAGATAGGCGTGAAAGGGCACCTAGAGGAGGAGACTTTCGATGCCACGATGGGGTAGATAGAAACTTTGAGAATATAAAAATGAAAATACATTTCTTCCAAAGTAGGAATAACCCTGAAGCCTATCTAAAGTTGGAAATGAGGTTATAATTAATATTTGATTGCCATAGCTATTCGGAATAAAAGAAGGTGAAATTAGCAGTAATTGAGTTCACTAACTATGCTATAATGTGGTGGGATCAATTGCTGACAGCTAGGAGGAGAAATCATGAGAGGCTTGTAGAAACTTGGGGTGATTTAAAGGTTCTCATGAGGAGGAGATTTGTACCTAGTCATTACTGTATGGACCTCTATAGAAAATTGCAGAGCATTACTCAAGGTCCAAATAGTGTAGATAATTACCATAAGGAGATGGAGGTGGCTATGATTAGGGCTAATGTTGAGGAGGATAGGGAGGCCACATTGGCCAGGTTTTTGAATGGGTTAAATAGGGATATAGTCAATGTAGTGGAATTACAACACTATATGGAGTTGGAGGACATGGTGCATATGGCTATAAAGGTGGAGAGACGATTGAAAAGAAAAGGGATAGCTAGGTTTTCTTCGAGATCTAACCCTCATTGGAAACTGAAGTGGAATAGTAATGATATGAGTAATAGGATTGTTTCAAATGGGGAGACCGAACCACGTAAAGGAAAAGAGGATGTAACTAGCAACAATAAACTCAAATCAGATTTCCAACCTTCTAAGAATAGGGATATCAAATGTTTTAAATGTTTGGGTTATGGGAACATTGCATCATAATGCCCAAACAAAAGGGTAATGATTTTGCGTGATAATGGAGAGGTGGAGACTAAAAATGATAGTGATGAGATGCCCGAGTTGAAGGATTATGGTGTAAAGTACCATGTAGAAGGTGAAGTCCTATTTATGAGGCATGCTTTTCATGCACATATTAAGGTAGATGGTTTGGAGCAGTAGAAAAGAAAAGGTGAGGTAGAAGCACAAGAAAAAAAACGAGGGAAGAAAAAAATGAGATTGTAATTAACAAAACTAACCAATCCCTTCCCAATTTGCCTATTCTTTTACTGCAGGGATTTGAGAACGTATTTTCAGAAGAGATGTCTAGTAGGTTACCACCTATTAGAAACATTGAACATCAAATTCACTTTGTACTTGGAGCTGTTATTCCAAAACGACCAGCCTGTAGAAGTAATCTAGATGAGACAATTGAGATTCAAATGCAACAATTTAAAAAGAAGAATAGACAATATACATCTAAAGCTAACAAAGGCCGCAGACTCATCTTTGAGCCTAGTGATTGGGTTTGGGTGCATATAAAGACGAAAGGTGATCTTTATCCCTTTGATGTCGGTAATGATTCGAGGTCAAATCCTTTTGAAGAGGGAGGAGATGATGCGAGCCATGCAAGCTATGGACCTTTGGTACATTTGACTCAAATTAAGGACCATATTGGAGGCATATCGGAGACTAATAGAAGACTGGAGGGCCAAAATGAGCATGAAACAAAGTTTGGCGGTCAAAACACGGGAAGGGACATATTTTTCCTGGGCGATCGCCCAACACTATAATTCCAAAACAGCAACCAATTGCCGAATGGGCGATCACCTGTGCCATTTTTCGAGGAAAGTTCAAATTTTGTCCGATTTTTGTTTCTTTTTCCAATTAGAACTCTATTTGTTAAGTTTTAGTTAATTTTTGAATTAGATTAAGATTTTACTACTTTTTCTCAGATAACCACTCGATTGTAGACAATTCACAACTTTGATTTATTGAGAGATTGATTAAGTGAGATCCACTTATTTCTTCCGTGTTCTTAATTGAACTAACTAAAACTTATCAAAGACTTCGCAAATTTTTGTGATGTTCAAACTTAGTTCTTTGATGCAAGTTATCATTGGGTCAAGTCTTGCGGCTTGATTTTAGCTTTATTAAGTTCATATCAATATTTCTTGTGGGTTCCGAGATTCAATTCTTTGCGGGTTCGCATCAATTTCTCTCTTCAATTTCGGACCCAAACCCCAACTATAAATTCTTCTTCTCAATTGCCGAGAATGGAATGCAAATGAATGATGAGTTCTTCTTCCCGAGCAGAAAACACGCCGCACTTAAGATCATGTCTTAAATAATTAATCCATTGAAGACTGCAACTCTTCCCACACCTCTACAATCCAATCCGGCATTCCTCGCAATATCACTCAAGCAACATTGTCCATTAGTCAACATGTAATTCATTAGTTTCTCATTGTTATTCAATTTTTCCTTCACCATTTGATCTTGAGGTATTGAGCTAAATGGAGAATGAAATGGAGAAAAGAATTGATTCTTATTCATCCGGGTTTTTCTTTCCGTAATACAAATTGAGATGAAATATAAATACAATGAAGAATGAGTCATTACATTGCAAGAACAATTTAGTTATAACAATCCAAACTAACTAACTAACTATCTAACTAACTAAAAACAACTCTATATTCAAGTTCCAATACTCCCCTCAAGATGGACTATGGATGTCTTTTATAGCCATCTTGTATAAGAGAGGAAACAAAGTAGAAGAAGGTAGAACTTTGGTGAATACGTCTGTGAGCTGATGTTGTGATCGAATGGGCATAAGTTTGATGAGGCCTTCTATAATTTTATCACGAATGAAGTGACAATCGATCTCGATATGTTTGGTCATTTCATGGAAGGTTAGGTTAGATGCAATGTGAACAAAGAACCTCGTTGTCACAAAATAAAAGAGCAGGAGATGACACATGGATTTGGAAATCCTTCAACAACTGATGTATCCAAACCAACTCACTGGCTGTTGAAGTTAAGGCTCTATATTCTGCTTCAGCTGAAGAATGATAGATAGTGTTTTGCTTTTTAGCTTTTCAAGAAACTAAAGAATCACCAATAAAAATGCAAACTAGTGACAGATTTCCTGGTGTCCAAACAAGATCTCCAATCAACACCTACAAACGCCTTCAGATGGAGTGAGGACGAAGATAAAAAGAAAAGTCCTTAACCAGGATTGGATTTTAGATATCTGAGAAGATGATGAACAGCTGTTAAGTGAGGTATCCGAGACTGAGACAAAAACTGACTTAGTTTATGGACAACAAAAATGATATTAGGAAGAGATAGAGTGAGATAAAGAAGACGACCAATTAATCGTCTATAAGAAGAAGCATCAGGTAGGAGATCACCATCAGAGACACTAAGATGCACCTTAGGATCCATAGGAACTGAAGTGGGTTTGTAGGCTAAGTATCCTGTGTCTTCAAGAAGTTGGAGAGTGTAATGTCTTTGAGATAGAACTAGGCCTTTGGTTGAATGAGCAATTTCAAGTCCAAGAAAATATTTCAAATTTCCCAAATCTTTCAGCTTGAGTTGGCTATGAAGGAAGAGCTTTAAAGACTGAATAGCACGTAGATTAGGACCAGTGATGATAATATCATCAACATAAACCAATAGAGCAACAAAGGAAGATCCAGAGCCTTTGGTAAACAGAGAGTAATCAGATTTGGATTGAGTAAATCCAAATTGAATTAAGAGCATGAGAAAATTTTGAATACCATTGTCTTGAAGCTTGTTTGAGGCCATATATAGATTTATGTAATCTACAAACCATCTTTTCCTTTTCACTTCTTCAAACAAGTCACCATTAAGGAATGCATTATTTACATCAAGTTGAACTAAATGCCATTGTTGACTAGTAGCGAGGGCCAACAAAATTTTAAATGTATCTAATTTTGCCACAGGAGAAAATGTTTCAATGAAATCCAATCCTTCTTGTTGAGTATACCCCTTTACAACTAAACGAGCTTTGTATCTTTCAATAGAACCATCGGACTTGTGCTTAATTTTGTATATCCATTTGCAACCAATAGAGTGTTTTTCTATGGGTAAAAGAACAACTGACCATGTGTGATTAAGTTCCATAGCATCCAACTCAGCTTGCATAGCAGCTCTCCAATGAGGAAATTTAACTGCTTGATGGTAGAATTGAGGCTCAAACTGAGATGAGATATTAAGAACAAAGTTTTTGTGGGAAATGGATAAAGAACTGTAAGATATATATTTTGATAAAGGGTATGAAGTATCACATATGGGAAATGTTTTATGAGACATTAAATGACAATGAAAGTCTCTGAGATAGGTAGGAGTTTTTGGAATTCTGTTTGATCTTCTTAGAGGAATTTCAGCAAGAGAAGGGACTAAAACATTTTCAGCATTATTATGAGTTTCTGTATGGTGATCAAATGTTGGAGATTTATCATTAGAAACTTGGGATGGAATAGGGTATGTAGATGGTGTCATATGAGGAGCTTCAAGTGATGAAACTGGTAACACAAAATCAGAAAATGGATCAATTAACTCGTTTGAAGGAACCATTGTATGAAAGGGAAAGATTTCCTCATGAAACACAACATCTCTGCAGATAAAGATTTGTTTATCTTGAATGTCATAAAGTTTGTAATCTTTCATTCCAGAGGATATCCAAGAAATACACGGTGTTCGAGATCGAGGTTGAAATTTTGTTCCATGTCTTTGTGAGTGTTGAAGCAAAAGCTAGCGTACCCAAATACCTCAAGGAAGAGTAACTAATAATAGCATTATAAAGAACTTTATAAGGTGACCTGTGATGAAGCAATGGTGATGGAATTCAGTTAATTAGAAAGGTGGCAGTAAGGACACATTCATTCCAAAATTGAAGAGGAACTCTAGATTGAAAATATAGAGCTCTAGCAACATTGAGCAAGTGTTGATGTTTTCTTTCCACTACTGAGTTCTGTTGAGGTCTTTCTACACATGAGAATTGGTGCAAGTCTCCCTTAGTATTAAATAAATCAGTGAATGCTAGCTCATGAGCATTATCATATCTAAAAACTTTAATCTTAGCATTAAACTGAGTGGATATCATGTGGAAGAATTTTGGAATAACAGCACTAACATCAGATTTTTGTCTCAGTAAGAATGTCCAAGTGAACCGAGAGCAATCATCCACTAAAGTTAGAAAATATCTATGTCCAACATGAGAAGGAACATGAAAAGGTCCCCAGATATCACAGTGAATCAATTCAAAGGAAAATTGGCATATGTGATTATGAGATTCAAAAGATAACTTCCTTTGTTTAGCTAATGGACATATATAACAAGGAGCAGCTTTAGGGTTTGAAAATATCACAAGACAATGGTTTTTCAAACTATCTAGTCGTTTGAATGATGGGTGACCAAGTCTATTGTGCTAAATGGATGCAGAGATATTATTTACAAATGCGGTAGAAACGTAAGTAGCTGCATCAAGAACATAAAGTTCTTCAAATTTTTCACCCTTGTCAATCATCCTCTTGTTGCTGATTTCCTGAATAGTGAAGTGATTAGGAAAAAAAGTTAACTGTGAGTTGAGAATCGGATGTAAGACAACTCACAGAAATCAAGTTAAATTTGAATTTTGGCACAAACAAAACATCCTTGAGAATGAGCATAAGAATTAGTTTAGCATCACCACTGAAGTTAACTTGAATCAGTAAATGGTTAGGCAAAGTGACATTGCAACTCAGTATAGATCTCATAGAAAGAAAAAAAGAAAGACTTGAGCATATATGTTTTGTAGCCCCCGAATCTATTATCCACGATCGATTCTCGATTTGAAGAAAATATGGGATTCCGAGATACTGAAAAGAAGATAACTGTAGTGTAAGATGTATCTGAAGTTTCAATTTGATCAGTAGCTGTCTTAGCTGATGAAGTTAGATGGATGGAAAGCATGGACATAAGTGTTGACATTGATTTGAGTTGAGGCTTTGAAAGAAATTCCCAACACCATTTTGCCGATCAGATAACTTGATTTATGTTAAAGATAGTTGATGTTTGAAGAAGAATTGTCCCTTTGTTTGTGTTTCTAACCGTGTGGATAACCATGCAATTTGTAGCATCTTTCAACAAGATTGTGACCATGGAAGTTAAAGAAATGTAAAGGCCTCTCTTTCTTCTCGCCTTTATATAAGTTCCAAGATTTGAGTTATTGTGATTATTATTCTTGGTATAATTTCCATGGCCATAATTTTCCAGATTATCTCCTCGATCTCTTAGAATGATCACTCTTAACAGTAAATACCATATTGTTAGTAGAATCAGAAGTAGGATTGATCTGAACACCTACTTTCCTTTGATGTTCTTTTGAGAAATTAAGGCAAACACTTTATTTATGGGTTGTAAAGGATCCATGAGAAATAATTGTCCCCTAACTTGAGAAAAAGAGTCATGTAATCCCATGAGAAAAGACATGATGTATTCCATTTGATAATGTGAATTGAGATTTTTAACTCCACCACAAGTGCATTTTCCACAATTGCAGACTGGTTTGTAATTGCTTAATTCTTCCCATATAGTCTTCAGTTTAGTGAAATAAACACTAATGGAATCCTGATCTTGAATTAAATTCATCAATTCACGATGTAATTGGAAAATTCTAGGGCCATTTCTCCGTTGAAATCGATCCTTAAGATCTAAACCGATTTCATATGCAAATTCAACAAATATCACACTTGCGATATATCTTTAGAAACAAAATTAATATCCAAGAAATAACAATATTGTTATTCCTAATCCAAGAATTAAGGAGTTCCAGATCACTATCTTCGTGTTTGATGATTGAACCATCAATGAATCCCGATTTGTTCTTCTGAGACAATGCAATCAGCATCGATCTGCTCTAGGAGGCATAGTTATCTCCAGTTAACAGTTGTGACACGATAACAATTCCTGGACTATTTGAATGATGCAAGAAGAAATGACTGGAAGGATCATCAATGACGAATTTGTTTGAAGAAGAGTTAGATGCAACAGCATTTGTAGATTGTGGAGATTCCATGACAATTTAAGATGATAATACTCAATCTATTGTTATGCTGATTTATTTGTTTGAAGTTTTGATGATTTAAACTAGTGGAATTGCAGCGGATTTGAGCTTAGTGCTATGATACTATATTGAGCTAAATGTAGAATTAAATGGAGAAATAGAATTGATTCTTATTCATCTGGTTTTCTTCTTTCTGTAAAACAGCTAAGGTGAAATATAAATACAATGAAGAATGAGTTTGTTACATTGCAAGAACAATTCAGTTATAACAATCCAAACTAACTAACTAACTATCTAACTAACTAATAACAACTCTATATACAAGTTCCAATACAAGGCTTCCTCATTTCCCAAGAATTATTATTCCAACACAAAAAAGCCAAATTATTTTCTTATTCCAGGTGATGGAGAATTTGACATGAAGCTATATAGAACAACACAATGAGAAAGAGAAAGAGAGGGTAAGAGGGATTGTGTGAAGTGCAAACAAAATATGTTTGTATTCTAATACACTTGAATCCACGAGTATGGGTTCAAAATCGAGGGACAAAATATGTTTGTATTCCATTAAATGTTCTATTTTTTGCTATTTGAATTTATTTAAGCTAAGAGTAAAATCATAAAAAAAATTATTTGGAGACCATCAATGTAAATTAATAAAAGGATGTTGACGATATCTGTGAATAAAATTGAATGGAGATGATATTGCTACAAAACTGAAAGAATTGGAGAATTTGAGTGTAATTTACCCTAATAGTATGTAACATGTGGCTTGTAACGATGATGTAGTATACTCCATTCGTCCCATAAAGATAGGCTTACTTTTATTTTCATACAAATTAAGAAAATGTAATTATTATAGTTGGAATGATAATTTTTACTTATATTTTTTCTAATATATCTCTACATTAATATAATGATAGTTCTTATTTGTTACTAACAAGACACATTAAATATGATCATATTAAAAAATAAAAAAATAACTATATTCTGAACAGGGAAAGTGGACTATAATTTGTGAGATAGATGGAGTATATTTTATCTAAATATTTAAATAATTATTTTTCAATTAAATATATATGAATCTAATGCTTGAAAATACAATGTAATATATGCTATAAAATAATATATTATCATACTTACTCTAGAACAATGTATTCAATTTAGATTGTAATTCGTGTTGAAACCCTATATAACGATTATTGTTATAATAAACTTTCATACTTGAGTTTTGACTCTCTCAATTCTCTTTTCTTATTCTTTAGTTTTATAATATGCTATAATCTCTAGCGAACTGAGTTTTTTTTTTATTATGTTTAAAAAAAAAAGAGGAAAAAATCTAGTATTAGGAAGCATAAATCGAATTTTTCAAACAAAAAACATATCAAATTTGGGCTATTAAGATTTATAGACTACCTAAAACTTTCAACATTTTTCAAATCTGAAAAGTACTTTAATTTAATTCCTCATTTTTACTACAAATAAGTTCATTCGTTAAAAGTTTTTTGATCTTATTATATATCAAATCGTGTAAGATTACAAGAATATTTTTATAATAATATTTAATGATGTTTATGCTTCTCAAGAAGCATAACTAAAAATCGTATATATTCAAGGCGGATAATTTTGCCCCTGACTTAAATATATTAAAGATGGAAAAATAGAAAAAATTGCAGTTGAGGTCCCTAACTTTTTTTAATGACCATTTTCTTTTCTTTTCTTTTTTTTAAAAATTGTTTTAAATAATAGAATATGAATATACTACTTTGTCCTTGTTAAATTGGTCAAATTTAGGTCACATACTTGATTTTTTGTCAATTAACGAACTTTTGTAGTCTATCTGATTTCGTCCCAGAGGTCCGTTAATTGACAAAATTAGAAATTAATGGACATTTGGACGAAATCATCTGGACTCCAAAGGTCCTTTCGGTATACATAATTAGAAAGTTTAGGACTTGATGACACTTTTTTTTATTAATTTAAGTGAAAATCTGTATAAAAAAACTAAAAAGTTTAGAATTTATTTGCACTTTTGAAAAGTTTAGGGTCCCAAATTGTAATTTTTCTATTATATATTTTTTGTTATGTTAATTTATTTAATACAGGGCAAAATCGTCAAAAATGACATTTGAGGATTATCTGTGCGAATTAATGAAATGATGAGAACAATATTTGCGAATAAAATTGAATAGAGATAATATTGCTACAAAGTTGAAAGAATGAAGATTATGAGTATAATTTATCCTAATATTTTAGATCGATATTGTAGCTTATGAATAGGAACAATTTTAATATTTTTTTTTTCAAGTATACTGCATCATTGTTACTAAAGAAGTGTGCACACGCTCACACACACGTGTGTGTGTATATCTATATATACACTCTTGAAAAAGTATAATTTAACCAATAAAAATATATTCTACAAAGAATATAAATATGTACATGATATAGATATGCAATTGCGAAGGGTGTTTGTTGTTAGTATTGTTGGATTCCATAGTCGAAAACCTCCCACATTTCGACATTCATAGGTGGCAATTATTCACTCTTTGGTACCAAACTTATTTTTGATAGATTGGGATTATTGTCCCAATAAGAAAAAACATGGATGACCTACCTCCTTAATTTTCCATCAAAAGAGGTGGTTTTTCTTTTTCTATTATGCCTCGGCATTTTGCATGACCTTTGAAAAATAAAAAGTTCATATTTTGGATAGATAATCATTTTGGATGACATTTAAGGGTAATTTGTACTTATGTTCTTCAACATTTGCAATTGGTTATTAATCTATCCAGACCAATTTTTTTAACATTAGCTATCCCCAACCTTTGCAGTTTGTTGCAAATCACATCCCTATTGACATATTTAGACGGATTTGCTCTCTTTTTTAAATAAACAAAAATAAAAAAAGATAAAAACAACAAAAATAAAAAATTACTACCCCAACCCATGGCCAAATCACTACCCGACAGTGGCATCCCTGGCTTTCTCTGTTAAATACCATATTTGGTCCACAATGAAAAACAAAGAGACGAAGAAGGTCAGATCCACGACAACACGGAGGAAGCAAATATGATGTCATTGAAATCTCTCGAATCGGCAACGCCGCTTGGCACTTCAAAGGCAGCCGTATCACCAAATTATCCAGTGTTGTGGGTGTTTGAGAACTGGGCCTACTTATAATCTGCAAAAGTCATTTATTTAGATCATCGCAAAAGTTTGGGAACTATGCCTTGAAAGTGTTTTTGAAGAACTGGAGTCAATTATTCATTTTTTTTTTGTGGTAATTGATTTAGTGTCTTGAGACTTTTTCTATTGTAGATCTTTCTTATTCGTCATCTTTGTTTACTTTGTTTTAGTCCATAACTAAAGAATTGTGTGGTTTTGTAAGAGATTATGCGTGATTCAGTTCAATTTCGGTTTGTAGATTCGGCGGAAGCAGTTCAATGGAAGAGAAGAAGATAGTGAAGGTGATTTACATGGATTTTGTTGCAAGGCACTAAGTGAACGTAAAATTACGTGGATTTTTGGGAATTCTTCAATTCAAATGTGCCTCCGATCGTGAAATTGGAAGTAGATCTGGACGACAGTCAAAAAGTTCGAAGAATTTTGCGAAATTCAGTTGATTCTGTGGTAGAATTTTCATCAAGTTATTGCAAAAGTAACAAAAATGGAGTCAGTCGAATTAGCTCATGGGGTGGGGTATGTTTTTTGGGAAGATGAAGTTATTTTGTGCTTTTTAAAAGTTATGAGATTTTATTTACAATTTTTTTGTTGTTTTTAGCTTTTTTCTATTTTTGTTTATTTAAAGAAGAGGAAAAATCTATCAAAATATGTGATTGAGGACGTGATTTGCAATTACTTGAAAGGTTGGAGATGTCTGGTACTAAAAAAATTAGTTGGGAATAAATTAGTAACAGATTTGAAAGGTTGGAGGACCAAAATTGCAAATTACTCAATAAAATAATGATCATTAATCCAATCTTCTATAATAAGTTGTGAGAACCTACCTTTTTAGGTAGGTATTTGGTTTTATAGAATTTTAAATAACATACTCATTTCGTTCTATAAAGATAAGTTTACTTATATTTTTACACAAATTAAGAAAATTTAGTTATTATAATTGGAATAATAAATTTTACTTATATTTTTCCAATATACCCATACAATTAATATAATGGTAATTCATATTTGTTGATAAGTTCAACAATTTGTAGGTTGAATGGCAGAGTGAAATGTGAACTTGTTCTTCCAACAACATGACATTGCTACGGGAGTTTTCGATTGTTGTGCAGATTGCGTGTAAGATAGAAAGTGAGCAGCCAGTAGATGACAATGGGAAAAATGTGTAGAAAAATAAGGTGGCACGTGCTCTAGACCCAAGATTAGGCGGTGGTCCTCGTCAATTTGTTTTTACATCGTTGTAGAGCCCTTACAATATTGGCAAGCCCCAGTGTGGAAAGCAGACAACTGCTAGCAGCGTGGGTATACATGAAACTCGTTCTAGTCTGTGGTTAAAGGAAACACTAGCAGAGATTGCTAAATCGAAGTACTAGTTGAATGAACATGTATTAGTCGAATGCACGACAGTTAGTAAATGTTGATTAAATTATATCCCTATAAGTTTTAACAATTGATTGTGTTGTTTGTCTTTTCCATTTTGAAAAGGATGTGGATTAAGCTTTGTTCCTTTTGCACGTATGGATTGTTTAGTATCCTACCATATTCAATAAAAAATATGCAGTTCTAGAATCAGAAATTCCAATCTACATGAGAGTTAGTTGATGGCGATTATTGGACTGGGCAACTGCTAATTACATAATAGTCTTACCACTTTATCCGGTCGAAAGAATACCATATAAATGTGGACAACATTGGAGCGATCATGACTACATCTTGTTTCTCGCACAATATCGATAAGAAACATGTAAGACAAGGTCCAATTAGTTAGGTCGGACTTAATTACTTATTGGACCAAATTAATTAATTAGATTAATTAATTGGACCCGTTTGTTAATGGTTTCTAGTTGGACTAGAACTAGGGTTGAGGTTAGCCCCGCCTATAAATACAAATGCACAAACATTTTAAATTAAGAAGGTGGTCTTCATTACTTGCTAGCACAAGCAAAAAGACAACCCGATACAATTACTCCCAAAAGTTTCGTTTTCATTTGTTCTTGATCATGGAAATCTAGATCTGTTGTTGTTGTTGTTGTTGTTGTTGTTGTTGTGTGGATTACTATTGGAGGCTGGACAATTGGACAACTGTGGTCTTGAAGATCGTACCTCCAGCTAATCAAATAATCAGATTCCACGGTATTTATTAAGGTAAACTTTTATCATGAATTCTATCTAAGTATAAGGATAATCTAGCTTAAAGAAATTATAGATTTAATTTTTGCTATGCATATATACGTCAATTCTTTACAGTGGTATCAGAGCTTACCTTGTTACTTGTTAAAGTTTATTAGACTGCTTTGATGAATCAAACAATAATTGTTATTGGTGTATTAATTTGATTTGAAATTTGACAGTAAAATAAAAATTGTGAATTTTTGAAATTAAAATATGAATTTGATTTAGATTTTACTTTTGGAACGTGTCAATTTAATCAAAAAAAAAAAAGAAAAAGGAAAAAGGAGAGATGGTGGCAATCGGCGGCGCACTTTGAAAGTCGCCGTCGTCGGAGGCGCCAACAAGCGACGGTGCCATCGCCACTGCTAAGAGTAGCAGCACCACAGCTCTTCATTCCCGTCGCCACTGCTAAGAGTAGCAGACCATACCTTCTTCCCTGACTCTTTTTATTTTTTTGACTAGCACACTCGGTATGGAAGGTGCCGCCAAGGTCGAGGATTAGGGTTTCGACCTTGTTTTCAAATTGAAAATGGAAAATTGCATGAGAAGCCCTCTGATTTCAAAAGATTTAGTTGGGGCCTTCTTGTAATTTCAAAAATTGCAAAGGAAGGACTCATTTTTTAAAAAAAATTAAAAAGGACTGACTTTACAATTTTAAAAATTGCACATTAAGTCCTCAAACTTTAAAAGAAAAATATCTCAAATGAAATTTTAATTTTTTGGAAAATTGTAATTATTTAACTTTTAATGTTGGTTAAATATTCAAGATTCACTAAAATTCTTTTTAAGTCATATTTTCAATTTTTGATTGGATTAAGTTCTTTTACTTTATAAAATTGCAATTTTGACCATATATTTATTTTATTTTCAATTTAGGGTATGACTTTAAATTGGGAGATAAATAAATTTTTAAAATCTCCATTATTAATAAAATTAATTGATTAATTGGATTAATTGATTAATTTTATTGTTGAAAATATTAATTAATTAATTAGATTAATTATTTAATTTCATCTAGTTCGTCTTGAAATGTCTAAAATATTTAGACTTATAATGTCAAAGTTGCAAATTTAGAAATTAATATATTTTTAATATTTGATATTAAAATGAATGTTTAATAGATGTTTAGTAGATGATTATGGACTCGACCCATGTGATTGGTTGTATGGTTAATTATTCCTGTTGATTGTTGGTTGTTGGTTGGACCTGCAAGCCTATTATTAATTAAATAGGCATGCAAGTCTATTATTTAATTGAGTTTTTTAACTCTTTATTTATTATGGACCTGCGTGTCCATTTATCTAGGCCTGCGTGCCAATTAGTATAGGATACATGTTGCAATTGGGCCACAAAGAAGCAACTAGTATAGGATATAGATTGCAGTAGGGGA
This sequence comes from Forsythia suspensa, assembly GCA_023638005.1. Lineage (NCBI taxonomy): Eukaryota > Viridiplantae > Streptophyta > Magnoliopsida > Lamiales > Oleaceae > Forsythia > Forsythia suspensa. Next base: position 12,784,420 of record CM042664.1, on the reverse strand, counting down.
TGGAAATGATTACATTCAGTATTTGTTGAACGAATGCAACGTTCCTTAGGAATTGACCGACTAATCTTTCTTTTGGCTCAGAAAGATTAGATAGATAAAGTCCATAATTATCTACAGTTATTATTATGTATGATTGATTGTATTATGGATGTTAGTTAATATACATAAATGTGATGAAACAAACCATTCTTTATCAAAATATTAAATTTGTATTAAATGGTTAATACAACGTGTCTTCTATTATTATAGTGAAAAACTAGAGTCCATTATTGATGTCAGTTTGTTGAGTCGCTCATGAATATGTTTATCACTATGAAACATTTGATTTTTTTGAACAATGGGTCGAATTTAACTAAAAATTAATTTTTATGAAGTCACTCAAGGAAATAAAATTTTAGGGCACAATCAAGTAAACACATAAGAAGTGTGCGACAATAAGTTGTCTACTTGATGATCTAGGAGTCACATAGAGATGTGATTGATAGGACTATCTATCCGGATGTTTTATTAGGATTTATTGAGTCACCAAGGTTCTAATAAAACAAAAGAGATCTTAGTCCATTGGAATCTAACCAGTTCTATTGACTAATGTTTGATAGTCATTAATTCAATTTAAACAGTGAGAGTATAATTAATTTAATATAAGTCCATGTTCAATTGATTTTCTGTATTTAATTAATTGTTCTATCTTGTCATTTAATTTTTGAATCATGAGTAACCATATGAGTTTGAGAAGCATATTGGATGCTAACAAATATATCGGAAAAAATTTTCTGGAATGACACCGCAATCTGAAAATTGTTCTCAAGCATAAAAAAGAAAAATTGGATGTCATTGAGCAGCCAATGCTGGGAGCTCCTAATTAGGAGGCTACGCCAGAGAACGTGCATGCTTAAAAAAAACACAGTGATAACAATAACACTACAACATGTGATGCTTGCAAAATGTTACATGAGTTAGAAAAGCTGCACGAGGGTATGGATACCTATACCAATATACATATCATTTCAACTAGTTGAATGATAGCGATCATGATCGAAATGTATGAGACATTCAAAAGGTTATACAAAGGTATGATGGTAAAAGGATCTTCAGTTAGTGCTTATGTACTGAAGATAATTGGTTATATTGAAAAATTAAACCAGTTGAGTTTTACCATGGACAACGAGCTAAGTGTTGACTTAGTTATGCAATCCCAACCTAATAACTTTTCACAGTTTATTATGAGCTTCAATATGAATAAGATTCGGTGTACCCTACTCGAGCTGCTAAATATGCTAAAAATTGTTGAGTGCAATAGAATGGGTAAGTTTTGGCCATTGACACCTCTAAGGGCACTAAGAAGAAATTTAAAAGGACCTTTAAGAAAGGATCGAAGAAGACCAAATATATTGGAAAATAATTAAAATGCATAAAGACAAATTCAAGTCTGATGATCCATGTTTTCAATGTGGAAACAAATAGCATTAGAAGAGGAACTGCAATGCATAAAAGAGATAAAACTAAAAACTCATATCTTTGGTAATGCATACTCGTTCATATAAATAAAATGCATCACCAAGTTATATAAAGATGAATACTTGGATTCAAATGATTAGTAATCATTTGATAAGTGTGAATCATGCTCGTTGGGCAAGATGACCTAGAACCCATTTTTTGGAAAGGAAGTCAAAGTTGCGAGACATTTTGGGTCTAGTACGCATCGATGTATATGGACAAATATCTATAAATGCTAGATGTAGCTTTTCTTACTTCATCATATTTATAGATGACCATTCTAAATATAGTTTCATATGCTTGATAGAATTCATGAGAGAAATCCTTAAAAAGTTCAAAGAATTCAAGCAAGAAGTAGAAATGCAAGAAAAATATTCTAACACTTAGATATGATCGAGGTGGCGAATATTTAAGGAGTGAGTTTTTTAGACTAACTAAGAGATAACGAGATTTTTTTGCTGTGGGCTCCACCGTATACACCACAACAAAATGGTGTATGTAACACCTCGAAAATTTCGTATCTTAATTTTATAATTTAGAAAATCTAAATTCGTATTTTCTTAGGAAAAATCCAATGATCCCCAAAAATTGTTAAGTTTGGTATGCCAATACTATAAGTTTATGGAGAAAGTATATAAATTGCATTGGATTAAAGTATTGGAGACTTTTTAGGAAAAATATTAAGTTGTGAAAAATATTTGGGCTTGATCGAATTTAATCCCATAGATTAGGACTAAGATGAAAATTCTGGAAAAATTCAAGTTAATTACGGTTTTGCCATTGTTTCGAACCAACTTTGCAACTGTCGATGTAATGTGCATTGACCCGTAGCCTATGCATATTATACCATCGCGTAGTTCTTATTGAGATGTTTAAATTGATATCAAGTTTGGGTATTTTTCAAGTCAGGACTTGCCTTGAAAGTCGAGCTAAAGTGGTGTAAACAGATTTTATATAATGCAGAAATTTCACCAAATAAGGGAAGGGCCCGAAAAGAAAAAAAAAGAAACGAAAAGAAAGAAGAAACGAAAAAGAAAGTTAAAAAGAAATGAAAAGTAAGAAAAGATGAATGGAACTATTTTTGGTTAGTATATGCATTGCATTCCAATGTTTAGCACCCATTCTAGGCACATTGTATTGATTGCTTGTGAGTGATCATCAAAGGCATTTTATGAAACATATATGTGATTAATTGTTTGGAACTTAATGTGTGATTATGATGTTATTCACTTATGTGAGAATTAAACAACAAGGTTAGAAGGTAAAGTGAAGGAAATTCCATTCAATTGAATATATGAATTATGTGATTTCATGTTTATGTGCTACATTGCTCACTAAGCTTCATTGCTTATAGTCGTTTCATGACTAATGTAGGAAATGGAACGAAACTACGTTGAGGTAATGCATACTTATGAAAGGGTATCGAGAAACGGGTTGGATATCTTTATCATCACCAAGAAAGATGTATGGGTTCATTTTCTGCAATGGCCGGTCTTGTACATTAAGGAAAGATCTTACAAAACGATATATGTCTACAATGCCATCACACTAGAGCCGAATGGGACTCTTTTTTATATGTACTAAATAACTCAGTCTTTGATGGTTGTTTTTGTAGTTTCAAAGATTTCTTGTATCCCTTAACTTTTTGTGGACATTTTAAAGTTGTCTTGTCAAAACATTTTGAGTAATGGATCAACCAAGTATGTCATTTCGACCCTTTTGCTATCGGAATGGCGATATACCGATTTTGAAGGAATGGATGCTACTTGTTGCTTGAAGAAAATGTAATATGTTAAAAGGAACTTGTGTAATGGTTTGTAAGGTGGAAATCAAAGTATTTAAAGTCATTGAGTATTTGGTATATTCTTGTGCTCTTATAAATTGTGTAAAATGCTCAAATTATCTCTTCTAAATGTTCTTAGGTAATTATGGAGTAAGATATAAAATTTGAAAAAGTTTAATAAGGTTTTAGTTTGAAACTATTTATGTCACATGCAGGAGGATACTAGTATCCACCTGCAGCCTAAGTTTTCAGTTCAATGAAGGCTACTAGTAGCTTTTAATGAGACAAAAAAAAAAATTTAAAGAAAATTTCGAGAGGTCATCACAATGTATTTGAAACGAAAAACCGCACCTTACTTAATATGGTGTGATTAATGATGAGCCACACAGTTCTTCCAAAATCGTTTTGGAGATATGCACTTAACACTGCATGTTACATACTAAACCGTGTTCTATTTAAATTGGTCAATAAAACTCCATACGAGTTATGGAAAGGAAAAAAGACCCGATTTTTCATACATGAAGGCTTGGGGTTGCGATGCTTATATGGAGCCCTTTGAATCGGACAAGCTAGGAGATAAATCTAATAAATATTTATTTGTAGAGTATCCAGAGGAAACTGCAAGATACTATTTCTACAATCCCATCAAGCTGAAGGTCATCGTATCGAAACATGCTGTATTTTTAGAGAAGACAGTGAGAGCAACGTAGATCTTGAAGAGGTTCAAGAAACCACAAATAAAATCGACCAATTAGATGAACCAATGGCTAAGCTTGCATTTGATGAGGCAAAGATTGAAAAAGAGGAACCGCCACTCCCAAGGATACGCCAACTTCAAGCGTAAGTCGAAAGCGGGGTCATTCGTTCGCCTCGAGAGACACGATTTCCTAATTACTAGTAATGTATTACTAATCGAGGAAGATGAACCTACTACTTATGCAGAATTGAAGTCAAGTGTTGACTTAAAAAGATGGCAGGAAGCCATGGAATCCGAGATGAACTCCATGTACGAAAACAATGTTTGGACCTTGGTTGACCCGCCTGAAGGAGTAAAACATATAGGCTGTAAATTGGTTTACAAGAAAAATGTCGACATGGATGGTAATGTTCATACTTACAAGGCATAATTGGTTGCGAAGGGTTACAAGCAAAGACAATGAATTGACTTTGATGAAACTTTCTCACCAGTAGCCATGTTTAAATTAATTCTGATTATGCTTATGATAGCAGCATACCATGACTATGAGATATGGAAAATAGATGTCAAAACTGTATTCTTTAACGGGAATCTTAGTGAGGATGTGTACATGACACAACTCGAAGGTTTTGAATCCACAGAGACAAACAAGGTATGCAAACTACTGAAATCTATATATGGATTAAAGCAAGCCTCTCAGAGCTGGAATCTTTGTTTTAATGAAACAATCAAAATGTTTGATTTTACTAAGAATGAAGATGAACCATGTATGTATAAAAGGTTAGTGGGAGTCAAGTCATGTTTCTAATTTTGTATGTGGATGACATACTATTATTAGAAAATGATATCCTCGATGCTAAAATTAGTAAAATTGTGGTTAATCCAAAGAAATTTTTTTCATGAAAGATATGGGAGAGGCAGCGTACATTCTCGATATAAAGATCTATAGAGATAGATCTAATAGAATGCTTAGTCTATCTCAATCTACGTACATAGATAAAATCTTGAGAAGATTTAGCATAGAAGAGTCCAAGCGAGGACTCTATCCTATTGGGCATGGGATCTATTTCTCAAAAGAGTGTCCAAAAACACAGATTGTAAGAGATCGTATGGATATGATTCCTTATGCATCACCTATTCTATCATGTATGCCATGTTATGTACTTGACCGGATGTTTCATATGCTTTGAGTGTCACAAGCAGGTTCCAAGTGAATTCTAACGAGAAACATTGGATCATGGTCAAGAACATTCTTAGGTACTTAAGAAGAACTAAATACATGTTCTTCATGTATGGAGAAAATGTACTTGGAATTCAAGGATATGTCGATGCCGACTTTTAGTCCGATAAAGACGATATCAAATTTCAATCGATAAGTATTTACTCTAAATAATGGTGCGGTCGGGTTGGAAAAGTTCCAAACAATAAACAACCGATGATCCAACTATAAAAGTCGAATATATAGTGTTTTAGAAGCAACAAATGAAACAGTTTGGATCAAGAAGTTCTTTAATGAACTTGAATAGTTCCTACCATTGTTGATCCAATAACTTGTATTGTGATAACAATGGAGCCAGCACACAAGCGAAGGAACCCATGTACACAAGCGAAGGAACCCATGTCTCATCAATGATCTAGATATATATTGAAGCTGTATCATCTCATCTGAGAGATAATCTTAAGAAATGACATAAAGATAGAACGAGTCCTAATATATGATAATGTATCAAATCCTTTAACAAAGTTGTTGTCCCAGCACAAGTATTATGGTCATGCTAAATCTGATAGTAGTAAGATACCTAAGTGATTGGATCGAGTTTGTATGGGACATTTTGTGATATACTCTTTGCTAGACATTGACGTGTATGAACAAATTGATTAACTAAATGCTTGTCTACATTTTAATGGCAGATCTGTTATTTTTAAATTTTATTATTTAAAATAATAGAGTCCGAAGAAAAGTTCATAGTAACTTGTTAATCACAAGATGTTGTGATTATGAGATACAAGTTATAAATAACTTATTTTTGAAATATCTCTAGTCATAGTAATAATGAGATACATATATTATTATTGCGGATAAACTAGCATGTGTTGCATTTCTTTTGTGAAAAGTAGTTGATCTCACAAGCTAAGATGTAGAGGGATTTTTGAATAAACACGTGAATACATTGTTAAGAGAACATGACATTGGATGACCCGCCTAGAGATTTACATGGATAACTATCCAAGCGTCAGTGATAAATCTCTAATGCGCGGTAGTTGATTTGGTCCTTTGACTTGAGGACCTCATAGAATCTTATGTGAGGACCACTATACTTTGGCGAACATTTGATGGGACTCGTAGATTATGAGTCATGAGGAAGACGTCTTACGGGTATAGTGAGAATATGAAGGTTGTGAATGTCCAATATGAGGATTCGTCACTCTTGGAAAGTAGGACATTATAACCTGATTTTTGTCTACTTAAGTTAATATAAATTTCGTCGGCCGGGGTGAAGTTATGAGTTGAAAATGTTTCAATCATAACTAGATTAGATTATCGAAGAGTTAGGGTGAATAATATAATAGGTTGAAATGAGATTGACGTTGATCCATATCTCTTAACCAATTGAGTTATATTGATGAAGGGATTATATTTCCACGGTAACTGCACATATATTGGTTCTGTCATACCACATGATATTTCCCTTCACATAGATTGTCTTGATACATTGTTAGATGTCAATCTTGAATGGCAACATGAATTGATCGATCTAGGTGTATCGATGAGAATTTCACTGCGTTTGCTATTGTGAATGAGAACTTAATGGGTCACACTCATAAGGTGAGAATTGAGCATCCGGAGTTGGACTTTGTCCAAGTAGGAGATTGTAAGAATTAAATCCAAGGTCCAATTAGTTGGGTCGGATGTAATTACTTATTGGACCAAATTAATTAATTAGATTAATTACTTGAGCCTGTTTGTTGATGGCTTCTACTAGAACTAGGACTAGGGTTAGCTCTGCCTATAAATAAAAAGGCACAACAAATTAAGTTAAGTAGTTTGTCATCATTACGTGCTAGCATAAGCAAAAAGACAACACAATACAGTTACTCCAAAAAGTTCTGCTTTCATCTGTTCTTGATCGTAAAAGTTTAGATCTATTCTTGCTATGTGGATTACCATTGGAAGTTAGACAATTAGACAACTGTGGTCTTGAAGATCGTACCTCCAGCAAATTAGATAATCAGATTCCACGGTATTCATCAAAATAAACTTCTATCACGATTTCCATCTAAGTTTGAGGATGATCCAGCTTATAGGAATTACAGATTTAATTTTCGCTGTGCATGTATACGTCAATTCTTTCCAAAATAGTAGATGATGTTCACGTTGACTTATAGGCGTGGAATTATACCATTTAGAATTGCAATGATGACTTCTATAGTGATCTTGATCTACTACAAAAAGTGACTGACTGCATCAATCTAATGACTGATATGATAGTGAAAACCAATGTGTATCAAGAACGAATGGAGTGGATAAGGGTAATCCATTTGAATGTATAATGATATCAGCCTCCAAAGTCCCACAGGCAGACCCACGCCGGTAAGTTCTTATATTTTAATATTAACAATCTGAAAATTTAATCATAACATTCATTCTTCATTTCTTGTTCAGTAACTACATGAAATTATTTCGTGTACAGTTACAATAGCGGTATATTTATGATTAAATTCATCTGAGTGTTTTTTAACAAATAAACCTATCCACCTGGTCTCCTGGATCGTATGAAGCTGTTTAGACAAAAGCTGTTGATTGACTTTTTCCATAACAAAATTATCTTCCATCCTGATGATGTATAAATTTTTTTTATTTTGCAATGTATATATGTTCCAGGGCATGATTTTGTAAGTTCATTTTTTTTTCTTGTACAAACCTAGTTTTTTTCATTGCACGTTAAAATTCCATTTTATGCATATGATTCCAATAGGTTATATTTTGTTTTGTTTCAAACAAAACAAGTGCCTGATTCTATATCAATTGATTTCAATCTGGAATATTTACAGAAAATGTGTTGTCTAACCCTTTCAAATATCTTGGTTAATTTTAGAGCTAATTATATATAAATGCAATATAGTTAATAGTGCTTATTTGTTTCAACTTTGCAAAACTTACTAAAGCTATCTGATATGAAAATAACAACAACCAATCACCACAACCCAATATCCCGACGAATACTCATTGTAAATGCCATTGGGTTGACATCAATCTACATTACATGACACTAACATTGTAAACAATGCCACAAGCCATGACATCGGCTTTTAATACTTCAGGCTCATCATAGGTTTTACCACTCATTCTTGACGATGATGATCATCCTCTACAACGAAGGAACTTGTCTCCAATTCTATTTCATCCACTCACTACAAGAAATTGTATCTATAGCGGCGACACTAATTGCGACGACAAAAATTCACCTCTATTAGTGTAGGACAATAGAGACGACAAAGCATTATCGTCGCTATAATGTCAAAATATATAGCGGCGACATATGTCGTCGCTATATGTAACGAGTCGTCTCTATTATCCATAATTTATAACGACGTCTTTTTATGTCGTCGCTAATGACTTTTACAAAGGATGGGAACAAATTGCGCCATTTTGTTGTTCCAATAGCGAAAACATGTGTCGACGCCATATATTTGTAGATGATGTTCTCATTTATGTGAATCATGATCTTCCTTGTAATGTGTAATATGGTTTATAGCAACGACATGACCTATATCAAGATTGGCGGGAAATTTGGCGCCCAATTCATATCTATAGCGATGACATATGTCGTCGCAATAGACTTATTGATAATTTGTCAGTCATGTGAGTTATTAAATTTCTCGTAATATGTGATGTGGTCTGTAGCGACGACATATTGATCTATAGAGACGATATATGTCACCGCTATAAATTCTTCTTTTCATCACACCATCTCCGCATTTGTATACTGTATGTCTACAATATTTTCATTTTCATCAGCCAAAATATTTCCAAGTCCATCGTTTTTCTCCATAATCATCTTCTTTACACTTCATTTCTTCATATCCATCTATTATCCTTACTGTATTTGTGAAAATATAGTATTTTTCAAATATAGATATTGATAAAAGTTGGACAACAATTAGAAATTACATAAAATTTGCAGATTTTCGGAACGGTTTGAAAGCATTTATAAATATGGTGAGGTTATACGTAAATGACAGAGGAATGATTAAATGTTCGTGTAAGAAATGTTTAAACGGTCTTGCACATCTATTGGAAATTGTCGAGGCTCACATTTTTCGTAATGGTTTTGCGGAAAGTTTTATAACCTGGATATATCATGGCAAGACCGAGATTCAGACTACGAATGTGTATAGACAGAATGAGTGAGCTGGTGTGGAGGATGAAATGATGGATGTCATGGACGACGTAGTCGGTGATGAGCATGCTGGTACAAGGACCAATGGTTATTATGACGAATTGTTTGAGGCTCTACATTCACCACTATACCTGGGAGTTTCATCATTTTTGTCTCTAAATTTTTTAGTCAAGTTGATGCATATTAAGGTTGTGAACAAATGAACAAACAAGTATGTCGATGATCTTTTGAAATTGTTGAAGTTAGCTTTCCTAAACATAAACCTAGTAAACTTCCATTACGAAGCTAAGAAGATGATGACGAAGCTTGGTTTGAGTTACAAATCCATTCACGACTGCAAGAATGATAAGTCTAATAATTTAGGGTGAGCATGCCGATAGACAAACTTGTCTCGATTTGCGAGGAAAAGCCGTTGGGTGCACACTTCGAGAAAGTGAACGGGAAAAATATTTTACATAAGGTGTTGCGCTTATTTTCCTTGGCCCCCATACTAAAATGTATGTTCGCGACGAAGGATATTGTAAAACTCATAATAAGGGCACAAAGATAGGAAGGTCTACGAATGATGATAAAATGCAAGATCCCATTGATGGAAAGGCATGGCGGAATTTTGACATGAAACATCCAATGTTTGCAAGTGAGATCCGAATGTCGGGTTAGGTTTGGCCGTGTCGGTTTCAATCCATTTGGTGACATGAATTTGGTGTACAACATGTGGCCGATGGTTGTAACGATTTACAACTTGCCACCTTGGTTATGCATGAAGCTTCGAATACTTCATGCTTACTCTGTTGATACATGGTCCTAAAGCACCGGATAAGGATATTGATGTACTTTTACTACCATTAGTGGATGAGTTGAATGAGTTATGGGCCGATGGGATTGACTCGCGTCACGCTGGAACTAATAATAGGTCAATATTCACAATGCGTGCAACGTTGTTGTGGACTGTTAACGATTTTCTGGCGACATGTAGTTTGTCGAGTTGGAGTGGTCAGGGGTACATGGCATGTCCTACATGCAATGAGGAGACTCCTTCAGTCCATGTGATAAGTAAGACACCTTATGTGGGTCACCGTCGGTTCCTGCAATCCAGACATCATTTTTAGAGCATTTTAGACTTCGACGGGAGGACGGAGAGACGACCACCTCCGCTCAGTTAATGCCTATAGACATTTTAGCATAGTTAAGCCATGTCAGACATAAAATTCTAGGAAAGCACCCTAACTACAGTGGTGCTAGAAAGAGGAGATTTAATGACGAGCTGAATTGGAGAAAAAATGAGCATTTTCTATGAGTTGCAGTATTGGTCTTCTCTGAGCTCAAACATAACATCGATGTCATGCATGTGGAGAAGAATGTTTGTGACATGCTTGCTCAAGTACAATTATGGACGATGTATTCAAATCAAAGGACACAAGTCAATGCCGTAGCGATCCGATGCAATTAGAGATCAAAAGAGAGTTGCACTTGTATCAGAATGGGAATAGGTGTATGAAGTGTGTCTCATGTTACACCATGTCGTCTGAAAATTGTCAGAAGTTTTGTAAATTTATCCGATCGGTTGAGTTTCCCGATGGCTTCACTTCTAATCTTTAGAAGAATATTGCTCCTAATGACAGCCGCATTATTGGGTTGAAGTCACACGATTCCCACATTATCTTGCAATGGTTATTGCCAGTCAGATGTCGAGCGTTCTTGAATAATACTATTTTCACAACAATTATTGAATTGTGCACGTTCTTCAAGTAGCTTTGTGCAAGAACGTTAAAGGTTAGCGACATGATGACTTTCCGCGATCACCTGGTACTCATCCTCTATAAGTTGGAATGGATCTTTCCGCCAACCTTCTTCGACATCGTGATTCACCTCGTAATGCATTTGCCAAAAGAGGCAATCCTTGGAGGTCCGGTGCACATGAGATGGATATTTCCATTCGAGCGATATCTGAAGAAACTGAAGGACTACGTCAGAAATTGAGCTCAGCTCGAGGGTTCAATAGCTGAAGGGTATGTTGTGGACGAGGTATTGACTTTATGTTCGAGGTACTTCGAGGACATAGGAACAAGGTTCAGCCAACCAGACAGAAACGAGGATACTAGTGTTTTATAGATACAACTTTCTATTTTTCGACCCGTGATGTCGCCCAATTGGAAATAAGTCACCAACAACGCTTCCTACTCATGTTCGAAATCAAACGATATTTTACATCCCGAACAAGCTGTTCTAAAATTGAGCCATTCTTGCAAAGAAGACTTCGTTTTCAAATATTATTCATTTATCTCGAATGAACTTTGTCATGTGAAATGAACTAATTAGTTGATCTTATATACTTTGTACATAGAACTTAGGCAGGAGCTACTGAACAATGGCTGTCCAAACATTGAACTAGTGCACAGAAGAGACTTTCACGGTTGGTTCTATAGGAAGGTAAACGAACAACGACCGAATAAATTTCAAATATGTCCACATTCGTCATTTTAATAACATTGAATAATCCTCGTCATGCAAGTATATGCAATGCGCCAAAGCCACAGCTATCAAGTTCTCATGAGTTGTTTTCGTTGGCCAGTGGATGTTACCAGCACGTGATGTCGTACATGACTTGTGTTGTGAAAGGAGTTCACTTCTTGACATATGATCGTGATATTCAAAGAAAAACTCGAAACAATGAGTGTGTCCGTCCCGTAGACCGGGGTGAGATTCATTACGGGCTGCAAGAGATACTGTAGCTACAAAGTACAAATCGAAAATTCATACTTGCTAGCCAAGCACAACAAGTGTTCTACATTGAAGTGTGATAGGAGATGGATGGTAACTGAGAATAACATTACCAGTATTGACATCAGTGCAGAGGTGTTCAAGGATGATCAGTTTTACTTGCTAGCCAAGCACAATAAGTGTTCTACATTGAAGATCCTTCCCTTTGTCCAAACTGGCGAGTAGTACAAGTAGTCCATCACAAGAGGACGTGGGATATGATGGGATCTAACATCACAGAGATAGACCTGCTCCACAATTTAAACTCTTCTGGTTTATCTTTGATCGTTGATCTTGGCAACATAGAGAACATATCCTTGCACTGGGATGATGGTGAAGCTGATGAGATATGAGCATCGTCTGATACTGCAAGAGATACTTCGTTTATTAACGACGATGATGCGGAAGACGACACACATGAAGAAAACGCGTCTGATGAAACATTGAGTGAAAGCAATGAGGACGACAGTGACGATGATGAGGATTAATCGTATCATGATAGTGAATCGATTGAATGTTGTTGTGCATCACTAAAATTTATGAAATAAATTAATAAAAATTTCGTTCTTGTTGTTGTTAATGTTTTCGACTTGAATGTTTTTGGTCCATACTATCATTATTATAGGTTAAAACGCGAGTTTGAATGGAGTTTCAATATCTGTGGATAAAATATAGGACAAAAAGGACTGCAATTGTACAAAAATATGGTACCAGGGACCTATATATCTAACATCGTAAAACTTGAAGGACTTACGTTGCAAATAAAATAGGATAAAATTGAAATAAAAGAGAAAATATAAGGACCAAAATGAAAATTATTTCAAGCTGAAGGACCTAACTGCAAATAACATACAGAGACGACATTTATAGAGACAACATGTCGTCGCTATAGAGTGAAAAATTGGGAGCCACTATTTAAGAGCGTGCTCCGAAAAAATTAAAAACGTGTCGCCGCTAATATTAGTAGTGACGAAAAATGTCGTCGCTATAGAGTTTAGCCTTTTAATTCACGCGTCAGACCTTCTTCTTCCCCATTTCTCACTTGCTCGTGTTTTTTCCATCAACCGCTGTTTGCACTCCACCGTGACTTGAGGTTTGCGCTCCATGATGATCGGAGGTCTCCACGCTACGACCTTCTTCTCCATGTATCTCTTGATTAAGGTTAGCCTTGAACCCGAAATATTAGCTTACATTTTACGCTTTTTTTTTCGATTTTAAGTTCATTCGATGTTGAATTTTTTTTCATTATCGAGGTATGTTCATTTTTCTATTTTAATTCCTTTTGGGTTACTTGATTTACGCCATTGTGAATGATTTTGCAATCGGATTTTGAAGTTGATTTTACAATCGTATTTTGCATTGTAATTTAGGGATTAATTTTCGCTTTTTGTCCAATGTTGGTACCTTAATTTTTATAAATATGCTATTCTCGATGATTATGACTTCATCTCTGTATGTTATTGGTTTTGGGTATTGTATCTATATTAATTTTTGTTTCTTCAACGTCAAAATAATTATGTTCATGTTTTTCAATTGTCAAAACTTCTTCTCATAAATGTGAATTGTTGATTTGGTTTGGTATCGAAAAGATGATGTGTTGGTGACTTTCAAATTCAAATAATAAAATAGGAGGATTTTGTGGGATAAGATTGTGTGAAATGGTGAATTGATTTCAAAATAGGAGGATTTATTGGGATAAGATGATATGTTGGTGACTTATTTGAAATAAAATAAGTCTAGGGACTAATTCATCAATCAAATTAAACTTATTCAAATTTTGACAAATATTCAAAGTTTAGGGACTTATTTGAAATAAAATAAGTTTAGAGACCAATTCATCAATCAAATATAACTTTTTCAAATTTACACATAAATTCAAAGTTTATGGACTTATTTGAAATAAAATAAGTTTTGGGACCAATTCATCAATCAAATAAAACTTATTCAAATTTACACATAAATTCAAAGTTTATGGACTTATTTGAAATAAAATATGTTTTGGGGACCAATTCATCAATCAAATAAAACTTATTCAAATTTACACATAAATTCAAAGTTTAGGGACTTATTTGAAATAAAATAAGTTTAGGGACCAATTCATCAATCAAATAAACCTTATTAGAAATTCAAAGTGTAGTGACATTTTTTCGCACTAATTGATGTTCGCTATTGTCATGTGTTAGTATGGGCCGACGTGATGTCGCACGGAGGTGATGGTAGAGGCGATCCTCCATGGCTAGCCTACCTCACCGGCTCGAGTCGTCCCGCGAGTCCAGTAATAATTTTCGTTAACATCAATTTTTTTGTATTTTACAAACATCGTTGAATTTCATGTGATATGGTTCGTATTTGTTCTTTTAGCGCCCGGTTTAAGCGACGGGTATCTCTCGAGGCATTAACCTCGAGAAGGTTTGGTAGGCCAACCGGAAGAGGCCACTTCCCATCTAATGCACAGTGTAGTCGATCGAGAATAACGCCAAGTATTTCACGCGCTTGGTTGAGAACTAAGTGAGGTTCACCGTGCCCCTTGCTATCCTTCATGGACAGAGGTTCCAGATGTCTGCCGAGGACTAGCAGAAGTGCATTGACTTCTTTACTAGTTCTACTTTCGTGGTACATATTGTTTATTTACTTTTTACGTTTTTATGTTAATATTTTTATAACTATCAAATTTTTAGCCAGTCAATTATCTTTTATACCTTCAGTAATGAACCACAAAAATTAAGGCCAATCGAGGTAAGGCTAAATACTCGAGCGTGCAGGGGTCGAAGAGCTTCTCTGCCACGCGTTACGATGAGGTATAACTAAAATTTTCAATATCATTATGCAAATTTTCAATGCATTATTACGTAACCATGTTGTTTAACTAAATTTCACGTTTAAATTGTTGTGAAGGATTCCCGAGACCCGGCGGTGTGGCGGGCATTATTGAGTCATTCTGGACTTTTCACACCTTCCAAGATTGCAATTGGGTGAACCCGTAGGTGGTCGGTGACTATGTGAGGACTTTTAAATGATGTTAATTTAATTTTATCGACATGATATTATTATTTATTATTTATTTTTTCACTAAAC
Source organism: Forsythia suspensa (assembly GCA_023638005.1). Taxonomy (NCBI): domain Eukaryota; kingdom Viridiplantae; phylum Streptophyta; class Magnoliopsida; order Lamiales; family Oleaceae; genus Forsythia; species Forsythia suspensa. The sequence continues at coordinate 12,769,206 of CM042664.1, read as the reverse complement.
AAGATAAACTTGTTAAGTTGAGGGTGACTCAACAGACACAGTGTCGCCCCGATGGTGGCGCGTCGTTAGACAAGTGTGCTATTGCAAAGGAGGTTTTCGAAGAACGGCGAGATCACGTCCGTGGGGTTGGACGGGTTCAAGGGCACCTCTCCTTCTCTAGATTCTACCGCTGCATCGAAGGCCCCAAAAGAAACTTCCCATCAATTCTTTGGAGACCCCCAGAATAACAATTCTCGGTTTGCTTTGTATGAGGCTCAGTTGCACCGAATGCAGTGGAAAATTAAGCTTCTGAAAAATAGCATACCGGTGGTTGTGCCAGAGGAGGACGAGAACGAGAACTAGAACGAGAACGAGGGTTTAGAGGATATGTAGATTTTTAGAATTGTTTATATATTATTTTAAATATTTAAAAAAAATTCATATTGTTTATAGCGGCGACATTGTCGTTACTATAATAAAACAAATCAATTAACATTAGCGATGACATAGTCATCTCTATATGTCTTACGAATATAGCGACGACATTATCGTCGTTAATAATTGTTGTATATAAAAGATAATAACGACGACATTCACGTCGCTACTGTTTGAGATAACAACGATGACTTTGACGACAACATTATCGTCTATTTTTCTCAAATTTCAAGATATAGACCTCGACAATGTTGCGACGAACATGATGTCGCTATAGATACAAATATATGTAGCGACGACATTATGTTGTCGCTATTAATCTAAAGACACTACACTATTGTGGCGACATTCAGTGACGACTTTGTAGTCTCTGTACATGTAAAGGGACGACAATTGATCCTTCAGCGACGACTTTTGTCGCCGCTGTTGACCTCATTTCTTGTAGTGGCTTGACATCTCCAATGGTTTGATTGAGTTGTCATCTGATTTCGAAGACAAACATGATAATGATAATGTAGGTGGACGGGTTGATGAAGGCCAAGGTATTCCTTGTCGAGTCTGATGTAATCGCAGGATAGCTCCAGTTGTCTATATTAGCTCCAACGAAGACTTATTAGACTTGTGTGTTGAGTAAGAGTAAAGTTCCTCCTTTTGCAATTATGTACCCAAGCAACTTTTTGTTGCATTTTACTTTAAAACGTTGTTACAATTTCGTTTGCATATTTTTCATTTTTTCATCATGATGTGATTGCAAAGATTGTTCAAAATTAGTTTGAGAAAACCTATCGCTACTCGAATGCACACAATTAACCGTGGGAACGACAAGTTGTACTGATAGTTGAATTGTTGAACTTACATTTCAACTATTGTTGCCACAGTAGTATTGTTGTAATAGTTTAATTGTCATTTTGGCAATTGTACTATCGAAACGATAGTTGTCTTGGCATGGAGTCCCTGTATGTCACTGTCAGAACACTACTCAATGTACCTGTGTACCAGAACCAGTTGGTTAAACACTTATAAGGCAAATGCCAATTGAATATGTTTCCATTCTTCAGTAAGTTGACAAAAAACAATCACTCTATACAAAAAACAACTTACAACAATATACATATTACAAATGATCACAACACAGTCACTAAGAGTATCAATCCAGTGTCATAGATTATCACTACAATGGGTTCTATTATGGAAGATATTTTTCTGTTATGTCTACCATTACAACATCTACTGCAATTTTGTGGTATAATAGGACCTTTAACTCTCGATCTTTGTTACGGCTAGTGGACGACCTGGTGGATGACGTACAGTCAGAAGTAATACTTTAATAGACCTGACGGATCAGGAATATATCATTCATTTTCATTGTCAATTGGGTAAATGGCCTCAGATATGATTCTTACATTTTGTCAAATGGGTAAATGGCCTCCGTTTATGATTCTTGCCAAAAGGTAGTGCTGTAGAATGGATAATACAATTCTTAACAACTAATTCTTGTGAACACGTGGCCCTAGTAGTGTAGATGCACGACATGTGTTCCAGGTCAAATTCTCGACAAGTACACATATTATCCAACAAGTTAACAAAATGTGTCTCATTCCCAAATCCAACATGGCTTAATACGTCTTTCACATCATAAACTAGCAACCTAGTACCAGCATCAAATGTTGTCCTTAACTCGACCTCCATCCGACCTCCATCGTAGAGGTCAATGTACAACAACATTCCAATGCTCATGTGCAGTGATCATAGAACCATTGTTGCATAAATTCTCGTATGTCATCGATCAATGGCTTGGATAACTTCGTTGACATATCGGCAATGCATTCAGAGATTCTGTGTCATTCGATGTCACAACATTGAATTGATACTCACCAAGTACACTCTAGACCAAAACTGATACCTAGAACCCTTTAAGTATGAATGAAGACCTGCATGCATACTACAGATTTGTTGCATGCAGTTTTCAAATTCAGATATCAGGTATACTAGCGCGGCTCATGGAAAAATACATACATAACATTTTCCATGATATCTTTTCTTAATGTTGCTTTGCAAGTTCCACAAGCAACAACTGTGGTGAGATTGTAGAAATATTGTTTGGGCCATCAAAAGTGGATAATGTATTATCTTAAGTATGTTTTACTTAATTGTGTGTTGATTTGATTGTTTTAGATTAAAACCCAAGTTCGGATGGTGATTGGAGGAAACCAAGCAAAATAGGCAAAAAGGACTGAAAGCGTAAGAAAGTTTGGAATTGGAGACCTAAATAGATGAGCTTGAAAGTTGAAAGACCGGATTGCAAACAAAAAAGGACTAAATTGGAATGAAAGAAGAGATATTAGAAAGATGGAGGCCCTGTCTATGTAAATAATCGAGGACTTAATGCAACATTGGATGAGACTTTGGCTTATGCGATCTCATGAGCTATTTGGCTTGTGATCACAAGGCTCTTGGGGCACAAACCCATGGCTCACCATACATGCTCATGCAATCGTAAGGTACAAGCCTATTCGATCGCATGGGTATTATCGCGGCCCATTAGATTTCTTTCACTTTTCAACCAGGACTCCTTTTGGTATTTTGGTTCCACATGAATTCTAAAGCGTGTTTAGGGTTTTGAAGAGACCTATAAATGAAAGGAATATACAGAATGAAGGGGAGTTCGCTATCATAACATAACACATATACTTGGAGGAATTCCACATCAAATTCTTTGGAAAAGTAAAAGAAATCATTAGACCTTTGGATGATTTTGAATAAGAAGACAGTGGGGTCCAAGATCATTGAAGAGATTTGGTTGTATAAACTTTTATTCTAAATTATCCGAGTCATGTATAGAAGTGTTTGGAATGAATGAACTTTTTGTTCCAATTCCATTGATCAACATAAGCATGTATATACAACAATGGAGTAACAAACTTATCTTATAAACTAGAGTTGTTGAAACTAACTCCTAATTAACTTATCCGTTAGTTAATACGAAAAGAATAACTTATCCTATAGATAATACAAAGATAATAACTTTATCCTATAGATAATACAAAGATAATAAATCGAAAATAAGTTACTCTAACTATGGAGATGATTTAATCTTCTCGTTAGGCTCCATCAAGATGGACTTTGGGAGAAAAGTCCAATTTTGAGGTTGAATTGTAGAAACTATTGGCGAGGAAGAGGCTTAGTGAGTGCATCAACTATTTGATTGTCTAAGGAAATATGAGCAACACGGAGAGCACAATTTTTAACTTGATCTCTAATAAAGTGAAAATCAATGGCAACGTGCTTCATTCTTGTATGAAAGACTGGATTTGAACATAATTGATTGGCCCCAATGTTATCATATTATATTACTGGACAGCAAATAAGCGTAGTACGAAGTTTGAAAAGTAGATAGCAAATCCATGATTTCAACAGCAGTATTAGCAACCGATCGATACTCTGTCTCGGTAGAAAATCTAGCAACAGTCATTTTCTTTTTAAAACTTCACGACACATTATTTTTTTGAAATAAACAATGTAAGCACATGTGGATGAAAAATTGTCTCGGCCTCATGCTCAATCAGCATAAAAAAAGCATACAAACTAAGAGATTAATCATGATAAATTTGTAAGCCATCATTAGTGGTTCCAACCAATAACGTAAAAGGCACTTTACATAAGACCAATGCTCAGTTGTTGGACAATGCACGTACTGGGACAACTTGTTGACAGCAAGGGCAATGTCTGGCCTTGTAATGAGTAAATATTGAAGGTTTTACTAATGTTCTGTACTAAGAAGGATTAGATGAAGATGAGCCCCGAGTGGAACATAAGAGAAGGACTGGTTGGCATCGTGCATTTGAGTTTGTGTTAAGAGATCCTGAATATAGCATCGTTGAGAGAGTAGCACACGGTTCTTGTTGGGGACAATTTCTACACACAAAAAAATAGGTTAACAAACCAAGGTCCTTAATGGAAAATTGTTGTGCAAGAGCAGTGACAAATCGATCAACCATGAGAGTATTATTAGACATAAGGATTATGTAATCAACGTAAACAATGATATATAGAATATGACCATCAACATTGAAGACAGAGAGAAGCATCAGCATATGAATTCTTAAAACCAGTTTATAGAAAAAAAATTCAAGTTCCTGATTCCCTGCCCGAGGAGTTTGTTTCAGGCCATAGATGGCTTTTCTGAGCTTGCGTACATGTGTTGGGTTGTCTTTATCTATAAAACCTGGTAGCTAGGATATGTATACATTTTCTAAGAGATTACTTTGAAGAAAAGCATCGTTTAGTCAAGTTGTCTTAAGGAACAACCACGACTTACAACTATACTGAGCATGACACGAATGGTGGTTGGTTTAACCGCAGGGCTAAACGTGTCAGTGTAATCTATTCCAGGTCTTTGGTGAAATCCCTTCACAACCAGACAAGCCTTGAATGTGTCAACAAAACCATCATACTTGCATTTAGCTCTTAAAATCCACTTACATCTAACAAGGTTTTGACTTGTATCAGGTGGGAGCAACTTCCATGTCCCGTTATTGACCAATGCATCATACTCATCAGACATAGCTCAACGCCATCTATGATCTTTGGAATGAATGAAATTTTTGTTCCAACTCCATTGATCAACATACGAATATATGTTATTGAAAATACAATTGTAAATAAAAATTTACAATTAAATTTTGAAGCAAACTCGTAACCAATTAGGCTGAGGCGCGGGTATCTCGCTCTCTTTAAGGAGATTCAAGCCCTCTGCAGTGTTAGAAATCCTCAATCACCGGTGCAACAACTATCTTCTTGACTTGTCCCCTCTAGGATACAACAGCCCAACTGAAATGTTGTTTAGTTCAACCTCTTTTGCACTAGAAGAAGAACTCAAAGCTCCACTATAAGAACACCTTTCTTATGGCAAATGTATTAACTATGTAGAGAGAAAAAATATATAAAACTTCATATATTTTCTTGTGTAAAGTTTGAAAGAAAAGAAAGGTATTTATAGGTGTTAGGAAGACAATAAAAATAAATAAGAAATTAAATTTCATAAACTTAATTCTATAACTTATGTCTGTCTTATGATCTTCCACAATAACAACTCACTATAACTCATGACCTATGCTCTTCCACAATAACAATCCATAATCAAGACATGAAACTTCCAACCTTTCATATTTCAATAATAAAATTATTTTAAAAAATAAAATGTTACAACAATATATATACAACAAGAGAGTAAAAAACTTATCCTATAAACTAGAGTTGTTGAAACTAACTCCTAAGTAACTTATCCTTCAAATAATACAAAAAGAATAACTTATCCTATAGATAATACAAAGATAATAACTTTATCCTATAGCAATACAAAGATAATAAATCAAAAATAAGTTGCTAAAATTAATGAGATGATTTAATCTTATGTTAACGTATTCACTTTTTATCTTGTAATTTTGTAATCAAATCATGATAGGCTAAATCTTTGTGGCTAGGATTTTGATGAAACTTAGTTGACTCTTTAATCCAATAAATTGCTCTTTTTATTCTTGCTTTTGGATTAATAATTTATTATTTTCTTATTCTGTTTTTATTATTAGCAAACATTAGAATATTTAAGTGATCTATATTACTTTCGAGAGACTCGGTATAAATTAGCATATGGTAATAAACAATATAAGATCATATAATTGATGGTCTATGTCAATATAATTAAGTATGATAGGAGATAAATATATACTTGTATGCTTAGTGCAATCTTTGGTGGTATTATAGCTTTGGGTCATGCGTTCTTTATCTATTCGGATCTATCATAGAGATATAGTTGGGTCATAGATGAGATTTGGTTTAATCTATATCGAGAGAACAAATTAACATTTAAGGAATGTCAACATAAATAAAAAATTATTGTAAATGGGCAATTGAGGGTTAAAGTGTCAATAGTGGTGGATTCGAGGTTCTTGTGCCTTTAATGATTTGATTAATTCTAAGATTTGTATAATTCTAATTACTTACTTTAGTGGATAATTATATTTAGTTAAAATCAAATTAAATTAAAGAACTGATTGTGTTTTTATTAAATTAGATTAATATTAATTAGAGTAAAATAAGTAGAAATTCAATCATTGTGGGTTTGACACTCTACTTATCATTATATTATTTGTTAACGATCCGTCCACTTGCGAGATTAAAATCGACAACAAATTTTTGGCACCGTTGTCGAAGACTCAAGTTTTTCTACCTTTTGTTTTAGTTAATTTTAGCTTTAATTCTATCTTTCTTCTTGTTCATCTTATCTACTTGCTTTTCTTGGTTTCATTACTGTTAGGGAACAAAGAGGAGCTAGGAGATCAACAACAACATAAGATGACACACCTTGAGATTTATGAGGACTACACATGTGACATGTTTTATGGAGATTTCATCACAATTCACCAAGTTAATATAGCGAGAGATAATGTACGTACTGAAATTTATGTGGATGACTTGCTCTTGGGTAAATCTCCCATTACACAAAGTTTTTGCTCCTATTCCTATACGTACATTATGGATTGGCAAAATCACTCGGACTAATCTTAGTACAACATCCAAGTCAAATCAAGAGACCACAAAAGAGTAAAATATGATGGAAAGAGACTCTTGCTCACGTGGAAAATAATTAGCAACAATATCAATAACAGACTGATTGATGCATACATAAATGAATTAGGCCAGAGACAAGATGCAGCTTTGAAGCGCATAGAAAATAACTTGGACAGATGATAAAGATGCTGACAGAGAGTCCAAAAGACACCTTTCCAAGCAACGCTGAAGCTAAATTGATGGAACATATGCCAAGTATTACAACAAGGAGTGACGAGTAAGCGCCGAGATTTTAGAAAATAGACCAGTTTTCCAACCCGAAGAAGCACCAATTAAAGAAGAAGAGCATGTGGAGAAGGAAGAGCTGATCGTAGATTAGCAAAATAAAAAAGTGACATTTAATAATGTTGCACCTATCAAGCAATTCTTTGACACCTATCTTACCTTGAAAATTAATTTTGTGATCAAGACCAATGAGGAAGTTGAAGTTTTCATAGAGGAGAGCGAGGTGGTAAAATAAGTCATATTTTTATGGAAAGGCAAAGTCAACTTTTGAAATATAAATGAAAAATAGTACAAAGTCAATCGATGCTAGCAAAGCAAGTCTTCCAAAGCCCTATTCAAAGTGCTATGAAACGATTGTTGCAAAGTCAAGCTAGTGACTTTAAAAAGCGCTTAATGGGAGGCAACCCGATTTTCCATCCCTTTCTTTTCATTTTTAAATTTGACATTCTAGCTTATGGCGCGCATTTTTCTAATACTTAAGATTTTTATAATGTTTTTGAGCAACTAGAGTCCAGGCCATCAAAGAAAATTAGCCTAAAGTCCCAAGTGATTTCATACTCTTATTTGGGCAATTGTGCAATGATCATAAAAATTTTCATCTTTTAATTTCAAGGAAAAAAATTTAATTTTTGGCGTTACTACGAACTTACTTAATATGATTTAATATATTTTGACCATGATAATTTTTGCACGTGCTTGCCTTTTATATTTTAGGTGAAGAACATAAAATTTTATTAATCACCAAGACTAATTACATTTTTTAAACCTCGAATATTTTTCTCAAATTAAATTTGAGTTAATTGTGAGACCAATCGTTTATATTAAAACATCTTCTCACCACTTTTGGTAAATTTATTTAGCTTAGTATCGACCATTTTCCTCTCAATTATTCTTCTATTTAGACCAAATCATGGTCCATCTAAATGCTAGAAAACCACCCTCAAACAGTCTCTTATGCCATACCAGATAATCACCCAAACAATACCTTAATCCCTGCCATAAGTTCACTCCAAACAGCCCCTAAGACAAAGTGAAAACTGACAATGTTGTCCCCATTTCTTAGCTCATTCCCCCTCTCCCCACTTTGAGCACCTTCCAACCCAGTTAATATGCAGCCAAACTGTCCTCAATCTCTATTGAAAAACTGCCCCTAAGTTGTCCAATACCCAGTAGAAAACGTCCCTACTTCTTCATTTAATCAGCCCACTTTATCCCTTTTTCAACAATAATTATCCACCCTTCCTTAAAGCTGAAAACCTCTCCAACTTACCCATGTTTTCCTTCACTTCTCAACCACCCAAGAAGCTGAATTTTTTCCTCATTTTCCACCAAAATTCGTCCATCAGATTCCCCCATTCAGGTCCAGATTTTGCCCCCATATCACTCATCAACACCTTTACTTCAAGCCCCGAGTCCCATTTCCAAAGAAGCCATTTTCCAAAGCATAAATTTTCCTTCGTTTCCTTCTTTTTCTCTCACTTCAAATCACACAAAGACTTCTCCAACATCTCCTTTTCAGTCCCAAAAATTAAAGTCTAGCATCCCTATTTTATCTGTAAAACTCGGCCCCAACAATCTCTGTCTCTACTCAAATTTTAGCGTGACATTTTCCTCTTCCTTCCTTATACAATTCAGCCCCATAAATCCATGTTTTCTTCCCTCATTTCATGTACAAAATACTCCAAGAAGCCACTTTTTTTCTTTAGCAAAGTTCAAGAAGCCACCTTTTTCTTTAGCAAAGAGACTACCAATGAAGAGATTACTGGTAGCTTAATATTTTTACACCTTTCTCTCCTCATCCTTAGTCGGATGAGCCCCAAAGTTCCAACAACCAAGTTAATTTTTTCCTCCTTTTGTATCCCCTTTTACTTTCCGACCAAAACCCAGCCTCAACAGTGCAGAAATCAGTAGCCCTTTTGCATCAAATTTTATTCCCGTTTCAGCCCTAATTTTCATCTAGCAATATTAGATTTTTTTACCTCCTTTTTTCTTTCTATTTTAGTCACTCAAACCACACTACAACACAAATATTTTGTAAACAAAAAAGGCAATGACACAAAGTTATTATTTTGAGGAAAGATGCATCCATTGTTCACATTTCAATTCAACCAAAAGACTATGAATTTACAAGGTAGTTTCTTACACTACTTAAATTATGTTTCACAAATTTTTACGTTGAGAAAAGGATATGTAAATTATATGTCATGTTTAATGATAATGATAGAACATTATGATAGTGATGAAGGTAATCGCTTAAGTATGATAGTGATTGAAGGTAATCACTTATATATGTTAGTAATTGAAGGTGATTACTTATGATTTCATGTGGTGCCGGTTACCAAAAATATGTTATTCCTATGTATGTTTAAATGAATGGCATGTTGCATATTACTTTCGTATATTTTCTCACATGATAATATAATTTACTACTGAGCATTTCTTATGAAATACTCACTCCAAATTGATTAAATCCTTAGATTGATATGATCGACATTGTTACGATGGTGTAAGAGTAGTGACCTTGAAGAAAGCGTAGTTTGATATTAATTATATTTTGGCATCGATATAATCGAGCCATTTATGATATAAAGTTTAATACATTGTTGAACATGTTTTTAATTGTAGAGTTGAGGAAAATCGAATTTGTCTAGTTATATTTCTAGAAATTCAACTTTCTGCCCGCAAATTTGAAATATCATCACTTATTGTATGCTTTGAATTATTGAGTCAAATAAGTGGAGTTCGATAGATATATAAGTGGTATAATAACAAAATTTGGGATTACTCAAAAACCTTGTCGTATGAATTTATTATGTTAGTTTTACCAGGCTACATCAGGCACCAAGATGAGCTTTTTCAAGCAACATTGGCCACATTTTTCACATAAATGACACGTTTAAGGTCCTGAAATTTTAATTTGTTGTAGTCCAAGGTCCCATGTATTTATAGTTCAAATCTTGAAATTTTTGGAGTACATTTTTATGGTCAAATAATTTGTGGTGCCACCTAAAGAAGGTTTGGTAAAACCTTAAGATTTTAGAAAATTAATTCATTTTTTCTTGCGCACTTGTTACTTTCCATAATAGTTAAAATTTTTAAAAACCTTTCAAGGGCACAAGAAAGTTTATTTAGAGTTGTCAAACATTATTTAAAGATTATTTTAATGACTCTCCGTGTTGAAAAATTCAAGGCATGATTGGTATTATAAAACAGCTTTACTTTTATCAGACCGGTGTAAACTTTAAAATTTTATTTTATTTTATATAATTTTTAAATTATTGTGTAAAGTTAAAATTTAGAAGTTAATATTTTAGAATTTAAGTGTCGCTACTAGCTATTGTTGCTGCACACATGACTACGAGAAGTAATGCTTATATTTAAGAACGACATAAATAAAACTTATAATTAAAAAATTCTATATTTGTTTCATTTATTTATAAAATTTTACATTTAGTTAAAATTTGTTTAAGTGGATATTGAGATTTTTTTGCACTATAAATGTTATGAAAAACGTGAATAAATTTTATGGAATTTATTTTAATCCTCGTAATGAACTTAAAAGATAATAGAAACCCACTTAATCGGACTCTTCATAATTGGTATTTCATACATGGTTCCACCATGTGAATACTATCTAGAACGTCCGAGTATGCAAGAAATTATTACATTTAGTTTGTTTTGGATCCTGAGCGGTCAATTGGCCATCATGTTGATACCCATAGGGTAGCACGTATTAGGAAGATGAACTATGGGTTTGTGACAACAAGATGTTGGCTTTAATTATGTGCTTACCATTTTCTGAAAGTTGAGGTTAAAGGATCAAACATCAGGCACCTCGAATGGCTAAAAATATCTTTGATATTTGATGCATGCCTAGCTAAGATTAATGTTATATGTCAAAAAGATGATAGTATACTATAGGTTAGTATGCCATTAGAAGGAACCATAGATACAGATAAATTAGCTAGTGCAGTACAAATAGATTTTGATGGGTTGGTACAGATAATAGATCTACATATTATAAATATGAGAGATTTTGATATTATCTTGGGAATAGATTGGTTGGATAGTAATCACACTATCATCTTATGTTTTGAGAAGAAAGTAATCTTTCGAAGACCGTGAGTTCAAATTTTATGGGTCAAAGATTAAAGCAGTTGCAGATAGAGAAGTTACTAAAGTAGAGAGATTGTCAAAGTTTTTTTTTTTTTGTAAATCTCATTTGCACCTCATCTGAAGAAATATAATTGGATAATGTGCTAGTAGTTCGAGAGTATGTCGACATGTTTCTAGAAGACCTATAAGGTATCCCGCTTGATATTGAAGTAGAATTCATGATAGATCTGATACCTAGAGCTGCACCATGTCAAATGCTTCGTATCGGATGTCACCGAAAGAATTTAAAGAGTTAAAATGTAATTAGAAGAGCTAATGGATAAAGGGTTTATTAGATCGAGTGTTTTCTAGAGAGGGCCCCACTTCTCTTTGTGAAGAAGAAAGATGGGTAGATAAGGATGTGTATGACTATTGTCAACTCGAATAAGTTGACGATAAAAATAAGTATCCCTTCTAAGAATTGAGGATTTGTTTGATCAATTGAATAGAGTTTCATTGTTTTGAAATATCGACTTGAGATTAGGCTATAATCAATGGAGAATCAAGCTACGGATATACCAAAATCATCATTTCAAACTCACTATGGGCATTATGAGTTAATTGTAATGCCCTTTGGACTGAAGAATGCTCCTACGGTATTTATGGATTTGATTAACCGAGTCTTTCATCAATATTTAGACTGGTTTGCCATTGTATTCATCAATGACATCTTGATTTATTCCGTAAATCCAAAGCAACATTAAGAGCACGATGATGATGATTAGAGACTTTGCAGAGGGAAAAGTTCTATGCCAAATTCAAGAAATGTAAATTTTGGTTGGATTGAGTAGGATCCTTGGTCATGTTGTGACGGCTAAGAGAGTTGAAGTATATCTATCAAAAGTTGAAGATGTATCGAATTGGCTGGCACTGTCGAATGTTGGAAAAGTGAAAGCTTTCTAGGTTTAGTTGGCTATTATCGGTGATTCATAAAAGAATTTTCCAAAATAGCTAGTCCTATGACGCAATTAACTCGAAAGGGTGTTAAGTATGTTTGGTCCAAGAAGTGTGAATGGAGTTAAAAGAGTTAAAGGACAAGTTTGTGTATGCACTAGTACTAGCTTTACCCAAAGGTACGTATACTACGTAATTTACAAATGATGCATCAAAGCTCGGTTTGGGTTGTGTGTTGATGCAACATGGAAAGGTGATAGCGTATGCTTCAAGACAGATTGAGCAAGTTATAGCATAATTATCGACATGTGATCTTTAACTTACAAAGTGGTAGTTCATGCTTTGAAAATATGGCGACATTACCTTTATGGAAGCAAGTGTTAGATTTACACCGACTATAAGAGTCTCAAGTACTTTTTTCATAAATGAAGTTGAATATGAGACAATGACGGTGGTTAGAATTAGTAAAGGACTACGATTGCACTATCCTTTAGCATTCGGGTAAGGCAAATGCAGTCGCAGATGCTTTAAGAGGAAAGAATATGGTCAGCTGTCTGCACTGTAATCGACACAAGATAATCTAATCAAGGACTTTGAGAATATGAGAATTGAAGTTTTAGCACCGTTGGTGTGGGCATTGACATTGATAGCAAGTCTGACACTAAAGTTGACACTCAGAGATAGAATTGTGGTAGCTCAGAGTCCCCTTTAGGCTCTAGTTTTTGGTCTCCCATTGTAAGAGCATGAACCGAACTCTTAGTCATTAGGGATCAGGTCAACTATCAAAAATGATCATTTCTTAGAAAAGATCGAGTCAAGTATGAACAAAAAGATGAAAGAGTTTGAAATAGCTGGGGACAAAGTTTTGATGTTCAAAGGTCGATTATGTGCTTGAGGATGAAGGTATGAGAAATGAGATTTTATCCGAGGCTCATTCAGCTCCTTACGCCAAGACATCAAGGAAGAACCAAATGTACAAGGATTTATATCATACATTTTGGTGGAGAAACATGAAAAGAGTTATAGCTTGTTTTATGTAAAAATGTTTGGTGTGTCAACAAGTGAAGGCAGAGCACCAAAGGTCAGTCAGGCCATTAAATCCAATGGATATACACGAGTGCAAATGAGAGAATCACAATGGATTTCGTTCATGGTTTTCCTTGATTAGCAATAGGTCATGATGCCATGTGGGTCATTCTAGACCATTTGATGAATATGCTCATTTTCACGATCCGAATGAATTACAGTTTGGAGCGCTTAACTCCGCTTGTATGCCGGGGAAGTTGTTCGACTTCATGGAGCACTAGCGTGCATTGTATTGGACCAAGACCCGAGGTTTAACTCAAATTTTTGGAAAAGTCTTCAGGTGCTTTGGGTACTAAATTGAAATTTAGTACGGCTTTTATGATCCTAAGACCGACGGCAGGCGGTTAGAATGGATTATTCAAATCCTTGAGGATTTGTTGAAAGCGTGTGTTTGGATTTGGGTGGTAAATGGAAAAGTCACTTACCGTTGGTGGAGTTCGCTTATAATAACAATTTCCAAGATACTATCGGCATGGCACCATATGAGGCACTATATGGTTGTTGATGTTGTTCGTCAATTTGTTAGGATGAAGTTGGTGAAAGAATAATTTTAGGTCCATAGTTAGATGAGAAAATAGTGGAAGCGATCGATAAGATCAGATCCAGAATTAAGACTGTACAAGATCGTCAGAAAAGTTTTGCCAATCAAAGAAGAAAAGAATTAGAGTTCGGGGTCGGGGTCGGGGCCTGGCCCGGGGTCGGTGAAATATTTTTTTTTTGAAGGTAACCAAGATGAAAGGAATACTGCGTCTTAGTAAGAAATAGAAGTTGAGACCATTATTTATCGGCCCATTTGAAGTCATTGAGAAAATTGGAAAGGTGGTGTATCGTATAGCATTGCCACCCGAGCTCTCGGCAGTGCACTACTTATTCCATGTTTCAATGTTAAGGAAGTAAGTGCATGATCCAACGCATGTGGTAAATTATGAGTCATTGGAATTAAAGAATGATATTACTTATGAGGAAGTGCCTACAGTGGTTCTACAGAGAAAAGTCTATGTTCTGAAAAATCAGGAGATCCCTTTAGTCAAGGTTTAGTAGGGTTGCACCAGGAGGATGTGGTCACTTGGGAAAAAGAAGAAGATGTCTTAACTAAGTACCTGGACCTCTTAAATTTTGAGGACAAAATTATTTAAGTGGGGAGGGTTGTAACGATCGGAATTTTTTTGTTTTTAATTTCAAGGAAATGAAAATTTTAACTTTCGGCTTCGCTACAAACTTCCGAGTACGATTTAAAATATTTTGATCGCGATAATTTTTGCACGTGCTTGCCTTATATTTTAGGTGAAGAACATGAAATTTTATTAATTTAGACTAATTAAATTTCCTTAATCCAAATATTTTTCTCGAATTAATTTTGAGTTAATTGTAGACCAATCGCTTAAATTAAAACCATTTTCTCAACCCATACTTTGGTAAATTTATTTAGCTTAGTGTCGACCATTTTCCCTGCTCAATTATTCTTCAATATTTAGCCCAAAACATGATCCACCTAACTCGCTAGAAAACACCCTCAAACAGTCTCTTATGCCCTACCATGTAATCACCAAAACAATCCCTTAATCCATACCATAAGTTCACTCCAAACAATCCCAAAGTCAAAGTGAAAACCGCCAATGTTGTTTCCCATTTCTCGCCCCCCACACCCCACCCCACCCCCACCCCTTTCAAGACCTTCCAACCCATGTAATATGCAGCCAAATTGCCCTCAATCTCTATTGAAAAACTATCCCATAAGCTGTCCAATACCTAGTAGAAAATGTCCATACTTCTCCCTTTAAACAGCCCACTTTCGCCCTTTTCAACACCAATTATCCACCTCTCCTCAAAGTTGAAAACCTCTCCCACATGCCCATGTTTTCCCTCATTTATCAACCACCCAAGAAGCTAATTTTTTTTCCTCATTTTCCACCAAAGTTCGTCCAACAGCTTTTCCCTAATTCAGTCCATATTTCAGCCCCCCAAATCACTCATCAACACCTTTGACTTCAAGCCCCAAGTCTCATTTCAAATAGAAATTCTCCCTCATATTTCCTATTTTCTCTCTCACTTCGAATCACACAAAGACTTCTCCAACTTCTCCTTTTCGGCCCCCAAAATTAAAGTCCAAAGCAGTCTGCTTTTTTCTCAGAACACTCATTCAAAGAATCGTTGTCCTACTCGAATTTTAAAAGACATTTTCCTCTTATTTTATTATACAATTCAGCCCCATAAATCCATGTTTTCTTCCCTTCATTTCATATACAAATATACTCCAGCAAGTCAACTTCTTCTTCAGCAAAGTTCAGCCACCCAACAGTAGGTTATAACACTTAATTTTTTACACCTTTCTCTTTTCATATCCTTAGCCCCAAAGTTTTAGCAACCAAGTTCATTTTTTCCTCCTCTTGTATTCCCTTTTTTTTTTGTCCAAAACCCGACCCCAACAGTGCATAAATTAGCAGCCCTTTTGTATCAAATTCTATTCCCATTTCAAATTTCTAATTTTCATCCCGCAAGATTAGATTTTTTACCTCCTTTTTTTTTCTTATAATTTAGTCACTCAAACCACACTACAACACAAAGACCTTGTAAACAAAAAGGTAAGGACACGGAGTTATTATTTTGAGGACTAATGCATCCATTGTTCACAATTTAATTCAACCAAAAGACTATGAATTTACAAGGTAGTTTCTTATACTACTTTAATTATGTTTCACAAATTTTTACGTTGAGAAAAAAGATATGTAAATTATATTCCATGTTTAATGATAAAGATAGAACATTATGCTAATAAATGAAGGTAATCACTTAAGTATAATAGTGATTGAAAGTAATCACTTAAGTATGTTCTTGATTGAAGGTTATCAAAATATGTTGTTCCTATGTATGTTTAAATGAATGACATGTCGCATATTAATTTCGTAAATTTTTCACATGATAATATAATTTACTATTGAGTTCTTCTTATGAAATACTCACTCAAAATGATTAAATCCTCATATTGATGTGATGGGCATTGTTACAACTCAAGCGTAAGAGTAGTGACCTTGAAGAAAGCGCGTAGTTTGATATTAATTATGTTTTGGCGTTGATATAATCGAGCTATTTATGATGTAAAGTTTAATACATTGTTGAACATATTTTAATTGTAGAGTTGAGAATAATTGAATTTGTTATTAAATTGCCGTTTTGGAATTTGAAGATGATGTTGTCTAGTTATATTTATGGAAATTTAGCTTTCTGCCTCCAAATTTGAAATATAATAACTTATTGTGTACTTTAAATTATTGAGTCAAATCAGTGGAGTTTGATAGGTATATAAGTGGTATAATAACAAAATTTAGAATTACTCAAAAACCTTGTCATATGAATTTATTATATTAGTTTACTGTGCTACGTCATTGCATCCAGATAATTTTTCAAGTAACTTTGGCCACGTTTTTCACATAACAAATGACATGTTTAAGGTCTGAAATTTTAATATATTGTAGTCCAAGGGTGTTTATAGTTCAAATCTTGACATTTTTGGAGTACATTTAGATGGTCAAAAATTTGTGGTGACACCTAAAGAAGTTTTGGTAAAACCGTAAGATTTTAGAAAATGAATTCATTTTCTCTCGTGGGCTTGTTACTTTCTGTAATAGTTAAAAATTTTAAAAACCTTTCAAGGGAATGAGAAAGTTTATTTAGAGTTATCAAATATTATTTAAAGATTATTTTAGTGATCATCCGGATTGAGAAAATCTGGGATATTACAAATTCGCCCTTGTGTAGCTAATCGTATTTATCAGTCTCTTTTCAAGTTTAATAGAGATAATTTGACAGTCAAAATAAAGAAGTCAATAGGATAAAGAAGCCGAGTGCTAATGAAGGAGATGCATCATCATATGACATGGAAAGTATTACTATCATTTGTAGATTATTTTTGTGCTTATATTTAGACAATGTAACTTTAAGTTTGGAGATGGAGTCGACTCTATGAGTCAACGGTGTGTGTTCGGTGAAATCCGCGAGCGTACGGGTTCGTTGACAAGTAATAGTAAAAAGTGAGTAAAAAGAGTATCGTTCTCACGAGGATTAGACTTTAGCTTAATTTCGACCAATTCGAGCTTAAATCGAATACACACAATAAATGTTTGGATCAAGAAAGTATGAAATTATCTAAACTATAATTACGATTTAACTAAATGCAAATATAGTTTTTGGAGAAAAATCAAGTAAAGAAGTTATGATAGGAATCTGACTCCACCATTAATATCTATTTTAATCCTCGAAATCCTACATTCTAATCCAATTTATGTTCAAATTAACAATTGATAATCTCAAGTTATTTAATAATCTATTTTGAGTAGAATTAAACCTATTTTCATATAAGTTTCAAAATATTCCTATTTTGAATACGAATATACAAAAACACTTTCAATATCAAGATTATCAAATTTGATTGCACCAAGCATAGGAAATTATTCCTAATCTCTATAGGACTTGGTGTTTAAAACCATAATGAGCTAATCTATTTTGAACCTTTCGGAAACGAAAATAAATCACAAACACATTTAAACGGTGATCAATCATTCAAACGGATATTAAAACCATAGCATAAATCAAACAAACACTGGCATAAATCAAACAAACACTAATTAAGATTAGAAACGGGAATCCTTAAATTAAAACTTCAACATATGGTTTACATCATCATCCTTAGCATAAAGAGTTTAGCCCATCATGTTTAATTTAAAAAAACACATAATAAATGGAGAATTTATCACCCAGAATATTTGATTGCAAGAAGAACTTTGAAGATTAAATTGGCCCTCTTGAATGTCTTCAATGGATTGCCCAAGAATCTCAAATTTCTCTTGCTTGAAATCCCAATAATCTTGTCCGGATGAAGAAATTCTTGTAAAAATATTGTGTTTTGCCTTCTTTGTTCTCTCCAAATTCGACTCCTTGATTGTTATAAGAGTTTTCCTATTTATATGGGTCCAATTAGGGTTGAATTTTGTACCCAAAGTCTCCAAAAATCTTTCAAAAATAGATTTTTAACCTAAATAAGTCTTGGGCCGCGGATCTGTCCGCCCAAGCGGATGCCACGGTCGCCAGAGCGGACAGAATGAGCAGGTTTTCGGCCGAAGGTCCGCTAGAGCGAGCCTCCGGCCCGCTTGAGCGGACAGAGTTCTGTCCCGCCAGCGACTGATTTTCAAACGGCCATAACTTCATGTAGAAAACTCCAAATTACAATCCGTAAAAAGCGTTAGAACCGTAATTCAATTATCTTTCCAATGGTATATTATTTGAATTATGTAGATGTTTGTACCAAAGTTTGTGCTCTAATTTCTCCACATGTTTTGATTGTAGTTTCTCAATTTGCTTTTTCGACTTTCGGGTGTTTGATATTTCACTTCAACTCTTCATTTTCACTCTAACACACCTTAAATCTATTGATTTTATCTTTTTTCTCATCCTCCAATATTTGGCTCTTGATATTCACTTTAAAAACTCAATTTCTTCTCATTTACTCGCCGATTTCACCAATGTGACTTGAGTTCGGAGATTTTGTCCTACAATCACAAAAATGAACAAAAACTCAATAGATATCGACTCTAAAATACTTAGAATTATACAAAAACTCTTCATTAAGGAATTAATATAAGTGTATAGATTACACTTATCAGTGTGCTTGATATATACATACATATGTGTGTGTGTGTGTGTGTGTAATTTTCTTGTTAAATTACATGCTTCTTGTATGTTGCTAGATGGCCCATTGGCTAATGATGTGATTCTTTTGAACTGCTTTTAATTCATGACTTGTGGACATGAATGCTACTTATGTTTTATGTTAAATTAATTATCCATGTTAGGTCTTTATTGAGCATAATAGTCATGATGATCATTAGCTGGGTGGTTGCACTTGTAGAATGTAATAGGTTGCCAATTAGAAGTAGAATGATTAAACCAATGCCATAAATACAACTCCATCACTTAAATAATTGAACGAATAGTTTGGATGTGGTTGAGTCATGTAAGTAGCTATGTAGGAGTGTGGTGATTATGTTCATGTTGAATGCTGGTGTGGAATGTTTTTGGCTAACAAATGGAAGCTAGGTATTGGCCAGATGCTAGTAATCTAATCTCTGCATATTAATTCTTGTACAAAGTTCTCCCAAATTTTTTGGGGATATACACTTAACACTGCATGTGCACATACTAAACCGTGTCCCACTTAAATCGGTCGATAAAACTCCATACGGGTCATGGAAAGGAAAAAGACTTGATCTTCCATACATGAAGGTATATGGGTTGCAATGCTTATGTGAAGCATGTTGAATCGGACAAGTTAGGAGCTAAACCGATAAATGTTTATTTGTGGATATCCAAAGAAAACTATTGAATACTATTTCTACAATCTCATCGAGATGAAGGTCATTGTATCGAAAACATATTGTTTTCTTAGATAAAGAATTCTAAGAAAGGACAAAGGAGAGTAAAGTAGATCTTGAAGAGGTTCAAGAAACCACAAATGATATTGACTAATTATATGAGCCAATGGCTGAGCCTACAATTGATGAGGCACATATTGGCAATGGAAACCGCTAGTCCCCGAGGATACGCCAAACTCACAGAAGTCAAGCATGGTCATTCGACCTCCAATGATGCATTACTAATTGAGGAAGATGAACCCACTACTTACGCAAAATCGAAGTTGTTCGCTAAAAATGTACCGCAAGTGCACGGGTCACGTTCAAGTAATAAAGTGATGAGAGAGTGTCGAACCCACGAGGATAGATAGTTTTGCTAACATCCAAATCTATCTAGCCCTATTTTTAAACAAACAATAAAACATATTATTTTGATGATTAAACTAAGAATTAAAAGATGATGAAAATAAGCTAATAAGAAAAATATTAAAAGAGAAATTTGTAGGAAATAAAATCAACTAGAAGAAGATACTAGGAATTCGACTTCACCAATTATTCCATTTTAAAGTTTCATTTTCCATTATCAATTCCAAAATGAGGTTAATATGGCAATCCATGCTCCTAAAATGTCTAGCAATCTCTTCCGAGTAAAGCCAAATCTAATTTTACCCAAGACTTCCAAGCATTCCTACCGAGAGAACGTATATGTAAAAATGCATTAAAACTCAAGAACATTCATTATTGATTGCACAAAGTATGAAAGTGTATTCCTACATTCCATAAACCTTGTGTTGTTAATTAAATGTGCTAAACCTAATTTCAACCTCCCGGTAGCAAACTAAGTCACAAAAGCATTTCAATGGTGATCAATCATCTCAATACATAATAAAACCCAATAATAAACAACCATAAAAGCCAAGTATAAGGAATCAATAACAAGAACAGTGCACTTTAAAGCTTCATAAAGGGATTCATCTCATTCCTAGTAAATAAAATTAGCCCATAGTATTTACAAAGACAAAATAGAAAATAGATACAAAATACATCACCGGATTTGATAAAGTTAAGAGAAATGGAAGATTTAGCTTGAGCCCATGGTTGTCTTCATTTGCCCACTATAAGCCTCAATTCATCTTTCTCTATTTACAAAATGCTCATAATGATGTACAAAAATCAAAGAAAACCCATTTCCATGGAGTTTTCAAAGATCCCCAAAAACTTCATTTCTTCTTGGAGAGCTTTCTAATGTGTGGAGTATTAGAGAATGACCAAAAAAAATGCAGATAAACGGTCCATTTAACCCTACAAATCGTGAAGGGTGGAAATACCAAAACGCCTTGAAAAGTCGAACAAAATCATGGAGAATCAGAAATGAACCATGCGATCGCGATGGTTTTAATCCATGCGATCGCATGGTAGAGGTCAAAAACATTTTGCCAAAATAATTGCCAAAGCCGCGATCGCGAGGAAATTTGGCAAAAAATAGGCCATGCGATCGCATTATGTTATTTCATGTGATCACATGGCAAGGAAAAAATCCTTTCAAGACACGAAATCAAGACGAGGCGATCGATGCTAATCGCCCATGCGATCCACTTGCTGTGAAATTGCAGCTTTGACCCTCAATAAATTGTAGTTCTAGTCCCTAATCTTTCTGGAATGTTGACTTCAGTCCTTGAATTCTTGGTATTCTTTCATATTAGTCCTCCATAAATTGCAATTGTGGTCCTCATCTTTTGACATTATTATAATTTGGTCCCCAAAGTTCTCGATTTGTACTCATTTAGTCCTTTTTGCTCATTTTTCGCATGGATTTCTTCCAATCATCATCTAAGCTCGGGTTTTTACCTAAACAATCAAAAGACCATAATTAAGTAATAAACTACTTAATAGAACTCACAATTATCTATTTTTAGAAGCTAAAATAAGTGCAAAATTCGCACTTATAAGAAGTCAAGTATTGACTCAAAGAAATGGCATGAAGCTATAGAATCCGAGATGAACTCCACATACGAAAACAATGTTTGGACCTTGGTTGACTCGCTTGAATGGATAAAATCCATAGGTTGTAAATGGGGTACAAGAAAAAGGTCAACATGGATGATAATATTCATACTTACAAGGCAAGATTGGTTGCGAATGGTTACAAGCAAAGACAATGAATTGACTTTGACGAAACCTTCTCACTAGTAGCCATGTCTAAATCAATTCAAATTCCTATCGCGATAGCAAAGATACCATGACTATGAAATTTGGCAAATGGATGTCAAAACTACATTCCTTAATAGGAATCGAGCAGTATGTGTACATAACACAACTTGAAGGTTTTGAATTCACAGAGCCAAATAAAGTATGCAAACTATGAGAGATCTATATATAGATTAAAGCAAGACTCTTGGAACTGGAATCTTTGTTTTGATGAGGTAATCAAAATTTTTGATTTTATTAAGAATAAATATGAACCATATGTGTATAAGAAGGTTAGTGGGTGTAAAGTCGTATTTCTAATTATGTATGTGGATGACATACTATTATTAAAAAATGATGTCTCCGCGCTAAAATCAATAAAATTGTGATTATCCAAAAATTTCTCCATGAAGGATATGGGAAATGTATCATATATTCTCGGGATAAAAATATATAGAGATAGATCTAAGAAAATGCTCGGCCTATCTCAATCCAAGTACATAGACAAAATCTTGAGAAAATTTAGTGTACAAGAGTCGAAGATAGACTCTGTTCCATCGAGCATGTAATCTACCTCTCAAAAGAGATGTGTCCAAAACACATATTGAAAGAGATTGCATGGATATGATTCTTTATGCATAAACAATATGATCTACCATGTATGCCATGCCATGTGCTCAATCGAATGTTTTATATACTTTGAGTGTCACAAGTAGGTTCCAAGAGAATCAAGAGAAATATTAGACCATGGTCAAGAAAATTCTTAAGTACTTAAGAAAGACTAAATATATGTTCTTGGTGTATGGATGAAATGAACTTTCAAGAATATGTCGATGCCATTTTCGCCTAATATAGGCAAGAGTAAATCATAATCTAGATGTGTATTTACTCTAAATAGAGGCGCGATTAGTTAGAAAAATTTCAAACAAGATACTAATCACGATTCAACTACGGATGCCAAATATATAGTCGCCTGAAGTAGTAAAGGAAGCGGTATGGATCAAGAAGTTCATCATCGAACTTGAAGTAGTTCCTAGCATTGTTGATTCAATACATCTATATTATGATAACAATGGAGCCATCGCACAAGCGAATGAACCCTTGTCTCATCAACGATCCAAGCATATATTGAGGTGATATCATCTCGATTAGAGAGATAATCTTTAGAAATGACATAAAGATAGAGCGGGTATTGACTGATGATAATGTAGCAGAACCTCCAACAAAGTCGTTGTCCCAGCACAAGTATGATAGTCATGTTAAATCTATTGGTATTAGATACATGAATGATTGGATCTAGTTTGTATGTGATATTTTGTAATATACTCTTTGTTAGACATTGATGTGTAAGAACATTTTTTTTAATTAAATATTTTGTCTACATTTTAATGGTAGGTTTGTTATTGTTTAAATTTTATTATTTAAAATAATAGAGTTCAAAGAAAATTTCTTGATAACTTGTTAATCACAAAGTATTATGATTATGAGATACAACATATAAATAAGTTATGTTTGAATTATCCCTAGTTATAATAATAATAATGAAATACGAATATCATTATTATTGTTAGACTAGTATGTGTTGCATTTATTTTGAAGAAAATAGCTGATCTCACGAGCTACGATGTAGAGAGACATCTAAATGAACACATGGATGCATTGTTATGAGAATAAGACATTGGATGACTCACCTAAAGATTCTACATGAATAACTATCCAAGCGTCAGTAGTAAATCTTTAATATGAATGTACGATAGTGGATTTTGTTCTTTGACTTGACAACATGATTATATCTTATGTGAGGACCACTATACTTTTACGAGTGTTAGATGGGGCTCTAAGATTGTGAGTCATCAGAAAGATGTCGTATGGATATAGTGAGAGTCATATGAAGATTGTGAATGTCCAATATAAAGATTCGTCACACCTGGAAACTATGATATTATAACCTGCATTTTGATCACTTAAGTTGATTTAAAGTTCCTTGGCTGGGGTGGATTTATGAGTTGAAAGTGTTTTAGTTATAATTAGATTAGATTAATGAAGAGTTGGAGTGAATAACATTATTGGTTGAAATGAGATTGACGTTAATCTATATCTTTTAACCAATTGTATTATAGTGATGAAGGGATTATATTTCTATGATAACTGCACATATACTGGTTCTGTCATATCGCATGACATTTCCTTTAACATGGATTGCCTTGACACATTACTAGATGTCAATTTTGGATGGCAACGTATATTGATCGATCTAGGTGAATCGATAAGAATATCACTGCATTTGCCATCGTGAACGGGAACCTAATGGGTCACATACAAAAGGCGAGAATTAAGTATCTGGAGTTGGATCTTGTCCAATTAGGAGATTGTATGATTAATGTCCAAGATCCAAATTACCAAGTCGAACTTAATTACTTACTAAGTCAAATTAAATTAATTGAATTTGTTAGTTGTGGGCTAACACATTTCTAGTAAGACTATAACTAGGGTTAACGTTGTCTATATGTACTAAGCCACAATTTTTTGAATAAAAAAAATGTCTTCATTACTTGCTTAGCACTAGAAATAGACATAACAAGTATCAATTACTCTCAAAATTTCACTTTCATTTGTTCTTGAATGTGGAAGTCGATATATGTTCTTGATGTGTGAATTACCATTGGAGGCTGATAATTGGACAACTATGGATTGAAAATTGCACGTCCAAACTAATCGATAATCAAATACTACAATGTTCATCAATGTATATTTCTATCATAAATTCTATCTAAAAACAAAGTTGATTCAACTTGTAGGAATTAAATATTTAATTTCCATTTTACACGTATATATCAATTCCTAAGTCCCAACTCGCATGTGTTTATGTTTTCATCAAATGCGTAACATGCCCAAAATTTTTCGTAAATGTATGACAATGAAATTTGAACCAAAAGCTTTTATGTGATTCTATAATACATTAAATTATCTCATCCAAAAGGTGACAAAACTCTCTTTAATTGAAAGAAGGATTCCCTTTCTCATGGTTTGCTAATGTTTTACCATAGAAATTGGAACACTCGTTAACACAGATAACAAAGATGAGGTAGTGAAATGGAGTTGCTCCAATTTGCTGCCCTCATTAATTCATCTGAATGGACAAATGTGTTTAGCACATAGAAACAATGTTGCATCATTAGTTGGTACAATTATTTCCTTAGCCTTTATTTGTTCACAGACAATGTTGTGTCAATGTTCCATTTGTCGATGTTTTGCTCCCCATGTTACGTTGCTATATAATCAGTCCTCGATGACAAATATTCCTTCTTCTTAAATGCCTTTAATGTACGGTCCTTGATGTGTATCTTCTCCTCAACCCCAAAAGAAGTAGCAACAACCCAATATAGTCGAAGTTGTAAGCCAATCTGATGAATTCGAGCTTAAAACCATTCCATGGAGGGTGCCTTGGTTCAAGTTCCAGGAAGAAGCTTCTATGCAGAACTGCTTTTTCGTGACTGAAAGTATCGAAAGAGTATTTCCCATGGTACCTTCCAAACCCACTTTCACCGACACCTCCAAATGGCAACCCGTCGCATATGAACTGTAATTTTAAAAACACAAGAATATACATCCTTTTTAGTTTTTACCACTGTTTAGAGTTAATGATTCGACAACTAAGAAAGTAGCTTACTTGAATCATGGTATCATTGAATATCACACTTCCGGAAGATGTTTCCTGCAATAATTTTTCCTTGAATGTTTTGTTTTTGGTGAACACATAAATGGCAAGTGGTTTTGGTCTCGCGTTAATGAACTCAATGCTTTCTTCCACTTCGTCCAGCTGCACAAAGGAACACACTTATTGTAGTATACATTTTCCAAAACGAACTGGGATGTTGAATACGAAATAATAATTTCACCGTAATGATGGGGAGCAATGGACCAAATATTTCCTCAGTCATGATCTCAGCGTCAAGTGGAGGATCCAATAAGATCGTAGGCTCAATAAACCTGTAAATGTTTATATGATATTAGGCATCCCCAACCAGTGCAAAACAGTAGCGAAAGAAACAGTGGTGAAAGAAAGCAGAGAACTTACAGATTTTGTTTGTCAAATGAACCACCATAAACAATTGAAGCTGCCACACTGGGGTCCTCAAGAAGATTGCATATCCTGTCAAAGTGATTCTTGTTTACAATTCTACAAATATTCTTCAAGTTTTCTACTTCTTCGCCATATAATGTTTTGATACACTTTTTCAATAATTCAACCTGAAAAAATATAACATAAGTTGAGTTTCAGATAGGTTGATCTAAAATTTTCACAAGAAGCTCGCAAAGAGGACATTGTCGAGTACCAGAACTGGAGCAAATTTTCGTTGCACAATCACATAATCGATTCCTATGCATGCTTGTCCAGCACACGCTCCCCACTTCCCACCAGATATTCTCTTAACAGCCACCTTGAATACAACATATTAACATATTAACATAGCAGATTCTTTATAATGTCATCTGAAAGCACTAAAATGGAACCTTTAAGTCTGAGCCAGATAAAGAGTCGAGGATGATAGGGCATTTTCCCCCAGTTCCAGAGTCACAGGTGTCAAGTGTTTTGCAGCTGCAGACATGATGATGCGCCCCTACCCGGCACTGCCTGGAATAGTATTTATCAAAGTGAAAGAAATAAATATGTAATTTGATTATCATCCACATGACATGTCCATAAGTAAAAAGGGAGAAAGGTGATACAATCAGATGAAGCAGAATTATGGTTTAATAATACCATGCTTCAAGTGAATCTTCTGTTTTTATTAAAATCCTAAAAGTTGAAATAGAATCAACTGCTAACAAGGTACCGGTGAAAAATATCTTGTCCCATTTTAGCTCCAGTAGTATCTCAGCTACATCACTTCCACCTTCAACAACTTTAATGGCTTTGTTGTCCAAGTAAAGAGGGATTTTACAAGCAAGAAAAGAAGTGCATGCTGGTGCCAGCTCCGAAGGTTTTAAGACCACTGTGTTTCCAGCAGATATAGCCCCGATCAAAGGATCCAAAGCCAGAGCTACATAAAGGGAACATGTAGTCAATCATAGATATATATCAACCGCTTGAAAAATATTGATGATATTAATAGGATTGCGATTCCTGGCAAAGTTTCAAGCTTAACAATTACATCTTCAACAAAAATGTGAAGTGAAAAAACAGAGTTACTTTAATTTTGAAGTTGATTTAGCGCAAAGAGTAGATTTTCTTAAACTTTCCATGGAAATGTGCAATCTGAATATTCATGAATTCAGGATGACAATGGCCAAAAGCTAGGAAACTTACAGATGGGGAAATTCCAAGATGCAAATATGAGAACAACACCAAGTGGCTCTGGTAATACTTCGGCTTTTGATGGGAAAAGAAGTAACGGTAATTGGCCCTGCCCAATATGTATCATCAGTAAAAATGTGGCACCTCATCTAAACAATTTCTATCTTCCTTAAATGACTTTACAGATTTACCAAGCCCTAATCTCAACAAAATGTAATAGGTGTGGTTGCATGATAAAAAAACTGTCCAGACTACCACAATTGATTTCTGGACTTATCCATGATAAAAAAAACTTGTCCTTGCATAAACAAAATGTCAGTGAGCAATAGCATGCGGTGTATGTTCCTCGCTACTTTGCAACTGCTTATTTCCTTTTCATGGAGGCTAGGTTGATTTCCCCTTCCCAGTTTCAGTTATAGAAACTTAAACAGAACAGATAGGATCCATCAAGGAAAGAAAAAATACAGAAATTTGTGTTGGAGAATCCATGCAATAATAGCCAGATTATACAGGCCTAGAATAGAATGTCATAATATTCTTCACCTTGTACCCATATATATATGCTATAAGCCCCTTAATTAAATATACAAGCATTATCAAGAAATCACCCAGTTCATGGTATCAGAATGTTGTGCTCGGTAATGTTCAGTAATCCAGCCTTAATCGTCAGCGTTAATCCCAATTTTCAAGCTTTAATTGACGAACTATCCTGGTTTTCCCTTTTTGGCCTTCATTACTGGATGAGACTGAAGGATTGAAATTCAAGATGACAAAAGAATAGATGCCTCTACCAATACTACCCAAACAACCATGAACGCTCAAAACCCAGTCCCAAGTCGAGCAAAATGGAAGCATTTACTTAGAGTGGTCAAGGTTGGTAACTGAACCTATATGGAAAGGAGAAATTAATCATCTGACGGGCTGGAGATGAGAAAGGAGAACATAAATTTAGTGCTTTGGAATGGGATAATTCTCACATGATATCTTGTTTATGAACCCTCATGCATTCCGAGATGTTTCTTTCTACGGAAGGGAGATTTGGGAGGCAGTCTGTCAGACTCATTCCAAAGTTAGAGCCGCTGCTCAGATTTATGTGAAGACTACAATATACCATACAACATAGCCTTTCAGTGATAGAATTATATAGTGTTATATGAAGGCTGTATCTCAATTTGGATCAGTATCAGAACTTAAAATTGGTGTGCGATGAAGATGCCACCAACATCACCAGAGAGACAGTAGCAAAAGACAGAGATACCAATGCATAGGCAACAAAGAACACAATCAACAAACAGAAAACCAACACCCATCCAAAAAGGACCAAAACCGGAGATGCCACCAGCCAAAAAGATCCATCAGAATGGAGACATCCAAGGCACAGGCAATATCTACACCCACCTGCCAGAGAAACCACATCAAAACAAACAGTAACACCTTCATCAGCAGTACTCCAGCAAACCAATTCTTATTCAAAATTTGCTGTTCACTTCATAACCCCCAGGTGGAAGTTGCAGCAAGAACCCTCTATTCATCTCTCCGCCAATCACACCCTCACTTCTGTCTCCATGAATTCTTCAATCACACAGACACACTATAATACAAATTCACCCATAACCCATGTATATTATTAGATGAATTATCTCTAGCTATATCCTTTTCAGAAATATAATCTTTTTGAATTTTTTCACCTACCAAGTTGTCACTTGTATGGCATCTTTTTTTTTTTTCTTCTTTTGTATCCCCATTTGTTCAAAGTTGAATCTTTTGCTCCTTCTCTATACCAAATTGCTTGGAAACATGAATCTATAGACTTGGGCATGTTTCGAAATTTTACAAAAGGAAAGGGGTAGAAAGTAAATCACACCAGGGAGGTGTGTAACGACAAAGAAGAAGAAAGAAAAACAGAAAAGATGAAATATATTATTTCTTTGATTAACTTCAATTTCGAGGTACCCCAGAAATCTCTCTTAAACATAGAGTTGTTACATTAAACTTCCACAATTAAGCTAATTACCTATTTATTAAATGCAATAAAAGCTAATATATAAGAAAAGGAGAAACAACCGTAAAATGTGCTAACTATCCATATCCACCGTAGAGATTTCCTAAACTTGATCTTTTTCTTAACATGTGTTCAATTTTGTTGTAGACATTACATTCCACTCCCCAAAATTAAAAACCTTATCTCGAGGCTGGAAATTTAAAAAAATAATTTCCAATTGACTGATGATTTTACAAATTGATCCCCTTGTTGAAAAAGTCTTGAGACGGTAGCAAAAGTTCCCACAAATAAGTTGTTGGAAACATATTCATGGTTGGATCAAAGTGGACTACAACAACAAAATAAATAATATGAGTGCTTTGCTTGATGATAGCCCCAACAACACTTTCTTCATTGTTGACGATCTCCTTAGATTTTTCACTAGAATGTTGTTGAGTTTGTGGTGATTGCTCTGTTGGATCATCAATTTGCCATTGAAAAGAGGCAACACTCGCATTGTCATCTTCCTATATTGTCGCTGTGGGAAATAATTGCTCTAACTTGAGTTTCATTGTTGTTATCACGTGTAGGATCCCAAAATTTTCAAGCTTGCTTGTAAGCATACAAATAGTCATTAAATGATTTGCCATGTCTAGTCAATGTACAAGTTAGAAATAACTCAATTTGATCTACAAGATAGCTAATTAGACTTTTATAATAATTTTGAGATCTTGAAGAACTCAAGTAAAAATAAGTTTTGGAGTCAATTAATTATTTGAGTTAAATAATCAAAGGGAAAATTGCCTAAAAGTTACGTGCAAGCGACTTGTTTCAAATTAGGTTAAAACAATTTTCAAAATTGTCAATAAGTTATACTCTTTAGCAAATTTTCATATTAATCCCAAAATTATTCTTGTAATTTATATTTGCCACATTTGCTCCCGCCGCTAAATGCTTGCCGCCACTGCCGCCGCTTATCGCCACCGCCGCCATCACCAATATTTTGTCTATCTCGTGCTTTGGTTTGGGTAGCGGTTATCGTCTTTAATGCTTTTTAAGTTTCTAATTGAGATTGGGACAAATAAGAGAAGCGAGTCCTTCTTTCGAGGAGGATGAAGTTCCGTGACCGGTTTCCTAGAACTCAATAATTGCTATATACGCTTTAAATGGAGAATCGTTAAAAGTATTGGAGATGTGTATATGAGTTTGTTGTTGTGAGAAGATTGAACCGCACTCATTACCCTACTTAGCATTCTTCCCGCTTGTGCCTGCTATGTAATCTTCATGGGGAAGCGATATACATGGGTTTGTTATTCATCGTCAAAGATATTTGAAGATATATCTATAAGCAAAATCGCCACGTAAGTCGCGTTCTTGACATTTTTACTTATTCCTAAAAGAGATGTAATATCATGGAACACCCCGCTCAATGCGTTACGAGAAAAGAAACTTGAAACTCGCCTCTCAAGTCTTGTCGGATGTTCGGGAAGGAATAAAACCTTACTATTTTAGCTATTGTTCAATTTTTTACTAGTCTTTCTATAATAGATAAAGTTAAAGAAGCTCATGGGTTTTCATTAAGATCTGGTATTTTGCTTAGTGGTACCGAACCCACCCTCGCAAATGCATTAATTGATGTATATGCGAAATGTGGAAATATGGTGTTTGCATCCAAATTTTTTTAGAGTTTGTTCAAAGATAGAAATGTGATTACATGCAATTCAATGATACATGGTCTTTGATTGCAAGACGAGAGCAGCGGCTTGGAATGTTTCTATGAATGCCTCGATTTCCTTCCAAAAGGATTCTTCCGCAAAAATAAAAAAGAAGCTCTGGTCGAGTAACTTTTCGGAAGAATTGAGTTATTGCATTTTCGTTTTCTTTTAGGTAAGTGCTAATGCTAATTAAATCCCTATGTGGTGATTATTTTCAAGGTCTAATTTTGAATTCGTAAAATCGACTAGATGTCGCAAAGAATTGTCTGAGAGTTCATTAAGGAAGATTTGTTTGATGAATTTTGTAGAGTTGTCATGATTTGTTGTTGTAAATAGCAGTTTAAATTTCTGTAGGAATGAAAAAGTTCGATGTGGGCAATGCTATGATTTAAAGTTGGCCATTAGATTATTCTCGTGTTTGTAATTAGTCATATGTGTTGTTTGATCATCATTATAGAAAAATTATATCGCACCAGAAAATAGCATAGAATTCGTGACACGTGGGTCGAATTTTTATTATAATATGTTTTCAAAATAGTCTCGACGAGCCTGGTCAGACTAGTCGTGTCAGACGATGAATTTTAGCCGTTTGAAATCGTCTTTTTAGCTTAAAATAGCAATTTTAATTTTTCTTATCAAAATAGTATCATACATGCTAAATCAAGATCACGAGATAAATATATCTTAATATATTAGTATTGTACATGAAAATATCTTAATAAAACAAGATCACATACACAAACTACAACCCAATAAAATAACAAGATTCATAGGTTGAAACATTATCATAATAAAACAAAGATTAAAGATAAAAATATGGTATAAGTATACCATATCACTTTATCTAAATAAAACAGTATCATAGATTTGTTTTACTGGTTGAAGGAATTATATTGTTCTTAAAACGCTCCATTCGTAGTACAAGACTATTGATACTGTTTGTATTTAATAATATATCATAGATTAAAACAGTATCATAGATATTTTACTAGTTGAAGTAATTATATTATTTTTAAAATGCTCCATTAATAGTATAAGACAATTGATACTGTTTACATTAAATAACATTATCATAGATTAAAACAATATCATATATTGAAATATTATCATAATAAAATAGTATCAAAGATAAAAGTACGGTGTACATGTACTATAGCACATTATCTATATAAAACGGTATTATATATAAAACTAAAAATGGTATTATATATAAAACTAAGTACAAGATATTTTAATAGTTAAAGTAATGATAATGTTCCTAAAATACTCAATTAGTAGTACAAGATCATATGTTTAAATATTATCATAATAAAACAGTATCAAAAATAAAAGTATGGTATAAATATACCAATATATATTATCTAAATAAAACGCTATCATAGAGATAAAACAAGATCATACAAAATAGTATCACAATAAAAAAAGTATCATTAAATTAGCATTTTTTACAATTGTAAGGATATGTTGGTCTTTTGGCTCTAAAATGTGACTTTAATTGAATTAAGTTTTGACTATGTGACTTTAGAGCCCATAAATGCCAAAACAGTGACCGAAATATACCAATATATATTATCTAAATAAAACGCTATCATAGATAAAACAGTATCATACAAAATAGTATCACAATAAAAAAGTATCATTAAATTAGCATTTTTTTACAATTGTAAGGATATGTTGGTCTTTTGGCTCTAAAATGTGACTTTAATTGAATTAAGTTTTGACTATGTGACTTTAGAGCCCATAAATGCCAAAACAGTGACCGAAATATACCAATATATATTATCTAAATAAAACGGTCTTGAATTTACCCATAATTAAATTTGTAGGAGTATATTGAGTTCATTTTTTAGCTTGTATTAAAATGCGTAAGTTGGACTTAAGAAAAAGTCGTTTTTGACATTCGGGGCCCAAGATAGAGCAGTCCAAAGCAATCAGGATTAACTATTATTCAAATGGTACATTCCATATTTAATTAAGTTATCACATGGCCTTTCTACGTAAGGAAATCTAGTTTAAATTGTTAGTTGGTTAGAGTAGGATTTTGGACCTTAGTTTAGTTAAATATAAGTGGTCAAACTCTAGTGTAACTAGACTTAAACAAATCTGCAATTCCATTATTTAATCAATGAGAATCCATTCATCATCATCAATATGCAATTCTCAGTTTTGACAAAATGAGAGAGAGAGAGAGAAAATATTTATTGAATCAAATAAGAGTTGGAGTCCACATGTTAGAATTTTTCTCCAAGTTGCATGCATGCATGATATTCACAATATAAAAGTCCACCATTGCCATCAATCTCTCGGCCCCTCTCTCTTTGGCACATAGAAAACACACAGAGGCAGTGAATCTCTCCTCTTCCCAACCCCTTTTTCCAGCTTTTATCTTCAGCAAAGAGCACACATATGCACAAATCTCCATCGATTTACAAAGAACAAATACTGAAAAATATACACACATCATATACACACAAACATAGAGTTTTCAAACATTGAAGAATCAAGAGTTTTCGTCAAGTTTTCGGGGCCTTTACACGCAAATTCAAGATTAAACAAATATTCTTCAAAAATGTTAAGATTTGCTAATATTTTCAAGCCCTCATGGATCCTACTAGTGGATTAGACTGATTTAATCATGCTTAACAGTAGACAGACAGACCTTTTTGGTTATGGAACTACTAGTGCTCCTTATAGATGGTTGTACGTGCCAAAATCATTGTTTGCATGATTTCGATGATCCTTAGAACTACACATTGAGATGCTAATTTATATTCATGAATCATAATAGTATTCGTAAGTGGTAGGCTTCGACAATCTCATTGAGTATTCGTACTCATCCCTCTCAAATTAAGAATTTCATGTAACTAAAAATAGCTTGGAATGGATGTGGACGGAGGAGTATAGAAGGATTATTGGAAGAGTTCACAACCGACGAATCTATTTTGATTTTGATTCAGTAAATTAGGGTTAGAATGATGTCGGAACCGATTTTGTTTAGTTATGAGATGAATTTTATGTTAGTAAACGTTTTTGGATATTTAATTGCGATTAAAATCAAATTTATGTGCCAGATTTATTCTCTGTTCTGAAAAAATTCACCATAAATTGTGCGATTTGAGTTTTTGTTTGATTCCAGTTGGAGAAGTTAACCCAAAAGGTTATCTAACAACCAGTTTTGGAATCAGGCGATTTCATGAACGATATTTTGAGTTATGCCCATTTTAGTAAACGGTGGCAGTCACATCCGAAACTGTTGGATCTCGCTTTGGAAAATTTCTTTGAGTGGCTAATTTTGGGAATTTTAACGTAATTTTTGACTATGTTTTACCCATATGTTATCAATATACAGTTAAAATTTCAAGGTCCAATTGTTTCGTTTGGTCATAAAACTTAGGGTAATCGTAGACGGCATGTTTGATATATAAATTTCCAACATGGGTTCTAAACAAAACTTACGTTTCAAGCACTAATGATATTTATTCAAGATCGTAGGGGCCTTCTTAGTTATCCCTAGAATTTAGAAAGAAATTTAGTAACAACTCGGATTAACAAAATTCGGTAGCGTTATAGCTTGAGTCAACTCAGCCAAAGCATATTCACTCCTATTAGAAGCTTTCTTCAACTCCAAATGGCCTCCTCTAAACCGTAGGGTCCTTGTGCTCTAGTCACATCCGCCATCACTATCAGAAACAAAAACTACAAAAGATGTCTATAGAAACTAGTCGGACGAGTAGCACAAGGCCACTCGCTAGAGAACATAAGCGATTGCAAGTTTAACTCAAGAATGGAACTTACTCCGGGTACATGTTAAACAAGATAAAATTTTATTATTTTGAAAAGACTACAAAGAGACAATATATAAAGAGTAGACTCTAAAGCATAAAGCCCTAAACAACAAAAAAAGACTAAATCACCCTCAACAAATAAACTAAAATATCAATATAGCAATATCTAACAAAGAGTTCAATGAAAAGGAGAGAGATTTTAATTTTTTGAAGCATTTACAATTGATCACTATCCAATTAAAAACATCACACCTCGCGGCTACCCTTACCACTAGTACTACTACGGTTGTAGTCTTAGCTATAAACCCTGGGAGAAATGAGGATGGAAGGTCGAGACACAAGGACTCTCGGTGACGTAGTAATATTAGACATTTTAATCGTGGTTAAATAAATATTGTTTTTTATTTGTGTGCTCAAACAATTATCGCATTTATATCATGGAGCATGCAATTAAGTGTATTCGATTACTTCATGGTAATACAAGTTGGTTGCTTATGTATAAAAGTGCGTAAAGATACTACTTGTATTTTGATCGAGTATTTCCCGTGATCGATGAATAGAGGTTGACACCTTGTTCTATTAAAGTCGTAGGGTTGACCACTCTATTAATTGGGCTATGCTATTTGTCTTGGCCGTGGCGAGTGGACTTGTGAATAGTGTGACTAGTATATTGGATGGTATCAATGCTGTAGGTTTAATTTATAGTATGACCGCAACAAGAATTAAACTCCATGTCATTACTTTGTAGATTACCTAAATCCATAATAGAATAGTGGTTGCTATTCGTGAACTCGAAGGTCTTTGATATGCTAATAAGTGAGATCAATTAATGTGGTCAAATACCCCATTAAGTTGGGAACTTAGAGCAAACGAACTAATGAGCACGTATGTGAGTTTAGAAATCACACCCAATGAAAAGGTAAATGAGCCCGCTTAAGTATTTTCATCGAATAATTTAAATTTGAGCTCAAGATTTAGCTATGTTGCTCGGACTCTGTGCAGTGTCGGGCATGACACGTATCTAAGTGTCGATTCTTCTTCTTCTAAAATCTAAGATACGGAGATACTGGCTAAAAGGTCCAAGTTTTGGACACTGCACGGAGATACGATTACATATGTTTTTAAAAAATTTTTATAGAAATTAATTTAAAATAATATTAAAGTATTTTTAATTTAATTATTAATTTTCGTTTTTATTTTTATATTGTAAAATTTTTTTTTTTTTGTTTATATAGTCTTTAAAATTTTATAGACCTTCTTGCAATTAATGTTAAAATTACAGGAATACTTTTGCAATTAAAAAAAATGGGTAAATAGCACAAAACGTCCCTATCTATTGAGGGTATTGTGGAAAACGTCCCTATCTTCAAAATTTTGACATTTTCACCCTTACCCATCGGATTTCCAAAACAAAACGTCCTTGGGTCCAAAAATATAGTGGGTAAATTAGTCCAACCACTTTTTTCACATATATATTACTTCTTTTAAAATTGGAGGGCTTTCCATGCAATTTCTAAAATTGCATGATGTGCCCCGCCCCAAATCTGAACACAAATGAGCCATTGAACTTATGCTTGATAACTCGACTCTATATTTATGCTTGAAATTATCTATTCAACATCAAATAACGGGACTTTAGCTTCCATTTGAAATGGTTTCACTTATGGTAGCAAATGATATTATCTTCATTCCCACTTCGAGATATCCACAAAGCATACACTAACGCAAATGTCAAAGCACAAAAAGTCTATGGGCTTCCTTTGAAAAAGCCACATAAATGCAAATCAATCAAGAAACTTGATGCAAGGATAATAATCTCTCCTACATATTTCTTTACCTCGATTGCACGAATTAAGTCACTAAATAAAAACCGAAAGCCTCTACTAAAAGTCGCACGTGTTGTTTCAACATCTTTGGATAGCATATTCAATGCATACATCATGACAAAGCCCCTGAGGTGGAGGTGGTGGAGCTCACGCCATCATGGCCGGCGCCTTCCTCGCCTTTTAAGGACGCCGAAATCATAGTGGCCGAGAAGCGGTCGTAGCCCATGTAGGCATCATCATGAAGGGACGTGCATTTGGTTGGATCTCCACGCCATCATTTGTTCTCGCGTAGCCCTCATCAAAAGCATCCATTTTTCACAATCCGTTCGCGCGTGATGCGCCGAGAAGCGGTCGAGCCCATGTAAGCGTAAAACGCCGCTTCCACCCCTGGGCAGATTCTTGGGAGGAGGTGGTGGGTGGTCCCATTTCTATTCTCGCCATCCTTTAGATTTGGGGATTGGGGCTGTCATGCAATTTTAGAAATTGCATGGAAAGCTCCCAATTTTAAAAGAAGTAATATATATGTGAAAAAGTGGTTGGACTAATTTACCCTATATTTTTGGATGAAGGACGTTTTGTTTTGGAAACCAAAGAGGTAAGGGTGAAAATGCCAAAATTTTGAAGATAGGGACGTTTTCCACAATACCCTCAATAGGTAGGACGTTTTGTGCTATTTACCCAAAAAAAAAATCTAACTAAAACTTTAGCCCAACCCAAATTCCAATATGTTTTGGCCCAAAAGAGTCCATATTCTATTATCCATATCCATTTAACCCTAAAAACAAACAAAACAAAATGCTGCCTTTTCTTCTTCTTCTTCTTCTTCTCCTTCTCCTCTTCAGATCTCCCCAGATTAGCCAACAATGGTAAGTAAATCATCCCTTGTCTTCTTCCTTTCACCTTCCCGTGTCCGAGTGAAAAACCAAGGATCCGATCCGTATCCCGTGTCGGGTCGACACGGGTACTTTGCCATTTTTGAAGAGTCCGAATTATTTTTGTGATTTCTTCACAAAAGAAATGTTGGAGAAAATGTGACAAGTCAAGATGTAATTGCAGAGAATTAAATTGCTTCTTTAATTTTATATAATTTAAAAGTGCAATATCACACCTTTAGTCAAGTGAGGGGAGACTAATAATTATACAAGACAGTCTTAGGTCGGCCTGACTATAGATAATTATTGGAGCTCGAATTATACAAGTCTGATTGGTTCCTTTGCCAGCTCCTTAAAAAGTCCTAGATTTAATTACACTAGTAATGAAAGTTTAGGGAGTACACATTGAAAAAGGCCACAATAGTAACAGGACTAAGGGAAAAAATGAAACGATCGAAATTTTTTCAGCTTTTAATTTCAAGTAAATATTTTTTTTTTTTTTTCAGCGTCACTAGGAACCTCCTAGTGCATTTTAAATATTTTGTCACGTTAAATTTCGCGCACGTTTGCTTTAAATTTTAAGTTAGAAAAACGTGGAATATTAATTCGAAAACGAACCTTGTCCTATTTTGAGTTTTGATAAGTTTTTAAATTTCAAGTTGTATGAAAATAAAATTCTGGCTAGC
This sequence comes from Forsythia suspensa, assembly GCA_023638005.1. Lineage (NCBI taxonomy): Eukaryota > Viridiplantae > Streptophyta > Magnoliopsida > Lamiales > Oleaceae > Forsythia > Forsythia suspensa. The sequence continues at coordinate 12,731,047 of CM042664.1, read as the reverse complement.
ATGAATTATTATTTTATGACCGAACCTCATTAATTTTCTTAGATCGAATAAATCGTCTCAAGAAAATCCTTCCTCCATGATCAATAATCCACTTCACTACTTTCCCACCTTATCTCACTTTTTCAGTCCTCTAACTAAATGTTTTATCTCCAGATTGCCCAAAAAAAAACGTCCATAAACTCAACCAAACAGCCACTCCATTAACAATGTAAACCGCCTCCCATGTTCGAAAAAAAAAAAAAACCACCCCAAATTGCCCATGTTCAGCCCATACTTCTTACCACTTACCATCACACTTCAACCGCCAAACCAACTACTATTTCCTCCTCCCCAAAAGGTCCCATAATTCAGCCCCTACAGGTAGGCTTCTTTCCCCCAAAAAATCAACTTGAAACTTAAGCCAAACAGCCCCATGCAATGAAGGAAAACCGTCCCCCATGATTTCCCCACAACTTCCATTTTCTTCCCCACTATCCTTACTTTCCAGCCCTCAATTTAACTTGTTTTTCCCCAATCTGCCTCCCAAAATTCAGCCCTATGTATATGCTTTTCTTCCAAAAAAATCAGTTTTGGGACTGAAGCAAAACTCCCATTTTTCCCTTCAAAATTCGGCCATTAAGGTTCCAACCATTACGTGTTGTGTTTCTTCTTATTTTCCAGCAACATTCCTCATTTCTCTCCCAAAATTTAGCACCAAAACTTAGCAAAAGCTCCTATTTTCTTCCTTCAATTTTCGCCAAGAGGAACTAAGAAATTCTGCTCCATTTTTTCCGCAATTTCAGTCACAAATTCCAAGACTTTTCCTCATTTTTTCAGTCCAGATTTTCGGTCACAAATAAAAGGCTTTAACCTTGATTCATTTCAAGTTCCTTATATATACATCATATATATAGTGCGGGTTTGGTTTTGGAAAAAGTGCAGTAACGACTCATTCTCTATCACAACTTCAACCGAAAAACTCGCTTTCGAGATAATTTTATTTACTACTTTTGCTATGTTTTTAAATGATGTTAGGGAAAATTATTATATTATATAAATGCCATGAAAAAATTATTTACTGAAGGAACTTTAATTGTGATTGAAGGTAATCACATGTGCATAATGGTAATTGAAGAAAACCACATTTAAGTTCATGGTGCCAGTTACCAATTTATGTTGTTCTTATGTACATTTGAAATGATGGTATGAGCATTTATGTTTCCGTATAATTTTTCTCACATGTTAGTATATATTGCTATTATACTCACCCAAAAAGGAACAAATTTTCAGATCGAAAAGGGTAGCGTCGACGCGATGGCATAGGCTAGCAAACACGATGTAGATTTCTTTATTTAATTTAAGTTTTGACGTCGAGATAATCGAGTTAATCATGATGTAAATACGATATTTTAAGTTTTGGATTTTCAATATTTAATTATGTAATATGTATGAAAAACGAAATGTTGATTTCATTGCCGTTAAAAGTTTCAAGTTAGAAATTAGCCAGTTTCATTTTCTGAATTTTTAGCTTACTGCCCCTACTTTGAAAAATAACAACTCTCTATACGTTTGGACTTTTTGAGTGAAATCAGTGGCTATGCAAAGCCTTATATGTGGTCTAACGGTAGCATTTGGAATCACTCAAATATTTCCATTCTATGAATTTCTTATGAACGCTTTTAACGGACTACCTTAAGGCCCCGGACAGCTTTTTCAAGCAATTTTGGCAAACATTTTCTCCTATCAAAACGACGTAGCTAAGGTCCGAAATTTTAACATATTGTAATCCGTAGTCCCACGATCTACAATTCAATTATTGTAATTGTTGGAGCTCGTTTGAATGGTCAAATAAATTATGGCGACACTTATTATCGTATAGGCAAAACTATGAAAATTTTCCTTGGCGCTTGTTATTTTTCGTTATAGTTATATTTTTAAAATCCTTCAAGAGCACGGAAATATTATTTGGAGTCGTCTAATATTTATTGAGTTTTTAGTGACCATTTGGGTTTAGAAAATCCGGCCGTTTTTAGCTTGGTATCGAAAGCGGTTTTTATTTTTTTTGTAGACTCGAGTAAATTTTAAATTTTAACTTTTTGTGGTCTTTTTTAATTATGTCAAGTTGACATTTTAGAAGTTAAAATTTTAGAATTTAAGTATCGCTACATGCCATCGCCGCCACGCCAGCTTTCGAGGTTAATCAAAATTTTATTTTTATTTTATGAGTTAAGTATGATAAATGGAACTTAAATTTTATGAAAAATTTTAATCGTTTCATTTTATCATGAGATGAAAAATTATGTTAGTCCTTATAATTTAAATTAAAAATGATAGAAATCTACCTAATCACTCCGCAAAATTTGTATCTCAGACATGTTCCACCGAGTTAGTATTCCTTATTAAATGCCGAAACGGCAAGGAATAATTATATACTTTTTGCGTAGAATCCCGAGTGGTCAAATTGGCCATCATATCGGTAACCATAGGGCAGCTCATGTCGAGCAATGAATCGTGGTTTAGTGACAATCGATGTGGAGTCTATTGCTTATGTAATCGACTTCACCGATCGCCCCAGACTACGGTTTCTATGGAGATCTTAAGAGATCCGAGGAGATCTACCACGGAGGTGGAACATTATATATATTATGGGCATATCATTGTGAAGCGCCATTATCATATAGTGCGAGATCTCCATCCCATCCTCGAAATGGCTCCAAGAGTTTAGCCCATTCCCGAGCCTGCTCCAGTAGTTGAGCACGTTTTCGAGCTTGCTCAAGTAGTCGAACCAGAGCCGTAGCCAGTGTTAGTGTTTGAGGATAATCTAGTTATCGAGGTCGAGGAGGACCCGAAGGAGGATTACGGTTAAGTCCGAGGCCTGAGCCGGTCATGTGTTACCTCGGATGACGAGTCCCCATAGTCGAGAAGAGGCCTAGATTACATGGAGGATGGATTAGCTACAACGATGCTTAAAGATATTATACTAGTAAGATGTTTTTCTTTTTAGTATTCAGTTTTCCATGTACAATTATTTTTACCGTTGTTTAGCGCTAGATGTTTTTACTTGTTGTACCTCTTGAAAGATGATTTAAATATATAAAAGATGTTATTCAAATTCTCTTTTGTTTTGTTGATAGCCTATCGATATTCATGGCTTTTGTGTATTGTGTTTATTTCAATGAATTACAAACTCTTTTCATTTTTGTTTATTCTAAAAGAAACAGCACTGACTACGCAAGCAAGAGCTATTAGAGATCTACAACTAGCGGTTGAGGATCTACAACTAGCGGTTGAGAAAATGAGATGAGCGTTGGCAGTTCAGATAGAACCTGTGCCGCAACTGCCAATGGTGCCATGGGCCCCGCAAGTGCCCCACCGGCACATCATGAGTTCCTGTCGTGCTAGTGATTGAGCAATTGTCGATACCGCCCTTCTACATTCGACGTTGGGAAAGATCCTCTTGCAGTCGAGAAATGGTTGGACAATCGAGAAAATTTTTTTCGACACATCGCTTGTCTTGAAAATTAGAAATTCCTTTGTGTAGAGTTCATGTTAATTTGCTTAGGTGTCATCTGGTTGAAGTCGGCATCCCGCACCCGCATTGGTGAGCCTAGTTCAAGGTCGAGCTAACGAAAAAATATTTTTCATGACATCTGCGAAATTATAAAGAATCGAGTTTCTACATTTAGTTCAAGGAGAGATGTAAATTACCAAGTATGAGCGAAAATTTGAGAAACTGTCGCGTTGTTTGGTCAAGACTAAACTAATGAAGACATGACATTATGAAGAAGATTGCGCCCAAAGGTCGATAGATTGTTAGTTCCCATGCTCTTCCTACTTTTAGAGCGTTGGTCAAGATAGCCTGCACCGTGTCCTTCTCAAGTTTAAAAGTTGGAGTTCAAAGACAACAAAATCAAACGACGTAGCTAAGGTCTGAAATTTTAGCATGTTGTAGTCTGTAGTCCCAATTATCCACAGTTCAATTTTTGTAATTTTTGGAGTTTTTTTGAATGGTCAAATAAATTGTGGCGACACTTATCACGGTATAGGCAAAACTATGAAAATTTGAAAAAAAATCATTTTTTCCTTGGACGCTTGTTAATTTCCTCAATAGTTATCTTTTAAAACCCTTCAAGAGTACGAAAAATATTATTTGGAGTTGTCAAATATTAATTAGAGATTTTTTAGTGACTTTCCGAGTTGAGAAAATCCAGCGTTACAAAAACCGACTTTTCGGTTGAGAAAATCCGGCGTTACAAAAACCCTAGGTCTATAAAATAGACCTAGGGGTGGTCAACCAGTGGTAACATAGACTGCCTTAATCGATGCCTCTGTAGAGAGAAGAGATATCTTTTGCTCCCTCGTGTGATTCGAGGCTCCTAAATTTAGTTTTAGGATTATTTTTTGGTTTCTTGGTATCCACTCACCAGTGTAGTCAGAACTTTGAAAATATTAGAGAAGCCTTGGAGGTTTGAAGCAAGAAGATTCAAGAATAAAAATTGGAAGCAGTACCCATCTAGTAAGTAAATCAGAATCAGAATTAATCACACATTAAGGGTAATTTTGCTAAACCTTTATGTGATTAATTAGAATATCTATCACACGAATCTAAACATCTAGCCAGATGGTGTCTGTAGTTTTTTGATAAAATTTTGTTTATCTATGATTTCTACAACCTTATTTCCAACCATAGTTACTGCTGGAAGTTGATACATACCAGAGAGTCGTGTTGTCAACCCTATGAAAAGCCTCCAAATGTAGTCGAAAGATATAATGGAGGCTGAGGTGGAACCAGAGGTTATAAACCTCAAGTCAATCTAACGAGACTTGTGAAAATCTACCATACAATAATTCCATCTGAGAGAACTAAACAGAGAAGATATAGAAAGCTTGAAGTAATTTCTGACATGAATTAGAAGCCAGGGGCAACAGCATGTTCAGCTAAAAAAGGTAAGTTCTCTTGTTTTAAATGCTTAAAGAAAAATTTTGAAGCCCTTGGGTCATTGACTAGTGTGCTTCAGGCCATGTGACCGATTCTTTTATTCGAACTCACAGCTTTGCCATGCAAAGCAGATAAATTAAGATAGTAGATAGAACTTTGGTCACCATAGCAAGTCAAGGAAATATTTATGTCCCCAAAGATATCATTCTTGTTAATGCTCTCCATTTTCAAAAACTTTCTGTTAAGCTGCTGTCCGTTTCTTACATTACAAAAATCTGAAATTCCTCTGTGAATTCCTCACCTGCTAAGTGCCTTTTTCAAGAACTTTATATGGGGAAGATGATTGATCATGCTAGAGTGAAGGATGGACTGTACTTTCTTAAAGCTGTGAGTGGTATGACAGTCTCAACTCCTCTATCCTTTTTGTCCAAAAGTTCCTAGTCCAATAAAACCCAAGTTTGGCTGCTCCACCCTTTTTTCGATCATTCACCTTTTACCTTACTAAAAGGAATGTTTTCTAGTGTGTTTAAAAAATTAGATATTCTGGTTTTAGTTGTGATGAATGAAGGCTAACTAACTCAATCATTGCAATCTATCACAAGAAATCTATGAATTGACAATTCTTGCCAACTTGAGGGTAAGTGTTGAACCCAAGCAATATTCAAGTTTTCAGTTTTAAATTTAACTTTTACCTTACAGTCCTGCTTGGAGGGGAATCCCATGCTTCTGCATTGCACTATATAAAAATTGAAATAAACAAAGTAGTGTTTCACAAAACAACCAACCTTTTTGGGAGCCATCCATTTCTCGATATGACGCAGCGAGTATTCGGCTGATTTTTTCACCACTCCAATCTGCAACGTTAGGAAAATATTAAGAATGAGCATAGAAAGCAAAAATATTACCAGTTCCACTCTATTTTACATAATCACGCTCTGTTTTATTGTAAATTTTAATTATGTTGATGTCTGAAAATTAAATTCGATATGCAAGGACCATAACTTTTGGGAATCAAAATAATAATGTGCATGCATTTGACTTCAGTTAATTCTCTTGAAAAAAGAGTCAGTTCGCTTGAAAATTATAATCTAAAAAGAACATGTGTTGTCTTTCCTCAAAACTTCCTAATTTTTCTAGGAATTTGATGGTAATAGAATTGTATAGTTTCTTCTTTAGATAGGTTGTAACTTTTATAAATATCATTGAAGTATAATGAATTTGATTGAGTATAATTATCAATTTGGAATGAAAAATTCCTCTATCTCCTTCTCACTATCGAAACCCTAGCTGAACCTTAACCCTACCCGCCTGAGGACCACAAAGTCGGACCCTCCTTCACGGCTGACCCATCATTCCAGTAAGGTCTACCCTGCTTCTCAACGATTCCGGTGTGGTCTAGGCAACTTCGTGACTCCGAACAGTGTGCGCAACAAGTTCCCAGGCTTCGGCGACCCTCCCCAATGCTGCGTGACACTTCTCCTTGGTCGATCCATCCCTCTGGTACACCCTAGGGTGCTGCTCGACCGCTGTTCTCTAGATGAATCTTAGTTTTTCCCATTGTGTTGCTATTGTGCTGCTGAAAATTCAATTGCAACCGCCTGAGAAATACGCTAGGATTTTTAAAAAAATCCAAACCCTAGTTGCAAAAATGATTGACCCACCTACAACAAAGTCTTCTGGCACGAAGAATGTCTCTCCAGTTACTCTCTATATGGTGTCTAAGATTTTGGAGATATATATTGCGGGTTAGAAGAAAATTTGCTATATCATGGGATGAAAGGCTGCACATATAGAGGATAGTCCAGCATAAGATGCTTTTCTTGGCTCGCAAATTCCACGACTAACAATCTGACATCACATTTTGTTCAATATGGAATGGCTAAGGAGGTTTGGATGCGGTAAAAAGGAGTAGACTCTTCACACGTATATGAACCGATGAGGAAGTCCTTCCAATTGCATCAAACCACAAGAGGTTGAATACTTCACGAGCTAAACTCGATATTCATGGAACTTGATTATCGGAGACTCAATGATATAACATGTGCATCTAATATTAAGAAACAAAAGAAGCGTATTCACGAGAATCGGATTAATGTATTTCTATCGTGTCTTGACCACACTTTGAATCATGTTTGTAGTCGCGTTTTGGCTACTTTTCCTCTCCTAAGTTTGGAAGAGGAGCATTCACTAGTATGTCGAAAGTACAGCGACATGTTACTATGGGAGCAGAAGTACACTTTGAGGCTTCAGCGTTGGCTATCTAAAAGAATAACTCTTGGCGTACTACTTCACCACCACTATCGGCTCTTGCCCTCACCGCCACAACACTGTACACACATTGATATTTGCTTAAAGCTACGTGGTTATCCGAGTGATTCAAACTTAAGCAAGCTAAAAAGAAAAAGAAACTTGCTCAAATCTTCTACTTCTCACTTATCTCGAGTATCTCCTCCGGAGGTAATCCTAGTTCGCTTTTTAACACTCGAAAGTTATCGATTCAGTGGATCATCGATTATACGACTAGTAACCCTAACTTGAATAACTCATATATTCATCTGTTACGTCCATCCAGTTACTAATGGAACTCTTACGCCAATTTCAGAGGCCAAAACGCCTCAACTCTCTCTATAACTTGTTTTATTAGCATCGACTCTCTTTAACGGCCTTCTCTCTATTATAAAAATCACCAAGCATCTTAATTGTTTTATAACTTTTTATCAAGCAATCTTACAAAGACAATGATTGGCACTAGTAGAGAAATGGGATGCCTGTACTACTTGGAGGGGGCAAGGCTTTCAAGTGGGACAAACATCAACTAGAGAGAATTATGTTATGACATCATTGCGTTTAGGTCATCCATCTTTTATTTCCTAAGTTGTTTCAGAGAAAAGGGGAGGTTTGTGCTACTAAGAACATTTATTTCCCAAGTTGTTTAAGAATATTTCTACTTTTAGTTTACGATATGACCAATGTATTTACGCTAAGCATCGTGGTCTACCTTTTTAAAATAAGTTTCAAAAAGTTCATTTCCTTTTCTCTCTGTCTTTATACTAATGTTTGGGCCCTTTTTCTACTTCGTCTCAAGGTCATAAATACTTTGTGTCTTTTACTAATGACTATACTAGGTCTATTTGTTGAAATTTGAAAGTGATGTTATAAATTTTATTCTTCAATTTTCGAAATGATCGCCAGAAAATTTAATACACAGGTTTGAGTATTTCATTCTAATAACGATCGTGAATTTGTAAATCAATCTCTAAACCATTTCTTCACAAAACATGACATCTTTCACCAGACAATATGTGCCTATACAACACAACAGAATAGTGTTTTTTAGCTCAAGCTGTCATAACTGTTATATTTTATGTAAACTAGTGTTCCCTAAATCTTTGTTCTAAAGTGTTTAGTTGTGTTATGTTCATGTGCACTCTCACCTTGTATATAGGCTTGATCCTAGTGCTCTAAATGTCTCTCCTGGATATTAGAACTCCCAAAAAGGCTATAAGATTTTTATCCTCCTACAAAGGAAATTCTACGTGTTCATGGATGTTTAGCTTTGTGAACTAGAGTCCTATTCTGGGGCTATTTCGTTGATTCTAATTAGTAGTACGGAAGAAAGAACGAGTATGGTTGAATGAGAACATGTTGTGTACTTTAGGTAAGGGGAGTCTTTAGATAAATCTTTCGTTGCTCCACAGCCTAAATCTAAAGTTAGGAGTGAAAGATTGTAAGGTCGCAAAATTTTGTTTTATAGCTTGGTGGTTTTTGCATGTAAGAAACGAGCATTCGAGGTATTCCACATAAACAACCCAGTTCAAATTACCATGGAGATGTTTTTCCAAAAATATTTTATTTTAAGCTTTTAGGAGTTACAAAACTCTCCAACTTCCACTTAAAAGCAACATGAAGCCAAAATAAAGTGTAGAAATAAATTTCAAGGTAATTGGCATTGAAATGACGGAGGTTACACGAAAAAACGAAAAACAAAAACTATCTTCTTTCCCATTTCTCTCCCATTTTCGGTCTCCTCTCTCTCTCTCTATAATTGGCTTTTGGTTACTTACTTTCAAGAAAGAAAGGTTCAAACGATGTTGAAGTTTGGAGGAAAACAAGATTTTGGTGGTTTAAAGCAAGATTTTCTTTTACCAAATCAATAGTTAAGATAGGAAATGTGCGTTGATGATTTCTCTTCTTGATTAATGTTTGTATACATGTATATTATGTAATATTCATTAAGCTATGAATTTAAAAGCTAATCTACGGCCATAACCGATTTCTACGAGCAATGAGATTATTCGAAATAAATTTTTTTTGTGGTAATCCATCGATGTATTATGAATCTACCAGATAAATTCATCTTCTATATGTGTAAATACAATGTTTTGAGCAAAAAAGGGTGCACAACAATGAGATTCCTCTTGAGTTACGGCTTATTCCTTCCATTTATATCTGTCACGACAGTTAAAGGAGTTCGACGATGATAGTGGATGTGGGGAGTTGAGGAAGAGGAGACAAGTCAAGTAATAACAATCATGCGTTCTAATGTAATGTTTTCTTTTATGTCGAGTTTTGGATGAAAGTATAAAAGAGGACAAAGTAGACTTTGAAGGAACAATTTATGTTTCTTTGGTATGCATTTTTGTTTAATCGACATGGACAAACTTCATGTAAATGGTTATGCATGATTTTTCGAGGTAATAATTGTTTTGGTGTGGTCAAGATATGAAATCTTGCCATGAGTATGTATGAAAGAGAACATTGGAAGTCCTTAGTAAACCAGATTTCTACCTCTTTTCCACTATATCTCCACACGATTTAATTCTTCAGGTTTTGGACAAGACGATTTGGAATTTGACAGCCATATGAGTTCTCTGTCCATAGCACTTTGAATCATCTCAATCGGAGGCCGATAGAATTAGTTAAGGTGGTTTCCATTTGTTTTGTTGTGTATACCCCAGGAACAGAATTTTAAACGTAATTAGGTGACTTTGAAAATCGAAATGATCAAGTTAGGTTATGAAATTTTAGTAGATTGAACTTGGTCAAGTTTTAGAGTTATTGTAATAATTTCATAGTATTCGAGTCGGTTGATGTTAAGCAATGTATCATAGGAGGAGGTAGATTGTCTTATGAAACTTATGCCCTGAATCTACTAGGGTGGGAAATATCCCATTCGCGATCGTAAAGAATCTAACAGGTTAGGATTCTCCAAATCTCTTCTAATGTTTTTTATCCCATCATTGATTATATTTCTTATGATATCTAAGACTCACCTAGTCTTTGCCCCTCAGTTATTTTTGTGTCTATTCCTAGTCATTTTCATGAAGCCCTTGAAGATCCTAAGTGGAAGTCTGCTTTAGTAGACAAAATGAAGCTCTCCAGAAGAACTCTACTTGAGAGATGGTCAAGCTACCCCAGAATAAGAAGACAGAAGGGTGTAAGTGGGTGTTTTTTTGAGTGAAGTGCAAGTCAGATGGGACAGTAGACGTATAAGAAGTTGGTTGCCAAATGTTACACTCAAACTCATAGGATTGACTATAGGAGACCTTTACTTTGGTGGCTAAGATGAACACTGTTAAAGTCATAACATCTATAGCAGTTAATCTTGAGTGGCCATTAAGGCAATTTGATGTCAAGAATGTCTTCCTCCACGGTGATCTAATATAAAAAGTGTATATGACCCACCTCCTAATTTATACCTCTAGGAGGTAAAGTATGCAAACTAAAGAAGGCCTTATACGGTTTGAATCACCAAGTGGTTTGATTTGGTAGTTAGAGCATGGTTTTAAGCATGCTTTAGCAAATCACACTCTGTCAACGACATGATTATTACGGTGTAGTAACTCCAATGAAATAGAGAAACTTCCAAGCTATCTAGCTAAGGAATTTAAAATGAGAGATTTGGAAATTCTAAAATACTTCTTGGCCATTGAAATATCTCATACTTCTCTTCCAACGAAAGTATGCATGAGATCTCTTAGACAATCAGGTAACTCAAAGATGTGAGCCTGGAGACACTCATATTGAGGTGAACTATGGCTCATCTATCTATCTTTATCAAACTTTACTATTATCGCTTGCATCCGATGGAACCAGCCAGTAAGTTTGCTCACGTTGAAGAATAATGAGAAGGAACAAGGTTGAGATGAGATATTTGAAGAATGGTGAAGAGAAATGAGGAGAGAGTTGAGAAAGGAGAAATTTTTCAAATTGGAAAACAGATGGATGTATATCACTTTTTTTTGTGAGTAGGGTGAAAATCTCCCTTACAGTCGATGATAAACAAAGAAAGATATCAAAGACTAGTACGAAAGTTGATCTATCTGACCCACACGAGACATGACGTGTCATATGTAGCGAGTGCTGTAAGTCAATTCATGCATTATCCGAGTGGCCGGCACATGAACGTAATAAATCAATTATGGCATATTTAAAATTCTCTCCAAGCAAGTGGTATTCTACTCTTTAAACATGGGCATCTAGATATGTGGGTTACATAAATTCGACTTTGTTTGAACCAAGATTGTATAAGAATTCTACATCGGAATATCTATCATTTATTGGAGGAAATTTGGCAACTTCGAGGAATAATAAACAAAATATGATATCAATGTTTAGTGTCAAGGCTGAATATTGCACACTCTTCATCATGTGTTGGAATATGCGGCTCATATCAAGTGAAACACATGTATACTGACAGTAGGGCAATACCGAAACGGAGTGAAGGGAGTGGATTGCATCAAACAAAGCGGACAAGGATATTTTTGGGATTTCCCTCCTATCTTGATATGGGCTTGGGATTTCCTCACTATATTTTCATATAGTGAAAATATAGCCGCTTTGCTTCCCTCGAATAAAGCTTATTGTCGAACCACGTAAACCCACGTGTGTTTTCTTTCTTGCTCTCCTTTTCATTCTATCTGATCCATTAATATTGCTGCATGTAATACAACATCGTGCAACTACTAACTTACCCTAAAGATTTTTCTAAATGTTTGGTCGAAATAAACCCATGGTGCTTTTCTGTGATAATACAGTAGCTATTGAAATTGCAAGTAACTTAGTACAACATGATCGAACAAAATACGTTGAACTTGACAAGAACTATATCGAGGATAACCTTGATATAATGACTTGTGTTGTTGCTTGTGGACCATCTATACATCACTATCCAAGTTGGGCACACATCTATGCACCAACTCGAAGCGGAGATTTAGAATGTGTACTTATCTTGTATTCTTTATTTATCTAGGAATTAGTATGGTAATAAAATTGTATAGTTTTCTTCTTTAAAAAGGTTGTGACTTGTATAAATATCATAAAGTATAATGAATTTGATTGAGCCCAATTCTAAATCGTTTCAACAAAGATGGATAGCATGACACCAAATTTTCACTCCTTATAGTGTGTAAGTTCCTATGTGTAACTACTACTATTCAAAAAATGAAACATTTATTATTACTTAATAAAACAGATCTATTTTGTCTTTTTCATTATTCAAAGGATGGAGAGATTATAATACCTTAATATCATTTGCTTGTTTATTTAATTTTATATGCCCTTACTGAAATTGTGGCTGTCAATTTTATCATTTAAGCAACTGTAAAAAAACTAAAGGCCATATTGATTCCAATTAAAATTTTGATAAAAAACTAAAGTCAAAGTCAAAAATTAATTTTAACCACACATTTCATTAATTTTTATTAACTTATACAAAAAAAAAAAAAAAAATCTGATTTTAATCAAAATCAAATACACCATAAACTGATTTGAATTACTCCATTTGTTTATTTTTACAAATGTGCATAAAGGAAAGGCCGCAAGAATTTTCATTCCATCAGCCTAACAAATCACAACTTCAATAATTTGTGTTATACTTCATAATTTTTAAATTGCAACCACAACCAAGAAAAAGAATAGAAAAAATTATTTATGTTAAAATAAACTAGACTTTTAATAATATCATTTAGTAGTAGACTCTTCCATGCAAAATTATCTTGTGTTACTAGAAAAAATTACATTCAAGATAGCAGGAGTAATTGATAATTTGAGAACAAGATAGTAACATTTATAGACAAATGATATTTGTCACTCTTCAAAATTTTATCATCCACGCTGGCAAGAGGTACGGTAAATACAAATTGCTTGGATTCCCCAAGTGCATTTAGATTAATAATTTTAATCCAACATTAGGATGAGGTAATTAATTGGTCATAGGTTAAAAAATGGTATGCAACATTATTAACTAAAAGTGGAAAAGCCTTCATTAATATGCGAGTAAAAAATATAATTCTAATAATCAATTATATTCTAAAAACAAATTACTAATTCTTTGTTTGATTTTAACTTCTAGCTATGGAGTTCAAGAGAATATTTGAAGACCATTTGGATTTGATTTTAGGCTATATTTCGATGACTTCATCCATAGACCTTTTTTGATTATTTCAAAATAGAAATATGATAAAAAAAAATAAAAAATAAACAAAGTAAAGGATAAGCTTCCGTAATATCAAGCATGCTATCCAAAACGATTTTAATGATCTAATTATTTTATAATGACAGACATGTTGGCTTCCTTTTGGTTGTAAAAGAATATTTCAAATCAAAAAAAACATTGAGAGTCCCATTTTCCATTTTCCATTTTCCATCTTCCATCAAAACAAATAATCTATTAGACTATTATTGTACGTTTTGGTTTTTGAACCCAAATTATACATGTGATGAGCTTAATTCCGTCCTTTTTAAGACAGAAAAATATTTGTAAATTTTGTCTTTTAGTTTGTTTCGTCTCTAAACGAAAGTTGACGTTGTTTGTTTACTAGCTTATTTGTAATTATGTTAAGAGACAGACCAGAGACGACAGACGACAGAGAAAGGTATTCTATTCAAAAAATATAAAGCAGTCAAAACAGCTTCATCCAAAATTGACTAAGGACAGAAGCAAGCTACAAGCATTAGCAACTGCTTTCGTTTAACCATATGTAAAAATAAAAAAATAAAAAAAATAAAAAGTAGCAGCAGAGAAAACAAGACACTTCCATAGATTATCATATTAATTTTTTGTTCACATAGTAGGCCTATTTTTCAAAATATTTCTCAAGATTAAGACCTTGTTGAAAAAAATTTGAAAAGTACAATGTTGAAACGGTTGTAAAATTATCATTTTTTTTTTAAAATAAATTTAGAACAAAAAAAAATACCAAATTCAAGTATTAACTTCAAAAATTTATTTTGAAAAGAATATCATTTAAAATAATTTATCATTTATTAACTTAAAAGTGTTAAAATAAACAAATGAGTTGTCTTCGACGCGATTTAATTTTGAGCTACTTAGTATTTGACTACTATAGAGAGACCACTTGCCTATTTAAAAATTAAAAGAACCTCCCCTGAGGTTTGTTTTCCACTATAAATTTCCACACCAAAACTGATTTATATTTCCCAATTTACCCTTTTGAATATGCATTACATTCAAAATTATTGTTAAAAGATATTTAAACTATATTTCTTTTTTACTTCTCTCGTTTCCTAAAAAAATATCGTTATAAATTAATCAATTTGATTCATTTGCAATCTAGAAGTAGAATTTTTTTTCCTTTTTTTTTTTCCTTTAAATTTTGTTTTTTATATTCCTAAAATTTATGCTATGATAAGTTTAGAAAATCAAATTCCACTAATTATGGTACCAAAATAATAACAAAGTTGGCATTGAATAAGGTTTAAAGTTTGGATTACTTTTTTTCCTTTATCTAGTTAACAATTTTGGGTTAATTTAGTTATTTTTTTTTTAAATGAAAACTTAATTTTCACAAGTATTATCAATTTGTAGTAATTTGTGCAAAAAGATAGGAAAATAAACTTTTTAAAGCTAAAATACAATTTTCATGTAAATTAAAATTAACTAGAAAGAAAAATATGAAAGAAAGAAATAAAGATAGTTTCAAATCTAGTAGTAAGATCAAGGGTAAAATGGAGAATATATATTTATTTTTGCCTATGGGGAGGTTTCTATACTTTTTAAAAGATGGGTAATAATATTCACACTACATTATTTGTTAACTGCACCACGTTTTAATTGCAATGAAAATATCTAAGTATTGCTCATTTTTGTATTTATGTCCTTAACTTTTTTATCACATTCTTATTATCAACCTATTAATTTGCACGTCTTAATTTCGTCATTATTGATAATTTCTCTCCAAAAAAATAATTAAGAGTGCATAAAAAAATTTTTTTGCCCATCTTATTTTTAACAAATACAAAAGTTTGAAAAAATATTTCCCCTCATTTTAATGCATATTAATAGAATATTTGAACAAAAATTGTCATCAAAGACAAGATGTGAAAATTATTGAAAGTTAATAATAAAAATGCGATGAAAAAAATTAGAGACATAAATATCAAAATGTCAAAGGTTGATGGACCTTCATTGCAAATTAAACGTGGTGTAGACAATAAAAACTATAGTGTGAATATAATTACCCTAAGATATGGAATGTTTCTATAATTTACTCTTTAATTTTATTTTAGTGGTCTTCTAAAAGTATTATTTGTTTGACCAAAATTTCTTTTGATTTTCATTATTAATATGACTTCTCATTAAATTCAAAGCATCACTTCATTTTGTAACTTAAAATATTAAATTTTGAAAAAATTATATCAAGTATTAGTATTTCTCCATAATACAAAATGATTATATAAAATGAAACATTAAATTATTATATTTAATTATATTGCAATTGTTAAAAGCAAATTTAAATGAAATTTCACTATACAGGTTGTTAAGATAACTTTACATGCATAATACATGAACTTTTCAGTTATTTGACACAGATGTCTATTTACAAGTCAATATTTATCCAAACCTACATTACTATAAATATACTCCTACTTATAAGTAAAGACAAAGTACCGAAGCTAGTCCCCAACCTACACTCCACAGAAATGATCTCCTAAGCACAAGTGACGTGGCATCTCTATCCAATGTATATTTAATTCTTTTACTTATTATGTGAGATTCACCATTATCTTACAACTACCTATACAACGTCACGGTGCTTAGCATCTAAGCTATCTAATAGCATCTACAACCGCTTTTTATGATATTTAAAAGCATATTTAGCATTTTAAAAAGAGCATCATTAAATTTAAAGAGCAATTTTTTTTAAACATTCCAATAGCCTCTTTATTTCTATACTTTTTATTTTACTTTTTCAACAAACATTTAATATATTTCCCTCTCCTCTCTTTTTTATCATATATTTCCCTCCAAATTTGCATATATTATTTAATTAAAACCAACATATCAAATATTGAAAATTGAAATTATTTCAATGCATGTAATATAGAGAGTGAGTTTGCTCTAATGTGGAAAGCCAAACCCACTCTCTAAATTAAAATGTTAAATTGGATAGTCCATTAGAGCAATATTTTAAGCGTTTGCTCTTTAAATTAAAAAATAATCTATATTTAAAGAACTTGTTGGAGATGCTCTACGCACCCGTGCTCATTTCTGCCCCATCCTAATATATTAGTGGTTATCACCATGCATTTAGCCACAAGTATCTATTTTATAGGAATGGCAAAACTCCTTGGTCCCCTCGATCCCCACGAGTACCCGTCCTGAACTGGACGAGAAATCCCCTATTAATTGGGGAAATGGGGACCACGCCCTAATGACAATAAATAATAATTTTTTATATATTATAGTTATAAAAATATAAATATAAATATAAAAAATGCTGATAGGCTAAATATATTAATTAAAAGACCACAAACCACTTCATGGTCCATCCAAAAGTAAAGTTCATTATTTATTTAATGATAAATTTGGTCCATTTTATAGATTTCTCATTCAACACACTTATTTAAAAAATCCAACATGGATTCCTTCCGTATACTTATTGTTTAAATATTGAGAGTTTACGAAGATATTCAATTTTGTCCCACATCGAAACACTATGATTCATATTGGAAATAAAAAATCTATAAATAATGTAATTTTATTATATTTTTTTAATGTGTTAATAATTCAAGTGTTTATATTTTAATAATTTAATTTAATATTTAAAATATAATATGTAAATTAAAAATTAAATAGGAAATAAATCCCCCAACCGACCACACCAGCCCCGCATTAGGTGGGGGATCGGGGCGGGCGGGAAAATCCCTGGGAAGGCAGGGACAGGAGGCCACCCAGCTCCGACCCATCCCGTTGCCATCCCTATTGCCAACTGCCAAGTTTCCAAGTTTTGTAATTCTTTCTTTAATCTGAGAAATTTTAACAAACTATTAAACACCACGAGTGGGTGGGGATTTAATCATAAAATTCTTCCTCAAAAACTATAATTTAAAAAAAAAATAAAAATTACAAGCATACTGCAACAAAAATCCCCAAATTTTTCACGTTCACACAATCCGAAGAGAGAGAGAGAGAGAGAGAGAGAGAGATGAGTACTAACCTCATCGCGATAAGCTTCAACAGGGTGTTTCCCAAGATCTCGATTGAGTGCTTCAAAATTTCATCTTCATTTTCTGCAACGAGTTTGAGGATTGCTCGAAGCTGCGTTTTTCTCCATACCAATCCTCTTGTTCTTCCGCTCCTGAAATTTTGTCGCAATTCAGCTAAGTTTTGCCCCACTCTTGCGGCTATTTCCTCCATTTTTGTTGGTTCTAATCTACTCGCACCAATCCAATTGTGTTTTTATTTTGTATCTGCCAGTACATCTTTTATAAGACTTGGGTCCATACTGAAGGACTCGTGTCATCAATGATAAACCAGGCCACGTTTTGCAGTAAATACTACAGTTGCCATTCATCATTAAATTCAACTGCCGCGTGTCACGGTGTCAGGCATGTGCAGCTATAGCCTATAGCATATTACTTCACCTTCGGCCGGAACCCGTGAAATGTACACTGTCATCGGTGCATGTAAAATATATATATATATATATATATACACACTACGCCTAAAAGTCTGAAAAATAGAAAAATATTTTTGACGAATACATCCTCATTAATATTTTATATTTTCTAAATTCTTCTTCATTTAATATTATAATTAAATTCCTAATTTAATATTTGTAACCAAATTTAGAAGCATCTCCAGTGCGATTAATGGATTGGAAAAAGAATGTGCAACATTATTAAATAAACAATATCTATTAAAAATACTTTAACGCACAACGCGAACACTACGTCTCGACGATAAGACTGAGAAAAAATAGAAGATGTGAGATCTTTTTACATATAGACATTTACGTGATATTAGAAGAGTTAGCATTTTTTTTTTTACTTAATTTTTAAAATTATGTTAAGTGGATTAGTTTTATTATTTTTTAATTTAAAAAATAAATGCCACATAATCAACATTATTGGATTGTAGAAGGAACTCATTGGATAGAATTTTGGACTTCACCGTTTATTCATTCCACATAATCTAGAAGTCCGTCTATTTAATTATCACGTCAACTACAATCCATTGAGTGTGTTAGCGATTTTATGTCTTTAATATTTCGCAAGTGTACGAATCGCACAATTAATAAAATAGATTATGAGTCAAAATATCGTTCCCACAAAAATTTAGATAATTTAGTTGCAATTATAGTAACCTTAACCGAATCTGTTAACTTTGAAAATTTGGTGATTAAAAACTAATTAAAATATAAACTAAGGATAATTAAATGATTATAATTCAATTAAGTAAAAGATTAAACTAATAAAAATTATTTTAAATTTGGAAAAGAAAAGCACTAGGATCCCGAATCCACTTATAGTTGTTACTTCATCTATTTTGATTCTTGGTTTTGACAAATTACATCAGTTATGAATATCAATATTTTTAGATTGTTTAACAGTTTATCTCGAATAAAATTAAACATATTCATATGTATAACCCGACTATATATCTATGACGAATGCAAATACAAACGAATGCATTAAGTTTTTATGAATAATTCAATATCACCTAAAACATAACATTGTATTTCTATCTCCTATCAGACTTTAAGATAATTAAAATATTGTCTAACCTACTTTCAATCTCTCGATAGTAAAACGAACCACAACAATCATGTAATTACTACGTATATAATTGTACATAAAAAATCAAAAATTAATTATTCAAAACTATATTGAAATAAATGGTCAAAAACCAAGTCTTTGAATAGAAGAATTTAAACTTCAAGTTTCATCATAATCATATCACTAAATATACTAGCATAGCTTACTAATAATAAGAAAATAAATAGAAGAAGAAAATATGAAATTCATCACCCGGAGAAGAAGAAAACTCAAAAAGATGATGTCTTGATGTTGATCTTCATTGAATTTTAATTCTTGAAAGAGCAATTCTTGATCTCCGGTTGGTGTTTTCGCTCTATTGTTTTTCTTCCAAAAATTCAACACATTGATTATGAGTATATAACTCCTATTTATACTTTCCTAAAGGTGCCTAAAATATCCCCAAAAATCCTTAAAATCGTGGGCCAAAAGTTCCCTAACTAGATTAGAATTCAAAAGGAAAGAAAAACATCTGCGGTTTGGAAATAGCTCAAGCGATCGCCTGTGGAAGGAAATTCTTCTCCGCTTTTAGTAAACAGTGTTGGGCGCTCGTCCAAATTTTATAATTTTGTTGTTCTGCTGTTTTGGTCCTTCAACTTTGGGTCTTGGTCATTTTAGTCTTCAAACTTTCCAAAAGCCTCCAAAATGGTCCTACAAGTTCCAATTGAGTGCAATTGAATTCTCGTACTTTCGAAATATCTTTCAATTTATTACTTTTTCATCCATTCTTCTCTAATTTTTTACAGACGGATCCAAAACTGAAATATAAATAACAATATACTAAATTAAGTAGATATTCAATAAAATGACGAGGTAAAAGCTTAGTTTAAAAGCCCGAATAAGTGCACAAAATGTACTTATCGAGTGCATTGGAGATGCTCTTAGAAGTTGAAATGGCTAAATCACCATTTATTACATTTAATTACTAGATTTTAAAAATATTTTCGTCGAATTGTGACAACGAATTTGGTCGATTATAAGATGAATTGTCATTTACTTGCCACCAACAATTTATTCAACTTATTTCGTGCCTAATTTGAAGTTTAAAGTTGTTTCATTTGAAGATTTGTATTTGAGATTATGGTTTTGTTACTTCATAAATGTTATGTGTATTTTTAATTATTACACATGCTCATGTGTGTTTGTATATTGTTTATATATCTAATTGATTTGTGATTTCAAATTTTCTAAATGGAGAACTTCGTGGGTTAACTTCAATAATAGTTTCAATCCACTATTGATATGGATCTCATTTTTATTATTCTTTTTATGTTTTTGAATTAAATTATTATTTATTGCTTAAGCTAATTTTTATTAACTATTTATCTCCCATGTAAGACACTTAAATCGCTAGAATATTTAGTTTTGGTAATATTACTTTATTTATCCATTACTATTTGTAATAGTTTACATGAAGACATATGGGCACTGAACTGTGCAAATGAGAATGTTTAATTTTGTCAATTGCTGATGTAATTATTTTTTTTTATATACTGATTGATAAATCTATCTACAATTGTTAACTTGAGGTGCTACGAGCCCGAATTGCATATGATATTATTTTGGGTTAAAACATCTTCATAGTTGGAGAGTTATATTAAATTACAAAAATTTGCTATAAGTCATTTGCTATCTCGTAAAATAGAAAATTCAATAGAGTTTAGTGCTCGATATATTTAATAATTTGTGTACACTATCTTTGATTTTTTTTTTGTTTGCATTCTTTAATTAACATTTGATTATATTACAGACCTTAAACAATACAGCTTTAACATTCTTGCTTGCTACATTATTGTAGAAAAGTACTTTGTTTGTTTTGTTATAAATATAAATTGAGATAAATGTATTGATTAAATAGTTGAAATAAATATTAATTATTATTACATATGAACGTATATATTGTGACAGTTGAATATGACAACAAACACTATATTACATCGTATTTTCTAATGTTAGATTTTTGTATTTCAATGCAGTATTAAATTGAAATATAATTATTTAAATATTTAAATAAAAATATATTTCACAACGTCGTTATTAAATCACGTGCAACGCACGTATTACATACTAGTGTTGGTAAAACGTATGTAAAATGTGTCATATTAGTTAAATAAGATATTTTTAAATTGGTTAACATGTTTGCGTGCTTTTCAGTAAATAAGAAATTTAACATGTTTGCGTGCTTTTTCAAAGTTTTACGAGTATTTTGCTTATCAGTTAAATTCAACCGTAGAAAAATAAAGTTGAGATAAAAATATTTAGAGAAGAATGGTGAACAGAAAGAGAATTGGGAAGGAGAGATTCAATAAAATTGAAAAAAAGTTGAGATGGTTGAAAACAGACATATATGATCTTTTTTGTATAAGTGAGTGTGAAAACCCCTATCGTAATTAAAATATTATGTAGCATTCACGCTTTTATTTATTTTTATTCACACGTTATGTAAAATCTATATAACCAAACAAATACTTAAAAATTGAATTAATTGTTCTCAACTTTTGACTTTTATCGCACTTTTGTCTCTAATTTTTTTTTTTAGCACTTTTAGTTTTAACATTTTATAAATAAGCAGAGATAGTTATGAAGAACAATTTCATCCAAAATACTATTATAGTGGTGTAAAGAATAATATTGTCCATAACTTTAAACTAACAAAAAAATAAATACAAGATAGACAAGTTATAGAATGAAAATAAAACTAGGTTTTTTTCTATTTTCCTATTTGAATTAGAGGGGAAAATTGTCTCTTCATCAAAATTAACTAGAATATATGGACAAAATTCTCTACTGAGGACAAATTTCGCTTATATATGAAAGATTGAGGATAAAAGTGATAAAAGGAGGTTTAGAACAAAATTACAACAAGAATCAAAAGATTGAGGATGTTGAATACAATTTAGCCAATTTTAATATAAATAACTTTTTACGGGTTAAAATTTTTGTTCTTCTTCAAATCTTCAAAACTAATTCTCCATATGTACGTTACATATTTTATGTATATATAATAAAAGAATTTATATTACACGCAAACTACCAAGAACCACAATTTTTATAAGGAAACAATTAGAAGTGGATTTGGGAAGGGGATTTTTCTTAGGCCCCGTTTGGGATTGATTTTGGAGCCTAACTTCTGATTCTCAAACAATCAGAAGTTGATTTAGGCGTTTGGCAAAATTTTTAAAAGTGATTATAAAATAATCTGACTCACCTGACAGCAGATTTTGAGAAGCAGCAAAAGAGCAGTTTTTCAGATTCTGCTTTTAACTTTTTCATTTATGTTTTATTAAAATACCCATTTTACCCCAAATTAATTAACTAATTCCTTTAATACCCACTTGAGAAACTGAATTGATGCAAGTTGGATCATAAAAAATAATATAAATTTAATTAATTTTTGCACTATATGATAATACTTTTATTTTGTAATTTTATAAAATTCAAAATTTATTAGATTTTATTATTTTTATTTTAAAATAATAATAATAAATGCATTGGCTTGTTAAAAATATTTTGACTAGAAAAAAATGAATTTTACACTCGTAATAATAATAATAATAATACAAAATAATATTATTATAATCAATGTCCTTTTAGTAATTTAATCATTATTGACAATAAATCACTTTTGTTTACCAAACGTTCAAATCTTTGCTTTTGAAACAAGCAACAATTTTAAAACAAGAGTTTACCAAACACTTATCTCGATTCTTTCCACGGTGATTCTTTTTAGAAGACAAGCAGGTTCGATTCTCTTAAAAGACAAAGAATACCAAACCAAGCATTAATTAACTGTGACTTGTAAATGAGTTCACTATCTCGCAAATCATTCCCTGTTGAGACAAGTCCGAAGATGAGCTCAACTCATCTACCACACGTCTGCTCGATTTGGTTTATGGCTCATGAGCCTCGTGGGTAGAGTCAAACTGACTTAAGTTTTTAATTTTTTAAATATAAATTTTTTTCGACCGTATTTCTTTAAAAAAAAAAAAAAATCAAAGAATCAAAATTATGACAAAGTGACATTTTTAGCCCACGAGCCATTTCATGAGGTCGACTCACGAGTCGGCTTGTGTTAATTACTGAGTCGAGTAAGCTCGGCTCGTAATTATTTTTTTGAGCTTGGCCCATGCCCGAGCTCGTCGCCTTACACGAGTCCAGACACTATGGACCGAGCCAAGAAATCCCGTTAGGTCTTTTTGACACCTATAAATGACACGTTTAATTATAAAATAATGACATGTTTAATCATAAACAATCACATGCTAAATCAAATAAGAGGGAATTGGAGAAACTGTTTGTTTTTAGAAGTATTTTTTGAAATATGTACAATTTTATAACATTGGACGAATTGACTAAATTTTAAAAATTTGGACAAAATTACTCATAGATGACCAATTGAATATCTATTATATTCATTTCTTATCTTCCCACTATCACTCTCTCTCTAACTTAAAAACATACTCTCCTCACTTCTTCCACCATTGCCGCCCGCCCCGAAGCTCCATTTCCTACTCTCTTTTTTTATTTTTGTGGCTTGATACTCTCATTCTTATCACATATTCAAATACATTGTCAGATTTGTCATTGGTTTTTGAGCTATTCGAAGAAGTCGACCGCTTTAAAAATTTGCTGTCGATTACATGAAACTTATATACTATATCTCTATTTTTTTTATCGATATATTTTATATTGTTTGGTAATTTTTTGTCGATTTAGTTTGTATATTAGTGAATTTAATTAGATATTGAATTAAATTTACAAATTTGATCGATCTAATTTGTTGGTAGATTTTGTTGTCGATGTACACAAAAACGAAATTGGTTACATTTGGTCGAAAACGGATAGATAAAACTTGTCTTTTCATTGATAAAATAGACGTGTTTTCATCAATGGAAATCGAAATGGGCACCCAAACTTGGTGCCCATTCTTTTGCCATAAAAATGGGCACCATTTTGGTGCCCATTATAATCATGTCCATTTGTCGATAATAACGGCACCAATTAATGGGCACCAAATGTCAATAATAATGGCATCAATTTGATGCCAATTTGTCGATAATTGTCTATGTCTATTTTGATATTATAAATAAAAAATATCAATAAAGATAAAATTTCGATAAAATTGAATATCGACAAAAATTTAGTGGACATCGACCAAAAAAAAAATAAAAATTTGTCAACATCGACATTGTTTGGTCGATGTCCACTAAACTTTTGATGTCTAAATATTTACTCTAAGATAAGTTTATTTTCGATGTTCAGTTCAAATTAGTATTTTGTATTTGTCTAGATTAAGTGATATAAAAAAATTCAAATGTCAAATTTTCAAACTTATCTATCAATTTTCTGTAATAAAAAAAAATTGACGATTCTTTTGTACTGATTTGTCGATTTTTGGACTAATATCTTCTCTTAGAAGCTATTGTATGACTCTCAACTTGTGTTAAATCTTAGCCACACAAAAGTAGTCATTTTTGCAAAAATATGTATTTGATATTTTACATCTAAAATATGACATACTTACAAATGTTATTAAAAATTGTCATATTTTCAATATACTACTTATTTTGGTACATATTTCAAAATTCCCCATCAAATAATCCCCTACCCCACCAATCCACAAAATATCCATTTATTAGTGTGAATTTGGGTGGGCAACTAAATCTAAATCTCGTATGAAGAAAATCTTGTTCATTATTATGATGCTTTTTAATTAAAGTTTTTTTTTTCTTTTAGATTACAAGCATTAGCTCTTACAAAATATAGGAATAAAAAATAGATAAAAGTTGTAAGTTCTACAAAATGTATAGATAAAAATAATATTTAACCAACTTATAAATACTTATACGCACTTTCAAACATACCGTAGTTTAGTACATTTCAATACTATTATATACCAAACACGAGCGAGCATGTTTGAGAGTATTTTTTTCAGCTTATAAGTCGGTTAAATTTTTATTATTCACACATTTTATATGACCCACAACTTTTATTCACTTTTTATTCAAACATTCCGTAAGACATATTGATTATATTCTACAAAAAGATCTACCAAACAAGGACGAGACCTAACACTAAAAGAAAATGAATGACAATCATTGTTACATCACTAGTTTAAGTGATAGTGAATTCAATAGAGTTGTATTGTATTTTGCTTAAATAGACAACCAATCAGGGAACTCACTTCCACTTTAGTGATGATCACAATTAATGATGAATAATATTAGTGTATTAAAAATAAGTAATACAACTTTCATCCTTTCATGCATATTTCTACAACGATGATCTAAGTAGATTAATCCGTAATGACTCATATAGAATGTGTAGATAAAAAGTGGATAAAAATTATAAGTGATATGGAATGTATAGATAAAAACGATATTTGACCAACTTATAAATATTTATAAATATATCCAAACACAATATAAAGACAATAAATAAACGGGTGACGGTTGTTAGTTCAAAGTTTCAAGAGGACTGAAAATGTTACAGGCATGGAAAGGAAAACCATTGTGGGGGGGGTGGACCACAGTATACTAGTGAATATAAGGAGAAAGCTCATAGTTATGTTTTTGCATAAACATCCTAAATTAATTTTTCTTTGTTTGTTTGTGTCTAACTAAAGTTGTAAAAAACTAATGATTGGGATGTATATTTTTTTATTTGAAAAAAAAAATGTTAAGTTTTCAAAAATGTGATATAGTGCCTGCTCGATTTTGCTAAACATCATATTTTTTTATAAATTTTGATAAAAAGTTGATGAAATACGTGGTTAAAAAGTTGATAAAAGTTGTGGGTTCGATGAAATTTGTTGTTAAAATTAATTGTTGATTTTGATTTCAACTTTTTAGTAAATTTTTAAGCAAAAATCAAACAAAGCTTAGTTTTAATTTCTTATGAAATCAGATAATATAGTTGAGATATACTACTTGTTCAAATTATTTATATGTATGATAAAAGCTTTTCTGTCTTTCTGTAGTTTTGTTATAGCAACATTAACTTAAGATTAGAGTTGGATACGATGAAAATTAAAAGATCTCACGATTCAAATTCAGAAAATATTGAAAAATAATTGAGGGCAAGATTGAATGCCATTTTGAAATTTATAATCACATCTTCTAAATGTGGGACCTATCACGATTCCTCACAACAAAGAGTCGGATATTAAAATTTAAATAAAACAACAATTAATCATAAAATTTGTTTAAAAACTTAAAAAAAAAAAAAAATCGCACCTGAGCTTTATCTGAAGTTGAAAATTATCTTAAAATCTATTGAGTGAAATTGGCAGAGCGAGTTTTATAGTTAAAATAAAATAATAAACTTATTGTAAGTCAAAGGTCGAGATTTTACTAAATCGCTTTCGCGTGTATATCCTTACAATATATAAAAGCTAATTTTGAGATTTACTATTCATATTTTCGTTCAAAAAGATTCCGTTTTGGTTTTTTTTTCTCACCTGCAAAAACGACGCCATTTTTATTAGGGTATAAAAGGCACGTGGACATTTGTTTCAACTTCAAAAACCCTACCTGCGCCGTTCCCTTTGTTTTCTACATAGAATCGACAATTCCTTTCACCCCTCACCATTTCCATGCCTAATTATTCTTCATTCATCCTTTAAGATACGGTTTCTATCAATATTTCGAACACCTAAACTTAGAAACAGTGTCTTTGTTGTATTTTGGATTCTTTGTTTTTGTATATTATAGAAAAACAAAGATCTGCCGTAGATTTGTTCGGAGATTTCCAATTTATCGTTTGTTTAGTGGAATCAAGGATATTTCTGAATTCTGGATTCCATTCTGTTGTATTGTGTTCTGGTTGTCACCTCCATTTACAAGTGTTGCCTTTAATTGATAAGTGTATTTTGTACACTTATTTAAGTTCTTTTGATTTAACTTTTAATATATATTTCGAATAAAATGAAGCATTCCCTATGCTAATTCTATCGCTATTCATGTATTTAGAGACAAAGCACAACATTGGTGGAAATGAGGTGAAATGAAGCTAAATCACGGATTATGGCATTGGAAAGACTAATGGATTTCACCCAAACATCTTGGATAGACTACCGAGAAAAAATCGGAGACAAACAGAGTGGCCAAGAAGGAGAATAACCCCATCTCTCGCCACTCGAGCGAGCCAAGAGAGGAGAATTTCCTCTCTATGTCTTCTAAAGCAGACAAATCGTTCGCTTGAGCAGATATTTTTGGCAGACTCTTCTAGGGTTTTTGGCACGTTTTTCAACCCCAAATCAAGACTTATAAACAGGAGAACTCTTAGAAAAATGTACTCGAAACTTTGGAGAAAAAATATGATGAGACACAAGTTTGAGACGGAATTTCTTCTTCTGATGAATTGCTAGCAAGAGAGAGAGTGAGAAAGAGGTTGAGCTTTGTTGGGGGTCACGTTTGAAAATTTTCAACCGGGTTAAATTCAGATTTTCACCCTTCTTCTTGTAATCCAATAATATGTGTGATGAATTCTATATTACTTTCTTGCTTTTGTAACCAAATAATTGTAGGCTAAACACTTTTATGGTTTGGATGATGATGTAAACCTTTAAATATTCTTTTAATTCATGAATTCCCTTTCTTAATCCAAATTTGTGTTACTTTGATTTGTACCATGGTTTGAAGGCCAGTTTGAATGATTGATCGCCGTTTGAATATGTTTAAGACTTGTTTTTATTTCTAAAAGGTTCAAAATATATTAGCTCATTATGGTTCTAAACACTAAGTCCTATATAAATTAAGAATAATTTTCTATGATCGATGCAATCAAATTAGATAATCATGTGGTTGAAAGTGTTTTTGTATATTCACATTCATAGGAATATTTTGGGTTGTATATGAAAATAGGTTTAATTTTACTTGAAAGAGATTATTGAATAAATTAAGATTATCGATTGTCTTTATTAATACAAATTGGATTGGGAAGTGGGGATTCAAGGATTAAATTGATATAAAGGATGGAGTCGGATTCCTAGCATAATTTGTCTTTTTGAATTTTTTCTTCAAAAATCACTATATGCCTTTCATTCACTTAGTTAAGTTAGTCTAAAGGTTATAAAATTACCAATTGATCAAAATTGATTGTGTTTATTCAACATAAGTTGGAATTTATTTAATTTAAGTGAAAAGAAATCGAAGTCCTCTTGGGAACGATATTCTGTAACTTACCTTTACTATTGCTTGTCAATGATCTTGTACGCTTGCGGGATTTCACCGTATAAATTTTTGGCGTCATTGCTGGGGACGACGATAATTAGCTTAAATTTTATAAATTTTAATTAAGTTGAATTTTTTTGGACATTGTATTATTATTCTTCTCCTAATTTTCTTGTGATTATTCTACCTCACTCATTTTGATCTTTTCAAGCAGTTGCATTTGGTATGTGCAAAACTTATAGGATTTCGATCTCGTCCTGTTTGAGCTCGAGATCGAGAGGACTTCTAGACAACAAAGAAGAGAACAAAAGGATAAACACAACAAAGAGTAAGAAAATACAATGCCAGATGCCTATATTAAATTTTCACAACCAGTGGTGGTTGATGAAGAAGACCAACCAGCTGGGGAATTCATGACCCCAACAGTTGTTCAGAATCAATCAAGTATAGTATATCCATCATATGGACAACCAAATTTTTAACTACGCCTAGATGTGATAAATCTATTCCAGAATCATCTGTGGGAAATCGAACGAAAATCCACATGGCCATATTTCCTATTTTCTATAGCTTTATAGTAATTTCACTTACCAATGGGTGAATGGTGATGCCATCGAATGAGACTATTCCCGCATGACACGCCGAGAGATGGGGCGAAAGAGTGGTTAGACTATAATCCGGCTAGCAATATTACAATGTGGAATGACCTCTTTCCACAATTCACTACCAAGTATTTCCGCTAGCTAAAGTTAACAAGCTAAAGCACGATAATCAATCTTTAGGCAACTTTCACAAAGCTTGGGAAATGTTCAAAGAATTACTACGCAAGTGCTCGAATCACGACATTAAAAAGGGACTTGGGTCCAATATTTTATGCCAAGTTACTTCCAACAAGCGGATCCGTAGTAGATTTATCATCGAGTCGATTAAGACAAAAAGCGTCCGAAAAGCTTATGAACTATTTGAACGAATGACTAAGACTAGTGCTATGTGGCCACCAAAAGAAAAATGCCGAGAATAGAAACGGATTTCATAATGTTGACACCATTTTAGCACAATCCTCTCAAATAGAAGCTCGACAAGAAAAATGGATCTCAGTAACTCGCTTAGCTACCATGGTACATAGTCCTAATCCAATTTGTGAAAGTTGTGGGGCGAATCACCAAACTTCAGCTTGTCTCTTGACCACTTCTTTCAAATCGAATCCTGAAGAAGTCAACTATGCTCATAATTTTTCGTGTCAGCAGAACAACCTTACTCCAACACTTTTAATCCTGGATGGAGAAATCATCTCAACTTATCTTGGGGTAATAATCAGAATCAAGGAAATCAAAGCCAATGAAAACCACCTAGATTCCAACATCAGTATGAGAAAAAGTTGTCGTTGGAAGATTTAATTTATCAGTACATTACAAAAGTTGATAACAAATAGCACCAACAAGAGTGTCGATTAAAAATCTGAAAACTCAGGTGTGGCAGTGTAACGACCACGGACTTTCTCATACGACCCTCTTACCTAGGGGCTATTCTGTGCGCCATTAGCTTATGTACTGTCCACTGGAAGTTGGGCTCCAAACTGGATTTCTTTCGCGTCTCCAGTGATTCAAACATTTGACCTCCCTCCTTAAGAGGAACATAAGTAGAATGCTAGTACCAATTGGGCAACTTGCCAACAGATGATGCCTGGGTCGTAGTGCAATTCTTGAAAAAGAACATTTCACTTCCTTTGGGACTTCCCAGACCATTATTAGTGATGGGGAGAAACATTTCTAGGATCGCCAGTTTGAATCCTTGTTGGCTAAGTATGGTGCTTGCTATCACATTTCGACCAATATCATCCTCAAACCAGTAGGCAAATAGAAATCTCCAACCTGGAGTTGAAATGAATTCTTGAGCTCACGGTAAAATGCTTCATGCAAGGATTGGTCTAAGAATACGGATGATGCGTTATGGGCACACCGCACAACTTTCAAGACACCAATTGGCATGTCTCTTTAAAGGCTTGCTTTTGGAAAAGAATGCCATTTGCTAGTTGAATTGGAATATAGAGCCTATTGGGATATATGTAATTTTAATTTTGACATAAAAGTATCCGAGGGAAAACGGCTCTTGCAACTCAACGAAATGAATGAATTCTCTCACGGAGGCCTATGAAAGCGCTTAGAATTTATAAAGAGAAAACAAAGAAGTGGCATGACCAACACATCCAAAGAATGAAGTTTGAAATAGGTGAACAAGTGTTATTATATAATTTCCGTCTCAAACTTTTTCGTGGAAAACTGCGTTCAAGCTTGTCGGGTCCATTCAAAGTGCAAAGGTGTAGTATCCTTATAGGGTTGTGGAATTAACCCATGATGGCACTAAAATTTTCAAAGTAAACGAGTAAATACTAAAAGCTTATTGGGGAGGAGATATCTCAAATGACAAATCAATTGTCCATCTTACTAACCATAAATGACCGAATCAACAAAGTCAAGCTAATGACTTTAAACAAGTGCTTATTGGGAGGCAACCCAACTTCCGACATTTTTATTTACTTGCTTTCTTGCATCATATTTTTTAGTTCAATCTTTTATTTTTTTAGTGTCTTTGAGCACTTTAGGATTAGGTTATCATCATCCGGTATCATCTAGAATTTTAATCTAATAGCCTAGTGCCATTCTTGAATCACTAAGTTCAAAACTGGACTCATGTCCGGTTGTTCCGTGCATGTGAAGAGGTTGTGAATAATGAGTTTAAAATTGCATTTTGGACTTGTGTTAGTGGAAGGTGTGTTGTTCATATTTCATTTTTCGGCATGCTAGAAGTATTGTTTTTCTTTTTTCTTTTTATTTTTGATCTTTGCGTCCCATTTAGTATAGGTACCATTGTTAGTTTTAACAACAACAACAACAACAACAACAACAACAACAACAACAACAATAATAATAATTGGGGTTCAAGATGCTGAGTCGCCATCAGCTTGATTGAGCTGCCTCAAGCTCCCTCATCACTTCTCCCACCCTCCTTTTACTCTACTTCGGCAAAAAAAAAAAAAAAAAAAAAAGAAGAAGAAGTAGAATTCACTCAACTTGCTCTTCCACATTATTGTAAAATTTCCCTCCTACACAAAAATAAAATTAAGTGGGCCATTATCTATCCACCTCTTCCACATCAACGGTTTCTCACAAGCTCAATTCATTCATTCAAAGGTAAATAAGCTTTTTCCCTATCTTAGGTTTTACTTTCTTATTGCTTCAAAAATGAAAATTGGTGGGTTTATGATGATTGTTGTGTTGGGATATTTTCTCAAAACTTGCCAAAATCAAAAGGTGCACCAATTCTTAAAAAGGAGGACATCTAATTCGACTGAAATTACAAGTTTCCTAATCTTGGATATTTTGTTAGTCGAAACTTAGAAGACATCTAGGTCGACTAAAATTGAACAAGTTTTCAAATCTTGGCCTCCTTGACAGTTTAAACTTGTAAGAAAATTAGGTCATTCGTTAACTATAAATTAATGTGGTTTATTCTCTTTTGTAGTGGTGACTTGAGGGTTTTTTGAGAAAAAATTGTAAGCCTAGCATCCTAGATATTTTTCTTGTTTTCTTTGTGGGTTGTACAAAAAGTAGAAATTGGTGGGTGCGATAAAGCTTAGGATATTATTTTTCTTGAGATACTTGGAGATTTGGGTGGATGAAATCTATATGATTGTAACAATTTTTCATATAGTGAAAGCTTTGACAGTCCGTAAATTTTTCATATAGTGAAAGCTTTGACAGTCCGTAAATTTTTCTCTATCTTTTATATTTCTCTGTTTCGTTATCTTTCTCTGAACAAAGATCTTGGGGGCAATAAAGAAATTGGTCTCAATTCCCAACATTGGTATCAGAGCATCGGGTCGTTCAGAGTGTTGGTGCACAGAGAAGATATGTCTATTAAATATGACGTGGAGAAATTTAACGGAAGAATCAATTTTGGCTTATGGCAAGTACAAGTCAAGGATGTTTTGATTCAATCTGGAATGCACAAGGTTTTGAAAGGAAACAACCCTTAT
Organism: Forsythia suspensa; assembly: GCA_023638005.1. Taxonomy (NCBI): domain Eukaryota; kingdom Viridiplantae; phylum Streptophyta; class Magnoliopsida; order Lamiales; family Oleaceae; genus Forsythia; species Forsythia suspensa. Next base: position 12,698,859 of record CM042664.1, on the reverse strand, counting down.
TTCTAACAAAGATACTGAAAAACCTAGTCACGTGAGAAAAAAATGTTCAAAAGGTGGAGCAGGCTCGGCTAACTGCTCGACATCAGATACGAACAATATGTATGGTGGAATTTATGTCGATGGCTAATGAACTTTCAAGTAAGTCAAGCAAGGGAGTTGCACCATAATATTTTAGCAAATTTATTATACATGAGCCGATGAAATTCTTAGAATTCGTTATTCTAAGTGATTATACTTATATGGTGGAGTATGTTAATTCTCTGTTTTGAGAATTGGGATTGTCAAAGTTTACCAGTTTTTTTTAAGTAACGAGATGAAGCGCTGCAGAAGAAATGATTGATTTTTGACTCGTTTTTTGTTAAGGTGGAGATTGTTGTGATATTTTCTCAAAACTTGTCAAAATCAAAAGATGCACCATTTGTTGAAAAGGATGACATCTAATTCGACTGAAATTACAAGTTTCCTAATCTTGGATATTTTGTTAGTCGAAACTTAGAAGACATCTAGGTCGACTAAAATTGAACAAGTTTCCAAATCTTGGACACCTTGGCAGTTTAAACTTGTAAGAAAATTAGGTCATTTGTTAACTATAAATTAACGTGATTTATTCTCTTTTGTAGTGGTGACTTGAGGGTTTTTTGAAAGAAAAATTGTAAGCCTAGCATCCTAGTTGTTTTGCTTGTTTTCTTTGTGGGTTGTACAAAGAATAGAAATTGGTGGGTGCGGTAAAGCTTAGGATATTTTTTTTAGATACTTGGGGATTTGGGTGGACGAAATCTATATGATTGTAACAATTTTTTATATAGTGTAAGCTTTGATAGTCCGTAAATTTTTTTCTATCTTTTATATTTTTCTGTTTCGTTATCTTTCTCTGAACAAAGATCTTGTGGGCAATAAAGGAATTGGTCTCAATTCCCAACCTGTTGGAGGATGGGTATTCTTGTTTGGAGTATGGGATGTGTTGTTGTGGTGTTTTTGAACTAAAATTTTTGGGTTTTAAGCCATTTACGTTGCATTTGACTATACTGGTTTTAGCAAGTGCCCACCAATTGTTTAATAAATTGCCCCACCCATTATTTCATTTTTGTTGCTTTCTTGGTACACTTGGACATATCCATTTATAAGTAGCAATACATTCTAACACCAATGCCACCCCCCTACTACACAACAAAAACGCACAAACAAGTGTCCACCAAACATCCACCATGATCACACCACTTTCGACACAAGGGATATTGAATATGCTTGTCACGCTACACCTATCTTACTTATTGAATTGTTCATGATTGTAACATTATGTCATTCATCATTGATAGGTACAAATTTCAAGGCAAAGAACCAATGCAAGATGCTAGAGTGAGCTCAAGAAAAAAAAGCCCCATCAAAGTGGAATTCCAAACAATCGGCGAATATGATACCAACAAATTTGAGACTGAGGACGCTTTGTTGGTTTATAAGAACGTGACAAGCGGATGGAGTATTATACCAAAGCGTGGCTTTTAACTATAGATTTTGAAATTGAGTTGCTTGGTTAGGTCATTGTAAGGAATCAATGGAAAAAGTTTATGGACACTCTGCGCATTGCTTATGTAGAAATCGTCAAGGAGTTCTACGCCAATATATGTAGCGACCGAAAATTTTTAGGCTACTAAGTTTTAAGTAAATAAAATTTTAACAGTCGGCGTCGCTACGAACTTTTTAATACGTTTTAAATATTTTAGTCGTGCTAATTTTTTGCACGTGCTTGCCTTATTTTTTAATTTGAAGAACATGAGATTTTATTAATCACATAGACTAATTAAATTTTTGTAACCCGATTATAATTGTTGAGTTAATTTTGGGTTAATTTTAAACCAACCGGTTAAATTAAAAACTAGCAAAATTTAAACATCTTCCCGCTCATTTTTCAGTAAATTTTGTTTATCTTATTTGTGGCCTAAATTCAGCTCTTTTATTCAACTCAATTTCGACCCTTTTCCAACCCAATTATCTTCCCCCATTTAGCCCAAAATCCGGTCCACCTAACAGATAAAAATGCACCCCAAACAGCCCCTTATTTCCTGCCAAATAAACACCCAAACTGCCCCTTAATCTCTGTAAGAAAGACACCCAAAACAACCCCTTAAATCATTTGAAAACTGCCCTTTCACTCCCCATTTTCCATCCCAGTTTTCTCCCATTTGCATCACCATTTACCCACTTTCCAACCCAATTAAAATGCAGCCAAACTCTCCTCAATCTCCACATAAAAACCACCCCCAGTCTGCCCCCATTTTCACATGAAGAAACCACCCAAACTACCCCATGATCAACCAACTTTTGCCACTTCAGATTAGCCCTTAGACACACCAATTGCTACAAGGAAAACCTACATTTCCAGCCCCTTTTTCCTGTCTGAAATTTAGCCAATTCTAACTGATTTATTCTCCCCAATATTCATCAAAAAAACATCTAGCAGCCCCTCCTTTCGTAGTAGTTTTCGTCCCCTCCCATTTCATTCCCAACTCCGTTTAATTCAGATCCAAATACCATTTCCAGCAAGTGTTTCTTCCAGCAATAATCCTCTTTGTTTTCCCCATTTTATCTCCACATTTCAGCCCCTAAATCTCTTATTTTTCCAGCACTGTTTCTCCTCCAATTTCAACCTTTGAAGTCTCTTATTTCCCCCAAGTTTCCAGATATAAAATCACAGAAAACACTCATTCCATTCACTCCCTATTTTTGGCCAAACAAGTACACCACATCAGCCATTGTTTTGCTCTATTTGTTCCTCCTTCTTCACTTCTATTTTGGTCACCCAAACTACTCTACAACACAGGAATTTTGGTGAACAAAAAGGCAAAGGCACATATTTATTTTGAGGAAAAGTGCAGGAATATTCTTTACTCATTCCAACTCAACAAGACTTCAATTTCTTGTACTACAGAAATTAAGTTCCATTATTTTAAATGGAAAAAATATAATGTAAATTGATTTCCATTCTTAATGTCCAAGTCGGAACGTTATAATTGTGATAGAAGGTAATCACATATGTATGTTAGTGATTGAAGGTGATTACTTTTAAGTTTCATGTGGTGCCACCGAATGTGTTCCCATTTACGTTTTAAATGTTCGGCATGTCGCAATTAATTTCATATATTTTTCTCGCACGTTAGTATATGTTTCTACTTAGTGTTTCTTATGAAATATTCACCCCAAGATGAACAAATTTTCAGATTGACATGGTTGGCATTGGCATGATGGTGTATGCTAGCGATCATGAAGTGTCTTATTGTATTTTATTTAAGTTTTAGCGTCGAGATGATCGAGCCGTTTATGATATAAATACAGCAATTAATTGTTAGTTTTATTATCTTTAACCATGTAACGTACAAGGAAAACTGAGATGTTGATTTAGTTGTCATTTGGAAATTTAAAGCAGAAATTGCCTAGTTTCATTTATGAAAATTTATGCTTTTTTCCCTAATTTGAAAAATCATAACTCTCTGTGTATTTGGAGTTTTTGAGTAAAATCAGTGGTTATGAATATCCTTATATGTTGTCTAATATTATAAATTAGAATCACTAAAAAATTCTATCGTATGTATTTATTATGAACATTTCAGCAAGCTACCTTGAGGCATCCGGAGCGCTTTTTCTAGCAACTTTGGCCATGCCTTTCACCACCAAGAGATGTAGCTAAGGTCTGAAATTTTAACAAGTTGTAGTCTATAGTCCCAAGTATTTACAATTTAAATCTTGTAATTTTTGGAGTATGTTTGGGTGATCAAATAATTTGTGGCGACACCTATCACGGTATAGGTAAAAACCTTCAATTTTAGAAGTTAATTTCTTTTCCCTTGCGCAAGTTGTTTTTCTGCAATATTTATATTTTTAAAACCATTTAAGGGCACATGAAAACATATTTAGATTTGTCAAACATTATTCAAAGACCATTTTAGAGCCTTTCCGGGTTGAGAAAATCCGAGGAATTACAATATCCACGACAACCTCGACAACCCTGAGTATCCAAAGTATCGGCAGGTTTACATGCATGAACAATATGTTCCATTCTCCCCCTTGGACATTCTCCACTACTAAGGCCTTCACAACATGAAGGCGGCATTTTAGGCAAAGCACACAAACTTCCACGAGGTGGTGACCTCCATTTGTCAAGGAATTGATAGTTGACCGAACCACTCAAAGACACTAGACTACAAGAGTCTTCTACTCAAGTCCGTACATTAAACAATATGGTGAGTCCCAACCTTCTCTCCATGTTGCACACATCTACACGGTGACTATAGAGCGGGCACACCTATTATAATTGGCTTTAGATCGAAGAATACTTAATGTCGGTAATTATATTTTCTTGAATGTATGGCACATTCGTAACTACCGACAAAGTTTGGTGTTTTCGCCACTAATTCTGAGGGCTTTGTGAAGTGTACGACATTGACCTATCTCATGAGGTCACCATAGTGAAGGGAACAATGCGGATAGACCATATTAAGATACAAAATTTTGAGCAACACATGGCCCGCGTGTTGGAGCAAGGATGACATGTCCCACTGAGGTCCAGTGAGCATTAGTCGATGATCCCGAGCTTGCTCATAACGATTCTATGGATAGAGACCTCCTTCAATAGCCTCAAAACCGACATCGCATTCTATTTATAACGAGCTACATAACTGGTAAACTTCACATGTTGAGCTCAAGCACTCGAGAAGCCTGTGTACAAGAGGTCGAAACACATGGCGGGAGCACTTGGCGATCTCTACTTAGCCGACGCAGACTCCTCACATATTCGGGTCTACGCCCACCACCGCCTCCTCAATGATTTAGACGTTTAGTATACCCTTATACTCAATATTTTCTTTCCATGTTTATTTACAATGGAGACAATGTATGAATTTTTGTTGGGGTGGGTGCATTTGAACTCTATTATCTAAATTATTTAATGCTTTGTCAAGGTCGTAAAAAACAAAAATTGATGTTAGAAGTCGACCCCTGTGTAATGTAGGTGACGATTTTGCCTGCTTATGATGATTTACGATTGAATCTGAATCTACTTTGTGAAATATGACTGTTGTGTCTACTAAACTTTTTATCCGTGTGAGACTCACAACGATTATGAGCACATAGTTTTTTGTTTTAGTACTTGGCTTGGATATGTGTTGTGTGATATGAAATGGAGGTTTGAGTTCAAGACTTTAGGTAGTTGTTTTAATTTTCAAATACCCATTGAAAATTACACTTAACGAGCATCTGAAAATAAGCTTAGAAGTGTTTGAGCTAGTTATGGTGATGGTAAGAGAAGCAATAATTCGACCTTTATTAAGAAACTATATAAGTGGTTCTAGTTGACTAGTTAAAGTTAGGCATTGACTGTTCGCTAGAATTCTAATATCATCTTTCGATATTAAATAAAAGACAATGCACTAGTCAAGGCCCATTTGGTAGAAAAAAGTTACTTATTGTGTGAAAGCTAACATTGAGTAGTTTGGCCCTATGTACCAAAAATATGTAGGAGACGATCTACCAGGGAATAGGGCTACCTCAGTATTAGAGCAAAAACTACCAGCTATGATGAAAAAAAAGGAAGCAGTGACAACAAACATAAAGAAAGTATTGCTTTGGTCTGGCTATGTCTTGGAAGCGTATTCGATAATTTAAATGTCTAGTTAGTTTGACTTTCTTGATGAAAAATTAGAAACTAGAATGCATGACATCAGGATGGATAATTGCCTATCTAAATCATCACCTTTATTGGTGATAATCCCTCCGATCTTGAGAAGTGATAATGAAGTTAAGAGAGTGAGCTACAATCTTAGTTGAACAGACTAATCAGGAAGAAAATGATAGATGCTTAAATATGGTGTGAAACTCATGAGAGGAGAAAGGAAAAGATGACAATCCAGGGTTGGGGTGAAAAAGGCTTAAAAACCCATTTGTTCGCATAACCTTATTTGAGCTAGAGTAATGATTGGAAATAGCCATTCACACAACACACACACAAGTCAAGCATTGAATAATTATTATAATCTTTTAAGTAGCAATGGCGAGGCATATTACATGAATTGAACTATGGATATCTTCATGAAATGAATGAGGCACAACTTTCACCGATTTACACAATCACTATCCTCACGTGTATTCAAGTCTTGGTGTTGTTTTGTTTTGTTCCGGACTAGCAAAAGTTTGAGTTTGGAAGTTTGATAAGTGCATTTTATACAATTATTTAAGTTTTTTGATTTAACTTTTAATATATAATTCGAATAAAATGAAGCATTCCCTACGCTAATTCTATCGATATTCATGTATTTAGGGACAAAACAGAACATTGGTGGAAAGGAGGTGAAATGAAGCTAAATAACAGATTATGGCATTGGAAAGACTAATAGAATTCACCCCGAGCATCTTGGATAGACTACCGAGAAAATACCGAGAGGCAAACGGATGGGCTGAAAAGGAGAATAACCCCATCTCTTGCTGCTCGAATGAGCCAAGAGAGTAAAATTCTCCTCTCTGTCTTTCTAGTAGATAGACCATTCGCTCGAGCGGAGATGGCTCGTAGGTAGACATTCCATTTGGCCGTGAGATATTTTTGGTACTCTTTTGGAGTTTTTGGCACGTTTTTCAACCCTAAATCAAAACTTATGAAAAGAATAACTTTCAGAAAAAAAAGGTTCGAAATTTTGGAGAAAAAAGAGGACGAAAACACAAGTTTGAGACGAGATTTCTTCTTTCGCTGAATTGCTAGCAAGAGAGAGGGCAATGAAGAGGTTGAGCTTTGTTGGGGGTTTCGTTTGAAGATTTTTAACCTGAGTTAAATCTAGATTTTCACGTTACTTCTTGTAATCCAATAATCCGGGTGATGAATTCTATATTAATTTCTTGCTTTTGTAACCATTGAAAGGTAGGCTAAACACTTTTATGCTTTGGATGATTATGTAAACCTTTAAATATTCTTTTAATTCATGAATTTACTTTCTTAATCCAAATTTGCCTTACTTTGATTTATGTCATGGTTTGAAGACCCATTTGAATGATTGATCGCCGTTTGAACGTGTTTGAGACTTGTTTTTGTTTCAAAGAGGTTCAAAATATGTTAGCTCATTATGGTTGTAAACACTAAGTCCTATAGAAATTAGGAATAATTTTCTATGCTTGATGCAATCAAATTAGATAATCATATGGTTGAAAGCTTTTTGTATATTCGTATTCAAAATATGAATATTTTTGGTTGTATATAAAAATATGTTTAATTCTACTTGAAAGCGATTATTAAATAACTTAGGATTATCGATTGTCCTTATTAATGTAACTTGGATTGGGAAGTGGGGATTCAAAGATCAAATTGTATATAAATGGTGGAGTTGGATTCCTAGCATAGTTTGTCTATTTGTAATTTTTTCAAAAATCACGTGTCTTTCATTCAATTAGTTAAGTTAGTCTAAATGTAATAAAATTACCAATTGATCAAACTTTATTGTGTTTATTCAACAAAAGCTGTAATTGATTTAATTTAAGTGAAAAGAAATCAAGTCCTCATGAGAACGATCCCGTAACTCACTTTTACTTTTACTTGTCAACGATCCCGTGACGCTTGTGGGATTTTATCGTATAAAATTTTGCGCCGTTGTTGCTAACGATGCTAATTTGGTTTTATTGCGTCGAATGTAGTATGTTTCTGGACTCCGTGGTTGGATTTTGTTGGATTTGATAAAGCTGGCTTGAAGACTACAATAGGGTAATTATTCTTTTATCCCCCACCAAAAGGGCGTCACACACACATACTTCTCCCTTTTGTGGCATACCCCAAGACAATAACGTGTTCATTACAAAACTTGAGCATATAGAAGCGCATCTTGTACAATCATACATTTCCTACACTACTTGTCTTCACAAAAAATTTAAAAACTTTTAGAAACTCATTTGATAAATATATATATATATATATATATACACACACACACACTATCTTCAGGTTATATAATTTGTTGATATTGTCATGAAATCGGAGAACGAGTAGATACATCCAAATGATTTATTTTATGCTCTGGTTGGTGGTTTTAGGATGCTTGTTGTATTATGATAATTGTTTTGTTTCATTTTTATAGTAAAAATGATGTTGAGAACACAATTTGATTTCAAAACAAGTAGTCAATTGAATACTGTATCATGTGCTTTAGTACCATGACTTTTGCATCATTGTACAGTCGAACATATTATTTGCTTGGTAGTCATTGTGTAAATAATGTGATTTTTTCCCAACACTAATTGTTATGTATGCCTAATATACTACTTTATCGTTCCATATTTTAGCAATTATAAGTATTTTGTTATGTGCGTCGCTAGCTCCCTTTTAGCGTTCTATGAGCATTAATTAGAAGATTTCCACAAGGTAAATAGGTTTGTCACTTATTTTGCCCGTGGAGATGGGCGAGGTTAAGGTTCGACTTGTTTCGCTAACCTAGAGCTTCACCAGATGTGGACTACTGGTCGCTTTCCATTCCTTGAACTGGATTATTAGCTTCAATGAAGTGACTTTGGTGAGGCATATAGAGGTTCAAAGAACCATTTGGATCATTCATAATGATGTGGACAATATGTGACACACAGCCTCTATGTCAGACATGGCTCACACATGGCATGACACTAGATAAAGTAATAAAATAGTCCCTCATGTATGAGTCAACTATTTATGTTAGGCTTAGGACTTAAATTTATCCTCATGTTTGCTTGGCGTGGGGTAGAACTTCTTTTTTGAGCTTGTACACTTCGAGCTTGGTAATTTTGTTGGGGTTGTGACTTTTGTGGTAAGACCTCGTTTATCTATCAAACCTTTCTCACTTGGGGACAGTTCTGAGACATTCTTATGCTATTCTATTGCCATGTACATAGATTAACAATAGTTCTCCAAGTCTGAGTCTAATATTTATGTTAACCTTTGTAAGTAATAGGGAAAACTCGGAGTGGGGACACATGGGGGATTCCTATGGGTGCTGCAGTTATAGGTGCAAGGAGGTGAATGGACACTGCCATGATTGCCGCCGTCATTTCACTACCTCATATTCAATGCCATGCGACCTCCATACACCTGTGTAATGTTTGGTTATTCTGGGCCTTCTATTTCAATTCAACCGTTGGCGTTCATTTAGTCTCGAGGGCTAATATTGGGCTAGCCATGAATGACTTGTATCTCTTCTTGATATCTGACGGTTGTGGACTCTCCCATTAAAACCTATAAAACCCCATTTTGTCCTTATTCCAAACTATTGCATTTTTCATATTTTCAGAAACTCCCCAAACTTCTGGCTTCTAAAGCAAAATTTTGGTGATTTCTTGCCTGAAGATTCTAGCATTCAAAGCTTTTAGGTATTTTACTAAACTTCCTTATTCATTCTTAGGGATTTGTCTTCATCTTTTCTTCTGAGGAGGGGCTTTTATGTTTGTTTGTAATATTTGTTGTAATTTTCTTTTGGGTTTTTCGGTGACCTAGGAACAATGTCAGAGAAGATTGAAACCCTGAAATGCGTTCCTGAGAGGATTGCTATCGACCTTAGATTCCATGACACGTCCATCTTTGTCCTCTTCTGTTGAGGTAACCAGCTTGATGATTTAGCCTACAACTGCTGCTCTCCCAACTGGAGAGATAATTACTGCTAGCAAACTTGGCCGGGAGAGAGCTGACCACGTCCCTGGAGTAGTTCAGTGCAATTTCCAGTATGGGATTAAGGGATAAGCCAATTAACGAGACCTTTGGTGAGGTTGAGGTTGAGGTTGAGGTTGAGGTTGAGGTCCCCACCTTTGCTAATGACGAGGATGGCGATCCTGGTGGGGTGTGGGGCTATAGAAAGTGGGTATGGAGCATCAACATTGTTCACTGACATATACAATAATCACTAGTTATATAGTATTAAGGCTACCTACCAAATTGAGAAGATATTGAATTTTTCGTACCTTATACCTATCAGACGAAAGATAAACCTTCCAGAGGTTGCATTGCTATTCATGTTCATTCCATTGAATCTAGGTTGATGCTACCTTTCTGCCTCTTCTTTAGGAAATACGGAGTGATTTTAACATTGCACCTACCCAAATAACTTCTTATGGGTGGGCCTAGATGGTAGGATCTTTCATGCTTTTGCATGAGACGGGCCAGTATGGAGAGATTCTTGCTAACACTTTCATGTCTATTTACTGCCTATCAAATCGGGAAATTCACCAGACCAAGTGGGATGGTTTTACATAAGGTCAAGGTCAACTCAATTTCGTCCCTTGGTAGAAACTCCCAACAAAGTGAGGGATTAGAAACACGAATTTATCTTCGTCAAAGGCAATTGAGAATTCTTTTTTTATGATCCTAGGCCGGACATTTCGAGGAGAGATACGGCGACCTTCGTGAGTCTCGGGTTTCTCTGGACTTAATTTAGTACATGATCTTCACATGTTTCACTTTGCAAGTTGCAGAAAGAAGCCTCATTTCCCCAAAGAATCTCTCTCTGACTTACGTAAGCGCATCTACGATCTCAATAGTGAAATCTGGGGATCTAAGAGTTTATTCTGCCTCCGACAATCCAGACTTCTTAGAAATATTTTCAAACATTAAGTAGCAAGAACTCGCTTTGCTAGACGTCCATTCACTTACTCGCCATTTTTCTAAGCATCATGTTTTCTTTGCAGGTAGAGTCAACTTTGCTAGGAATAGGAAGGAAGCCTACTTTCGTAGGAGTGTGAACCCTTTCCTTGGGCTTTGTCATCCCATAAAACCCTAATAGACCTCCATGGGATTGTGATCGGCACACCCGAGCCCTAGACACAGTCTGTGCCTCATCAAGTCATCGACTCTTTTACTCTGCCTTCTGGCAGAGCTGACAAGGGCGAGAGGAAAAAGACTGAAGTTTCTCAGGACAAGTTCGCCTCACTATCACCCCCTCCTTTGGCGACCTCAAGATGTGATGGCCTCCTTTGGCAGCACCCATGTAACAACCAGAAATTTTTTGTTGACATTTAAAATTTCACGAAAAATAAATTCAATTTTCGGTATCGTTACGAAATTCCTAGTGCATTTTAAACACTTTAGTCACGTTAGATTTTTTTCACGTGTTTGCTTTATCTTTGTGAAAAAAAAAAAGAATTTTTGTTAATCACCCAACCAATTATTTTTATACTAATTAAACACCCAAACATCCCCTAATTCTCATGCAAAATCAAACCCAAACAACCTCTAATTCTCATACCAAAATTAGCCCCAAACAGCCCCTAAACCCCAAATTTTTAACTACTCATAATCTCTCCCACTTTATCCCACTTCCCCACACCTTCCACCATTTATTCACTACAAAAATACTCATTTTGTGACAAAAAAATTTTGTCGCTTAAATAGAGATTTTGTTACAAAATATTTTAATGACAAAAAACTGTTTGTTATGGGCATTGTCGCATTATAAGCGCCATAGAATGTATTCTGCGACAACTATGAGTCACTCGTCGCATAAGCAAACTTGCAACGTTTTATGTTTGCCGCAAAAAGTATGAAATAGCAACAACATATTTTTCGCCATAATGTCGTTGCAATACATAGATGTCGTGAAAATTAAAAGGGCAACAAGTCAATTTGTCGCAACGATTATTCCAAAAAAACATTTATGAGGAAAATGTTTGTTGAAAATACTTTTTTAAAAGTATAACATTTGTTACCTATTATATTTTGCAACAAAACATGCTTGTAATAATATACAAATTATAATAGGTCATGTTTGTCGCGTAATTTATTTTACAATGAGATTGATTCGTTGCATAATATATTATAAGATATTCAATGTTTGTAGTATAATTTATTATGTAACAAATTGTGTGTGTAGTTAAATTAATTCTGCAACATAGAGAGTTTGTCACATCATCATTTGTGCAACGAAGTATAGTTATTGTCTAATTTATTTTGTAACTATTTATATATGTCGCGTATTATATTTTACAGCATATAAAATTGTTACAAATATTATTTTTTGATAATGGATATTCGTTTATATGTCATGTTGTGTTTGAAGTTGAATTTATTTTGCAACACTGAGAGTTTGTCGTGTATCGATTAATAGTTGTTGAGCAATTTATTTTATCTTTATTTATGTATGTCGTGTATTCTATTTTACAACAAATAAAATTGTTGCAATTATTATTTTGTGACAATGAATATTTGTTTATGTGACAATTTGTATTTGTAGTTGAATTTATTTTACGACACAGAATTTGTTGCATCAACATTTGTGCAGCGCTCTATAATTGTTGCGCAATTTATTTTGTAATTATTTATATATATCGCATATTTTGTAAAACATGTAAATATTATTTTGTGACAATATGAATTTTCATTGCATAATACTTTCAACAACAATAGATTTTTAATTTCTTGTATCGCAGTAGAATTGTTACAAAGATACACATTTATTTTAAAAATGTAACTTATAGCATTAAAGTTTGTACAATTACTCAAATATAAATAATATTATTGTATTAAAATTGTAATACTAAAGCTTTTTAAGAGAGTGCTACAATAATCTTCAATCTCTTATCAACTCTCTCAGAGATGCATGACCGTGCTAGAATCTACATAGAAAAGGGAAAATATATAAATAATCATTAAAAATAAAATAGATAGACATTTAGTAATAAAAAATATAAACAAAAAATATGCAATGTCACTATCATTTTTACCATCACAAAGTCGCATCCAACTGTATTTTACTTTCACATAAGCTTGGTAACCAGTATACTTCCTAAGCATTATTTCATTGTTGAATTATTTCACAAAAATTATGATGAACAAATGGTTCGATAAACTTCTAACAGAATGCATCATAATGAAGGGTAAATTGGGATCTGCTGTTCCTAAGCATTATTTTATTTGGCTCTGTTGTTCCTTTCCGAAATCAGCTCATCTTGACATAACACTGTTGTTTGTACTTCATTTCCACAAAAAAAGAATATATAGAAGCAACGAAAACTTGTTTTGCTCAGTGAACATACTATACATCCCAACTTTCCAGTTAACCCGAACAACCATTATACATGCTTACATATTTTGGAGGCGTAAAAAACCGAGACTAGGGCAAAACACTGATCATAATAGGCGAGCCTTTTGTTTGTCGTGATATCCGTTAACAAAACAACACTACCAGCAGTAATATGATGTAGCAATAACCACGTCCTCAAGCAGGATGTGGAAAACTTATACTAGCTTGTCTCGATCATGCTCGAATCAATCGGTAGATCAAGTCGAGTGACGCCCACCCAACCGCAATTAGGAGAATTTTATGTTAAATAATCAATAATCGCATGCTATACTGCGTGCACAAGTTGTAATTTTAGGCTTCATTTAGTTTGCCAAAAGGTAGTTATCCTAATAGGCCAAGGAACTATTTTCTTACCAATCTCATTTCATCGCTAATATGCGTAAACCCAAGATGGCCATTGTCAATGTAAATGTCAAAAACAAATGCAACCGCAGCTCCACAGATGGCATACAAATTGCAATCTATAAGAATTTTAGCTCAATTTGTCCTTTTACATGTGCTTTGAACTCGTAAACACAAAATATGATATAGTTAAAATTGCTTTCAAGATAAGAATAATGAGCAAATGTATAACCGCCTAACTACTCACCATAAATCAAAATCTAAAATTTCTGTGCTCGAACAGAGTAGTTTTTAGTTGTTCTTTAGAGAAGATTTTTGTAAATGAAAATCATGCATACTTTGGTTCTTTAAGAAAAATAGCATTAAATTTTAGCTTGCTTGTCCTTACCCAAGTTCTTCCAAATTGGTGTAGCTGAAGATTCTATCAAGATAAGGATGGCAGAAAATGAGTTAAAAAGATAAATCTCAATCACAAATGAAAAAATAAAATTTTCCAGGCTCCAAAAGAATAGTTTAAGTTATTATTTTGAGATAATATTTTTATGATTGGACATCATACATACTCTGATGCTTAAACGAAGTGCAACATCGAACTTAGTGACAACCGATATATTGAATCAATAAACACTAAGAAACGATAAGAAATGTCACTTTTGTAGGCTTTCAACTGAGTCTATCCTCTTCTCTATTTCTCTATCTTCAATGTTGATCCTATCCTATCCATATAACCGCTCATATGCTATTACATCATTTGGGAAGGACCTATGAAGCACGGATACACCATAAGAGCCCAGAGTATTAGTGTCCAACATGGTAGGACGCTGATGTGCGTGGACACATGTTGGACAATTGTTTCATTTTTTTTTTAATTTTTCAGTCAGACACTGACGAGGTTAGCTCGGTTTTCTAATGCCAATGCAATGAAATTCGGTCACAATAACAGTTCTACAAGAGTACCAAAGTTGACCAAATCAAGATTTCAACCATATGCACATAAGTTTCTCCTTAGGTATTTCATCAAACACTTGAAAGCAACAACTTTTGTCTATAGTTTCAATGATTTGGGAATTTGAATCTAGCCAAAAATTTATAGTTCAAAATACAAAATCATTAATCCAACATCTACCTAAGCCCATTCTCCTCAATTTATCAAGACTAAATAAAATAAAAAATTCTAGCCATAGAGCATAACCGAGAAAAGAGGATGAAAAAGCATACCTTGGAAGTTTAAGCTTTTCCACAAGATAAATTCGATGTTAATGCAATGTGAAGATAAGTTTAATTTGATTGAGATTTGATATGTATGGAAGATGAATGTAGATGGAGATGAATAATGGAGCGAAGACCGTTTGGTGTTTGAAAGGATTTTTTTTTTTTTGTATTGAATGGCTCATGGTGGGGTTATTTAACCCCATCAGCGAGCCTCGGGTGAACGACTAGTTATATAACACAGGCGATCGTCCAGTTCACCAAGAAACTCTTTTTTTTTTTTTTTTGGGATGCGTGCCAAAGTATATGTGGGATTATTTCAGTATGTCCAACACATATTAGTGTTAGGGAGCCAACGATGAACTTTTTAAAATCAATAAGCAAATAAAAGCAGTAAAAAACAAAACGGAACGAAGATACGTCTAAAATCTAAAGCGTGCACTATAATCAGAGAGCCCATTTCAAGTTTAGAAAACAAATTTTTATTTCAACAAATGTAGAGCCCATTTCAAGTCAAACTTGTATATCATTATTCGTGACAATATGGATCATGGAGCATAGCTTCAAAATTACATTATTAGCTACATTGCAACCAGATTAATGGCGATTAATCCTTTAGCAGTGGGAAATGAAATGGCATGTGTTGAAATTTATTAATCTCAAATGTGCGACTACAAGTTCATCACCGCATCACATTCTTTCAATCATTGCCATTAGTTAACTACCATGTTTCATTCACCAATATTGTACAAAACTCATGAAACAAATTATAACAGTCAACCTAAAGACAATAACTACATGTACAATTGGTTCCAGCTCGGGCAATATCTAGAGCAAGCAATGACAAGAAAATGAAGCCAAGCTCGGAAAAATTTAGGAAGAGAACCTCAAATATGCAATCGATTGTCAATCTCTTATAAACTCTCACTAGGTGCATCATCTATACTAGAATCTATATATAAAAAGAAAAATGTAAATAGCCATTAAAAAATAGAGTAGAAATACATTATATAAACAAACAGAATATATACACGAACATAATTTATTTACCAATGTCACTATCATCACTATTATCTTGACTATTTAGAGATTTCTCATCTTCACTATAATATTGATTCCATGTATCATCTTCCTTTTCTGAAGGATGATAGATAACTTCATTCGTATTTTCATATATTAATTCCACGTCAATTTGTAGTGTTGGATTTTCTATAATATATGGAGAAACATCTCCTCTATGGCATACATGAGTATCAAGATCTTCCTGTTGTATTGTCCTAACAATATCTCGATGATTCATTTTCGTGGAATACTTCTTGCTCTGTATCACCATTATCATTTTTTTCTCGGAATGTCCCATACGCCTCTATGTTGCACGTTTTGCACAACGTTCCATTGTGGACTCAAGACTAGATCATCCATATAAAATACTTGTTGTGCTTGGATGGCAAGTATATATGAATCATCCACATACCATTTACGATTTACATTGATAGAAGTAAGATGGTAATCTTCCACAATTCTTTTCTCGATTTGGATTATTATCGCATTCAATTACATTGGAACAAAGTGACTTGGTAGTCAAAAAACATATATCAACTCAACAACATCACATAGCACACCATAAAAGTTAGTGTTTTCATCTCCGGCACCACCTCTCCACTATTTTGGGTTGTACGGCAATTATCTCATTCTATAACAAGAAATCGTACCTATTAACTATACAACCTGAAAAGGAAAATACTCTAAAATTTGGTTTACATGCTATTGTGTACAATTCTTTGCTCACATGTAAATCTTTTTTTTTTATATATATAAGGACATTATCTATCACGACTAAAAATCTATTAATATAATTAAAAAATCTAATTAATATAACTTTTGGTATTAATGTTATGTTTAAATAATAAATAAATAAGACATGCATTATAACTTACATGTGAAGCTAACCATTGAGGAAACAATTCTTCTTATTTTCGTTCCAAATCATTGTGATTTTGTCATTGCAAAGTGACTCCATGTGCTCACTACAAATGAACATGTGAAAAATATTATAACACATAACTAATTAATAGACAAATAAGTTAAAAGTTTAATAAGTACTTACTCTAAATATTGTCGAACTTCATTACAATTATTTAGGACATACCAATGAACTCTATTAATCTCTTGTTTTGAAAGTAACTTTGGTTCTACACGACCTAAGGTGGTGTTCTATTTGAGTTTGAGTTTTGTGTTTTGAGTTTTGAATTCATTTTGTATTTTGTGTTTTGAGTGTTTGTTTTGAGATTTTTGAAAATACGTTCTTCTTGGGATTTTTGAAAATTGTTTCTCGAAAATAGAAAACTCGAAAACAAGTTTACTTGAAATTTTTAAAATTTTGGACTCGGAATTAAAAAAATTATTAATTAAAAACAATTAAAAACAATTCAAAATAATTATTGTTGGAATTAATAATATTTTTAAAAAATTAATTATTTGGAATTAAAAAAAATTATTGTTGGAATTAAAAACATTTAAAAACAATTAATTATTTAGAATTACAAACAATTAAAAACAAATATTCTTGGAATTAAAAACATTTATTAATTAAAAACAATAAAAACAATTATTGTTGTAATTAAAAACAATTATTGTTGGAATTAAAAACATTTAAAAACAATAAATTTTTTTTAAAAACAATTAAAAACAGAAAAACACAGATGTGACTTGAACCCCTGACCATCTACAAATTTCCCAAGCGTGCTGATCATTTTGGAAAAGAGCAGCGTTTTGTAAAAGAAACGCAGAAAATGATTAAACCATTAGTTTCCTTGTCTAGCGTAAAATGTAAAAAAAAAAAAGTCGATTCGGACTCAAACGCAGACCTCTCTTCACCAAAACACTTTTTACCGTTTTGGAAAATGCCCTTGTTTTGTAAAGAAAACGTGGAAACGGATAAAACATCACTTTCCATTTCCTTTGAAATCTTTTTGGGTGTTTTGGAAAATACTTTTTCAAAAATAGTTAAGTAAACGCATTTTCACTCTTTTCAAAAATAGAAAACAACAAATGGATTGAAAACACCAAAAAGAACACCCCTTAGTATTTTGAGAGAAGATTGACAGGCTTGCAGTTGGAGTCCCACCATGGTCGTTGCGCTCAGGTCGATTAAATCTTGTTTCAAAGTCATAAAGATATATTGAGCAAAAATTCAAAGACTCATTAACAATATATGCTTTTGCGATTGACCTTTCAGGTCGGGCTTTATTCTTCACATATATCTTATATTGACCTAATATTCTGTCTGAAAAAATATATGTAAATATTAAGTAAATTAACAAGATTAGAACTAAAGTAAATGTGTGCAATAATAGTAATTACCTTTCAATTGGATACATCCATCTAAATGCTACGGGACCTCCAAGTTTTGCTCCCTCAGGTAGGTGAACAACTACATAAACCATGACATCAAATAATACTGGTGGAAAGATTCGTTCAAGTTTACATAAAATTATAAAAATTCCATCTTCCAATTTCTCTAAATCACTTATATTCAATGTTCTTGAACATAATTTTTGAAAAAGGCAAGAAAGCTCTACAATTGCAGTACACACCTCCTTTCGAAAAAACTTTCAAATCCCAACTTGAAAAAGTTGTTGTAACAACATGTGACAATCATGAGTTTTCAAACCTGATATTTTACCTTCAGTTTCTCGAACACAATTAGAAATATTCGATGCATATCCATAAGGAAACTTCACAGATTTCAAAAACTTACATAATTTGTTTCCCTCCAATGTTAATGTGTAAGAAGCACGAGGTTTCAAAAACCCACTACCATGTGGTTGTAAATGCAATTCTTTTCTAATCTTCGTATCCTGCAAATCCAATCTAGCCTTGTCCGTATCTTTTGTCTTTCCTTCAATCTTCAACATGTCCCAACAATATTATCACACACGTTCTTCTCGTAATATGCATCACATCTAAATTGTGTCTTATTTTCAATTTAGACTAATACTCCAACTAAAAAAAAATGCTTTTTTTTTTTTTACCAATTTAACTCATTCGGAGTTTGTTTCCTTTTCCCATCTTTATTATTAGGATGCTTTCCAGGCTTCCCATACCTCACAACCTCTAATTGCTTTAAAATATCATCTCCTGATAATTTGTTTGGTGGTGGTCGTAATTTCCATTTACCATCATGTAATTTACTTTTTCTCCAAGGATGGTTAGGTGGCAAATAGCGTCGATGACCCATAAAACATATTTTACTACGTAACCTTTGTGAAGAAGTATTCTCATTGCATGTTGGACAAGCTTTGTACCTCTTAGTGCTCTATCCAGATAGATTTCCATATGCGGGAAAATCACTAATGGTCCACATTATAGTCGCACGCATAGAAAATATTTGACCACTATAAGCATCAAACGTGTCAACACCAACTTCCCATAATTCTTTCAATTCATCTACTAGAGGTCTCAAATAAACATCTATATCTGTTCCTGGTGCATGTGGCCCTGGAATTAAGAGTGACATCATCATAAACAGTTCTTTCATACACTTCTATGGCGGTATATTGTATTGTACAAGAATAACATGCCACATACTATAGGAATTATGCATATTTGTAAAATAGATTGAAGCCATCTGTTGTAAGACCCAACCTAACATTGCAGGGATCTCGCATAAATTCTAGATATAACTTATCAAATTCTTTCCATGCCTCACTGTTAGCTGGATGTCTTAGAACACCTTCTACTTCAACTCATCTTTCTGTGTGCCATCTCATATCTATTGCAGTGTTCCTTGATATGAATAGTCTCTGTAATCTTGTTTTCAACGGAAAATATTGCAACACATTTTGAGGCACCTTCTTTCCCTTTCCAGAATTGGGTTTGTATCGTGGTTCATCACATTCTGGGCACCTTCTAGCAAATGATTGCTCTTTCCAAAACAATGCACAATCATACTTGCATGCATGAATAGCCTTATAACCCAATCCCAACTCACTCAAGCATTTTTTTGGCATCGTAAGTTGATTTTGGTAAGGAAAAACATGTTTAAGTAATTCCAACAACATATTAAAAGATTTATTACTCCATTGATTAAGAACTTTTATGTGCATCAACTTCACCACAAAGTTCAATGATGACAATTTACAACCAGGAAACAATGGTTGTTGAGCTTCATTCAATATCCCTACAAACTTGTTACTCTCTTTATTATGCATTTGAGGTGAGGAATTATTATTCCTTCCATCTTCTTCCTCATACTGGGGTTGGTCATCTTCAAATGACATGGGAGCACAAACATCTTCTAACATAGTATTCATCTCATCATCATTTTCTTTTTCTTCCAATTCAGATGTATTTGTTTCATCGCCCTCTTTATCAATCTCAAGTTCTTCTCCATGAAAAATCCATCTCTCGTAACTTGTAGAGATTCCAGGGAGGTATAAATGAGACTCAACCACATCTAATGATTGAAAGAAAGCATTTTGACAATTTCGACATGGACAACTTCATTGTTCTCATCCAGACATAGTTTTGCTACCTCCATAAATGAATTAACACCGTCTAAATATTCATTACTTAATCTATTACCAAGTCGCATCCAACTCTTATCCATCATGTATATAACGATTGCACTGAGATTAAACAATAGAGAATATTTAATTAGTAATTCTTAAAATAATTAAACTGCATACCATGTTAACTAAAACAAAGAATATAAGTTAATGAAAGTCTAAGTACAATTTCTTTGAAAACCTTATTGTCCATAACACAAACATATATTGTCTTTTAATGTTATTTTAGTGCCTGAATATTCCTCATTTCAGACCATAACACAACATTTATTTATTTGTTTGTTTAAATGGAAAATATTAAATACCATAATTTTCATTCTAAAACTGCAAGCTGCTACGTGAATTGGAAAACTTTTCTGCATTTAGACTATACCATATTGCAAGATGAAACTAAGGTTGAAATTCAATTTTCATAAGTTAAGGCTGTGAGGCAAAACATTTTCTCCCCTTCCTTTATCATGTTTTCTTCCATGAGATCCGAACCAAAATCTTTGGAGCATGTTTCAATAAGTTATTCTTTTCTAATCTTCAAAATTACCATATTTTTCAGAAATAATAAATTTCAATATGAAACAAATAACATTTGCTTGCATACTTTGACTATTTAGTTTATACTAGTCTTAATTTTAGATTAGCCATTAAGTCATTTGACTAATTATATTCAATGCATGTCAACACATCGTTAACTTTAAAGCTTATGTTTCTAATAGGATGAAGTTAGTTTTATGAATAACTACTTATTTATAAAGATCTCCTTATTTATTCACTATGGGATCGTGCATCATTTTCTTACCACTCAACTCATTGTGAATGATAACACCTGAAGAAAAATGTTCATAGTATCAAAATATTTGTATTAACAATTCTCATAAGGGAAGTCAAAGCAGTCACAAGTATATAGTCTTCACCAATTCAGCCCAACATTGATTAGTAAAAGAGAAAATTGCATGATTATCATCCACTAAGAAGCTTCTAACCTTCATATGATATGCAAACAAAGACTGAAAATGTGGAGTCCTGTAAACAAGAACTATTAACTAAGCAATACTGAAACAAATTTATTTCCACAACATAGTCCTAAATTCAGTAGTTTATGCATTAAAATTCAAACAATCTCTTTCTTTGAATTCAAAATCACAAAATTGAGAACCCATCAAAGGCCCCAAGAATCCCTAAAAAATTCTAATGCAATGACAACTTACAACTAACACACATGAACAAATGGATTACCATTCATGATAATTTAGCTCAAAAGTACAGAATTCAAAAAACATGAATAAATGGATTACCATTCTAATGGTTTGATGGATTAGTGTTGAACATTAGAGAATTCATTGCAAAAATAAAGTTTATTGAATTAGATGGATGGAGAAATGGACTACAAAACTATAATGATTGAACAACTCCTAAACTAACGAGGACATGTACCGAATAAAACTAGTCCCAAAAGTGATGGGATCATTTTTTCTGGCTTTCCAAATTTTGTTTAAGTTAAAATTGAATTTCTTTCTATATGTACCATGACATAAACAAAGAATAATCAAATATAATTCCAACTTCAGTATTTAAGTACAATCAACCGATTGACCCGATTAGAAGAAAGAAATCCATTCACCAAAATGATTGATCTCATTAGAAGAAAGAAATACAATCTTCAAATACACCCAATGGTTCAATTCATGTTATCCCTTAATGGTATAATTCAATTTATTTGTAACTTTGAAGTGTCAAACGTGGATGGATGACAATACAAGATACAAAATCTGGAAAGCTAACCCTAATTGGGTGCTGGGCTAAGAGTGAGAGTTCTTGCTTCATTCTTCTGCTTCTGGGCCTTCTGGTGAGAATAGAGACGTAGATGGAGGCAGCAGGGAGAAAGAGGAAGCGAGAGGAAGGAGGCAAGAGATAAGCAAAATGGAGGAAGCTAGAAGGCGGGTGTGAGCCTAAAGATGAGAGGGATTTCGATTGTGGGTGGCAATTTGTTTGTTTTCCTTTTGTTAATTTAATGGGTTGGGTTGGGTTGGGTTGGGTTTGGGGATTAATGAGTTATCCACAAACCAACCCGTTATGCTTCTTCCTTGTTTTTGATTTTATTTTAATTTTCCAACTAAAAATCCATAATACTATAATTAGAAAATATGAATTGATTTGAAAAATTATAAGTCGAATTTTTTTGAATTTTTTGGACTGTGGTTATATTCAAATTGGAGAATAGCCTTCAATTTATAAATTATAGCTAATTTGTTGAAATAATAAATTAATTTAAGTTAAAATTTTTGTTCCCGTATTATTCAAAAGAACAAGCTGTAATTTGAAAATAAGATGATGGTAATTATTTTGATTCAAGACATTATAATTAAATTAGTGAAGATATCAATTTTATAGGTCAATCTCCATACTTATTCATAGTGACGTTGGGGTTGGTGTCGGGGAATTGAGGTATACATGCACAACGAAAATTAAATGTATAATTCTTATGTCGGATCAACCTTATACTTAGATAGAATTCGTGATAGAGTTTACCTTGATGAACACCGTGGAATCGATTTTACGATTAGTGGAGGTGCTATTTCCGATACCACAATTGCTCAATTATCCACCTCCAATGGTGATCCACACAAGAAGAATAGATCTGGACTTTCACGATCAATAACAAATGAAAGCGGAACTTTTGAGAGTAATTGTATTGGTTTGTCTTTTGCTTGTGCTAGCAAGTAATCAAGATAAACTCTTTTACTAAATCAGTTGTGCCTTTGTATTTATAGGCGAAGCTAACCCAGCCCTAGTTCTAGTCAAACTAGAACCCATCAACAAACGCAGCCCAATTAATTAATCTAATTAATTAATTTGGTCCAATAATTAATTAAGTCCGACTCAACTAATTTGACCTTGGACATTAATTCTTACAATCTCCCACTTGGACAAGGTCCAACTCCAGATGCTCAATTCTTGCCTTATGTGTATGACCCATTAGGTTCCCATTTACGATTGCAAATGCAGTGGTATTCTCATCGATTCATCGAGATCGATAAATTCATGTCGCCGTCCAAGATTGACATCTAGCAATGTGTCAAAGCAATTCATGTGAAGGAAGATGTCATGTGGCATGACGAAACCAATATATGTGCAGTTACTGTGGAAATATAATCCCTTCATCAATTTAACCCAATTGGTTAAGAGATATGGATCGGCATCAATCTCATTTCAATCAATTATGTTACTCACCTCAACTCTTCATTGATCTAATCTAGTTATGATTGAAATATTTTTCAACTCATAACTCCATTTTGGCCTAGAAAATTTATATCAACTTAAGTGGGCAAAAATCAGGTTACAATCTCTTACTTTCCAGGAGTGACGAATCCTCATATTAGACATTGACAACCTTCATATGATTCTCACTATACCCATACGACGTCTTCCTGGTGACTCATAATCTTTGAGTCCCATCAAACGATCGCCAAAGTATAGTGGTCCTCACATAAGATTCTATAATGTCCTCGAGTCAAAGGATCAAATCTACTACCACGCATTAGAGATTTACCACTAACGCTTGGATGGTTATCCATGTGGAATCTATACGCGGATCATCCAATGTCATGTTCTCATAACAATGCATTCATATGTTCATTCAGATGTCCCTTTACATCTTAGCTCGTGAGATCACTACTTTCTTAAAAAAAATGCAACACATGCTAGTCTATCCGCAATAATGATATCCGTATCTCATTATTACTATGTCTAGGGATATTTCAAGAATAAGTTACTTATAACTTGTATCTCACAATCACAACACCTTGTAATTAACAAGTTATTTTGAACTTTTTCTTTAGACTCTGTTATTTTAAATAATAAAATTTAATAAATAACAGATCTGCCATTTAAATGTAGACAATCATTTAGTTTATCAATTTGTTCATACACATCAATGTCTAACAAAGAGTATATCACAAAATGTCCCATACAAACTAGATCCAATCACTTAGGTATCTTAATACCATCAGATATAGCATGACCATCATGCTTGTCTTTGGGACAACAAATTTGTTAAAGGATTTGCTACATTATCGTATGTTAGGACCCATTCTATCTTTATGTCATTTCTTAAGATTATCTCCCTAATGAGATGATGTTGCCTCAATATATATCCGGATCATTTATGAGACACGTGTTCCTTTCCTCAGACGATGGCTCCATTGTTATCACAATACAAGTTATTGGATCAACAATGCTAGGAACTATTCCAAGTTCAGTAATGAACTTCTTGATCCAGACCGCTTTCATTTGCTACTTCTAAAGCAGCTATATATTCGGCTTCTATACTTGAATCAGCGGTCGTTTCTTATTTGGAACTTTTCCAACTGACCGCACCACCATTTAGAGTAAATACATATCCAAATTTAGGATTTGCTATCGTCTCTATCAAACAAAAAGCTGGCATCAACATAACCTTGAACTCTAAGTTCATTTCCTCTATATACCAAGAACAAGTCTTTAGTCCTTCTTAAGTACTTAAAGATGTTCTTGACAGCGATCCAGTGTTTCTCGCCAGGGTTCACTTGGAACCTGCTTGTGACACTCAAAGCATATGAAACATCCGATCGAGTACATAGCACGACATACATGATAGATCACATTGCTGATGCATAAGAAATTCTATCCATGTGATATCCTTCAATTTGTGTCTTTGGACACATCTCTTTTGAGAGATAAATCCCATGCCCGATGGGACAGAGTCCTCTCTTGGACTCTTCCATACTATTTCTTCTCAAGATTTTATCTATGTAAGTAGATTGAGATAGGCCAAGCATTCTCTTATATCTATCTTTATAGATCTTTATACCAAGAATGTCTGTTTGCTCTCCCATATCCTTCATGGAGAAATTTTGGATAACCACAATTTTCTTCGATTTTTGGCATCGAGGACATCGCTTCCTAATAATAGTATGTCATCCACATACAAAATTAGGAACACAACTTTGCTCCCACTAACCTTTTATACACACATAGTTCATCTTCATTCTTGATAAAATCAAACATTTTGATTGTCTCATCAAAATGAAGATTCCAACTCCAAAAGGCTTGTTTTAATCCATATATGGATTTCTGTAGTTTCCGTGGCTTGTTTGACTCTGTAGATTCAAAACCTTCAGATTGTGTCATGTACACATCCTTGTAAAATTTCTATTAAGGAATGCAATTTTGACATCTATTTTCCAGATCTCATAGTCATGGTATGCTACTATCGCAAGTAGAATCCAAATTGACTTAGACATGGCTACTGGTGAGAAGGTTTCGTCAAAGTCAACCCCTTGTCTTTATTTGTAACCCTTCGCAACCAATCTTGCCTTGTAAATATGAACATTAACATCCATGTCGACCTTTTTCTTGTAAACCAATTTACTGCCTATAAGTTTTACCCCTTCAGGCGGGTCAACCAAGGTTCAAACCTTATTTTCGTACATGGAGTTCATCTCGAATTCTATGGCTTCCTACCATCTCTTTGAGTCAACACTTGACTTCGATTCTGCATATATAGTAGGTTCATATTCCTCGATTAGTAATATATTACTAGTAATCAGGAGATCGTATCTTAGAAAAAAATGAATGACTCTGCTTGACTTACGCGGAGCTGGTGTGTCTCACATTCTCAATCTTTGCTTCATTAGATGTAAGCTCAGCCATTAGAACATCTAAGTGGTCAATTTTATTTGTGGTTTCTTGAACCTTTTCAAGATCTATTTTGCTTCCAATTGTCTTCTCTAAGAATATAGCAAATCTCGATATGATGACCTTCATCTTTATGAGATTATAGAAATAGTATCCTCAAGTTTACTCCGGATATTCCATAAATAAACATTTATCAGATTTAGCTCATAGCTTATCCGATTCAACGCGATTCATATAAGTGTCGCACCCCTAAAACTTCATGTATGAAAGATCGGGTCTTTTTCCATTTCCATAACTCGTATGGAGCTTTATTAACCGATTTAGATATCACACGGTTTAGTGTATAACATGCAGTGTTAAGTGCATATCTCTAAAATGATTTTGGAAGAATTGCGCGGCTCATCATTGATCGCACCATATCAAGTAAGGTGCGGTTTCTCCTTTCAGATACACTATTTAGTTGTGGTGTATACGGTGGAGTCTACTCTGAGAGAATTCCATTCTCTTTTAGATAGTCTAAAAACTCACCCTTCAAATATTCTCCACACGATTAGATCTAAGTGTTGGAATATTTTTCCTGATTTGCCTTTCTACTTCTTGCTTGAATTCTTTGAACTTTTCGAGGGCTTCACTCTTGAATTCCATCAAGCATATAAAACCATATCTAGAATGGTCATCTGTAAATATGATGAAGTAAGAAAAGCCACCTTTAGCATCTTTAGACATTTGTCCATATACATCAGTATGTACAAGATCCAAAATGTCTGCAACTCTGTCTCCCTTTCCAGAAAAGAGGGTATAGGTCATTTTGCCCAACGGACATGATTTACACTAATCAAATGATTTGTAATCATTTGAATCCAATTATTTATCTTTATGTAATTTGGTGACGCGTTTTCATTTATATGACCCGAGTCTCGTAATGTAAAAGATTTGAGTTATTATTTTATCTCTTTTATGCCTTGCAATTCCTCTTCTAATGTCCTTTTATTTTCAGAGTGAAAACACGGATTATCAAACTTGAATTTGTCTTTGCTTAACTATTTTTCAACAAATTTGGCCTTCTTGGATCTTTTCTAAAAGGTCCTTTAGATTTTCTCTTAATGCTCTTAGAGGTATCAATGGCTAAAGTTTACCTATTTCCTTGGGCTTAAAAGTTTTAGCACTTTTAGCAACTCGAGTAAGGTACCACGAATCTTATTCACGTTGAAGTTCATAATGAAGCGTGAAAAGCTATTAGGTAGGGACTACGGAACCAAGTCAACACTCAACTCGTGGTCCATGGTAAAATTCAAATTCAATTGGTTTAATCATCTTTCAAGCACAACCAATCATCTATCCTACCTGAATAATCCTTTGGATGTCTCATACCTTTCGGTCCATGAATGTACATCATTCAACTCCTTGAAATGATATATATTGGTATAGGCATCTATACCCTCGTGCTGCTTTTCTAACTCAAGTGACATACTGCAAGCATCACATGTTACAGTGTTACTGTTATCACTGTATTTTTTGTAAGGCTGCATGTTCTCCGACATAGCCTCCTCAGTAGGAGCTTCCGGCATTGGCTGCTCAATGACATATCCAATTTTTCTTTTTCATGCTTGAGAACAATTCTTAGATTGCGGTGTCAATCCAAAAAATTTGGTTCGATATGTTTGTTGGCATCCAATATGCCTCTCAAACTCATATGGTTACTCATGATTCAACAATTAAATAATAAGATAGAATAATTAATTAAATGCATAAAATTGATTTAACATAGACTTATATTAAATTAATTATACCCTCAATGTTTAAATTGAATTAATGACCATCAAACATTAATCAATAGAACCAGTTAGATTTCCAGTGGGCTATGATCCCTTTTATATTATTAGAACCTTGAGTGACTCAACAAATCCTAATAAAATATCTAGGTAGATACTTCTATCAATAACATCTCTATGTGACTCCTAAATCATCAAGTAGACAACTTATTGTCGCACACATCTTATGTGTTTACTTGATTGTGCCCTAAAATTCTATTTCCTTAAGTGACTCAACAAAAAATAAAATTTTAGTTAAATTGACCTATTGTTCGAAACATCAAATGTTTCGTAGTGATAAACATATCCATGAGCGAAGCGGATTGGTGACTCAACAAATTGATATCGATAATGGACTACGGTTTTTACTATAACAATAGAAGGCTCGTTGTATTAACTATTTAATCTGAATTTAATATTTTGATAAAGATGGGTTTGTCTCATCACATTTGTGTATATTAACTAACATCTAACATGCAATCAATCATACATAATTATAGCGTGGATGATTATGGACTTTATCTATCTAATCTTTGTGAGCCAAAAGGAAGATTATTTGGTCAATTTCTAAGGGACGTTGTATTCATTTATTGAATGCTTAATGCAAACATCTCCATCTCTGCTGTTGCAACCTTTGTATCCTATGCTAGTTGCTTCCTTGTGGCTCAACCGCAACTTTGTATCCTATACTAGTTGGCACGTAGGCCCAAATAAATGAACACGTAGGTTCATATTAAATAAAAGTTCAAAAGTTTAAAAAATAAGAGGCTCAATTAATTAAATAATAGGCTCATGCAGCCCTACCAATAATTAACCATACAACCAATCACATGGGTCGAGTCCATAATCATTCACTAAACATCAATTTTAATAACTAATATTAAAAATATATTAATTTCTAAATTTTAGCTTTGACAATATAAGTCTAAACCTTTTAGGCGTTTTGGAACAAACTATATGGAATTAAATAATTAATCTAATTAATTAATTAATTTTTTTTCAACAATAAAATTAATCAATTAATCAATTAATTTTATTCATAAAAGGATTTTTCAAAATTTATTTTATCTCCCAATTTAAAGTCATACTTTAATTATATGACATAACTTGTATATGGTCAAAATTACAATTTTATAAAGTAATAAGTTAAAGTTTACCGGTCAAAAATTCAAAATATAGTTTAAAAACAATTTTAGTCAATTTTGAATATTTGATCAAAGATTAAAAGATTTGATAATTACAATTTAAAAAAAATTCAAAATTATATTTAAGACCCTTTTTTCTTAAAAAATAATATTTGAGGACTTAATGTGCAATATCTGAAATTGAACAGTTAGCCTTTAAAATTTTAAAATAGTGGGTCCTTCAAAACAATTTCCAAAATTGCACAGAAGATCCTTTTCTTATTTTAAAACAGTGGACCCTTTTTCTTTCCTTTTGAATTAGGGAGCTTCTTATGCAATTTCCAAAATTGCATAAGAGGCCCCTGTATTCATCTTCCAAAATGCAGAAGACGAAAAAAAGCAAAACCCTAAAGAAAGGCGGCGCCTTTGTAAAGCGGCACCATAAACATATCTGGCGATGGTGGTTGAGCGGTGTCTAACTGCCATGGTTGCTGTCTTTTTCCATCGAGCAGCAGACTTTTGGCCAGCATAGTTTTTTTGTTTTTGCTGCTAATTTGTCGCCATGAGAATTAGCGGTGGCGACCGTTGTTCTCATGGCGGTGTCCGCACGCCTTCCAAAGGCATGGGCGGCCGCTACTACTATCACCGCCATGTCTGGGCGGTGGTGCTTTCTATCCCGATTGTCCCATTCCAAATAAAGCCAAAACAATTTCAGATTATAGTTTTAAAATTCATAATTTTTATTTTAAAGCATCAAAACTCAAATTAAATTAATACACTAATAACAATTATTGTTTCATTCATCAAAAGCATTATAACAAACTCTAGTAAGTGACAAGGTGAGCTCGATACCACCGTCGGGAATTGAGGTATACATCCACATTGGAAAATTAAATCTACAATTCCTATATATTGGATCAACCCTTGTACTTAGATAGAATTCGTGATAGGAGTTTACCTTGATGAACATCGTGGAATCTAATTTTTCGATTATTTGGAGGTGCTATCTCTCGATACCATGACTATTCAATTGTCCGACCTCAATGATGATCCACACAAAGAAGAAACAGATCCGACTTCCACAATCAATAACAAATGAAAGCGGAACTTTTGGGAGTAATTGTATTGGGTTGTCTTTTGCTTGTGCTAGCAAGTAATCAAGATCAACTCTTTTACTAAATCAGTTGTGCCTTTGTATTTATAGGAGGAGCTAACCCTAGCTCTAGTTCTAGTCAAACTAGAACACATCAACAAACGGATCCAATTAATTAATCTAATTAATTAATTTGGTTAATAAGTAAGTCCCAACTAATTAGACCTTGTACATTAATTCTTATAGTAGGCATGGTTCGGTTTCAAAGAGATATTAAGCGAACGGAGTAGCAATGACTATATTTAAAATGGAACCTTTAGTTCCATCTCTAAGAATAGGATTGATACGAAGTGAAGATATTGACTCTAGTTCGATTTGATCTAAGTTAGTTCTTTAAATTTGAGTTCTCAAATTAATTAACCCATGCAAAACAGTGTCCAACTATAAAATTATTAATAAAAGGTTTCTTCAATCCAATTCGGTACGCTTACGAAATTTAGAAAATCTTTTTATTTGATTTTATAAATAACAACTAATCATCTGCATATCCTTTGTCAATACTAAGAGAGCCATTCTATTTAGGGTGAGACAAAACGGGCCGACCAACGGCTTTCTTTATATAGCTTGCCGTTAGTCCATCTAGCACCTTTCTATTGGGGTCCACCCTAGGGGTTAGTCCGTTTGTGTTATTTTTCTAGTATAGAAATGGGTAGATATCCGCCTACCTATAGGTACTATGGATCCTCTAACTCCCAATCGAGTTGCCTTCCCAGGTCTCGCTGCCGGCAAACCAGAGACGGACGACCACGGTCCCAACCTTACCAGCACCAGAGGTGTACTAATCAATGAACCCCTCATCAAAAATCAATGATTTCGGACATTATTATAAAATAATAATAAAAAAAGAGAGATGACTGTGGCTTTTACAGCGGAACAATTCTATCATAAATTGGGTGTCAATTGGGACCCATTCTTCTAGATCTACAGTAGTCCTATTTCAGGTGCAAAGCCTCTTCAATAAAGACCTCAAGGAATACTACTGGTTGAGACTATAGTTCACTAGCAAAATTCCCCTCGGCGCCCAGCTCAGCTAGAGAGGCGTAGCCTAAGCTGAGAAGTGCTAATTCCGTCCAGATAGACTTCATATTGTCATTTAAAATGAAAATAAGACACATTTTTCTTATCCTTAGACCAATCATTTTCCGTGTATCCTTTTCCAAAATCGAGACATGATATTCTTTAATTCCAATCCCAGACTAATGATCCCAACCTCGCCCTGTTAGCGAATCCAGACAAGGACGGAAAACATGGTCCTCGTCCGTACCACGATCTTGAATCGTTGCCATCCCTATCCCCAGACTAATTGGGGTAAATGAAATTTGAATTGTGCTCACTAAGAAAATCCAATATTTATGATGATTGATGTTTATATGAATCGAACTCGACATAAATGTCATAAAATGATCATTTCTTGATTTTATGTTGATTTCTTGATTTTTTTTATCAAATAATGTTAGATATACACATTGACTGGCACATGTATGCTCAATCTAACTCCAATGTTTTATTTTCTTTTTGTTGTTAATCTTAAAATTCAAATTTTAGCTTTTCAAAAATCAAAAGTTAAACACACACACACACACACACCGTTGTTTGTGTTATTTTCTCCGTGTCTATTTTTTGGTGGATGGATGCATGATATCACGAAATTCCATGAAAAATCAAATCGATTTCGAAATTGAATAAGAAACCCCACAATTTTTCGTAAGAATGCCATCAATTAATTATGCATCAAAGGTGCTTAGTGCTTGTTTTGTGTCACAATTTATTCCAGTGACAAATAATAAGTTATACTAATTTCAATCAGATTTAGTGTTTGATTGCAATTGGTGGGTCAAAGACATTTTCTTCAACAAATAAATCAGCAATCTCTAGCTACGGGTAAATCAACATTTGTCGGTTTGCACCAAAATTTCAATTTCTAACACTATGTAATATTACGGTTAGTAAATAAATAAATAACTACACACACACACACACACACACACACACACACACTCAGAAACCAATTCAGTAAAAACACTACCTGTTGTACTCCTCTCATCAAATCCTATACCATATAGAATCCTACCAATTTTACATTCCCTAATTCTATAAATCAAACTACAAATCACTATTTTCCTTTAACCGCGAACACAGAAAATCAGCTGCCTAGTTTTCTCATCATCTTCAAATGCTCTGTTGCCCAGGCATTCTCTAGAAGTTGGAAGTCAGGTAAGGATATATAAATTTAACGATTATTTTAATTTTCTCCCATCTTTTGACCAAAATTATTAGAAGGATGGGCTGAATTCATGTTGTTGCTATCATATGTGTGCATACTCTATTTGTTATTATATTTCAATTACCCATGATTATATGATGATGATAATTATCTATTTGGTTAATTGTGGTTCTAATTAAGGGGTTGGGAGTAGTTGGAGGGATGTGTGTGGGGAATTTCTTCTCAATAAGGTGAAGTACTGATTTTGGTTATATATATGTTCTGTTGGTGCTAGTATTTACGATGAATATGGATTTTAATTGTCTGTTTTTGCTGACGCTGGTTTCTATGCTGGAAATAATGTTGGTTTTTATGCTGCTGAAATATATTTTCTAATGTTGGTTTTTATGTCGGAAATAATGCTCTGTTCTTGCTAGATGAACTTGATAGTAGTTTACATGTAGTCTTTCACACTTTTCATTATCTAATTTTTAATTTTCATTTATATATTGAGACGCATAATTTTTTTCTGAGATCAAGACATCAGCTCAGAACAAGGATAGCGGAGAGGCACACACTTTGTTCATTTGTTTGCCCCCAATTTTCCTTAAGATGGTAATCTTCATGTTGTTGATACTCCAATTAGACTAATAAGCAATGGAATTGTGTTTCCATTGTAACAACTGAATTTTTTTTTTTTTCGCATTTTAATTTCAAGTAAATAAATTTCTTACTTTCGGCGTCGCTTCGTGCCTCATGGTTCATTTCAAATATTTGGTCATGTTAAAATTTTTACGTGTGTTCGCTTCAAATTTTTGTAGTCGACTTTGAAAACGAACCTTGTTCTTTTTCCACACTTGGTAAGTTTTGAATTTCAAGTCGAAGCGAGAAATAATTTATAGCTAGCCCATTTTTTTTAGATGTGGTTCTCCGGATCTATCTAAATATCCGACCATTTATCTTCGATTCCTTAGCCAAAACTTGGTTTACTTTTCGACTCCAAAAGTTAACCAAAATCCACCCACACAACACCTTTAAAATCCACAAAAAAACAAGCCAAACAATCCCTTAAACTCACCTATTTTCATCACCCAAACAGCCCCTAACTACCAAAATAAAATTGCCCCATCATGAGGAAGTCACGTCCAGCTGCCACACCCATTTGCAGCCATTTTCCTATTTTTTTTCCACTTAAACTTCAGTCAAACGCCCCCACAATCTTCCCATTTCTCCTCACCTTTCAACCACCAAATCAACTTTCCTTCACCTCCCTCCTCTCCCCATAAATATCCTGTAAGTCAGCCCCTTAAGTCCCAGTTGATCTCCATAAATCGGCAACAAGAAGTCCAAAATCTCTCTCGTTGCACTACAGTTCTGCCCTCCCAATTTCAGCCATAAGTTCCAGCTTTTATTTTCTTTAACACTCCACTTTTCTCACCCCAATTTCGTCCATACAAAAACCCAGAAACTAGCCCCTAAGCTAAGAAAAAACTCCCTTTATCCCTCATCATTTTCATTTTGTTTTTGATTTATACTCCACTTTCAGCAAGTGTTCTTCCACTTTTTCGTCGTAAAAATCCGGCCCCAGTAATAGATCTTGTAGCCTTGGTTTTGATCCATAAAATCTATATATTTCCTCTCATTATAAGCCCCAAAGTTCTTCTCATTTCAGTCAAAAGAAAACTAGTACAGCAGTTATTGTGTTCTTCAGTTTTCGGCCAGCAGCAGTGCTCATTTTTAAATTATTTTTCAATGAAGATCACATACATTCTCTCATAGATTTCTATCTCTAAAGTTCCCTATATATACATATATTTATATAGTGTACGGGTTTGTTTGTTTTTTTTGGAAAGCCACATAACCAATTTTTCTTCATCAAAGCTTCAACCGAAAACTCGTTTTTGAGGTAGTTTTACTTAATTTTTTACCGCAATTTTTAAGCGAAGTTTGGAAAATTATGATGTTATATGAATGCCATGCAAACTTATTTATGAAGGAACTTGTGAATTGAAGGTAATCATTTTAACATGTTTGTGATTGAAGGTAATCACCTATGACGTTATGTGGTTCCAGCTACCAATGTTTATGTTCTTATGTACGTTTCCAAAAATCATGGCATGTTGAATTCATGTTTAAGTATAATTTTTCCACATGTTATAAATATTGCTACTGAGTGTTTCTTATGAAATACTCACCCCCAAAACGAATAAATTTTTAGATTGAATTGATTGGCGTTGATGCGATGGCGGTAGGCTAACGAGCTTGTCATGTAAATTCTTATTTAGTTTAAGTTTTGGCATCGAGATGATCAAGTCAATGATGATGTAATTACTATATTTTAAGTATTTTATTCAGTATTTAATTATGTAATATGTACGGAAACAAGATATTGGTTTAGGTGCCGTTCAAAGTTTTAAATTAGAAATTTGCATAGTTTCATTTTCAGAATTTTCAGCTGTCTATTCCCTTTTTGAAAAATCATAAATTTTGCTACGGTTGGAGTTTTTGAGTGAAATCAGTGTCTATGGAAAGCCCTATGTGTGTTCTAATAACAGAAATTGGAATCACACTCAAAAATTCCATCGTATGAATTTATTATGTCCGATTGAACGGGCTGCCTTAAGACACCCGGGACAGTTTTCAAGCAACTTCGGCTATCATTTTTACATACCAAACGATGTAGTTAAGGTTTGAAATTTTAATATGTTCTATTTTGTAGTCCCAAGTATCTATAGTTAAAGTTTCATAATGTTTGTAATTTTTTTGAATAGTCAAATAAATTGTATGACACCTATCGTGGTATAGAAAAAACTATGAAATTTTGAAGTAAAATCCTCTTCCCTTGCACACTTATTATTTTCACAAGATCTTATTTTTAAAAATCTTTCAAATACACATGAAATAATGCTTTGGAGTCGTCAAATATATTTTAGAGATTATTTTAGTGACCCTCCGAGATGAGAAAATCTGGGGCGCTACAGCTTGGTATCAGAGACAGGTTTTACTTTTCTATAGACTCGCGTAAATTTTAAAATTTTATTTTATTTTGTATGGTCTTTATTTTATTATGTCAAGTTAAAAATTTAGAAGTTATAATTTTAGAATTTCAGTATCGCTACTCGCCATCTCCGCGCTACTCCAACTCTAAAGTAAAAGAAGTTTGATAATTTTTTTCTATGTTTAAGTATGACGTTAATGAAATTTATATTTATGAAATTTATATATATATATTTTATGAAAATTTATTTTAGTCCTCGAATTAACTTAATAGATGTTAGAAACCCACCTAAACGGATTTTTCATAATTGGTACTTCAGACATGGTTCCACAAAGTAAGTACTATCTAGAATGTGCCGATGCGGCAATTTATGATTACATTTAGTTTGTTATGGATCTTAAGCGGTTGTTTGGCCATCATGTAGGTAGCCATAGGCCAGCACTTATTAAGGCGATGAACTACGAGTTGTGACAACAAGATGTTGGTGTTAATTGTGTGCTTACCATTTTTTTGAAAGTGGAGGTTAAAGGATCAAACTTCAGGCACCTCAGATGCATGACTAGCTATTAATGTTACTTGTTAGAAAATGATAATATACTAAAGGTTAGTATGCCATAGATACGGATAACATAGTTAGGCCAGTGCAGATAGATTTTGGTGGATTGGTACTCACAGCAGATCTTCATGTTATAAATATGAGGGATTTTGATATTATCTTGGATATGAATTGGTTGGGTAGTAATCGCGCTACCATTGTATGTTTTGAGAAAGGAGCAATCTTTTGATGACTGGGAGAAAAGAGTTCGAAATTTTATGGGTCAAAGATTAAAGCACTTCTTCGCCTCATCTTAACTTTTTATGTAGAGAAGTTGCTAAAGACGAGAGATTGTCAAGAGTTCCTTGTAAATCGTACTGGCACCCCATCTGGAGAATTATTAGTAGATAATGTGCCAGTAGTCAAAGGATATGCTGACGTGTTTCTAGAGGATGCTGGTAATGTGGATGGTGGTAAGGCGATTGGGTTTCGTTGTCACTAGTCTCTAGGCTATGCCCCATCTTATCGTCACGTTACTAGAAAAGTGGCAAGACGTGGCTGAGATGGTTTATGATTGGTTATGGACGTTAGCTGTACCCATCCTACCACGAGAGATTAACTAGGAGACCTTCTGTACAGAGTTGACAGCACTGGAGGAAGAGGCTCGAGATGACGTACTTGAGTTTCTCGAGGCCGAAAGAGTACCATCAGAGATGATAATTGGTGAAGATGCTTCGTTGCCTATCTCAGACATTGAGGAGTAGAAATAGGATAACTCTACTAAGATTTCTATTTCAAATAAATTTTAGATGGGAGTAGATGGGAGTAGGATTTCCCTTTCCAGTTGTTCGACCGCCAAACACTATTTTCTTTATCTGCATTTCTCTTGAAGGATCAAGTGAATTGGTAAAAGATATTATCTTTTTTTGTCATTGTGAAATTCTCCTTCATTACTATTTTGCCAAGAATGATTGTTGTGTATTTGACGAATTATAATAGTGTACTTGAGGTTAGAATGTCATTAGTAGGACCTATTGACATATATAAATTATCAAAGGCAGTACAAAAAAATTTAGATGGTTTGATCTTAGAAGAAGACTTAATTTAGATGGTTTGATCTTAGAAGCAGACTTGATTGTGGTAGAATGAAATATCTTGATATAATTTTGGGTATATTTTGGCTAAGAAATAACCTTGCAGCAATTGTGTGTTTTGAAGAAAGATGTTGGTTTTGACAACCAAGAGGTGAAGAGTTTAGGTATTACAGTTGAGGGTTAAGGCATTCTATTAAAGATATCTTGTTTGTCTCATTGGCACCTCATCGGAAGAGACGATACTAAATAATGTGCCAATAGAAGCAATGGTGAGATTTACACCAACCACAAAAGTCTCAAGTACTTCTTCTTTCAAAATGAGTTGAATATGAGGCAACATCGATGGTTGGAATTAGTAAAAGATTACGACTGCTCTATCCTTTACCATTCGGGTAAGGCAAATGTAGTCGTGGATGCTCTAAGCAAAAAGGATATGGGTCAGTTTTCTACATTGCAATCGACATAGGATAATTTGATCTAGGACTTTGAGAGTATGAAAATTGAAGTATTGACTCCATCGGTGCGAACGTTGGTAGTGATAGCAAGTTTGATAGTAAAGTCGGACTTTCAGAGATAGAATTGTGACAGCTCAAAAGGATGATCCTTTCTTGGAAATGATCAAGACTGAAGTAGGAACTGAAAGGAGAAAAGAATTCGAAATAGCGAGGACAGAGCTTTGATGTTCAAATGTTGAATTTGTGTGCCTAAGGATGAAGGGCTGAGAAATGAGATTTTATCGAAGCTCATTCAGCTCCTTACACAGCATATCCAGGAGGAACTAAAATGTATAAAGATTTACGTAATACATTTTCGTGGAGAAACATGAAAGAAGTTGTAGCTCGTTTCGTGTCAAAATGTTTAGTGTGTCAACAAATGAAGGTAGAGCATCAAAGGCTGTAAGGGCCATTAAATCCAATCGATATACCGGAGTGGAAATGGGAAAAAATTTCAATGGATTTTTTTGTCAGTTTTCCTAGATCGACGAGAGGTCATGATGCCATCTGGGTTGTGGTAGACCGTCTGACAAAATCTGCGCATTTTTTCCCATTCGAATGATTTTCAGTCTGGAACAATTAGCACATTTGTATGTCAAAGAAATTGTTAAACTTCATGAGATACCAACATCCATTGTATTAGATAGAGATCCGAGATTTACCTCAAATTTTTGGAAAAGCCTTCAAGGAACTTTGGCTACTAAAATTGAAATTTAGTACGGCTTGTCACCCTCGGATCGATGGACAATCGACGCACTATTCAAATCCTTGAGGATATGTTGAGAGCATACATCTTGGATTTGGGTGGTAAATGGAAGGTCACATACCGTTGGTGGAATCGCGCACAATAATAGCTTCCAAACTACTATTGGCATGGCACCATATGAAGCAATCTGTATGGTCGTCGATGTCGATTCGCCAATTTGTTGGGACGAAGTCAACGAAAGAGGAATTTTAGGACCAGAGTTGGTTGAGAGAATAGTGGAGGCAATAGACAAGATCAGGTCCAGAATTAAGATGCGCAAGACTGTCAAAAGAGTTATGTCGATCAAAGAAGAAAAGATATAGAATTTGGGGTTGGCGAAAAAGTTTTTCTAAATGTGGCTCCTATGAAAGGGATACTACGTTTCGGAAGAAAGGGAAACTAAGAGTGCTTTTCATCGGCCCATTTGAAATCCTTGAAAAGATTGGAAATGTGGCGTATCATTTGGCATTGCCACCGACCTCTCGACGGTGGGACGACATTTTCACGCTTCGATGTTAAAGAAGTATGTACATGATCCTACACATGTGGTAAAATATGAGTCTTTGGATTTAAGGAATGATATGACTTACGAGAAAGCGCCTATAGTGATCCTAGAAAGAAAGGTCCATATTTTGAGAAATCGGAGATCCCATTAGTTAAAGTTCGGTGGGGAAGAAAATATTTTGGATAAGTACCAGGACCTAGTAAACCTTGTAAGTTAAATTTCGAGGAAGAATTTTTTTTTTTTTTTAGTAGGAGGGTTGTAACAATCGAAATTTTTTTTTTTCGCATTTTAATTTCAAGTAAATAAATTTCTTACTTTTCAGCGCCGCTTTCGTACCACATGGTTCATTTGAAATATTGGTCACGTAAATTTTTTTGCATGTGTTCGCTTCAAATTTTTGTAGTCGACAACTATGGAATTGATTTGAAAACAAACCTTGTTCTTTTTACACATTTGGTAAATTTTGAATTTCAAGTCGAACGAGAAATAATTTATAGCTAGCCTAATTTTTTTTTTAAAATGTCGTTTTCCAGACCTATCTAAAAATCCCATTCATTTATCTTCGATTCCTTAGCCAAAACATGGTTTACTTTTCGACTCCAAAAGTTTACCAAAAATCCACCCAAACAACACCTTAAAAATCCACCAAAAAAACAAGCTAAACAATCCCTTAAACTCCACTATTTTTCATCACCCAAACAGCCCCTAACTACCAAAATAAAACGCGCCCCATCATAAGGAAATCACGTCTAGCGTACCACACCCATTTGCAACCATTTTCCCTTTTTCCCCCACTTAAACTCCAGCCAACTGCCCCACAATCTTCCCATTTCTCCTCACCTTTCAACCACCAAAATAACTGCTCTCCCACCCCTCCCCCAAAAATATCCTGAAGTCGGCCCCTTAAGTCCCAATTGATCTCCATAAATTAGCAACAAAGTCCAAATCTCCTCCTTGCACTCACAGTTTGGCCCCAATTTCAGCCATAAGTTCCAACTTTTATTTCCTTTAACACTCCACTTTTCTCACCCCAATTTTGTCCATATAACAGCCCAGAAACCAGCCCCTAAGTTAAGCAAAACTCCATTTTTCCCTCATCATTTTCAGCCCCATTTTCGGTTTGTACTCCACTTTCGGCAAGTGTTCTTCCTCTTTTCTATCCAGAAAAATTCGGCCTTAATAATAGATCTTGTAGCCTTGGTTTTGATCTATAAAATATATATCTTTCCTCTCATTATATGCTCCAAAGTTCCTCTCATTTTAGTCAAAAGAAAACTAGTCTAGCAGTTCATGTGTTCCTCAGTTTTCTGCCAGCAATAGTGCCCCGTTTCAAATTATTTTTCAGTGAAGATCACATACTTTCTCTCCTAGATTTCTATCTCTAAAGTTCCCTATATATACATATATTTATATAGTGTACGGGTTTTTTTTTTTTGGAAAGCTGCATAACCAATTTTTCTTCATCAAAGCTTCAACCGAAAACCGGTTTTCGGTAGTTTTACTTCATGTTTTTACCGTGATTTTTAATTGAAGTTTGGAAAAATTATGATGTTATATGAATGCCATGCAAACTTATTTACGAAGGAACTTATGAATTGAAGGTAATCACTTTAACACGTTTCTGATTGAAGGTAATCACGTATGACGTTATGTGGTGCCGGCTACTAATGTTTATGTTCTTATGTAGGTTTCAAAAAATCATAGCATGTTGAATTCATGTTTAAGTATAATTTTTCCACATGTTATAAGTATTACTACTGAGTGTTTCTTATGAAATACTCACTCCCAAAACGAATAAATTTTTAGATCGAATTGATTGGCATTGATGCGATGGCGGTGGGCTAACGAGCTTGTCATGGAAATTCTTAATTAGTTTAAGTTTTGACGTCGAGATGATCGAGTCAATGATGATGTAATTACTATATTTTAAGTATTTTATTCAGTATTTAATTATGTAACATGTACAGAAACAAGATATTGGTTTAGTTGCAGTTCAAAGTTTTAAATTAGAAATTTGCCAAGTTTCATTTTTAGAATTTTCAATTGTTGTTCCCTTTTTGAAAAATCATAAATTTTTCTACGGTTGGAGTTTTTGAGTGAAATCAGTGTCTATGGAATCACTCAAAAATTCCATCGTATGAATTTATTATCACGTTTGAGCGGGTTGCCTTAAGGCACCCTGGATAGTTTTCAAGCAACTTTGGCTATCATTTTCACATACCAAACGATGTAGTTAATGTTTGAAATTTTAATATGTTGTATTTTGTAGTCCCAAGTACCTACAGTTAAAGTTTCATAATTTTTGTAATTTTTTTGAATAGTCAAATAAATTGTGGCGACACCTATCGTGGTATAGGAAAAACTGTAAAATTTTGAAATTTTGAAGTAAAATCCTCTTCCCTTGCACACTTATTATTTTCGCAAGATCTTATTTTTATAAATCTTTCAAGGGCACGTGAAATAATGCTTTGGAGTCGTCAAATATATTTTAGAGATTATTTTAGTGATCCGCCGAGATGAGAAAACTCGGGGTGTTACAACCATATATAGAAAAATGTGTCTAGAATTCATAAACGCGATTAAAGTTTAGACTCCGTGCACTAAAAAAGTTTAGACACCAACACCATCTTTACCCATATCTTCACCAGATTACTAGGAAGAGCCAAGTAACAAAAGGAATCATGAAACACTGTAATTTGTTCATCTTTTCCCATATTTCCAAAGTTCTTGTATTCCAATTGATTGATTTTTTATATTGTATTTAAGGAAAATAGAAATACTATAAATTTTTCATCTGCTGGTCTAAATGAAGTACTGATTTTGGTGATATACATGTTCTGTTGGTGCTTTTTTTTTATGATGAATATAGATTTTAATTGTCTATTTTTGCCGATGCTAGTTTTTATGCTGGAAATAATGCTGGTTTGTATGCTACTGAAATATCTGTTCTAATTCTAGTTTCTATGCTGGAAATAATCCTGATTTGAATATGAAAATAGGAAGGTATTAGTTCCAGGCTAGATACTTCTTGGGTACAAAATGAAGTTGGGTTGTTTTGCAGTCTCTATTAAATAAAATCCATTTATTCTCTTGTAGTAAGTTTAAGCACAGGAAATAATATCCATTGTTCTCACAAATTCCAATAACTGTTAAACATTCAATCCATCTCCTAATGCTGGTTTTGTATATTGGAAATAATCTTGATTTGAAGATGAAATATAGGAAGGTATTAGTTTCAAGCTAGTTCCAGGCTAGTTGTTTTGCCATAGATACTTTACATCTCCTATTGTGCCCCCATATCTCGTCCCTTTATTCAACTTTGTTCAAATACAAAACCACAAGAGCAAGCTCTATTTTCCTTATGAAGATACTAACATATGACATGAGAATAATGAAGTTACGCTTGCCCAAATGGCCTGAGAATAAAAAGCTGTTTGATGTTTTCCTTACGAATATACTCACAGATGACATGATTGTGATAGAGAACCATGTAATGTAATTCACACATTTTGAAAACCTCGAAAACAATATGCATCCCCAGAAAAATATGGATGAACAACATGTTCTAAGTATTTTAATTTTCAAGAGAAGGTTGATTATTCATGGAATAATCACATTTTTAGTAGAATAGTAAAAGTTGATATGAATGGCCAAATACATTTTAGTAAATTCACAGAGCAAGCCATTGAGTAACTTGGTAGTTAGGCCAAGTTGAGACCTTTTGTTGGTCACTGATGTAGGTAAAAATCCATTGTCATCAACCATTCATGGGTAAATATAGTCAAAAATATATATTCAAAATCATATAAGCCTTTTAAACTGAACATTATAAAGTAAGGCTATTTTTTACTATATGCATTGGTAGAAGGGCAATGAGGGAAAAATTCACAATACCATTAAGGGATTCCGTTTTCCTTTTCCTTTCATGATTCTTTATTTATTTTTGTCACTTGTTCCTTGTTTTGGTTTGAGGAGCCTTGTGATCTACCATAACATTAGATTTCTCATACAATTTAACCTTTTTAATTCCGTGACGTTGCTCAATTGTTGATATGGTTGCATGGGCCCCACGATGCGGGATATCCTACCCACTTGGGAGGCAAGAGATCAATGCCAATGGTTGCATTTGCTTATCCTTGGGTCTATCCCAGCCTGACGATGGTAAAAGATTGTTGCCTACTGTCACAAGTTATTTTATTCATGGGTGACTATATCTAATGGATTCTGCAAAATTGGTAGCAGGACCCTTGTTTGCTTGTGGATTCTGAGGTCAAAATATATAAAGGATATTTTTTGTTATACATATAATGGCACCTCGAACAAGCTTTGGCAAAAAAAAAAAAGAGTTATTGCCACATCCAATGAGCTGCTTTTAGAATTTTACTCATCAAAAGCATCATGCAAGGGTCCATTATCCCAAACAAGTCATCAAGCTAAGATCTATGCTTCATTGTCCCAGACTACTAATTTTCAGGTCCCACTCCATTACCTCAGCCTCTTCAAGTTCCTGTTCCATTATCTCAACCTCAGACTTAGGCTCCATCTCAACATATGTCATCACATGAAACGACATTAGCACCTGAGACTACTCTCAATTCCATCGGTATTAATTTATCTAATTATGTATGATATAAAATCATTTTATTGTATACATTTAACTCATACTATCTCATTTTTTTTATAGATTCTCATCCTTTGAGTATTTTATTTTATAGATCTTCATTCTTTGAAGAGGAAAGGAAGTGGCCGGACAAGAGGCAATGGCATTGATGATATCGCCACTGCAGTAAGGAAAATATCATTAGAGATTTCTAAAAAATTAGGAAGAGCTATTGGAAATCAGCAAGCACGTTTGGCTAGTGAGTGTGGCTACATAGTTCAATCA
Organism: Forsythia suspensa; assembly: GCA_023638005.1. Taxonomy (NCBI): domain Eukaryota; kingdom Viridiplantae; phylum Streptophyta; class Magnoliopsida; order Lamiales; family Oleaceae; genus Forsythia; species Forsythia suspensa. The sequence goes on along the minus strand of CM042664.1, from coordinate 12,655,463 downwards.
TTTGCTCCAATCCAATACAAAAGGTGGATCGACATACCTAAAGAAGAAAAAATTAAATTATATGATCGAGTTTTGGTAAGTTCAAATCAAATTATTTTTTTACATAATTTTGGTATGTAGTCATTTGGCTCCTATGTTATTATAAATAATTTATTGATATATATACTCTTTTTTCTTTTTTTAAGGCCAAATTCAAGCTTGATTTGATAGTAGAATATGTCCTTAAATATGTGAACAATACTTTAGCGAGGAAATATCGTGATTACCAATGTAGACTCAAAGAAAAATATTTTAATGGAAAATCATTGGATGATGCAATAAAGACTTGCCCAATTGATGTGAAGCAAGAAGATTGGGAATGGTTATGTCAATATTGGTCTACTCCTAAATTTTAGGTAATTTTATTAAATATATTATTATTTTAAGTTATTTTATAATTATTAATTTCAAGTAATTTAGAACTATATATATATATATATATATATATATATATATATATATATATATATATATGTGTGTGTGTGTGTGTGTGTGTGTGTGTGTGTGTGTGTGTGTGTGTGTGTGTGTGTGTGTTGAATAAATATGTGTCATATTTTTCACTTTTATATCTTGGCTCACTTAATGAATATAATCGATTTTTAATTATAAAAGAGCAGTCAACATTTTCGTTTTTGGTCGGTTCGAATAACACCGATTCGACTAACTGGGTTGATAAGCGGATTATTTTTCAAATCGGTAAAAAGTCGCAATTTTATTCTATTTTTATACTTGATATATTCTGATCTCATGAATCTTATTGACAACTCTTTTTGTAGGTTAAAGAATCTTTTCTTATTCTCTTAGATTTGTTTAGGAAGGAAATATTTAGTTTCCTAAATTCTTTTCTTCTACAAATCTAAGAATATCTTTCTATATATTCTTTCGTACTAATTTTCTTACCATTCTTGTTGCAGATTTTTAGGTAAGAAATAATTCTTAATTTGATTTCTACTTTAACTATAAGTAAGAGTAGAAATCATTAAAGAATCAAGGCTTTGAAAATATTTGTGTGTTCTTGTTCCATAAGCTTCAAACTGGCCGAATCCATTTAAGGTGAACAAGACATCAAGCTTCATTGATTCAACTTCAAAGCAAAAAGTTTTCTTCAAACTCATTGAAGAATCAAGAACTAATTGGTGCTCAACGAACAATTCCATATCTTCTTTAAGCTACTTGGCGTGAAGTTAAGAACGGGGGTTCTTAATCCAAGTGGTAGTTGCGGTCAAGTACAATAGAGAAGTGACGATAAAGTCAGAACTGTTGGCTTTGATTCTACTTCATCAACAATTCAGAAGAAGAAGTATCACAGGGAGTTGATCTGTTTTCTTTTGATTGTTATTTTGTTAATTTTGGGAAATTACAAAAACTGATACTATTGTATTTTTGAACAAGATTATTAGTGGATTGTTTTTACCCATGGCATGGGGACCCATGGATATTTCTCTTCGGCGTTTACCACATTACATATTGTGTTCGTATTTAATCTTTTAATTTTCGCACTAAACAAAATTAGATAAACGAATATTGTTGTGCGAGTCGAATCTATTATCTTTATCACTTGCCGCTCATGCTGCGTTGCATCGCTCATCGCTTGTTTAATTAAAATTAAAATTCATTTTAATTTAATTAATCTAGGTTTTAAAAATTTCAGTTGGTGTCAGAGCGGGTACACTTTATAAGTGAGATCTAAAGAAACCTAGATATGGTGACTCCGAGTCTGCTTAGACCACTGTTTTAGATGGTACTAATTATGCCTATTGGAAAATTAGAATTCAAGTTTATATCCAATCTCTTGATAAAAAAGCTTGGCACTCTATTGTCCATGGCTATAAAACTCCCACCATTATTGAAAATGGTGTAGAAATAGAGAAAAAAGTAGACGAGTGGGCTACAACTGATTTTAATTATACTAATTGGAATTCCAAAGCTTTAAATGCCATATTCTCCTTCGTAGACTCTAATCAATTTCATTTGATCTCTACTTGTCAAGTTGCAAAAGATGCTTGAGACATCTTACAAATTGCTCACGAAGGAACCACTATGGTCAAGTCATCCAAGCTTCAAATTCTTACTCTAGAGTTTAAACAACTAACCATGAGAGATGATGAACAATTCAAAGACTTCTATACAAAACTCAGCAACATCACCAATAGTGCTTATACTTTGGAAAAGAAATTCGGAGAGCAAAATTGTAAAGAAAATTCTCAGATCCTTGCCTAATCGTTTTCATTCTAAAGCAATTGCTATTGAAGAAATTAAAGAGATTGAGAATATGAAGGTTGAAGAATTGGTGGGATCATTGATGACCTATGAATTACATCTACAAAGGAGAAAGAAAGAAAATGGATCTGGTATTGCCTTCAAAATTAAAAACGATGAAGAAGAGGTTGATTGTGAGGAGAGTGAAAGAAATGAAAACATGGCCATACTCACCAAACAATTCAAAAAATTTCTAAAAGGAAAAAATTTGAATACCACACTCCAACAAAAGAAGAGATTTCGAACAACACAAAACAAAACCCCACTACATCTATGAATAGATATGACAATCGAATTCAATGCAATGAATGTGAGGGTTTTGGTCACATAACCTCTTAATGTGCAAATACTTTAAAGAAATCTCATACCAAGAAGGCCATGAATATCACTTGGAGTGAAGATAGTGAAAAAGATTCAGATGAGGACTAGGACGAGGACGACAGAACTACTGTTGATTAGGCAACGTCTTTAACTGTGAACTTAACTTCTCATACTGATTCCGTCCAAAACTTGACTTCAAGTTCTGACTTCTTGACTACAACATCTGAAGAACCAGTCCGTGTCTATTATAACTGCAGCGGTATGAATAAAAAATTAAAAGATAAACAGGAAAAAACTTGTCTACTCAAGTCATGATGGAATTTTTTGAAGATGACAAGGCTGAAATTGATTCTCAAAATAAGATTCTTACCAACATCTTAAAAGAGAATGATGATCAAATTGCGAACCTTCTTGATGAATAAAAAGTTTCAAAAGAAAGGATCAAGCAATTAACAATTGGAGCCTCTCGCTTAATTGAAACCCTAAGCTATGGAAAAACTCCTAACGTCAAAGAAGGTTTGGGATATGTTGGAAAAGGTAAAAGAAAAGTTGGGAATCAGATCAACTTCATCAAAGAAACTAAGTCTACTGTATTTTTAGACAAAACTGCTCCCATCGCCGTCAGAACTAAGGCTGACCTGCCTATGCAGGTTCTAACCAATGCCAAGACTCAAAAACAGTCACGACCATCAAGTATACAACCAATACAGAGAGGTAAATCAAAGTACTTTGTAAAATGTTGCATCTGTGGTAATCTAGGACACGACTCCTTTCATTGTTTATTTAGTAAAAACTTGGCTAATAGACAAATAAGACACCATAGCAACACTAAAGTAAGACAAATTTGAGTCAAAAATGGTGATTTAAATTGTTATATGGTTGATGTTGCCTATAGAACTTTTATTCCTAACTCTTGGTATTTTGACAGTGGTTGTTCTAGACATATGATGGTAATCAACCTTATTTAACTAACTACAAAATTCATGAAGGTGGTCGGTCACTTTTGGTGATGGAGCACACGGTAAAATTGAAGGTGTAGGCACTATTCTAATTGATGGTTTCTCTCCGTTAAAAGAAGTTCTTTTTTTTGTAGGTTTAAAAGCTAACCTGATTAGTATAGGTCAACTCTGTGATGATAAACACTTGGTTATATTCTTAAAAAATTCTTGTAAAGTCTTGAATTATGATGGTAGTTGTATTCTACATGATACTAGATCTAATGATAAATGTTATCTTCTTGACACCAAAATTACTTGTCATATTTCAAAGACTGACTCAACCGAGTTGTGGCACAAACGATTGGGACATTTAAACTATAGTGATCTGTTGAGACTAATAAAATTGAATGCAGTACGAGATGTTCATAAGCTTACTGAAAAATCTAAAGGATTGGGTGGTTCGTGCCTAAAAGGTAAGCAAACCAAAAGCACTTACAAGCAAGGTAAGTTTCTTACTACATCCCATGTATTAGAATTACTTCACATAGATTTGATGAGACCTATTCAAACTGAAAGTATTGGGGGCAAGAAATATATTTTTGTTTGCGTGGATGATTTTTCTAGATATACTTGGGTAGATTTCTTGAGAGAAAAATATGATGTTTTTGAAATATTCAAATTTTTTCACCTAAAATTAACAACCGAAAAATATTTTGAGGGAATAAAAATATTAAGGATTAGAAGTGATAATGGGAGGGAGTTTTAAAATGCTACTTTATCTACTTTCTGTGATCAAAATAGTATTTTTCATGAATTTTCTACACCCAAAACTCATGAACAAAATAGTGTTGTGGAAATGAAAAATAGGTCTCTACAAGGGATGGCTAAAGTAATGTTAAATAGTAAGCGACTCCTGTTAAATTATGGGGTGAAGCTATTAATATCGCTTGTTATATTTTTGAATCGTGTGTTGTTTAGAACAAGAACCACTCAAACTCCTTATGAACTACGGAAAGGAAGAAAAGCGAATCTCAAATATTTCCATACTTTTGATAGCAAATGCTATGTGTTAATGACCGGAATACTTGGGTAAATTCGATTCAAAAAGTGATGAGAGAGTGTTTATTGGTTATTACGAGAATAGTCGAGCTTACGTAATTTATAACATGCGTACTCGGACTATCATTGAATCAATTAATGTAAAATTGATGATACTAATTATTTTTCATCTTATTCACAGGAGCCTAATATTCAGACTTTGGAAGAACAAGTTGCTGGACGTCAACCTACTCAAGACAATCGTGTACATACACCAGGCAATGATAAACAGAAGGAACACACAGCATCAAGTTCTGATGTTTTTGCCCCTGCTCTTGGAAGTTCTCACGTACCATATACAAATAACGAACAGAACATGAGAAGGCAACCTCTATCTTAGATACAGAAAGCATACCCATTGGACAATGTTCTCTCAGATCGAGAGGCAGATGATGATGACTCGGAGGAGGCTTGCTAATGAACTTGGAAATATTTGCTACACTTCACAAATTGAACCTAAAAATATAAATGAAGCTATTATTGATGAAAATTAGGTTCTAGCCATGCATGAAGAGCTAGCTCAATTTGAAAAAAATGAAGTGTAGGAACTTGTACCTCAGCCAAAGGACACAAATGTGATCAGGACAAAGTTGATATTCAAAAATAAATTAGATGAACATGGCAACATAGTCAGAAACAAGGCATGCTTGGTTACACAAGTATACACTCAACTAGAATGAGTGGATTTTGATGAACATTTGCTCCCATGGCTCGACTTGAATCCATTAGACTTTTGCTATCTGTAGCATGTCAAGTGAGGTTCAAGCTGTACCAAATAGATGTTAAAAGTGCCTTTCTGAATGGAATTCTCAATGAAGAAGTCTATGTTGAGCAGCCTAAGGGATTCATTGATCTTTATTCTCCCGAATATGTGTTCAGACTCAAAAAGGCCCTATACGGACTAAAACAAGCTCCACGTGCTTGGTATGAACGATTGACCATGTTCTTGTTGGAACAGGATACAAGAGAGGATGAGCTGACAAAACTTTGTTCATCAAACATTTCAAAACTGGATTAATAGTTGCACAAATATATGTCGATGATATTGTGTTTGGTTCTTCACTAGAAACAAAATCCAAGGAGTTTGTTACACTTATGCAAAATGAATTTGAAATGAGTATGGTTGGTGAACTAAATTTCTTATTAGGTTTGATACAGATCGATCGTGTGATTTTTATCTCATTGGCTAAGTATGCTAAAATCTAGTGAAGAAAGTTACGCCTTGAACAAACCAAGTCAGTCAGAACTCCCATGGCCACGTCCTTGAAAATCTCGAGAGATGACTGTGGCAAGGAATTTGACTCAGCTTTATGCTGAAGCATGATAGGCGGTTCTTTGTGTACGACTACAAGCCGTCCGACATATCATTCGATGTTTGAGTTTGTGCGCCTTTATCGAGGCCAAACCAAAAGAATCACATCTTACTAATGATGAAGTTTAATTATTCGCTATATTAATTGTACTTCTAATTTTGGTTTATGGTATACTAATGATACTAACTCCTATCTTGTAGGACACATCGATCTTGACCGGCACGGAAACATGGTTGATAGGAAAAGCACGAGTGGAGGATGTTTCTACATTGGTAACAATCTCATTGCATGGTTAAGTAAAAACAAAACTCTATTTCCTTATCTATTGCAGAAGCTGAGTATATTGCAGCGGGTAGTTGTTGCACTCAGCTACTTTGGATGAAACAAATGCTATGTGATTATGGTATTGATCAGGACTCTGTTACTATATTCTGTGATAACACTAGTGCTATCAATATTTCTAAAAATTATGTTCAGCACTCTAGGACCAAACATATTGATATTAGACATCATTTTATTAGAAATTTGGTCGAAGAAAAAGTAATTACTTTGGAACATATTCAGACTGAGTATTAGTTGGCTGATTTGTTCACCAAGGCCTTAGATTCTGCTACATTTGAGACTCTACGGAAGGCCGTGGATATTTGCTTGATGCATTAGTTTTTTGTAAAAAATATATATATATACTTCGTAGAAGTAGTGTTTTTCTTTTTGTTTGATTTTATTATGTGTGTTTGTTTGCATTTGCTTATTTTTTATTTTAAAAAAAAGAGAGAAGAAGGGGTATTCTTGCACATAGCATATGATATAAATGTATGATTGGTCTATGAATTTTGAGATTTACTTGGATTAACCAATCAGTATGGTATGCTCACTATACTTATGGTAAAATATGCTCAGATAAGCATACTTTGAGGACATATTGACTTGTTTGATTGTACCTAACTACTAACTAGATTGTTATCTTTAAAGTAGTTTCGTACTTTGTTGTGACATATGATCAGTATCTATGTCTCTCGGCAATATAGTATGTTGTTGTGTTAAACAGACAATTTCATGGAAGAGAGGGCTACCACCATAGATGTGTGCAGCCGTCCTTGATAATGAAAATAAATCATGTAGAAAAGGGCTACATTTATGACTATGAGAAAGTCAATTCTATGATCTTATAAATTCGATTGCTTTGACAAAACAAATATATATATATATATATATATATATATATATATATATATATATATATATATATATATACAAATAAAGTCAACACTACGAGTACTCAAAAGAAAATTGATATGGTACTCGTCTGCACGCGCATATTTTTTTTCTATTTAAAGAGATATATTCGAGATGATGACCGGTTTGAAATACATCTCAAGACTCATCTTCTTGACAATGTTCAATTTGGCTTAGTGGAGGTTATGATTGATTAGTCCAATATGTCCTATCACATACCGATATTATAAATCGACCAATTAATTGAATCCAATTATGCACATATATCTGATTGGAAGATTCTGGTTGATTTTGATATTTTTGGACTAATTGTATAATTTGTAGACTATGAAATTTGCCCATAAATAAACGATTCAATTTTATCTCATAAAACATTCTCATTATTTTTGTGTGATTATCTTGTGTGGACCTTTTCGTAGAAATTTCAATCAACAGTCTAATTTTGGTAGCACAATCGACTTTAAGCGAGAAAAATCTGGATGATTTTTAGTTTATGGAATCCAATTTTTTGTCTTGAATATTAAATTATTCTTTTTCCATAAATTGGCATTTTATGCAGTTTAATTCAAATTTGACTTATCTAATTAAGGAAGGTTTCTTTGTCAATAACTGCCATTAATCAGTTTAATTTTGGTAACTGCTTTCCACACGTCCCAAATTAAATGTTCCCTTCTTGTGCAATTCTGAAAAATCTCTCCTATTAAACTGTAACTTAGGGTTTCCTTCTTCATCTTCTCACACTTGATTTTCGATTTCCTAACTCCGAAGCCTCTTATACTTGATTTGAAGTTGTGTTCGGTTCTCTTTTGATTCAAACAATGGTAAAGACTAAAATGCCAAAATCGAAGAAACATCCGAGAAATTCATCTAAGGACACTCTTGCTCGATGTGTCGCATCGAAAGTGCGATGGGGCCACGAGATGTCGCCGGCAAGGACTCTCGGTGAAGTGCAAGAAGGCGGGAACCCTCAAGTTCGGACTCGGACACTTCTCCAAAGCGAGCTGCATATCAAAGTTGACCAATCGGCGGACATTGTTGCATATCAACCGCCGGTTAGCCATTCTAAATCATCACAGCCCATCAAACATCTAAAGACCCCATTATTTCGAGCAAGAAAGTTACCTAAGTGTCTTTGAAGAACCAAATGAAGAAGGAGATGAAGATTACGAATCATGAGTGATGGATCCGACAATGCCGAAATTGAAGAGAAAGTTTGTGAGGATGAAGGGATCGGTGATGAGGAGTGCAATACGACCTCTCCCATTCGTAGAAGGTTCAAGTAAGCCCCCTTATCAGAAATCAGATTCTAATTTTGATGTTGCTCTTGATGAATCTTCGGAATCTACTCCCACACCTCCTCCAACGAAAAGAGCCACAAGGGCTGAAAAGAGAAGATAAAATTGGTGTTATTGTTGAAGAGCCCATACCTGCTGGTCAGAACAGGCCTCCCACTGCCTCTGGAGGTGCCTACAGAGTACTACCTACTCTTAGTTTAGACCCCCGAATGTTCAAACTTGAAACATTAACTAGAGTTTTAGGACGTTGAATGAAACTACGTCAAGGAATTTATGTCAAATGTTTCCAAGAATCTAGGCAAGGTGAAATGAATTCGGTGGCGGGTTTATGTCCGAGGAAGACATCTTACCTTGGCCCTAACTCTCTCGTGGATCCGGCTTGGGGTGACCACCTGGCTGTTACAAGTGATGAAGAATTGACCAAGGACAACATTGCACAAGAAATGATCTGGCTCTACTGGCCAAAATCGGAGAGAATCGATCGCTCTCGACTCTCGTCCAAATACAAAATTCTTCATCGGATTCTTATCAACAATATCGATCCATTGACTCATAGATCCGACATTTCGGAGGGACAGGGCTGTTATGCTATACAAGTTAGAGATGATGATGCCAGTTGATTGGGTAAAAATAGTTTTTGATAGAATTGTTTATGAGGGGCCGATGAGGGCCAAGCAGTACAGGCTACCGCATCCAACTCTCATCCATCACCTTCTTGTTCATCAAGAAGTACCTGCCATGGATTCAGACAGATTCTCTGAGGTTATTCCAGTGCTATGTGTTCATGAATTTACAAATTTGGGTAGCGCACCGCATCCCACTCCCAAAGTTCCCAGGTACGTTCTATCTTCGTTGGACCATTCTAGACGTCTGGATGCACTAGAAACTCAGTTGGGGCTGGTTCGAACACAGGTAGACCAACTTTTTACCTTAACCAAATGTTTTTCTGATGAATTTATTTTCATGCATAGGGTGATGGGTAAACTGGAATATCTGGGCGATGAGCATATAAAGTCGTGACACCGAATAGTTACTCGAAATTCTCTACACATCCTAGAGGTCCGATGGAGATTCGACTTCGATCCAGCTTGTTGAGACAACACGCCGCCCTAGCTATCGCACCACCTCGTTGATGCTCCTCCAGCTGATGCTCCTTCAGATACCCATGCTCGCAAGAGAGTTGCAAACACATCTGTATCCGATACAAAGAAGCTCAGATCCTCTCGGCACTCACTATTTTCGGTTCTAACTTTTAACTTTCTAACTATTTGGTTATGGATGACTGTATTAACTCTTAAACTCTGCTTTCCTTCCCTTCACATACTGCTTTACTTTTGTTTTTCTCTTTCTTTGGCGTTCCTCTTACAAAAAGAGGAGTAGTAGGGTAATTTTTAAAATTTTGTGGCTGTTAGTTTTCTCTTGTTATTTATACTTTGCTGATGATACTTTGCTTGTTAAACTTTAATAGTAGTATTTTTAGGTTTATGGTGGTTTGATCATTACACTTTGATGATATCTTGCTAAGGGGGAGTAATATTAAAGTTATGGCTAATGTGTGTGGTATTTGCATATTTTGTTAACTTCTTTGCAGGAGTTCTTGGTTTACACACTAAGAGGGAGCCATAACCCTTATATGTTGATGCTCATGGTTTCTTTACTTATTCACACACATCACACTTACATTAAAAATTCGATAGTTATGTGTTTGTAATTAAGCAACGCCAAAGAGGGAGATTGTTGGAAAAATGTGTCATATTTTTCACTTTTTATATATTGGCTCACTTAATGAATATAACTAATTTTTAATGATAAAAGAGCAGGTCAGCGTTTTCATTTTTGACTGACGCCAGTTATGATTGACTAGGTTGATAAGTAGATTATTTTTCCAGATGAGTAAAGCTGCGATTTTATTCTGTTTTTATACTTGATACATTCTGATCTCATGAATATTATTGACAATTCTTTTTGTAGGTTAAAGAATCTTTTCTTATTCTCTTAGATTTGTTTAGGAAGGAAATATTTAGTTTCCTAAATTCTTTCCTTCTACAAATCTAAGAATATCTTTCTATATATTCTTTCCTACTAATTTTCTTACCATTCTTATTGCAGATTTTTAAGTAAGAAATAATTTCTGATTTGATTTCTACTTTAACTATAAGTAAGAGTAGAAATCAATAAGGAATCAAGGCTTTGAAAATATTTGTGTGTTCTTGTTCCATAAGCTTCAAACCGGCCGAATCCATTCAAGGTGAACAAGACATCAAGCTTCATTGATTCAATTTCAAAGCAAAAGGTCCTTGAAACTCATTGAAGAATCAAGAACTAATTGATACTCAACGAACAATTTCATATCTTGTTTAAGCTACTTGGCGTGAAATTAAGAACGGGGGTTTTTAATTCAAGTGGTGGTTGCGGTTAAGTACAATAGAGAATTGTTGATAAAGTCAGGACCGGTGGGTTTGATTCCACTTCATCAACAAGTCGAGAAGAAGAAGTATCATAGGGAGTTGATCTCTTTTTTTTTTATTATTGTTTTTTTAATTTTGTGAAATTACAAAACCAATACTATTGCATTTTTGAACAAGATTATTAGTGGATTGTTATTACCCATGGCATAGAGGCCCATGGATGTTTCCCTTCGGGGTTTACCACATTACATCTTGTGTTCATATTTAATCCTTTAATTTTCTCACTTAACAAGATTAGGTAAAAGAACACCGTTGTATGAGTCGAATTGTTATCTTTATCACTTGCCGATTCGATTGCGCTCGTCCATCGCTTGTTTAATTAAAATTAAAATTGTTTTAATTTAATTAATCTAGGTTTTAGAACTTTCAATATATATATATTAAATTCCAAAATAATGAATATAGTTAAAACCAATAATAATAAAATGGGATAATTCCATCAAAGGTCCCCAACGTTTCAAAATGGTTGGGATATGCCCATAACCTAAAAATTAGCACCACACATTCCCAACGTATGAAAAACTTGGCGTGGTAGGTCCTTTATGACCAAATTTTCCTTCCTTTAAATAAACAAAAAATAAAAAACAAGAAAAAGAAAAACATAATTGAAAACTAGAGGAATGATCTCGCCCACTATGGAGAGTAGTGTCCAGTGGGGGTTGGACAAAGAAAAAGTGGCAAACAGTTTTGTCAAACAAATATCAACCCTCCCCCCTTGGACACGTGTCATGTCATGTGTGTGTGTGTGTGGGGGGGGTTATAACTACTCCCCATAGTGGGAGTAGATCATTCCTCTTGAAAACTAACCATATGTATTCCAAAAATAAAAAGTAAAAAATGTACCCTAAAAAAATAAAAAGTAACAAATAGGTCATCTTCTCCGAAAAGTCGTAAATAGGAATAAAGAAAGGCGAATAGAAGTTCAAATTTCCACATTACGTGAATACCAAACTACAAAATTCCACATCTCCTCGCAATAGACACGAACAATGCCGTAGCATCGGTCCAAATCTCCTCGCAGCAGACATGAACTTCGCTCAAAGAATTCCTCGCTTTAAAATCACCTTCATCTTGCAAATCTTCAAACACCAACATAGTTCACGTCAACGAACAGATCAGCAAGGCACTTGTAGACCAATTTCAGATCGTTAGACAGCGACACTTCTAGAAGTCGCTGCGAGACCTCCGCCTCATAGTCCATCAGAACCACCTGCTTCCCGACAAGAAAACCTCCACCTCCTCCTTCGTGCCTTAACACATGTGTAATGGTGTAGCACGTCACTGGCGTAAGATTTGACGGCGATTTCAATGGACTGATTCCGGTTGCAATGTGGAAATTTGAAGTTTGGTATTCAAGCAATGTAGAAAATTGAACTTATGTTCGCCTTCCTTTATTCATATTTACGACTTTTCAGAGAAGATGACATATTTGTTACTTTTTAGTTTTTTGGAGTACATTTTTTGCTTTTTATTTTTTTGGGGTACATTTTTTGCTTTTTATTTTTGGGGTACATATGGTTAGTTTTCAATTATATATTTTTTTTTCTAGTTTTTTTGTTTATTTAAAAGGAATGGCAATTTGGTCATAAAGGACCTACCACGCCAAGTTTTTCATACGTCGGGGATGTGTGGTGTGATTTTTTTAGGTTAGGGGTATATCTCCAATGATTTTAAAACAATGGGGACCTTTGATGCAATTATCCCTAATAAAATTATGATAAGAGATTTAATTATAATGATATAAGTATTAATTGCAGGCACTATCTACGCGCAATTTGGCAAGCTACAAATGCATTAAATATAATCATCATGGTGGATCGAAATTTTTTGTTGTATGTCTTGAATAAAATGTAATATTTTCCTGTTTAATTTATAAAAGTAAATATATTTATATAACATATTGTATATTATTTCAAACAGAGAGCAATTACTAAAGACCACGCACAAGGAGATATAGACCTTTATTACGAGACTTATTACAGCGTGAACAAATGGTGGGTAAATGATGAGGCACAAACAAGATATGTAAGCATATTAACCATTTATTCTTCTTCATTGACATTTAATATATTTTTTGGTCTTAATATAGTTTTCTCCTTTTCTTTTGACCTATATATAGGAGAGAGTGCTTAAGATTAAAGAGCAACCTCTTCGTGAGGGATCTCAAGCCCTCATTGAATTTGAGATCATGCAGGAGGTTTTAGGAAAATGTAGAGGTTACATTAGAGGACTTGGACATGGTCCAAAACTTGCCGCAAGCCACTCTATTGATTTGACATCTCCTGATACTAAGTCAATAGCTCTTCGCGAGCAAATAGAGAAGCAAGAGCAAGAATTAGTAGATATGCGTACTATACTATCTCAATTTGAGTCACTAATACAAAAGATCGTATCGGCTCAAGTGGGCATGTCTTCACAAGCACCTAGAGAAGCAACAATCTTCAACATGCCACCGCCTATTGACCATATATAGGTAACACAAATTTGCTTACTTATTTGCTTAAATTATTGAGACAATTATTTCCCGTTTTATGGATTGATAGATTCTAGTTAGACATTTACCATTTATTTGTTATCTTTTTATCATTAATATTTCATGTGTTCAACATCATAGTTCTTGGGGAAAGATAGAAACACAAAACATCAATGGCTTTTCTAGATAAAACTGGTCTGCAACTCTCTTCTAGGAAATTTTAATAGCATGGTTGTTATCTCCTAACATGAATAGGATTAAGTACGTGTAAGAATAAAACAAATGCTCCTCAAAGCCTGGCAGAATAAAAGCACATCTGATTCATGAAGACTCTAGAAATAGTTATAAGAGCATGCATATTGGCCCTTTGAGTGTGGGAGAACTACTTAAAAATGTTGTATAATCCACTGATTTATGCTTTATGTACAGAATTCTCTGAATCTCATAGCTGATTACATTGACTTAGGATGATGCCAAGGTTGTGGTGATTTGGGTAGACTCTAAATCTCATAAATAGTATTAGAAAGGCTTGCTGCCCACTATCCACACAATAATCAAACTAGAATTAAAAGCACTGATTAAATGGACTCCTAGAGTTTAGAGATACAGCTCAATTCTAGCTGATTATCTAATTGTTGTAATAAAGTGTAGTGCATAAACTCCATTGAATAAAAATATGCTACTTAAGCACTTTGTTAAAATAAAACCATAACAATATAAAACTAATGAGGCAATTGATGAATATGGGGCAGTTTTAGTTGTGATTGCGAAGCCCTCTATTGGACAGTTCTCTGTGATCGATTCCCAGTGCATATTCTTTTTGAGCTCTTTCTGCTCTTACAGAATGATGTTCAGTGCATATTCTATCCATGATCTTTGATATTGCAAACGTAATTTCTGCTATTTATTTGCTTTGATACAACAAATAGCAAATGGAACAAAAATTATTGTATACCATAAATGCTGATGCTGGTTTTGATTTTAGTTGATAGATGTTGATATTTCCTTTCATCCAAAAGAGTAATTTCTAGATTAAAAAATGTAATTCAAATATTTGGTAATAAGAGGACATGGAACAGATTATTAAGCACGGAAGAATTAGCAGAATTTGAAGAATATAAAATAGATTCACCAGTGTGTAGAATATGCCTTTGGTATCTTTCTGTCTCAATAGACTTGTAAGTGGTTTTGTTTCAGACACTTTTTTAGCCCATAATTCTTATGATTTGGTTCATTTCAGCTCTCCTGCAGCTATTTCCCCATCAATAACATCCTTGAATCAATTTGAATCTAACTTAGGATCTGAGCAGAGCATACAGCAGAAAAGCTTGCCCCTGTTATCCTTGTACTTCTTGTACAGTTCAATCAAATATGTTTCTCCAACCAGAGCCTCTTAATTTGCTTCAAATGCATTAATATCAGCCTCGGTATCTTCTTCTATATTTCTTGAAAAATTGTTTGCAAATTCTGAATGCATGTAGATGCCATATGTGAAAATTGGTTATTGGTGCCAAATAAAATGTAAGTAAAGCACTAGGTGTTTTAGAGGTAGCACTTCTGATGTGTAAACATGGATAATAAGTGATTAGTCTATTTATGCTACTAAATGGAAAACAAAGGTCAATGTTCAATTAATAATAGTTTCCCTCATGTGCGAACAATCCCTAAGAAGTCATGCAAATTATTACGTAATTTGGTTCCATTGCTAGTGCTATGTTCAAATCACTTATAGCAAAGCATTCTATTAATCCTGAAACTAATTGTAAAGTTTATTTGGTTCTTGCGCTTTCTAAATATGCCCATTATCTTGTGTAAATGTAGGTACGAGGTTCTTAGAAACACAAAATTCATTTTCGTTAGTTGCCTCTTGTCCAAAGAAACAACTTAACTATCATTGGAATCTTTGTTCCATATCCCTTTTTCCTAACCTAACTTAACTAATTTACAAGTATGTTCTAAGATCTTTGCTGGACAAAAAGTTGGGCTGTTAAAAGAAAGCTCTACTACTGGAGTGTGATTCAGTTAAGAATATTAAGATTGGTTTGCAGTAAAACAAGGAAGTGTTGAGCAATAAATGAGCATGTTCATGAGTTTGTTGAAGTGGTAGTAATTGACATTAAATTGCATGGAATTGATTGAAATTGTTTTGGCACATCTAGTGCATGCTGCTACATATACCAGTTTTTCTTCACATTTATCTAGGTTCAGTTAAGTTAACCAAAAGTGTATATGATCGTGTTCTCTATTGCAAAGAAATGAAACTATTTTAATAGTGTCCTTATAGATTCAACTAACTAATGATAATAAATGACTAATTGTGTAGTATATATGCTGTGTATATTTTGTTTTATGAACTTTATAGTTGACTGTGTTGCTCAACATTGTTGTAGGAGCTGATTGAACTAATTGTTTTATGAACAGTTCATGAACTGTGTTGCCCAACATTATTGTAGGAGCTGATTGCTGTGTTGCCCGGCATTTTATTGAACTAATTGTTTTATGAACAATATACTTCTATTGCTTTACCCATATCCCTATAGGAATCTTTTACACACATCTTCTTGGACCCTTGTGCTAATTCAACATAATGGCTTCGTGGTCGATAAAGCAACGCATATTTGTAGTTTGTTTCCACGATACCACTCTTATTGAAAAGGTCATGAGGTAACTCGATGTGTGGAGCCTAGTGGTATGCATTAGGTAACTTGGATCTTGTTACATAAAACAACTAAAGGAATGGATTTCTTGGTAGGAAATGTTCGTGACGCTCAAATTGAACGGGAATGTTGCTTGAAGGATGTGGGCATTGGGCCAAAAATTATCTTGTTGCTAAATGAAGGCTTTGGATAGCTTTTCGTACTGACCTTCAAAATAGGATTCATCAGTAGGCTTATGTAATTGAGGTGCATGTTAACTTGCATTGAATATCATTTTGGTTTCATGGGATAGTGAAATAGTTAATCAATTACATTGCGAGTTCATGTAAAGTAATTACTTTCTTGTAGCTTTTATTCCTTTAAAATTCTTAACTCGCTACTTGGTAAAAACTTGTAGGGTAGTATTAAGGATAGTAATTAGTTGGTCTTTTCTTTGCTTATTTTTTAATTCTTTTTCACGGGAAAGAAAAATTTGCCACTTCAGATTTAGCAAGCAAGCTAGTAAAATTTTTAAAATCAATATACTTACAACTCACCAAGACCTTAAAAGACTAGTTTGGACTAAATTAAGTTCAATTTATGAAGTTCATTGTGAATTTTGTGAATTTTTCACATATGTTTTGATATATCATGATTTTTGACTTTTTTCTTTCTACTTTATACCACATAAGATAAATGGTTTGCATGGAATACTCTTTCAAGTGTGGGTATACTTGGGTTGTCCAATTAAGATTTATCGGCCACCATTAAAACTAATTTAAACTTTATATTATTTTTCAAACTTATCAGTTTTTCGGTGCCACTTATTTATGGTACCATTTTGAGATACTACCATGCCAGACTTGTGTCGATTAATGCATTGAGTATTGGGCTTGCTTATCAAACTATGAACTATTTGTAAAAAATTGACAGCTCTTCCACCATCTTTGCAGATCGAATTTAAATTTTTGAAATTTTTACCATGTTATACACAATAAAATAGTATAACAAATAAATTAATATTAAAAAAACCACAATTGCATGTTTGTGCATGCTTATTAATAATTTAATATGTATTTGTTAATTAATTGAATAATTTATTTATGAACAATAGTAGAATAGACTTGGGACAAATGGTGTTAATTACAAAGACTAATAGGCGACGAATATGGATGTCACGATTAGTTTTCCACCATCCCTACAAGCTAGAGCAATGACAAATATGGGTGTCGCAAATTTTTTCCTCCATTCTAGAACTTTTAGCAACAAACATTCATTGTCGCCAAAGGTAGATCAATTGCATCACAAGAAACTTTGTTGCAAGAAATTAAAGTTTGTCGCCATAAGTTTCCTACCAAAAATATTTTGGCGCCAAGCTTCTCATCATGTTTTTGGCAACAATTTTATTACTTGTCGCACATTTTGACATTTCACGAAAACTTTTTATGTCGCCTTATATTATTTTGGTACTTATTTTTCTACCACAATTTTTATGACAAACTATAAAAATGTCTCGCTAAATCACTTATTGTAACAAATTTATGTATGTCGTAAAATATATTGTCATGAAATAGAGATTTTGTTGTAGTGAATTCAAGAGAATCACTTGTCATTTTCCTCCATAAAAAAATCCCAAGTTTTCCTCCCTCAGCTGCCAAAAACTACCCCAAAAAAGAACTCCCCAATACAGGTTGAAAAGTCACCCTACAACAATGAAGAAACTGCCCCCTCATCTACTCCATGATCATCCATTTAGCCCCACTTCCTTACCCATTTCTCCTCCACATTCAGCCCTCAAGTTAACTGTTTTCTCCCCCATTTGCCCCATAATTCATCCACCTTAAACCCCCCCCCAACTCTCCTTCATTTCAACCACAAAAACATTCCAGTATTTCTCCCTTTTTGCGGAAGAAAAAGCGTCCATGATGTCCCATTTTTCAGCCTGCACTAAGTCCATTTTCCCTTCAGTTTTTGGCCCCCTTAAGTCCATTCTTCATCCTTTTATTTTCCCATCAATACTCCTTCACTTTCACTTCCAAAAGTCAGTATCAAAATTTAGAGAAAGTCCCCACATTCCTCCTTCAATTTTTGGCTACTGGAAAAACTTCTCTAATTTTCTCAATTTCAGTCATCAATTTTGACCAGCCAAACACCATTTTTCCATCATTTCAAGCCACCCAAAAGTTCCCTTAATTTTCCTAATTTCAACCTCCAAAGATACCCCCAGCAGCAGGCTTAGAATTTCAGTGTTCATCAAGCGAAAATCAGTCCCATTTCTCCTCAAGTTTCGGCCTCAACAGTATGTATGTTCCACTTTATTTTGCTTCATACGCCCTTCTTTTCATTCCCCAAAGTTACAACAACAAACTCCAATTGTTTTCATCTGTTCCACTTTCTTTTCTATTAGGAAATCTGGCTTCAACATTGAGTAAAGAAATAGCCATTTAATCTATCAATTCAAGTCTTTTACATCTGTTCTCCTCTTTTTTTCTCCTTGTTGCAAGGTAGTTTCTTGTACTACCGATTTTAATTCTATGGTTTTAAATGGAGAAGATATTATGTGAATTGAATGCCATGCTAAATGTCAAAGTCGGAACTTTATGATTGTGATTGAAGGTAATCACTTTTGTATGTTAGTGATTGAAGGTAATCACTTTTATGTTTCACGTGGTGTGTTCAACATGACAACAGATGAAGATCTTCTTACAAATGTATGAATGTTTCTGGAATTATGTGATTCAGCCTCGTATCAAGGACTCAGACAATGCAGTGAAGATAAGTCTCTTTATACATATTCCGAAAGGAGCAGCTCATGATTGGCTATTTTTTTTTTTAGTCAGAAGCATCACTACTTGGGATGATTTGGCTCAAAGCTACAAAATTATTGTAAGACATCATCACTTATGCTCAATGTGATGGACAAACCTTGTACAAAGCTTGGGAGAGGTTCAAGGGACTCTTGCGAAGATGCCAACACATGGGTTGAATAAATTATATCAGATAAAATAATTTTATGGTGGGCTAACTCCAGCAAGCAGAATCATTCTTGATGCAGCTGCAAACGGACTAGTAACAAACAAATCTTCGAGTGAAACCTATGAATTGCTTGAAAGGTTTCCATCTACCAGTGCTTTATTTCTATTAGCTAGTCGGGTAGTCCACAAGAAAATAGTAGGAGTTCATGAACTTGATATGGTTACAACTCTATCGGCTCAGATGGCTGCAATGACCAAGAAATTTGAAGAGTTCACGTCCAGGTTAGATAGTAAAAGCTGTACAGGCTTACTGTGTGGTTTTTAAAAATTGTGGACCTAATCACCATACTTCTGAATCCCCGATTGTACAAGCAGGAGATCCTTCAATAGAACATGTGAGTTATGTGCATAATTAGTCAAGATGATATAATAATCCTTAATTCTCTACTTTCAATCCTGGCTGGAGGAACCATCCCAACTTCTCTTGGGGTGGAAACCAAAACACTACCACAAAACCACCACCGCCATAACAACAACATCAACAGCATGAGACAAAATCATCACTTGAAGGAATAGTGGAACAGCTAGCAAAGAGCAATGCACAAGATGTTCATAAATCGATTGCTTTCATGGATAAGACCCGAGATATTCATGACAAAAATGATACTTTTATGTAGAGGTACTAAAGCAGATCATTAGATCACTCGAGCCACATTTAGTACTGAGGTTGTAAAAAAATCAGCCCGATCAATTAGGGTCATTTTTTTCCCTAAATTGGGTTAGGTAGCTGGTTTCCTTTAAAAAAATTAAAAATTATTTAAATCGGGTCAAAACCTTTCAAATCTCTAATTTTAAATGTAATTGACATTAAGCCCCATTTTAATTAGGTTCAAACTTTAAAAATTCCCAAAAAATCAATGAAGGCCAAAAAGTGTATTTGGACCCAAAAAATTACCTAAGCATAAATTTGGCCCCAAAAAATTACCCTAGTGTGAATTGGACTGAAGCCCAAATTGACCCAGGATTGGTTGGTTTGGGTTGGGTCAGGTTTCAACTCATAGTCGGGTTGGTTTGGTTTGATTTTTTGTCAAATTGAATCTGTTGGGTTGGGTTCGGGTTGGGCCCTAAACTGACACAACTCAACCCATGCCCACCCTTAGTTAGTACACTTTAAAAGCAAGTTGGACATTTAGCTAGGATGATGCTATAAAGACCATATAGAACTTTACAAATCGATACTGAAACTAACCTAAAAGAGCAAGTAAAGGTCATAGATACTAAAAGTGGATTGACTCTGCTAGAGATACAAGTTAAAAGACAAGATGAAAATGAGATATAGTTGACAAGCTTAGCTGAACATGAAGAAGAACAGTCTACACTTGGAGTTCACGAAGAAACTGGTAAGAGTGTAGCTGTTCCAAAAGCAAAGGTACCAACTCATGTTAAGCCTTATGTGCCTCCTATTATATTCCCACAGAGGCTACACAAGCACAATTTGGATAAATAATTTGTGAAGTTTTTGGACGTATTCAAAAAGTTACACATCAATAACCTTGCCAGATGCCCTGGCTTAGATGCCCAACTATGCCAAATTCATTAATGATATTCTTTCTAACAAAAGGTTATTTTACAAAATAAGATGCCACCTAAAGGATCTAGGGATTTTCACTATACCTTGCACAATTTGTGATTTTAATTTTAATAGTGTATTGTGTGATCTCGGTGCAAGTATTAATTTAATGTCGTTGTGTATTTTAGGAAGCTTGGATTGGGAGAACAAAGGTTGCTCTCGTGTCTTTGCAACTAGATGATAGGCCCATTAAGTATCCAAAATGAATTATTGAAGTTGTATTGGTAAATGTGGACAAATTCATTTTTCCAACCGACTTCATTGTGATAGATATGGAAGATGATCCCAACATACCATTGATATTGGTACGACCATTCCTAGCTATAGGAAGAGCTCTTATCGATGTTTATCATGGAGAATTAATTCCACATGTTGAAGATAAAATGCCAAATTTGATTTATTCAGGTCACTTATGTGTCCAACAGAATCGAACACTTGCTTCCAGAAGAAATGGTAGTCCAAACTAGGGTTGGGTGTCAGTTGGATCGATCTGCATATTTCAATACCCGGAACCACCATTACACTTCAGGTATTTCTTAAATAGAACAATTCAGGTCTATGTAATTGTTGGAACCAAACCCGAACCCGAATCTTTGATTTCGATTCTAGTTCCGGTTCAGTTGTACCCATAATATTTTTTTAAAATTATGGGTTGACAACATGTTAACATTAAAATACATCAAATATTAAAACAACTTATGAAATATATAAACATTAACCAGAAGAATAGACACCAAAATTGTAAATCCATATATTAGAGCTAGAAAAAGGAAAATTACCTCTCAAAGTTAAGGATTCGTTTCAATTATAGGAGAGTTTCACCTTTGTCATCTCGGTATATGTTGAGCGAGAGAGAGATGAAGGAGATAGAGATGAGTATGAAAGTGCGAGATAGGCGACATATTGTGTATCTGAGCAAATAACGATTGAGAATTTGGAACTGTGTCAATTGAGTTTGGATTTAGGGGTTGTCGGCTTTGGGTTTTTGGTTTGAGTTTTGGATAGTTGGAATCTCGTCTTAGGTACCATGGTGTTGGGTTGGGTCAGAGTGAATAAATTGTAAAAAATAATAAATTTATAAAAAA
The DNA here is from genome assembly GCA_023638005.1 of Forsythia suspensa. Taxonomy (NCBI): domain Eukaryota; kingdom Viridiplantae; phylum Streptophyta; class Magnoliopsida; order Lamiales; family Oleaceae; genus Forsythia; species Forsythia suspensa. The sequence continues at coordinate 12,633,697 of CM042664.1, read as the reverse complement.
TGACAAATTCCCTTCCAGTCGAATACCTACGTTTGAGTTCAAGAACCAAGAATCGACCTAGACCACTGTCGATTCGAATTCTCGATTCTAGTTTCTAATTTTATTTTTTTTGAAACAAGACAAGAGCATCCAATTTTGGTTTGGTTCCGATTGAGAAAATTTAGTTTCGGTTAAAATGCCCATCCCTAGTCCAAAATTTGCATCCCAACATCCATGTGAGCATCTTGAGACCTGTTTGGTTTACTTTGCATCTACAAAATCTAAATATTTTGATATAAAAAATTGTACACATCAGCTAGAGGTTGCTCACCCATGTATCCGAAGAGGAAGACATATTTTGAGAAAATTGGTAAACTTCCATCGAAGCTATTACCATCGATTCAGCATCCTCCAAAACTCAAGCTCTCAAGAAATTACCATCTCACTTATGATATGCTTATTTAGGTGAGGCCTCTACACTTTTCATGATTATTTCTAGTGATTTATCTGAGCTGGATGAAGTAAAGTAGTTGATGGTACTTTGGGAGTGCAAATCTATGTTGGGATGGTCTATTGCTGACATTAAATGCATTTGTCCATCAATGTGCATGCATAAAATACTTAGGAGGATGGCTTCAAGTCGTTTATTGAGAACCAATGCAGGTTGACTCCATACTTGAAAGATGTGGGAAAGCAAACATTTTGAAGCTTTTAGATGCGGCATCATCTATCCTATCTCGGATAGCCAATGGGTTGGTCTAGTGCATGTAATGCCAAAGTAGAGATGAATCACATTAGAGAAAAAAATGATAACAATGAGCTAATTCCATAAATAAAGGTCAGGGGATGGAGAGTGTTTATTGACTATCGCAAGCTCAACATTGCAACAAGGAAATATCGCTTTCCTCTCCTATTCATTGATCAAACGCTTGAGAGACTGGCTAGACACGCTTAGTATTTTTTCTCGATGGGTATTAATGTTACAATCAAATACCCATTGGACCAAATGATCAAGAAATGACGACCTTCACTCAGCCCTTATAGTACTTTTGCATTTAAAAGATGCACATATCAATTATGCCATTATAGAAAGAGTTGTTGGATATCGTCTTTGGCTTTGATAAATTCATGTTGGAGCAAATGTGATAGTCTACACTCACCACACCACACTTAAATATTTGATTGCACTATTGCTGCAAGAGTTCGACTAAGAGATTTGGGAAAAAATAGAACAAAAATGAGGTACTAGATCACTTGTCCAAACTTGAGTAGAATGGAGAAGCAAATGATGCATAGATTCGAGAAGTTTTTATAGATGAACAATTGATGCAACCGGTTACCGTCCCTTAGTATTCCGACTTTGTTAATTATTTGGTCAGTCAAGAAATCCAACTGAATTTCACTTATCAACAATGAAAAAAGTTTTTATATGACGTGAGATTCTATTTGTAAGATGAACCATTCTTGTATCAAAAATGACTTGATCAAATTATTTGAGGATGTGTACCAGAAGAAGAGATGAAATTGATAATTTAGCGGGTCCATTCTGGGTCCTATGGAGGCTATTTTGAAGTACAGAAAAGACGACAACAAAGGATTTGCAAAGTGGATTCTATTGGCCTACATTGTTTCGTGATGCTTTCACCTTCGTGCAGAGTTGCGACCAATGTCAGTGAAGTGGTTCAATTTCATCCCGACAAGAAATGCCTTTGAATAACATCCTTGATGTGGAATTATTTGACGTATGGAGAATTGATTTCATGGACCATTCCCACCCTCGTACTCCAATCGGTATATCTTATTGATTGTGGATTATGTGTCTAAATGGGTGGAAACTAAGGCATTGCAGACTAATGACACTAAAGTGGTAGTTCAGTTCGTGAAAAAGGAATTTATTCAGTCGATATGGTATGCTTAGAGCAATTATAAGTGATGGTGGAACTCACTTTTGCAATAGGCTATTCAAGGTACTTTTGGCTAAATTCGGTGTCCATCACAAGATTGCAACAACTTATCATCCTCAGACAGGTGGACAATTGAAACTTTTAACAGGCAGTTGAAGAGGATATTGGAAGCTACAGTAAACTCATCACAAAAAGATTGGGCTAAAAAGTTAGATGATGCATTGTAGGTATACCGAACAGCTTTCAAAACACTCATCGGAATGTCTCTATATCGATTGGTGATTGGAAAAGCTTGCCATCTACTGGTAGAAGTGGAGCACAAAGCATATTGGGCAGTTAAGGCAATGAATTTTGACGTGGTGGCAGCTGGTAAAAGAGTCTGCTATAACTCAATGAGATGGATGAATTTTGTTCGGAAGCATATGAGAATGCAAATTTGTACAAAAAGCGGATAAAGAGGTGGCACAACAAGCAAATTCAGAAAGGAGAGTTCAAGGTTGGAGAGCAAGTTTTGTTGTATAATTCCGGACTTAAACTCTTTCGTGGAAAGCTATGTTTGAGATGGTTGGCTCCGTTCACCATTTCACAGGTTTTTCCATATGGTATAGTCGAATTTTATCATCTGAATAAAGGAAATTTCAAAGTCAATGGCCAGAGGATAAAGTACAACTTGGAGAAAGAGTTTTCAAAAGTAACGACGTCCGTCATCCTAGCCGACTCAAAGTGATGATTTCAAAACATCGAGCTCTAGACTATAAATCGAGCGCCTAATAGAAGACACCTTTTTCTATTCCTTACGTAATTATTGCATTGCATGTACTATTTTAGATTGACATTAATAACTTGGGCACGTTTTCCAATTTTAAAAATAAAATAAAATAAAAAATAAGTCGTAGATTTTATTTTTTATGTTTATTATCGTCGTCCCAAAAAAATTGGGCTATGCTATCGCAATGCACTTTTATGCCTACGATCGCAAAGGCCCCATCACCTTGCGATCATAAGGCTCTGCGGGTTAAGGGTTACCACCACACACACACACACACACACACACACTTTTTGCTTCAAAATTAGAAAGCTCCCCTCCCCCCCTCCCTCTCTCTCTCTCTCTCTCTCTCTCTCTCTCTCTCTCTCTCTCACGAGAACACATGAACACAAACACACACCACAAAGACCAAGAAAAAAAATCAACCAAGCACAAGAAAAATCTTCACGGCCTCGGAAAAGAATCCACGTTTAATTAACTTATTCACATTTTCTCCTATGTAAGCTGTTGGTTGTTCCCTTCAATTCACCTTCTCATCCTTCATAATTGAACAACTATTTTCGAAATTGATTGAGGAGAATGGGACTAGACACACATTGTGCTTAATAGTTGTGGTTATGTATATGGGTGTAAGATAAGTGCCCATTTTTCTTCAAATAGTTAGTTGAAATTGTATGCATGCTAGGTGTTCAATGAATTGCACCAACCAAAGTCTTGGTACAATTAGGTCATTCGGGGATTATAGATTGCATCCATATACATCCTTTATCATATGTAATCATTCACCTATGGTCGTACAATACATTGCATTGAGAAATGGAGAATTTGGCACCAAGCACCCTATGGCGTGCTGTGGGCATGCCGCGTTCCCAGCTTCGGCCTCATTTTTGTCCCCCCATCCGTTAGGTCAAAATGATATCTGAATGGGATGAATTTTGAATATGTGGTAGACCTAAGTATTAATTTTCATGTATTGGTGTGCCGGTTACATTTCGAGCATATTTACAACACTTTTCTTGACCCTCAACTAGCTAAGAGATCACATTTGAACATGTGCTATCGATACTCCAACTTGATTATTGGGGGTGTTTTTCCAATCTTATTACTATTTGTATCATCTTCCCTCACTTAATATCTTTTCTCTTTGTGATGTAGGTGATGGCACTACGACAAAGGGTCCCAACTGTGGAAGAATGAGATAAGAAGAAAGTCACGGGCCGCAAATCTATGAGAGACTTCACCTGCTACTACTTTGAGGATCAAAAGCAATGATTCCAAACTGTCATAAGTGAGTGGAGCCTTTGGGCTGAACGAAGAGTTAAGATAGATGACTTCCAACACTTTGAAATCTACAATGTAATTAATTCTTGTGGGTGGACACGAGTGGTAGACACACTACATACGATCTATCCTTCGTTAGTCTATGAGTTCTACGCAAATTTCAATCAATAAATCGACAACCCCGAGAAAGAGCATTATAATCAGACTTGGGTGTGAGGCAAGTGGATCATGTTTTCTCTGTTGGTTATTGATCGGTACTACTGGCTCACACATCACAACATTGACCCAATCCTCACTGAGCATGAAATGGGACAGGTAGCCCGGTTCCCATATGGTAGGGATGACGCTTGGCCACTTCATACTCAAGATTTTGAGCATAGCTAGTTGATAGATTCTTTGCATGTATTGAATTTATTCATGAGCCACAACATTGATCCTAGTAAACACCGAATCACTTTTAATGATGCGAAGGCTCGATTTCCTTGCCATGTTGCTAAGGGGTATAAAATTGATTTAGGCAACCATTGATTAGTACTTTGGGCTTCCAATCGACACTCGCCACATTGCCATATTCTCAAGACTGATTAGTGGCATTTGTAAGGCAGAGAGGCTACATATTGATTCAGATGACCTTTCGTTGAAACCAATGGCCTTGATTAATCAGGAAGCATTGGAGAATGCTAGGAGAGAACTTGCACAAGGTCGGGACCAGCTCTACTTGGGAGATCAACTTCTGGCATCATCCGCACCTTAGCCGACTGCAGCACCTGAAGATATAGTCACCATCCTTCGCCAGTTGTAGACAGGCCAGGTAGAGCAAACAAGACTCATTTATGCTATTCGAGTAGAGCTGCGTACGGTGCAATAGGAGGTGGCAGCATTGCAGGCTCTCGAGGACACCATCTAACAGTCACAATAGTCATAGGATCTGACTCAAATCAGGTCGATCTAGAACAGAGTCGCATCCAATAAGATTGTGACCAGGTGAAGCAGTACCTAGATTGATGTAATAGGCTGCTCCATACACACATTAGTATGCCAATGATACACCTAGGCCGCTCTACAACCAACCCCACCGACGCACCTCCGAGGAGTCATTGTACCCTTTCTATTGCTATTTCTACTTTTTCATTGAGAAAATGTCAATTTTAAGTTTGGGGGAGGGCACAAAAATTTGGGTAAACTTGTGTGATTTTTTCTTTTGCTTTGGTGTGTTATAAAAAAAAATTGAAATGCTTTTGAAAATTACAAAAATATTTTCTTGTTAATTGTATGTCTGCATGTTTTTTACGTATGCTTGTCGTCTGATGATCTGATTTATTTGGAATTATTTTATTCATGACTTTGGATAGTAATGCTACGATTTTTGTTATATTTATACACTTATCCATGTAAAATATTTATTGAGCACATAGTCATGACAGTCGGTGCGTGAGTTGGTTGTACTTGTAATTTGCCAATAGGTTGTTAGTTGGAACTAGGAGATTTACACCAATGTTATTATCATAACTCAATCATTTAACCAATTAAAATGATAGTTTGGGGTGGTTGAGCCATGGAAGTAGCTATTTGGAGAAGTGTAATTCCGTGTATGTTGAAAATCTGTGTAGAGTGCTTTGGCCATAAGGTAGAACCTAGGTATTGACCTTATGCTAGGGTCTGATCTCAACTATTCATCCCTATAAGGCATTGCACGAGTTATTGCATAAAAAAAAAAGAAAAAAAGATTGAATGAACTGAGCATGAAAGAGTTACCTACGCTAATGTGTAAAAATCAGTCTTGTGTTGAAATAAACCAAGGAAGAAGGCTACCTTAGTGTTAGTGTGAAAACTACCTAGTGCAAAAGAAAGTTCAAAAAGAAAAACATGAGTGATTGAAAAGAAGAAACAATAGGAATAAACGGTCAAATGTTGGCAATCCTAATGTCTGAGCGAAATAGCTACCTACAAGTTTATAGACAACAATAGAAAAATAATTATATGAGTTCTTTTGAATGACCAAGCCTTGGATTTCACACGGGGATCTAGACAACTAGTGGGTTGACTCACCTAGGATAGCTTGAACATTGAGACACTCAAAACTTGGAGAATCATCACATACATAGGTAGTTGCAATCATTGGCTGAGTCTGACCAAACTTTAGCAGGAGAGTAATTAGTAATGTGAGAGAAACATTAGAATTAACACCCAGGTTAGAGAGAAAATATGAAAGTTTGGGGAGTGCATATAGCGAGAAGAAGGAAAGAAAAATTATTTGACCATTGAGGAACGGGTTATCACCAACTTTGCGCACTATGATGATTCAGATTGACTATGCACGCGCACACACACCGTCGAGCATGTGATAAGTAAAAAAAATTGTCATGGATTTGTTTACAAATCTTTTATGAACTATGAGCACTATAAAATACTGAGGCAAAAATGACGAACATTCTAACTTGTGAAGTGGGTATTCTTGATTTTAGTTTTGTTTTTTTTGTTTGTATGTTTGAGTGATTATGAGTAGATAGTTTTATTCGAGGATGAACACGAGTTCAAATTTGGCGTGTTTGATAAGTGCATTTTTGCACTTATCTGAGCCATAAAATGGATTATTGTGATTATTATTGTGTTTTTACTTAATTTGATTATGTTAGGTTGAAATCCGAGTTTGAATGGTCATTGGAAGAGAACTAAGCAAATTAGTCTTAAAAGGGACCAACAATGAATGAAAACTTGGAATTAGGGATCGAAGTGTCGATGGTAGAAAATAAAGTACCGGTGTTGCAAATATTGGAGGACCACATTGAAATAAAAGTAAAAATTATGGGGCTCAATTGAATATCTTAGAGAGTTGGAAGGCGGTGTGTAATTTAGCAAGGAACAACTTGCAATAAAGGATTTCTCATGCCATAGCATGGGACAACTTACTTTAGGAAGACACCCCACTACCCTCCCCCAAAAAAAAAAAAAAAAAAAAAAAAACCGAATTTGAAGCTAAAAATGTTGTGCCTTCCTATATCAATGTTTTATCCTGAGAAATATTTTTTCTTTCCTTATTCTATTCAACCTTTTTTCTTTTTCTTTTTTTTGTATTCAGATTGCACACTATTTTTGCACCAAATTAGGACTCTTCTTGGATATGTTAATAGGGACTATTAGCCACAGTGGAGGTGGAGGTGGAGGTGGGGGTTTCTCTATTTACTAAATTCGGTGATGTACTGTATTTTTATTACTGTTTTATTTTTAAACAATATCATGTGTGGCTAAGTTTTCCTTTATTGGGACAAACGATATAAACGTAGTTTAATTGTTTAATTCTAGTTCTTAAGACTTGGCTCTAATTATTATCTTGTGTTAATTTTCTATTATTATTTGTTTTGACTTTTTATGAATTTGGTCAATTTATGATTATGTTTGTGAATTCGTGATAAAACTGAGAAGTAATTCACCAATTTAGAACTACGATAGGGAACTCTAATTTACATTAGAGATAGAGATAGACTCTTATAATTTGTACAATTATAAATAATTTCTTGCTTGTAAATGCTATTGATTTGGTTAAAATTCACATAAAGATATAGTGGATATACTTAATAGAGTATGTTTAGTATTACTTGAAAAAGATTATCAAATAATTTTGTGAAATTGATTGTTAGTGGAAGATAATTAAATTGTCATGGTTTGGTAACATGAATTGAACATGATAACTATTGTTGAATCGTGAGTTCCGATATTCATCTAATTAATAAATTTTCTCAACAAAAATCATTCTCTAGCAAAAAATCCATAAATTAGGAATTAGTTTAAAATTATTTTAGTTTTTAGATATAATCAAAGCATTCTTTTGAATCTTGTTTTTAAATTCATATAGCTATCGATTAATTACAATTAATAGGTTGTAACTAGTTCTCATGGGATTGATATTCCGGACACCTATAATCCGCTTTTGCTACTTGTTGGCGATATCATGCACTTACAATTTTTACCGAAGGGATACAAATTTAATTTCTAGCAAATTTTCTTTTGCTACTCCTTATATAACTTTAGATGTAAGCTTTCACGTCTCATCCCTTTTGTTTTGAGTTCTTCTGGGAATGAATCCGTGGAGGTCAAAACCAAACTTCTCACTCGTGGAGAGGTGGTATTTTGTTAAAAAAATTAAAATTATTTAAGTTTAGAGGGAAATATATTTGCAAACTGTTGTATCTTAAGTGTCTCACTTTTGAGCAAGTACATGTTCCACAAAATACTTAAGTGCTTGTTTGATCTAGTTGAAAATTAGTTTTTCAACCGAAAATAGTTTATTTGACTAGAATTTTGCCTTTGATAACATGGCATATTTGACTATTTTGTGTTGAAAAATTAGTTTTTAAATTAGATCAAACAAACACTAAATTATGTTTGATTTAATTACACAAAACGATACACAAATATTTTAAATTATTTTTTCTTTAATTATGTTTAATTCCCGTCACTCATTATAAGAAAACTTGAAGGATGGATGCGAATGCTTCTAACTATACTCTTTTTCCCACAAATAGAGAGAAATAATATAGTGTGGTCAAATAAAACACCCATTCTCGATTTCATTCCTTTGCAAGATTCCACAAGCTTGAAGCGGAGGGTAGAGAGGGATTACTTTTTGGATTATCAATGATCTGTCGTGGTCAAAAGGACCCGACATCACACGTTATCAGTGTTGAACTTAACCACAATCCTTTCACTAATGTAACAAACACTTGTAGTTACACAACAATGAACTTTTGTACTCACTTTCCCCATATAGTAAAACCTCTACTTCTTCTTTTCTTAGTTTCTTGTAAGTTCTTCTCTTGTTTTCACTAGAGGAAGAAGAAAGAAAAGATGGGTCGTGGAAAAATTGAGATCAAGAAGATAGAGAACTCAACACAGAGGCAAGTAACCTACTCAAAGAGAAGAAATGGCATCTTCAAGAAAGCCCATGAACTCACTGTTCTCTGTGATGCCAAAGTCTCTATAATCATGTATTCAAGTACCAAAAAGTTACATGAGTACAGAGTACACCAGCCCCAATACAACGTATGTTCAAATCCATTTTTTCAACATATCGTTTGTATTGTATGTATTGTGTTTCTATGTATGGTGGCCTTTTTATTTTCTGCCAATTTTATATTTTTCTTTGGTTTACTAGGACTAAGAAAATCATTAATCAGTATCAAAGGACTCTTGGTGTTGATCTATGGAGCACTCACTATGAGGTACTTTTTTTTTTTTTTAATTGCTGTTTGTATGTATATATTAAATCCTGATCTAAAAAGTTTCAGAAATTTCACATAGAGTTTGTGCTGATTAACATTACTTTGTGCAGAAAATGCAGGAGAACTTAAGAAGATTAAAAAAAATTAACAATAAATTAAGCAGAGAAATAAGGTATGCTATTTTTGAAAGTGATCTTTCTTGTTCTTGATATCGTAGATAGGAGAAGATAAAGACTGGGAGAATATGTTTTCTATATATATTCCACTACGTGATCTTATACATATACATGTGTATTGATGATGCAAGATAAATGAATGTAACAATGCAAGCTATAATTCCGTAGAATCAGATTGTGTTTGCAATAGACTTCTAGATGAGGTTGGTCGACTGTTGGATGCATGTGATTCAAGCTTATCCTTAACACTCCCCGTAAGAAGGAGCTCCCGTGGCAGAGTCCAATCTTGGGACATAATGTAGATAATGTGTTGGGAAAATTCAACCAATAACTAATATATCCAACACGATATATTAGAAACAAAGCAGCGGAATAAAGATTTCCCCTTTCTTGTGTAAACCTAATCGGAATTAATAAAATAGAGTAATAACCAAACTAAATATTGTGCGAAATAAACGACACAATATTTAACGTGGTTTAGTGCCTACGTCCACAACCCAACAACAATTATTCTTCCACTATAATCAACAATAATGAGTACAATGTTGTTCCCTAGATACCACTAGAGACAAACCAAATCATCAAAAACTAAACCATTCTTTGCATACAAATAATCCTCGACTATCAAAGACGGAATTCTTCCAAAGCAAGACTAACAATATACCAAGCACAACTCTCTTAAGAACAAGTTCTTGAAAACATTACTCAAAAACAACAAAGCAAGTATCTCACCAAATTTGTTATTGTTCGGATAATAATTCCTCCCAAACAACTGTTGGATCTTGATATTAACCATTGGATTTGATCTTCAATTAGTTGTGAACCTGATGTCCAAATTTCACGACGATTGGACCAACGTTGAGATATCAACGTTTCATTCTTCCACAAGATCTTTGTTCAAATTCTGCGAATGTGTTGCTATCGGATTTTCTCTCTATTTTGGGTGAGTTGGGTTTTCTCTTTCGTGCACTCACACACGGATTCTAATCTCCAATGCCTTCATTTATAATATTAATTAAGGCATCAAATAATGTCCTAACCGGACTTTCATACTCCAATTTTCATCCATGCAAGGAAACCATATTTTAATCACAATTAGAATAAAGTCTTTGCTACACAACTTTAATTATCATTAGGCCTCTTTAATTTGGACTAATTTTTTGGGCTTGGGCCTTTAATCTACCCCAAGACATGGGGTAGATACCCAACAAAGTCAATGCCAAGATATTGGTGAAAGCCTTTTTCAACAAGGCAATCCTAGTAGCGAGAAGTAGTGCCGTTAGGATTCCATTTAATTTGAAACCTAGAGGGTTTTGCTTGAACTAAGAAGAATAAGATCCCAAGTACCATTACAGAAAATAGCATTAAGCTCATGTGACATGGCTTGGCACGCTTGATGGGACGGATCCAAACGGGGGCTAAATATAATTTTAGGCCGAGCTAATATATGAAAAAAAAATTCTATTTTAAAAAATTGAGTTTATTCAATTTTTTTCCATTTACTAAAAAAAAAAAAAAAAATTGGTAGCAAAGGAGAGTCCTTCTTATATATGTCTACTTGAGATACACAAGTGGGTTCTAGCGAATCCGTCAGGGGATATTTGGTAGTGGTAGAGTTAATAATTTTTCACTCGTGAATATTGGATTGGAAGTCGGTGACCATAGGGTGATTGTTAATTGTAGGCGCGACATTCGAAAAGGCCGTTGGAGGGTCGGTACGGGTAGGGTGAGGAGCTCAGATATTATTGTCACGACGAGTGGCGGGTATGTTGAATTTGAAACACAAAAGAAACTACATTTATTTAATAAATATTTGTATTATATTTTTGTTATGGAAAACAACACTCACTCTCACTTTTCTTAACACTCACTACACTTGTATTATATTTTTGGTATAGCATACTTCGACATTTTTCAGCAAGATGCCAATTCTTCCTTTCCGCTACAACGTTCTACTGTGGAGTATTTGGACATGTCAACTGGTGGTGTATCTTATGTACTCGTAGATAATTATCCTGATGTGTACTCTCCCCCATTATCCATGCGTAGGCACCGAATCTTATTTTCAACTTTTCCTTCAACTTTTTCTGTGAACTCTTTAAATTTAGTAAACATCTCATATTTTTCTTCCATAAAGAAAACCCAGACATACCTTGATAAGTCATTGATGAATGTCACCATGTAGCGCATGCCTCGAATTGATAGTTGATTGACAGGTCCAAACATATCAGAGTGTATCAGCTTCAATGGTTGTTTTGCTCTATAGTTTGACTCCTAATATGGTAGTTGATGTGCTTTACCATATTGATAGCTAACACACACCATGTTGTCTCTAATCTCGAGCTGAGGAAGACCCTTGAGCATCGACTTCTTCATCATCACCTTCAACTTATGATAGCTTACGTGTCCTAGTCTCGCATGCCATAAATCTGCTGTCTCGTTCTTTCGAGTCTTATCTACATATGCAAACTCTGCTGACATTACATAGATGGACTCTAGTCGTTGTCCCCCCATTATTGGTGTACCTGGAATTTTAATATTTTGATACACCGTGACATCTTTTGGTCCAAATAGAACATAATTATCTAAGGATGTCAGTTGTGCCACTGATAGAAGATTTTTCTTCATTCCTGGCACGTGATAGACATCTTGTACATGTACCTGACTAGGACTAAAACAGGGCGTTATAATTGTCTTACCGATGTGGGCTATTAGCAATCTTGAGTTGTTGGCAGTTACCACCATTTGGCTTTCCTTATACTTTGTTGTTTTTTGGAGCTTCTCGTTGTTGCCTGTCATGTGATTGCAACATCTTGAATTGAAAATCCAATCATTTTTATAATCTATACGTCGAGGGACGACCACCACCAATGTCGATTCTCTCTCAAGGCTTGAACTGCATACCTCCTCACTAGTTAGCCCTGCCATTACTGACTGCGCGCTCAAAGATCCCACTATTTTTCACTATTATATTTTTCTCTTTCGTTGGACATTGCCATATTACTTCCGCTGGCTTTTTCCTTAATCGGCAATATTTGGTATAATAACCTTGTTTGCCACATACAAAGCAAGAGCCATTAGATCGCCTATATCTCTTAGACAATTGACGTTTCTCATCGCGATTTTCTTGAGCTCTCTTTCTTTGAGAAGCTTCTCCGTGTTTATCTTCTTTTGATTCTTTATTATTTTGTTGACGAGATCGGCCTTTTATTTTATAGCTAAACAATGCTTCATCTTCTTTCTTTAGTAAGACACCTAACATTTACTTGATCAACGCTTCTTCGTAGTTCAATAAATTTTCTAGGTTGACAGTGAATTGTTCTAGCCAACCTTGTATTACGGTAATAAAGCCTCTAAATTCAGGTTGCAAGCTAGGTATGATTATTCTTCTTATCCTAGACTCTGAAATTTTACTTGAATAATCTAATTCATAGATTTTACGACAGAGGGATTTTACATTGTTAAAATATTGGTTTATCGTCATTTCTTCCTGAGTGATGAAATAGCTCGTTCTCCAGTAGCTGCAACCTTAGATCATTTTTCTTTGAAAACAGTGCTACAAATGTGTCCCATTCTTCATTCGGCATATTTTTGTCCCTTATGTACTGCAATAATTCCTCATCAATTGTTGTCTTTATCGCAAACATGACCTTACTTGCTTTAATTTTCCATTTCTTTAAAGTCTTCCATTTCATTTCTACCAAGTCACCCCTGCAAGTCCTGGCCTTGGAGATAAGTCCATGCATGTCTTCCATGTGGTTTAGTTTTGATTGTTGAGCTTCATTTCTACCAGGTTGCCCATCGTGACGAATAACCTCCGCTACCAAGTAAGCTTTATTGAAGCTTCACAATCTCAAACACAATCTACATAAACTGAAAATAATCTCCCTCAATCGAAAACACGTGGCCCTCTTGTACCACTTGTTGAATTTAGAACACAAAATAAACTTATTTTGTTATATAAACACTTGTATTATATTTTTGGTATGGAACACAACACTCGCTCTTACCTCTCTTATCATTCACTACACAAATACAATACACACATACCCTATTTATACTACTCATATGTTGGTTACAACATTTCTACAGAGATACATTAATGGAGGTTAACAAAAAAACTAGAAAATTGTAGTGCTGATTAAAATAATAAATGCTCAATAATTATTCTATATCTTTCTTTTCTTGGTATATATGGCATAAGAGAAGATTCTAGAGAAATCATTTTAAAGGAAAACAATGAAAAAAAATTTAGAACCTTCAAATAAGTTGATGATAACCTTGAGGTGAGCTTACAAATGATGCTGGAGTAGTAGGCAATGTAGCAAGAAGAAGCAAAATTGGATAAGGGGCAAGCACATTGGCGACCGAAGTTGCTGATGGCGAATGGTCGAGAGAGCAAGTAAGTAGTAGGTTGAGAAGTATCTGGGATAGAAGAGGCGAAGAGAAGTGGCGACGGCGGAGTAGAAGCAAAAGGAGTAGGGACTACTAAAAGGGAAGAGTTCAAGGTTCCAACAAAGAAGGAAAAATGATTAGTGGGTAGCTGAGAAAGAGGGTGGAGTAGAGAAAACTGGTTTCAATGAAGGTGACGTGACATGATGTGTACATACGAAAGATGTGGGATCGAAGCAGAGATATGAACTTTGTTCCACAGCATATCAAAGAACAGGGCCATTTCTAACATTTTTGAGGCCTGAGGCGAAGTCTAAAAAATTAGGCCCCCAATGGACCCCAAAAATTTGGCCCCCAATGGACCCCAAATCAACGATAAAAATGAAGTAATCAACTTTACAAGATTCTTCGACTCATTGATTTACTTTGTTAATGTCACTTCATCAAACTGCTTATTTTTTCGAATGACGCATTTTTTCCTACATATAGCTTCAATTCTCATTTATATCATGGCATTTGTATACATATATTTGTATATTTATATTTTTCTATCTCTACCTTCATTTTTTCTTACGTGTATATTAGAATCCTATTTATAGTAGAATACCATGTAGTAGGATACCATATATTTAATATTCCTATTATAGGTAGAACTCTTTTTCTTATATTCTTTTTCCTTATTAGGTTTCTATTAGTCTCTATATATATCTTGTAACCCCATTCATTATACAATTACATCAATATACAGAGAGAATTATTTCTCCACATATATTTTCTCTCATATTTTACATAGTATCAGAGCGACGATTCTGAGCGACGATGCTTCGCACAAATGATGATAGAAAAATCATAGAAGCGACAATTGTCCAATCGGATCCCATTGGCTCTACAAAGAATCCGATCATGAAAGGCAACATTCAATTAATTGGAGATCAAACCGGAAAAATAACGATCAGCTGAACCGGTCGACCGTTTCACCATTCCTGTCAATCGTTTCGACAAAATTTGGACAGAAACGGTGCACCTACTACAGGATGATTGGCCACATCAATGATACCTGTTATTTCATCCATGGCTTCCCTCCAGGGCACAAGTTTCATGGAAAAGACGTGAAGCCACAAAACAAACGCTTCACAAACACTACTACCGCTTCTACACTTGACCCAAAGGAAGGCAAAACGCTCACAACCAAAGAATATGAACAGATCATGACACTTCTAAACAACAAGTCGAGTAATGACAAGCCTTGTGTTAACACCTCAGGTATCAATCTCTCTACTACCCCTTTGAATAATTCATGGATTATTGATAGCGGGGCCACTGACCATGTGACGAAGGATAGGATTCTTGAGAATAAATTCATGCCAATGCACAAAACTGTGCAATTACCTAATGGAGGTCATGCTCTTATTAAATCCATTGGTAGAGTTAACTTTGAAAATAATATGACTGTTGATAATGTGCTTCATGTTCCCAAATTCAAAGTTAATCTATTATCTATCAGTAAACTTACTAGAGAGTTAGGTTGCTATGTGACATTTTCCCTAATTTTTGTGTCATGAAGGATCTGACTACGAAGAAAACGATTGGCTTGGGAAGGCAGAGTAACGGCCTATATTACCTTTCACAAAAACACAAATACATCATACTACCAATGGATCAACCAACCTATGGCATAAACATCTTGGACACCCTTCAGCCTCACCTCTTCAATTCCTAGCACAAAGTATCTTAGGTATTAGTTTTGATTCCTACGATATTTGTGATATTTGTCATCTGGCAAAACAATCTAGACCACCCTTTAAAGTCAGTCAAATATCTAGCAATAAACCCTTTGAGTTGATTCATTGTAATATTTGGGGACCTCATAGAATTTATTCTTATTCTGGTGCTAGATATTTCCTTACAATTGTTGATGACTTTTCTCGTTATACTTGGGTACACCTCATGCGTCACAAATCTGAAACTCAAAGCATAATTAAAAATTTCTTTGCTTAGGTTAAAACTCAACACAACCTGACTATAAAAATCCTGAGATCTGACAATGGCCAAGAGTTCTTATCCTTGCAAACATTCTTAGATGAAAATAATACTATTTTTCATAGGTCATGTCCGTATACCCCTCAACAAAATGGAGTGGTAGAGAGAAAACACCACCACCTCTTTAATGTGGCTCGTGCCATTAAATTTCAAGCCAATCTTCCGTTAAAATTTTGGAGAGAACATATCAAAACAGCTTGTTACCTTATCAACCGGATACCTTCACCATTGCTCTTACACAAAACACCCTACGAAAGATTGCACAAGAAACCACCACCTTATTCCCATTTACGTGTCTATGGTTGCCTATGTTTGGCCACCAAGCTTAGACCTAGCCATAAATTTAACACACGAGCCAAACAGTGTGTGTTCCTTGGTTACTCCTCAGGACAAAAAGCATACACCTTATATGACCTAACCGACAAAAAGCTAGTAGTATCCCGAGACATTGTGTTCCATGAAAATATATTTCCATACACTTCCCAACAACATGATGAAACCAACTCCATCCCATTGCCACAATCTATGCCTCTAGATGTTGAAACACCATATTTCACAACCCCAGAGGACCAACATATAGCAGAAATGGATAACTTGCCTGAAGATCCCGAACCATCATCCGGACCAACCGATCGACCAAACGATCGACTGGTTCACTCGTCCGCTTCAACAGAAAGTCCAACCGATCGATCCACCGGTCGACCGGTTACCTCATCCGGTTCAACAAAGAGCTTAAACGGTCAACCATCTTCACCTACCGGTCAACCGGTTGAGTAGTGTCCAACTATAATTGATCTACCTACCTCTTCTCACCCTCCAGATGACAAACTTAGACGATCCACAAGATCAATTCAAACCCTATTTCACCTTAAAGATTACTATATCAATCATACTCTGCCTACTCAAGCCGGGTCTCTTCCAGTCAAATCCAACACTCGACACCCTATATCAAGGTATGTATCATATAATAATCTTTTTTCTATTCATCGTGCTTTTACATATAATATTTCTCATATCATTGAGCCAGCTACATATGAGGCAGCATGTCAGGATCCCAAATGGGTCGCTGCCATGAATGATAAAGTTTGTGCCTTGGAAGAAAACAATATTGGTTACTTGTACCGCTTCCTCCAAGTTCTCATCCTATTGGTTGTAAGTGGGTGTTCAAAATTAAATTTCATTCTAACGGTATAGTTGAACAATACAAAGCACGATTAGTGGCGAAGGGGTTTACACAACGAGAAGAGATTGATTATAATGAAACTTTAGCTCCGGTTGCAAAGTTAACTACGATCGAGATGATTACTTTCGTCGCCTCTATTCATGAATCGGACGCTTCATCGGATGGATGTACACAATGTCTTTCTTCATAGTGATCTTGATGAAGAAGTCTATATGACTCCTCCTCTTGGATTTAAATCGGTGGGGAGACACCGGTTGTATGTCGACTTCATTAATCTTTATATGGATTGAAACAGCATCTCGTTCTTGGTTTCAAAATTTTTTTATATGCTATTATTTAGTTTGGGTTCAAGCGGTCACATGCAGATTACTCACTCTTTACAAAGGTCAATGGTAATTCATTTACGGCAATTCTATTATATGTGGATGATATGATTGTCACAGAAACAATAGAGAAGCAATCATTACTACAAAAACATTCATTTCATCTCAATTCAAGTTGAAGGACCTTGGCACATTAAAATACTTTCTTGGAATAGAAATTGCTCGCTCAAGATCGGGATTTCAATAAACCAAATGAAGTATACTCTTGAAATTCTTCAAGAAGCTGGATTACTTGGATCAAAAACCTCAACATTTCTATGGAGCGATCATTGAAATTTAATCGGTGATGAAAGTTATTAAAAGATCCCACATACTATCGACGGTTGGTAGGAAAGCTCATTTATCTCACCATTACCGGACCAGAGATCTCATATTCAGTCAATACACTCAGTCAGTTTATGTAGACACATAGACAACCCCATATTGATGCAGTTCACCGATTGCTCCGATACTTGAAAAGGGTACCAGGACGAGGATTATATTTCCCGTCAAGTGGAAAATTGCAGCTAGCATGATTTTGTGATGCAGATTGGGCCAGAGATATTATTACACGACGATCAATTTGAGGATATTGTGTATTTTGGGAAAGACACTTATATCATGGAAAAGTAAGAAACAAACGATTGTGTCCAAATCTTATTGAGCAGGTTTAGTATAGGCAATGGCTTCCATTACATGTGAGCTTATATGGTTGAGACAATTGTCGATGACTTATATGTAGATCATCCAAAAGCATTAATATTATATTATGATAATCAAGCAACAATGCATATTGCCGCTAATCCAAATTATATCATGAAAGAACAAAACACATTTGAAATAGATTGTCATATTGTTCGTGAACAAATTGATAAGGGAGAAATCAAGACTGCCTATGTTCCAAGCAACAATCAGATTGCAGATTTATTTACTAAAGCATTGAGCAATGAGGCATTTTACAATTTCACTCACAAGTTGGGTACTTTTGACATACATCCTCCAACTTGAGGGGGGAGTATTAGAATCCTATTTATAGTAGAATACCGTATAGTAGGATAACATATATGTAATATTCATATTCTAGGTAGAACTCTTTTTCTTATATTCTTTTTCCTTATTAGGTTTCTATTAGGTTTCTATTCTCTCTCTATATATATATATATATATATATATATCTTGTAATCCTATTCATTATACAATTACATCAATATACAGAGAGAATTATTTCTCCACATATATTTTCTCTCATATTTTACAATGTATATGTGTGTATATATATAGCCATCCTTTTTCCAATATTTTCGGCCAGCAAAATCTATCACCTCTCATAAATTGTTTCCAGATTTTGTCCCTAAATTCCCGGTCACAAAATCCAGTTTGTCAAGAACTTTCCACTGTAAATATACAAACAATAAATATATATTTCAATCCATTCATCAATCACAATTTCTGAATTTCACAATTCATAATAGTTAGAATTTCCAAATTTCTATTTACTCAATGCATAAATTGACCCAATAACTCACAATATTTAGAATTTCAAGCTTCAATGAACACTAAGTTATTAACCATAACAACGATTAAGAAAAAATCAAAAAATAAAAAATTGAATGTACAGACTATGGCACATGTGACTGTGAGAACTCCTCGACTGAGACCGAGACGAGGAGAGAGGAACGGATACGGATGGAGATTTTTTGGTTTTGGGCCTTCTAGGTTCGGGCGAGACGAAATTCTAAACGGAGATGGTGCTGCTGGCGCCGCCTTCTTCTTTTTTCTCCTTGTGTAACGATCTTCGTTTTTATCGAAATAAATGGGAGAGCACAGGCGGACTGATCCTTGAATGTTGAAATGGGCTGGGACGCTATGTGCATTTAAATTAATTCTTTCACATGGACCTCCTTTGGGCCACTACCTAGTAATATGCATACTGGGCTGAATTTTTTTTTTTTTTTTTTTTTTTTGAAAAATTAGGCCCCCTTTGGTTTTGGGCCCGAGATGGTTGCCTCACTCGCCTCGGCCCAAAACCAGGCCTGTCAAGGAAGACACCGTTGTGGATTTAGGTTCAAGCTTGGATATAGTATAAGGTTTAAACCATGAGAAACACAGACAATCGAAGATGCGCTGAGGCTAGAATAATTTGGTGGAGAATGGAATAGAGACTGGTAAGGAGATGAAAAATTCAACAATGGTGTTGGAAGCCTATTAATTAAGTACTCAGCTGCGTGAAAAGCGTTAGTCCAAAAGGCAAGAGGAAAGGAGGCGTGATGGAGAAGTGTAAGGCCTATCTCTTAACTAATATGGCGATGTCGTCGCTCAGCCAATGATGTTGTGGGGTTCAGGGGGTGTTTTAATGCCATATTGTTCAATATCTTTTTAAGGGCTGTGAATTAGCCCCGCCGTCGAAGTAAATTGTGACTATTTTAGTGTTAAAGTAGTTCTCAACCTTCGAATTAAAGTACATGAAAAACAGCATGAACATCAGATTTTTATTTAGAGGATAAAACCACATGAATTTTGAACCAATTTTAAATAATAGTAAAAACTATCAACCTAGCGTACATGACTTGCCCACCAGACGAGCATGCCACATTACAAAAGCAAGACACAGAGATTTGGAAGACACATACATGTGATGGAATTTATTAGGTACTTAGTGATCTTGTGGAGTGGTACCCCAGACAAGCATGCGACATTAATAGAGAAGAAGTGGTTACATATGCGATGGGAGAAGTGGAAGCCCGAGCAGGTGGAGAAGAGTAGGGAATTAGTCCAAACCCTTATATATTGTTTAATATTTCGGTATTTAACCGTAGTTAAGAGGAATAACTCAAACCTTTATATATTGATTAATATTTGCATATTTAACCGATGTGGGATTTATCCTTATCATGCCCTGCAAGAGTGCGCAGATCTTTAACCACAAAACAAGAAGGAAAAAATTCAATGGAAGTATTATTAAACTTGCAAAATTTTGACACAGGTATTATGTTCTTTTGCATAGAATGAACAAGTATAACATTAGACAGTATATTGAGAAGAAAGAGCTTTGGAACCCGTATGAGAAATGGGAAGAGCAGAGCCATCTCAGAGAAGAATTTTATCTGGGCCTCCATAGTCTTGAGGAAGAGTAAGGGCACAGAGGTGAGATGCAATGTGGTGAGATGCCCCAGAATCAACAATCCAGTTCGGCGAAGTGGTGAAAATTGCTGCGTGATTCACCGAGGGTTTGGAGGGATGGAGATGAGGAAATAACTTGTAGCATCGAGTTACAAGGTGACCATGCATGTTACAAAAATGACTAAAAACAGAGGAATCACTAGGAGGTGGGCGAGAAGCAATGAGAGAGACTGTGGATGAATGTGGCATTAGAAGCAGTCCAAGCACAGAGGGTGCAGGTTTGCAGCTGCGGGTGTTGTGATGCATGGGAGTTGTAGCCTCAGGTGTGAGAGTAAGAAGGGGAGTGAGTGTAACTGAGAGGAATAGTAGACACGGACAGGCTATCTGCATCATTAAGATTTGTTTCGTGGTCTATAATTTTGTCATATAGTTCTTCAAAAGAAATGGTAGATTCGCAGGTGCGTAATGCAGCATTCAGCTCTTTATAGGCTAGACCAAGACCTCTAGTGCAGTATATTAAAGGTCTTCATCGCTGGGAAGGGTGCCGGGGGTGCTAAGTTCATCGGCAATAGTTTTGATCGTGAGCAAAAATTCAGTGAGTGAGGCTTGTAGTGGATGTCGGAACAAGAGGATAATTGATTTCGATAGAGAGGCAAAGGGTAGAGTGAAAAAGCAATTGATCTTGGCCCATCCAGAACATATACGCAGGACTGGGAGAAGTGACCCCATCGTTAGTGATTGTTTTTGGTGGAGACGTAGGAGCAGCCATCAACATAACTGAGTAAGTTTAGCCCAAAAAGCTGTAAATTGAATTGTGCTTCCATGAATAGTAGTTGGTGGATGTTAATTTAAGGAGAATTTGAGAGGCTATGGTAATTTGGACAAGGGAGGTTGGGGAATCATCCGACTGCATGATTGTGGTTGTGCTTGTTTCAGTCTAGGTAGCCATAGGTTCAGTAACTGTATTTCATGAGGTTAGGATAGGATGACAAAGAAGAAATTGTATTGAAATAGGACTCGTTAGAGATGAAGCTCTGATACCATGTAGAGAGGAATCTCTATATTATTCCAGTATGTGATCTTATACTTTTGTACATTGTATTGAAGATACAAGATAAATGAATGTATTCAATGCAAGCTATAATTCAGTAGAATTAGATTAAAGTTTGCAACAGACTTCTAAATGAGGTTGATCTAATGTTGCATATACACATTTTTCAAAGACTAATAATGGGATTCCCTTTTAGGCAGAGGATGGGTGAAGACTTGAATGATCTGAACATGCAGCAATTGTGCAGTGTCCAGGAAAAGATGCTCAAATCTCTTGAGGAAATACGTGAACGAAAGGTTAACTCCATCTGCTTAATTTTCCATATTATGGTTCCTTTATTGGGTGTTATAATACAAGGTATCTAGGGGGTTTACTATATTTCTTTTACCAGATTTTTTCCTTTTTATTTTACAGATTCTTGAAAGTGATGCATACTAGAATTCTTGATTTTGACTGTATTTTATCATTTGAATCAATTATAAGGGAGATATAACTTAACAAAGATAGCATGATTACTAGAAGTCGGTTTAGATGCCCCTGGTCTTTTAAATTTTTTGGGTACGTTATATGACAAATTGAATATGGAATGAAAAGCTCAGTTTGTATTCTGTAGTACATCAAATATATAAAGGAAAAATTGTAACTAAATTTAAACTATATGAGATCATAAAGGGATAAACATACATTAGTTACAACAACATGATAATCTCAACTATGAAAGGATAAGTTGTTTTGAGTTGGTTGAACGAGATAACGATTCTTCTCTAATGTGCTCTCGTAAGATAGTGATTCCATTGGAAACACCTATCTGGACCGAAGAAATTCAGTCAGTGACTAAATAATGGTTTGGTAAGAGCATCGTCAAGTTGATGGTGGAAACATGAGAGACATGAAGTTGACCTGTAGCGAATTTTTCACGAACAAAATGAAAGTCAATTGCAATGTGTTTCATCCGCAAGTGAAAAACTGGGTTGGCACATAAATATGTCACGCCGACACTGTTACAAGAGATAATGGGAGGTTGCTTGATAGAGATACCAAGTTCAGCTTCCGTTGAAGACCGTGCAACTGAGCGTTTGCTTTTAGATCTCCAACAGATGGAGTTGTTTCCAAGATAAAAAAATTACAGGCATTGGAAGAAGTTCGATCATCAATATTACTCGTCCAATCAACATCGGAAAAGGCATGTAAATTAATAGGCGATCCACCTTTGAGGAATAAACTGTAGTAAGTGTATGTTGAGCTAACTGAGTACTCACTTAGCTGCTGTCCAATGATTATAAGAGAGTTGATGCAAAAATTGTGACAGTTTGTTGACAGAAAATGAGAGATAAATATTGGAGAGCCCCAACAAGTTGACGATAGTGTAGCATCATCAGCTTGTGGTCAACCATCATTAACAGATATTCTTGAGGAAGTAGACAAAGAGGATGCAACCGTCCTAGTACCATCCATTTTGTGGTGAAGAAGAAGACGAATATATTTCTGTTCAGATAGGAAAATACCATTTGTTTTAGGAACAACTTCAACACCAAGAAAATAATGAAGATAATAGACCAGATTCAATGTGGACTAAATGTGGACTTAATCAATGACCAGATTGTGAACACGTCTTCAATGTCCAGATTCATCTCCTACATAATCCTCAATGTCCAGATTCTTCAATGTGGATTGAATGTGGACTCAATCAATGAATGATTCTTCAAAAT
Source organism: Forsythia suspensa (assembly GCA_023638005.1). Taxonomy (NCBI): domain Eukaryota; kingdom Viridiplantae; phylum Streptophyta; class Magnoliopsida; order Lamiales; family Oleaceae; genus Forsythia; species Forsythia suspensa. Next base: position 12,610,515 of record CM042664.1, on the reverse strand, counting down.
TCCTCTCCTAAGATCATGGCTTTTGGATTGATTTAATTCCATATATATGTACATGAAGTTTTGTATATAAGCAACACATATAGCAATACAAAAGTCAACATTGTAATCTATTATACTCTTTATGGTATCAGAGCCCTACTAGATCCATCGAGCAACCTCTCTTCTTTCTTTTTTTTCACCTCCCTCATGGCCAATAACTCTCCTGAATATATGTCTTCTCCTATCATCTCCAGTTCAAATCCATCTCCACCCAATACCAATACTCTTATCACAATCAATGTTGCAGCTCAGTTATCTCTCAAATTAACACCTTCAAATTACTCCTCTTGGCGTGCTCAATTTAATTCTCTCCTTCTCGGCCTTGATCTCCTCCGTTTCGTCAATGACACTTATGCTTGCCCTTCTTCTACTGTTGAATCAGATGGAAAGTAGAGCTCAAACCCTGATTATAATTCATGACTGCGACAAGACCAATTGATATTACACGCCATCTTTGCTTCATTATCTGAATCAGTGATTCCTCTTGTTTCATCAGCACAAACCAGCAAAGTTGCGTGGGAGAAATTAGCAAAACTTTATGCCAACAAGTCACACTCCCGCATTGTTCACCTCCGAGACAAATTAGCAGCCATGAGACGTGGCTCAAAACCTGTTGCTGATTTTCTTCTTGATATTAAAACCATTGCCGACGAATTGGCTTTAATTGGTGCACCACAATCTGATGATGATCTGCTCATTATTGTCTTTTGTGGACTTGGTTCTGAATTTAAAGAAGTTGTTGCTGCTCTCAAAACCCGTGACACTCCGATCTCGTTTGAAGAACTCTATGACAAGCTCACAAGATATGAACAGGACATGAAGACTCATGAAGTACCAGCGGAATCTTTTCTTGTTACTGCAAATATACTCATAGAACTAACTCCTTGAATTCTTCATACAAGCATAAGTCCAACAACTTTAACACCAATAGGAAGTAAACAAATCATCCATCTCGTGGCATTCTTCCATTACCACGGGCCCCTCAAACAAGCAATCAACATCTTTCCTTCCAGCGAAACTTTCAATCAAGCTCCAACTTCAGTCCTAGTAGTTTGTCAATTCTGTGGCAAAAGAAGACACGAGACTAATCGGTGTTAGAAATTATTTCCTCATCTACGACCAACTCCAAAAGCAAATCATACAACTACCTACTCTCCTCACAATGGTAATTGGCTCATAGACTCAGCAGCTTCTCACCATGTGACATCTGATCTTGAAAACCTCTCCCTTCAACAAACATATGAAGGACCAGATGATGTTATTGGAGATGGTTCAGGCCTTGAAATTTCTCACACTGGTTCAGTCTCTCTACTACACAATTCTAATAATTTCGATCTATGTTTTGTGTGTTCCTTCCATAAAAAAGAATCTTATCTCTGTTTCTCATTTTTGCAAATCTAATGAAACTTCTGTTGAATTTTTTCCCAATTTTTTTGTTGTGAAGAATCTAAGCACGGAGGCACCACTAATTCGCGGTCAGAATAAGCAAGATGTCTATGAATGGCCAAGTACCACACAACCCAAAACATCGCCTCATTCTCCACCTCTTACCTATGTTGGAATAAAAGCCTCTCCTCAGATTTGGCACAACCGACTTGGCCACCCTTATGTCAAAATCACAAGTTACTTATCGTCGAATTTTCATCGTGTGTCATGTCAATGTAACAAAAGTCATCGTTTACCTTTTGGAACATCTTCTTTACAAAGTAGAAGACCACTTGATCTAGTGTATATTGATGTATGGGGTCCTTCTCCCATTTTATCTGATGATGATTTTCGTTATTATGTCATTTTCATAGATAATTTTACCAAATATATCTAGCTATACCCTCTATGACGCAAATCTGACATCTACCTAGTTTTTACTCAATCTAAATCCATTGTCGAAAAGTTTTTCAAAACTCCTATTATCACAATATACTCTAACGGTGGTGGTGAGTATGAAGCCTTAAAATCATTTTTCATCACCCATGGCATTCAACATCTCAAAACCCCACCTCACACCCTCGAACACAATGGTTTTGCTGAAAGACGTCACAGACATGTAGTTGAAACAGGACTAACCCTTCTTCACAATGCTTCACTTCCATTAAAATTTTGGCCACATGCCTTTCAGACTACTGCCTATTTGATCAACAGGTTGCCTACCAGCATTCTAGCATATAAATCACCATTTGAAAGTCTATTTCACACCACACCAAATTATGCTAAATTACGTGTCTTTGGTTGTCTATGTTTTCCGTGGCTAAAACCATAATTCAAAAATAAGTTAGAACCCAAATCAAAACCATGTATCTTTTTGGGGTATTCTACAAATCAAAGTGCATATAAATGATTTAACACAGAATCCCAAAAACTTTATATATCTCGCTACGTTCAATTTGTAGAGCACATCTTTCCATCCAACATTGAGTCCCATTCAAAATTTCTCCACCATCACATCTCTTTCAAAAATGGTCATCTCCTTCTTCTTCTCTTGTAGCATTATTTCTCCTATCTCAGTTGTTAAAGATAGTAAATCACAAGCCCCTACACCTATTCTTCCAACTTCTGGTCTGGATTTTACTAGTGATGCCACTTCATCAACATCCATGCCAACTTCTGACTGTGATACAAGTAGTGCCCTCATCCCTTTACCCTCACAACCACCCTCTCATCAACCTCCAGTATCTCTAATTGTCCCTATAACTCGCACCCACACCATGGTAACTAGGTCCCAAAACAACATTTTTAAGCCCAAACAAATAAATCACACTATAACCAAACATCCTTTATCGGAATCTATTGAACCACGTTGTGTATCTCAAGTACTTAAAGATGAAAATTGGTGTCAAGTCATGTTAGATAAATTGAATGCCTTGTTAAAAAATGGCACTTGGGAGCTCGTTCCTCTGCATGCATCACAAAATGTAGTTGGATGTAAGTGTGTTTTTCGCATCAAGAGAAATCCAGATGGAACAATTTTTCGGTACAAAGCTCGGCTTGTTGCAAAAGAATTTCACCAAAGGCCTGGGTTAGATTATCGAGAGACTTTTAGCCCTGTTGTTAAACCCACTACAATTCATTTGGTACTCAGTCTTGCTCTTATCCATGGCTGGAAAATTCAACAATTAGATGTCAATAATGCATTCTTACATGGGACGCTTACTGAGACGGTGGTTATGCAACAACCTCCTGGCTTCATTGACTCAACACATCCTTCATATGTATGCAAACTACAGAAGGCAATCTATGGTCTTAAATAAGCCCCTCGAGCTTGGTACAATGAGTCGAAAAGTTTTTACTTGACTTCGGATTTACCAACTCCAAAAGTGACACTTCTTTGTTCATTTACAAGTGCATGGACATCACTATATATTTTTTAGTTTATGTGGATGATTTAATTGTTACTGGTAATGATGAACATTTTATTACTCATTTTTTGACTGTTCTTGCAAATAGATTTTTAGTCAAAGATTTGGGAGATCTACATTACTTTCTTGGTGTTGAAGTGGTTTCTACTCCTAGTGGCCTTCTTCTTACACAACATAAATACATTCAGGATTTGCTTGCAAAGACAAACATGACTGGAGCAAAAGAGGTCACAACACCAATTTTGACATCTCAGCCACTGATGCTTCATGATGGTTTTGCACCAACTAATATTACTCAATATAGGAGTATAATTGGAGCACTGCAGTACCTATCCCTCACTCGACCAGATATTTCATTTACAGTAAATTGATTAGCCCAATTTATGCATCAGCCCACAGAAATTCATTGGTTAGCAGCCAAACGTCTTCTCGTTATTTGAAGTAAACCATTCATCATGGACTATTTCTAAAAAAAGCTCAACCATTAACTCTAACCGCTTTCTCCGATGCTGATTGGACAGGGAATAAAGATGATTGCCGATCTATAAATGCATACATTGTCTATATTGGAGGCAATGCTATATCCTGGTCCTCGTGTAAACAAAAAACTGTTGTTCGATCATCAACAGAGTCCGAATACCGTGCTCTTGCTTCCACATCGGCTAAAGTATTATGGCTTGAAAAATCTACTTGGAGAACTTGGCGTGACCCTTACTATGCGCCCAACTATTTACTGTGATAACATTGGTGCCACATACTTTTCGGTCAACCCAATTTTTCACTCAAGGATGAAACATATAGCTATTGATTACCACTTTGTTCGTGATCATGTGACAAATGGAACCTTCAATGTCTCGTACATATCTACAAAAGACCAGCTTGTTGATGCTCTAACAAACCACTTTCAAGACAACAATTTGCTGCATTACGAACCAAGATTGGTATCTCCAATGGGAGTACCTTCTTACGGGAGCATAATAGACCAGATTGAATGTGAAATGAATGTGGACTTAATCAATGACCAGATTGTGAACACATCTTCAATGTCTAGATTCTAATGTCTAGATTCATCTCCTATATAATCCTCAATGTCCAGATTCTTCAATGTGGACTGAATGTGGACTCAATCAATGACCAGATTCTTCAATGTCCAGTTTCTCTCTAATTCCATATATATGTACATGAAGTTTTGTATATAAGCAACACATATAGCAATACAAAAGTCAACATTGTAATCTATTCTACTCTTTAGAAGAAACCCGAGGTCCTCGATGGAAAATTTGTTGGAACGGCTTGTAATAAAAAGACCAATGAGCGATTGGTTATTCATGTGATAATTAAATCATCCACATAAACAAGAAAATATAATGTAGCAAGCGTAGAGTAACTTGGATAACTGAAAACCAAACTGAATAAGAAATGTGCTCAATTCTTGATACCAAGCACGTGGGGCTTGTTTTAGGTCATAAAGTGCCTTATGAAGCTTGTAAACATGAGATTGATGATTAACATCAACAAAACCAGGCGGTTGAGACATATATACTTAGCATTGTTAATGTCAAGTTGGTGAATTGGCCAACCATGAGAAAGGGCAATGCACAAGATGATGCAAATAGTAGTTGATTTAACCATTGGTGACTAAAGGTGTCATGATAGTCAACTCCAGGCCTTTGATGAAAGCCCTTAGCTACAAGATGCACTTTGTAGTGCTCAATGCTAGTGTTAGGATTCTATTTGATGCAAAATACCCATTTGCAACCAACCAAATATTTATCATCGACAGAAGGAACAAGATCCAAGTACCATTATGGAGTAACGCATTAAATTCAGATGACATTACAGGTTGACACTCAGGATGTTTTAGTGCTTGGAAAACTGATGTATGTTCAAGTGTTTGTGGAAATGGATGTTTCGTCATAGTGTTTAGTAATTTTGGCTTAAACATGTTATTCTTCGAGAATATTCACATAGGATGAGTACTTTGAGTGGTTGGATAATTATTTGTAGAAGCTGGATGTTGTTGATTGGTGGTTGGTGGTTGAATTAGGTGTAGCAGAGAGTGAGTTGTCTGAATTAGATGAAATTGTATTGGACGGACATATGGTAGAAGAATGAGGCAAATTAAAAGCAAGCATCACCGAGGGTACGCTTGATTGTATGGCATGTAGCTTGATCCGAACTTGGCAGTGAAGAAAGCACACAGGACCAACTAGGGAAAAGATTAGGCGTGACACGAGGAAGTGGTGATTTCCAGCTACATTACCAGCATATTTAGCTGCATTTTCTGTTATTGTAAAGCCACTTTTGTAGCCTTTAAGATTAGGTCAAAGTTTCTTAATAGTTAAGTCTTTGAAAAGTAAGAGTTCAAATTCAATTTGAACTTTACAACCTTAAGAGTTCAAGTTCAATTCGAACACTACTACCTCGAAGGGTTCGAATCCGATTTGAATACATCTTGGACCAAGTCAAAGACGGAAAGTTTGACCAAGTCAAAGGAGGTTAAGATTGCTTAACCACCAAGAAATGAACTCTATAAATAGGTGAAGAGTTCATAAGTTTTATATGCTCATTTTGTAATTTCTATCCAAGGAGAGAGAGAGAGAGAATCCATTGAGAGATACTCCAAGAAATAAGAGAGAGAGAGAGTTTAGAAAGAGAGAGGTTGTTTGTGTATTTGTAATTGAGTGTGTAACTCTTGTAAAAATCTATTCAAATAGTAATAGAATTGTTTTTCTTCTTTTAAATTCCTCTTTTGTGATTAGAGAATCACAACAAATGGTATCAGAGCGCCAGAGTTGAGTGTTGGGGTTGGAATTTTGGGTTAGCCTTGAAATTTTGAAATTCCCAAATTTGGAAAAAGTCAAATTTTGACCAGTGAAGAGTCATATCTACTATTTTCGACTATTTCGAATACAACGGTGTACTCTGTTTAGCCAAATTCAACTCTGATTTGATCAAACCATTGCAAAGCCAAGATATAAATGGAAAAATCATCATCAAGAGCTATGATTATGCTTATTGCCACCAACTATACACTATGGAGGCCTCGGATGGAGAATCTCCTCAGTTGTAAGGATTTGTATGACCCCCTAGAAGCCAAAGGTGAGAACCCCTATTCTTCCAAGAAGACGGAGTTGAAGAAGTTAAACAGGAAAACTATAGGTCAAATCTGGCAATGGATTGATCATAGTGTGTTTTACCACGTGGCATAGGAGACAGATGCATATGCCCTTTGGAAAACTCTAGAGGACATGTACCAGGCCAAGACAGCTCGAAATAAAGCCCTATTGATGAGGCGTTTGGTGAATTTGAAGCTGAAGAGTGGAACTTCAGTTGTCGAGCATAGCAGTGAATTCTAGAGCCTGGTGAACCAGTAGTCATCTGTAGAGATGCCGCTTGGGATGAAATGCAAGCCCTCATACTTCTTAGTTCTCTTCCTAGGAGACTCTGGTGGTGTCTCTTAGCAACTCGGCCCCTAATGGCAAACTTACCATGTCTATGGTTAAGGATGCCCTTTTTAATGAAGAGGCCAGAAGAAAAGATGTTGGTACAGACCAGTCACATGCCTTCGTCACAAAAAATGGGAGAGATAACAAATAGGTAGTCGAGGTAGGGGGGAGGCGGAAGCAAAAGTAGAGGCAAATCTATAGATGGACGAAAGCCTTCTTACACATGCTACTATTGTGGTCAGGAGGGCCACATGAAGAAGAACTACAGAAATTTTTTACGAGAATAGGGCCAAAAGGCACGAATAGTTCATGATCGAAGAATAAAGATGGAAAGACGCTAGTCACTATCTCAGGAGAGATAGCTATTTGCTCTATCCAAGAGGAGACATGCCTTCACATCTCAAGAGAAGACATTGAGTGGGTGATAGTTACTGCAGTATCTTACCACGCCACTCCTCGCAAAGATCTTTTCACAACATACAAAGCTGGTGACTTTGGTGCAGTGAAGATGGAAAATACCAGTTCTTCTGAGATCGTAAGAATTGGCGATGTTCAAGTTCAAACGAACATCGGGTGCAAAATAACCTTGAAGGATGTCCGACATGTGCCGGATCTTCGGCTAAATCTACTTTCCGGGATAGCCCTTGACAAACAGGGCTACGACAATCACTTTAGTGGCACATGGAAAATGATGAAAGGCTCCATGATTGTCGCCCGAGGACATATTTGTGGCACTTTATATAAGACTCGTGTGAAAATGTGTGCAGACAGCCTTAACACAATCGAACGTGAGGCATCTCAAAATCTGTGGCACTAGAGACTCGGTCACATTAGTGAAAAATGATTGTCTATTTTAACAACGAAGGAGCTTATCACTACCACGAAGGAAGCTGTGCTAGATCCTTGCAATCACTGTTTATTTGGTAAGCAACATAGAGTCTCTTTTAGTTCATCTTCAACGAGAAAATTAGATTTACTCAGTCTGGTGCACTCTGATGTTTGTGGTCCCTTGGAGGTTGAATCACTAGGAGGTAACAAGTATTTCCTGACATTTATTGATCATGCTTCTCGAAAGGTGTGGGTGTATTTCTTAAAAACAAAGGACCAGGTATTGTATTATTTCAAATTGTTCCATGCCATGGTAGAACGTGAAACAAGAAAGAAGCTGAAGTGTCTCCGTTCAGATAATAGAGATGAGTACACATCTAAGGAGTTCGATGCCTATTATAGAAGAAATGGCATTCGACATGAGAAGACAGTCCCACGTACCCCACAATATAATAGAGTAGCCGAGAGAATGAATCGGACAATTATGGAAAAGGTCAGAAGCATGCTCAGTATGGCTAAGCTGCCAAAGCCATTCTGGGGAGAAGCTGTTCGAGCCGCCTACTACCTGATTAACAGATCATCGTCAATACCGTTGAATTTTGAAATTCTAGAGAAAATATGGTCTGGCAAGAATCCCTCCTATTCTCACTTGAGAATATTTGGTTGTTTAGCCTTTGTACATGTATCCAAGGAGCTCAGAAAGAAGCTCGATGCAAGGACTACTCCATGCATCTTTATAGGCTATGGAGATGAAGAGTTTGGATACAGATTATGGGACCTAAAGGCAAAGTCGGTTATGAGAAGTAAGGACGTGGTGTTCCATGAAAGCCAGACATTAGAAGTTATTGAAAAGCCCACAATATCTTCTAATACTTATTATAGTACCCAGGATATTGTTCCAGACCCTGCACCAGCACAATTTGCCACAGATAATGATGTGGTGCATGAAGAAATGCCAGAAGCAGAATAGGAGGATGAAGAAGAGGATATTGATCAGGGGGAGCCACAACCATCTTCACCAGAAGTTGCAGGACCATCACAAGAGTTAGATGATGGTGTACCTCCTGAAAGTGAAAATCCACAATTAAGAAGATTTGAGCGAGCTCGGATTCCATCAACAAGGTATTCACATTCTAAATACATTCTGCTTACTGATGAAGGGGAGCCAGAGAGTTTCCAGGACGCACAATCTCATGTGGACAATGCCAAATGGCTGCAAGCAATGAAGGATGAGATGGAGTCATTGTAGAAAAATCAGACATATGAGTTGATCGCGCTTCCAAATGGAAAGAAGGCACTGTGAAATAAATGGGTGTTCAAGCTCAAAAAGGATGGTAGCGGAACAATGGTGAAACATAAAGCTCAATTGGTCGTCAAAGGATTTCTACGGAAAAAAAGAGTTGACTTTGACGAAATATTTTCACCAGTTGTAAAGATGGCCTCAATTCGAGTTATTCTTGGATTAGTAGCCAGTTTGGATTTAGAGCTTGAACAGATGGATGTCAAGACAGCATTTCTTCATGGTGATTTACATGAAGAAATCTATATGGAGCAGCCAGAAGGTTTTGAGGTTTCAGGAAAAGAAAACCTTGTTTGTAAGCTCAAAAAGAGCTTGTACGGCCTGAAGCAAGCACCACGGCAGTGGTACAAGAAATTTGACTTGTTCATGGTGAATCAAGGATATAAAAGAACTGCTGCAGATCAGTGTGTTTATATTCAGAGGTTTCCAAATGGTAATTTTGTTGCTCTTCTACTGTATGTAGACGATATGTTGATCGTTGGACAAGATGCAACAGAAATTAGCAAGCTGAAGAAGGAACTCTCAAAGGCCTTTGACATGAAGGACTTAGGCCCAGCTCAACAAATTTTGGGAATGCATATAGTTCGAGATAGGAAAAGACACATGTTGTGGCTATCTCAAGAAAAATATATTGAACGAGTACTCAGGAGATTCAATATGCATAATGCAAAACCTGTCAGCATTCCACTAGCTAACCACTTCAAGTTGAGCAAGAGTTCATGTCCCTTGTCTAAGAAAGAGATAGAGGAAATGTTATCAGTACCTTATTCTTTAGCAATAGGAAGCCTAATGTATGCAATGGTGTGTACCAAGCCCGATATTGCTCACGCGATTGGCATGGTGAGTCGTTTTCTCTCTAATCCAGGAAATGAACATTGGGAGGCAATCAAGTGGATTCTCAGGTACCTCAAAGGTATATCAAAGACATGTCTGTGCTACGGGGGAGTTGATCCAATCTTGGAAGGATATACAAATTCAGATATGGCTGGAGATCTTAATGGAAAAAAATCTACATTAGGATTCCTATACACTTTTGTAGAGGAGCTATGTCATGGCAGTCAAGACTAGAAGGTATGTGTTGCTTTGTCTTGCTTTATCTACAATGTAAGTAGAGTATATTGTGGCTAAAGCGATTTCTCCAAGAATTAGGAATGGAAAAAAAAGTTGTGACTAAAGCGATTTCTAAGAAGAATTAGGAATCAAGCACATCGACATTCGTTATCATTGGATACGGGAAGTAATGGATCAACAACTGTTGAGACTAGTGAAAATCCACACAAAGGAGAATCCCGCAGACATGTTGACAAAGGTGGTTTCAACGGAAAAGCTAGAGCTATGCAAAAACATAGTTGGAATGGTTGACATATAACAATTACCTCAGATGCAGCTGGATGGGGAGAATTGATGATTTCCAGCTGCATTACCAACATATTCAGTTGCATTTTCTATTATTGTAAAGCCACTTTTGTAGCCTTTAAGATTAGGTCAAAGTTTCTTAATAGTTAAGTCTTTGAAAAGTAAGAGTTCAAATTCAATTTAAACTTTACAACCTTAAGAGTTCAAGTTCAATTCGAACACTACTACCTTGAAGAGTTCGAATCTGATATGAATACATCTTGAACCAAGTCAAAGATAGAAAGTTTGACCAAGTCAAAGGAGGTTAAGATTGCTTAACCACCAAGAAATGAACTCTATAAATAGGTGAAGAGTTAATAAGTTTCATATGCTCATTTTGTAATTCCTATCCAATGAGAGAGAGAGAGAGAGAGAGAGAGAGAGAGAGAATCCATTGAGAGATACTCCAAGAAATAAGAGAGAGAGAGAGAGAGTTTAGAAAGAGAGGTTGTTTGTGTATTTGCAATTGAGTGTGTAACTTTTGTAAAATTCTATTCAAATAGTAATAGAATCGTTTTTCCTCTTTTAAATTCCTCTTTCGTGATCAAAGAATCACAACAGGAAGAACCTTATGAAGAGATGAAAATGGAAAGGAATTTACCACAAATCGCACACGGTGTGACAAAAACAATTTCTGATTGTGATTTGTGAGGATCAAAGCATTCGAATGCATGTTGATTCAACGAATAACAAAGGAAGAAACAGTGGGCAAGACTTAGAATCTAATTTGTGATTGGAATATGGTTTTTTTAGACAACAAACACATGAAGTTTTTTGTAGTTGGGCGGAGGAAAATAATTTTTCAAAAGGAGACACGGTACCTAGTAATGGAGTTGAAAGGCAATTAACAGATGATTGTTCAAAATGCATGAGCCCAAAATGAAGAGGAAGAGATGTTTGATGGAGTAGTTTTAAGTCAGTTTCAACAATGTGGCGATGATGCCTTTCCGACATACCATTATGTTGTGGTATGTAAGGAGGAGTGTGAAAGTGTTGAATACCTTGATTCTCAAAATATGATGTTTGTTTCTGGTATTCACCACTTCTATAGGAATAAATTCTAACAGTGGGTTGTTTAAAGCGGTGGAAAATATTAAAGAATTCGGACTTTTTAGGCATCAGATATAACCAAATGCCACAAAAATAACATAAATCGACATCTTTAACAAGTGAAGTCCCCATACATCACTATAAATAAGATCTAAAGGATATTCAACCCAAGACAACTAGCCCACCAAGCTAATCGGGTTGAAACCGGGTTGGCCCAAAGACAAAAAAATTTGAATCCAAATCACCACCCCACCCCAACTCCAACCTCTCTGGAACGACAAAGGGGATTTTTCTCCTTGTTTAGGAAAAAGGGAGGAAACCCCCACCTAGTTTCATGAAAACCGAGGATCGCGATCCCGGTTTCGCGAAAAAACCGAGGATCGCGATCCCGGTTTCGCTGATCGGGAGGGGATTTCTCTCCCCATGTCGCCGGAAATCCCCGACGACAAGGAGGGAGAAATCCTCATGAAGCTGTGGTTCGCGCGCGAAACCCGGGGTTCGCGTCGCGAAACCAGCCACTGGTTTCGCCACCGGTAGATTTCTCCTCCCTTGTCATTTGGGATTTCCGGCGACAAAGAGGATAAATCTTCTCCCGAGCGAAACCAGGGTTCACGATCCCTAGTTTCATAAAAACCGGTCGCGAAACCATTGGTAAAGGATAAAGGATAAGTGAATACACTAAAAATGGAAGTTTATAACTTTTATTGCATAAACAAGAATTATAAGACAGAGATTTGGGAAGTTTATGACAACTAATAATCTGTTGAAGAATTTTATTGGAGGGATGACCAAGTCCTTGGTGCCGAGCATGAGTAGGTGTCTTGATACAAACGAGAGCAGAAACAGAACACCTTCTCTATTTGTTGAGTTTAATAATGTTACAATGTTGAATAAAATAAAGAAAATCTTTACAACTCCATTTCATCAACTTTTATAACACTCTGATTGGACCGGAAAAAAAAAATCAGTAGGTTGCCAATTGGACCGAAACTCAGGAAGATTAATTACGCTCTGATAGCATCTTTATTTGATTTTGTTTAAAAATTTGCTAAATAGCTGAACTCAAATTTACAATTAATTTTAACCACACATTTCATCAACTTTTATAACGGATTGGAGAATATGGAATGAAAAGCTCAATTGTATTCTGTAGTACATCAAATATATACAGCAAGAATTGTAACTGATTCTAAACTATAAGAGATCAAACATGCATACATTAGTTACAACAACATGATAATATCAACTATGAAGATATAAGTTATTTTGAGTTGGTTGAACGAGATGAGGATTCTTCTTTAATACGTTAGAGGCTAGATTTTTCGTCTCCCTCCATCAGATTCTATACCTACGTTCAATCTTTGACAAAGGTATTGAAAAAAGATGTATGTTTTTGTTTTTTCAAAATTAATGAAAAACATAGCGAAAACCTTTTCTTTTATGAATAAAATCCCTTTTTTGAGCTTAGATTTAAGTTTAATTCATTTATATTTACTGACATATAGAGCTTTATGAAATATTTAACAGTACCATGTGATCAAAACTCAGACAAACACCTACAAGAAGAAGGTTAGTGAATTTTATAATTTAATTATGCCACTCTCAAATCTGTTTTATTTTTCTTTCAAACCAAGATAGCTTTAAACTTCTATTGCCATTTATTATAATAATAGGTGAAGAACTTGCAAGAAAGACATGGCAATCTCCTATTTGGCTTGGCAGAGGTATTCCCTAAATAATCCCTGCTTATTTTTCCTTTTTCTTATTCCTCATGTTTTGTAGGCTCGACTAGAAGAGATTGAAACAATGGAGCCGTAATGAGTTATCATGTCTAGTTATATACATCCAGTCTAACTTACTAAAGACATGCTTGTTAAAAAAAGTCAATATATTTTCCGTTGTCTTGTGGAATACCGTCCAGTATTTCATACCAAACATGCATGCCACGATATACTAAACTGGACATTCTTTCTGAAGGAACTGAAATATGAAGATCTGCCTTACGGGGTTGTGGAAAATGTGGGAGACTAGTCACCACCATAGCCACTGCCATCAAAGTGGTTTTGATCCCACAATCTCCGCCGTAAGTAGCTTTGGATTTGCTATATAATTTAGGTTGCCAATGGAGGTCAGGTGGTTATATATACAGCTTCTCCATTGATTTCAAGTGTACTTGTTTGGATGCCTATAATATATTTCCTAAATGTTTCTTTATACATCATACTTGCAAGTTCTATGGAGCAGTTTAATTAAACATATCATTCAGTTTTTATTTATCTGTTTCGGCTGAGTGCATTATTAGTTACTAACATATGGAAATTGTCATGTATACGTATTTGTATTTGGGATGGATTCAGATGAGAGCTAAAAATTTAGTGTGTTGAGTGTTTTTTTTTTTTTTTTTCCAAAAAAAAAAAAAATTGGGCCAACGGGGGCTCCACGGGGGAGCCCCATGTATCCGCCCTAAGTGCATATTTGGCAGTGTTGTTGATTGCTTATAAAAAGTAGATAATATAGAATGTGTTGATAATAAGTTAGTAGTAAATTGTATTTCCTAAGAAATGTATGAATAAAAAGTATATTTTATTAGTTTAAATTATAATTTATGCATAGTCAAAAAAAGGGCTAAGCCCTTTGTGTGTATTTGTACATGTATATATGTCTTGTATTCAATTAACGTTACTATTTGTTTATGAAACTTTAAAGCATGAATTTTGATGAAAAAGTATAGGAATTTTGAATATATAAAATACAAATAATTAAAATCACCTCTTTTTATATACTATGATCATTTTTAAAGTGCTCTATTTGGTTCTATGAAAATTGGAAATAATTGAACCATCAAATTTGATATTTTCTAGTTTGCACTACACGGAGTTTAGGCTTCCATTATGGTTAAAAAACTTCCATGACGATTGTTATGACCATTGTTTCAAATAAAAATAAATAAATAATAAATAAAAAGGTTTCAAAGACAATTGTGATTTTGTTGAAAAAAAAGATAAAATATCAAAAGCCATTTCTTTCACCCTATTGGAATTTTCTCACTAATCAAATTTTAGTATGTTTGGCTAATTAGTTTAAAAGATGCTTTTAAACATCTTATTTTGGCATTAACAGCCTCGTTAGTTTGGCTAGTTTTGTAGTAGATACTTGCAAAAGATAGATGAAAGTTTTAATAATTTATTTTTGAATTTGAGGTATAAATTTTTTTCTTCCTTCAATGTTAATAAAAAGTACTACTAGCTCTATACTCCGACAAGCTCAATGGGTGTCACATATAGTTTTGGTAGATTTTTCTACTTGTGATTAGACCTATAGTCAACTAGTGGGCACAAGCTATGATCACTCAATGAGAGTTGAGTAGGATAGAAAGGAACCAAATTATGTCTAAATTTTGTTCAACTCAAACTCAATCTAGTAGTCTCGATTAAGGGCAAGTGGTCTACTTGAAAAATTGATGAATTAATCAACTCAATAAATAAAATATAAAATTCTTAAAATTTTATTTAAAAATCTTTTTTTTTTGTATGAGTTGTTGTTACAGTTGTTATTTTATTTATAACAAATGTGTTACATTTGTTATTAACAAACACAACAAATGTAACAACAAATGTTACAGAAATAAAAAATAGTATTTTTAGAATTAAAAAAATTAGATAATATTTTTTAAATTATTTTATATTTTATAGTATATGATGAAATTATCACTATATGAAAATATGTAGAGGAAAGTTTTGAAAATTCAAAAAAATCAAATCACGTGATCTGTCGTCTTCAATAATCACATTGCTAATCCAAGGATCACGTATAAAAAGCACTTACAAGAGGATTTAAGTCATGTTATACTCAAGTTTTAAATTTGCAACATACTGTCAGCGATTTTATATCTTTAATAATTCCGCAAGTGCACGGATCGCTCAAGTAATAAAGTGGATTGTGAATCCAAGTCACTACAAGAAATGAGGTCAATAGCGGCGAAGATGTCGTCGATGAATCCTCAGAAGTCGTCTCTTTAACTTTTTAGAGACGACAAAGTCGTCGCTCAATGTCGCCGCAACATGTTAGTGTCTCTAGATATATAGCGACGACTTTATGTCATCGCTATATATATTTGAATCTATAGCGACGACAATCTCGTCGCAACATTGTCGTGTCTATATCTCAAAAACAGATATAAAGGGACGACAAAGTCGTTGCTAAAGTCGTCGTCGTTGTTATACAAAATAATAGCAACGTGAAAAACGTAGCTATTAGCTCGTCACCATACGTACTGCTCATATAGAGACGACAACGTCGTCGCTATTACTAATTGTTTCCTTTTACTATAGCGACAACAATGTCGCCGCTATAAATGTTTTGAATTTTTTTAAATTTTTTTTTTTATTTTCAAATAATATAAATAATATATAAAAAATTCTAAACATCTACGGACCCTCCAAACCGTCGTCCTCGTCCCCGTTCTCCTCCTCCTCCTCCTCCGCAGGCACAACTGGTATTTTACTTTTCAGAAACTCAATTTCATGCTGCATTGGCGTAGCTGATCCTCGTATATGGCAAACCGAAGATAGTTATTATGGGGGTCTCTAGAGGACTTATGGGAAGTTCCTTGTGGGGCAAACAATGCAGCAGTCGAATCTAGTAAGGGAGAGGTGCCCTTCGGAATCCGGCCAACCCCACGGACGTGATCTCGTCGTTCTCCGAGAACCTCCTTTGCAATAGCACGCTCGTCTAACGACGCGTTATTGGAAGCGACATGTGTATGTTGAGTCTCTCTCAACTCAACAAGTTTATCTGTTCAGTGAAAAACTAATAATAAATAATAATATCATGCATGTCGATAAAATTGTATGAACATCATTTAAAAATTCTCACATAGTCACCAGCCTACTGCCTGGGTTCACTTAATTGCCATCCCGGAAGGTGTGAAACGTTTGGAACGAATCAATAATCCCCGCCATACGGGTCTCGGGGTCCCTTCACGACAATTTAAACGTAAAATGTAGTTAGTAAACATTTTTACATGGTTACAACGGCAGAGAGTGGAGAAGACGGCGGCAGACGTTGGACGGCGATTTAGCGGCGGCAGCGCGACGACGGTCGGGCGAAGGCACTAGCAGAAGAATAGGCACAGCCAAAATGGAAAAGAAGAAGGTTCTGCGTGAATTAAAAGATCTGGCTCTATAGCGACGACATATGTCGTCGCTATTAAGCACTAAAGCGGCGACATTTTTTTCAGCTTTTAAGAACAAGCGCCTAAAACGTAGCGCTCAATTTTCAGGACAATAGCGACGACATATGTCGTTGCTATTGACTTTACTATACAGATGACTGAATGTTGATATCTCATTTGAAGGGGATTTTTTAATTGAAATAATTTTTATTATTTAATATTATTGATATTTAATATTATCAATAATAATTTTTAATATTTAATTTTTAATTTTTTAATTTTAATATTTAATATTTATTTGGGTCATTCAACTTTAAACATTTTTCATTTGGGTCCTCGTAATTTTTCTTTTATTTCAATTTCATCCAATTTTATTTGCAACATAAGTCCTTCAAGTTTTACGATGTTAGATATAATAGTCCCCAATAGCATGTTTTTGTACAATTGTAGAACTTTTTTGTCCTACATTATGACCAATAGCAATGATAGTATGAATGATAAACATTCAAGCTGAAAACAGTAACAACAATTTGAACATGCGTTTCTATAAAATTATTTCATAAAATTAAGTGGCGTACAATAACATTTCAATCTGATTCACTATCATGATACGATTGATCCTCATCATCGTCACTGACGTCCTCATTGATTTCACTAGATGTTTCGTCATCCTCGTATTCTGCATTTGTATCGTCTTCCACATCATCGTCATTTATAAACGAAGTTTCTCATGCAGTATCTGATGAGGCTCTCCTGATAACCGATGCTTCTATCTCATCAGCTTCATCATCATCTCGGTGCAAGGATACATGCTCTATGTTGCCAAGATCAACGACTAGAGATAAACATGAAGAGTAGTTATTGTGGAGCAGGTCAATCTCTGTGATGTTAGCTCCCACTGTGTCCCACGTGCTCCTGTGATGGACAATTTGTATTACTTGCCAGTTCGGACCACGAGATGGATTTTCAATATAGAACACTTGTTGTGCTTGGCTCGCAACTATGAACTGATCATCCTTGAACGCCTCTGCACTGATGTCAATACTGGTAACGTTATTCTCAGTTACCATCCGTCTTCCATCACACCTAAACCACTTGCATCGGAACAGATAAACTGAAAGTTTCGGTCCATATTGTAGCTCCAGTATATCTTGCAGCTGCCCGTAGTAAATCTCACCCCCAGTCCCTGGGACGGACACACCACTGTTCTGAGTTTTTCTTCGAATATCATGATCATATGTCAGGAACCGAACTCCTTTGTCAACACAAGCCATGTATGACATAACCTGCTGGTAACATCCACTGGCCAACGCAAATAACTCATGAGAAACTTGATGGTTGTGGCTTTGGCGCATTGCATATAGCTGCATGACGAGAATTATTCTCAGTTATTGAAAGCAATTATGTTGAAAACTTGCAATTTTATTCAGTCGATGTTCATTTACCTTTTTGTAGAACCAAGAGTGAAATTCTCTTCTGTGCACTAGTTCGATGTTTGGACAGCTATTGTTCAGTAGTTCCTGCCTATGTTCCTTGAATAAAGTATGGAAGATCAAAGTTCATTAGTTCGTTTCAAATGATAAAGTTAATTCGAGATAAAGGAATAATAATCAGGAATTAACACCGTCTTACTGCAAGAATGGCTCAACTTCATAACGCTCAACTTCATAACAGTTGTTCAGGACGTAAAAAAATTGTTTGATTTCGAACTTGAGTAGGAAATGTCTTTGGTGACTGCTTTCCAAGTGGGTGACATTGTGACTGAAAAATAGAAAGTTGTGTCTGTGGAACAGTAGCATCCTCGTTTCTGTCTGGTGGGTCGAACCTTGTCCCTATGTCCTCGAAGTACCTCGAACAAAAAGTCAATGCCTCGTCCACAACATACCCTTCAGCTATTGATCCCTCGGACCGAGCTCGATTTCTGACATAGCCTTTCAATTTCTTGAGGTATCGCTCGAATGGATACGTCCATCTTATGTGCACCGGACCTTCAAGGATTGCCTCTTCTGGTAAATGCATTACGAGGTGAATCATGATGTCGAAGAGAAGCGGCAAGAAATATCTGTTCCAACTTCTGAGAGAATGATTACAAGGTGATCGTGGGAAGCTATCATGTCGCTAACCTTTAGTGTTCTTGCACAAAGCTTTCGAAGAACGCGTACAGATTCAATAATTCTTGGAAATTGTTTTATTCAAGAACGCCGACATCCGATTGGTAATAACCGTTGCATGATAATATGGCAATCATGTGACTTCAACTCGATATGTCTGGTTGTCATTTGGAGCAATATTCTTAGAAGATTAAAAGCGAAGCCATCCGGAAACTCAAGCGATTGGATAAATTTACAAAACTTCTTACTATTTGAAGGCGACATGGTGTAACATGCGGCGGGCTTCATCTACCTATTCCCGTTCTGATACAAGTGCAACTTCCTTTTGATCCCTAATTGCATCAGATCGCGCCTTGCATTGACTGTGTCTTTTGATTGGAATGGATCGTCCATAATTATGACGAGCAAGCTATCACAAACATTCTTCTCTACGTGCATGACATCGATGTTATGTTTGAGCTCTGTAGAAGTCCAATACGGAAACCCATAGAAAATGCTCTTTTTTCTCCAATTTAGCTCGTCATCACTTCTCCGAATTGTAGCACCACCGTAATTTGGGTGTTTCCTGGACTTCTATATCTGACATGGCTTAACTGTGCTAAAATGTCTGTAGGCATTAACCGACGAGAGGTGGTCACCTATCTCATCCTCCCATCAAGTCTAAATTGCTCGAAAATGATGCATGGATGGCGGGAACCGACGGTGACCCACATAAGTCGTCTTACCTATCACGGGATGAAGGAGTATCCTCGTTGCATGTCGGACATGCCTTGTACCTGACCACCACCCAACCCGACAAACTACTTCTCTTTGGAAAATCATTTGATCCACAACAAAGCTACTTGCGATCGAATACCGACTTGTTGTTGGTTCCACCGTCTCCGTGTCAATCCCATCGCCCACAACTCTTTCAACTCGTCCACTAATGGTCGTAAAAATACATCAATGTCCTTACCCGGTGCTTTAGGACCGGTATCAATGAGTAAACATGAGGTATTCGAGCTTCATGCATAACCATGGTGGCAAGTTGTAAACTCGTTACAACCATCGCCACACATCGCATCTGATGACTCATGTCACGAATGGATTAAATCGATCTGCGGCCAATCCTAACCTCGACATTCCTAATCTCACTTGCGAACAGTGGATGTTTCATATCAAAATCCCGCCATGCCTTTCCATCAACGGGATGCTGCATTTCATCATCGTCCCTAGACCTTCCTATACTGTGCCACCTCATGAGTTTTGCAGTATCCTTCGTTGTAAACATACGTTTTAGTCTGGAGACCAAGGAAAAATATCGCAACACCTTATGCGAAACATTCTTACCGTTCACTTTTCCAGAAGTGTGCACCCAACGACTTTCCTGGTAAATCGGGCAAGTTTGTCTATCAACATGTTCACCCCAAAACAGTGCACAGTCGTTCTTGCAAGTATGAATGGATTTGTAACCCAAACCAAGCTTTGTCATCAGCTTCTTAGCTTCGTAGTGAGAGTCAACCAAGTTCATATTTGGGAATGATAACTTTAGCAATTTCAAAAGATCATCGATGACTTGTTTGTCTATTTGTTCATAACTTTAATATGCATCAACTTGACTAAAAAAATTAGGGATGAAAATGATGAAACTCCGGGGTACAGTTTTGAATGGAGAGCCAGAAACAGTTCGTCATAGTAACCATCGGTGCTTGTACCTACATGCTCATCACCAACTACGTCGTCTATCACATCCATCATCTCATCCTCCACACCAGCTCGCTCATTCTGTCTATACACATTCGCAGTATGAACATCGGTCTCGCCATGATATATCTAGGTGACATAACTCTCCGCAAAACCATTACGAAATATGTGAGCCTCGACAATTTCCAATGGATGTGTGAGACCGTTTAAACATTTTTTGCACGGACATTTAATCCTTCCTCTATCATTAACGTATGGCCTCGCCATGTTTATAAATGCTTGCAAACCATTCCGAAAATCTGCAGATTTTGTGCGATTTCTAATTGTTGTCCAACTTTTATCAATATTCATACTTGAAAAATACTATATTCTTACAAATATAGTAAAGATAATAAATGGAGATGAAGAAATGAACTGTAAAGAAGATGATTATGAAGGAAAACAATAGAAATGCAATTGACCGGGGAGATGCGGAGATGGAGAAGAAATTTTTTTGCGTGTAGTCAGCAATACAGAAATGCGGAGATGGGGAGAAGATAAAGAAGAGTCTATAGATAAAAGTCATCGCTACAGGACCATTCCCATTTTACGAGGAAATTAATAACTTACGTGCCTGCAAAAATGATCAATATAAATATAGCGACAATATGTGTCGTCGCTATAGACAACAATTGGAAGCCAATTTTCCCGCTTAAATTGATGTAGGTATATAGCGACAACATAAGTCGTCACTATAGATCCCATCACACTTTACGAGAAAATTCATGATTCACGTGACTTACAGCATCATCCGCAACTCAATTGCAATGACATGTGTCGTCGCTATTTATGCATCAAAATGCCGCCATTTGTTCCCGCTCGTTTCGAAACTAAGTGCGACGACATTGAAAGACCTCGTTATAGAGTCTATGTAACGGCGACGATATATAATCTATTGCGACGACATATGTCGTCTCTATAAGTTTTGCATATGTAGCGACGACATTTCTTTGTCGTCTCTACCGTATAGAATCAATAGAGACGACTGTATGTCGTCGCAATAGATGTGCCGCTATAGACCCTTTTTGTTGTAGTGAGTATCGTTCCCACGAAGATTTAGATAATTCTATTGCAATTATATCAACATTAACCGAATCTAATGAACTTTGGAAAATTGGAGATTTTGTAATTAAAAACTAATTAGTAATCGAACTAAAAACAATAAAATAATTGTAATTCAAATAATTAAAAATCAGATTGATGAAAATTACTTAGAATTGAAAAAGAACAGTACTAGGATCCCGAATCCACTTATAATTGTTAATTCCTCTATCTTAATTCTTGGTTTTGATAAAATACATCAGTTATGAAGATCAATATCCCTAGATTATTTAACAGTTTCTCTCGAATAAAATTAAACCTATTCATATGCATGAATCGACTATATCTCTATGACGAATGCGAATACAAATGAAAGCATTAAATTTCTGTAGATAATTAAAGATCACCTAAAGCATAGCGGTATATTTCTATCCCCTATTGGACTTTAAGATAATTAAAATATTGTCTAGCCTGCTTTCGATCTTTCCATAGTAAAACAAACCACAACACTCATACATTTATTGCGCATATAATTGTAGATTTAAATAAATCAAAATTAATTATTCAAAAACTATTTTGAAATAAATTGTCAAAAATCAAGTCTTTGGATAGAAGAATTTAGATTACAAGTTTCATCGTAATCCTAGCACAAAATAAACTAGCCTAACATACTAATAATAAAGAAATAAAGGGGAGAAGAAAATATGGAATTCATAATCCGGATATGAAGAAACTTGGAAGAGAAGAAATCTTGATCTTGATCTTTGTTGGATTCTTCAAAGATTAATTCTTGATCTTCGTTTCTTGTTTCCGTCTATTGTTTTCTCCCCAAAATTCTCCATAAAAAACGACCCCCTTCTTTTATATGAGTTAATAATTTATATATATACTTACCTAATTGTGCCCTAAAAGATCTCAAAATATCATGAAAATCACGTCCAAACAAGTTTCCTAATTGGAGTCGAGCACAAAAAGAAACAAAAATTCCCGCGGCCAGAAATAACACCGGGCTGCTGTTTTTCAAACGGTCATAACTTCTTGTAGGAAACTCCAAATTGAGATCCGTAAAAAGTGATGGACTCGTAATTCAATTATCTTTCCAATGGTATATCATTTGCCTTGTAAATATTTTAATACCAAAATTTTTTGCACGAATTTCCCCACATACTTCGATTTCTCATTTTGGTTCTTTGACTTTCAAGTGTTTGATCATTTGCTTCAACTCTTCATTGTCACTCTAGCATACATTAACTTATTGATTTTTTCTTCTTTCTCATTTACTTGTCAATTTCACCAAATTGTTGCTCTTTTCGTCCTTTCTTCTCCAATTACTTATAAACGGGTCCAAAACTAAAATAAGAAGAATAATACAATAAATTAAGTATAAATTCAATAAAATGATGGGATAAAAGCTTAGTTTAAAGGCCCGAATAAGTGCACAAAATGCACTTATCACATACTTTTATATTTTAATACGACTTCATGATTTCTACTAACACTTCATCATCTTCGCTAATTTTCCTGATTATATTTTATGATCCCAACTAGCATCCACAATATTCTACATGTCCATCGTCTTCCATTCATCAATGAGTGTCCATTATGTGCTTTTCGTCTTCGAGAGTAAATAATGTTTTCATATAGAAACCAAACACACCAAAAATAACAAGGGAAGATTATGAGTCTCGATCTACAGACGTTCTTGGATTACCTAAAATATTTTGAATTTTCAATGTTATCCTCAAAACATGAAAGATTTATTCAACCAAGACATGGCTAGGCTATGCAAGCCAAAAACCCTACTCAGAATGTGCAATTGGCACATAGGACACACATAGGTCAATTAATATGCCCCTGTTATATGGTTGCAGTTTCCTTATTGAGGGTGCCATGGCACGTGCTATTATCCATTTGGGAACAAGATAGATGGATATTATTAGATTATAAACCCTACCTATTTACAAGAAAACATAAAATCGAATTAAGACCATGCAGTCGTAGTTGATATAAAGATCGTATTGAGTTAACAGGGAGATCATGAAAACTCTCAAGATATATTTGTTGAAATATGTCATTAGTTGTATATATTGATTTTTTCCTATTTTAGGAAGATTTTCCTTAACTATAGAAGATTGCAATGCTATAATTAAAAGATCATAATCTTAGATTGATTATAGGGCTTATGTCATGAATACCCTATATATACTTTGTAATTATAGAGATGTATTATCAATGAAAAACACAATTCATCAATATTAATATGGTATCAAAGTCAAGTTTGGTTCGTTCAATCCAAATTTTTCAAAACCCAAATTCATCAAATTAAACTATACCCATCTTCATATCCATAGCCAAAACCCAGAAATTAAATCAAATTCAAGCCATAGCCAAACCTTAATTCCCAAAATCCTCTTTTTCCAATCTGAAACAAACAAAAAAAAAATGAATGGAAAAAATCCTTTTGTAGTTCAACCCGAAGGAGTTTTTAATACAGGAATCACCCTCACTGAATCAAATTACGACATATGGTCTTAACTGATGGAAATGCAAATTTCTAAACGAGACAAAATCTTATACATTTGTGGCAAGACCAAGCCAAGGCTATGAAAAATGGTTTGTTGAATATCAAAAGGTCAAACGGTGGCTATTAATGTCCATTTCTCTAGAAATTATGAGGCGTTATGTACGCTTACCCACTGCCTACAACATTTGGAATACCTTATCAAAAGCATTATATGATGGAAGTGATGAATTACAAGTATTTACTCTGAATGAGAAGGCTTTTTCTACAAGACAAAAGGGAAGAATCCTCTTTGTGTATTATGGAGAGCTGACTGAAATTTTTCAAGAGTTGGACCATCATGATATGGTGGTTATGAAAGATCCAGACGATGTCAAAGTCCATCACAAGTCTATTGAACGATTAAGAGTTCACATATTTCTCGTTGGATTGGATGAGGAGTTTGATTTAATTCCGACGAGAGATTTTGCACAGAGACTTGTGCTAAAACTTGAATGAGTGTTATTCTTTGGTTCGTCGGGAAGCTGTTCATAGTACCACCCTGATAAGTAATTCTGAAGCATCTGAATCCAGTGTTATGGTAGCTTGGAACCATCCTTATCAAGGTCAATGAGATCGAACCCAACCCAACAATGGTAAACCAACCAATGGTATTGACAAGTCTTCCTACAAATGCACTCATTGCAATAAGACTGGTCATTTCATTAAGTCATTGTTTTGATCTAATGGGATATCCAAAATGGTGGGATCCTATTCGTGCAAAGAAAATTCAACAAAATCCTTCCATTGCAGCAGTTGCTCAAACAAAAATGGAAGATGAAGTTT
Source organism: Forsythia suspensa (assembly GCA_023638005.1). Lineage (NCBI taxonomy): Eukaryota > Viridiplantae > Streptophyta > Magnoliopsida > Lamiales > Oleaceae > Forsythia > Forsythia suspensa. Next base: position 12,585,708 of record CM042664.1, on the reverse strand, counting down.
GACACAGTCACAGCATTGGTAATAGCTTTCGATAATGGTGGTAAATTTTTAAATATTTCTACATCTATTTTGAATAGTGCACAAATAATTGATTATGGCACAATAGATCACATGACATATGATTCCATACAGTTCTCACCACTTAATCTCTCCACTCAAAAGTTTGTCTCTACTGCAAATGGAACTTCGACCCAAGTTATTGGGAAAAATTTTTGATTCTAACCGACACATTAAATTTAGATTCTATTTTAGTGGTTCTATGTTTAGATTATAACATTTTGTCAGTTTCTCAAATAACCACTAACTTATCTTATATTGTAATTTTTTGGCATGATTTTTGTATATTTAAGGACATCAAAACCAAAAAGGCAATTGGTTGTGGTATTTGGAGGAAAATTATAATACTTAGACTTGGAATCAAAGAGTACCAATAGTCGACGACAAGCTCTGGCTGCGGGTAGTTCTGAAGACACAAAAAGGAAAGAAATATGGTTATGACATCACTGTTTTGGGCATGCCTCCTTTGGATATCTCAAAACAATATTTCCTAATTTATTTACAGAAGTTGATGTTTCTAATTTTTAGTGTGATATTTGTGAATATGCAAAAGCCATCATGCTTCATTTCTATTACGATTGAATAAAAGTCCACTTCCTTTTATGATTATTCATTCTGATGTTTGGAGTTCATCTAAAGTCACTACTTTGGGTGGGTCATGTTGGTTTGTAACATTTATTGATGATTGTACCAAGATGACATGAATTTGTGATGAAATCCAAAAGTAAAGTAAACTCAGAACTTTCTCAAAAGAGTTGAAACTCAGTACAATAGAAAGAATCAAATTCTTTGCAATAACAATTGTGGAGAATACTATAGTACTGAATTTCAATACTATTTAGAGACACAAGGAATGACTCATCACATAACTTGCTCCAACACACCCCAACAAAACAGGTGGCAGAGCGAAAAAATTGACATTTTTTGGCGATTGTCCAAGCTTTGTTAATCGAAGTCCATATGTCATTATCTTATTGGAGAGATGCACTCAATTCTGCAGCTTATTTAATCAATCGGGTATCTTCCAGCACCATCAATTTCAAAACAACATTCCAAACTCTTACTGATGCAATTGTTGCCCCAACAGTCTCAAATTTAGCTCCTCATGTCTTTGAGTGTGTGGGGTGTGTACACCTACACAAGCATCAATGTACCAAGTTAACTCCTCAAGCATTGTGATGTGTTTTTGTTGGGTATGCCACTCATCAAAAAGATATCGGTGTTACCATCCTCCAACACATCGATTATTTGTTACGATGGATGTTGTTTTCCATGAGAATACAATGTATTTTCCCAATTCTAAATTTCAGGAGGAGTACTAGAACGAAATTCAAACTCTAGTTTATGATGAAAATGATAACCAAGATGTGAACAACATGGACTTAAGTGGTATGACATTAGATCAAAGTGGTGATGAGCACCTAATAACCAAATAAGTAAATGATGAACACCAAATAATCAAAGAAGTGGGTCTATCTCCAACTCAGCTTGAAATCAAATTTCTTGAAAATATGGCTTTATCTCCGGTTGACATATCAGACCAATCGCTTACTGAAGATGTTCCTGAGCTACACAAAAGATAGTTACCACAGTGTCACACCAGAGGTATTCCTAAAGCCACATATGAACCTAAGCTTTCTAGTAAAATAAAATATCTCATGAACCATTATGTGTTTAACCAATGTTTGTCAGAATCAAACATGTCATTTATGAATCAATTATCTGCTGTATCTATTCCTAACAGTTTGTAGGAAGTCTTAATTGATCCTAGGTGGAAAGAAGCTATGAACGAGGAGATGAAATCTCTAGAAAAAAAATAAAACATGGAAAATAGTTAATCCTCCACCAGGAAAGAAACCAGTTGGATGTCAATTGATTTACACCGTGAAATACAAGGCTGACAACAAAATTGAACGATTTAAAGAAAGACTGATAGCAAAGGGATATACTCAAATATATGGGATTGATTACAAAGAAACATGTGCACGTTTAGCTAAAATCAACATAGTTCGTGTCCTGCTGTCTTTAGCTGCAAGCTTGGATTGGCTATTACAACAGTTCGATGTGAATAATGCTTTTCTACATGGTGAATTATCTGAAGAAGTCTACATAAATATTCCACCAAGGTGCATGATACCCAAAAACATAGTCAAAAGATATGTAGTCTAAAGAAACCGTTGTATGGACTGAAACAATTTTCGAGAGCGTGGTTTGGAAGGTTCACAAAATCTATGATAGCCTTTGGCTACAATCAAAGAAACTCAGATCTTACATTTTTCCTAAAAATATGACAAGATAAGATCACTGCACTCATTGTATATGTAGATGATATGGTGGTTACAGAGAATGATCCTAAAGAAAGGGAGGCCTTACATAATTACTTGTCCAAAGAGTTTGAAAATGAAAGATTTAGGCCCACTGAACTATTTTATTGGGATTGAAGTATACTGATCTAATAAAGAAATAGTTCTATCTAAAAGAAAATATGCCTAAAAAATATTACAAGATAGTGGTATGTCAACATGTCAACCAATTGATACACCAGTAGAAGAAGGTCTAAAGCTTTGTGTTGAATCCAACCAAGTACTAGTTGACAAAGGAAGATACCAAAAACTTGTAGGAAGATTGATGTACTTGTTTCATACTAGGCCAAATCTGGCTTATGCTTTGAACATTGTCAGCCAGTTTAATAATCCTAGAGAATAACATATGCATGCAATTATTCGCATTTTGAGGTATTTGAAGTCTGCTCTAGGAAAGTAAGTATTATTCACTAAAAATGCAGGCTATCAAAGCATAGAAGTATATACTGATGCTGATTGGGCTGGTGATGTGGGTAACAGGCGATCTACTTCTGGTTACTTTACCTTTGTAGGAGGTAATCTTGTGGCATGGAGAAGCAATAAACAAAATGTTGTAGCTCGCTCAAGTGCACAAGCTGAATTCAGAGATTTGGCAAACGTACTTTGTGAGAAATTATGGCTAAGACTTCTCTTACAAGATTTGGGTTATCTATCTGAATAACCTATTCAATTGTTTTGTGACAATAAAATAGTATGTGACATCGCGCATAATTCAGTTCAACATGATCGTATAAAGCAAGTCGAGATAGACATATTTTTCACTAAGAAAAAATTGGATGGAAAGATTGTGGAATTACCTGATATTCGATCAGATGACAAGTTCGCTGACATCCTTATCGAAGCAGTCTCAAATCGAGTGTTCTTAAAGTTCTTAGACAAATTGGGCATGTGTAACATCTATGCACCAACTTGAGGGAGAGTGTTGAAATATGTCATTAGTTGTATAGATTGATTTTTTCCTATTTTAGGAAGATTTCTCTTAACTATAGAAGATTGCAAGGTTGTAATTAAGGGATCATGATTCTAGGGTTTATGTCATGAATACCTTATATATACCTTGTTACTATAGAGATCTATTAACAATGAAAAACACAATGCATCAATATCAATAATATTGAGTAAGCAATATTGAATATTGGCATAGAATGATTTGGTATTTCTGTTAATTATATGTAATTTTATACTCTAAAGCATTTTGTATATTCATGTTTTAATTTAAATGTCTTACAAAACGAAGCAACTTTTCTCTTAAATATGGAACAAAATAAAAGAATCAAAAGGGAAAAAATGGTAAAAAAAAAAAATCAATAATTGGTGTTGCCCTAAATGAACCCATGACTTTTTTTTTAGTCAACACACCATCACATCCCTAGTGTGTCAGGCCTCCATCAGAAGAGGATGGGGGCATTCGGATACCCAATCATATATAAATAACTCATAAAAAATACATGGGAGGGAAAGCATAAAACCTGACCTCCAATCATAAGAGCTAAAGCTAACAAATAAATGAATAAATAATAAAACAATAAATAAAGAGGCACTACATCCCAAACAATAAATCCTAAGAAATCTATAGACCCCTAGGAAGCTCATGTCTATTAATATGAATTAAGATGCGGTAGCGTCGCGGTAGGCCCTAAGCACTATATTTGAAATAGCAACGACCATCCCAATCCTCTGAAGCTAGTAAGTCAGCCACCTAATTGCCCTTGCGATAAATATGAGAAATAGTATCACGGTCGAAGGCAAGGAGATGTATGATGTGGCAAAGAGTGGCCTGAATAGACCAAGGTCCTCCACCTCTGGTGATGTAGTGAATGGCCAAAGTAGAGTCGGCCTCAATCCATAAATTTGATAGTACAATCCTCTAAGCAAGAATGATACCGTCAAGAATATCCCAGAGCTCAGCCTTCAGAATAGGCACTCGCTATATGAAGAGGAGAAGGCGCGAACACACTGACTTGATGAATCCCTATTAATTCTCCCTCCACTCGCAAATCCATCTTTGACGCATCCATCAGTGTTGACCTTGTAAGATCCCACTGTTGGAGTACGCCAAAAAACCAAAACAAGAGGAGGAAGAGATAGAGTAGTAAGAGAGATACCAAAAAGAGGAGAAATATCCATATCCACTCGCCAATAAATAACCCAAAATAAACAGCATGTATGTAGTAGGGAGATAGATACTCTCCAGATGATCCATCTCGGCTCCAACAAATATCCCAGTACTTCGCATCATTCTTCACAGTCTAAATAAACCAAAGAATCAAAAGAGGAATGATCGTCCGAATATGACCCTGCCTGACAAACTGATCCAAGAAATGACAAGATTGAAAGCGATACTGAAAACCATCCATCAGTCGAAGGGTTATATGAAAAATGTAAAAAATGTGGCACCAATCCGGTCGGCAATACAACTGTCAATAAATAAAATGCTAAATAGTCTCAATAGCCGCAGCAACATTGACAATAAGAAGCCATGTTACTCCCAATCTGCCTCTGAATCACAACATCAAATGAGATAAGACCATGTCATAGTCTCTAGCAGAAGAAAGAGATAGTTGTCAGGATAATAGAACTCCAAATCACACTATATACAACCTGAATAGTATGCCCCGTACGAACTAGCTGCTATGCAGACTTGGTAGCACATCTACCATCCAAAATATCCTTCCACATAATCTAATCGTGCACCTCAGCAGTGATAGGAATGCTTCATATCTGCTCAACAATAATATATGGTACTAGCTGAAGAAGTCTATCAATGTTCTATCTAGTATCATCAAATAAGTCTCTATCCGGATAGAAAAATGTGTCAAGTGTGGGTACTGATAAGCTAATCTAGAATCGCCCATCTAGCAATCATGCCAAAAGAATATATGTCCATGCTCTAACTGCCAAGCAATGTGTGTCTCTGCCTGTCGACTATGTACTTCAGCCTCTTCCATACAACTGAAGCATAGTAAAGAATAGTAGCCAGCAACGAATGGGTACCCTGACAATACTTACTTAGTAAAAACTAAGCCCATAATGACCACTGAGATCTAAATAAGCACCAGAGATTTAGGTAGAACATATCAACAAGATCCTGCAGTCTCCTAAAGCCAAGTCCACACTCTTCAGTAGGAATACAAAGGTCCTTCCATCTTTTCCAATGTAATATGTGTGCATAGTCTCTAGAGTCCCAAAGGAACCTAGAAAATATGCCCTCCAACTTCTTCAAGACAGCATTGTGAGGCTTCATAATCTGAAGGAGATATAGAGGATAGCACTAATCATATCAAAGTAGTCCTCCCCCCAAATGATAGGAGTCTCGGGGACCAACCTAGAAATTCTACTCTGGACTTTCTGGACTAAGTCATCGTACAAGAAGATCTTCCTAGCTCCTTTAATAAAAGAACACCAAGATAAGTGAAGGGTTGATACTGATAACGAAACTCTGTCAAATGTCTAGCATGTGTATCTGACTAGTCGAAAATCTCCTAGGTAAGATAATCTCACTCTTATCTCTGTTCACCAACTACCCCTCTCATAGTGCTCAATACACTGTAATACTCGTCTGATAGACTGCTTCTAGCCATTGGCAAAAATAATCATATCATCTACAAAGGACAAATGAGATATATGAGCATCACTCCCATTTTAACTTATCATCCTCACTTCATAATATTGAGCTCTATATTATATTAAAAGTAGGGTAATTAGCACAAACGTCCCTACCTATTGCAGTAATTGTGCAAAACGTCTTTACCTTCTAAATTTTAGCATTTTCACCCTCACATCTTTGGATTTCTTGTAAAAGGTCCTTCCATCCAAAAGCATCGATTAACTCACGTAAACAATACAAGTCATATCGTATAGTAAGGGTAAATTAGTCCACCTATATATTTTTTCACTTATATATATATATATATATATATATATATATATATAGAGAGAGAGAGAGAGAGAGAGTTATAAAAAGTTGAAAAAGAAGATGAAGAAAAAGAAGAAGAAAGTGAAATCATTTAGATTGAATTAAGATTCTTCTTTATTTGATGCTCTTTATTGTGAAGAAGAAGAAAAATGGGGAAAAGTCAAAGATGAAGAAGAATAAGAAGAAGAAAGTGAAATCATTTTGAACAAAAATAATCATTTTAATGCCATATCATTTTGTACTTTTTCGGTGCTATTAATGGAACAAGATCTTTTTTGGGATGATGAAGAATTTCAATCTATGTTTTGCTAAGAAAAGGAAACTTTTTTTGAATCAAACAATATTGATGAAATCGAATTTTGTGTCTCTTGCTCGAAAATAATCTGTAGAATGGATCTTGAAAGTCAATGCCCATTATGGTTTTCAAAGATTGCCCGCCATTCTTGCGATTAATTATCTTGATGATTTATTTCCGACCTTCATTTTTCAGAAAGATAAGCCATGGATGATTCACGAATGAGGAATAGTGCTATTTTTTGATTTTCTGGTGTGTTGTAGTGAGCAAGGATGTTGACAATCAATAATACAATTAGGTGAGGATGTTCACCACAAATTTTAAAATAGGTAGGACCGTTATGCACATTAAGAAATGAAAAATAGGGACGATTTATACACGTTAATCCAAAAGGTAGGGACGTTATGCGCATTTATATACAAAGGTAGGGATGTTTTCCGAAAAGGTATGGACGTTGTGCATCGTTAATTTTGATGTGTAATTGACGTTGCTGAAAACACTCCTATCTTTGTATATAAGTGTGCATAACGTCACTACCTTTTGGATTAACGTGTATAAATCGTTCCTATTTTTCATTTCTTAATGTGCATAACCACCCTACATATTTTAAAACACCTAATTGTATTATTGATTGTTAACGTCCTTGCTCACTACACATACCAAGAAATCAAAAAATAGCACTATTCCTTCATTTTTGTCAAAACCATTGAAAGAATCTCCTCCGCCGCAAAGAGATTGAAGTTCTTCATCATCCCATAACAGATCTTGTTCCATTAATAGTACCGGAAAAATAGAAAAAGACTTGGCATTAAAATGATTATTTTTATTCAAAATAATTTTACTTTCTTCTTCTTATTCTTCTTCAACTTCTCCTCATTTTTCTTATTCTTCTTCTTCACAATAAAGAGCTCTTCTTCACAGTAAAGAACATCAAACAAAGAAGAATCTGAATCCAAATTTTGCTCTATATCCATCTTCTTCTACAAAAGAGAAAACAAAAAGAAACCAAAACTCTATTTCTCTTCTTCTTCTTTTCAACTTTCCCCATTTTTCTTCTTCTTCATTCACAATAAAGAACATCAAACAAAGAAGAATCTGAATCCAATCCAAATGATTTCACTTTCCTCTTCTTCTTCTTCATCATCTTCATTATCTTCTTCTTTTTCAACTTTCTGTAATTCTCTCTCTCTCTCTCTCTCTCTCTCTCTATATATATATATATATATATATATATATATATATATATAATTGAAAATATATGGCTAGACTAACTTGCCCTTACTATACAAAGGCGACTCTGCATGCTTGTACGTGAGTTAACGGATGCTTTTTGGACGAAAGGACCTTTTGCGCAAGAAATCCAGTAGGTGAGGGTGAAAATGCCAAAATTTAGAAGGTAGGGACATTTTGTACAATTACTGTAATAGGTAGGGATGTTTTGTGCTAATTAACCTTAAAAGTACATTGTCAACAACTATTTCTTTTCGATTCCATCTCTTGCTCATAGTGACATAACATATCGATATCTCTTTATTTTTCCTATTTTAGGTACCTCAACCTCTTCCAAAAGTACATCTACTCAATTGGACCATCTTTCTTATTTGCTTATTTTTCATTTAGAAATTTTTATCTTTAGAATTGAATGTCACCACGCTTCAGTCGTGCCATATATATAATACTAACAAATTGTCTTTTGTGGACATAAATCCAAGATGGAGCATTTACAGTTGCTAAATAAGAGTTACTTACTCTATTTGGTCAATAAATGCATCTGACAATTTACAAATGATTTGTCTTTTGAACTTCTGGTTCAAATTGTCTTGTGCGAGAATTTAGATAACATAACATTGATGCATTCTATATATTCTTTGTAGCTGCTTGTTTTTCTCACCCTAATACTGGTAAAATTGTCTTTATCAAAATGACAGTTGGTAAATAGCGCCGTAAAATATCAACCTTCGGGGATTCATGATAGTTTAATAAATGGGGGTTCAAACCTAATATGTATACCCATCATTCATTCAAGACCCATCTTTGTGCAATGTGTTGAAGCAATTTGGACCTTATAATACACAAAAAAATCTTTACATTAGAAATATTAGGCTCTTGACCACAAGCTAACTGTAATGGGGAGAACGTGATATTGGCATGATGCATATAAATTTTCCTGCATATCAAATAAAATTCCCTAAATAGAAATGAGAAACACTTTGTTCTCAATAGTAATGGTCTAGAAATTTTGAGACGTTTAATAAATGTTATGGTAAACTATGGGCAATAGGATGTTTCACTATTACCCCAACTAATAATCATTAAAATATTTGGGATATAAACTCATTAGCTTTTTATAGACGTATTGTCTTAATTGTGTGATCTCAAAATTGTGCTCTTAATCGAATAATTTGAACAAATAATCTCGCAAACTTCTAGTTACGAGGATACAATAAACATACATGTGATCATCTAGTGGATTCATTTATAATACTATAAAATTTATAGACGGTATACATGGAGGGTGATTGGGCCCACAAAGTTCCACCTGAATTTATTCTAGAATATTAAAAATTCGGTCTCAATCTTAGCCAGTGATCGTCTAATGACCAATTTGCCCTAGGAACAACTATACGTGAATTAGGTTAAATAAGACTTGCATTAAGCAAGCGGTGTAGTCAAGCCACAGGAACCAAAAAAAAGTTGTTTTTGTTCGATCAATTTTTAATTTAAACGATTGGTCTACAACTAACCCAAAATTAATTCAAGAAAAAATATTTAGGTTAAGAAAATTTAATTAGTCTCAGTGATTAATAAAATTTCATGTTCTTCTCCTAAATTATAAGGCAAGCACGTGCAAAAATTATTGCGACTAAAATATTTTAAATTGTACACAGAAGTTCATAGCGATGTCGAAAGTTAAAAAAATTATTTCCTAGAAATTACAAAGACGAAAAATTTTCCAGTTGCTACAACCTCTCCACTTAAATAATATCGTCCTAAAAATTTAACTTACTTGATTTATGAGTTGTGGGTAGTTAGCTAAGACATCTTTTTCTCTTTCCCAAGTGACCCCATCCTCCTCGTGCCTACTCCTACTAAACATTGACTAAAGAGATTTCCTAGTTTCTCAAAACATTGGACTTTTCTCTCTCAAAATTCAAACGACTCATAATTTACGACATGTATAGGATCATGCACTTACTTCTTTAACATCGAAACGTGGAATACGTCATGCACTGATGAAAGCTCAGGTGGCAATGTTAGACGATACGTCACCTTTCCAATTTTCTCAAGGAATTCAAATGGGCCGATGAATCAAGGTCTCAACTTCCCTTTCTTACCAAAATGTAGTATTCTTTTCATATGGGCTACCTTCAAAAAAACTTTTTCGTCGACCTCGAACTCTAATTCTTTTCTTCTTTAATCAGCAAAACGTTTTTGACGATCTTGCACAGTCTTAATTCTGGACCTGATCTTGTCTATCGCTTCTACTCTCAACTAACTCTGGACCCAAAATTCTTCTTTCGCCAACTTTATACAGTGCCTCATATGGTGTCATGCCGATAGTAGCTAGGAAACTATTATTATAAGCAAATTCCACCAACGGTAAGTAACTTTTCCATTTACCACCCAAATCCAAGACACATGCTCTCAACATATCTTCAAGGATTTGAATAGTCCATTCTAACTGCTTGTTGGTCTCAGGATGATAAGCCGTACTAAATTTCAATTTAATATCCAAAGCTCATAGAATACTTTTCCAAAAATTTGAGGTAAATCTCGCATCTCAGTTCGATACAATGGATGCTAGTACTCCATGAAGTCGAACAACTTTCCGACATACAACTGAGCTAACTACTTCAAATTGTAATTCATTTGGATTAGCAGAAAATAAGCAGATCTAGTCAAACGGTCTACAACAACCCAAATGGCACCATGACCTATTGCCGATCTAGGAAAACCTATAACGAAGTCCATTACAAATTTCTCTCATTTCCACTCAGGTATATCCATTGGATTTAATGGCCCTGACGGCCTATAGGTTCTGCCTTCACTTGTTGACACACAAAATATTTTGTTACAAAACGAGATATAACTTCTTTTCTATTTTTCTCACCAAAATGTATTACATAAATCCTTATACATTTTGGTTCATCCTAGATGTAAGGATTGGAATGAGCCTTAGATAAAATATCATATCTTAGACCTTCATCCTTAGGCACGTATAACCAACCTTTGAACATCAAAGGTTTGTCTTCAGCTATTTCAAACTATTTCCTCTTTTCGGTTCCTACTTCAGCCCTGATCTTTGCCAAGAAATGATCATTATTTTGAGCTGCCACAATTATATCTCTGAGTGTCGATTTTACTATCAGACTTGCTATTAATGCTGATACTCACACTGGTGACACTAAATCTTCAATTCTCAAATTCTCAAAGTCCTTGATTAGATTGTCTTGAGTCGATTCCAGTGCAAACAACTGACCCATATTCTTTCTACTTAGAGCAACCGCGACTACATTAGCCTTACTCGGATGGTACATGATAGGCCAGGTGTAGTCCTTTTCTAATTCTAATTACCGTCGTTGTCTCATATTCAACGCTTTTTGGGTGAAGAAGTACTTAAGACTCTTACAGTCAGTGTAAATCTCACACTTGTTCCCATATAGGTAATGGTGCCAAATTTTCAAAGCGTGAACTACCGCTACAAGGTTAAGATCATGTATCGGATAATTTTGCTCATACTATTTCAACTGCCATAACACATAAGCTATCATCTTTCCATGCTGCATTAAAACACAATCCCAAACAAACTTCGACATATCACTATGAATTACATAGCCTTCTAACATATCCTTTAATTCTTAGAAATTTCGTTCACAAGTTGGACCAAACAATCTTAACACCTTTTTCGAGTTAACTGCATCATAGGACCAGCTGTTTTGGAAAATTCTTTTATGAATCACCGATAATAGTAGGCTAAACCTAAGAAGCATCTCACTTCTCCAAAATTCGACGGTGCTAGCCAATTAGACATAACCTCAACTTTTGATGGATCCACTTCAATTCTTTTAGCCGTCACAACATGACCAATGAATCCTACTCAGTCCAACCCAAATTTACATTTCTTGAAATTGGCATACAACCTTTTCTTCCGCAAAGTCTCCAATACTATCCTCGGGTGCTCTTGATGATGCTCAAGATTTCTAGAATAAATCAGGATGTCATTAATGAATACAATAACAAATCAATCTAAATACTGATGAAAGACTCGGTTCATAAAATCCATAAATACCAAAAGAGCATTCGTCGGTCCAAAGAGGATTACAGTAAATTTATAAAGCCCATATCGAGTTTGGAATACTGACTTTGTTATATATGATGGTCTGATCTTCATTTGATGATAGCCTAACCTCAAGTCGATCTTTGAAAACACTAAAGCTCCTTTCAATTGATCAAACAAATCTTCAATTCTTCGAAAGGGATACTTATTCTTCATAAAGATAAGTGGGGCTTTTCACAGAGAAACACACGTAATTTGATAAATCTTTTATCCAACAGCTCTTCCAATTGCATTTTTAACTCTTGTAATTCTTTTAGTGTCATCCAATACAGAGTCTTTGACAAGAGTACAACTCTAGATATCAGATCTATCGTGAATTCTACTTGCCTATCAGGCGGGATACCTAATTGGACATCATTATCCACAGATATTTCCTTAGATGAGGTTTCAGTGAGACTAACAAAAAACTCTTGACAATCTCGCTTTTTAAGCTACTTCTCTACCTGCAAAGCTAAGATAAGGCGGAGAACTGCTTTAATCTTTGACGTATAAAATTTGAACTCCTTCTTTCCTCGTCTTTGAAAGATTACTTGCTTCTCAAAACATAAAATGGTAGTGAAATTACTACTAAGCCAATCTATACCCAAGATGATATCAAATCTCTCATATTTATAATATGCAGGTCTCGTGTCAATACTAACCTCCATGAACTCTAGGCCTCTTCGACCGTAGAGCCTCATCATCTGAAGTAATACAAGACTCATCCTGGGACTCCTTTTCGAGATCCTCATCAAGTCTTCCTCAACCTCAATAACTAGATCAGCCTAAAAAAATTAAAATTGGTCCAAGCACCGACTCAACTACAAGAGCAGGCTTGGGAACTGGCTCAACTGCTGGAGCGGCTCAGGGACGGGATGAGGATCACCACTGTATAGACTGTACTCCTCCTAGTGTATAATGAACGTCTCACAATACATGTCATACTCCACCTCTAGGTAGTAGACCTCATCTAAGTCTATCAGAATATATATGGCAATCGGTTGTCCAGGGCCAATCAGTGAATCAACAAGATAAACAATAGACTCTGCATCGGTTGTCACCAAATCATAGTTCATAGCCCTGATACATGCTGCCCTATGGGTACTGACATGATGGCCAAACGACCACTCGGGATCGAAGCAAACCATATGTAATCATTTCTTGCTGTCGCGACATGTTCCAGATAGTACTCACTTGGAGAAACCATGTCTGAAATACCAATTATGAAGAGTTCGATTAAGTGAGTTTCTATAATCTTTTAAGTTAATTCTGAAGACTAAAATAAAATTTCATAAAATCTAATCACATTTTTCATAACATTTATAGTGCAAAAAAATCAATATCCACTTTAAAAATTTCAAATCAACGTAACATTTTAGTGTAATGAAACAAATATAGCATTTCGTAAGTATAAGTTTCATTTACATTGTACATAAACCTAAAAAGAAAATTATCAAACATACTTTACCTCAGAATTGGTGCAGTGCGGCAATGGCGAGTAGCGACACTTATATTCTAAAATCTTAACTTCTAGTTTTTAACTTGACCCAATAAAAGAAAGACCACATCAAATATAATAAAATTTTAAAATTTACGTGAGTTTACACAAAAGTAAAACCACGCTCTGCTACCAAGTTGTTACGCACCGAATTTTCTCAACCCGGAGGGTCACAAAAAAATATTTAAAATAATATTTGGCGACTCCAAATAAGCTTTCTCGTGCTCTTGAATGGTTTTAAAATTTTAACTATTGAGGAAATTAACAAGCGCACATGGAGAAATTGAATTAATCTTCTAAATTCTTAAAGTTTTACCAAAACTACATTAGATGTCACAATAAATTATTTGACTATCTAAACATAGTTTGACAATTACACGATTTGAACAGTAAATACTTGGGATCTTAGGCTACAACATATTAAAATTTTGGAGATTAACCATGTTGTTTGTATTTGAAAAACGTGGCCAACGTTACTTGAAAAACTATCCAGGGTACACTGACGCAGTCTAGTAAAATGATCATAATAAATTCATACGACAAGGTTTTTGAATGATTCCAAATTTTGTAATTAGATTACTTATATACCTATCAAACTCCACTTATTTGACTCAAAATTTCAAAGTTCTCAATAAGTTATGATACTTCAAAGTTAAGGGCAGAAAGCTAGAATTTTTAGAAAATACTTCACAATTCTTGATCTTTAAATTCCAACTGGCAATCTAAAATATAGATTCAATTTTTCTAGCACTCTACATAATTGAAGATAATAAATCCAACATTGTACTTAAGTTTTTATATCATAATGGACTCGGTTATATCGACGCCAAAACATAAAATAAAATAACACTGTGCCATTTCTTCAAGATCGCTACCCTATGCCGTCTCACCAAAGCCAACCATATCAATATGAAAATTTAATCATTTTCAAGTGAGTATTTCATAAGAATCACTCAATAGAAAATTGTACTGTCATAAGAGAAAATATTATGAAATTAATATGCGACATGCCATTCATTTAAACATACAACGAACAACATATTTTTGGCAATCGGCACCACATGAAATCATAAGTTATTACCTTCAATCACTAATATACTTAAGTGATTACCTTGAATCACTATCATACTAAAGTGATTACCTTCAATCACTATCATAATATTCCATCTTTATCATTAAACTTGGCATATAACTTACATATCATTTTCTACACGAAAAATTTTTGAAATATAATTTAATTAGTATAAAAAAAAATATCGTGTAAATTCATAGTCATTTGTTTGAGTTGAAAGGTGTAAAAAATAAAGTGCTATTGTTGGGGACCGAACTTTGCTGAAGAATAAGGTGGCATGCTGGAGTATTTTTGTATGTGAAATGAGTGAAAGAAAATAGGGATTTAAGTGGCTGAATTGTATAAGGAAAGAAGAGGAAAACATCTTCTAAAATTCTAGTAGGACAGTTGCTAGGGCAAGTTTAACAGAGAAAACAGGGGCTGTTGGGCTTTAATTTTTGGATACTGAAAATGGGACGTTGGAGAAGACTTTGTGTGATCCGAAGTGAGAGAGAAAAGAGGGAAAATGAAGGTAAATTTCTGCTGAAATAATGGCTTGCTGGAAATGGGACTTGGGTCTTGAAATAAATGGTGCTGAGGAGTGATTTCAGGGGCTGAAATCTGGACTGAAAGGGAAAAATCTGCTGGAAGAATTTTGGTGGAAAAGGAGGGAAAATTCAGCTTCTTGGGTGGTTGAGAAGTGAGGGAAAACATGGGGCAATAGTGGGAGGTTTTCAACTTTAAGAAAGGGTGGATAATTGGTGTTGAAAAAGGGGTAAAGTGGGTTGATTAAAGAAAGAAAGAATGACGTTTTCAACGGGGTTTTGGGCATCTTGTGGGGGTAGTTTTTCTATAGATATTGAGGCTAGTTTGGATGCATATTAAGTGGGTTGGAAGGTGCTAAAAGTGGAGGGAGAATGGGCTTAGAAATGGAGAACAACATTTGCAGTTTTCACTTGGTCTTAGGGCATGTTTGGAGTGAACTTATAGCAGGGATTAATGGACTGTTTGGGTGATTATCTAGGAGGGCATAATGGACTATTTGTGGGTGTTTTTTAGCAGTTAGGTGGACCTTGTTTTGAGCTACAAATAGAAGAATGATTGAGCAAAAAAATAGTCGACACTAAGTTAAATAAATTTATCGAAAAGTGGGCCGAGAAGATGGTTTTTAATTTAAACAATTGGTCTACAGTTAACCAATAATTCAAGAAAAAATATCCAGGTTAAGAAAATTTAATTAGTCCCAGTGATTAATAAAATTTCATGTTCTTCACCTAAAATATAAGGCAAGCACATGCAAAAATTATTGCGACTAAAGTATTTTAAATTGTACTCGGAAGTTCGTAGCAACGTCGGAAGTTAAAATTTTTTATTTCTTTAAAATTAAAAGAAGAAAAATTTTACGTTCGCTACATGGGCCCCTATGGTCATGGATTCGGCCCATTGCCACGCCCAAAGAATATCTATTGAAAAATTAAGATCTTTTTCAATGTAATGAATTCTCATATATTGTTTGTTCTCGGAGTAAATAGGCCAGTAGACATTCAATAGCTAAAATCGAGAGTGATTTCTCTCTATTTCTGAAAATTCTACATGTTGACTATTTAGATATTATTTGATTATAATAGTCATATCTACTAGATGATCATAAGGTGTTTGTTATCTAAACACAACCTAAAGATGGCAAGATTACTTGCTTAAATTAAATTATGAGCATAGTTTTCATATTATACGCAATGAGTCTTGTTAACGCTCATGAGTTTACATCCCAAACTTTTAATAATCGTTGTATGTTAATTTGGATGATGGTAAAATATATTATTTCCCATAGTTTAGTAGAATTATTTAGGGTAAATTACACTTACAGTCCCATTCTTTTAAGTTTATAATAATTCCATCCCCATTCAATTTTATTCGCACCTATCATTCCCAATCTTTAAGTAATTCGCACATATGGTCCCAGATGGTCCATTTTTGACGATTTTGCCCATAACTTAAATAAACTAAATTACTCAAAAAATGAAAAGAGAATGAAAAAATTATAGTATGGGTCCTTAACCTTTTCAAACTTGTAAAATATTCTCTTCACATTCAATTATTTCAAGCACCTAAAAAATGAAAACATCATCTTCTTCACCTACCACCACCCTATTCCAACCCACTACCCTCACCCCAGATTGTATAATAACTCTAAAACCCTATCTTTTGGAGCCAATAATAACTATGTTTCCAAAACTACTGGTAATTCGCCTCTGATGTCACGATTCTTTGGAGTGGATGAAGGTTTTGAGTATTCTCCAAAATTTCCCAACAATGGTGAGTCATTTGAGATAGTGACTGGAGAGTTGAGGTCAAACATAAACATGTTATTCTTTGAGCGAGGTTGTGACACAAGTTCTATACTAAAAAAGGCTAAAACTGATGAATATTACTGTTGACATGCAGAAATAAGGCCCAGTTAAGGAGCCCAAGGAAGGGGCCCAGGTGAATCTATAGGCCCAAGACAAATTTTATTGAGAAGGGTCTAACATCGCCCAAGCTTAGTAAACGGCCAAGATTTGGGCGAGTGAAACGTCCCATCATCGCGTAAAGTACCGGTTATTAAACAATTACTAGTCATCTTATCACATCTCCACGTTTCACAATCCAAGAAGTTACAAACGGTTGAACCATGGAAGTAATGGCAGCAGTTAAGACATCGGTTTCTGATAAATCGGCCATTATGGAGAAAGTGATTGGTTATTGGGCGACGATCAGTTTTTTGATACAAGATTGAAAGAAACCATTTAAGGAAGTATAAAAAGGAAAAGATATTGAAGAGACAGGCCTGATCAATCATTCTCAAAAAACAGAGAACTACGTAATTTCATTTCCTTTCAATGTTCTTATAAACTTTATTTACATTGTATTCTCATGTGCTTGTGCCCCTTGGAGGTATTTTGTTTCATTTTTCTTCTTTTCTTACAATTACAATCTTCATAAATAAAACACCCCTTGTTGGGACTTTGTCTCAAAAGGTTGTTGTCCCTTACACATCGTCTGAATCCTTTTAATTGTTAGCGAAAGTTCATTTAAGTACGAAACAATTTGGCACGCCCGGTGGGACACTTTGGTGTTAGAGGATATAAGAAGTGAAACAATATACCTCATAAGAATTCAGATAAGGAGCCAGCAAACTGACGAGTAGTCCAGTCTGTGATCGAGCGATATGAAGAGCAGGAAAGTACTTTGGGAACAGAGGGACAGAATCAAAGTTGTTATGAACCAATGACAGAATTGAGTCCTCGAACCATGCGCGCATTGCTTGGTAAACTCACACAAGATGTTGTTGGACATGTAAGTCTGCAAAAATGTTCATAATATGGAAAAGTTTACCCAAAATGAAAATATACACTATGATAACATGGCCAAACAATTAGGCACTTTAAATGAACTTATGAATAAGTTAGTGGGCCAGATATGCTAACCAAACTTGCCAAGTATAGGAAATCACTTCTAAGCCAAAATGATTGTGGAGCATAACTCCCTAGTCTTGAGTCCAAATTAGGGAATAGAACCACCTTTTGTACCATCAACGTCAAATTCGGGGGGAGATGGAATGGCAAATTTAGGTAATAGTAATGGGGCATTTAACCTGGGAGGTAGCCCGAATGCAAGAGAAAATATCCAAAATACTGGACAAAATGTCCACATGTTAACGATAGGAGAAATGTCTAAGTTAATGGCAATAATGTCTTAAATAATGGTAATTTTACGACAAATCCAGGGCCAAATAATAGGCCTCAACTGATACCACCGATAAACCAACCTATAGGTGTCCCATATGATCCCAACGCGTTGTTGAGAAACCAAATCACAGAAATAATACAAGATCAGATGGCTTTTGGGATGCGTCCTTTTATTAGACCGACCTATAGGAAGCCATATCCTGATTGGGTAGATCAGGCATACCCATGGCCTAAAGGATACAAAGTGCCAGAATTTTCATTATTCACTGGCGTGGGAGAAGTCTCTACATTGGAACATATAGGGCGATTCACATTACAATATGGTGAAGTAACTGATTATCACAAAAATGAGATTGTTTCCTAGTTCATTAACAGGAGTAGCTTTCTCGTGGTTCATTAATTTGCCAGCAAATTCTATCCAGACATGGCAATAATTGGAACAATTTTTCCACACTCAGTTTTATAAAACTAAGTCTGAAGTTACTTTGGCCGATTTGACAAATTTATGTCAAATGCCGACTGAATGGGCAGAAGTTTTTCTTCAAAGATTTGAAATAGCCAGGAGTAAATATTTTGTACCTTTACCTGAAAGGAAATTTGTTAAAATCACTCAAAGTTGTTTAAGCTTTGACTTAAAAAAGAAGTTTCAAGACAGGAAATTTCGACCTTTTTGAGTTGACGGCCAATGTGATTAGGTATGAACGTTTAATAAGAGAAGAAGAACAAATGAAAAATTCTAGCGAAGGGACTTATTATAGAGACTCGAACTTTGATGTTCATATTGTTGATGAATATTATGATTAGACCGAAGTATGCTTGGCCGAATAGGTTAAAGGAGATGCATATACTTGTCCTTTGGTGATCAAATCACGAATATCAGTAAAAAATGAACCTATGAGGGATGAAAACAAAAAGGCTAGAATATTCTCATTTGATGCCAAAGATGATATTATATTTGATAGATTGTATAAGGACAAACAAATAAAATTGAGCGATAAGCATAAATTGCCAAATCCTGAACAAATTAAGGATAAAAAATATTGTAAGTGGCATAATGTATGGTCTCATACGACTAATAATTGTTTGGTTTTCCATCATGTATTACAAGATGCTATCAAATTAGGGCGAATCACTTTTGAAGCTAAGAAGAAGATGGCAGTGGATGAGACCCTTTCCCATGGCCACTTGGGATAAATATGATAACAAGTGGTTTCAAAGGTGGTTTACCTAAGTTCAAATTGGTAGTAGATGATGGAGAAGAAGACCCTGTGCCGCATTCCAGTGTTTTTGAACGTCTCAAAAGAAAGAAAGTTAAGAGAGACAAAAGAATCTTGTGTGCTAGATGTAGAAGAGAAGTGAATGAGAATGTAGAAAAAACTGGAGCATGGGGACATCATTATCGTCCTAGTGTGGTTCCAAACTTCCAGCCTATTGGAGGACAAAATGTACCATTTTATGGGAAACCACCTTTTGAAAGGCAATTCAAACCAATGCACGATAGTAGAACATTCAGACCACAACCTCGTCAATCAAATGTATGGCATGCATTCCAATATAGTGCAAGAAGGGTGGTACTCTTTAATGAAATGACCAAGACGCAACAAAGGCGTTATCAGAGGAATTATAGACGAATGATGAGGCAACAACAAAGGACAGCATGTCCTAGAATGCCTAATTTACTCAAGGAAACTAATAAAGATGGTCTCAAGGATAAGAATGAAGACAGTATGGGCGAATCAATGGAGGAATTACCAGAAAGTTCTTCTAGGAGGTCAAAATTTGAAAGAAGTAAGAAAGATGAAAATGAGGACGATCCAGGGCAATCCATTACTATTCAATTTGGTACTTTGCCTCCAGTTTTGGCTAATAATTATTTACTAGCCAACAAGTTAAAACGTAAAGAAAATGAAGAGGTAGAAAGGAAAAATGATGAGAAAAAAACATGCATGTTGGAATGCGGAGAAGGAATTGGTCAAACATCTCGAGACGTGTATGAGGAGGAAGAGGATGATGGTATGACTGATATTGAAGAAGAAATTGACCTGGAGATGGAAAGAAGAAGAATAGGAGTCTCATATAATAATCTATTAAAACAACTGTATCAAGAAGGTGTCCGAGAGGTGGATTTGTTGGGCGAACCATTTGGGCGATCCTTTGATTATTACGTATTGTATGGAACACCTAAAGGAAAGTGAGAGTACCACGCTCTGAAAAGTGCGGCTTGCCTCCAAGGATATTGCCACCTCCTACAGGTTGGGCGACCGAAGAGGAAGTGCAAGAGAGAAGTGATAGAGAAGTTCAAAAGGCAGAATATCAGTGCGAAATATTGCACGTAAACCTGGTGCAAGAAATTGATTCCATAGAAGACAAGCAAGAAGTGGAGATAAAGGCGGCCGAAAAGGTCATTTTTAGGAGGCTAACTGTAAAATTAACTAAACACCTAAGGCCATTATATGTGAAAGCTTTAGTCAATGGCATTCCAGTGCCCAAAGTTCTCATTGACAATGGAGCAGCTATAAATACTATCCCATCCAGGATGATGAGAAAATTTGCAAAGACAGAGGGTGATATGATTCCAACAGAAGTCATTCTCACGAGCTTCAATGGAGGTGCAACTTCAGCCAAAGGCATAATGCCATTAACATAACGGATGGACTACTACTAAAACTATGGTTTTCTTTGTAATAGATGGTCCTACTAGCTATAATGTACTATTAGGGAGAGATTGGATTCATGGAAGTCGTTGTATACCTTCGTCGCTCCATCAGTGCCCGGTTTTCTAGAATGATAAAGGTGAAGCAGAAGTGGTACAGGCATATCATAGGCCCTTTGTCGCAGAAGCAAACTCAGTAGAAAGGTTCATGTATAAATGAAATTATGGACCTGTCAAATTAGTCCAAAATGGGGAAGAAACTCAAATAATCGCACAGAGCGAAGAATCATTTTCAGTAGATGCACTTACTAAAATGTTTGATCAAATAAGGCCAAACATAGTGGCCCTTGAGGAACCAGTAATTGGCAAAAAGACAATCAAAAAGTGTTAAAGAATATGGCCAATTTTGAGGCCTTCAAAGCCAAATTAGTGGCTTTCAATAAAGAATGTAAAGAAAAAATGAAAGAAGATGTGGCGACGCGATGGGGGCAGAAAGTGGCTGTAGTGGTGTGATGTAGTGGCACAATGTAGTGGCGTGCTCTTGGGTTTATAAAACGTTACGTGGTATTGTGCCTTTTGGGATGCAAAAGATGAAATGCCATGGAAAAAAAAAAAGATGAATATGGCCAAAATTAATAATCGATATTAATTCAGCCATATTGAGGGTAATTGTTGACATGCAGAAATAAGGCCCGGTTAAGGAGCCCAAGGAAGGGGCCAAGTGAATCTATAAGCCCAAGACAGATTTTATTGAGTAAGGGTCCAACATCGCCCAAGCTTAGTGAATGCCCAAGATTTGGGCGAGTAAAACATCCATCATCACGTAAAGTAATGGTTATTAAACAGTTACTAGTCATCTTATCACATCTCCACGGTTCACTATCCAAGAAGTTACAAACGGTTGAACCATGGAAGTAATGGCAGCAGTTAAGACATCGGTTTTCGATAAATTGGCCATTATGGAGGAAGTAGTTGGTTATTGAGCGACGATCAGTTTTTTGATACAAGATTGAAAGAAACCATTTAAGGAAGTATAAAAAGAAAAGATATTAAAGAGACAGGCCTGATTAATCATTCTAAAAAAACAGAGAAATATGTAATTTATTTCCTTTCAATGTTCTTATAAACTTTAATTACATTGCATTCCCGAGTGCTTGTGCCTCTTGGAGGCGTTTTATTTCATTTTTCTTCTTTTCTTACAATTGTAATCTTCATAAATAAAACACTCCTTGTTGGGACTTTGTCTCAAAAGGTTGTTGTCCCTTACACATCGTCTGAATATTTTTAATTGTGAGCGAAAGTTCATTTAAGAGTGAAACAATTACCCATTCAAAGACACTTTGGTAATGGAATTGTACTCTAGGGACCCCTTTGTGGACTTCAAGCCGTCAATGGAGGAAATAGTGGAGACTCATGGCTTGAAGGGCTGATATTGCCTTTAAGAACTTTTGATTTGCTATCTGAAAGTTAATAGTAAAAGCAATCATAGGTATATAATTGGAGCCTTTCTTAATTTGTTGGTTCATCACTATATTAACCACATGATGATGATATTTTTATTTTTCTTTTTTTAATTGGTTGAAATAATTGAATGTGAAGAGACCATTTTGTACTTTTGAAAAAGTTAGGGACCCCAACTATATTTTTTTCCTTTTACTTTTTTTTTTTTTTTTTGGCTATTTTAGTTTATTTAAGTTAGGAGGAAAATCGTCAAAATGGACCAACTGGGATCATATGTGTGAATAAATTTGAATTGGGATGAAATTGTTACAATCTTAAAAGAATGAGGAACCTCTCTTTTTGAAATTGCAGATTGTTTTCTGATTTTCAGATATTATGTTTGTGCGAAAATATTATATTTCCATTGTTGTTTCAATTTGTAGGAAATTTTCAAATTATTGTATAAATGTAAAGCACTAAAGTGAAAATGAAGGATATTTGCCTGGTAAAATGAGATTTTTGCCTAAAAACGAAGTGTATAATACCTCATTTGTTCTTTCCTATTTCTTCCTCATTTTACCTTAAAACGAAGTGTATAATACCTCATTTGTTCTTTCCTATTTCTTCTTTTTCCTTGAACAACGGATGTGCTACACATTTGTCAAATTTCTTAAGTTTATTAAGCTATCAATATCTTGAACTTTCAAACTTATTCTTTCAATAAAAACAATTACGGGTTGCTATTGTTATGAATTATTCGGAAACATACCTCATTTGCATATTGTTTTCTAATTTTCAAAAATTGCGTTTGTGCGAAAATATTAAATTTTCATTGTCGTGATTTTTATTTTTGGGTTTTGATAAAATAATTGGTTGTTGTAGACGAATATCAATATAGTTGGACTAAAAAGAATGGAAAGACAAGATCAGCAATTTGGTTGCATTTCACTAAAACTAATGGGGGAGATAATTCGAAATGTAATTATTGCTAAAAGGTTCTTCAAAGTAATTCACTAAGGATGGAATTTCTAGTATGTGAAAGCATCTTGATAGTTGTTACGCATATAAGAGTCTTCAATTTGATGAAAAGCAAAAGAACTCAAATGACAAAAGAATAAATGGTGAGGGTGCCATGTTGAATTTTACGACGTCGGTGTTCAATAAAGAAGAGTTTAGAAGATATCTAGTTAGGATGATTATAATTAATGAGTTGTATGCCTTTTTCTTTTGTGGAAGGTGAGGGGTTTAGGGACTTTGTGCAAAAACTCTACCTTAGGTTCAAAGTTCCATCTCAAAGAACAATTTTTAGGAATGTGTAGTATCTATACAATGAGACGAAAGAATGATTGAGGAATAAACTTATTGAGAATAGGCAAAAGGGTTGCTCTTACTCATTGGACATCAATTTAAAATATCAATTACATGGTAATCACGTCACACTTTATTGATAGTAAATGGAAATTGCATAATAGGATTTTGAGCTTTTCAGTTGTTCCAAATCATAAAGGGAAGACAATTAAAAAACTTGTTGAAAAATGTTTGCTTAATTAGGGGATAGAGCACGTGTCAACCATTACAGTTGACAATGCAAATGTAAATAATACGATAGTCATTTATGTGAAAAAAAAATTGAAGAATTGGGAAGTTGATGGCATGGTTTTAGGTGGTGCTTATTTGCATGTTAGGTGTTTAGTGCACATCATTAATTTGATTGTTAATGAAGGGTTGAAAGAGTTTAATCACTCTATTGGAAGTATTTGAAATGCAATCAAGTATTGTAGATCATTTCCTTCTAGGTATATGAAGTTTAAAGCTTGTGTTGAAAGAGGGAAGATTGGTTGCAAAAAGCTTGTCGTTCTTGATGTGCCTACTAGATGGAATTCAACTTTTTTAATCTTGGAGAGTGCATTGAATTTTGAGAAAGCATTTGACCGGATGGAGAAAGTGGATGGATTGTATTACAAATATTTTGATGAGCGTGAAAATAGATAAGAAAGAGAGGGACTGCCGACTAGTCATGATTGGGAAAAAGTTAGAAAATTTTCCAAAATTTTAAAAACATTTTATGAAGTCACTTTGAAGTTCAGATCATCATTACATGTACTTCCAATCTTTACTTCAAAGACATTTGTAACATTGAACATGCACTCACAACATTGAGTAATAAAAATGATTGTATGTTAAGTATAAGACATGCAATATGAAGGTGAAGTTTGACAAGTATTGGGGTAAGGTTGAGAAAATGAACAAGATGTTACTTTTAGTAATTGTGCTTGATCCCATGTACAAATTTGAGTATTTTAAATGTTGCGGAACCATTTTATATGATGCCAACAAGGTCAATGATTTGAAAAATAAAGTGATTAATTGTTGTATACTCTCTACAATGAGTAAGTCGAAGCCACCGCTCAAGCAAGTATTGAAAATGTCCGATCATATGTAAAAAGAAGAAAGAGCTTCTCTTGAGGCGTTAGAGTTCTCCAAAGGTACGATTTGATGATATTGGTGAAAGTAGTACTAATATTAGAGAAAGTTTTATTGATGGTTCGGATGATGATGATGATTTGGATGCATTTCATAAAGTTGACATGGGGTAAAAGAAAATGAAAAATAGCATTAGTTCAATTGAAAAATATGAGATTCAAAAATATTTGGTGGAAAGTGCTCAAGATCCTGCAAATCCAAACTTTGACACTTTGTATTGGTGGAAGATTAATAGTTTAAAATTTAAAATTTTGTCTGAGATTGTGAATGATGTGCTTGCCATTCATGTCTCTACAATTGCTTATGAGTCAACATTTAGCACTGGTAGACGAATGCTTGATTCATTTAAGAGTTCTTTAACTCTTAAAACTGTTAAGGCCTTAATTTGTACACTAAATTGGTTACATGAAGAATCTAGACTTTTAAGAGTACCCCCCAGATGGAGTTTGCATTGAAGAGATGGATTTCTATGAGAAAATTGAGACTGGTGATTAATTATTTTTTCAATATATTCATATTCCATCTTACTGATATGATAAGTTCAATTTTGTTACACTTGTTTTAATTTTAATCTTTTCATTATATTTTGCATAGTTTATGAAAGACACAAATCAAGTAAATGTTGATTAAATGGTGGGTATAATGGTAAGTAATTCCATTTATTGTTCATTTATATTGTTTCCAACTTTATATTCACACTTTAGTTTTTGTGTAGTGTAGACAACTTTGTGAATGATGATGCAAACAAGACGATTGCATGGTCTATGGATGATGGAAAGAAAAGTCATCTATGTTTTTTGTTTTTTCTTTCTTTTCTTTTTCAAAGGTTGTTATGATTTTGTAATGACTTATTTATGCTGTTTATCCGTACTTTTGTATTATTGATTTTTAGTTTTTGGTTCACCTTTTGGATACTATTTGGATGTAGTAATGCTGGATTATTGGATTTTTTATGCTATTAGATGTGGTACAACTTATATTTTTAACACAAATTTGTTTATTTGTACATATGGTTAACTTTATATTAGTGATTAAAAAATTAGGGTAGAACTGGAACCGACGAATTCGGTTCTTTTTACACAATATCTGAATCTAAACGGGTGGTTCCAGTTCTTCTACTACCCGACGCCTAGGCCTACCCTTAATAATTACATGAATTACATGGTAGAATTTATTTTCATATTAACCATGTAATAAATGGCTATAAGCCTATATTTTGTAAAAGAAGCAATAGAAAATATACACAAGACACAATTCTTGTCCAATTACCACAAAAATTAGGGCTCAGTTTTCCACAAAAATTAGGGCTCAATTTTATCCCCTTTCTCTTAAAAATATTACTCCTCAACATCCAGACCTAAAATCACTGATCTAGAATTAGGAAACATCAACAATTTGTTTCACATGTAGAACCAGGAGTTCTCTTGACGAAAAACATCCACAAGGGTGTAATCTCACATAAGAAAGAAGAAAGAAGATGGAAGAAAGACGAGTGCAGCCTAAGACTGAGAGAGAAGAGACCGAGAGATAGTGCAATATATCTCTAGAAGTCAAAAGACAAGAATTAACTCTCGACACCAATCCAATGGTCTAGATCAAAGGACAACTAGACCTGGGTCAATGAGCAACAAGCCCAATGGGCTGTTACCTTCCAAATGACCCATTAGACGTGGGTCCGATTCATATAGGCCATTTCTTTGTGAAGTTGGGGTTTTTATTTATTCTTCAATCATGGGGCGAGGCCAATGAAGTATTTGTTGTCACGTTTAATTTTTCATCATCGCCCCAAGTTTATTTGGTCCTCACAACCTAACATGCCTATGCCAAAAAACCCTGTACATAAAACTTTATCTTCAATATCCTTTTTCCTTAGCATATAAGATTTTTACATGTAAGCAAGAACAAATAAATTAGTAGTTAATCAACAAAACTCCAAAATAATTGAAACTCATACATGTACCAATGTTAAACACGCTTAAACAACTTTTGAACTTTACCAAGAATAGCACCTTTGTGCCCATATCTGAATATTGTGAGTTTCTCAAGTCGAACAAAACCTTGTGAAACAATATATTTAATAAAATATAGTCTAACATCCATATATTTAGTACATTCATGAAATATATAATTTTTTCGTAGATGTATAGCAGAATGACTTCGAATACAATACCACATTATCATTGAAAACACATAGTTCTTTAAGCGTACCTTCGAGCCACAAACATCTTTAATTGCTTTAGTTGTAGCTATATATTCATTTTTGATATGGATAAGGCAACAATGTGTTGGAGTTGAGATTTTCAAGTCGCAAAATAATTACACAAAGTAAAACAATAGAAGATGTAGACTTCTTATTATCTCTATCTTCCGCATAGTCCGCTAAGTGTACTCACACAAAGGCTAGGTCAGGCCTAGTACACACCATCAAATATATAATAGAATCAATTGCATTTGAATAAGGAATTTTACTCATATATTTAATTCTTTATCACTAGCAGGTGATTGATCTTTAGTCAAAATAATTACTAAAGGCATTGTAACAGCCTTATATTCATGCATTCCAAACTTTTTCAACACTTTCAACACATAAGGAGTTTGATGCAAAAACAACAAAGAATTTGACCTATCTCCTTCAATTTTCATACATAGGATTCTTTTAGCGTTTCCTAAATTTTTCATGCCAAATTCACGACTCAATGTTGTTTTTATCTTATTTATCAATTTTATGCAAGAGTCAATCGAGAGCATATCATCAACATACAATAATAAGAGCACACAATCTTTGTTAGCATCATTAATACAATCAATGATCAAATTTATTTCTTTAAAAACTCATAGTTAATACAAAAAGAGTCAAATCTTTTATATCACTATCTCGGAGACTGTTTTAAATCATACAAGTACCTTTTAAGAAACCACGTGGTCAGGTTTTTGGTTATCTTTTAAACCACGAGGTTGATTCATAAAGATCTTTTCGTCAATTCACCATGTAAGAAAGTAGTTTTAACATCAAGTTGTTCAAGTTCCAGTCAAAATATGCAACCAATGCAAGTCTTACTCTAATATTAGTATACATATAAACTGGATAAAAGATCTCATTATAATCTACCCCTTCCTTTTTATCTATAACCTTTAGCTACTAACCTAACTTTAAATCTCAAATGTGTAGTCTTGGCGGCACCCTCTTTTACCTTAAAACCTCACTTACAATCAACTATGGACGTGTTTTTAGGTCTAAGAATTAACTCTCAATTTTGATTCTTAACTAGACAACTCATCTCTTCTTTCATTACTTGCAACCACTCAACTAATTGTTCACTCTTCATAGCCTCCTCATATGTGTTTTTTTTTTATAAACTAACTTTTGATAACTAGCATGGGCAAAGGAAAATTCAGATTCATACCCAAACATTTGAGGCTCCCTGTGTTGTTTTCTCTCTCTATCTCTTGCAAACTGGTAGTTTATTAAAGGGTTTTGTTCAATAGGATGTTCTTCTACCACTGCCTTGCCTCTTTCTTCTTCTATAAGTTTCTGATTTTGATTCCCCACCTCACTAGAGGTGATAGGAATACGTGCACTCACTTTTTCTAACTCCAACTGATTACTATTATTTCCTTGCTGATTTTCACTAAGTTGCTCAAAATCAGACTTTAAACAAGACATTTCAGACTCATTAAAAGATAACGTCTTCACTTCTAATGATCTTCACACTCTTTTGGCTTCTATTCCATAACATATACCCCTTAACACCCTTTGGGTATTTTAGAAAAAATACATTTTTTGGGTCTAGGCTCAAGTTTCTCCGCATTTTTTAGGATTGCCAGAACTCAACATCATACACATAATTTTATCAATTCATCCTTTCCGCTACTCCCATTTTGTTGGAGAGTGGAAGGAACAATTGTATGCCTTGTAATACCACATTCTTTACACATTATCAAAATAAACATTACAAAACTCAAGGCCATTATCAGCTCGTAGAAATATAATCTTCTTACTAGTTTGATTTTCCACTTGTGTTTTCCAATTATAAAAACTATTGAAAGTATCATATTTATCTTTTAAAAGATAAAAACATACTTTCCTAGAAAAACATCAATAATAGACAAGAAGTATCTATTACCACCTTATGTGGGATTACTTGCAGGCCCCATAAATCTAATTGTATATACTCCAAGATCCTTGTAGTTTTGTGCACACCAGATGAGTAGGACAATCTATGATGTTTACCAAGCACACCATAATTACAAAATAGCATATCAGACACACAGTCTTTACCAAATAAACATTTATCACCAAGGAACTTAAGCCCCATATACAAGCCTATTGTGCCATTTGTGTATTGTTGGTGCTAGTATAAAAGACAGGGAATCTAAACCTCTAATCACTTCAGCACTAGTGATATATACGCCATTTCTTCTTGGCCCTTTACAAATCATAAGAGTACCTTCAATCATTTTCAAAATTTTGTTTTGAACTTTACCGGTCAGTCCAATTTCTTCTAATTCACCTATTGAAATTAAATTCAACGCCATTTCACGTATATATCTAATTTCTTTAAGGTAGGAACATAAATAAGTGTCAAATTTCACACTAACATGACCAATCCCAACAACTTTGCATGCAAGATTGTTACGTATTACAACATGACCACAATCAGATTCATGCAAATTCAAACAAGTCTTTATGAAAAGTCAGATGAAAAGATGCACATGAATCTAGAATCCACTCATGCAAATGGAATTTCAAAGTCGGGTTTAATTTAGTAGACTCATCAATTGGATTTATGAATACATAAACCTCACTGGGATCACAATTGGAAGAAGATGTTGTATTCGCCTCATCTTTCCATTTTATTTATTTGTTCTTCTCTTTATAACAATCTTTTTAAAATGTCCAGTTTTACCACAACCATAACATTTATTAACCTTAGCCCTTGTCTTTGACATAAGTCTACTTCTACCTTTCTTTTTACCACTACTACTATTTTATTTATGACTTTTTTGACTATCTTGATTACCATTATGCCAATATTGAGATCTACCTTTCATCATATATACTCCACTACTTTTTCTCTAGTATCTTTCAGCTCCATTTCCTTACTTCTCAAAGAATCAATGACAATATCAAGTGTTAAAGTGTCCTTACCATAATTAATTGCATTTTTAACTTCTTTATAGGTCTCGATAATAGCATCTAGAAATGTAATGGTCTTATACTCTTGAGATACTTTTTCACCACAAACTGTGATATCTTGTACTAGCTTGTTAAAGTTATCAAAAGAGATCATTATGAGCCATTATTTTTTTTTTTTTCAAAATTTAGATATTTACTAGATAAAATGATTTCTTTCAACATTACAATTTTTTCAAATTTACATATTTACTAGATAAAATGATTTCTTTCAACATTACAATTTTTTCATCTAATTTTACAGTATATATAAATAAAAAATAAATTTAACTAATTTAAATTCAAATACAATTAATACCTAATTTGTTAAGTTTAGGCACTAATCCTTATCGCCATTAATTAGAAGAGTAATTAATGCATCTTTCTCCAAATACTCTCCAAGTCTCACAATTCTCAACTTTTCTTCTCATATTTGCACTACAAACTACAACTTTATTACATTGTTCATTAACATCTAATATGCATGCATATTCTTTTATTTTTGAGGTAGATTAACAATGTGCACAAATATTGAACAGAATAATTCAGTAATAATTATGTTAATTCACATAGAGGTGTTCCAATTACTTTAATTTAGTAACAATGTATTTAATTCAGTATCAATTACGTTAATTTATAGTAATTGAAGAGAATAATTCAATAATAATAAAGTTAAAAATTACTTTAATAAATTGAAGGCACTATATAAATTTTTGTTGTGTTCCATTAACCACCCGACCCGCCGCCTGTTTTGCCAGAAAACACCACCCACAACGGCGGTAACACACCCCCGACAACATCCAATACAACAAACACAATTTCAGTAGAAAATTTGGAGCAAAATAGATCTGGTTTGCATTGGGAATCGCAAGGCACGAATCCCAATGCACTCAATTCAACCATTTCCAGTCATAATTTGAAGACGGGACCATCTCCATTGATCTTAGAAGTCCCAAAAACCCTTGGGGTGGTCTCCCCGACGCCTGACTCTTCTGATTTTCCCACCTTGGAAAACGTGCTGTCGAACACCAATCGCAAACCTGTGGGCCCCAAAACACTACACGCACCTGACCATCTAATAGGCCATGGCATTATGATTCAGAATCTTAAATTTCAGCCCATTTCGACGCCGGGACGCGCCCGGGTGGCCGTTTTTCCGACCGACCAAACACTCGAAAATTGAGGCATATCTCCTCTCTGAGGGCTCCAATTCTCGCACGCGCCACATCTCCGTACTCAGCATGAAATTCCGCATCACCCAGCAAAAAATTAGAAAATTCCGGTAAGGGACGTGCGTGGGACCCACCCGCCACCTTTAGGCTCCGGCCGGCCCGGCGCGTGGGGCCCACTCTCCGAAACCAAATTTTCAGTGATTTCTCCCCTCATCCAAGTCCAATTCCACCACTGTTTTTCCTCAAGAGGCCCGATCGCTCTTAATTTGGGCAGTAAGACTTATGTCGCCAGAATCGCGATCGACAGGCCATTTCTTCTGCTGAACGGAGTTTGAAAAAATCTTTTGCTTAGTCCTTGAGGCCCCCTTTGATTCTATATGCTAAAAGTTTGTGGCTAAGGAGCCATCTATGCATCGTGGAGAGCCTTCTCTTTTTATTTCTACTAATGAGGAGGCGTCTCTTGTTGGGCCGTTCAGATTTACTCTTGTTGGCAAGTTTTCACATCGCAAGTCTAAAATGGTGGAGGTACACAATTGCTTTTAGAAATTTGGTTTTTGTGGTGACTTTAAGCTTGGACTTATTGATTATAAGCATGTTTTGATTCATTTGACGTATGAAGATGATTATAGTCGATTATTTTTGAAACCTGTTTGGTTTATTTATGGTTGTCCTATGCGTGTCCTTAAATGGACTTGTGATTTTCACCCTGATCTTCGAGACCCCTATCGCCCTGTTTGGATTTTTTTTTCCATTATTGCTGTCCATCTGCGTGCGAAGGAATTCATATTTGCTTTAGCTAAAATTGTTGGGGCTCCGTTGAGGATTGATGAGGCGACATCTGATTTGTTGAGGCCTAGCGAAGCCAGGGTTTGTGTTGAGGTGAATTTGGAGCATAAACTCCCTGACAGGGTTTGGATTGACCGTGGGAAGGGTCGGAGTTTTTGGCAGCCTATAGTTTATGAAAACCCTCCTCGTTTTTGTGCCAAGTGTCGGCATATGGGCCATATTATCGACCGGTCAGAGTGGGTGCCCTACCATTGGATACTCTTGTATTTCCTAAGCCTTTTGTAGCTCCGGCTTCTAAATCTATTGATGCTACGGTGCCTATTGTTGATAGGACTGGAAAGGTAAAGGAGAAGGAGGTTGTTGTTGAGGCTCCTATGAAGTGCATCCCAGTGGTTGGTTCTTCTTCAGTTGTTGCTATATCATATACGTGCAGGCACGTAGGGCCCACCAATCCACCTAGACCTATCATTAATACCGTTGTTGCTTCAAAGCCAATTCATTCGATCGTTTCATTTGATCCTCTTTTAGATCATATGATGTCGGTTCTAGAGATATTTCATACTTATCGAGCTAGTATGACAATCGAGCCGCGATGACCCACGTATTTCTTGATTCATGTTCAGATTCCATCACTTGACCATACTATTGAGCCATTTGATACTGATCCGCACGTCAGCCCACACTTCAGTTGCCATGAGAATGTCGAGGCTTGATTCATTCGAGATCATCGATAGTTCTATTCGGTGGCGGTTCATCGGCCAGGACACTTTCGTAGGAATTCTTCTGATGACTTGGCTGGTTTGGATGAGCAGCAGGAGGCCGATGGTTTTACTGCAGTGCAGAGGAAGAAAAATCCAAAATTACTGATATCACACGCCCCGATCAAGCGAATGACTCGTAGTCGACAAGTGCTTCGTCGCGGGGCGATCTTTTGATGAGAGTGTTATCATCGGAATGTGAGAGGTGTTGGCAGTATTGCCACTCGTAGACGACTTAAGAAATTGGTTCGGCTTCATCAGGTATATTTTTTGGTAGTGTTGGAGCCGTTTGTTTTGAGAAAGAACTTTGACTTTATCCGACAATTTCTTTCTTTTGATGTGGGATTACTGAGAATGGGTCAGTTAAGATTTGGTGTTTTTGGAATTTGGGAACTACTGTTACTTCGATAGTTGATCATCCCCAATTCCTTCACATTAAAGTTGAGGATCCTAGATTAGCCAGGCCATTGTTTATTACTCTGGTCTATGGTTCTTGCTCGCTAGTTGGGCGTGAGGGATTTATGGGCGGTCTTCACCAAATATCCCTTTCTGTGGATGGGCCGTGGTTAGTTGGAGGAGACTTTAATGTGATAGCCCACAATGGTGAGTGTACTGGTAGGAATACTCATGATAGGGGCACTTCAGACTTTGCAAATACGATAATGGATTGTGGTTTGACAGATGCGTGGTATTTCGGCAACAAGACACGTGGACAAATGGGAGGGTTCGGAAGCGTCTGGACAGAGTTTTGATTAACTCATTGGTTGCCTCTTTTTGTTCTCGGTTTTCGATTCGTCATCTAACCGGAAACACAACGATCACTCACCTCTTACGATGCGGTGGTCTTGACGATGATTTGGGGCCTCGTCCTTTTGATTCCTCAATGTTTGGTCTAGGCATCATGATTTTATGGGCTTTGTATCTCGAAGTGGTCATTTCCTACCCATCTTACGGGAATGGGCTGCTCTACGGGAGAAGATTTTAGGCTCAAACAGGCCTTCCGTTGGTGGAATCGACATGTATTTGGTGATATTTTTCAGAGGGTTAGGGATGCAAAGTGTAGGGTGGAGGAGGCAGAGTTAGACCATGATAGAGACCCTTCTCCTTCCCATCGTGATACTTTGCATCAAGCTCAGGCAGTTCTAAATTGTACTTTATCTATTAAAGAGGCTTTTTGGAAACAAAAGGCAGGGGCACGTTGGACTTGTGAGGGTGATCATAACACCCAATACTTCCATTCTATAGTTCAGGGACGACGTATTCGAGCCAGAATCCGATCTATTACTTTAGCTTCGGGTGAGGTGTTTGAGTCTTCTGAGACTATGCGACCTTCAAAGAAGTATCTTTCTTTCAGGAACTTTTGTCGACTCCTTCTAAGCATGTTGACCCTATTCGACCTGGTATTATACCTAGATTGGTGTCAAGTGAGGAGAATTTACAACTTAATCGGACTCCTACTTTGGTCAAGTACGAGATGCTATTTTCGATGATTGATCTAGAGCGGTGTCATTTGGGCAAATGGGTTTTCATCTCATTTTTTCGAACTGTTGGGACATAGTATCGAGGATGTGTTTGAGCGGTCTTAGATTTCTTTCTTTGGAGGACACCTACCTAGGGGCTGCGGCTACTTCTATTGTCTGCTTCCAAAGCGGGACAATGCATGTAGGTGGTCGAGTTTCGTCCCATCGACTTATGTACCGTGTTTAATAAGTTGATTACAAAAGTCGATAAACTCGTGACCGAGTACTTTACTACCTCAGATCATCTCAGCTCCTCAAAGCGGATTCATCCAAGGACGACTCATTGGGGATAATGTCCTCCTTGCACAGGAGTTACTACATACACTTGATATGAAAGTACGAGGGGGTAATGTTATCCTTAAGCTTGATATGACTAAGGCCTATGACCGCATGGATTGGGGCTTCTTGATATCCATTATGGAGGGTTTTGGATTCGATGCTCTTTGGATTGATCGGATACGTAGATGTATTTCAGAGTGTCGATTATCGGTCCTACTTAATGGTAGACCATGTAGTTTTTTCTCATCATCTCGGGGGCTCAGACAGGGTGATCCTATATCGCCATCGCTGTTTATTATTGCTGCATTTTTCGCGACTACTCGCTCAGCAGTATCAACAAATTCCTTCGATGGCATATAGACATAGGGTGATGCCCTTATCTCTCATTTGTCCTTTGCAGATGATATGATTATTTTTGCCAATGGCCAGAAACAGTCTATCAGATGAGTATTACAATGTATTGAGCACTATGAAGGAGCTTACGGGCAATTGGTGAATAGAGATAAGAGTGGGATTATCTTACCTAAGAGATTTTCTATTAGTCGGATACAGTTGGAGAATCGGCGGGGGTTTCGTAATCGCAGTGACCCTTCACTTATCTTGGTGTTCCTTTATTTAAAGGAGCCGGAAAGATCTTCTTGTATGATGACTTAGTCCAAAAAAGTCGGAATAGGATTTTACATTTGGGCATGAGGCTCCTATCATTTGGGGACGGATTACTTTGATTTGATCGGTGCTATCATCTATTCTTCTCTATCTCCTTGATTATGAAGCCTCCCAAGGCTATCTTGAAGAAGTTAGAGGCATATTTGCTAGGTTCCTTTGGGACTCGAGAGGATGCACACAGATTACATTGGAGGAGATGGAAAGACCTTTGTATTCCCCTCCGAGGAGGGTGAACTAGGCTTTAAGAGACTGCAGGATCTTGTTGATACATTCTCCCTAAAGATCCGGTGGTTATTTAGATCTTAGCGGTCACTATGGGCTCAGTTTTTACTGAGTAAGTATTGTCAGGGTACCCATCCGTTGCTGGATGCTATTTCTTACTATGTTTCAGCTGTATGGAAAAGGCTGAAGCACATAAGCCCACAGGCGGAAACACACATTGCTTGGCAGTTAGGGCATGGACAAATATTCTTTTGGCATGACTGCTGGATGGGCGAGTCTACATTAGGCGATCGGCACCACACTTGACACATTCACCTATCCGGGTTAGAGAATTGTTTGATGATCTTGGATGGAACATTGACAGACTTCTTGACTAGTACCATATATTATTGCTAAGCGAGATAGGAACATCCATATCACCGCTTGAGGTCTTGCGATCGATTATGTGGAAGGACACCGGATGGTAGATTTGCTACCAAGTCTCGCATGGCGACTAGTTAGTTCAGAGGGCATACTATTCAGTGTATAGAGCATGATTTGAGTTCTATTATCCCGACAAACTGTCTCTTTCTTCTCTTTGGAGACTATGGCAGGGTCTCATCCCAATTGATGTTGTGATTCAGAGGCGGATTGGGAGTCATATGGCTTCTCGTTGTTAGTGTTGCTCACTATTGAGACTATTCAGCATTTATTTATTGACAGTTGTATTGCTGACCAGGTTTGGCACCACTTTTCTGATATTTTTCATATAACCCTTCGACCGATGGAGGGCTTTCAGTATCGCTTCCAGTCTTGGCGTTTCTCGGGTCAGTTTGTCAAGCGGGGTCATATTCACACGATCATTCCTCTTTTGATTCTCTAGTTTATTTGGAATGCAAGGAATGATGCGAAGTACTGGGATATCTCTATGGAACTGAGACGGATCATTTGGAGAGTGTACCAAACTATCTCTCTACTGCATACAGGTCGTTTATTTCGGGGTATTCATTGGCGAGGAGATATTGATACTGCTCCTATTTTTGGTATCTCTCTTACTACTCCATCTCTTCTTCCGCCTGTTTTGGTTTATTGGCGTACTCCACGAGTGGGATCTTACAAGGTCAACACTGATGGATATGTCAAAGATGGATTTGCGAGTGGAGGGGGAATTATTAGGGATTCAGCAGGTCAATGGGTTCGCGCATTCTTCTCTTCATATGGCGAGTGACCTATTTTGGAGGTCGAGCTCAGAGCTATTCTTGACGGTATCATTCTTGCTCGAAGGATTTCACTATCAGATTTATGGATTGAGACCGACTCTACTTTGGCCATTCACTGCATCACCAAAGGTGGAGGACCTTGGTCTATTCAAGCCACTCTTCGCCACATCAGACATCTCCTTGTTTTCGACCGTGATACTATTTCTCATATTTATCGCGAGGGCAACCAGGTGGCCGATTTACTTGCTTCAGAGGGTTGGGATCGTCGATACTATTTCGAGTCTGGCCTTTCAGACTTATCGCAGCTGATACATGCAGACTTATTTCAGATTGATAGACATGGGCTTCCTACAGTTAGAGGACTTTAGAATTTTTAGGACTTATTGTTTGGGAGGTAGTACTTCCTTTATTTATTGCTTTATTATTTATTCATTTATTTGTTTGTTTTAACTCTTCTGATTGGAGGTAAGGTTTATGTCCGCCTCTCATGTATTTTTATGAGTTATTTATATATGGTTGGGGTATCCAAACCCCCCATCCTTTCCTGATGGAGGCCTAACAACCACACTGGGAATGTGGTGGTGTGTTGAATAAAAAAAAAAACAATCAAAATGAAAATACGATAAACATATTATACAATTAATATTTTTTATATGATCCACAAGCTAATCCATATCTTTATAATTGTTTTCAACAAACAATATTTATTGTAAATGATGTTACTAAACATAGAACACAGATTAGTATCATGGACCATTTTTATTGCAGTTTAGTGTTTAGTATTTAACCTAATTTCATTTCAATAATGATTTAGCAACAATTAAATGGTTCGAGTGTTTGATTATTGCATTTTGCTAAACTACTAATGTTCTTAAGCTATTTATATTGTTATTGACTATTGATTAATTCACTTGAGACGAGCATAATTGTTGCCCTTTCTTGTGACAGTTGATCGCCTCTAATTTTTGATGCTTTTGTTGTTAGCATGCTTTTAGTGTTAATCTATTGTTGGTTATAGATAATTATCAATTCTAAAAACAAAAGTGTCCAAAATATATGAGGAAAACCACCAATAGATTGAAAAACAAAATGCAGCCAAATGAAATCAACAGAAACTCATGTTATTTGTGCCATAGACCACTATATAAAGTAACCACTAGAAGAATCCACAAATCAAGTTCCCAAAATAGAAGCCATAACACCAGACTCTTATCAATTCCTGTGAACCAACAAAGTCCATTTTACTGCCACTTCAAATCCAAATACAAATGAAATAAAATTATTGGTGGAAGGATTGAGACTCTTACAATCCTTATTTGTTTGAAACCGTCACGAGACATGATTACAAACTACCAAATAACTTAAATTTAAAAATTAACCTAGATTTGCACTCAATCTGATACTCGCAAAACCACTAATGTTCCATCCCTGCAAGAAAAGTACCAATAATTAGCATACTCATGCATTTGACTATCTAAATATGTATTGAAATTGCAAATTTTCTTTCAAAGTGACATAAACTTATTAAAAATCTTTTACAATTACAACAACCTATTATTTCTTCAAGATCAGTATACTAACTTTCGCTTGCTTATGATATAACAAGATTGTATCTATATGACAAATTATGTTACCTCCAGTAGTTATCATTTATCTTTTTGACAACCAAGCGTTAATTCATATTGCGAATGGAAATTGTGATTTGCAGAATTATGCTTTCACCAAGTTTGGACTTCATATGTCATTAGTATTTTCTCCTATAACAATGATATTACCACAGTTCATTATTTTAGATCAAAAATAACAACTAATAACTTGGAAATTAAATAACCCGACCAACAAGGTATCAAAAGAACATCAAGTGCATAGCAAACTCCCATCCTACGCAGAATATATTCTAAAATTAATAGTTTATGCCCATAAACACATTTATCATATCCACCACCCTATCAAACAACAAAATATCTCAAAGTTTCGATAATTTTGCACTATGTCAATGCATAATTATTTTGATTTTTTGTATGTACGGCAATGTCCAAACTTTCAGTTAAACTCCTAATTTATTTAATATGCAGTAGTCTATACATGATTTTTACAATCAGAAAATGTTTTCTTATCTTCTCAATTATTAATTTGGTATGAACAAAGGCAGTGATCTAGACCGGAATAACAAATTCACGAGAAGAAACATTAATCTATGAATTATGAAATTAGTTACAAATCAATTCAATTCACATAAATTCTGAGGAATATTTGTGTTCTTCAAAAATCCTCAAATTTCTACTCAACATTGATACTATTATTTGTTTCTCGTAGTCTCTAAATAAATTCATTCCATCTAAATTAGTGGTCAATTCTTATATGTGACAATTAATAATCACGATTTTGAGTAATTACACAAATCACCAACCATGAATACTAATTGCAATTTGTAGTACAAAAATTTAAATCTATTTATAAAAAAACAATCAAACACCAACAAAGTAGATGATAATTTTAAATTACCTTTTGTGTATTGGTACAATAACAGTACGCTTGAAAATTTTGTGCTATCTTCTCTAATCATCTTCTCAATTTCATAAACAACAGTTTGTAGTTTCAATATCAAGACCTAATTTAGGAAATATATGGCTGTATTTTTAATATGAACCAGTTTTAATTTGTAATTACGTTGTCTAACAAAATTAAGATTTCAAATCTTACTTCATAAATGTCTGGTCAAAACTGGATGTGAATGTATCCTTCAAAAAAATTCCCAGAATTATGAAGCACAAATCTGGATGAACCGTGATATCTCCAATTGTTTCATGACAATTTGGCCTTGTGTTACTAAAATTTATGATTGCTTCTCCAAATTCTTCACGGTTTGGTTTTATGAATTTTGAGGTTTGACATTTGAATTTCTCATCATGATAAGATTTTGTAATTTGAAACGCATGGAATGCTAATAATGCATTAATTGTGGACTTTCATAGCAATCCATTGATTATGGCTATTTAAAAGCCCAGCAAATCTCATTAATTTTTAGTAACATTCTAGTATTTTTGCAGTTTTTTGGTTGGTCCAGTACATTTCATTTTCCTAGATAAAAGTAGTGTATATATGTTAATTACCCATATTTATCCAAGTCCTTAGAAGAATCAATTTTAAAGCCAAAATAACTTTCAAGCAAGAAAAGATTATTTGGAGTGAATGTTAACAAATAAAGATCCTCCAATTTTTTCCAAAGTGCTTGTGTGGAATCAAGATTGCCTACTTTTCTCAAAAAGGCATGGGACATATTGTAAAATAATAGAAGTATATGCCATTCTTTTAATCACCTGTTAAATTTTCAAGGACATTGCCATCAATACCTTTAGAAACCTTTTTGTTGTACAAGCTCTTTTGTTGTTAAATCAAAATTGTGAGTTACCATTTTTAATGATTCAATTTCACCAACAAAAAATACAATGTACATAATCAGATCTTACTAAACACCAATTGTAGTCCATTTATCAAGATTTGACTTACAAAACAAACAAACAAGTATTTCAAGATGTTAATAACCACGCTATAATCACAAAAAATTGTCATTTCCTAAGGTCACAGTATAAACATTGTCCCTCCAGGATTCCGTTAGAATCTTGTTCCCAAGTCAAAGGAGAAAATAGAATAGGACAAGCCTGACATAAGAACTAACAAAAAAAATGAATTATATTCAGCAACAACATACCAACAACAAGTTTAAAGCATACTATACCAAAACAGCGTAAAGCTATATCCAAGTTTCACGCGTCTTGCGCGTACTCTGATACGAACACAAAATTGGCCAAATGTTCAAAGTTAGGATCGTTCTTCTCCATAGATCCGACTTCAAAATATCATATCCACATATTTCTTGTTGATTTCTCACGCCCTAGACCATTAATCTTGGCCCTGATACGACTATTGAACAAATATACAATCAAAAATTAAAAATCAGATATAGAATTAGGAAACACAACAACTCTTTTCACATAGAAAACTAGGAGTTTTCTTCACAAAAAACATCCACCAAGAATGTAATTTCACATTGAGAAAGAAGAAAGAAAAGAGTTAAAAACGAGCATAGTGAAGAGTAAGGAGAAGTGTTATGGTTTTAACCCCCATACTTAATGAATTAAAACAACAATCAGCTCCATACTTCTAATTAACAACACAAACAGCCAACCAAGGGAAAATTGAATAGTAGAGACAAATAACAGCAATATAAATGCAATTTTCATTAATTGTATATGATATTACATGAGTCATTAATTGTTAAATACTATTTCATTGGATGAATTACAAATTAAAATGAGTAAAATATAAAATTGAAGAGAATGACAAAGATGTTACTGAAATAAAATCAAGAAAAGAGCAGAAATAGAAACAAAAGGGGTGAAGATTTAGAGAATAGAAAGAATTCAAATTCAGAGAGACGAGAGAGAAAGAAGGGATAAGGGGATAGGTTTTGCAACCAATTTCAACAACATTCTTCACCCTTTTCTCTACCCATGTGCTTGCTATTTATTGAGGCAAGTAGAATATTCTAGAATGGCTAGGTACAAGTGAGTGAGGTGTACAAGGGTAGTAAGAAAATGATCTAACCATGACAACCCTTCTCCTTAAATTAACCTTGTCCCCAAGGTTAAAGAATTTGACATCTATGCTAATTTGGTGGTTTCCTCATAGGTCAAAAAAATACACAAAAAGATGGAGAGAAATTGGGAGTTCTTTGAAGTGGTAATTTCATAGCAGATGAAAGCTAGAAAGAAAGAGAAAACATGAAAACCTTTGGGGAGCAGAAGAAAGAAAAATTAGGTAGCCATTGGAAATTTTTTAGTAGGGATGAGTAAGGAAAGCAAGGGAAGTTTGGCATTGAGAGATGTCACCGATGTGAAACACAAGTGCAGCTAAGAACGAAGTAGCAGTGGCTGTGATTGACATTGGCGTAGAAGGGGATGCTATGGTTGACATGGTAGGTTGTTGAATGAAAATTTGAGCCTCAATTTATTCTTCCTTGGCTGCTTCCTCCTCATCCTTTAATAAAATGTTATCAGACCTGATTTCAAAGCCTTCCTCTAGAGTCTTCTCCACTTCTTCATTGCAAGTTGAGAACCTTTTGTAGAGTTCTGTTGAAAAGAGCTCTCGATCTGCAAATGATGGTTGATATTGAAGCAGTAAAACCAGACGTAAGCCATGCCTTCCATGTAATTCTTAACAATCTCCATTTTCTTCTCGTCATCAACCAGGAGAATTGGAAGAAACATCTCGGCTCTTTGAAGCCATTCCTTGGATCTTCACCTCCAAATTTTAGGAAGTCAATTTCAGGCAAATTAAGACTCTTGCTATCATTTTCTTCTATCTAATTTTTTTTTGTAAGATCATACCAAGGCACAGAGTCTTCAACCTTCGCTTCTTCGGATACTGATTTTTTCCAACAATTTCAGTCAGTATGACTATCATCCTATCGTAGCTATCACATATCTTCTTCTCGTATTCAGCAATTCCCAGATCACGTAGCTATTCTGATACCATTTGTTATGGTTTTAACCCCCCAAACTTAATAAATTAAAACCACAATCAACTCCACACTTCAAATTAACAACACAAACAGCCAACCACGGAAAATTGAATAGTAGAGACAATAACCGCAATATAAATGCAATTTTCATTAACTGTAAATGCAATTACATGAGTTATTAATTTATAAATACTATTTCATTGCAAGAATTACAAATTAAAAGGAGCAACTAAATATAAAATTGAAGAGAATGACAGAGATGATACTGAAAAGAAGATCAAGAAAATAGCAAAAAAGGTGAAGATTCAGAGAAAAAGAAAGAATTCAAATTCAGAGAGAGAGAGAGAGAGAGACGAGGGAGAAGAATGGATAAGAGGATAGGTTTTGCGACCAATTTCAACAATATTCTGATAAGTGTGGTTTTACACTTATTTGGACCATCAAAAGTGGACAATTGTAAGTATTCTTATGTGATTTTCTACATAATTATGTGTCTATTTAATTGTTTTAGATCAAAACTCCGAGATCGGATGAAATTGGAGAAAAAAAAAAGCAAAATAGGCACACACAAAAAGGACTGAAGGCGTACTAAAACTTGGATATGGAGATCAACTAGCAAACATCCAAAATTTTAAGGACTTGGGTTGCAAATAAAAGAGGACTAAATTGACATGAAAGAAGAAATTGGAGGACTAAAGAGGACAAAATCAAAAGTTGAAGGACATTGGATGCAAATAAGATGACGGAAAGGACAAATTATAAAGACACATAAGTTGTGGACAAATAAAATATTTATCAAACCTTGGAGGACTATTTCGCAATTTTGATTGGAATCAATTTTGGCAAATTTGATTCTTGTTTTGTCATGGTGAACCCGCGGTTCAATCATGTTCGATCGCAACAATGCGTCCGTCCGCCGTCTCGAGAGTTTTTTGCTTATTTTTAATTCTAGTCGGGGCACTTTTTCGTCTTTTCATATACATGAGTTGTTAAATTAGTAAAACACTATATAAAGACCTAACCTAGGTCAAAATAGGGGAGTTGAATTCTTTGAAAAACACAAGAGAAGACGGAGAAAAGAACGACAAAGAAGACGAAGAACGACCAAGATCAAGAAGATTGGAGCGGGAAAACAAAGATTTCTTGGTGTAAGATACTCAACTTTTTCTCCTCTTTTATTCAAGATCCGGCTATGTATTCGAAACTCTTCATCTTGTCTTTCTCCCAAATCATGAGTAGCTAGAATTAAAATTTTTGATGAACGATGTAGCATAGTTTTAATTCTTTAATTTTGAATATCAAGTTTTGACTTATAAATTGCTCAAGTATTTGATTTTACTTCTTCTCTTAATGCTTGGAATAACTGGCCATTATTTCATTGATCTCGTGGATTGTAATGAACTGAGAAGTAAATTATTAATATAGACCACGTAGCAAAATCCAGTAATTGGATAAAAGGTAGAGATACACTTTTTATTATTGCTGTGGTCTTAATTGAATTCCTAGGATAATTAATGCATCTAATTAAGGATCATTCTAACTGCCTAAGTTGACTTATTTAGATAGGACTAATTTGAACTCGAGAGAGGTAAATTAGGATAAATTCATGAATTCGACCGAATACAACTTTAGGAACAAATCTTGGGAGGAGGAATTAGAGATGACATCTAGGTGAATTCGTTCGTCCAAACGCTTTAACCATCAATCTTTTCTAAATTCTTGTTATTTGCTTTTCCATACGTTCTTATATTATTTCCTTAAATTCGTAGTTCTTCTTTAAATCTTTCAAATCAAATCAAATCAAATCATTTCAAATTGTTTTAAATAAATTCACATTAAGATTAATTTAACTAGTATCTAAATAAGATAGTCTTCGTGGGAACAATAATCTTGACTCAATGGGTCCACTTTATTACTTATTTGCAATATTGTACACTTGCAATCACATTATTTTCACAACAAGTTTTTGGCGCAGTTACCGGGGACTATTCTTATTTATTATCAATTTAAATTAATTTTTAGAGTTAATTTGTTCTTTTTTTTTGTTATATCATATACTACTAAAAATAGTGTTTGTTGCATGCACCGTACTCAGGTCGACAATCTTGTGACTTTCGATCCTGAGATTGAACGCATTTTCGCATTTAAAACGCAAAGAACACAACCAAAAATAGAAAGACCAAAGAACAAAATCGAGATGGCAGATGCACAAATAAGAAGAGAGCTTGAACAAGAGGTCGCAAGAGCAGCCACAGAGAAGCAACTCGAATGGCACTTCAAGCAAATTCAACAACATGAAGAAGGGAAGAAGAAGATGACGGTGGAAACATGCCAATGGCTCGGCCCTAACTCCGACAAAAGCTCCCGATCTTCAAGCATAATTTATCCACTTTTGGTCGAACGACTTCCAACTAAGAGCCGATATGATTAATCTTTTCAGCAACAACCTGCAGTTCTATGGAAATGCGACTGAAAACCCTAATACATATCTCTAGATTCCTACGTATGTTCCATAATTTTCAGTTTCACGGAGTAAATGAAAATGCCATTAGACTCCGGTTATTTCTCTACACTTTGAGAGATGGGGCTATGGAATAGTTAGACTCAGAACCACATGCTAGTATCACAACCTGGGATGACTTGGCTAGAAAATTTCGCAACAAATACTTTTCACCACTAAAGTAGCCAAAATAAAGCTGAAAATTTCTACTTTTCAAAGAATCGGATTGAGAAAGGTATCATGAAGCTTGGGACAGATTCAAGGAGTTTCTCAG
This sequence comes from Forsythia suspensa, assembly GCA_023638005.1. NCBI lineage: Eukaryota > Viridiplantae > Streptophyta > Magnoliopsida > Lamiales > Oleaceae > Forsythia > Forsythia suspensa. Next base: position 12,540,833 of record CM042664.1, on the reverse strand, counting down.
AAAATGTCCAAACCATGATATTAAAAAGGGCCAACAAGCTCAATATTTTTACTCTGGACTATCTCCTCAGTCCAAATCAACAGTAGACTCCTCTGCAAACGGGTCCATTGCGAATAAAAATGTCAACGAAGCAATGGATCTATATGAGTTGATTGCCAACATGCATACCATGTTTTCATCTGATCGTGCCACTCCAAGAAAAGTAGCAGGTATACATGAGATTGACAGTCTATCAGCTATGAATGCACAACTTACCACCTTGACAAAACAGATGGAGCTCATGCTCAAAACACAATCTCAAAGAGTGAATGCAATCCAAGCAACCATGATGTGCGAAAAACTGTGGGGCTAACCACTCGACGTTAGATTATATGTTATTGGCATCTCCAGAACAGGTTAATTTTGTGCAGAATAATACACATCAACAATATAATCCATATTCACAAACATACAATCCAGGTTGGAAGTAACACCTAAATTTTAGGTGGTCTGAGAATCAACAAAGTGGCCATACCTACAATGCTCAGCAAGAAAGAGGACCAAGTTTGGGAGAGATATTCCAACAGTATATGCAGAAAACTGATAAAGTATTGGAGCAGATGGACACAAACAGTCAAAATCAACTGGCGTCTATAAAAAAATTAGAGACTCAAATTGACCGGTTAACCCTGCAATTGTCAGATATGAAACAAAACATTTTGCCTAGCAATACAATGACAAATTCAAAAGAACAGGTAAATGCAATCACTACTAAGAGCGGGTACAACTGCCAGAAATTCACGTGAAAAGACTAGAGAAAAATGATGAACAGTTGGTAATTGAGGAAGATGAATTTGAACAACAACATGCGAAATCAAAAGAAGAAATTTCAAAAGAATCTGTTGAATTGTCAAAAGTGAGGGCGCCAATCCCTATCAAAGCTTATGTGCCACCAATTTCATTTCCTCAGAGGTTGCAGAAGCACAAGCTCGACAAGCAGTTTGAAAATTTTCTTGAAGTTTTTAAGAAACTGCACATCAACATTCTTTCCTTTCGCTGAAGTGTTAGTCCAGATGCCACTATATTTAAAATTTATGAAAGAAATGTTGTCCAAGAAGAGAAAACCAGATGAATACGAGACAGTAACTTTAACTGAAGAATGTAGCTCTATTTTGCTAAATAAGTTGCCTCCGAAGTTAAAAGATCCCGAGAGTTTTAAATTATCTTACACAATTAGAAAATTTTATAATTTTAATACTTTATGTGATTTAGGTGCAAGTGTAAATTTGATGTCCCTTTCTGTCTACAGGAGATTAGGTTTAGGAGAGGTTAAAGCAACAACTGTGTCTCTGCAGCTTGCTGATAGATCGATCAAGTACCCAAAGGGTGTGGTTGAGGACGTGCTCATCAAGGTGGATAAGTTCTTCTTTCCGGTTGATTTCATTGTCCTTGATATCGAAGAGGACCGGAATATGCCAGTCATATTGGGATGACCATTCTTATCGACGAGTCGAGCCCATATTGATGTTGAAAAAGGTGAGCTAATCTTGAGAGTACAGGATGAACGAGCAGTATTCAGTATGTATACCATACCCGAGCAACCAGTTGACCTTGAAGAGTGTTTTAGAGTTGATGAAGTGGTGAAAATTGACCAAGAAAACTGCAAACCAGATACAAGTAGACTAGTTGCAACAATTAAAGATAAAAAAGCCGATTTAAAATATGGAGAGCAAATGATAAATCGTGCAAAGCTGGTAATTGCAAACAATGCAAGATTTCCAAAGTCCAATTCAAGCCTCCATGAATGATACTTGCAATAAGTCGAGCTCTAGACTATAAATCGAGCGCTTAATGAGAGGCAACCCATTTTTCTATCTCTTATATGTTTATTGCATTGCATGTAGAATTTTATGACTGCATTAGGAAGTAGAGCACGTTTTCGAATTTTTAGTAAATGAATACATTTAATTATTTTTATTTATTTAAGGCTACACATCGTCATTTCAATCACAATACATACTGATCAGTTGAAAGACCGACGTTGTCTCCACATCTTTTGATTCGGGTTAACTCTTTCCTTTTTTATTTATTTTGCTTTCTTTTGTCATATTGAGGACAATGTGGATTTTAAGTTTGGGGGTGAGATTTTATTATTTTCATTATTATTCTTTCTATGCTCAAACATTGATTTCCCGACACATTCCTTTTCTAGTGACTTTTCGCTAACTCTTCTATAATATCTTCCTCTTTGTCCTCAATGACATTTTGATTCACCACTTTAATCTCCCTTGTGGCTTTAGAACGCTCAACACCTTGTTTTTGTCTCATCATTTGCCCATAATTTCTTTGAAAACGTCTTTGTTAGGTTCTTGTCATATCATTGAATGAAATCGCTATTCCTACTCTAGGATTGTATGAATGCCACACATTTGGGCGTTGAGATTGTGGCCTGAATGTCTTGATGCCCTAAAATGAGCCATACTGCCTCCCATGGAATGGTTTTACTTGCTCTCTAAATGGATGAAAATTAGGAGTGTTAGCTGGGCAAGTTTGTTATCTATATGCGCCCACTCTTTCTGTGATATTGCCAACCTTTTTCTGGCACATGGCACATAAACTCCTTTCCTCTTCCACTACCGCCTTTCCTTTCAGACACTCAAAGGCACTGGGACGTGCTTCGTCCTCGCCATCATCAACTATTAACTTGAATCTCAGAAGACCAAACTTGTCCAGATTTGGTATGACCATATTAACATCTACTGGATGTGGAAATGGATTTTCGTCCACTTCCATCTTTATTTTAACTCAAAGGTGATTTATCTTGATTCGATAGCATCCTGCAACACATGACAAAGAACCAAGCAACTATTACTCATGTGAGACCATGCATTATGCCATTTACAATATTTTTTTATCCTTGATTTGCTCAAGGTATGGCGGTTTATGCTTTTCGCTAGCTTTATTTACTTATCTTTATATAGCCAGTAAAATATTACATCAGCCTTTGTTATATCAAATGAGAATGTTCTAGCCTTTTTATTCTCTTCTTTTGTAGGGTCATTCTCAATAGGCACTTCTGACTTGACCAACATAGGGCACTCATATGTGCCTCCCTTGACCAATTCGGCCATATATACTTTGGCCTCGACTTGATCTTGACTAATGTCAATAGCATGGATGTCAAAATTTGGATCTCTATAATAGGTCTCTTTACTAGAATTCTTCATTTGTTCTTCTTCTCTTAACAATCGCTCATACCTTATCACATTCGCACTAAGTTGAAAGAGATTGGAGAATTCTTTATCTTGGAACTTCTTTTTTAAATCAAAATTTAAACAACTTTGAGTGATTTTGACAAACTCTTTTTCGAACAAATGAACAAAACACTTGTTTCTGGCCATTTTAAACCTTTGAAGAAATGATTCAGCCCGTTCATTTGGTATTTGACGCAAATTTGCTAAATCTGCCAAAGTGACTTCTGATTCAGTTTTGTAAAACTGGACATGAAATAATTGTTCCAATTGTTTCCAAGTTTGGACAGAATTTGCTAGCAAGTTAATGAACCATGAAAAGGCTACCCTAGTTAGCAAATTTGGTAATAGTCTCATCTTGTGGAAATCAGTAACCTGGCCACATTGCAGCGTGAAACGCCCTACATGTTCCAAAGTTGATACTTCTCCTAAGCTAGTGAACAAAGAAAATACGGGCATCGTATAACCTCTAGGCCAAGGATACACTATATCTACTCAATCTGGGTAAGACTTTTTATACGTTGGTCGAATCACTGGTCGTATTCCAAAGCCAACTGATCTTGCATGATTTCTACAACTTGGTCTCTTAATATGGCATTGGGATAAAAAAAAACTCATATGGGTTGATGTACATATAGCATTGCCTGAGACCTAACAAAGTTTGGTCCTATATTGGGTATGAACACGCCATTATTTGGCCCATTGTTGCCATTGATATGTGGGTTTCCCCCATCATTAACACATGTAGCATTTTGTCCCATTTATTGAACGTTTTCTCTTATATTAGGCCTACACTCCATGTTAGATATTCCAACACCCCCTAAGTTGGTTGTGGCTAATCCCATGTGAGGTGTTTCTACTCATTGGCCCGTGTTTGTAATGAGTGAGCCATTACCTACAAGACTTCTGGTTTGGAAATGATTTCTCATACCCAAAGGATTTGATTGACATACTTGGCTTATCATATTATTTATCAGTTCATTCAACATACTCAATTGTTTAACCATATGGTCATAGTGATTGTTTCCATTTTGAGTGAGTCTTTCTACATTATGAATGTTTTGCAAACTTACTTGTTCAACGATATCTTGCGTGAGTTCACCCAGCAATGTACGCATGGTGCAGAGGTTCAACTCTTTCATTGATTTATAACGACTAACATTTGGTCTCTCCATCTCCAGGAGTACCTTGTTGACCCTCAAATTGCTCGACAGACTGTTGGTTTGCTGGCTCATTGCTAGAATTCTTTTGAGGCATGATGCTTCCAATTTTTCTAACACCAAGTATCCCACTAGGCGTGCCAAATTGTTTCGCGCGTTTTTGGTTCGTTCTAACAATTAAAAGATTACTCAGACGATGTGTGAGGAATGAGACCTTTTGAGACAATGTCCCAACAAATGGTGTTTGAATTGAAAGACTATATTATGCAACTTGCCTCCAGGGGCACAAGCACATGAAATTACAAGGTTCGTAAATTGTAAGCAAAAACTTCAAACGTAAATTCACATATTTCTTTGTGAGAGAGTTGTTCTTTCCTCTTCTTCAATTACTTCACTTTGTTTATATGTTGGTTGCCATTTGCGCAATTTTCATCCATAACTGACCACTACTTCATAGTACTTCATCTAAAATAACTTCTCATCACTTCCATAACTTCTCGCGTTTTCATGATGTCTTTTCCACTAACTCATGGTTACCTTGGATTATGGGTTACGTGTAAAATTGCTCCTGGGTTACGTGTAATACTGCTCCATTAACTGTGCAATATAGTTATTACTTCATTTGCCCAAACCTTGCCCCATTTCTTCCTATCGTTCAGGCATTTGCATGCTTAGGCGATGCCCATTGGCCTCGTCTTGGCAATTCGCTCAAGCTCCATGCTTGGACCTCCTGTTTTGGGCCTTTGTTTTAAGTCTTTATGTTGGGAATATTTTGGGTATCAACAATTCTAGTTTAAATTTTTTAACTTGTGAACTCTAATTATTATCTATTGAGTTTGAGTGCACAAAGAGTATTTTATTTTCATATTTAGTCATTTGAAAGTACCATGTTTGGAATTAATGTGGTTTTTAATGTTTGATATTTTTGCAAGATTTTACAGTGGGAAGTAAATATTACTAAAACTCTATTTGTTTTAATTCCCAAAGGAAATTGAAATTTATTTTTTTAAAAAAAAACTTAGAATCATTACAAGTCAATCAAGATGATATACAAAGCATTCTTCAGAAGAAAAATAAAAATAATAATATACATTCTATGCTTTATTTGTTAATACATACTTTATGTCCTTTCTTGACAAATATTTAGTGAGATGAGCAATATGGGCACAAACTTTTTGGTCTTCCTTTATTTTATTGAATAAACTGGCAATATTTTTGAGGCTTCATACAGTGCCGATTCTATAATTTTCGGGACCTGAAGCGAACTTCATAAATTAGATTCTCAATGAGCCCTCCAAATTGTAGTATACATTCAAAACCTACAAATTTTTTACGGAACTAATTGCTAAATTAAAACTAAAAAAAAAAACAACAAACAAAATTTATTGTACAAAATATATATTATAATCAAATAACAATACTTGAAATGTTCCAAACTTTCACTTAAATACAACTCACATTGCAATTTTAGAAGAAAAAATATTAATCAAATTTGAATAATCTAGTTGTTCGATGATTTGTTTCTCAATTGATAACATAGTCAATCCATTCAATCTTTCTTGTGATATAGTTGATTGGAGATAAGTCTTGATCAATTTCAATATGGAGAAACTTCTTTATGTAGATACAACTGTAACAAGTATGGTTAGCAGATTTTTGTAAGCAATATAAGCATTTGGAAAACAACCATCCAATGTCTTCAAATATTGTAGTACATTAATTGTTCTCTTTGTTTTACCTGCTAAATAGCACTTTAAGACTATAAACTTCAAATATAAATCATATCCATTAATGTATGAACGTCTATTATGTTTTAGAAACTGCTAAAGATTCATACTAGACTTCAACTGGTACAAGTTGCACGTTGTAACCTCTCCAAATTAAACAAAAACTTAAATGTCTCTTCATATTGTTTAAATTATTCAAATCGAATTTGAAGTGAAGATCGAGCTTAATCAATAATAAAGATGAAGTAATTCAACTGATTGTTTTACCTCATCGCTGCCACTTTCATCAAACTACTTCTTTCTTCGAATGATGTATTTTTCTCAAAATACAGCTTCAATTTCCATTTCACTTGCCTTTTTTTTCACTTCATCCATGGCAATAGCAAATCCAATTTCTCTATAACTGTCAAAAAATTAAACAAGTCCTTGTAAGAGGTTGATAGCACCATCAATATCCATATTTTCAACTTGGAGAACTTTACTCATAGTATTGATTACAACAACCTATACCAGATTACATACCAAGCAAGAACTCAAAATTCTCAAGTTCATACATCGCTAAGGACTCAATTTCACTCGTTGTTTTAGAATCTTCACTAATGTTTGCCAAGTCAAATCAAGTGCTTCTTATTTGTGATGTTTGCTCTTTTATAGATTTGACACTTTCAACATGACTTTTTCAACGTGTTTGTGACAACGGCTTCACTGTGAGACCTTCTACCATATTTTTTAAATTCTCCATCGCTTAGGAGAAGAAAAGAACAATTTCTAGATGCATTGTATCACTCCAAAGAATGACATAGCTTTAGGACAACAATTTACCATAATGTTAGATTAAGACTATGACAACCACATAGAGTATTAAAAGCTCTAGGATCAATTTTAAGTACTCATGTTAGATCCGTTATCATACCATTGCCTATAATATCATCAATATTAAGTTTAAGATTGGTTAAAATATTTTTAAATTCAATTGAAAGTCCAAGTCCTGATGTATCATCTACCTTCAAAAATTCAAGCCAATATTCTTCTACCATCGGTGAGTTTTCCAAATCATCCACACATTGTATCACTAAAGACATTTTATCCTCATGACTCGCATCTGGATTACAATCAAGTATCATCAAGAAATATTTTGCACGTTTAACTTTCTTAACAATTGAACTTCTCACATCTCCTGACAACATCTCTATCAACTCATTTTGAATTGCTTTACTGAGATATGTATACTGAATCTTATGTGCTTTAGCACGATGAATGTGCTCTTGCATTATTGGATCAAACTCAGCAACCATTTATATCATTTGCAAAAAGAGACCATTGTTCTCAACATAAAGTTGTCCATCATCTCTTCGAAATGCCAAATGTTCTTGGCGAGTCTTTTCACAATAGCAATTATCCTCATTAACAATAGTCTCTAATGTTCTCTTTAATTTCTTCATCGATCACCAATTGAACACTTCTATCAATTATATTTTTTGTTTGAAGCATGTTTTCCAATTCAATCCAACTAGTCATGCAACGTATATGCTCCTTATTTCCTTCATGACTTTTAACAGACCGCTACATATTATGTCAATCTTTGTATCTATCATTACCCAATTTGCCAATTTTATTCATCGTTTTTGGTGTTTTAAACAACTTGCAGCAAAAACAAAAGATTATATCCAAATATACTAAATATACTAGCCATCTTCTATAAATTGTCTACTCATTTGGTAGTAATCTCTTATATTGTGAAGAATCAAAATGCCTATTTGTACCATCTTTGGAAAATAAGATGCCATCAACTCTTTTTGGACCCATTTCAACTAAATAATCTATCATTTTTTGATCAATGTTTTTCCAATTCCTAAGATCCTCAAAACTAAAGAAAAGCAACCCTCTTGATTTAAATTTTTATGTTGAACATCATCTTTCTCATTCTCAATTGATTTTTTCATATTGGCAGGTTGAATCCCTTCATCGTTCTTATTTGTTTCATTCACATTCTGTTATTCCTCAATCACAAAATTTTCCACTATTTCTTCACTCTCTCTTCTTTTGTTGTGATTAAAGTACAATATCTCCTAATTGACTTTGAACTAATCCAATTTCCTTCTCTTTTCTTTTACTTTTTTGATCTCGAGACTCACATTCACTATTCTAAAAAAACCCATCTAAGCTTCGCGTGGCGAGAGCCTAGGCGTGAAGTGCAGCCTCCACGCCTCACGCTTCGCCCTCGCCTTGTCCTTGTCTCGCTCTCGCCTAAGCTCAAAAAGCTTGAAGCTCGGTTTCCACGCCTAGCCACGCATTACACTTTCTAAAATATTGCTCATATTTAGGAGTCATGACTTATGGACATTGTCCAATTATTATTGGATCATATTTTCATTGTCAATAACCACAACGTGGGCAGTGGGCATTAGTAATTTAGCTAAAGTAAGATCTGAACTACAATAATGCAATTTGAAGTGATGGACCTCTCAATTAACTATTGATTTACTATCCAAGATTTTATCATTCTCAAATCTCAGAATCTCAGTTAACAATCTTCAATCAATCAAACACCACAAAACCCACAATCTTTATACTTCAAACAACATTAACCATAAAAAAATTAAGATAAACTCAAAAAAAAAAAAATTAAATGTACCCAGAATCGAGACAAGATCGAGACGGATTCTTGTTAAGGCTCAACACTCAAGACTCATATTAGCAATTATTTCTTCAATTTTTTAGGGCCATGGAGTGGAGAGGTAGAGGGAAAAAATTGAGTGAATGTGTGAAATAAAAGACGGGTGTGGCCATGTGATTTTGTGGGCTCGGGATTAGTGGATTGAGGAACAAATGGATAGACACACAGATGGCTGGGCTGCAAATTTTTTTTTTTTTTAAAAAAAAATGGCCCCAATTGGATTTTGAGTGCGAGCCTCACTCGCCTCAGTCCAAAATCGGCCATGGCTTCATCTCTTGTCCAGAAAAGTGAAGTTCACATGTAGCGCTTGTTTGGTGGAGTTTAAAAGTAATATTCCTTTTGATAAAAGTTGATTTTGTAATTGAAAAGTTGTTAAAAGTTGTGAATCTCATGAAATATTTGATTAAAAATAAGTTTGAAATTTTTTTTTAAAGAAACTCCACCAAACATGCTCGTAATATCATTTCAACATTTGCTTTCACAAGTAATTCTATAATGATTTGTACCTCATGTAATCATCTTCAGTTATTCTTGAAATTTGTTATATATTACTATTGTTTTTATAATATATAGCATTTTATTTGGTTTTACGTTTAGATTTATTGTAACTGATGTTTTGAAAGATCATTATCATTTCTAGATAATTTTGAGATGGATACAATCTCATTTTGGAATTATGATGAGTTATATTGTTTTTATGAGAAAGCAATATTATATCTAGAATGAGATTTTGTATCTTTTAAAAATCAAATTCCAACTCTTTAAATTGAAAATGTTTTAAAATAAAGAGAGAATAAGAGAATTAGTATTCAAGTGTCTAAATTTATTATAATAATGACACATATATAGGGTTTGAATGTGAGATACAATCTGATAGGATATACTGTTTTGGAGTAAGGTAAGAAAATCATATAGACATCTAAATAAGATCAAATACTCATTCATCATTGTCTATTATTTTGCAATACTCTCCACCAAATGACTTTTTATACAATAACTACCAAGTTAAAAATCTTGTTTGGTAAAAATCCAGCGGAAAAAATAATAAACAAGAAAAAAAAGTGAAATTAATTATCAAAATATTGGAATAATCAAACACCACATATCAAAACATTGTGAGGAAAATTTAGTTGGACAAAACTTGGTCGAAGTAAAAAATGTACAATTGTATCTCTTGTTTTAAATCAATGAAAATCATTCCATCGAGTCATCCATATATTGTGGGTCAATGTCTTTAATACCACAATCTTTCTAAAACTTGTATAAAACAATCCTAGTTAAATATGTTCCATGTTGTTGTCGTGTTATAACCTCCAAGCACTAGTATATTCATACAAGATATTCATTTACCCCTTGTTGATTGTAGTCATTATAATGGTATGATGCAATTATATTAAAACATGATCTTTTTGTTGATTATTTTTAATCGTTAAGAAAAAAGTTGTTAAAAATCTTGCCAGAAAAATCTAATAGGACAAAACTTCGATCAAAGAAAAAAGAGTACAACACGTATTTATTCATACTCATGATAATATCATTTGAGATGTGTATATCTTGTTTATCAATTTTCCAATTGTTGCAATAGTTAATGCCTTTGTGAACATGTCTACCACACAAATCGCCAAGATTGCCACATGTGAATACATAAACTAGTTGATGAGTTTTATGTGGATCAAATAATATCCTGCATCATCATAACCAACTAGTCCTAAATCATGAACTATTTGCAAGATACATTAGTGTATCTATTGCACTAAGATATGGTACTTCGGGACTAATAAGTATTCATTATCATCTTGAGGGCGAAAATTGTCCTCTTTTCACTTCAAGTGAACAAAAATCATCAAGTATCAAATGAATGTGTCATTTTATCATATGAAATATTTTCAGGACTTTTTCTATGTAAGTTGATTGATGAACAAGAATTCAATTGACTAAATGCTCGATATGTAGGTTGAGGCAAAATTTTATTTTTTCAAGATCATTATTCATGAATTCCTTCTTTAAATAACTACCTTTTGAAGCTCTTTAGGAGTTCCAATAATTTTTAATCATCAACAACAATAATGCAAATCCAAATATTGATTTTTGTATAAATATTCATAGGCATATATGGTCATTCTTGTACCATTTTTTCAACAAATATACATGAAAATGATCATAATGCATACGCCCAGAGTGCAATCTATATAAGTATCTATGTAAGTTGATAGAATAAGTTTACAAAAAACATGAATTCTTTCAAGAATTTATATACATAGTATTATTAGTCATGCAAATCGAATTAGTTATAACCACAATCATTAGATCCATATCAAGTTTAGTGCATTTCTATGCTAACAAGATATCGACTTATGATGGCATCCAGCACAAAAGGGATTTATGCATTTATATAAGTCTTTGCGAAAATCATCATGTTAAGAGTCGTGCATTATATCTTATAGCTTTATTTTTCTCATTTCTTTTTTGCATAAGTACTACTAGTTTGACATATTTAGATGTTTAGACTACTGGTATAAAAATTCCAGGTTTCACTAATAAGTTCAATTTCGCATAGATTATGGAATTTTATTTTGGCCAATTATTTCTACATCGACAACCTTTGATGGATTTTGATTTAACATCTTTGCTTTTGTTCATAATATTGCACACTGATAATGTACTATAAATATGTTTTTGACAACTGTTTAATTACGATTCCATTTATGTTCTTATAACGAAATAACTTATCGACATCTCTTCATTTTCAATATTTCAGATACCTAAATTTATTCTGAGGTTTTCCTGTTAGTTATGTTTATATACTCTTCAAGAATATACGCCTCCTTAATAGGACTATTTGCTCCATTTTTCTTTTGGAAATTTTTTTGTCTTGGAATCGAATGTGATCATGCTTCAAATGTGTCATAGATTTACCAAATATATTGTTAATAGATTGTCTTTCCAGGATGTCAACCTGAGTTGAAGTATTTACATCTAGTATATGAGATTGGTTAATCTCTTTAAGGTTAGTAAATGCATCTTGCAATGGAGTTAGCTTTCGAACTTTTTGTGCGCATTATCATGTGCGAGGATATAGAAAATATAATGTTCATGTATTTTATATATTAATTCCAACTTTTTAAATTATCCCCTTGATGTTGGGAAACAGTTGGTAAACTACACCATAAAATATCATATTTGTGCATTGTGGTGGAGTAACTCGAACATATATTGCACGACAAAAAATCCTTGGATGAAAAATATTAGGCTCTTCACCATAAGCTGACAACGTGCAATTTCAAAAAATAATAGTAAATTACACTAACAATTCTCATTCTTTTAGGTTTATAACAATTTCATCCCTTTTTAATTTTATTTGTACATATTCAATAATTCGCATATATGGTCCATTTTGATGATTCTAAAATAGTCAAAAGAAATTAAAATGAAAAAATTATAGTTGGAGTCTCTAACCTTTTCAAAAGTGCAAAATAGTCTCTTCACATTTAATTATTTCAAACAATTAAAAAAATTAAAAAATTAAAAAGAAAATGAAAATGAAAAACATCATCTTCTTCACCCCAAGAAATCCTCCCAGTTCGTGCGAAATCAGGGAGAATATCTGCCTGATTTCGTGAAGAACCAATTTAGTGGAATGTGGTGTTTTTCTTCAGTTAAAGAATCAAAAGAAAAATCCTAATGAACCAACAAATCAAGAAAGGCTCCAATTATATACCAATGACGGCTTTTTCTATTAACTTTCAGATAGCAAATCAAAAGCTCTTCAAGGAAGTCCCGGCCCTTCAAGCAAGGAGTTCCACCATTTCGTCCATTGACAACATGAAGACCACAAGAGGTCCCTAGAGTCCAAATCCATTACCAAACTGCCTTTGAATAGGTAATATTCATCAGTTTTAGCCTCTTTTAGTATAGAACTGTGTCACAACCTCGCTCAAAGAATAACATATTGATTAGTTTTAGCCTCTTTTAGTATATCTCCTACAATAATAGAAGAGCCTTAAATTTTTACCGTAGTTTTTTCGTCCAATACAACACCGTTTTGACAATGAAAAAGCCGCAATTTTTGTAAAAAATTCATTTCTCTCTCTCTCTCTCTCTCTCTCTCTCTCTCTCTCTCTCCCCCAAATTAGTTGCGTAGCTGCCAAGAATTTTCCAAAATCTCCACAGTTTCTTAGAGATCCCAAGTTGGAAACAAAGCCACTCGAGGTTGGAATCAAGAATCAATGTCTCAAATTCTAAACTAAGGTATGTTCTTCGTGTCTTTTCTCAAATGATTTTGAATAGAGTTTTCAATTTTTAGATTTGTAGATAGATTTAACTAATTACATTGTATTTTGGATGTTTTTAGTGTAGATTTATGCTTTAATTCAACAAATTTTGGAAAGAAGAAAAGTTATGTTGAGGTTGTTAGAAATTTTAGAAATTTGAATATGGGTTGTAAAATAAAGCTCTAATAATTGGTTTTATGGTGTTTATGCGATTTAAAATACTAAACTTGGAATGTATAAGTGTGGGTTAAGGATTTTGAGGTTTAATTTTGCCATTTTCACTCATTTGTTCCAATTTGTATTCAAAAATTGTTGCAGTATTTTTTAACTCTATCCAGAAAGTGCTATTTCTGTCAAACATTTGGAGCCAGATTCATTACTTTGGCACTGGTGCTATCATTTAAAGAGGATGGTGGAAACCTTTTTGATTATCTGTAATAAGTTTTTATTTGTCTGAAGTTATCAAATGGCTTCATTTTTAGTTATCATCCATGGTTGTCTTTGATTCCCTTCTTTAACATTTTGTTTTGTTTCCAAGTAAACTAAAATCATTGTGAGTAAGTAGGCGAATTAGTGCAATTGAAAATGCTAATATCTCAGAAGCTTTACGGATCTGTCTTAAGAATTAATTACACATCCAAATAAAACTTTTTTGATTTTTTTTTTCAATGTTGTCGAGTACATTTGAATGTTTTTTTTTTTAATGTTGTCGAGTTACACATTTAAATTTGTTTTCCCTTTGAATGTTTTTTTTTAAATGTTGTCGAGTTACACATTTGATTTTTTTTTCCCAATGTTGTCGAGTAACTCGACAACATTTTAATGTTTTTTTTTTTCCAATGTTGTCGAGTTACAGTAACTCGACAACAATGGAATGTTGTTGTTTTTTTTTCTCCATTATTGTCGAGTAACTCGACAACAATGGAATATATTTTTTTTCTTTCCTAACTCGACAACAATGGGATGTTGGGTTTTTTTTTTTTTTTGTAATGCTGGGCTTTGGCCCATTTTGGGGTTTTTTTTTGGGAAAATTGCCAATAAGTCATCCATAGGTGACTTGTTTCTAATTAGGTCCAAACACTTTCCAAAATTGTGAATAAGTCATATGAATTTATCTAATACCATAATTACCCTGTAATCTGTTAAACCACTTTAAACCGGATTTCATCAATTCACGATTCTTATTCAAGCCGCCATTAACAACTTTCTTCTCCAGATCTCCCCGCCGACGATCACATCACCCAAGACACCTCGTAGTCGACGTTATGTGAGCCGCCACACTCTAAAAACCTTGTTTTGTTTTTGCAATTGCTTATTTCATGAATTTTATGGTTTTTGAGTTCTGCTTTCTTTCTCAATCATGGAAGGTGGCCTAATTTTACTTTGTAAGTATATTTCGCACACACTTCCCATAAAAGTTTCTTCCGTGGGATTTTAGTGGTGTTTTGTAAAATTATGTGATAATTGGAATTCATTAGAAGTCGACACTATTTTATTACGTTATTGTATTCCCGGACATGATAGGTGTTTTCTAAGGAATGAGGAAGAATTTAGGAACATGATTTCCTTGATTTCGCTTTTGAATTGAAATTTGTTGATATTAGTGTTTCGCACTCTAAAACAAGATTACTTGATTATAAAACAAGATCACATGATTGTGATATCGCTTTTCGGAATGAAGGATCTCGCCATAACTACATATTGTTCTTCAACAAATAGTAGGGCATTACTTTCATCAAGTTGGTCAAGCATAATCACTCATGTTGGATGAGGTTCGAGAGAGGTGTAGCTGAATTTAGAGATGCTTTATGCAAATTTTCGATCGAGAGAGGATTTAAGTTTGATTACATGAGAAATAACAATGGTAGGGTAGAGGCTCAATGTTCAAACAGATATTTCGATGATTGTAGGTGGTATGTTTGTGCGACAAAGATCAAAGGTTAGTGGTTTTTGTTACATACTAAAGCTTGTGAATGAGCATAGTTGCCCTATAGTGTTGAGGAAAGAAAAAGTGAGAGATTGTTGTAAGGTAATTTCGGTTTGATTGTTGATATATTGAGGGAGAAACCAACATTGTGTTCTAATGATGTTGTTTCACACTTTTTAACAAACTACGGTTACACGATAAGCTATGAGAAGCGCTTGGAATGCGTTGGAGAGAGCTTAAGGATTGATTTTTGGCGACGATCCGAATCTTTCAAGCGCTACATTGGTATATTGAGGTCGCAAGGTCATTTAATCATGGAAGTCATATTGATTTAGAGGTGGACCAAGTTTCTAAAAGATTCCAAAGATTGTTTGTTTCTTACCATGCGCATTCATGGGTTTAATCATTGTCGTCCCATGTTGTTTATCGATGGAACATTTTTGAAAGGAAGGTTCAAAGGTATCTTGTTGTCTCTGAATCGCTAAGAATGGCAACCAAGGTTAGATAATCGATTTTCCGTTATTTTGTGATAATCGCTTTTATTTTTGTGACATCGCTTTTTCGTTATTGATACCGATTTTCCGCTCTTTTGTGATAATCGTTTTCGTTATTTTTTGTGATAATCGCTTTTATTTTTGTGATAATCGCGTCGTTATTTTGTGTAGCTTATATCCTTTGGCTTATGTCGTTGTAGATTCCGAGAACTACGATAATTGGTTGTGGTTCTGGAACAGCTATGTAGTATTGTTCAAAGTACTCGAGAGCTTACATTTGTGTCTCCGATCGGAATGTTGGGTTAATGGAAGCGTTGCCTCAAGGCATTCCCTACATCGAATCATTTTTTTCGCTTACAACACCTTAAAGGAAATTTGAGGATAAATTCGGTGGTGGTGGCTTCTCAAACAGCTTATAGAGAGCGTATGGTCTGGTTGTTCCGGGAATGTGCACATGCTCCAACAATTGCATTATTTAACCAGAAGTTGGAGGTATTGAAACGCGAGGGGGAGCTATTGTTCAAAGGTTTCTAGATGGGTTACCATTTGAAAATTGGTCGAATGCTCATAAAGTGTTGGATGTCGATATGGAGAGATGTCATCAAATGCATTTGAGTCTTTTAATGCATGGATAGTTGATCGTAGGAGTTTGCCCATAACCCGAATGGTTGACATGTTGAGGATAAAGTCGATGAACATGTTTGTTACAAGAAGAACCGATTCTCGTAATGTTATGATAATCGCTTTTATTTTCTCGCATGATATCGCTTTTTATTTTCACCGCGATATCGCTTTTATTTTCTCGCATGGTAATCGCTTTTATTTTCACCGTGATATCGCTTTTATTTTGGATGTGATATCGCTTTTATTTTCTATATGATACCGATGTAGGTGAGTGGACAGGGGTTGTCTCGTCCCAAGATGATAGAGAAGTTGCGGTGGATATGGAGATGAAAGTCGATCATGGAATATCAAGCGGTCTTCCGATACAATTTTTGAAGTTTTTTCGATCCATCGGTTTGTGTGGATATTTGCAAAAGCACATGTTCTTGTTTCCAAGAGCAAAATGAATGGGTTCCCATGTGTGCATGCAGCTGTCGTAATTAATAGATCCGAAGGCGCATTGATGAATTTGTTGATTATTATTTTCATGTTGCAAAGATTCCGCAAGTCCTATGAAGAAGCTATACATCCCATCCCTACGCCAATGAGGTTGGAATATGAAAATTTCGCCAATTTTGACATTTTGCCTCCACCTACAAAGAGACAACCCGAAGACCTAAAAAGAGGCGAATTAGATCAAGGGGTGAACAAGTGCGGATGATACGTTGTGGTAGGTGTGGAAAGTTGGGTAATCACAATAAGAAGACTTGTAAGGAGTCATTGGTCTAAAAGATTGTTCCAATGAAGGATATTATTCATTCTTTTTAAATATGTACGAACACGCTTGTGTTGTAATGATTTGTTGGTTGAATTAATGAAAGCAACATTTATTTTCACAAAACAAGATCACAAAATGTTTATTTTCACAAAACAAGATCACAAAAATTAACAAAACAAAGATTATCAATAAAAGATCTCATTAAGAACATTACATTGCAACACAAGATCACAATTTACTTTAATCCTCGGTGTTTTTGAGAGTTATCTCGCTCGTGTGAAAGATATTATTGTTTCTTTTTAAGTTTTTGATGGAGAGATATTATTTGTTGGTCGAATTAATGAAAGAAACATTTTATTTTACAAAACAAGATCACGTATCGTTTATCTTAATAAACATTTTGTTTGATATCGTAAATAGATTAACAAAACAAGATCACAAATTGTATTCAAGATCAAAACAAAATTTCAAGTACAATTACAAAACAAGATCACGAATCGTTTATCTTAATAAATATTTGTTTGATAATCGTAAATAGATTAACAAAACAAGATCACAAATAGTTTAACAACACAAGATCACAAACAAGATTTCATTAATTAACAAAGAAGATGTTCACAATACAAGATCACAAATTGTATTCCGTATCAAAAACAAAATTTCAAGTACAATTTTACAAAGATCAAACAAAATCCACAACTAGGAAATCTATTCATCTAGAATGAAGAAAATCTATTCATCTACAACAAAATCCTTGATGAATTGAGAAACCATGTTTGCTTTATATTGTCTAACTTCCTTCATTGTCATGGTTTCTTCTATCTCTTCATTCTTTGCCGCCTTTCCATCACATGGCAAACGGTATTCCACAATCGACATCGCAAAACAAAATTCAAAAACATGTAGTAAATGTCTGTGTGTTTGATAGCCATTTAAACACAAGATAATACAAATAGGGAGTTTGAAGGATTAGTTGCTTTCACGTCCCAATGTGTTGTTGCGGACATTTCGTAGGAGATCAATGGATGATTGAATTCTTCTTCTTTTATACAACAAGATTTGTAACGGAGATTTCATAAATAGTTCTTTTGTTTGCTCTCTACATATTCTTTCTACACGATTTGGAAAAAACAACAATGTAAAATGTTAGATTTGTATTTTTAAACTCATCAGTAAAAACAAAGATATGGTATCAGAACAACTCATTATCTTACCAATATTATAGCATCGTCCATATATCCGCTTGAAGTCCCATCTCTCAAGCAAATTATCGTTGTAATGTGTCCATTGACCGCGCTCAAAATCGAATGTGAGCAAAGGTCCAATGGTTTGGAACTACGCCGATCCTCTTCCTCCGCTTTGAGTTCATTGGGAACAAAGAAAAGTCGAGGTCGTCCTCGTGTTGTGGAGGTGCTCCAACACCGTGTCGATTTTTTGAGTTCTTGGAATTGCCATTTGAGGATTTGTGACATATAGTCTGCAGATTCAAGTACAATATCAAGATAAGAAATTATTTTGTTGTTAGACCTAAGTTTGTAATTGAAATGTTTATGTTGAAATTGAATAATTTACCCAAAGACAAAGAATCAAAATGACAAATCTTTTGTTGTGTAAGTGTCGCCTACAATTGGGTCTTTGGCATTTAGAAGTTCCCCATATGCATCAATTACCGCATATAAAGTATCAAAGTTATGTTTTGTATAAGTTTATAATTTAGGAATACATTTTTGATTTTTACATCCATCAGATTTGATATTGCGCTCGTCGCCAAGAATATCAAATAAATCCCCAATGTCACAAAATGTAACTCGCCCCCTGCTGGCATGTAAATCGTCGCCTCCGCAATAGCAAACAAATTTTAAAGCAATGAAACAAGATCACAATATCACAAGTAAAACATTCAATAGTTGAAACAAGATCACAATTTTTTGAAACAAGATCACAATATCACATGTAAAACATTCAATAGTTGAAACAAGATCACAATTTTTAAAATAAGATCACAAATGTCTTAGTTTTAATCCATGATAATCTGCTTTTTATCTCGAAAAAACAAGATCACAAATGTCTTAGTTTTAATCCATGATAATGTTTTTTTAAAACAATATCACAAGTAAAACATTCAATAGTTGAAACAAGATCACAATTTTTAAAACAAGATCACAAATGTCTTAGTTTTAATCCATGATAATCGCTTTTATCTCGAAAACAAGATCACAATATTATAAGTAAAACATTCAAGAATTGAAAAAGAGATCACAATACTTGAAAATAGTATTATGAATTAAAACATCAACAATTATCGAGTGAAGATACTTACGATGGGTCGTGGATTTTTCCGATCTTTGTGATCTTCTTCCCATCATCCGCAGCTAAATGTTTTGTTGTTAACCATTTTGCATTGATTTTCGTTGGTACTCTTTTTTGTTTCCTCGCTGGAAGATCGGAAGGTCCTCAACATTGATGATTGTATTGTCATCCTCTTCTACTTGCTCCTTTTTATCCTTTGTGACTCTTTTTTCGTAGAAAGGTAGTAGGTAAAATCATCATCCTCTTTCTTTTCTTTCCTTTTTTCTTTTATTCTTTTCACCATTGAAGTTTGCTTTGTTGCATCCTTTGTTTTTTCGGCCTCTCTGTTATTCAAAGCTTGAGTGACTTCATGCACTACATTTTCACCAACTCATTTACAAGTGAGGTATTCTCTTTTCCAATGATTTATTTTCACTTGTAAGAGATTCCAAAGTTTGTTGCAGCTTTTTTGAGTTGTTCAAAGTTGTTATTCTTTTCCTCCAAAACCGCCGCATGTAGAGCCATTGACTTTTGTAGTCGGTCTTCTATAATTTCGATTCTTGTGCTCATCTCGTTGAGCTCCTCAGATATTCCTTTCAATTTGCAAAGTATCAAAAAGCATTAATTATCAAAGATCAAAGTATTAAAATCATATTATTATCAAGATCTTAATTAAACAAAGATCACAACAAAACAAGATCGTAGACAATGGTATCTCAATAAAACAAGATCACAACAAAACAAAGATCGTAGACAATGGTATCTCAATAAAACAAGATCACAAGAAAACAATGGCATAGATAAAAACAAGATTATATCGCTTTTAAAATAAAAACAAGATCATATAAATATATATTAGTACCTTTCATTCTCGCGAGACGCTTTCATCCAACGCAGCCTTGCAAGATGCGCCTTTTCTCTAGAGTCATGTAATTCATCACGGAGTCTAGATGAACTAGTTATGGCTTTCTTCTCTGATGAATCCTTGATTGCAATTTCTGCCAAACGACTCAAGGGCAAGTGTAGCCAACTATCATCCTCCTCTTCAAAACCTCCATGTTCTACTTCATTGATGTTGTCTTTCTCACTTTGTTCATCTTTGTTTTCTCTCGTTGAAATGTTATCCTCTATTTGATTGTCATCACTTTCTTCCTTTTCTCAGATCAACTTTATCGATTCTCCATCTCCACCGGATTCATCATCTTCATGAGATTTTTCACTTTCATTAGATTCTTCATCTTCATCGACTTCTTCAACAACCTGCAATGGTGTAATTGAATAATAAATATTCGGATGTTTGTATGTTGAATAAATCTTCATGTAAGATATCGATGTCGTGAATTGGTGATATCGCTATTACCTTTCTTTTGCTAGTTTGTGTAATCGTCAGAGATTTTAGAATACAAGTGAGATCTCTTAAATCCCATTTGATGCATTTGGGTTCTCGATTCTTCTTCAATGGTTTTGACTTGAAGATTTTCCAACAACCAATATCGAATTTTCATAAATAAAAACTTATTAGTGCTAATATCATATTTAATGCAAAACAAGATCAACAAATAAAACAAGATATAGAAATCAAATAGCTTACGCCTAAAACCATGACACACTGTTACATCGATCGGGTCTTCATTTTTGCATAGGGAAGAAATTAGATATTCAAGATGTGTTTCGACCAATTGTAGGTTTTGATCTTGTCGAGATCTTCAACATACTTGATATATCCCCACCAAAGTCGTGGATTTATTTGGCACAAAGAACGATGCCATCGTGAAGAGTATCATTAACCTAGAAACATCATCGATGTCTTCTTTTTGTTCCCATTTGTCGCAGACTCTCAACTGTGTAGATATTATTGTTTTGGTCAATCTACGACGCTCTCTCGAACCTTCGCTGGGAGAAAATCAAATCGATGTCGGCCTTTGTTTTTCAACCTCCATCGAGTTTTACCTTCGACGATACCAAAAATACCCTTTACATCGTCCATCTTGAACTTTAGACGGAGTTGTTTATCAAAAATCCTTGTTTGACTTGTCAAAGCACTCGATGATCTTGCATGATCCATATCACTGACGACAAAGAATGTCCGCCAATCTTGTCGCCCAAGATTAAATTGATAAGATTGAAAACGGCAATTTTTTCAACCCATCCGCTTGTGGTTTTGTTAGTGACAAACCTTTCACCTCCCCGACATCGCTGAGGTTAGAACAAGATCGCTGGTAAGGCTTTTATCCACGCTATTTTTTTTTCGTACGGAATAGACTTCCTTTTCCCATTGATTTATAACCAATTGTTTTGTACCCGTAGTATTTTTGCTTTGTCGCATCATAAACAAAAACAAGATCAAACAAGATCATTATATACTAATGCACATCAACTAAGAGATTAAAACAAGATCACATGAACAAAACAAGATCACGGATGAAAACGAAGACGTTGAAACAAGATCACGTGTTCAAACCTCGCCATATTTAAACAAAGATCACTGTGTTCAAACTAAGAGATTAAAACAAGATCATTATATACTAATGCACATCAACTAAGAGATTAAAACAAGATCACATGAACAAAACAAGATCACGATGAAAACGAAGACGTTGAAACAAAGATGTGTTCAAACCTCGCCATATTTAAACAAAGATCACGTGTTCAAACTAAGAGTATCAAACAAGATCATTATATACTAATGCACATCAACTAAGAGATTAAAACAAGATCACATGAACAAAACAAGATCACGGATGAAAACGAAGACGTTGAACAAAGATCACAGTTCAAACCTCGCCATATTTAAACAAAGATCACTGTGTTCAAACTAAGAGATTAAAACAAGATCATTATATACTAATGCACATCAACTAAGAGATTAAAACAAGATCACATGAACAAAACAAGATCACGATGAAAACGAAGACGTTGAAACAAGATCACTGTGTTCAAACCTCGCCATATTTAAACAAGATCACTGTGTTCAAACTAAGAGTATCAAACAAGATCATTATATACTAATGCACATCAACTAAGAGATTAAAACAAGATCACATGAACAAAACAAGATCACGGATGAAAACGAAGACGTTGAAACAAAGATCACGTGTTCAAACCTCGCCATATTTAAACAAGATCTGTGTTCAAACTAAGAGATTAAAACAAGATCATTATATACTAATGCACATCAACTAAGAGATTAAAACAAGATCACATGAACAAAACAAGATCACGGATGAAAACGAAGACGTTGAAACAAAGATCACAGTTCAAACCTCGCCATATTTAAACAAAGATCACTGTGTTCAAACTAAGAGTATCAAACAAGATCATTATATACTAATGCACATCAACTAAGAGATTAAAACAAGATCACATGAACAAAACAAGAAGATTGCAGTGTTCAAACTAAGAGTATCAAACATTTTGCATGGTTAAATAGCACGTGCTAACAAAAAAAACAAGATCCTAGAAACAAGGAAAAATTAAGCAAAAATAGAAACACTATCATAGATCAAGGAGTATCAAGCATTTTGCATGGTTAAATAGCACGCTCTAACGAAAAAAAAGATCATAGAAACAAGGAAAAATTCATTAAAAATAGAAACACTATCATAGATCAAGGAGTATCAAGCATTTTGCATGGTTAAATAGCACGCTCTAACGAAAAAATCAAAAAATCACCAAAACATCAACATATTTTATACAAGATCACGATTTCAAAGCCCTACATCGCTTGTTCTCGACGGTAAAAAACTAACCCACGGAAAATACATTATCAAAAATTTATCAAGAAATTACCTTCGCCATCGATGTATGCGGTTAGGATTTGTGGTTAGGATTTTCGTGAGAAGAATCAATCACTTAAGAAGATGAAGTGTGCGTAAATAAATCGGAGGTTTTCAAAGTGTCAGACGTGTTTAAATGGCGGTTGGTGTAATTGGAGGGCATATTGACTTTTGGCACTAAAGTATGACTTTAGTTGAATTAAGATTGGGCCATATGACTTTTAGCCCAATTTATAAAGAATAAATGACCGCCCAAAATTTTCCCTTTTTATTATTATTATTCTTCTTATTATAGTGTTTGTATGGTTTTTACTTTCTTTTATTCTTTACTTATTTATTGTGGTGTGTGCCAATTAGCCATTTTGATGAAATAAAAAATAAAAAAAAAATCCTTTAATTTTTTTTCTTATTTGTTTTTCTTTTACACCTAATTTTCATTCAATTTTTTACTTGTTTTTTTTTTTATTTTACCTCTTAAGTTTACAAATTATTAGATGACTTTAGAATTCCAGTGTAAAGTAAGTTATCTATACTTATATATTATTTATAGATTATTTTACATAAATCTGATTATCTGTAATAAGTTTTTATTTGTCTTAGATTCCAGTCTAAGTTATAAATATAAGTTCATATTTTTAGAATTTATATGTAAGTTCTTATTTCTAGAACTTATCAAATCTCTTAATTTTTATAAATTAAATCTCTTATTATCTACAAGTTCTTATTTGTGAAGTTATCAAATGGCTTCATTTTTAGTTATCGTCCATGGCTGTCTTTGATTCCCTTCTTTAACATTTTGTTTTGTTTCCATGTAAACTAAAATCGTTGTGAATAAGTAGGCAAAGAATTAGTACAATTGAATATACTAATATTTCATCATCTGAAGCTTTATGGATCTCTATTAAGAATTACTTGTACATCCAAATGAAACCTTTTTTTTTTTTTTTTTTCAATGTTGTCGAGTAACTCGACAATATTTGAATGTTTTTTTTTTTAAATGTTGTCGAGTTACACATTTGATTTTTTTTTTCTCACATTGAAATGTTTTTTTTTAAATGTTGTCGAGTTACTCGACAATATTGAAATGTTTTTTTTTTCAATGTTGTCGAGTTACGATAACTGGACAACAATGGAATGTTGGGCATGCTGGGCTTTGGCCATTTCATTTTGAATTTTTTTTGGTTGATACATGGCGCATGCTGGGCTTTGGCGATTTCATTTTGATTTTTTTGGGGTTTTGTTATGCTGGGCTTTAGCCCATTTTCATTTTCAATTTTTTTTTTAAAATTTATTTTATTTTATTATGGTGTTTGTGTGCTTTTTACTTTTTTTTATTCTTTATTTATTTACCGTGTGCCAATTAGCCATTTTGATTAAAAAAAAATTCTTTAATTTGTTTTTCTTTTACACCTAATTTTCATTCAATTTTTTACTAATTTTTTTTTTATTTTACCTTTTAAGTTACAAATTATTCTAAATAAATGCTATTATGTTTTTCGTTAATTTTTTTTTCTTTTACTATTCACAATTTGTCCAAATTTTTATTCAATTTTTCAACAATTTTTTTTTTTATTTTTTTATTTGATGTTATAAGCAAATTGTACACAATTCTTTAATATTTCTCTATATCATACTTCATTGCTACTAACTTTTTGTTTTGTAAACCTGTTTAATTATTACAATTCAAGTCACTTAAAAAAAGTTGAAAATATTTTTTTAGGTAATAATTTGGTCAATATACGAAGGAAAAAAAATTAAATATATTTTTGTAAAGTTATGTACAAAGCTCGACAACAATGTTGATCCCTACATTTTTCACGAACGTGCAACGCATATAGCAAAAACTAGTTTCTTTATATGTCTCTAAGGTCGCCGGTAGTTTATGCCTTAAGGGTTTGGGATGGGTGGTAATGGCGTGGTCGGTCAGATGCTTCACCTCTTCTCGTTAATTCCCCTCTATCTCTCTATCTATTTGTAATTGAAAATTGAAATAGGGAGATTAGGGTTTGCCTGGTTTGGGTGGGTAATGGGGGTAAATTAGGTAAAGAAAAACTTTATTAAAAAAAGAGGAGAAATTTATGGTTCTAAATTGAGTATCAAGAACCAGTTCCTAAGAATTGAGAACCGGTCCTGAATCACCGGTATTTGAACCAAATTTTTAGTGATAGAAATTGAATGGGATCGGCCAATTCTGATTAGATTCCAGTTCGGAAACTTTGATTCTCAATAAAATGTCCATGCCTAATTAGTGGGTTAAAAACAATTTATAAGGTAATTCGGTTATAACATAGAGTATGTGTAACCCATGTAGTTGTGGACATCCACTTAATGCATAAGAGTTATAACACAATTATATTTAAAAAGGATATATAATTTTCTTAAAAGGAAATATATTTTTATAATTTTTCTTAAACATTTATTACTAGGTTTTTTTTTCTGAGAGTATTTATTACTAACTTTATAAGGAAAAATTAGTGTTGAACTCTCTAACCTTTACATAGTGGGTTATGGTCTCCAACCTTCAAAAGTAAGGTTCTAGGTTCCCAATTTATTTAAGTCTGTGAATCTTGGTATCTACATGATTCAAACTGTCAATGTAGACGTCAAAATGACACGCGGCTTTCACGTGACTCAAAGCTACATGATGAAACCATCAAATCACTTAACATTTCTTTCCAATTCAAGTGAAATTCTCGTAAAATTTTAACATCTACATTGACAATTTTCTTCATGTGAGGATTCAAATTCACATATTTAAATTGGTTGGAGACCTAGAACCTTGTTTTTGAAAGTTGGGGATCCATAACAACATCTCGTGAAATGTTCGGGAGCTTAAACATAATTTTCTCAATTTATAAAGACTTTTATAATTTATAAATTAAGTAATGATTATATCTAAGTGTTTGTTGGTCCGGATTAAAATATGCTAAAAATTGTTATAGTAAATCAGACTTGAGTTTTGAATCTCTAAAAGTCAATACTTAATATTAGAGAGAAAACCCTAAAATTCGCAGAATTTAGCCTCAAATCAATACTTAATTTTGTTCTTAAAATATATGATCAAGATCCAACGGTTAATTATCGAGAAATCTATGCGTGAACAGTAATTGGACAGTCTGCTAGTTGAGATCAAACGTTGACATTTCAATGCTCCATAGTCCGATCGTCGTGAAATTTGGAGAAATCGTTCAAAACTCATTGTTCTTGAAATCCAAAATGGAGATTTTATTAAATTGTTAATTACTAATATTTTAAGAATATTTTGTTGGTCTTCCGTAAGAAGTACAACTTTATATTATATTAATTTTTCAAGAGAATACAAGTTAACATGAAATTATTGTGGAAAGCCTTCAAATCTTGAATAAGATTTGTTTATTTGTTTTAATTGTGTTTTTCACGAAGAAACACAATTTAACAATTTATCAATATTCCGTAAGAATATCATATAAATATTCTAGAAGAATATTTTATTGTTACTTCGTAATAAACAAAATTTATATTATATTAATATTCCAAAGAGAATATTAATTTCTCTCGAAGAGTCTTATTTTATAAGATATAAGAATATTATGTTATTGCTCCCGGAGAGTAAATTTCTATACGCTCAATTCAATTTTTCAAAATAATGATTTGTTGTTGCCCTCTGAAGTTAATAACGATAATATTTGACAAAATATTAATTGCTCTCAAGAGCATAACGTTACAATTTAAATATTTCGTAAGAATATTAATTTTTACGACGTTATAATTTTGATATTTCGGAAAAATATTGAGCAAGAGTCGAAATAATATTTTATTGTGCTCTAGAAGAAGCACATGTTTCACGTAATATCATATCACATAATTAAATTGTGATATAAATAAGTAATTAATCAACTAATGCTTATCCCGAAGGAAAGCATATAAATCATATTATGTTAAATTGATTAATGCAAATTATATAATAATTGATCGATTGCTTTAGTGAAAACTTTTAATTAATCGATAAATTATTTTGTATTGTGTCATTGCTCTTGAAGAACAACAACATTATATTCAATCAATATTCTTATAGAATATTGCATTGTAATTCTTAAAGAAACACAATATTACATATATTAATATTTTGATATTGCTCTTGAAGAAGCACAAATTTATAGTATATTAATATTTTTCTGAAGAAGCATAATTTAATTAAACGAATATTATACGACTGCTTTTGAAGAAGCATAAATTTGTACATATCAATATTCTAGAAAAAAAATCGTGTTGTTACTCTTGAAGAAGCACAATTTTACAATTTTAGAATATTAATATTGTATAATATTAGAGTGTTGATACACTTGAAGAAGTACTATATTGAACTAGAAGTTTAATGTCCTAAAATTTTATTGATTGGCATTACCGGTTAGACTATCCTGGATCAATATGATGTTTATTTTGAAGTTTTATAGATTACTTGCTCAAAATTTTAAATCATGAGCATAATTTTCGTAACAACCAAGACGGTGATGTGTCTTGTCAATACTAGTGAATCTAAATCTCAAACTTTTAATAAATATTAATTGAGATGATGTTAAATGGTTTAGCAATATTGTTTTTCAACGCCTCCAATTAAATTCTAAACCATTACTATTGAGAACACAACGCTTCCCATTTTATCTAGGGAATGCTATTTTATATGTTGAAATACTTATACGCATCATGCCAACATCAAAGTTACCCCGCTATAGTTGGCTTATGGTCGAGCCTAATATTATCCATCTAATGATTTTTGACAAAGGCAATATATGTACAATCGGTCCACCATAGTGCAATCGAGATGGGCTTTGAAAAATGTTGAGAATACATGTTTAGTATGGAATATTATAAAATATCTTAAGTCCTAACGGGTGATATTTTATAATATGGTATTTCAATGTTATTTTGATAAGACAGTTTTCTCAATATCGAGAGAGAAATTAAGTAGTGGAAAGAATATATGAAAATACAAAGATATTATATTTTCTAGATCCTTGCACAAGACAATATGAACCTGAAGTTCAACAAATAACTCATTTGTAAGTTATACAATTGACAGTTACATTTACTGACCAAAGAGATTAAATCAAATCTCATATACCAGCTATAAATGCTCCAATTTATATTAGCGTCCTTGAAGGACAATCCATTAACATTATATCAGGTAAATTAATGACACGCCTAAAGCGTGGTGATATTTAATTCCAAAATTCTCAAATTAAAAATGGAGCCAATTATAAAAATGGTCCTATTGAGGAGGTGTATACTCTTGGAGCTTATATAGACATAACTAATTATAAAACTCGTAAGAGGTTCATTTAATAAATAATAAAACGAAAAGATCTCGTTAAGTTATGTCGTTATGATAAAGAAATGGATTCAAAAATAAATGTTGTTAACAACACTTTTGTATATAAAGAAGCGCTTCATATTATAAAAGGTAGTGAGGATATTGAAAGAAATCTGTCAAAGAATTAATTGGCTAAATAAAAGGATGCAATCCAAGTAAATTGAACTGACTAGAGAAACCTGAAGTTTCTGGACCTATAGTCAGAGCACCTAAAGGTGTATATTTATGCGAAAAGCAAATAGAAAAATGAAGTCGTAACATGTAATGCACGACTTTTAAATTTCGCAAAGACTTATGTAAAGCAATCATAAGTTGATATCTTGTTAGTCTGTCAATGCATGACATATATGCATATAATGAATATTGTTATAACCAACTCATCTGGCATGACTGATAAAACAATGTATATAAATCTCTGGAGAATTTAATATGCCTGAAGCATATAGTTCAACTTTTCGAGAACTCAATCGATCAAAGTACAGATCTGAACTAATATTATAATGAGGGGAAGTAAATACGCATTGTACTCTTTTCCTTGACCGAGGTTTTGTCCCATTGGATTTTCTCGGCAAGTTTTTAATAAGGCAATTTGTATGGCGTATTAAAAAGAATTATGTACTCTTTTTCCTTTACTATTGTTTTTCCCACATGGTTTTTTCCTAGTAAGGTTTTAATGAGGCATATTCTTTGTGTAAATGATATCCAATTAAAAGTATTATAATTCTTATAGTTATGGATGTCTATAACCTATAAAATATTTACCTTCATCATAACCCTATGGTTATACTCCGTGTATTATAAATTGTATATGAGACTCAAGGAAGAACAACTACAAGATCTATTTTTAATATAATTGCATCGACCATCATGTCGACTACGATCAACCAACCGTAGATGTATGAAGATGATATTCTTTGGAGGTTATAACATGGAGCACATTTCACCGTAATTGTTTTATACAAGTTTTGAAAAGATTGTGGCATTGAAGACATTGGCGCACAAGATATGGATAGATCGATACAAGTTTTTTCCATTTGTTGAAATCAGTTGGAGTAAGTGTACTCTTTTTCTTCGCGCTCGTGTTTTGTCCCATCGGATTTTCCCGACAAGGGTTTTAATGAGGCAAAGATTTGATTACTTCCAATTTTTGATAATTTTTCTTTCTATTGGTATTTTTGTCCCATTGGGTTTTTGCCAACAATAATCTAACCAGTTATTATGTAATAAGTCATTCAAGGGAGTGTTGTAAAATTATAGATAATAATGAATGACTATTTAGTTGTATCTAGATGTTCATGTAGTTATCTACTTACTCCGTAAGAGTGTATTCTAATCATGTTGTAACTCCCTTTGGAACCCTATAAATAAGGGTCATTGTTATAGTAAATGAACAGACTTGAGTTTTGAATCTCTATTCTATTATCTCGATTCTTCTACTTTTCTAGTTTCATAACAAATACTTAATTTTAACTATATATTTCATTAGACCAAAAATTTTATTAAATTTTCAACACACATTTCATCAACTTTTATTAAAATTTATTTAAAGCGTAATTCAAACAAGCTCTAAATAAGGAACATGGGGGAAAACCTTAAGAAATGATTAAGAAATAGAAAATGGTGATTCAATATTATTTAATTATAGTTTTAAATATTATATAAAGATAAAAGGGTAGAATGAGAATATATATATATATATATATATATATATATATATATATATATATATATATATATCAGACCATTATAGAGATACTTTTTGATCTTTCGAAATGGTTTTATATTTGAGGATTCTATACAACAAATTCTCTCTCTATCTCTCTATATATATATATATGTGTGTGTGTGTGTGTGTGTGTGTGTGTGTGTGTGTGTGTGTGTGTGTGTGCGTGTGTGTGCGTCGTAATGTATGTGAAAAAAATGTAGGGATGTAGTGAGTAATTTGTAGTGGGATATTTAGTTGAAATGAAAAAATAGAGCTCACCCAATTTATATAAATACTTTATGAAATTAGATAACAAACATCTTTAGTGAAAAAAAAAGTTATTTATATTGATATATAACATTCACTTTGAAATAACTAAATTATATTTTTTACTTAGAATTTTAAAGTAAGAAAAATAATACACTAAAGCTTTTATAGAATATGTATAGAAATGAAAGTAAATTTATATTTATTTGAAATGATTCTAATCAATAAAATGTAAGAATTGTGGGACCTATGATGAATACATTGAAAAAAAATCTTGGATTGATTAGAATGAATATTTTACAAAAATCCAAAAATTCCTTTGTCATATGTTATACTTTTGTAACTTTCACACCCGTGATTGAATGCATGTGACTCCCCCATGAAACCTTACTTCACCAAACTCCATCTCATTCTATTTAATTGAAGTTAGAATTACCATTTCAGAGACTTCAGAGAAGAAGAGAAACAAGAAGAGAAAGAAGAGAAAAATTTAGAGGTTTATAATAATACTATTCATTTTTCTAAATATATGTTTCTTTTTATTAAGTTAATTATTCTGGATGAATTTTAATGTGAATTTGTTGTAAAATTTTTTATCTAATTGATATGTTATTTTATTTTTTTTTTTTTTTTTTTTTTTGCATATATAATAGATGGTTGGATTTTTTTTTTTTTGTGCAGATATGGATGTTGGAAATCAAATATTTATGGAAACTGGGGATGAAATGGAGCAAGCAAACCAAGAAGATATCACTCAACAACCTATACAATCTGACCGAGGAAATGTTGAAAATGTTGAAAATGTTGGTGATTATCAAAGTTGGTCCCCATATATATCAAATGAATTACCAACAAATAATTGGTATACACAAGGTGCTACTATTTAGATTATTTTGATGAAAAAAGCATTCTTCAATGCTCTGAGTATGTTACTAATGAGCATTTGAATTCGCTTTTTGTTGAGCAACAATGTTATCTTTGATGATGAATTTGGTAGGCATGATTATCTGCTTGCCAAAACAAGAGAGGAGTTATTGTAGCGGTTTGATAATTTAGAATCTAGTAGTATGGGTAATAAATATAATGAAATGCAGGAGCATATTGATACCAAATTTAATTCATT
Organism: Forsythia suspensa; assembly: GCA_023638005.1. Classification (NCBI taxonomy): domain Eukaryota; kingdom Viridiplantae; phylum Streptophyta; class Magnoliopsida; order Lamiales; family Oleaceae; genus Forsythia; species Forsythia suspensa. Next base: position 12,509,456 of record CM042664.1, on the reverse strand, counting down.
AAAAGTTGAACGAAATGCTCAGTTTGATAGTTTGCGTGATGATTTGCATAAACAGATGCAAAGATGTGTACGAATATTTAAGGGAAAGATGGTGGAGAAAATTGGTGGTGGTGATTACGTGGAGTAGCCTGAAATGGAACGCACTTTAATTAACCATGGGAAGCATAATGTAGGTTCTTCTTCTGAGAGTAGAGATATTCCTATATTATGTGATATCAATAAAGTTAGAAAGAGTAATTTTCACAGTTGGGCGTGCCGCACTAATGCTGGGTAAGTTATAATGTTTGATATGGTTATTTATCCTATCAATTTGTGTTTTTTAGTTAATGTATAATAATTTCTAATGTTATAATGTTATAGAGATGTTGTAGAAATACCATGGGAAGCCATCTCTAAATTGACGAAAAGAAGGTTACAAAATATTAGTAAGCCTCAATTTGCATTGGAGCAATGGGTAAAGAATATTTATATTTTATATTGGATGAATTTTATTGTATGTGAATTAGTTGTGCCTATATTATATTGTTATATTTGTGTATAGGATGTAGACTATGCAATGGATTTGATAAGAGCAATGACTCTTAAATATCCAAACATATTTTCAACAAGGTATGGAGTATTGGACTCTTCTTTTGGAGTAATTATTCGTTCTTATTTCGTCAAAGCGTTGGATCCTAAAGGGCATGCAGTACAACATGCTGAAGTTGATCACCACAGGTTAATGCAATCATATATATATGGTGCTCTTCCTATATATTATGGCCCAAAATGGGAGGAATGTGAACATTTGTTGTGGCCACATCTGATGTATGATAAATACTGGGTACTCTTCCATGTTGATTTAAATGCTTGGAAGTTGACACTAATCGACAATTACCATATGTTTTATACTGAAAATCAGAGGTATACCAATACTCTCTCAGGCCTTAAGATTATTCCATAAATGATTCAAAAGTATGCACCAGAGCTTGCTAAAAAGAATAAGTCATTTGAATATAGGAGAAAATCATCTAGTCAAATAGAGCAGCTTCAACGATATAGGTAATAAATTCAAATTAGTATAAATACATATTTTAAGTATACTTATTTAATTTGTATTGATACTTTATTTACTCACATTTGTTCCTTGTAGTGACAGTGGACTATTCGTGATAATATGTGAAGTGTCTTCTAGCTGGATTGCCTTTAGATGCTATTGTAAAGGATAAAATTAATATTTATAGGCGTAAACTTGTGTTAGAATTTTTTCACAATGATTTCTTTTTTTTTTCCAATTCGAAGTGAACAAAGTTAGATTTAAATTTTTGTATTTATTTGTTTAATAAATTAATAGTGTATTATTATTTGAAATTAGTTGACCAAAAAAAAAAAAAAACACAAAATGTATGTTTATATTATTGTTGTTCTTAACAAGAGAAAATACAAAAACAACAAAAAAAAGGGCAACCAAATGGTTGTCGAGTTACTGGACAACCAAAAGGTTGCCGAGTAACTCGACAACCAATGGTTAATTTATACACGTAAAAATATTTTCATCCTCTAATAATTTTTTTAAATCAGCACATAAATAATATATTTATTTTTTGTGTCCACATTATTACAGTCATAAATAAAATTTAACAGAAAGAAAATAAATAAATAAAAAATTGTTCTTGAAAAAAGTAAATGTGTACATACAGCTCTTTGTTAGACAATAGTTTTTATATTTTTGTAAATTTTTTAATTTATTTGTTGATTACTGTACAAATATATATATATATATATATATATATATATATATATATATAATTTTTTTTTCTTATTTTTGAAATTTTGATTTGAACCCTCTGACATAAATAATATATAATATTTTTTCTATTATAATAAATAAAATTTAACAAAAGAAAATAGTAATTTTTTTTATTATTAAAAGTTCACTAGACAGAAATTTAATTATTTTTGGTTTATTTTTTTATTTTGTCTTTATTCTTTCCAATAAAGTAAATGTAAAAAAGGGCAAAGACAAAAAAAAAAATAATAAAGTAGACAACATTGGTTGTCGAGTTCATTGTCTAAACTCGACAACCAATGTTAGACAAAAAATCCGTGAATCTCCCCTCCCTCCCCCCCCACCCCACCCCACTCCACTCCACTCCACTCCACTCCACTCATTTACTTCATTTTTCCATCTCCTTCCTTATTCACTTCATGTTTTCCATCTCATCTCAATCTCCATTATTACTCCATCCACACCTTTCTATTTCAATCTATAAAATCAGGTATGTCTATTTTCACCCTATTATTTTAGGGATGATTTATTTTAGGATATGTCAGTATTTTATTTTATTGTTATATATTTAGGCTGTAAATTTATGAAATATGTTTTCATTTCAAACTGTTAAAAAAATGCTATCGAGTTAGTCGAGTTACTCGGTAACCATAGTTGCCGAAGTTACTGGCAAATCGAGTTACTATGGCAACCAAGTTGGTTGCCAAGTAACTCTTTTACGTATGACATTTTCATAGTTTGTTTTAAATCCGCACATAAATAATATATTTATTTTTAGTGTCCACATTATTTGTAATTATAGTGATAAATAAAATTTAACAGAAAGAAAATAAATTATGATTATTGTAATGGTTAAAATTGACTCTTCATATTTTTTTAATTACTTTGTGATAACTGTGAATATATTATGATTATTTATACTATCTATTATGAAAGCATGAAATATTTTTATGAAGTTTTTTGTGCTTTTTTTTGCAGATATGGATAAACAATATGTTGTTGATGAAATGTTAGATTTGCTTGAAAACACAGATTAGTAATTTCAGATATGTAGAAGTTGTTATTGGAAATTATAATGAGCAATAATTGAATCAATTTAGAAATAGTTGTTTTTCTTATTTGGAAGAATTGGACGGTAGGCGATTGCGATTTAGTGGAAAATTAGTCCATGAATTTCTTTTCAATGTAGTACATACAAAAAAGGCAAATGAAATTTGGTTCAAAGTAGATAATCAATTACTTAGATTTGGGCTTTAAAAATATTGTTTGATAACAGAATTGTTAAGTCATAATAATTCTGATACTTTGTCTATATATAGTGTCGTGGGAAAACACAAAATTAGAATGAGGTATTTTAATAATGCCTCACATATATCTTTGAATAGATTAGAGGATGCTTTTATGAATTGTCACCATCAAAATGATAAGTATAAGCTAGGATTAGCTTTACTTATTGAAGGATTTCTAAAGCCTATGGAGAGGAAAAAAATAAATATACAAACATTATCATTGGTTGACAATTTAGAGGTTTGTTATGAGTATCCATAGGGAGACATTCTTTTTTTATACTCCTTCGTTCTTTGCTAAAATCATGGGAGCGCCTCGCAGCAAGGGCGGCAGATGGTGATATTATGCCGTATACCATATATAGTTGTCCTCTTGTATTTCAGGTTAGTAATTGTATTTAATTTTTGTAGGATTGTATTATTTAATAAATATTGATTTTATTTATATTATTTACAAATATAGATATATGAGGCATGCCCTCAAATAGGTGAAAAATATGGTATCAAATTACAAAATAAGTTTCCACATATTTTGAATTGGGAAATACGTCAAAAAATAGAAAAAAGTGAGGTTTCCAGCTTTTTGAACTCTATTCAGGTTTGTTTTGAATATATACTGTCATTAATGTGTATAAGTGTAGTTTTGTATGTTATTGTAACAATTGTTGTAATTTTAACAATATTTTTTTGTAGATTCATGTTGTACCAATACTTCTACCCACTGAAGAAGAATTAGAACAACCATATGTGTATACAATGGTTTTAGTAGACGATGTAGTAAATAGTCGTTTTGATCCCATTGTACACCAATTTGAACATGGGGAACAACATTTTGATGAAGTTGGAGAAGAAATGGATGAAGGAAATATACCACCACCAGTAGTGCAACCAATTGAACCAGTTGTACAGTTAGAGTTGGATGGAAATTCTGATCATAGTTGGTCCCCTTATATATGTAACGAGTTACCCACGGATAACTAGCCTCCAAGAAATGTTACTTATATGGACTACTATAGTGAACAAAACATTCCTGATCCTCAAGGGCCTTCAGGTTCAGGTTATGAGTACTCTGATTATGTTACTAATGAAAACTTGAGTTCTCGTTTGCTGAACAAAGAGCTTATTTTGATAATCGATTGGATGAACAAATATCTTACATTAATAGTACAAGAGATGAGTTATTGTTGCGCTTTGATCAGTTACAATCAAACACTGATGTAAAAGAATTGCAACAATACATAGATACAAAATTTGAATCATTTCAAGCTGAACAGAGTAGTTATTTTGGTGGTTTGCGTGATGATTTCCAAAGTTCTCTTGTACATATTTAGGGAATGTTTGACGCAATGAAAGTTGATAAACCTAACTCCGGTGACCGTGACCGGATGAAGGTTGATAAACCTGGTGGTGATGAAATGGAATGTGAGGCCACTCTCGATGATGGAGGTGGGACATCGTCTGATTCTAATTTCATTCCAATTTTGTGTGACATTGACAAAAAAATAAAAAGTGATTTTTCTAGTTGGACCCGTCGTGCAAAAACTCGGTAAGTTATAATATTGATAATGTTTGATATAATTATTAACTTATCAATTTTTCTATATTTATCTAATTGTTTGTAATGTTGTAGAGATATCATACGATTGCATGGTGGTTATACCTTATCTAAAGAAAAGCTTATAAATCTTGGCAATCCCGATTTTCCACTGCAGTGTGAGGTAAAGATTAATTATATTTTTTAATGTTATTATGTATAGGAAGGAAATGTGCTTATTATATTTGTTGCATTGTGTGCGAAGGATATGGATAATGCAATGATGTTGATAAGAGCAAGAAGTAGAAATTTTCAGGATATATTTTCAGATAAGTATGCAGTTTTGGACTCTGCTTTTGAATTGCTTATGCTACATGATAGGGTAAAAACCTTGGATCCCAGAGGCCATTTTGTACAACTTGCTGCTTCTGCTTCTTCTTCTCTTGATAACACTGTGATGGGATATGTAAATGGTTATATTCCTAAAAATTTTGGCAAAAAATGGAAGGATTGTAATTATTTACTGTGGCCTCATTTGATTGACAACAAATATTGGGTCCTGTTCTATGTGGATTTTAGAAGTTGGAAGCTCACACTAATTGATAATTATCATAAATCAGTTGATGATGCATCTATATATACCTCGGTTCTTCCATTTATTAAAGTTCTTCCAAAGGTAATTCGCAAGTATGTATCTCGTGAAAGGCCAGAACTTAGTAAAAAGAAAAATGAACCTTTAGAATACTAGAGAAAACCAATGAATGATATACCTCAACTTCAAAGATATAGGTAATCAATTTAAATAATTTATTTGATTTTTAATGATATTTATGTATACTCACTATATTCTGAAAAATATTGTTTGCAGTGACATTGGGATATTTGTAATCAAGTATGTGGAGTGTTTATTAGCTGGAATATCCTTGGATGTTGTTAGAGTGGACAAAATACCTACCTATAGGTATAAACGCATGCTTGATTTTTTTTTATAAGGAATTGTTTTTCATTCCATATGAACAAAATGTTGAACAAAGTTAAATCAGATTTGTAGATTTGTAATTGATGATATAAAGTTGTTATAAAATATTACAATGTTTACTAAGTGGTTTGATTTTATAATAGGAGTTTTGTTTAGTTAATTTATTAGCTGAATTGTATTGGTTTGTTTAGCTTAGATTGATGTTGAATGTGATTGATCATGAGTATGAACTTTTGCCTTAGATCAAATATCTTCAAAGCAAAGCAATGTATCTTCAACTTGTAGAATTGTAAAGGTTTGGATTACAAGAACATTTAAATTCCAATATGTGACAAGCAACAAAAATCTAGTCTTTATGATATCAAGTTTCAACGTGACTAGATCACATTTGGTAAATATTTTGACAAAATCGGATGGACAAGTTTGAGAAAGTTGAAAAAATAGTTGTAGATTATAAATTATAAATTAAGAGGGTGTGTTAAAAGTACTTATTATTTAATTTTTAATCTTCAAAGTATATTTAAAATTGTTGAAGACCACAATATCAAGGCTGTTAAGGTTTGGTAAAATGTGTAAAATAAATTCTCCAATGGAAGAAAAAAGTCTAATCCAAAGTGGAAAATGTTAATTTAATTATTTTTGATTTGTTGTAATCTCCCTAGCATGTCTACAAATGTACAAAAAAATACGTTAAGCACGTTTGGCTCATCCAGAGAGCTCCTATAGCTCACCTTAATCCAAACAAATGTAAACATACCACAAAAATATGGCAAAGCAACTGCCAGCCCTCGTTTTTTTATTTTCATTTTTTAAGAGTCGTTTAAAAAATATAGGAAAAATAAACTCACCTGCAGCTGTCGAATTACTCGGCAACCAAAACTGGGCAACAACGAAACTCAGCAACCCAGCCTGGTCTTGGTTGCCGATCAATTTGGCAACCATAATAGGTCCTTGACATGGTTGTTTTTTTAAGAGTTAATTGTTGGGATTTGGAAATGCACACACTTCCAAAATTTAAGAGTTAATTGCTGGGATTATTAATGCACTTACTTCCAAAATAATGTGGGCAAAATAGTTTATCATGATCCTTTAAAATTTACTCATAGGCCAAAATATTAAAATTAGAGGAGAAATTGGTAGCTCCAATGACAAAGCTAAAGTTCAAATTATAATCAATCTTTAGTAACATGTTCTGGATAAGTACTTTGAAGAAGAGCTAAACAATTGCTAAAGACATTTACATTTATCAACAACAGATTCTGGACAAAATTACTGAAGCTTAAATTCCCATAGGTCCTTTTTTTTGTAGGAGTCATATTTAGAAGAAAAAGGACGGACGACATTTGTTGCAAAGGATTGTGAACCAATACTTGAAAAAAAAAAAAGATAACAAATGTTATATAATATAATTATAAAACCAAAAGACGTCTGAGAAGAATGTCAACAAAATACATTCAAAATACATCTTAATTCAAAGCTGAACATTCTTTTTTTTCATTTGAACAGTTAAGAAGGTTTTAAAATTCATTGATTTTTTTTGTCGCTCTGAATTCCATACTTGTCAAATTTTTTCTTAGTAATCTGTGCACATCTGAATCTAAATGGAACAAAGATCTTTTTGCTGTTGATTCCAGGAGGCTAATAGGTTCGCCTATATCCTCAACCGAAGCTTTTCCTTTGTCTTTATCTCCTACTATTTATGATAGATTCACAATAAAAAGTATTTCAAATTTGCACTGAGGAGACAACTGCTGTGCTATAGCCTTCATATAAAAGATCTCATCTTCATCCATTGATAAACGCATTGAATCAGCACTTGGTATATATGTTTGTTAATATAAAATTTTGTAAGTTGTCAAATAAATAAGTGTAAAACTTAAGTAAAAGAAAAATAAATACCAATGCTTGCTCTATCATATTTCCAACACTTGATTGCAAGAAATATTCTGCTGGATTTTCAATAGCTGTAGCATTAATGTATCCATTAGGATTCATCAATTGCATGTACACTTTAGCTCTATAAGTAAATGTCATAATTCTCATAATGAAATAAATTTGTGTTATGAAATATAAATAAAATATATCTAAATAAAAGTTTAAAAATATTTAATTTGGTAACTAAATAGAGTGTGATTACCTTGGAATTGCTTTTGCGTCAACACATTTATGGTATATATCACCATAATTTTCACTTAAAATTTTGTTGCAATTGTTGCAACTTATATACTAGTACGTTTGATTCATAACTTTAACAAATGCTCTCCCTTTTATCCAGAAAAATTGTTTCAGGCAATATAACAATATATAAATTATTATATTGAGCATTGAACAATTCCATAAATTTAAAAAATTAGTTTAAAGTATCAAGCATTGCACCACAGTTTTGAGCCCTTGAATGCTCTTGATTTCTGTGAAGTCTTTCTCATCAGTTGGAACATAGAGCTTGGAAGATAGCTTCGATGGTGTCAAACTTAAATAATATTTTTTACATACAATATCATCAATCATTTCAGAATTTGTGAGTCTCCTAATTGTACAATAACAATAGATAAGTTTTAATTTCAATATAATAACTGAAATGTATAATAGATGAACAAATAATTAATATACATTTACCAAGATTTAAACTCTTCCACAATTTCAAATTCTCTGTCTATGAAGAAAGAACTGACTGCTTTTGTTGATAGTGATAAACCTGAAGATCCAAATGCAAATGGAAGATATTAATATATATATATATTAGTCATGCAAAGATAAAAATGATAAGTTTATTGAAGATGATGGATTACCATTGAATGAGGTTACTTTGAGATGCTTTCCAATCAGAACAGGTTTTTTTTAAGATTTTGAGATATGTATTTTCATTCGTTATCCACAAATGCCTCCCACATGGTTAAGAGAATGGTGTCAAACCTATTATTTATATAGAGAATAGGGTGTCAAACCTATTATTTATATATTTTTGGTGTAATTAAAACAAATTCTACATGGTAGCAATAGTATATAAAAAAGTAGAATAAAAAAATGTGTATGCAGTGTAATAAATATAGACTATAGTCATACTTTTTGTTTATGAATCTTGTACTTGATATTCTTTCCCAAATCGTGTTTGAATAATCCTTTGAGGTTTGATATCAATTATCATTGCAGCAACGCCTGTAAAAAAAGTATGTATATTAGCCTTAGCAGCTTTAGTGTAATATGTTCAAAAGTGTACTATTTACTTACTTATATCTATGTTAGAATCCATATACTTTGGGAAATCTTTGAAATCTGTAAAGCTATAAGTAGAAATTAACAGACTGCTATTGTTTTCTTCGACTCGGCGTATTCTAGTTCTTCCTGAGATTGTCCATTGCACTTCTCCAGATTTTGTTTTGTACTCTGCACTTGTTACTTTAACTAGTGCATTTGATATTAAATAAGTATTTTCTAATATCAATTCATCTTGAAAAGTTGTAATGTTTTGACCATACAAAGTTGCCTAAACTGTTGATCCCTGTAAATAAAAGGAATTTCAAAAATTAATAATTTTCATAAATTTGTGATATAACAAGTGAAATCTATGTATCTGTAAAATTTACCTCTAAGTCCATAAGAGTCAAATTTTGATATATTGTTGGACTTTTGAGCAATTCTGGGTGAAAATTTCTTAGCAACTACAACCTTAACTATCCATCCAGCAGTTCCTGGAGAAACTTCACGAATGAATTGAAACTCATTACTCATGTTGTGAGATTGTGGGATACTCGTGAAAATTTTGTTATATTTGTAGAGAAGATCAAGACAATTAGGAGGACAAGTATTAAAATTTAGCTGAGTAAATGAGTGAATGAGACGAAATTTTCATTTATGGTATGGATATAAATAGATATATGTGTACAGTACAGAAACGTGTGAAATGTAATTGTGAGTACCATACTATAAGCACCATACTTACTTCACAAAGTTGTAGTATGACAATTTAACAAGCTGGAGAAATCAAATACACGAAACTTGGTCCATTTTCTTAAGAATCATGTTGTATTAGCATACTACTATTGTAGGAATCAAATAGGCTATGATTCATTTTGTTAAGAACCATACATCAAATAGTGAAACTTGATTTATTTTCTTTATATCCATACATAAAAAGTACTGTGTATTAGTAGAGACTACTCAAGGATGTTGTTGTATTGTAGAAATCAAATACTTTAGCTACACAATTTGAGTAAAAAGTTGGAAAAAGTGTAGATTTTATTCAAAAAAAATATTATAGAAAAAGAAGTTCAGTAGTATCAATGATGTCATTATACATTACAATAGCCCAAAGAACAAAGATTCAATAAAAAATATTAGAATCCAAATATTCATGAAAATATAGAAAAATAGAAAATGATACGCATAATGAGGCTGATATGGCCTCTGTTCATTGTTTATTAGGATGATATGGCTCTTCTTTCATTGTTTCCGCTGGGCACCGCGACATAAGAAATAGGTTAAATGTTGGTTCAAGTTGGTTGTCGAGTTGGCTCAACAACCTACACGGTTGTCGAGCTACTCAACCGTGGCTAGGTTGTTGTAGCTTGGTTGTGTGGCTAATTTTCAATTGCCCCTATAGGAATTGGGTTCTTGGGTTTAAGCTTTCCCAGCCCTTTTCATCAATGTATTATTTTGTTTCGTTTAGGTTTAACTGTATTATTAGTCTAATTAAATTAAATTATAATCAGTATCAATTTTCACGAGTAAAAAAATAGATATTTGTGAATTTTATAAAATACAATTACAAAATTCTAAATGAAAAAAAAATTCAAATAGAACTTGTTGGCTGTCGAGAAGCTCGGCAACCATTCTCGTTGTCGAGTGACTCAAAGAACCAAGAATGGTCGCCAGAAAGCAAGAATGGTAACCGAGTAGCTCGGCAACCACAAGTGGTTGTTGGCAACTCGACAGCCAAGTTAAATGGTTGTCGAGCTACTCGGCAACCTGTCGATGGCTAAGTCGAGGCTGTTGAGCTAGCTTGGTTTTAGCCACGTGGCTAATAAGTGCCGAAGTTGAATTGCACTCATATTGATTAATGTAGGTTCTTGGGGTCAATCTTTTACAATCAATGGAGTCGTGTTTCGTTTACTACGAGAGATTAGGTTAAATTATAATTTTACTTCTAATAAAAATAAATTATATTATTATAGAAAACTTTGTATCAATTTTCAATTTTCATTAATAAAAAAAATATAGATTTGTAAATTTTAGAAAAATAAAATAAACCATTTAATTGAATACAATTTAGCAATCATGGCAGCTAGAGAAATCAAATAGAGAGTTAATGTGAACTCACATTAAAATTACCATACATATACATCAATGTACTGACAATTAGGGCAGCTGCAGTAATCAAATACTTTTAGGGTAGCTGCAGTAATCAAATACTGAGTAACGTGTGAAACTTGATTTTTTTTTTTAGATCCATACATAATGTGTATTCATGGCTGCTGTTGTAGAAATCAAATACTATGGCTTAACTAACATTTTAGAAGTATGGCTTGATGATATCAAATACCTAATTTGAGTAAAAAGTTGGAAAAAGTGTAGATTTTATTCAAAAAAATATTATAGAAAAAGAAGTTCAATGATGGTATTGACACAATGATAATAATTATACATTACAATAGAAAAAAGATTCAATAAAAAATATTGGAATCAAAATATTCATGAAAATATACAAAAATAGAAAATTGATACGCTTAATGAGGCTACTATGCTCTTCTATTATGTTCATTGTTTATTAGGCTGCTATGGCTCTTCTATTATGTTCATTGTTTCCCTGGGCACTGTGAGACATAAGAAATAGGTTAAATGTTGGTTCAAGTTGGAGTTGGCTCGACAACCTACAAGGTTGTCGAGCTACTCGACCGTGGCTAGGTTGCCTTAGCTTGGTTGTGTGGCTAATTTTCAATTATCCCTATAAGATTGGTTCTTGGGTTTAAGCTTTCCCAACCCTTCTCATCAATGTACTCCTGTTTAGTTTCATTTATGTTTAACTGTATTATTAGTCTAATTAAATTAAATTATAATATGTATCATGAGTAAAAAAATATATATTTGTGAATTTTATGAAATACAACTAAATAAATCTAAATAAAAATAATAATTTCAAATAGAACTGGTTGGCTGCTGAGAAACACGACAACCATTATTGGTTGTTGAGTACCTCGTGGTTGCCAATAACTCGACAACCAAGTTACACGGCTGTCGAGCTACACGGCAACCTGTTGACAACCGTGGCTAATTCGAGGCTGTTGAGCTAGCTTGGTTATTAGCCACGTGGCTAATAATTCCCAAAGTTGAATTGCGATCATATTGATGAGTGTAGGTTCTAACTCCCAAAGTTGAATTGCGCTCATATTGATTACTGTAGGTTCTTGGGGTGACTCGTGTTTCATTTACTACGAGAGATTAGGATATATTATAATTTTAGTTGTAATAAAAATAAATTATATTATTATAAAAAACTCTGTATCAATTTTCAATTTTCATTAATAAAAAAATATAGATTTGTAAATTTTAGAAAATAAAATAAACAATTTAATTGAATACAATTTAGCAATCATGGTAGCTAGAGAAATCATAGAGAGTTAATGTGAACTCACTTCAAAATTACTGTATTACCATACTACTGTTGGACACATCAAATAGGCTATGATATTATTTTTTATTTTTAAGAACCATACATATACATCAAAGTACTAACAATTTAGGGCAGCTGCAGTAATCAAATACCTTTAAGGCAGCTGTAGTAATCAAATTCTGAGTAACGTGTGAAACTTGATTTAAAAAGTACTGTGTATTAGTAGAGACTACTCATGGCTGTGAAATCAAATACTATCGCTTAGCTGCAGAGCACACGCAATTTAGAAGTGTGGCTTGATGATACCAAATACCTAATTTGAGTAAAACCTGGATGGATGAAGATATATGAGATCATTTTATTAAACAACATCAATCATTTCAATCTAATACCCATTGGTTTCAATTAGGGTAGTTTATACCTTATTTATGAATATGACCAATGTGGATTCTAATGAGGGATTTCACAGCGTGATCCAGCAATTCATCTTCATGCATTTTGGACCGTTGTCGCTGGAGATTGCACTTAGTGCTAGGCTTCAGCCTGGAAAATGAACTAATCATTCGAAAGCCTGACGTGTATATATTTTGGGATAGATCCGAGGAAAAATGTATCCACATTCAAAATTGAGCCAATGATTGTTTTATCAGTTCATTTTTATCTATTATTAATTCAAAGGAGAACATTGCTTGAGGAAAAAGGCATAAAGCATACATGCTTATCATAATCCATATCATATATTATCAATTTCTATGCCTATATTTGAAAAGAACAAGTATGGAAACTGGAATACTATAAATATAAATATGCAATATAGTTCACAGGACTCTAAATTATATGCATTGTTGATTTTTTTACATTATCTATGTCAAGCTTACCATATCACCAGAGCATTGATCTAAATAATGTGATGAAAGAAAAAAATTAAATCCTCATGATTTAAATGGAATGCTTCATATTTCTAAATTTTGAGAATTAAATTAGAAAAGAGTGGCAAGAATAGCAAGGATTGGAACATATAATTGGGATTTCAAAAATACGTTGTTGTAAACAATAACAATGAAAAGTACACTACAAATGCACCAAAGCTAAAATTTCTTTGTAGACAACATTTTTTGTACATCTTAAATGCAAATGTGAATTCTGAATTGGTTTTATCAATACTTTAATACAACTAATTGTTTTTGCTCTAGACAATGCTACATATAGTTGTTCATGTGAAAATACAGATTCTAGAAGATATAAACCAATAAAATCTAGAGTTTGTCCTTGAGCTTTATTTATTGTCATTGCAAAGCATGGACGAATGGGAAATTGTGTTCTTTTAAAATGAAATGAATTTTTTTCACTTTGAAGAGGTATAAATGGAATTCTTGGTAAGAAAACATGTTTTCCTTTATATTCTCCAATTAAAATTTCAGCATGAATAACATTACGTTCAAATGATCGACAGATTAATCTCGTAGCATTACATAATCCTTTTGAATGGTTAATATTTCTAAGTAATATAATAGGACAATTTATTTTTAACACAAGTTCATGTGGTGGAATACCATTTGGAGTTAAAGTATTTAAAAAATCTTCATGGATAGTTTGATCTATTTTTTCAATGTTTCATCATAACTATAATATGTACATGTTTCCCCCTGGTATTTCTTTAAGTAAAATATTGTTTATTAAATCAACACATTCATTTTTAAGAGTTAAAATGACACTATTAATCATTGTATCTAAATTTGTAACATAATCTTTTAAATTTGGAAATACAATGTTAATTAAATTTTTTAAAGACTTGTATTCTTCTTCAAATGGTATAGTTTTTTTTATTAAGAAGCTTAATCATGCCACAGGTGTGTTCAATCTCAATTCCATCACCAATATCAAGTAGCATTTGAGAGAATAATGGATCTAATTGTGCTCTCATATTTTGGACTAATTGAAATTTTCTAAGATGTGGTCATAAGCTAGAATAAACTAAACTTGCTAACATTATCTTCTCTTTGTTTCCTTTTTGAATAATTAGTAAAACTTGTCTAAAATCTCCACCTAGAACAACAACTTTCCCACCAAATGGTAAATCACTTTCATTAATATCTTTTAACATTTTGTCCACAGCTTCAACAGCATAGCGATGCACCATTGGTGCCTCATCCCAAATAATTAAATTTGTCATTCGAAACAAATCTGCTAATGCAGATTGTTTACTAACGGAACAGCTAATATCACTATTCATTTCTAAAGAAATTTTAAATCTTAAATGTGCAGTTCGTGCTCTAGGTAACAAAGAAGCTGCGACTCCCGAAGAAGGAGTAGCTAATGCTATAAGATTTTTGGATCTAACTGATGTAAGTAAGGCCTTATATAAAAATGTTTTACCTATACCACCTGGTCCATCTATAAAAAATATTCCACGCTTCTGTTTAATACATATTCCAAAATTTCATCATAAGCTATTTGTTGTTCTTTAATTATTTAATTATAGTTTTAAATATTATATAAAGATAAAAGGTAGAATGAGAATATATATATATATATATATATATATATATATATATATATATATATATATATATATCAGACCATTATAGAGATACTTTTTGATCTTTCGAAATGGTTTTAACTTTGAGGATTCTACAACAAATTCTCTCTCTCTCTCTCTCTATATATATATGTGTGTGTGTGTGTGTGTGTGTGTGTCTAGTTTTCTTACGTCGTTGCCGTCTCATGAAAATGTAGGGATGTAGTGAGTAATTTGTAGTGGGATATTTAGTTGAAATGAAAAATAGAGCTCACCCAATTTATATAAATACTTTATGAAATTAGATAACAAACATCTTTAGTGAAAAAAGTTATTTATATTGATATATAACATTCACTTTGAAATAACTAAATTATATTTTTACTTAGAATTTTAAAGTGAAAAATAATACACTAAAGCTTTTATAGAATATGTATAGAAATGAAAGTAAATTTATATTTATTTGAAATGATTCTAATCAATAAAATGTAAGAATTGTGGGACCTATGATGAATACATTGAAAAAAATCTTGGATTGATTAGAATGAATATTTTACAAAATCCAAAATTCCTTTGTCATATGTTATACTTTTGTAACTTTCACACCCGTGATTGAATGCATGTGACTCCCATGAAACCTTACTTCACCAAACTCCATCTCATTCTATTTAATTGAAGTTAGAATTACCATTTCAGAGACTTCAGAGAAGAAGAGAAACAAGAAGAGAAAGAAGAGAAAATTTAGAGGTTTATAATAATACTATTCATTTTCTAAATATATGTTTCTTTTATTAAGTTAATTATTCTGGATGAATTTTAATGTGAATTTGTTGTAAATATTTTTATCTAATTGATATGTTATTTTATTTTTTTTTTTTTTTTTGCATATATAATAGATGGTTGGATTTTTTTTTTTGTGCAGATATGGATGTTGGAAATCAAATATTTATGGAAACTGGGGATGAAATGGAGCAAGCAAACCAAGAAGATATCACTCACAACCTACAATCTACCAGGAAATGTTGAAAATGTTGAAAATGTTGGTGATTATCAAAGTTGGTCCCCATATATAAAAGAATTACCAACAAATAATTGGTATACACAAGGTGCTACTATTTAGATTATTTTGATGAAATTCTTCAATGCTGAGTATGTTACTAATGAGCATTTGAATTCGCTTTTGTTGAGCAACAATGTTATCTTGATGATGAATTTGGTAGGCATGATTATCGCGCAAAACAAGAGAGGAGTTATTGTAGCGGTTTGATAATTTAGAATCTAGTAGTATGGGTAATAAATATAATGAAATGCAGGAGCATATTGATACCAAATTTAATTCATTAAAAGTTGAACGAAATGCTCGTTTGATAGTTTGCGTGATGATTTGCATAAACAGATGCAAAGATGTACGAATATTTAAGGGAAAGATGGTGGAGAAAATTGGTGGTGATTACGTGGAAAGACTGAAATGGAGCACTTTAATTAACCATGGAAGCATGTAGGTTCTTCTTCCGAGTAGAGATATTCCTATATTATGTGATATCAATAAAGTTAGAAAGAGTAATTTTCACAGTACAGGCGTCCGCACTAATCTGGTAAGTTATAATGTTTGATATGGTTATTTATCCTATCAATTTGTGTTTTTAGTTAATGTATAATAATTTCTAATGTTATAATGTTATAGAGATGTTGTAGAAATACCATGGGAAGCCATCTCTAAATGTGAAAAGAAGGTTACAAAATATTAGTAAGCCTCAATTTGCATTGGAGCAATGGGTAAAGAATATTTATATTTTATATTGGATGAATTTTATTGTATGTGAATTAGTTGTGCCTATATTATATTGTTATATTTGTGTATAGGATGTAGACTATGCAATGGATTTGATAAGCAATGACTCTTAAATATCCAAACATATTTTCAACAAGGTATGGAGTATTGGACTCTTCTTTGGAGTAATTATTCGTTCTTATTTCGTGGCGTTGGATCCTAAAGGGCATGCAATACAACGTCTTGAAGTTGATCACCAGGTTAATGCAATCATATATATATGGTGCTCTTCCTATATTATGGCCAAAATGGAGGAATGTGAACATTTGTTGTGGCCACATCGATGTATGATAAATACGGGTACTCTTCCATGTTGATTTAAATGCTTGAAGTTGACACTAATCGACAATTACCATATGTTTTATCTTGAAATCGAGGTATACCAATACTCTCTCGGGCCTTAAGATTATTCCGAAATGATTCAAAAGTATGCACGAGCTTGCTAAAAAGAATAAGTCATTTGAATATAGGAGAAAATCATCTAGTCAATAAATGAGCTTCAACGATATAGGTAATAAATTCAAATTAGTATAAATACATATTTTAAGTATACTTATTTAATTTGTATTGATACTTTATTTACTCACATTTGTTCCTTGTAGTGACAGTGGACTATTCGTGATAATATGTGAAGTGTCTTCTAATGGATTGCCTTTAGATGCTATTGTAAAGGATAAAATTAATATTTATAGGTAAACTTGTGTTAGATTTTTTCACAATGATTTCTTTTTTTTTTCAAATTCAAGTGAACAAAGTTAGATTTAAATTTTTGTATTTATTTGTTTAATAAATTAATAGTGTATTATTATTTGAAATTAGTTGACAAAAAAAAAAAACACAAAATGTATGTTTATATTATTGTTGTTCTTAACAAGAGAAATACAAAAACAAAAAATAGGGCAACCAAATGGTTGTCGAGTTCTCGACAACCAAAAGGTTGCCGAGTAACTCGACAACCAATGGTTAATTTATACACGTAAAAATTTTCATCCTCTAATAATTTTTTAAATCAAATAAATAATATATTTATTTTTGTGTCCACATTATTACATCATAAATAAAATTTAACGAGAAAACAAATAAATAAAAATTGTTCTTGAAAAAAGTAAATGTGTACATGTTGGTTATCGAGTTACTCAAGCAACCAACCGAGCGAGTTAGCTTGGTTGATAGCTTGCGACAAAGCATATTATCCGAATATTAAGCAACCCCATACAAATATACCACATAATGTACTAAAGAATTTAGAAAAAATGTAATCTTTAGACAAAGTACACATAAATATTTGATTTCAAATTTTCCAAAACTATGAACCAACTAACAGATTTGTTGTTAAAGAAGAATGAAGTTTGCTTCAAAATGCTGTCATTGTTACAAATAATATACTCTTAAAGATGGATGGATGGAAAAACGACGAATAACATGGAAAAATTAAACAAGAATGAAATTTTGCTTCAAAATTTTATTATTGTCATACAAATAATATACACTTACAATCGAAAGTCTGAAATCGAAAGTATGGAAACACTACGAAGACGCTTAATTCCAAGTTCCAAATGGAAACAGTGGCTCCAGAAATTTTGTTATTGTCATACAAATAATATACACTTACAATCTGAAAGTCTGAATTCTAAGCTCCAATGGGAAGTATGGAAACACAAAGAAGACGGCTAAATTCCAACTTCCAAATGGAAACAGTGGCTTCAGAAAATGTAGCGAGGACTGAAGTAGGTAATAAAACAAATGATAGTTGTAAAACGACGGCGTGTTGGACAAAAAAATGAACACTAAAACATTTAAGGCTCTTATATTATTGTAAAGATATATATATATGTGTGTGTGTGTGTGTGTGTGTGTTTTTTCTAGTTGTTTTGATATGCACATTATTTGGCCAACACTTTCTGGACGTAAATAGAGTCGGCATAGAGTTGGCAAAATTGGCCTAATCCAATGGGCTGACCCGGATTTTTGGGCCTAGCTAGCCCAGTAAATAATGGCACACAAAAATTGGGCCTATATGGCTCAGGGCAATATTCGGGCTTGCCCGGTTTATTTTGGGTAGCCCCCTGCTTTGTTTTTTATTTTATTTGTTTTTTCCTTGAATCCACTGGGCTTGGTCCAGTTTATTCCTGTCGAGCATGAGGCATTAGGTCCACATTTTTTAGTTATGCATATTAATAGTAATTAATTATAAATTAACATCCTACAAAAACTTAATCAGAAAGGCAAAAGAACAAAGAGGAAAAACCTTTTTTATGTTTATTATATCCTTATAAGGTTGTAGGTGAATTATACCCAAATCTTGTCAATATTATCGAGTGCAAGAATAATCTTTTAAATAAATTTTTAATATATAAGCTCGTTAAAAAACTATTGAAATAACTTTGTAAATAATATAAAATTGGGAAAATTTTAGGCGTCATCTTTATTCTCGCTAAATTGGGCTAAAAAGTCATATGGCCCAATCTTAATTCAACTAAAGTCATACTTTAGTGCCAAAAGTCCAATATGCCCTCCAATTACACCAACCGCCATTTAAACACGACAAAGACTTTGAAAACCTCCGATTTATTTTCGCACACTTCATCTTCTTCGTGATTGATTCTTCTCACCGAAAATCCTAACCACAAATCCTAACCGCATACATCGATGGCGAAGGTAATTTTTCGATAAATTTTTGATAATGTATTTTCCGTAGGTTAGTTTTTCCGTCGAACAAGCGATGTAGGGCTTTGAAATACGATGATCTTGTATAAAATATGTTGATGTTTTGGTGATTTTTTTTTATTTTTCGTTAGAACGCGTGCTATTTAACCATGCAAAATGCTTGATACTCCTTCGATCTATGATAGTGTTTCTATTTTTAATGAATTTTTCCTTGTTTCTATGATCTTGTTTTTCGTTAGAACGTGCTATTTAACCATGCAAAATGCTTGATACTCCTTCGATCTATGATAGTGTTTCTATTTTGCTTAATTTTTCCTTGTTTCTAGGATCTTTGTTTTTTGTTAGCACGTGCTATTTAACCATGCAAAATGTTTGATACTCTTAGTTTGAACACCGTGATCTTTGTTTTGTTCATGTGATCTTGTTTTAATCTCTTAGTTGATGTGCATTAGTATATAATGATACTATTTAAATATGGCAAGGTTTGAACCTGTGATACTGTTTCAACGTCTTCGTTTTCATCCGTGATACTGTTTTGTTCATGTGATACTGTTTTAATCTCTTAGTTGATGTGCATTAGTATATAATGATATTGTTTGATACTCTTAGTTTGAACCTGTGATACTGTTTAAATATGGCAAGGTTTGAACCGTGATACTCATTTCAACGTCTTCGTTTTCATCCGTGATAATCGCTTTTGTTCATGTGATCTGTTTTAATCTCTTAGTTGATATGCATTAGTATATAATGATCTTTGTTTGATCTTGTTTTTGTTTATGATGCGAAGCAAAGCAAAAATATACGGGTACAAAACAATTGGTTATAAATCAATGGGAAAAAGGAAGTCTATTCCCATACGAAAAAAGTAGCGTGGATAAAAAGCCTTACCCAGCGCATCGTTCTAACCCAAGCAAAGAATCGGGGAGGTGAAAGGTTTGTCACTAACAAAACCACAAGCAGATGGGTTGAAAAAATTGTCGTTTTCAATCTTATCAATTTAATCTTTGGGACGACAAGATTGATAGACATTCTTTGTCGTCGAAGTGATATGGATCATCGCACAAGATCATCGAGTGCTTTGACAAGTCAAACAAGGATTTTTGATAAACAACTCCGTCTAAAGTTCAAGATGGACGATGTAAAGGGTATTTTGGTATCGTCGAAGGTAAAACTCGATGGAGGTTGAAAACAAAGGCTAGCATCGATTTGAGTTTTCTCCCAACGAAGGTTCGAGAGACCGTCGAGATTGACCAAAACAATAATATCTACGGTTGAGAGCTGCAAAGCAAATGGGAACAAAAAGAAGACATCGATGATGTTTCTAGGTTAATGATACTCTTCCCGATGGCATCGTTCTTTGTGCCAAATAAATCCTCGACTTTGAGCTGGGATATATCAAGTATGTTGAAGATCTCGAGAAGATCAAAACCTACAATTGGTCGAAGCACATCTTCGAATATCTAATTTCTTCCCTATGCAAAAATGAAGACCCGATCGATGTAACAGTCGTGTCATGGTTTTAGTCGTAAGCTATTTGATTTCTATATCTTGTTTTATTTGTTGATCTTGTTTTGCATTAAATATGATATTCGCACTAATAAGTTTTTATTTATGAAAATTCAGTGATTGGTTGTTGGAAAATCTTCAAGTCGCAAACCATTGAAGAAGAATGCGAACCCAAATGCATCAAATGGGATTTAAGAGATCTCACTTGTATTCTAAAATCTACGACAAAGACACAAACTAGCAAAAGAAAGGTAATAGCGATTATCACCAATTCACGATACGAAGATCTTACATGAAGATTTATTCAACATACAAACATCCGTAATATTTATTATTCAATTACACCATTGCGGGGTTGTTGAAGAAGTCGATGAAGATGAAGAATCTAATGAAAGTGAAAATCTCATCAAGATGATGAATCAGGTGGAGATGGAGAATCGATAAAGTTGATAGGTAAAAGGAAGAAAGTGATGACAATCAAATAGAGGATAACATTTCAAAGAAGAAAACAAAGATGAACAAAGTGAGAAAGACAACATCAATGAAGTAGAACATGGAGGTTTTGAAGAGGAGGATGATAGTTGGCTACACTTGCCCTTGAGTCGTTTGGCGTAAATTGCAATCAAGGATTCATCGAGAGAAGAAAGCCATAACTAGTTCATCTAGACTCGTGATGAATTACATGACTCTAGAGAAAAGGAGCGCATCTTGCAAGTCGCTGCGTTGGATGAAAGCGCGCCTCACGTAATGAAAGGTACTAATATATATTTATATGATCTTTTTTATTTTAAAACCGATATGATAATCGTTTTTATCTATGCCATTGTTTTCTTGTAATCTTTGTTTTATTGAGATACCATTGTCTCGATCATCGTTTTTTGTTGTGATCTTGTTTTATTGAGATACCATTGTCTACGATCATTGCTTTTGTTGTGATAATGTTTTAATTAAGATAATCGATAATAATATGATTTTAATACTTTGATGCCGATAATTAATGCTTTTGATACTTTGCAAATTGAAAGGAATGTACAGGAGCTCAACGAGATGAGCATAAGAATCGTAATTATAGAAGACCAGCTACAAAAGTCAATGGCTCTACATGCGGCAGTTTTGGAGGAAAAGAATAACACTGCTGAACAACTCAAAAAGCTGCAACAAACTTTGGAATCTCTTACAAGTGAAAATAAATCATTGGAAAAAGAGAATACCTCACTTGTAAATGAGTTGACTGAAAAGGTAGTGCATGAAGTCACTCAAGCTTTGAATAACAGAGAGGCCGAAAAAACAAAGGATGCAACAAAGCAAACTTCAATGGTGAAAAGAATAAAAGAAAAAAGGAAAGAAAAGAAAGAGGATGATGATTTTACCTACTCTGCTACGAAAAAAAGAGTCACAAAGGATAAAAAGGAGCAAGTAGAAGAGGATGACAATACAATCATCAATGTTGAGGACCTTCCCGATCTTCCAACGAGGAAACAAAAAAGAGTACCAACGAAAATCAATGCAAAATGGTTAACAACAAAACATTTAACTGCAGATGACAGGAAGAAGATCACAAAGATCGGAAAAATCCACGACCCATCGTAAGTATCTTCACTACAGTAATTGTTGATGTTTTAATTCATAATACTATTTTCAAGTATTGTGATACTGTTTCAATTACTGAATGTTTTACTTATAATATTGTGATACTGTTTTCGAGATAAAACAGTATCATGGATTAAAACTAAGACATTTGTGATAATCGCTTTTAAAAATTGTGATACTGTTTCAACTATTGAATGTTTTACTTGTGATATTGTTTTAAAAAACATTATCATGGATTAAAACTAAGACATTTGTGATACTGTTTTCGAGATAAAACAGTATCATGGATTAAAACTAAGACATTTGTGATACTGTTTTAAAAAATTGTGATACTGTTTCAACTATTGAATGTTTTACATGTGATATTGTGATACTGTTTCAAAAATTGTGATACTGTTTCAACTATTGAATGTTTTACTTGTGATATTGTGATACTGTTTCATTGCTTTAAGGCTGTTTTGCTATTGCAGAGCGACGATTTACATGCCAACAGGAGCGGAATTCTGTTTTGTGACATTGGGGATTTATTTGATATTCTTGGCGACGTGCAATATCAAATCTGATTAGATTGTAAAATCAAAAATGTATTCCTAAATTATAAACTTATACAAAACATAACTTTGATACTTTATATGCGTGTAATTGATGCATATGGGGAACTTCTAAATGCCAAAGACCCAATTGTAGATGACTTTACAACAAAAGATTTGTCATTTTTGATTCTTTGTCTTTGGGTAAATTATTCAATTTCAACATAAACATTTCAATTACAAACTTAGGTCTAACAACAAAATAATTTCTTATCTTGATATTGTACTTGAATCTATGACTATATGTCACAAATCCTCAAATGGCAATTCCAAGAACTCAAAAAATCGACACAGTGTTGGAGCACCTCCACAACACCGGGCAGCCTCGACTTTTGCTGTTCCCAATGAACTCAAACGGAGGAAGAGGATCTGACGTAGTTCCAAACCATTGGACACTGCTCACATTCGATTTTGAGGCAGGTCAATGGACACATTACAACAGTAATTTGCCGAGAGATGGGACTTCAAACAGATATATGGACGATGCTATAATATTGGTAAGATAATGAGTTGTTACAGTACCATATACTGTTTTTACAGTGAGTTTAAAAATACAAATCTAACATTTTACATTGTTGTTTTTTTCCAAATACGTGTAGAAAGAATATGTAGAGAGCAAACAAAAAGAACTATTTATGAAATCTCCCGTTACAAATACTGTTGTATACAAAGAAGAAGAATTCAATCATCCATTGATCTCCTACGAGAAATGTCCGCAACAACACATTGGGACGTAAGAAGCAACTAATCCTTCAAACTCCCTATTTGTATTATCTTGTGTTTAAATGGCTATCAAAGACACCGACATTTACTACATGTTTTTGAATTTTGTTTTGCGATTGTCGATTGTGGAATACACGTTTGCCATGTGATGGAAAGACTGGCAAAGAATGAAGAGATAGAAGAAACCATGACAATGAAGGAAGTTAGACAATATAAAGCAAACATGGTTTCTCAATTCATCAAGGATTTTGTTGTAGATGAATAGATTTTCTTCATTCTAGATGAATAGATTTCCTAGTTGTGGATTTTGTTTGATATCGTAAATTGTACTTGAAATTTTGTTTTTATACGGAATACAATTTGTGATCATCATTGTGAACATACCTTTGTTAATTAATGAAATCTTGTTTGTGATCATCGTGTTGTTAAACTATTTGTGATACTGTTTTGTTAATCTATTTACAGTATCAAACAAATGTTTATTAAGATAAACATTCTGTGATACTGTTTTGTAATTGTACTTGAAATTTTGTTTTTGATACTGAATACAATTTGTGATAATTGTTTTGTTAATCTATTTACAAGATCAAACAAAATGTTTATTAAGATAAACATTACGTGATCTTGTTTTGTAAAATAAATGTTTCTTTCATTAATTCGACCAACAAATAATATCTCTCCATCAAAAACTTAAAAAGAAACAATAATATCTTTCACACGAACAGATAACTCTCAAAAACACCGAGGATTAAAGTAAATTGTGATAATTGTATTGCAATGTAATGTTCTTAATGAGATCTTTATTAGTGATAATTGTTTTGTTAATTTTTTGTGATCTGTTTTGTGAAAATAAACATTTTGTGATATTGTTTTGTGAAAATAAATGTTGCTTTCATTAATTCAACCAACAAATCATTACAACACAAGCGTGTTCGTACATATTTAAAAAGAATGAATAATATCCTTCATTGGAACAATCTTTTAGACCAATGACTCCTTACAAGTCTTCTTATTGTGATTACCCAACTTTCCACACCTACCACAACGTATCATCCGCACTTGTTCACCCCTTGATCTAATTCGCCTCTTTTTAGGTCTTCCGTGTTGTCTCTTTGTAGGTGGAGGCAAAATGTCAAAATTGGCAGAATTTTCATATTCCAACCTCATTGGCGTAGGGATGGAATGTATAGCTTCTTCATAGGACTTGCGGAATGCTGCAACATGAAAATAATAATCAACAAATTCATCAATGCGCCTTCCAGATCTATTAATCATAAAGAATCTGCATGCACACATGGGAACCCATTCAGCTGCCACTGGAAACAAGAACATGTGCTTTTGCAAATATCCACACAAACCGATGGATCCGAAAAACTTCAAAAATTGTATCGGAAGACCGCTTGATATTCCATGATCGACTTTCATCTCCATATCCTCGCAACTTCTCTATCATCTTGGGGGATGACAACCCCGTCCACTCACCTACATCGGTATCATATAGAAAATAAAACAAGATCACATCCAAAATAAAAAAAGATCACAAATGAAAAATAAAAACAAAGACCATGCGAGAAAATAAAACAAAGATCACGGTGAAAATAAAACAAGTATCATGCGCGGAAAATAAAAAGCAAGATCATAACCTTACCAGAATCGGTTCTTCTTGTAACAAACATGTTCATCGACTTTATCCTCAACATGTCAACCATTCGGGTTATGGGCAAACTCCTACGATCAACTATCCATGCATTAAAAGACTCATTGCATTTGATGACATCTCTCCATATCGACATCCAACACTATGAGCATTCGACCAATTTTCAAATGGTAACCCATCTAGAAACCTTTGAACAATAGCTCCCCCTCACGTTTCAATACCTCCAACCACGTTAAATAATGCAATTGTTGGAGCATGTGCACATTCCGGAACAACGGACCATACGCTCTCTATAAGCATTTGAGAAGCCACCACCACCGAATTTATCCTCAAATTTCCTTTAAGGTGTTGTAAATGAAAAAATGATTCGATGTAGGGAATGCCTTAGGCAACGCTTCCATTAACCCAACATTCCGATCAGACACAAATGTAAGCTCTCGAGTACTTTGAACAATACTACGCAACTGTTCCAAGAACCACAACCAATTATCGTAGTTCTCAGAATCTACAACAGCATAAGCCAAAGGATATAAGCCTACACAAAATAACAGAAAACAGTATCACAAAAATAAAACAGTATCACAAAAATAACAGAAAACAGTATCACAAAAGAGCAGAAAATCAGTATCAATAACAGAAAACAGTATCACAAAAATAAAACAGTATCACAAAAATAACAGAAAATCAGTATCTAACCTTGGTTGCCATTCTTAGCAGTTGCAGACAACAAGATACCTTTGAACCTTCCTTTCAAAAATGTTCCATCGATAAACAACATGGGACGACAATGATTAAACCCATGAATGCACGCATGGTAAGAAACAAACAATCTTTGGAATCTTTTAGAAACTTGGTCCACCTCTAAATCAATATGACTTCCATGATTAAATGACCTTGCAGCCTCAATATACCAATGTAACTGCTTGAAAGATTCAGATGCGTCGCCAAAAATCAATCCCTTCGCTCTCTCCAACGCATTCCAAGCCTTCTCATAGCTTATCGTGTAACCGTAGTTTGTTAAAAAGTGTGAAACAACATCATTAGAACACAATGTTGGTTTCTCCTCAATATATCAACAATCAAACCGAAATTACCTTACAACTTAATCTCTCACTTTTTCTTTCCTCAACACTATAGGGCAACTATGCTCATTCACAAGCTTTCGTATGTAACAAAACCACTAACCTTTGATACTGTCGCACAAACATACCACCTACAATCATCAGAATATCTGTTTGAACATTGAGCCTCTACCCTACCATTGTTATTTCTCATGTAATCAAACTTAAATCCTCTCTCAATCGAAAATTTGCATAAAGCATCTCTAAATTCAGCTACACCTCTCTCAAACCTCTGTCCAACATGAGTGATTATGCTTGACCAACTTGATGAAAGTAATGCCCTACTATTTGTTGAAGAACAATATGTAGTTATGGCAGATCCTTCATTCCCGAAAACAGTATCACAATCATGTGATACTGTTTTATAATCAAGTGATACTGTTTTAGAGTCTGAAACACTAATATCAACAAATTTCAATTCAAAAGCAGAAATCAAGGAAATCATGTTCCTAAATTCTTCCTCATTCCTTAGAAAACACCTATCATGTCCAGGAATACAATAACGTAATAAAATAGTGTCGACTTCTAATGAATTCCAATTATCACATAATTTTCGCAAAACACCATTAAAATCTCCACCAGAAGAAACTTTTATGGGAAGTATGTCTGAAATATACTTACAAAGTAAAATTAGGCCACCTTCCATGATTGAGAAGAGAAACAAAACTGAAAAACCATAAAATTCATGAAATAAGCAATTGCAAAAACAAAACAAGGTTTTTAGAGTGTGGCGGCTCACATAACGTCGACTACGAGGTGCTTGTGGGTGATGTGATCGTCGACGGGGAGATCCGGAGAAGAAAGTTGTTAATGGCGGCTTGAATAAGAATCGTGAATTGATGAAATCCGGTTTAAAGTGGTTTAACAGATTACGGGGGTAATTATGGTATTAGATAAATTCATATGACTTATTCACAATTTTGGAAAGTGTTTGGACCTAATTAGAAACAAGTCACCTATGGATGACTTATTGGCAATTTTCCCTATAAAATTTAAACACGCAAATTAGAATTCATAAGTAAATTCTGCATTTGGGCATAGAGTATGCACGTTAAACTAGCCATTTAAGCATGAAGTTATTCACTAATTTAGTTTTATGGAAATTTAATTTTTCAAATATATAACTCTAGACTAAGAAAACACCCATTAATCACATTTAACTCTTCATTAATTGCAACTAAAAATTAAATTAGTTGAAATGTAACAATTCCATCAAGAATTAATGCCCATACTTAATACAAAGGAGAATATCTCCATACTTCATTAATACATATGAACGGGACAGTTTATACATTAGAGTTAAATGTCTAAATAATCACTAAACTTTTAGTCTCGTCTTCTTTAAAATGGTGTTGAATGCTCATTGAACTTTACAACGTTACTCGACGTTACTCACACCTAACAACTCATTAACAGCCAGTAGACGGAACAGCACACGTGGCAGACGGGATGCCCACGTCGCATATGTTTTTACCAACTAATGTTGAGCTGTCCGCCACGTCAGCAAATTGTATTTTGAATAATCACTGAACATGTAGTTTTGTCTTTGTTCAGTCATTGAACTTTAAAATATTATTGAATGTTCACTCAACTTTTCAAAGTTACACTCCGTTATTCATTCATGACGATTACATAACAGCCCATTTACGGAATGCCCACGAGACTAACGGAATGACCACATGTCTTTTATTTTGTGCCATTAAATCTGCCAACCAGAATAGTCGTGCGCCATGTCATCAAACGCATTTTCAAAATGTGTTTTTAAGATGCCAAAAACAATGAAACTTGCCCCAACTAAACAAATGATTTAATTCAAATTGATTTCTCCCAAATGTTCCGTCAATTGATTACCGACTTGAATCTAGCATGGAGTGCAGGATCTGTGCAATCATAAAAATCACACGCATCCACCTTCTACGTAGAATCTACAACCCCAAAATTGACATCCAGGGATACCTTCTGTCCAAGATGTCTTCAACACTGGAACATTACTGCAATAACACTACTTTATGTTTATAATCAGTGAAGAATTAGAGTCTTCCATCCCAGATTGGTTCGCCAGAGAAGATGGGTTAAGGCTAGGGTTTTTGGTAGAACGTTTAGGAGAAATTAATTTGAGATCAATTGGAATGAAATCGTTTGTTTAATTGGAGTAAATTTCACCTTTTTTGACATTTTAAAAAAATGTATTTTAAAAATACGTTTGATGACATGATGCGAAACTATTCTAGTTGGTATATTAATAACACAAAATAGATGATGCATGGTCATTTCGTCAACTACGTGGGCATTCCATCAATAGGCTGTTATTGAATTGTCATGAGTGAATATCGAAATATAACTTTAAAAAGTTGAGTGAGCATCTAGCAATATTTTAAAGTTTATGCAGCTAAACATTTGCTATCCACTGCACGTGAACATTCCATCTGCCACGTGTGCTTTTTCGTCTACTAGCTATTAATGGGTCGTCAAAAGTGAGTAACGACGAGTAACGTTATAAAGTTCAGCAAGCATTCAACACCATTTTAAAGTTTAGTGAGTAAATGAAGACGATGCTAAAAGTTCAATGATTATTCAAACATTTCACTCCTTAACAATTTACGAACATTTTTAGATTCCTTTTTTTTAATCTATAAATATAAAAAACAATTAAGATTGGACTGGAAAACAAACCCAGTTATCCATGCAGCTAAACATATGCTATCCACTGCACGTGGACATTCCATCTGCCACGTGTGTTTTTTTGTCTACTAGCTGTTAATGGGTCGTCAAAAGTGAGTAACGGCGAGAAACGTTGTAAAGTTCAGTGAACATTCAGCACCATTTTAAAGTTTAGTGAGTAAATAAAAACGATGTTAAATGGATGGGGTGGGGTGGTGGTTGGGTAGATAAATGGGTTGGGTGATTTGAGTCCAAAAAATATTTACCGGTCCAAAAAATTTGTTAGTTTCTTTTAATCTTTTTTAAAAAATTTAAATTATTGGACCCATTTTCACTTTTTGCAAAGGTTAGAATCCAATTGTAAATTTTTTTAATTCAAACTAAGGTTAGGGACCATTTGTGCCAATTGAAATGTTGAAAAAAAATATAACTTGACAATTTTACCCCCACTAATAAAGACAAAAAAAAATGAGAGGGACTATTTGTGCACCTAAATGAAAGGTTTATAACGGATTTTTAACGGAATTCGTCAAAAATGACCAATTGCGCACCTAAATGGATAGGTTAGGAACCATTCCGCCAAAAATGAAAGGTTAGAGACCATTTGCGCACTAATGTCATACGTTAGGGACCATTTGCGCCAATTTTCCTTTATGATATTAATAGATGCATCCACTAGATGGTCACATGTGTGTTTATTGCACACTCATAACCTAGCGTTTGCGAGATTATTTGTTCAATTATTCGATTATAGGTATAATATTTAGATTGCACAATTAAGACACTTCGTCTTGATAATGCTAATGAGTTTACATCCTAAAAAATTTGATGATTATTAATTGGGATAATGGTGGAACATTTATTGTCCATGGTTTAGTAGAATATTTATTAAACGCTTCCATAGAATGACTAAACCATTACTATTGAGAACAAAATGATTTCATCTCTGCTTAGGAAATAATATTTTACAAGAAGCTATATTGGTACCCATCATGCCACCATCAAGTTCTCTCCATTTTAGTTGTCTTATAGTCACAAGTCTTATATTTTCCATCTATTTTTTTTAGTTGTGCAATATATATCTTAATTTCTCCACTTCATTGCACAAAGATGAGTCTTTAAAGAAGTAGATAATATATATTGGGTTTTGAATTCTTTGACAGGTGATATTATACAGTGCTATATGCCAACTATAATTTTGATAAGACAGATTTATCAAAATTAGGAGAGAAATTAAGTAGTTGAAAAGAATACATGAAAATATATAATATTATGTTTTCTAGATCCTTACATAAGAGAATAAAAACCAACAGTTCGACAAATAATTTATTTGTAAATTGTACAATTGATATATGCATTTACTGACCAAATAGATTAACCAACTCTCAGCTATAAATAATCCAAATCGAATTGACGTCCTAGAAAGACAATCTGTTAACATTATTTCTGGTAAATTAATGGCATGCCTGGAGCGTGGTGACATTTGTTTTCAAAACAAAAATCTTTAAAAAAATGAAGCAAATAGTAAAGATGGTCCCATTGTTATTTTAATGTACTTGGAGTAGAATTTTTGTAAACGACATTATAAGTTATAATTCGATTTTATCATTTACTCGCGTATTTAATTTGATTCATTAATCTAAGTCTCCATGATCATACAAGATGTTACAAATTGTATACTTAATGGTAGAGTATAGTAAGACATAATTTGTGATGTGATCAAAATTATAACGTTCACAATCGGTAGAAAAAAATTGGACATTTTATCTTAATAAGATTGTATTGTTCTTATTTGGATGTGTCTAGATCCAGAAAATAAGAACAATGATGTGTTCGGTGAAAATTGAACGGGATCGCTTAGATGACTTATTCGTGACTACTAGGAATAAGATTCTACTTAATCATCGAACGAGTCACCTAAATCCTGAACGGGTAATGTACCTTTAAATGCTAGCTCAAGTTCTTTGAGGTACCATTGAGTGAAATCTTGAATGGAACATCGATCTCGGTATTTTGAGAATTGTGGGGAAGTGATTTCGGATCATTTATTTGCAAAAGGGAATTTGTTAATTATTTAGTTATGACAATTGTCCCTTCGAGAAATTTTCTAGTAGGCAATCAAATATGAGCTTAGTAGTCTGACGACTCTACGTTGTGATGCGTTCACAATGAATTAGCTTTATGAAAATAGGACTCGGAGATCTATACATATTAGAAGGGCAATTTGGTCAATTTTTGGCTGTAATATATTGACGGTCAAACAGGGGATGACTTGTGGTATGATTATTAGAAGATATTACTATTGGATCATGATTTGCTTTCGTAATTTTCACTTGACAAGAGAGTACAATTTTGATTCTTTGGTAGAATGAACCGGAATTAATAGATAAGTCTTAATTGGTCGAGTGTTGACTAATTTGGCGATATTGTCTATTGGAGCTCAGATCTTTTGAGTCCGGTTTGGTCCCTCTCTTGACTCCAAGATAGATGGAGGACTTTATTTATGTACTACAATAAATTCAAATAAAAATAGTGCATTATACTAGGGGCATTAGTGTAATTTGACCTTCTTAAGTTTTGTCCTAATTGTGGTCTATTTAGTATTTATAGGTCACTTAATGGCACACTTTAGAGTTGATGGTTTTTACACACATCATCTTTTTTCCTAAAATTGCATCTAAGGATAAACAAGGGAGAAGGCTAAGGGGTTGAAGGAATGATTGCTTTATTGCTTAAGAGAGCCTTTCAAAGCACACTTCTATGGTAATTTTCTTAAACTTGTTTTGTGTAGATTTAAGTCATTTTCTCATTAACTTTATGAAGTTCATAATGTTTCATCCCTTTTTGGTTATTTCTTTCAAAGGAAATTAATTTTTATTGGGATTAATAGCCACAATCCAACAAATGGTATTAGAGTCATGGTTCATGACCGAGGCATAAGCGAGTTGGTAAGGTCTGAGGTGATGTGGGGAGAAATCCTCCGGCAACGCAGGTTCAATTCCCGTGTGGGGCAGATTTTCACTGAAATATTGTGGGGGTCTGTCCTAGGGGTTGGCCTGCTGGCTCTTTCCTCGTGTCCCCGCCACTGCACATCCTTCGATTTACAACCCGTCTCGGTCATGGGGCCTCGACATGTGGGGGAGTTCGCCGGGACTTTCCCCTTAACAAAATCATGGTTCATGACCTCGTAAAGTGGGATTTAAGGCTTAAATCTTGTTAAAAATGCATTTTAGTTAGGGTGGTGTTAGGTTTATTTGATGTTTGACATGTTGCTTAAAATATTTACTTATATATATTAAGTGAATGTTGTATTAATTGCTTATGGCCTTAGATTCTTCATCTTCTTCTTGTAATTTGTTTCAATAGGTTTTGGTTAGTAATAATAGTAATTAGTATTTATTTTCTTTGCAAAATAGAGATTTGTAAGGCATAAGGCATTAGGGACGTTATTTCTTACTTTTTATTGTAAATATTGACTTGTTGAACAAATGGGTTGAAAAAGAATGAGCTCGGTGAAGATTGGTGGCCCAAAAAATGGAGGAGGCAGATTTAATGGTGGATCGCTGGATTGAGGTACAGCTGCTACCTATGGTGGCGACGACGACGGCTTGGACCTATCGTGACCATAGCAGCAGTAGCAATCCCTTTTAGGGCTGCCGCCACTGCTGTTGGTCCAAGCGGGACCAATAGCCGCCACCATTGTTCCTTAAAAGACACTGTTGTGGTCCCGCTGTGGAATAGCGATGCCAGCAGCCCCTTTTTTTGATATGTTGCGGCAGCAGTGGTGGTGCAGCGGCTCTACAACAAAATCTCTATTTTGCGACAATATATTTTGCGACATATATAAATTCGTTGCAATAAGTGATTTAACACGACACATTTTTATAGTTTTTCACAAAAATTGCGGTAGAAAAATAAGTACTAAAATAATATAAGGCGACATAAAAAATTCTCGTGAAATGTCAGAATGTGCAACAAGTAATAAAGATTGTCGCCAAAAACATGATGGGAAGTTTGGCGCCAAAATATTTTGGTGGAAAACTTATGGCGACAAACTTTAATTTCTTGCAACAAAGTTTCTTGTGATGCAATATATCTACCTTTGGCGACAATGAATTTGTTGCTAAAAATTCTATAATTGACGAAAAAATTTGTGACACATACATTTGTCATTACTCTAGCTTGTAGGGATGGTGAAAAACTAATCATGACATCCAAATTCGTCGATTATTAGTTTTTGTAATTAACACCATTTGTCACAAATCTATTCTACTATTGTTCATAAATAAATTACTCAATTAATTAACAAATACATAGTAAATTATTAATAAGTACGCACAAACATGCAATTGTGTTTTTTTTAATATTAATTTATTTGTTATACTATTTTATTGTGTATAACATGGTAAAAATTTCAAATATTTAAATTCGATCTGCAAAGATGATGGAAGAGCTGTTAATTTTTTTTTGAAATAATTCATAGTTTGATAAGCAAGCCCAATACTCAATCCATTAATCGACACAAGTCTAGTATGGTAGTATCTCAAAATGGTACCATAAATAAGTGGCACTGAAGAACTAATAAGTTTGAAAAATAATACAAAGCTTAAATTAGTTTTAACAGTGGCCGATAAATCTTAATTGGGCAACCCAAGTATACTCACGCTTGAAAGAGTATTCCATCCAAACCATTTATCTTATGTGATATAAAGTAGAAAGAAAAAGTCAAAAATCATGATATATCAAAACGTATGTGAAGAATTCACAATAAACTTCATAAATTGAACCTAATTTACTCCAAACTAGTCTTTTAATAGGTACCACTGAGTCGTAAGTATATTGATTTTAACAATTTTTACTGGCTTGCTTGCTAAATCTGAAAGTGGCAAGTTTTTCTTTCTCGTGAAAAAGATCTAAAAAAGAAGCAAGGAAAAGACCAAGTAATTACTATCCTTAATACTATCCTACAAGTTTTCACCAAGTAGCAGTTAAGAATTTTAAAAGAATAAAAAGCTGCAAGAAAGTAGTTACTCTACATGAACTTGCAACAGAGTTGATTAACTATTTCATTATCCCATGAAACCACAATGATATTCAATGTAAGTTAACATGCACCTCAATTACATAAGCCTACTGATGAATCCTAATTTGAAGGTCAGTACGAAAAGCTATCCAAAGCCTTCATTTAATTAGCAACAAGATAATTCTTGGCCCAATGCCCACATCCTTCAAGCAACATTCCCGTTCAATTTGAGCTTCACTGGCATCTCCTACCAAGAAATCCATTCCTTTAGTTGTTTTATGTAACAAGATCCAAGTTATCTAATCCATACCACTAGGCTCCACACATCGAGTTATCTCATGACTTTTTCAATGGGAGTGGTATCGTGGCAACAAACTACAAATATGTGTTGCTTTATCGACTACAGAAACCATTATGTTGGAGTAGCATAAGAGGTCCAAGAAGATGTGTGTAAAAAGATTCCTATAGGGATATGGGTAAAGCAATAGAAGTATACTGTTCATAACAGTTCAATAAAATGCCGGGCAACACAGCAATCAGCTCCTACAACAATGTTGGGCAACATAGTTCATGAAATGTTCATAAAACAATCAATTCAATCAGCTCCTACAACAATGCCGGGCAACACAGTCAACTATAAAGTTCATAAAACAAAATGTACACAGCATATATACTACACAATTAGTCATTTATAATCATTAGTTAGTTGAAGCTATAAGGACACTATTAAAATAGTTTCATTTCTTTCCAACAGAGAACACGATCATATACACTTTTGGTTAAATCAACTGAACCTATATAAATGTGAAGAAAAAATGGTATATGTAGTAGTCTGCACTAGATGTGCCAAAACAATTTCAATCGGTTCCATGCAATTTAATGTCAATTACTACCACTTCAACAAACTCATGAACATGCTCATTTATTGCTCAACACTTCCTTGTTTTACTGCAAACCAATCTTAATATCCTTAATTGAATCACACTCGAGTAGTGGAGATTTCTTTTACCAACCCAACTTTTGGTCTAGAAAAATCCTAGAACATACTTGTAAATTAGTTAAGTTAGGTTAGGAAAAATGGATATGAGACGAAGAATCCAATTATAGCTAAGTCATTTCTTTGGACAAGAGGCAACTAACGAAAATGAATTTTTTGTTTCTAAGAACCTCGTACCTTCATTTACACAAGATAATGGGCATATTCAGAAAGCTCAAGAACAAAATAAACTTTACAATTAGTTTCAAAATTAATAGAATGCTGTTATAAGTGACTTGAACATAGCACTAGCAATGTAGCTTTGAAGTTCTTTACCGTCCAAATGCTAATAAAAGATACTAGTCTACAAACATTTAGCAATCAACAAATTCCCACATTCAATTGAAAGTTGTTTCTGAACTGCCAAACAAAGTAGAGATTTTAAATATGCCTAGCAGTTAATGACCATTGAAATCCGTCAAGGAAACAGGCTGCCAACCACATTCAGCCCAAAGCACATGATCATCATAATCCTATCTTATGAACCAGTTAACGCATTTATAACAAACCGAAAGATGAGATGCAAATACAGCTATTCTCAAAAATCTTTTGGTGTTGAAAGTAGAGATCATAATCAGAAATCGAAAAATTAACATAGCTATATTTTGGTTTTGTTGCTACTGTCCTATATGATCATTCTTGGTAGAAACTAAACCAAGAGATCAGCCTTCGCCAATGGAACCAAATTACAGAATAATTTGCATGACTTCTTAGGGGATTGTTCGCACATGAGGGAAACTATTATCAATTGAATAGCCCAACCTTTTTTTTCCTTTTAGTAGCATAAACAGGCTACTCACTTATTAGCCATGTTTACACATCAGAAGTGCTACCTCTAAAACACCTAGTGCTTTACTTGCATTTTATTTGGCACCAATAACTAATTTTCACATATGGCATCTACATGCATTCATAAGCATTACGCAATATGGCATCTACAAGCATTTAGAATGTGCAAACAATTTTTCAAGCAATATACAAGAAGATACCGAGGCTGATATTAAAGCGTTTGAAGCAAATTGAGAGGCTCTGATTGGAGAAAAAGATTTGATTGAACTGTACAAGAAGTACAAGGGTAACATGGGCAGGCTTTTCTCTTGTATGCTCTGCTCAAATCCTAAGTTAGATTCAAATTGATTCAAGGATGTTATTGATGAAGAAATAGCTATAGCTAAAATGAACCAAATCATAAGAACAATGGGCTAAAAAAGTGTCTGAAACAAAACCACTTACAAGTCCATTGAGACAGAAAGAAACTAAAGGCATATTCTACACACTGGTGAATCTATTTTATATTCTTCAAATTCTGCTAATTCTTCCGTGTTTAATAATCTATTCCATGTCCTCTTATTACCAAATATTTGAATTACATTTTGTAATCTGAAAATTACTCTTTTGGAGGAAAGGAAATATCAACATCAGCATTTATGGGATACAATAATTTTTGTTCCATTTGCTATTTGCTGTATTAAAGCAAATACAATAGCAGAAATTACGTTTGCATTATGAAAGATCTTGGACAGAATATGCACTGAACATCAATTTGTAATAGCAGAAATTATGTCCCCAATGACATAATAGCTCAAACAGAATATGCACTGGAAATCGATCACAGAGAATTGTCCAATAGAGGGCTTCGCAATCACAACTAAAACTGCCCCATTTTCATCAATTATCTCATCAATTTTATATTGTTATGGTTTTGTTTTAACAAAGTGCTTAAGTAGCAGATTTTTATTCAATGGAGTTTAAGCACTACACTCTATTACCATAATTAGATAATCAGCTAAAATTGAGCTATATCTCTAAACTCTAGGAGTCCATTTAATCAGTGCTTTTAATTCTAGTTTGATTATTGTGTGGATAGTGGGCAGCAAGCCTTTCTAATACTATTTATGAGATTCAGAGTCTACCCAAATCACCACAACCTTGGCATCTTCCTAAGTCAACGTAATCAGCTATGAGATTTAGAGAATTCTGTACCACAATTATTTAATAATAAAGCATAAATCAGTGAATTATACAGCTGTTTTAAGTAGTTCTCCCACACTCAAAAGGCTAATGTGCATGTTCTTATAACTATCTCTAGAGTCTGCATGAATCAGGTGTGCATTTATTCTGCCAAGCTTTGAAGAGCATTTGTTTTATTCTTACATGTACTTAATCCTATTCATGTTAGGAGATAACAACCAACCTATTAAAATTTCCTAGAAGAGGGTTGCAAACCAGTTTTATCTAGAAAAGCCAGTGATGTTTTATGTTTCTATCTTTTCCCAAGAACTATGATGTTGAACACATGAAATATTAATGATAAAAAGAGAACAATAAAATATTAATGATAAAAAAGAGAACAAGTGGTAAATGTCTAACTAGAATCTATCAATCCATAAAACGGTAAATAATTGTCTCAATACTTTAAGCAAATAAGTAAGCAAATTTTTGACACTTGTATATGGTCAGCAGACGGTGGCATGTTGAAGATTGTTACTTCTCCAAGTGCTTGTGAAGACATGCTCTCTTGAGCCAATACGATCTTCTATCTTAGTGACTCAAATTGAGATAGTCTAATATGCATATCTACTAATTCTTGCTCATCCTTCTCTATTTGCTTGCAAAGAGCTATTGACTCAGTATCAGGAGATGTCAAATCAACAGAGTGGCTTGTGGCAAGTTTTGGACAATGTCCAAGTCCTCTAATGTAACATCTACATGTTTCCTAAAACCTCCTACATGATCTCAAATTCAGTGGGGGCTTAAGATCCCCCAAGAACAAGTTGCTCTTTAATCTCAAGCATTCTCTCCTATATATAGGTCAAAAGAAAAGGATAAAACTATATTAAGACCAAAAAATATAGTAAATGTCAATGAAGAAGAATAAATGGTTAATATACTTACATATCTTGTTTGTGCCTCGTCATTTACCTACCCTTTGTTCACGATGTAATGAGTCTCGTAATAAAGGTCTATTTCTCCTTGTGAGTGGTCTTTAGTAATTGATCTCTGTTGGAATAATATACAATATGTTGTATAAATATATTTACTTATATAAATTAAACAGGAAATTATTACCTTTTCTTCAAGACGTACAACAAAGGATTTCGATACACTACGATGATTATATTTAACGCAGTTGTGGCTTGCCAAATTGCACGTAGATAGTCCCTGCAATTAATTCTTATATCATTCTAATTAACTCTCTTATTATAATTTTATTATTATTGTTTTTATCTATATTCATTATTTTAGAATTATATATATAACCAATCCCAATATTATTGCTTCACATCAATTGGGTAGTTCTTTATTACATCATCCAATAATTTTTCATTAAAGTATTTTTCTTTGAGTCTACATCAATAATCATGATATCTCCTCGCTAAAATATCGTTCACACATTTAAGGACATATTCTACTATCAAATCAAGCTTGAATTTGACCTTAAAAAAAGAAGAAAGAGTATATATATTAATAAATTATTTATAATAACATAGGAACCAAATGACTACTTACCAAAATTATGTAAAAAAATAATTTGATTTGAACTTACCAAAACTCGATCATATAATTTAATTTTTTCTTCTTTAGGTATGTCGATCCACCTTTTGTGTTGGAGTGGACCAAAGATCGAACTATGTAGCCACACTCACTAGTCAAACGTAATTGCTGATTTCCAATAGCTCTTCCTAATTTTTTAGAAATCTCTAATGATATTTTCCCTACTGTAGTGACGATATCATCAGTGCCCTTGCCTCTTGTCTGGCCACGTCCTTTCCTCTTCAAAGAATGAAGATCTATAAAATAAAATACTCAAACGATGAGAATCTATAAATAAAAAATGAGATAGTATCAATTAAATGTATACAATAACATGTTTTTATATCATAAATATTTAGATAAATTAATACCGATGGAATTGAGAGTATTTTCAGATGCCAATGTCGTTCCATGTGATGACATATGTTGAGATAGAGCATGAATCTAAGGTTGAGATAATGGGACAGGAACTTGAAGAGGTTGAGGTAATGGAGTAGGAACCTGAACATTAGTAGTTTGGGACAATGAAGTAGGGATCTTAGCTTGAGGAGTTGTCGGGGATAATGAACCCTTGCATGATGCCTTTTATGATGGAAAATCTGCAGTTAGCTCACACGATGTGGCAACAACTCTCTTTTTCTTATCAGGGCTTGTTCGAGATGCCATTATCTGCAAAGAAAAAAATCATATATATATTTTGACCTAAAAATCCACAAGAAAACAAGTATTCTACTAAACATTTGGAAAATCCATTTAATCAATTGTATCAACACAAAGTGAAGCTTGTGGGTACATGCAAGTTGTTGGCCTGACGTAAAGGAATTGAACGTTACAACTTACAAGTTTGCCTGAAGGATAAAACCTTGCCAGCTAAAAGTTTATATGCTTAGTTTAGTCTCTCTTCGGTATTTTGATTACTAAAATCTTTGTGCTCCCATGTCATTTGAAGATGACCAACCTCAGGATGAGGAAGAAGATGGAAGGAATCATAAATCCTCACCTCAAATGCATAATAAAGAGAGTAACAAGTTTGTGGGGATGTTGAATGAAGTTCAACAACCATTGTTTCCTAGTTGTAAATTGTCATTATTGAACATTGGGGTGAAGTTGATGCACATAAAAGTTCTTAATCAATGGAGTAACAAATCTATTAATATGTTGTTGGAATTACTAAAAGATGTTTTTCCAAAAGATACTGTATTACCAAAATCAACTTACGA
Source organism: Forsythia suspensa (assembly GCA_023638005.1). Classification (NCBI taxonomy): domain Eukaryota; kingdom Viridiplantae; phylum Streptophyta; class Magnoliopsida; order Lamiales; family Oleaceae; genus Forsythia; species Forsythia suspensa. Next base: position 12,469,605 of record CM042664.1, on the reverse strand, counting down.
TGCCAAAAAATACTATGTGAGTTGGAATTGGGTTATGAGGCTATTCATGCATGCAAGTATGATTGTGCATTGTTTTGAAAGAGCATGCATTTGCTAGCAGGTGCCCAGAATGTGATGAACCACGATACAAACCCAATTCTGGAAAGGGAAAGAAGGTGTCCCAAAAAGTGTTGCGATATTTTCCGTTGAAAACAAGATCACAGAGACTATTCATATCAAGGCACACTCCAATAGATATGAGATGGTACAGAGAAAGACGAGTTGAAGTATAAGGTGTTCTAAGACATCCAGCTGACGGTGAGGCATGGAACGAATTTGATAAGTTATATCCAGAATTTATGTGAGATCTCCGTAATGTTAGGTAGGGTCTTGCAACATATGGCTTCAATCCAATTGGCAACATGCATAATTCCTATACTATGTGGCATGTTATTCTTGTGCAATACAATATGCCGCCATGGAAGTGTATGAAAGAATCATTTATGATGATGTCACTCTTAATTCCAAGACCACATGCACTAGGAAGAGATATAGATGTTTATTTGAGACCTTTAGTAGATGAATTGAAAGAATTATGGAGAGTTGGTGTTGACACGTTTGATGCTTATAGTGGTCAAATATTTTCTATGCGTGCAACTAAGGGATACAAAGCTAGTCCAACATGCAATGAGAATACTTCTTCACAAGGGTTACCTAGTAAAATATATATATGGGATATCAACGTTATTTGCCACCTAACCATCCTTGAAGAAAAAGTAAATTACACGATGGTAAATGGAAATTACGACCACCACAAAACAAATTATCAGGAGATGATATCTTAAAGCAATTAGAGGTTGTGAGGTATGGGAAGCTTGGAAAGCACCCAAATAATAAAGATAGGAAAATGAGATGAACTCCGAATGAGTTAAATTGGTAAAAAAAAAAAAAAAAAGCATTGTTTTTTAAGTTGGAGTATTGGTCTAAATTGAAAATAAGACACAATTTAGAAGTGATGCATATTGAGAAGAACGTGTGATAATATTGTTGGGACATTGTTGAATATTGAAAGGAAGACAAAAGATACGGATAAGGCTAGATTGGATTTGTACGATATGAAGATTAGAAAAGAATTGCATTTACAACCACATGATAGTGGGTTTTGAAACCTCGTGCTTCTTACACATTAACATTGGAGGGAAAAAAATTATGCGAAGTTTCGTGATGGATATGCATCAAATATTTCTAATTGTGTTCAAGAAACTAAAGGCAAAATATCAGGTTTGAAGACTCATGATTGTCACGTGTTGTCACAACAACTTCTTCTAGTTGGAATTCGAAAGTTTTTGCAAAAGGAGGTGTGTACTACAATTGTAGATCTTTCTTGCTTTTTTCAAAAATTATGTTCGAGAACATTAAATATAAGTGATTTAGAGAAATTGGAAGATGGAATTGTTATAATTTTATGTAAATTTGAACAAATCTTTCCACCAGCATTATTTGATGTCATGGTTCATTTTGTTCTGATGAAGCAAAACTTGGAGGTCCCATAGCATTTAGATGGATGTATCCAATTGAAAGGTAATTACTATTATTGCACACACATTTACTTTAGTACTAATCTTGTTAATTTACTTAATATTTACTTATCTTTTTTCGGACAGAATATTAGGTCGATATAAGAGATATGTTAAGAATAAAGCCCGACCTAAAGGGTTAATCGCGAAAACATGTATTGTTAATGAGTCTTTAAATTTTTGCTCAATGTATCTCTATTACATTGAAGCAAGATTTAATCGACCTGAGCACAACGACCATGGTGGGACTCCAACTGCAAGTCTGTCAATCCTCTCTCAAAATACTAGACAATTAGGTCGTGTAGAACCAAAGTTTCTTTCAAAATAGGAGATTGATAGAGTTCATTGGTATGTCCTAAATAATTGTGATGAAGTTCGACAATATTTAAAATAAGTACTTATTATACTTTTAACTTATTTGTCTATTAATTAGTTATGCGTTATAATATTTTTCTACATGTTCTTTTGTAGTGAGCACATGGAGCTGTTGCAACGACAAAATCACAATGATTTGGAAAGAACACATGTAAGTTATAATGCATGTCTGATTTATTTATTATTTAAACATAACATTAATACCAAAAGTTATATTAATTAGATTTTTATTGGTACAGATAATGAAATTATATAATCAAAAAGATTCAGATGTAAGCAAAGAATTGTACCCATTAGTATGTAAATCAGATTTTAGAGTATTTTTCTTTTCGGGTTGTATAGTTAATAGGGTACGATTTCTTGTTATAGAACGAGATAATTGTCGTACAACCCAAAATAGTGGAGCGATGGTGATAGGAGATGAAAACACTGACTTTTATGGTGTGTTGTGTGATGTTGTTGAGTTGATATATGTTTTTTACTACTGCGTCACTTTGTTCCAATGTAATCGGTACAATAATAATCCAAATCAGAAAAGAATTGTGGAAGATTACCATCTTACTTTTATCAATGTAAATCGTAAATAGTATGTGGATGATTCATAAATACTTGCCATCCAAGCACAACAAGTATTTTATATGGATGACCTAGTCTTGAGTCCACAATGGAAGGTTGTGCAAAAGGTGCAACATAGAGACATACGGGACATTCTAGAAAAAGATGATAATGGTGATACGGAGCAAGAAGTATTCTAGGAAAATGAATCATCAAATATTGTATGGACAATACAACAGGAAGATATTGATACTCTGTATGCCATAGAGGAGATGTTGTTCCAGATATTATAGAAAATTCAACACTACAAATCGACATGGAATCAATATATGAAAATATGAATGAAGTTATCTATCATCCTTTAGAAGAAGAAGATGATGCATGGAATCAATATTATAGTGAAGATGAGAAATCTCTAAATAGTCAAGATGATAGTGACATTGGTAAGTAAATTATATTTGTGTATATATTCTGTTTGTTTATATAATGTATTTCTACTCTATTTTTTAATGACCATTTACATTTTTCTTTTTATATATAGATTCTTATACAGATGATGCATCTAGTGAAAGTTTATAAGAGATTGACAATTGATTGCATATTTGAGGTTCTCTTCCTAATTTCTTCTAGGCTTGGCTTTATTTTCTTGTCGTTGCTTGCTCTAGATTTTGCCAGCAACTAGAACCAAATGTACATATGGTTATTTTCTTTAGGTTGATTGTTATAATTTGTTTCATGAGTTTTATACAATATTGGTGAATGGAACATGGTAGTTAACTAATGGCAATGATTGAAAGAATGTGATGCTATGATAAAGTTGTAATTGCACATTTGACATGAGATTAATAGATTTCAACGCATGCCATTTCTTTTCCCCTGTTAAAGGATTATTACTGCCATTTAGGTTGAGTTCTTAGTTTGACAATTAATTAGTCTGTAATCTGGTTGCATGTAATTTTGAAGTTATGTTCCATGATCCATATTGTCACGAATCATGGTATACAAGTTTGACTTGAAATGGGCTCTACATTTGTTGAAGTAAAAATTTGTTTTCTGAACTTTGGATAAAGGATGCGACAGTAAGCTACTCTCAAGATTTTGGCACTTGTATTTTGAATATTATTATTACATTGCTTTCTATTTGAATTGCTGAAGAATTAAGAAACTAGTCTTTGGGATCGATCACCAGCATATATTGGTAAGGCGTGATAAGACACGATAGTTGGAATTCCTAATAATGTTGGTTGCCATCTAATTTAGGGAACACAATCCAAGTCAGTCCATTTTCACATAGTTTCTCATATAAAGAAAATAGTTCAAGAAATTGTTTAAGAAATATCAAGCTCGAGAAATAAAATAAAAAAGAGCCTCGTCTCTTTGAAAATATGTAAATATGCCTTTAACTTTTGAATGAGACATTTCTATGTTTATATGTAAATATGTCTTACTTTTGTCTATTAAACATTTAACAAAAGTTGCACTAGCTACATATCTTTAACCAAAGTTGCATTATCTTTAATTTCAATCCACTCTACTTTTCTACTTTGCGCTGGCAAAAGCTACATATTGAATTCATCCGAGTGTTAAATTAGGTAATTGATGTAAGTGAAATCAATCTCAATTGAAAGCGTAGGTTAGACCTGGAATTAGTTTGATTGGATGTCTTCAATTCTACAGCCAATGAAATTAGGTATACCCAATCTTAAACATGCAATAGGGGAATGTTTGTTCGCTAATCTGGTATTTGGAACAGTCATTGATGAGTGACTAGGTTTTTTTTTTCTCTTGAAAGAGTTCTAAGGAGAGCAAAGCGCAAGGACTGAGCTTGCCAGGTTGGGATATTCGAGGCAAGTTCTCCTTGATAAGTAAGGCTCATTAAGGAGAAGAAATCTATATAAGCACATCAAATGCTCTTGAAATTGTATGGTGAGTGTGGGTATGTGTATGCAAGTGTTTAAGATACTTTAGGAACTAAAAATACTTGTGCTCTGAATATGCTTTGTGTGTATATATAACAACATGCCTCCTCTTCTAGAAAATTAAGAAGAACTCATATTTGGCATGTTATAACCTCTAATGTTTTAATTTCTTCATTATTCTCTGGTTTTTCTTCACTTCTTTCAAATTTTTTTCATTTTCCACCTTATATTCACTCGTTTCAACTTTTTTTCATTGTTCTTCCACCATAAATTTGCATAAAGACCCAATTACCAGCATTATAGCTCCACAGACACTGCAAGTAACAGCAAAAAAAAATGATCAGTAGAGAGAAAATGGAGACTGAATTAATGTGTGCATACAAAACACAGAGCTGATATGTTTGGTAATATTACTGCATATCTTTTTATCTACTTCCTAATGTCAATTATGTTTAATCCAATATACCATACATGCTATCAAGCGTACAATCATTCTCCAGTGAAGGGTCTCCTTAGATAATATTGCTGAGAAAATTGATGTAAGGATAAGTGCCAGCGAACTGAACACAGTTGTAAAAACACAGCCCTTTCTTCTCAACAACCCACACTTGTAACTAATAAGTAATATTAAGTATGTTCGCCTACAGGTAGGATACTTTGCACATATAAATTAATATTTGTTGCCTGATAATTATAACTTCCAACTTTTCTTTGGCTATGGAGATCTAGATGAGGCAGTTTATATACATGCCAAACAGAGAGAATAAAACTTAAAAATGATATGTGGACATATGCATGTTTTAATCTTATGGTTTTCTCCTACGTACATAGTGTATCTTTAACAGTGGACTAAATTGACATTGAATTGGATAGATATGGCCCATATACTGCATCCTTTTGAATTTGTTAAAGGTACATAAATGGGATGAACTTGGGTATGTTGAGTGACATGCCATATATTCATAAGAATATAATATTAATCTGCCTCTCTCTCGGTTGAGAAAGATTTGGGTTAGTTTAAAAGTGTCCTATTTATGTTTTCCCTAATTGCTACTTCTAGCAAAATTTAGTCTTTCTAGTTCATCGTATTCATTTTGACACGTATTTAAGATTTAACGTGTTAAGTTAAGCTTCTAAATACATTTACTTTTTTGCATTCTGAATTATTTAAAATTACATGCGGATATAGTGTCCGCTTTAGATTTTAGACGATATCTTCATTCCGTTTAGTTTTTTTTTACTCGTTTTTATTTGCTTATTGATTTTAAAATGTTCATCGTTGGCTCCTTAACACTAATATGAGTTAGACATACTGAAATAATTCCACATATATTTTGGCACGCATCCTAAGAAAGAAAGGAAAAAAAGAATTTACTGGTCCCGGGTACTTCAAACCTGGGCAGAACGCCAGAGCTAACCTGGGCGATTGCCAAAGCTCACGCTGGGGTTAAATGACCCCAGCCGCGAGCCATTCAACACAAAAGAACAAAAAAATCATTTTCAAACACCAAACGGTCTTCACTCTATTTTTCATCTCCTTCCACATTCATCTTTCAAACATATCAAATCTCAATCAAATTCGCTTATCATCACATTGCATTAACATCTAATTTATCTTGTGGTAAAGCTTAAACTTCCAAGGTATGATTTTTCATCCTCTTTTCTCAGTTATGCTTTAGGGCTAGAATTTCTTTTGATTTAGTCTTGATAAATTGAGGAGAATGGGCTTAGGTAAATGTTGGATTATTGATTTTGTGTTTTGAACTATAAATTTTTGGGCTAGATTCAAATTCTCAAATCATTGAAACTCTAGACAAAAGTTGTTGCTTTCCAAGTGTTTGATGAAATACCTAAGGAGAAACTTATGTGCATGTGGTTGAAATCTTGATTTGGTCAACTTTGGTACTATTATAAAATTGTTATTGTGGTCGAATTTCATTGTATTGGCATTAGAAAATTGAGCTAACCTCGTCAGTGTCTAACTGAAAAATGAAAAAAAAATGACGCAAGTGTCCAACATGTGTCCACGCACATCGGTGTCCTACCATATTGGACATTGATACTCTGGGCTCTTATGGTGTATCCGTGCTTCATTGGTCTTCCCAAACGATCTAATAGCATATGAACAATTTTATGGATAGGATAGGATCAACATTCAAGGTAGAGAGAGAAGAGGACGGACTTAGTTGAAAGCCTACAAAAGTGACATTTCTTATCAATTCTTAGTGCTTATTGATTGAATATATCGGTTGTCGCTAAGTTTGATGTTGCACTTCATTTAAGCATTAGAGTATGTATGATGTCCAATCATAAAAATCTTATCTCAAAATAATAACTTAAACTCTTCTTTTGGAGCATGAAAATTTTAATTTTCATGTTGTGATTGAGATGTTATCTTTTTAACTATTTTCCTACCATCATTATCTTGATAGAAAATTCAGCTACACCAATTTCTGTGTTACTGAAATGGAAGAACTTGGGTAAGAACAAGCAAGATAAAATTTAATGCTGCATTTCCTTAAAGAACCAGAGTTTGTATGATTTTCATTTACAGAAATCTTCTTGAAAGAACAACTAAAAACTACTCTGTTCCGAGCCAGAAAATTTTATATTTTGATTTATGACTGAGTCGTTACTTGGTTATACATTTGCTGTTATTTTTATCTTGAAAGCAATTTTAATTATATCATATTTTATATTTCTGAGTTCGAAGCACATGTATAAGGACAAATTGATTGTTCTGTCATCTGTGGAGCTTTGGTTGCATTTGTTTGTTGACATTTACATTGACAAAGGCCATCTTGGGTTTCTACATATTAGCAGTGAACAAGATTGGTAAGAAAATAGTTTATTGGCCTATTAGGATAGCTACTTTTTGGAAAACTAAATGAAGCCTAAAATTACAAAATGTGCACGAGTATAGCATGCAGTTATTGATTATTTAACATAAAATACTCCTTATTGCGTTTGGTTGGAGCATCACTCGACTTGATCTACGGTTGATTCCGAGCATGTTCGAGGACAAGCTAGTATGAGTTTTCCACATCTTGTTGAGACGTGGTTATTGCTACATCATATTACCGGTAGTGTTGTTAACGGATATGCAAAGAAACAAAAGGCTCGCCTTATTATGATTAGGTGTTTTGCCCCTAGTCCGGTTTTGACGCCCCAAAATATGTAAGCATGTATAATGGTTGTTCAGGTTAACTAAAAAGTTAGGATGTATAGTATGTTCACTGAGCAAAACAAGTTTTCGTTGCTTTTGTATATTCTTTTTGGTGGAAATGAAGTACAAACGACAGTGTTATGTCAAGATGAGCCGATTTCAGAAAGGAACAGCAGAGTCTAATGAAATAATGCTTAGGAACAGCAAATCCCAATTTACCCTTCATTATGATGCATTCTGTTAGAAGTTTATCGAACCATTTCTTCATCATATTTTTTGTGAAATAAGTCGACAATGAAATAATGCTTAGGAAGTATACTGGTTACCAAGCATCTATGAATACAGTGAAATACAAATGGATAGTAGTTGGATGCGACTTTGTGATAGTAAAGATGATAGTGAAATTGGTAAGTAAATATGTTTTATATATATTTGTTTGTTTATATTTTTTTATTACTGAATGTCTATCTATTTTATTTTTTAATGATTATTTATCTATTTTTCTTTTTCTATGTAGATTCTAGTACAGATAATGCATCTACTGAGAGTTGAATAGAGATTGAAGGTTACTGTGGCACTCTCTTAAGAAGCTTTAGTATTACAATTTTAAGAAAATAATATAAATTTCTTTATATATTTTGGAATCATTTATATTTGATTAATTGTAAAGCACTCTTTTTATTAAGTCGTGAGTTATTTTTAATGATGTAAGTTACATTTTCAAATAAATGTGTACCATAGTAACAATTCTACTTCGATGCAAGAAATTGAAAATTTATTATTGTTGATAGTATTATGCAATAAATATTCATATTGTCACAAAATGATATTTACATATTTTGAAATAGAATACGCGATATATATAAACAATTACAAAATAAATTGTGCAACAATTATAGAGCATTGCACAAATGTTGATGCGAAAAATTCTCTGTGTTGTAAAATAAATTCAACTACAAATACAACTTGTCACATAAATAAATATTCATTGTCACAAAATAATATTTGCAAAAATTTTATTTTTTGTAAAATAGAATATACAACATATATAAGTACAGATAAACTAAATTGCGCAACAACTATACATCGATACGCAACAAAATCTCTGTGTTGCAGAATCCAAACACAACCTGTCATATAAACGAATATCCATCACCACCAAATAATATTTGTAACAATTTTATATGTTGTAAATTATAATGCGCGGCCTATATAAATAGTCACCACATAAATTAGGCAACAACTATACATCATTGTACAAATGATGAAGCAACAAACTTTCTATGTTGCTGAATGAATTTAACTACACACAAAACTTGTTACATAATAAATTATACTACAAATATTGAATATCTTATTATATATTCTGCAACGAAAGAACCTATTATTAAATGTATATTACTACTAGCATATTTTGTTGCAAAATAGAATAAGTAACAATCGTTATACTTTTAAAATAGTTTTCGCAACAAATATTTCTCCTCGCAAATTTTTTTGGGATAAACGTTGCGACAAATTGACTTGTTGCCCTTTTAATTTTTCGCGACATCTGTGTATTGCAACGACATTATGGCGACAATTATATTGTTGCTATTTCATATTTTTTTACGACAAATAAAAAATATTGTAGGTTTGCTTATGCGACGAGTGACTAATAGTTGTCACATAATACATTCTATGGCACTTATAGCGCGACAAACCGCAACAAACAACTTGTTGTCGCTAAATTAATTTTGCAACAAAATTTCTATTTAAGGGAAATATTTTTTTGTCGTAAAATGGGTATTTGTAGTGAGATGGTGGGGAGTGGTGGTGACTCTAGGGTTTTCTCAATTGGGCCATTTTCTAATGTTTGGGCTCATTCTTCTAAGTTGGGCCTTTTTTGTGACAAATTGGTAGCCCAAAATTTCTTTTATTGAACCATTGAACCAACAAAAGAGCAACAAAGGCTATTGGAGTATTGGAGTGTTTGTGGTCCAATGTGATCCTTTAATTATTGTTGTAATTTTATTTTATAAGATGGGACATAAGTATTTATTTATTTATTTATTTATTGCTTTTATCATTTTTTATGAATTGTGAATGAATGGATGTTAATCATATCATGTAAATTAAATAATAGCACCACACAGTTCACTAAAGTCATATGCATTGGTACCCTATAATATTTTCCTCTATTCTAAATTAATTGGAAATATGAGAAAAAAGTTAATTTTAATAATTTTGCACCATTATAATTGTTTATATTTGGCCGGTGAATTATTAAAGGAAAATCCAATAGTAAATATTTAGTGGGCGAGGGTTTATATGCATGTATAAACTCACTGCCTCCTCTGTTATTCAATTTGTTATAAAAATACGTTTGCCTCGTATCGAAATTATATCGGTCTCTCTAAAGGAGGGTTACGTTATTTTAGATTAACTACAATTGGATCTATTATTTTAAAATTGGGATAATATGGTGATTGTCTTATAGATATCTTATTTATTCTGAATATTTTTAAATTTATTAACAGAGGTTAATACACTTATAAATGAAACTTTTGGAGGACTTCCTAAAGAAGATCCCAAAAAAATTATTCATATGCCAAAATAATCAATCCTTATTTTAATTGTGGCATGAGATGCCTAGCTCAATAAAATGAGTAGAAGGGTCCCAACGTAGCCGGCAGCTACAATGACCTCCTAAAGAAGACGTGTTAAAAGTTGTAAGGGTTTTAAGACTTTGATTAAAATATAGTTTTAGGTCCATATTTAACATACATACATACATGCTTCATACAAAGATTATTGTTCATTTTATTAGTACACGATTTATTAATTTTACAGAAAATGTCGCTTAATCCACTATCAGTTATACTTAACAAAAACCAACTCATGGGAGAAAACTACGTTGACTAGAAAAGGAAGGAACCTTACTATTGTTCTTACTGCTGAAAAACAAGAATACTTGCTAAGTAAACTTTGTCCTGAGACCCTTACTGATGATTCCACTAATTCTTATAAAGCTTCATATGAAAAGTGGTGTCATTCTGATGAGATGGCCCATTACTATATTTTGGCATCTATGTAAAATGTGTTACAACAGAAACATTAGAACATAACAACCACTTTTGACATAATGAAGAGTCTTCATGAGATGTTTGGACATCAAAGCCGACAAGCTAGACAAGCTTCCATTAAGGCCATTATGAATCTTCGCATGAAACCAGCCACATCTATGAGAGACCATAAGCTAGCCATAATTGGTAACTTTAATGTGGCGGAGGTTTTAGGAGCTAATATTGATTCTAAGACTCGGATCGACATAGTTCTTAAGACGCTCCCTAAGATGTTCTCACAATTCAACGTCGACTATAACTTGCACAAGATGAACATGCTCTAAAAAAACTAATGAAGGATCTCCAAAGTTCTGAAGTTGTCCTCAAGGCCAAGAGTGAAAATGCTTTGACTGTGATGGAGGTCCCTCTCATCCTAAGCCTTCTGGAGGCAATGGATGTAATAAGAGGAAAATGTCTAACAAAATGATTGAAAATGATTGATGGGAACCTAAGGGGAAGAAGGCTAAGACCGATGGAAAACCAAATGGGGGTGCTTCATTTGTGGACAGAAAAGCCATTGGAAGATAAATTGCTTGGATTACCTAGCTAAGGGGAAGCAAAGTAACGGCAATGCTCTATTTATTAAGTTGGGCTTAGTGGTTGATTCTATTAATACCTAGATTGTAGATTCTAAAGCCACTAAGCATATTCGCAATTCTTTACAAGAGTTCTAGGTGACCATGGAGCTCAGTGATGAAAAATATACTCTAAAGGATTGCACATGAGCAGTACTATCAACCAAGTCTGTTGGCACTTTTACTTTATGTTTTGAGAGTCATAGACATTTGATTTTGGATGGTTGTTATTATGTTCCCGAACTTACACAAAACTTGGTTTCCGTTGCACTTTTAATTTTGTGTTGGTTATTCTGTACTTTTACCCGTTCTACGGTTGTTATTAAGTTGAATAAAATCTCTTATTTGTTTGGGTCATGTGGTTAACAGTCAGTATGTCATAAATCCTATGATTGGCACTATACATAAACTACCGCTATTAAAAAGATAAAGAGGTTACCTAGTACTAATGAAACTCTCTTGTGGCATCTTAGGTTGGGTCATGTTAATCTAAATAGGTTTCAAAGATTGGTAAAAGATAGACCTCTAAATGGATTGGGATCTATACCAATTTGTGAATCTTGTTTAAAAGAGAAAATGATTAAGATGGCTTTTAAAGCTAAAGGGCTAAGAGCCAATGAAATTTGGAATTAGTACATTCCGATGTTTGTGGACCCATTAATACTCAAGCTATGGGAGGTTATGAGTATTTCATCACGTTCACCTATTATTAGTCTAGATATGGATACATATACATGATGTCTCGCAAGTCCGAAGTGTTGGAAAAATTCAAAGAGTTTCGTACGGAAGCCCAAAAGCAACTAGGTAAGAGTATCAAATCCATTTGATCCAATCAAAGTGGCAAATATCTCGAGAGAGAGTTTAAGGACTACTTATCAGATAATAGGATATTATCCCAATTGAGTACACCAAGAACTCTCCAACAGAACGGTGTCTCGGAAAGAAGAAACCGAACTCTTTTAGATATGGTAAGATCAATGATGAGTTATTCTTCATTGCATGTTTTTTTCTGGGGATATGCACTACAAATGGCCATATATATCTTAAACCCAGTTCCAACATAGTCGATTTCCAAGACATCCCTTGAATTGTGGAATGGAGCCTAATTTGTACCACATACGGATATGGAGATGTCCAACACATGTGCTTAAAAGAAAGACAGAAAATGAAATCAATGTCAGATGTTTGTTTATTTGTGGATCCAAATGGGACAAGAGGTTATTACCTTTATAGTCGTCTAGATAAGAATGTATTCGATAGTACAAACACAATCTTCTTGGAGGATAATTACATAGAAAAGTACAAGTCTACTTGCAAGATATTATTGGAAAAGGTGTTAGAATGTGGTTCAAACAACTCGATTCCAGTTTTCTGCATAGAATCAAGTAGTGAAGACTTGGAAACTCCTATGGAACTAATGGTCGCTAATCCTAATCGGATGAATGGGCAAGCAACACCTACAGACCTCAATGGACAAGTAAAAGCAGAAGTAGTATAGAATCAGGCACCCATTGTTCCACCTATCCATATCCTTCACGACGAGAAAGTGGGAGAGATTGATCCCAATCAAGGACAAGGTCAAGCAATGGGAGAAGCGGTAGCGCTTGACAATCAGACATCTCCAATGGTTACTCGTAGTATGAGGGTCATAAGACCACCTTCTAGATACTTCTTTTATAGAGAGTCTTATCAAAAGGTCTTTACTAAACAAGAGGAGGATCCCACTTCATTTAAGGAAGCGATGGAGGATGTAGACTCTAAATTATAGAAAGTTGCCACGAACTCAGAGATAGAATCTATGTATTCCAATGAGGTTTGGAATTTTGTAGAAGCACCTATGGGGTTAACCCTATTAGGTGCAAGTGGGCTTTCAAAAGGAATTGAGGATAGATGGGAAGGTTGAAACCTTCAAGGCAAGGCTAGTGGCTAAAAGTTTTACCCAAAGAAAATGTATCAACTACGAAGAAACCTTCTCACCAATCGCCATGCTTAAGTCTATCCGAATCCTTATATCCATTGCCGATCATTATGACTATGAGGTACTGCAAATGGACGTAAAGACAACATTTCTAAATGGACATCTTGAAGAGACTATCTACATGATGCAACCTAAAGAGTTTGTGAAAAAGGCCACGAGAGAAAGATTTGCAAGTTGCAAAGGTCTATTTATGGACTTAAGCAAGCGTCCAGGTTATGGAATGTTAGATTTGATCAAACTATTAAGACTTACCATTTTAATCAAAATCTAGATGAACCTTGCATATACAATGATGAAAAGTATTTTTCTTGATTCTTTATGTAGATGACATTCTACTCATTGGGAAAGATGTAGGGGCACTATCGTCAGTAAAGAAGTGGTTGCCACAGTAATATGATATGAAAGAGTTGGGAGAAGCTAGCTATGTCCTAGGAATCTGTATCTTACGAGATAGAAAGAATAAGCGGATAGCATTATCCCAAGCTTCATATGTTGACAAGATATTGTCTAGATTTGCAATGCAAACTTCCAAAAGATGACAACTTCCTTTTAGACATAGAATTCATTTATCTAATGAGTGTTCTCCTAAGACTCATACTGAGAAAAATAACATGGAGAGGGTTCCTTACGTTTTGGAGGTTGGAAGTCTCATGTTTGCTATACTTTGCACTAGATTGGATATTTGTTATGTTGTGGGAATTTTTCGTCGCTATTAGACTAATCCGGGACAAGAGCACTAGGCAGCGGTAAAGCATATACTCAAGTACCTTCGGAGAATGAGAGACTATATGCTTGTCCATTCAGGGGATGATTTGACTCCTATTGGATATACTAATTCAGACTTCCAATCTGGTCAAAACTCTAGAAAGTCAACATTGGGGTCAATTTTTAGACTGAGAGGTGGACCAATGTCACATATACTCTAAACGGCAAGTGGGAGATTGTTAGTTTAATACCCTTAGAGTAGAATTTTTGTAAATGACATTATAAATTATAATTTGATTTTATTGTTTACTCACGTATTTAATTTGATTCATTAATCTAAGTCTCCATGATTGTACAAGATATTACAAATTTTATACTTAATGGTCGAGTATAGTATGACACAATTTGTGACGTGATCAAAATTATAACATTCGTAATCGATAGATAAATTTGGACGCTTTATCTTGATAAGATTGTATTATTCTTATTTGGATTTGTCTAGATCCAGAAATAAAAACAATGATATGTTCGATGCAAATTGAACAGGACCGCGTAGACGACTTATTCGTGACCGCTAGGAATAAGACACTACTTAATCATCCAACGAGTCACCAAAATTTTGAGCAGGTAATGTACATTTACTGCTAGCTCGAGTTCTTTGTGGTACCAATGAGTGAAATCTGGAATGGAAGATTGATCTCGGTATTTTGGAGATCAGGGCGAAACGGTTGTAGATCATTTACTTGCAAAAGGAACTTCGTTAATTATTTAGTTGAGACGATCATCGCTATGAGGGATTTTCTAGTATGCCATCAAATTTGAGCTCAGCAGTCTGACGACGGGATCATTGGACTTAAGTTGTGATTCGTTCACAATGGATTTGTCTTATGAAATGGGACTCGGAGGTCTATACATATTGGAAATGCAATTTGGCCATTTGTTGGCAATAATATATTGATGTTCAAACAGAGGTTGACTTGTGGCATGATGGTTAAAGATATTATTATCGGATGATAACTTGCTTCCATAATTGTTACTTGACACGAGAATACAATTTTGATTCTTTACTAGAATGAACCGAAATTAATAGATAAGTCATAATTGGTCTAGAGTTGACTAATTTGACGATATTGTCTATTGGAGTTGGGTCTTATGAGTCTGGTTTGGTCCCTCTCTTGGCTCCAAGATAGATGGAGGATTTTATTGATCTACTACAATAAGTCCAAGAAAAAATAATGCATTACACTAGGGGTATTAGTGTAATTTGACCTTCTTAAGCATTGCCCTAATTGTGGTCTAATTATAGGTCACTTAAGGGCTCACTTTAGGGTTGAGAGTTTTTACACACTATCATGTCTTTCTTAAAATTGCATCTAAGAAGATACAAAGGAGAAGCCTAAGGGGTTGAAGGGATGATTGCTTTATTGCTTAGGATAGGCTTTTAAAGCACACTTCTAGGGTAATTTTCTTAAGCTAGTTGTGTGTAGATTTAAGTCATTTTCCCATTAACTTTATATAGTTCATAATTTTCCATCCCTATTTGGTAATTTCTCTCAAAAAAATAAAAAATAATTCCTATTGGGATTAATAGCCATAATCCAACATTGACAACTTCAATTTTTTTCAATTCAACTCTTTCCAAAAATATTGTATCTTAAGTCGTTTATTTGTTTTTTGTACTTAAATCGAACTCAACACCATCTCTAATTTTATGCAACGCATTCACTATACCTTTATATTTTTTTTCATTTTGCAAAAAGTAATTTCTTTTAAAGTTACAACTGCTTGAAATGCCTTTTTTACATAAAAAAACAGTTGGTAAAACATGGCTATTATGTTCAGGGGCGGACCCACTCAGGGACAAGTGGGGTGACCGTCCCCACTGGGTTTCATCAATTTTTTTTCTTCTATATGCTATGCATTCTACGTGTATGTACATCAGTATATGTATATATAAAACTTACAGTGCCTTGAAGGGGTGTGTGTGTGTGTGTGTGTGTGTGTGTGAGAGAGAGAGAGAGAGAGAGAGAGAGTGTGTGTGTGTGTATTTTAAATTTAAAATTTCATTTGTGGTCCTGAACTTTGAGAAATTTAAAAATAAGGTAATTGCATGAATAAATCTCAAAGTAAGGATTTATTATTTCTCTTTAATATAATAATTGCATAATTTGAAAAAGATGGTTAAAATTGAAGAATATAGTCAGAGTTTTTGCTCTTTTTTTTTTATATGCCATAGATTTAGCTTTATTTTAAACTTTTTTTATGTAGTGTTGGAGGCGAATCAAATGTGTGGCTGGGACTTATATCTCTAACATGTTGAAGTTATATCAATATTTTATTTTTGTGCTTAAATTCTGCCTGCACTGGACCAGAATTCTAGCTCCACCCCGGCCATCAAAAAAATTTCTGTTTCTTCCATGGCCATGTAGTGGGGGTATAAAAATCTACATGAACAAAGATAAAAACAAAACAAACTATTTTATTGCAAATTTGTACAGAAAGTATTTTTTTTCTAAATAGTTCTTGAATAGAAAATGGTTTAGTTGTGTATGTTGTAAGAAGTGTATTAATGAAATTGATAATGAGACTATTATACGGTATTTTCAACGTATGAAAAGTCGTAAAGAACAATTATAAAAAAAATACTACATTTTGAATTATCGTTATTGTCTTATTTTAATTTATTTTTACATAAATCTTTACCGCCCCCACTTAACCATAATCCTAGATCCACCCCTGATTATGTTGATCATGACTGTAGGCTTATTTAGTATCCCTTGATTAATTTATTTATGATTAGGCGATTCCATTACCATATCATTTTCACTAGTATAATTCAAAAGATTCTCGGCAGCCATTACAATTCTAAAGTGTAGATCAAAAATAGCTTATCATCCATTGTCTATGCATACTTATTTAGCTTTTATATATATACATTAATCTTCTGTCTTCTCTGTGTGTGTCTGTTTGTTTGTGTTAACTTTTGTCTATGTACATCTCAACCTTTTAGTTTTTATGTAAACACATATAATTACTTGTTTGGTGGAGTTTAAAAGTAGTTTTTTAGGAAATTTTGATAAAATATATGGTTGAAAATTGGTAAAAATTGTGGATTCTATGAAATATGTGGTTGAAAATAAATTTGGGAAAAAAAATTATTTTAAACTCTAGCAAACATGATGTAAACTTTGACCACATTCATTGTTTTTTATTTAAAACATTAAAAGACGTAGATGCATTTTATTTGCAAGACGTAGATTTATTTTGGTTAACAAAAATAATACTGTACAAGTAGTAAAATTATAAAACACTTTTGAATAATTCTATTGTAGTATAATTAGAAGGCCTCCACGGGGACCACGTCCTCTACTAGATCGAACAATTAAAGTCCATTTGGGATTGATTTTAAAATCCAATTTTGATTGTTAAACAATCAGAAGTTGTTTTAAGCGTATTATAAATTTTAAAAAAGTGATTCTAAAAAAATCTATAGCATCTAAACAAATTTTGAGAAGCAGCAAAAGATGAGCTTCTAAAATTTTGCTTTTAGCTTTTTTATTTTATTTATTATTAAAATAACAATTTTAACCCTAGTTAGTTAAAATAATTTATTTTATGTCCTAGATTTATTAGTATTCTAATTATAATGCATATACATAAATAATTTAAATTTAAATTTAATCTATAACTAAGCTTTTATTTTGCAATTTTTATAAATTTAGAGATTTAATATATGTTTATTATTTTTATTTTAAAATAACTATAGTGAATGCATTGTCTTGAAAAAAATATTTGACATATTATTGTTATAAAAATACTACTTATAATATACAAAATAATATTATTATAATTAATATCTATATTAGTAATTTTATACAGTCACAGAAATAAATCAATTTTGTTTATCAAACATTTAAATGCTGATTTTGAAATATACAGTAATTTTGAAACAAGAACTTATCAAACACTTATCTGATTTTTTTCACAACTAATATTTTCTGCAGCATAACAAAAGTTGATTTTCTAAAAAACACAGCAATACCAAATTAACCAAGCCTTAAAGTACTTACTTTGGCTCCAAAGACACTATTTGCATCATTCTTACAAAGGATTCATCCAATAAATAAGCGAAAACAGTTGAGTTGCCTGGACGAGATGAAAAGGAGAAAACAGTTAATATAGGTAAGTGGTGATCTCTCCCCACAGTGGAGAGGAATCATGTTGCCCGGAGATCACCACTCTAATATAGGTATTGTTTTCTACATTTTTTAATACTTACCTCATATTTATTTGGAAACAAGAAATAAGATATTTACTCCCCCGTAAATGTCTAATGGTGCTGGTAAGTATCAAATATTAAGTGTGAATCAATATATAATATTTTTTATATTTTTGTTGAACATTTATTGAACCTCGAGCATCAATTTTAGACGCACTTAAAAATCAAAATACCACGTAAATTTGTGTTGGTGAATTCAAAAAATGTACGAGTTCAATTTTAGATGCAGCATTGTACTACTGCTTACCTCTCACTTTTCTCAAGATATATAGAAAAATTAGTTCTTGGCTTTCTAACTTATCACTTAGTGTAATTATGATTCTTCAAGTTTTTAAAGTGAGGTTTGACCTTATGTGGACAAAAATGTCAATATACATATTAAAATTTCACGTAGCTTTCTCGTGATTTAAAATTAGAAAGCAAAACTATTAAACCATTTAACGTTTATCTTAAATTTAAGTGAAAGTTGCTTGTAATTTTAATGTCTATATTGACTTTTTCCATCAAGTGAGAACCTAAATTCACATATTCAAATATGTTGGGGACCCATCCATAATGTGTTCAGTGCAAGCATCCGTTTGAGATTAAAAATTAGGAAAAATTAGAGTTGAGTTCCACAACTTTTGATATTGGGTAGTTATATGTCTCCCCCACCTTCAAAAGTGAAATTTCATGTCCCCAATCTATTTAAATATATGAATATAAGTCCTTATTTGACTAAACTATGAATGTGAACATTTAAAATTGCACGCAACTTTTAGTTGAATTCGAGATAAATATTAAGTGGTTTAACAATTTTGTCTTTCACCATCAAGTTACGTATAATTTTAAAGTCTAAGTTGACGTTTTCATTCATACAATAAACTAAATTTATAAATTTAAATTGATTGAATACTCATAACTTTACTTTTAAAAGTTCGAAACCCATAAACATATAACGTACTTGTAGGGACGGGAGCCCTAATTTCCTAAAAACTATTCAAGAATCCAGATCCGCTAACTTTGAGTAACCGGAGTGGACCTTTAAGGCCGTGGGCACCCGTATTAGTCAATATAGCATGGGACAAATTGGGATGAACCGATTTTTAGTGGGTAGGCTCCACTTTTCGAGGCCTGCTGCATGTGGAGCACCGACAGTGATAATTTTTGGGAATTTGGGGCAAATGGTCCCTAATCTTTTCCATAAGTGAAGAAATAGTTTTTAATGTTTGTTTCTTAACATAAATATCTCTAACTCATTTGATTGAGTCATCGTTTAAAAAAGTCGCATAATTTTAAATCAGGCTGCCTATCTAAGCTGAAGCTGCCTCTACGCCTAACCACGCCTCACGTTTTGCCCTCACCTAAGCTCGAAAACTAGGCATCGCCTAAACTCGAAAAACTTGAAACTCGGCCTCCACACTTAGCCACGCTTTACACTTTTGAGAACATCGATTTTAGTACGTAATTAATCATTTTTTAAAACAAAACCAATATGCTCTCAATTTGAATAAGGAAAATTATAGTTGGATCTCTAACCTTTTTTAAAAGATAAAAATAGGCCATGTACTTTTATTTTTATAAAAAAAAATGGGTTAATTTCACCAACGGTTACTGAAGTTACCTTAAAATTT
This sequence comes from Forsythia suspensa, assembly GCA_023638005.1. Taxonomy (NCBI): domain Eukaryota; kingdom Viridiplantae; phylum Streptophyta; class Magnoliopsida; order Lamiales; family Oleaceae; genus Forsythia; species Forsythia suspensa. The sequence goes on along the minus strand of CM042664.1, from coordinate 12,449,783 downwards.
TAAAACGGTCACTGAAGTTTAAAAGTTACAGTGGTGGTCACTAAAGTATATATTCCTTTCACAAACGATCACTCCCTTAAATTTCTAACTTGAAATGGTGATGTGGCATGATGATGTGGCATACAATAGACATTTATTTATTGTATGGTAGTCCATATATTTTATATAATATTTATTGTAGTCCCTATATTTTTAATTATTTTTCAATTAAGTCCTTCAAAAATTATATTTTAGGTCCTTAATCTTTTTACATCTTTACACTTTGGTCCCTACATTTTCAATTATTTATCAGTTAAGTCCTCTAAAAATTGCATCTTAGGTCCTTCAACTTTATACATCTTCAAACTTTAGTCCCCTAAATCTTTAATTTTAGTGGTCAAAATAAGTGCAATTTTAGTGGTCAAAATAAGTGCACTTTCAATTAAATCCTTGATTTTACACTCGAATTTTCACTTAAATGAATAAAATAACATAATTAAAAAATAAAGATAGAACTCACAAATTATCACGTAGAGTTGACAAAAATATATTTCATTGACAACTCCAGGTAATAAGTGCAGGTTTTGCACTTATTTTGACCACTAAAAGTAGATATTTGTGAGTTTTGTCAAGTAATTTATTATTTAATTATGTTATTTTATTTGTTTAGGTGAAAATTCGAATGTAAAGTCAATAATTTAATTGAAAGTGTACTTATATTGACTACTAAAATTGTACTTATTTTAACCATTAAAATCAAGAATTTGAGAAACCAAAGTTTGAAGATGTATAAAGTTGAAGGACCTAAGATGTAATTTTTGGATACTTAACTGAAAGATATTGAAAATTTGGAGACCAAAGTATAAAGATGTAAAAATATTAATGCCCTAAGATGTAATTTTTGGAGGACTTAATTGAAAGATAATTAAAATATAGGGATTAAAATAAATATTATATAAAAATAAATGAACTACCACGCAATAAAAATAAACGTCTATCAGATGCCACGTCATCGCCACATCACTATTCCAAGTTAGAAATTTAAAGAAATGATTTGTTTGTGAAAGGAATACATACTTTAGTGACAAATCAGTAACTTTTGAACTTTCAAATGACTGCTTTGAAATTTTAAGGTAATTTCAAATGGATCACATTGAATTAATTAACCATAACAAAATTAAAAAAACTAACGAGTTCTTTTTTTTAATTAAGACTTTATTAACCAAATTAATAATATACATAATTTTTTTTGTCTATTTTACAAAATATTATAAAATAATGTAAATTTAAGCTCATAATTAATTAACTAACATTTTTAAAGAAATTAGTAATTTTATTATTAAGTAATTGCAATATTTAAAAGTTTGTACTTTTATTTATTAGTTATACAAAAAACGAAAAACGACATCGTGGTACGAAGTTTATGCTCAAATACTATTATTTAATTGAGTTATTCGTTTATGAATTACAAATATAAGAGATCCAACTGTATTCTTCATATTTTGATCGTTTTATTATCATTCGGCGAAGAAGGTCATAAAATTCTTAGATTAATTTTTATTAGTATTTTTAGGTTAAATATAAAAATAATAAGATTTGTTGAATGTCATAAAATTATATACATCATTTTGTTATTTATGTATCTTAATTTTTATTTAACTTTTTCACATCACAAAACAATTATATATATTTAAAGCATGAGAATTGAACTTCTTTTACTTCTGAAAAATTTAATAGACACGGCTATAATATATATATATTAAATTAAATATTATTAAATAAAAGTCTGGGTCCATTTTTAATTTTTTTTTTTTAAAGAGATTTAACTATAAATTTTTTTAATAGAAAAAAATTAATTATACACTAAAATACATGAGTTGGGAATGTATGTTACCATTTCCACACGGAATGTAAGAGGTCAGATACCTTTTGTACCAAATTTTGGTAGTTTATATTTTGGATTCAAATTTTAAAAACCAAAATAGTAAACCTGTCATCAGTCAGAATTTTGGTCAAATAAAAATCTGACACGTAGCTTACAACATTGGCCGGCCACGAAAACGACCCCATGAGCCGGCGGTTCAATTCCTTCGTACTAAACAAAGAACCGTCATACGTTTGAATTTAAATTACACAAGAAAAATAAGTTCTGTCCGTCCATAAGATACAAGTGCTGGGAGAACAAAGAGACGACTCACGTCACATCCTTATCAAATAAATAATTTAGGAAAATAAAGTCTTGCTTGCAATATTATCAAATGTAGTTTTCAATGTTAATAATGAGAGAAGTTCGTCTAAGATAATTTAAATATTCGAAATTTATTGTTGATAACGTACATCTCTTCATCATATAATATTATTTATCATATTTATGACCGTCTATTTTTTCTTTAGTTTTTTTTTTAATTCCCAAGATATCTATTATTAGTACTATATGTAAGATTTATTTACAATTTGTTCGGTAGAATTTTTTTAGATAAAAAATAAATTTTTCTAGCATGATATAGAATGTGTTTAATTTTGATTAAAATTAGATTTTTTGTAAAAGTCGATGAAATGTGTGATTGAAAAATTGTGGGTCCATGAAATATATAGTTAAAATTAATTGTTGATTTTGACTTCAATTTTTTAGCACAATTTGGAGTGATATCAAACAAGCTTATATTTGACTTTTTATAAGTTTTGAATGTGAAATGACAAAATTATTTTACTACTTTGAAATGGAATTGTGTTGATTAAGGAAAATTTTATCATTTCATTTTCAAAAAATATATGGGAATTGTGTTAATTAAGGGAATTGTGCTAGAAAAATCTATTTTTTTGTCCAAAAACTTTATCAAACAAGCACTTATAAGTGAATGTTTGGCTGCTTAAATTATTTTTTAACTGTTTATAAGTTGTAGGTCTAATAGAATATATAGATAATATGTGAAAATAAATTGTAAATCTCACAAAATATATAAATAAATACTTTTAATTAATTTAAATTATAATTTAAACTTAATCAAACAAGGAAGCTATTCTTTTAGTTTAGAGAAGCGTGATTTTTGTTTGAGGCAGTAGATGGTGTTGGAGGTTACCACTGTTCAATTGTATTTAAGTTGAAAGTTATTGTACTTTTACATAGACTCGTATATCACTCTGTGATGTACGGTACTTTTTTTTTCATGATAGTAATTTTAAAATATTTTAAGAGTATATTGTTTATTTATTACATTCAAATAACAAAAGTAACGTATAAATAATATTTAATTACTCATTAATATTGAAAAAAAAACAACATAATTAATCTAAATTTCAAAGGCCTCTTTGAAAATCGTATTTGTGGACGAATTGGCTGACACTTCATCCTTATCACAAATCAACATCTTCAATCCCTTACGATTTATAATTCTAGACAATACAATATAAAGTTGTCCATAACTAAAAACTAATTTTTTCAGATATAATCTCACTTGGGAGAAAGATTGACACTGACTCTTATTGATTGTCATAGCGTATGAGACAATAAATTAATTTTTGGCGCAAGTATATTATAATTTGAAAATTGATTTTCTAAATTGTAAAGATGCAAATTATGTTAATGTTATTATGCAAATTTATTTTTATTTGTAAACAATTAATAATATTTACATATTCTAAATCTTTTATTGAGTAATTAATGTAGCATTCAAATTTGTTATTACTAATAATTTAAATGAATTTATCTTGTTCTTGAAGATGTGTATTTTTTAATTGAAAATGTCAATTCATAATTTTATTCATTTTTATCGAGTATCGTAGAAAATTTAAAACATTGGGAAAACTGAACTAGTGATACTATTTACACTGTATTAGAATACTGATAATTAATTAACTGAAGTTTGGTAATTACTTAACAAATGAATAATTGAGAATCTCATCCGGACTACATTATTATTTCATAAGCGTTCTTTTGCTCAGTTGTGAAATTAGAAACAAATTTTTTCATTCTTCAACCAGAGCGTTTATATCATAACGTAATTCATCATTTATAAGTCTATTACTACGAATTGAAACATCTACGATATCAGGGAAATGCATTGTTTGAAAGTCTCGAATACTCTTTCCACTATTTCGCAATATTTTTTCAATCTATGCGAGTGTATAATTTTTTATTTCTTCATCGCTCAATTCTAAATATATAAATCAAGACAAACAAACAACTATAATTATTATTAACTAATAAAATATTGAGATGCTAGAATCTGATTATTTAACGTTTTAAGCCTATGTAATAAAACATTATTATGTAATAAAATTTAACATTGATTGTTTAACGTTCTCAGCCTATCCTTTGTCTAGAACCTTTTTGAAGAGCTAGAATCTGAGGCGGTCTTTGAATCGTATAAATTTAATTTTGAAATTGTCATATTTAATTTATTAGTTTAATCGATTTATTATTTTTAATCAATAAATCAGATGTTTTGATAATAAAACACAATTATATGTTTTTCGTGTTTTTTTTTTAACTACAATATATTTAAACCCATTATAGGAAGCATACAAAATTTGTGGGGGAAATAAGTCCATTTTCGAAAAACTATTGCATTATTATCAATAGTTCTCGTACATTGATGTTTCAATTTTTTTTTAAACATTACTTATTTAAATCACTCTATAAATTAAGACATTGGAACACATAACCTCATTTGTTTTGTATTTTGAAGTGAATTTATATTGTTCTGGAAGATGTGCATTTTTTTTTAAATGTTAATTCTTAATATTATTCATTTTAACCAAGTATCATAGGAAATTAAAACATTGTAAAGCTCTTCCTGATTAAATTATACTAGAATACTAATTATTAATTACTCGAAGTTGGATAATTAATTAAATTTTAATATTATAAAATATTAAAATTCTATCATTTGATTTAATTATATTTTTTGATGTCACTGCGTAAATATAAATAATAATATTATTATTATAAAATGTAATATAAACACTTTAATATTAGTTTATATATATATCGGAACGGACATAAGTAAATTTGAGTGGGGATCACACATTTAGAGAGGAATTTTTCTTTGTTTGGAAATATTGACTCAGGGAAATGGGAGAGAAATTGTTGACATCGGAGATATTCAATACAATTGTTAACGATCTTTGCTTTAAGATTTCTTTGTTCTTTTGAAGAAATGCTTTCAACTCTTTCTTGAGAAGGAGTAAACAAATAAAAAAATAATTGTTCTAAGAATTGTAAATCATTGTTTTGAAAATGAATTAATGAAAGAATTCTATGGAACAACAGAAAAGATTTGAAACATCCATTGATAAATTTAATTGACAATGTAAGATAATTGAGATACAACTGAGCAAATACTTACAAGATAGTAAAACCTTCAGAGTAAAATTGAAAGAAACAAGAGAAACAAAAACTCTGCCTATTACAAAGACAATTACATCTTTAAATAGATTAAGGATACCTTGGATGCTTGAGAGAATTTGCTTTTCTTTGAAGCGTCTGTCACCTTTTGTCGGCCATATTTGAATAATGCTTTGGACTGTTCAACTTTTGACATTTTGAAGAAAGGAATCTGCTTTCTCTGTATCACTTTTGAAAAAGTTGTCGGCAACGTCACTGTTGATGATTGAAAAGATTGGAATCTTTGAAATCTTTGAAATTTTGCCAAATCCACAGTTTTTCCCTACATGATTGTAGAGTAATAATAAAGGGAAAGGCTATGTTTCAAAGAAATCAATATTGACGCCAAGACAATCGTCTTCACTGAGATCAAATTCTGGATCGGATCCAACTTCTGAACCGAGGCGGATCCTTTGCTTGATTCAGCCTTTGCCATGGAAGCGACTTTGTGTGCAAGAGCAAGAAAGACCTCGTGGTCGGACAGCCACATTGAGCCATCTTGTGTCAAAATTTTTGATTTTTCTGAAAGGAAAACACTTTGAGAAGAACCCGGAACAGCTTTTGATTTCAACTGTTGATTGATCCATGATTGAACTGCTTTGGAACATGCATTTGAGTCATTGAATTTTTCCCACCATTTTACCTTACAACGGAGAAGGATTCTTTTGTGAGAGAATGATTCACTAGAGACTGGGAAAACTTGAAAATCCCAACAGAAGATCCAGGCAACTTTGAAAATTTTACAAAATTGAAAAAGGAGATTTTACTTGGGAGAAGATTGATAGTGTTTGATTTGAAAAGATTGAAACCTTCAGAAATTTGACTGGAAAGGATCTCTTCAGAGGCACCAAAATAGTACCACCAGGACTGAAACCAAATTGGGAATTTTTTAGGACAGTTTTGATCAAATAAAATAAACCAAGAATGGCTTGAAGGGCGGAAATAAAAGACGTTATGCCAAGGTTTGACATAATCAAAATATGAAAATTGAGATTTTTGACCGTTTTTTAGGGAGAAAACTTTTGGTTCCCAAGGTTCTTGTCCCCAATTAGAAAGAGAAAGAACCTTAAGAATTTTGATTTTTGAGAAATCGATCCAATGGGTATTTGGTTTGTTCGGAGTATGAGAAATGATGACGGATTTGGTGACTTTGAGAATGGTTTCATACCACATTCTTAACTAGTGAATTGATTGAGGAATGAAATAAAATTCATTGAGAACATGATATTTTTGGTCAATGAAATTGAAGGGATCATCATCCTTAATGAAAGGAGGGAAGATCCTTGAGAAACATTCATCGAGTGAAGGGTATTTTGCCCATTCATCCTCGAAATCAGCAACATGAATATTGTTGGGTTTGATGACATATTGAAATTTTTGGTTCTGGTTATTGATTTCTGGGAGTTTACCTGATCCAGGGATGGTATCAGGTTTGAGGGCATTTTTGTAATTTGCCAGTATTTTGGTCTGAGAAAGAAGGGTACCAAGAATGGTAAAAGGATTTGAAGATCCAGTGGATTGTTTGGACTTTTGAGAGGAAAGAAAATTTTGAAGTGGAGGAGGAGCTTTCAAGGAGGTAATCCTCCGGAGTTCTTCCCTTTGGGGGGATTGGTTTCTTGGACATTTTTCTCTTGTAAAAATTCTCTGGTAAGATAATCTGGAAGAGAGTTATTTTCACCTTTTATAAACTCAATTGAGAAATCAAAACATGATAAAATTGCTTGCCACCTGGCAAAGATTTGCTTTGAAACAAGATTTTTGACATCTTTTTGCAATACATCTTTTGAAGCTTTACCGTCTGTTCTGACAAGAAAAGATTTATTGATAAGATCGTCTTGAAATTTTGAAATACATAAAACAATAGATAAGCATTCCTTTTTGAAAGTAGAATAATTGTTTTGTAGACCAAGCCAAATGCCTGAATGATAGCGAACCAATTGTTCTTTTTGATTATCAATCGACTGTTTGAGAATACCTCCATAGACAATGTCAGATGCATGTGTTTCGACAATAATGAAGACTTTTGGATTGACAATATTAAGACATGGAAGGGTTTTGACATTTTCTTTGACAAGTTTGACTGCTTGGGTATGTTTATCAGACCACTCAGGGGGGACCTTCCTAAGTCTTTGATAAAGAGGTTCGCAAATTTGTCTAATGTTTGGGATGAAATCGAAAATATAATTGACACATCCTAAAAACTTTGAAGACTTGTTTTCTCTAATATTTGATCAGGGAATTTTGAGGCTAACTCAAGACTTCATTTGACAGGGGTAATTGTTCCTCTAAAGATTTCGTGGCCTAGAAACTTAATCCTAGTTTGGCAGAGGACAATTTTCTTTTCTGAAACAACTAATCCGTTTCTTTTAGCAATTGAAAGAAAGATTTGGAGATGTTTAAGGTGTTGCTCTATGCTATTAGAATAAATAAGAACGTCGTCAATATAAACAATTGAAAAGTTTTGATATGGATTAAAAATATCGTTCATAATTTTTTGAAATTCAGAAGGGGTATTTTTGAGGCCGAAAGGCATGACGTTCCATTCATACTGACCAAATGGGACATTAAAGGCAATTTTGTATCTATCTTTTTCACTTATTTGAATTTGCCAGAATCCTGACTTGAGGTCAAATTTTGAGAAAATAACAGCATCGACTAATCTATTGAGGAGATCTTTCTTTTGAGACATAGGATACCTTATCCATTGAAGAACTTGATTGAGGGGTTTGTAATTAATGACAAGCCTAGGGACACCACGTTCAATTTCACCATGATTATTGAAGTAGAATGCGGCGCAACTCCAGGGTGATTTACTAGGCCTAATTAAACTCTTTTGAATGAGATCTTGAATTACTTTTGTACAGGTGTCGAGAAGTTCTTTATTCATTTGAATAGGTCTAGCTTTTGTTGGTATCTGTTTCTCATCAAAATTGGGAATGTAAGGAAGAGTAGCGATATGTTTCTTCTTTTCCCAAAAAGCATTAGGAATAGAAGAACAAACTTCGAACCTAATAATAGCTTTATCAATTTTCTCAATTTGATCTTTGATACTTTTGGATTCTAATTGTTCAGAAATCCTTGTGAATCGAATGTCTTCTTTAAGATATTTGATATGTTGTTTTTTGAGATTAATGTTGTTAACGATGTTTGAAATGGAATGTTTTCTGATGAGATTAATGTTTCTAATTGAGGGAGGATTAATGAATTCTAAGAATATTTCTTGATTGAGATATTTGGATTTCAACCCTTTTTCAGTGACAGAGAAAGGATATAATTGAACAAGGAAGGGTGTTCCAAGGATGACTTCTTGGTCTAAATTCTTGACTAAATAGAAACTATTTTTGAGGCAAACGTTACCATTGCTAACATCGGCTTTGGAAAGCTTGTAGTTGATATTGAGACTTTTGCCACTGGCACCATAAATATTTTCAGTAGTTTTTTTGAAATATTTGGTAGGGACAAGACCTTCCCTAATGCAATTTTAATCAGCTCCAGAATCAAGGAGGACTTTGGAATGGAGCTTGAATTTTTTGTTAATAATAATAGTAGCATTGGTATACCATTTTTGTAGGCGAATTTGACTAATGATATTCATAGATTGATCGTCACAAGAAGGGCTTTGAATCTTAATGGGGAATGTGAATTTGAAGGCTTCATTCTCGGAAGAAGATTCAGAGCTTGAAAGAGAGTTTGAAGGAGAGGATTGGATTTTTTCTTTTCCTTTTTCCTTCTCTTTGGATTTGAGAATTGTGACATCGAACTTGAGTTGAGAGAGTTCTTGTTCGAGATCAGAGATCTGATTTTTCATTTGATTGACTTCAAACCGAAGATCTTGGCTGGAAGATGCTCTACTAGATTTTTTGAATTTATTCATAACATCATTGAGATTATAAGTCCTAGGAGGAGGTTTGGGTTCTTCTTGATTGATAAGATTTTGAAACTTTTGTTTAAGATCAAAATCTTCAATTTGATTAATAATTTCTTGAATTAATACTTTTTCGGAGGAAAGAACATTGATCGTGTTTGAATCGCAAGAACAATTGTCTTTACAATTGCAGATTTCTTTTGAATCGGAAGATTGAGAAGATGATGAGTCATCATAATAATCAGAATCTTCTTGAATATTATAGATAACATCATCGGAATCAGAAGAACTGGAAGAATTGATGAGATGAAGTAATTGATCTTTGAGTTCTTTGTCAATTTGTAAATTATTGATTTTTTCTTTTAGAGGACATTTATTTGCAAAATGACCTTTCTTTTGGCATTTCTAGCAGGTAGTGTCTTTGGGATCGTGAGGCCTTTTTGGAGATTTTCCTTTATTTTTGGAGTCATCGCGTTTTCTTTTGTATTTGTCATACTTGTAAAACCTATTAGGATTTTTGTTTTTCTTATAATAATCAGGAGAGGGATTTTTATGGAATTTTTTATTTTTGAAATGTTTCTTCTGTTTTTTGAAGGCCTTTGAAGGTGGAGGATGGACACGTTCGTATCCATATTGTTCACAGAAGGAACCAAGTTCCTTACGACCTTCAACCCTTTCGGATTTAAGTTTTGCTCTGAGTTTGAGATCATTGCAGAGGGATAAACCCTCTTTGTTAATAAAGCCAATAAGTTGGCCATATGTGAGGGAGTCATATGGCAGAGTAGTGTATTCATCTTTGATTACTTCACGAACTTTCTCCGCAAAGAGTTTTGGAAGACCGGCAATAAATCTTTCTTTCCAGAAAGCAGAATTGCAGTCATCGCGAAGCATGACCGTTTGAAGGAAGATATCTTTGTACCACCTGAAATCTTGAAGTTTTGGGCAAGATAGATTCATTAGGATATCAGAGGCTCTTTCCATAAAGATGGAAGGTTCTCCGATGAAGTGTTTGAGGATGGTGAAGAGCAAAGTGTTCACCACATCTTGTTTAGAAGGATCAAGAGGATTATCTCCTTCAGTTTTAACAGATTGGAGAATATTGGTGCGATCGGCAAGAGAGAGGTAGTTAAACCACCAATTCTTTAATTGACCAACAAAGCCATTAGCGATATTGGTTGTCGCATCTTTGTCAGAGTTACCTCTTCCACCATAGGCAACAGCTGCCATGGTAATTTCTCCAACAAGATGAAGGATTTGATGTTCAGTTAAACCATCAATATTCCAAGCAATAACCTCATTTTCAGAAAAGGTAGTCCTAGATTGCCTAGGCTCCTCATGAAAGCATATCTGGAAAGGTTGGGCGAGGATAGTAATGAGGAAGATTTTGATTAACATTAGTAAGTTTATTAATTTGTAAATCTTTAAACTGTTCTTGGATTTTTTGAATAGAGTCAATGACATTGATTTTGCTTGATGAATCTTTATTCTGAAGATGCTTGACGATTTCTTTAAGAATATCAGAGGAAGCTGAACTGGAACCGAATTGAACTTTGTTTTCAATTGGTTTGAGGAGAGTTTTGGTAGTAGGGTTAGGTTCAGGTTTTGGGGTCTGAACTTTTTCCTTTCCTTTATCACTTTTGGAAGGAGTTTCCATTTTGATAGGCTGATCTATTTGATTGAGCTGAGTTGCAATAGAATGAAGGAGAATGTTGGTATAATTATTTTGTTGTTGAAGATTTTTGATGTCTTTGATGGTTGGGTTTTCATGTTCATTTTTATCGAAAATTTATTTGGGAGGAGAGGCAACAACTTTAACATCTCCTTTTGGGACAACAATTTCCTCAAAAGGGGGATGAACATATTGAAAAGTATTTCCGGAGGGAGTTTTCCAAACTTTGGTTTTGTCATGGGAGTATTGACGAAAGGTTTGGGCTTTTTGGGTTTTTCAGGTTTTTCACCAAAGGTTTTGAAGTAACTCCATTCATAGAAACTAATATCTTCTGGATAAGAATAAAATTCTTCCCAGTATTTATTAATTTCCTTTTTGAGAAAGATTTTCGAAGTTCTCTTCGGAAGGTTGTAACTTCGGGGGATTTATCATTTTTGAATTCTCTTTTTCTGTCAATTGTCGAGGAAATAACATTTAATTGATTTCTTTCGGATCTCATATCTGAGAAGGTAGGGGATTCAGAACCATGACGGGTCGAATCTTCTTCTTCCTCAGAATAATAAGTTTTGGGAATGTTAGGTGTAAAATCAACACATTTGAATCTCTCATTTGAGGGTTGTTTTTCATCTTGTTTGAAGGTTTAAAAGGGTTCAGAACGAGAAGAACAAAAGGAAGAGCGAACTGTGGAAGATGAAGGGGCAAATTGAATTTGCACACTCCCATCTGGTAGCTCATTGATTTCTTTGAGTTTTGTTCTAGGAATTTCCTTATTGGAGCATGTTCATTCTCAAAGGTCCAAAGGGGATTTCTTGTTACTTCATTCCAAGCAAGTCTTCTTGGAATAGAAACATTTGAATGTAAAGGATTGACTTCGATAAGGAGAGTTTCGTTTTTGGGTAAAGACCTAAGAGCTTTAGGACTCATGTTTGTACTCATAACTTTGTAGTAGATACGATAGATGATACAGATAGCTTTGGATCTAGCATCCATATCAAGGTTTTTTGTTTGGAGATCAAGACATAAGCATTTCATTATTGATTCATCAGAGAGATCTAAAGTAAAATTGGGAAAGCAATTGCAATATGCATGACCACTTTCAAGATTTGAATCGATAATTGATAATAAGGATTTCTCAAATTTTCCCCATCTCTTATCTCTAAGAGTTAAACAAATAGGGATGTCTAAACCAAGCCTAAAAAGGGGTTTGACAGCAATTTGAACTAATCCCACATGCAAGTATTTGTATTTTTGTCTATGACGAAGAATAGCATCTTTTGAAAATAATCTAATTGTATTGGAATTTGGCTGAACCGAAATTGATTGTTCGCATGTTTTGATGGCATAATCAGATTTAAAATCAAACATGCCAATTTGATATATTGTTTTCTCATCGATAGTAGGAATAGACCAATTGTGTAACCTTTGTTCAATTTCTGCAATTTGGGTTTCTCTAACATTAAGAGACTCAAGATTTGTTTGATTATTTTCTAATTCATTGTTATCATCATCGTTATTGAAACTATTGAGATGATCTCTACTCGAACTACTCATGCTTCGAGACCTATTGAACCAAGACCTAGACCAAGACATTGCAAGAAAAGTTTTGATACCTGACTTCAAAGAGAAGGGACAACAAGGTTGACTTGACGTACTATTCAATCTCAACGGGACCACCAAATCAGGACACACTCCCTTGGCTGACCAACGCTCCAGAGACTCCAGAATAGGACAACGTCTTACCAACTAAGAAGACCGACCGCTTGAAGAAGGGATCTCACTTTGCTTACTTTGACTTGAACTTGGCTTTGATACTAGTTTTGGAACGGACATATATATATATATATATATATATATATATATATATATATATATATATATATTATTTTATTTTTTACGTAATATGTGGGAGGCGTTTTGGACGAGAAAAATGTGTTGACTTTTGTTGATAACTATTATTATTATTATTATTATTATTATTATTATTATTATTATTATTATTATTATTATTGCACAATGCTCAATGTCTATGTAAATTAAATGTATAACAAAATAATTATTGAAATTATTGATGTTGACTTAAATTTATTTGACATTGCAAAACGTGTCTTCCATAATTAATATTGTAAATAAAATTGATATATTTTTATTTATTTTACAAAATGTGTAGTTAGTTAGTTAACTATTAATTAATTATTATGGACATAAATCAAATGATAGTTTAATTAATGTATTTTATTTACTAATTATTAATTGTCATTAATTAATAGACGTTTTAGAGGAAACATTTGGCAAATAAATTTGACGACTACCTTCTTTTATATATAATTAAAATATTAAGATTTGTTGAGTTAAACTATTCCTCGTACTATGCTTTGCCATTTGTTTATATATCATTTGACTGTAACCCCATAAAAATATCCAATTGATAAGATTGACATTAAATTTGTAAGATAATACGAGCATGTTATTATGAATTTTTTAAACTTATTTTTAACCATATATTTAATGAAATTCACTACTTTTCAACAATACCCCTCACTAACTTTTTTCAAAATTTCTAAAAATCTTATTTTTAAAGAGAAATTGGTGCAAATAGTCTCTAACGTATGACATTAGTGCGCAAATGTCCATAACTTTTTATTTTTGGTAGAATGATCTCTAACCTATCCATTTAGGTGCACAATTCGTCCTTTTTTACGAATTTCGTTAAAAATCGATTAGAAACCTATCAATTAGGCGCGCAAATGGCCCCTCTCATTTTTTTGTCTTTATTATTAGTGAAAGTAAAATTGTCGAATTACATTTTTTTTCTTTCTTTCAATTGGCGCAAATGGTCCCTCACCTTTACCTTTGTTTTTTTGGCGCAATTGGTCCTAACCTATATGTTTTGGTGCACAATTGGTCCTTATTTGATGAAAAATCCAAAAATATCCTTAGTTTTAATTAAAGAAATTTGCAATTGAATTTCTAACCTTTGTAAAAAGTGAAAATGGGTCCGGTACTTTAATGTTTTTATTAAAAATTAAAAGAAATTAACAAATTAATAATATACTAAATTATTTTGTATATTTTATGAACTATTATTATAAAATAACTAAAATTTAAGCTCATAATTATTATCAAATGTGCTAATTAAAATTATTTTATCATTATTAAGTAATCATATTATTTAAAATTCAAAATTTAATTTTATTATTACAACATAAGAAGAAAAATAAATTTTATTTTGTCACAAATAAAAAGTTTAATTTCTATAGTACTTATATTTGTATAATATAAAGTACTTATATGTAGTTACAAAGTACGATAATACATAAACAGACAACTATGTCACCAAATTAAAATTATAACGCAATTTTTTTGAAATTGCACAAAAGACCCCTACTTTTATTTTAAACAACGGGTCTTTTCATGCAATTTCAAAAATTGCAAAGGAGACCCCTTTTATTTCTTTTAACATGGGGACTTTTATGCAATTTCTAAAATTGCACAAGAACCCCCATCTCCAACATTCAACAAAAAGCGCATAAAAGGAAAAAACATGCTGGAAATTTCTAAAAGTAGTCAAAATGCGATAATACATAAACAGACAACTATGTCACCAAATTAAAATTATAACATATTTTTTGAAATTGCACAAAAGACCTACTTTTATTTTTAAACAACGGGTCTTCTCATGCAATTTCAAAAATTGCATAGGAGACCCTTTATTTCTTTTAACATTGGGGACTTTTATGCAATTTCTAAAATGCACAAGAACCCCATCTCAACATTCAACAAAAAGCGCATAAAAGGAAAAAACATATTTGGAAATTTCTAAAATCGCGACTGCTTAGTCAAATCATTTGGTGGAGGCGCATCGATGTCTAACACCGTGACCCACCGCCTTTCAACGTCGAACAAAAGCTTGCTATTCTACCCCCTTTTTTTATGTTTGGTCGCAATTGATTATTTTTTCTTCTTGATGCCGTTGGTTCTCACTGCAAAAAAAAAAGGGACTAGCGGCATCAAGAAGAAAAAATAATTAATTGCGACCAAACATAAAAAGGGGTTGAACAAACAGGCTGGCATTCGATGTTCAAAAGCGGTGGCGTCTGTGTTAGTGCCGATGCGGCCTCCACCAACGATCCGACAGCGTGCGATTTTGGAATTTTCGCTGTGTTTTTCCTTTTCTGCGCTTTTGTTGAATTTTGGAGACGGGGGCTCTTGTGTAATTTTAGAAATTGCATAAAAAGCCCCCAATTTTAAAAGAAATAAAAGGGGTCTCCTTATGTAATTTTTGAAATTGCATGAGAAGACCCGTTGTTTAAAATAAAAGTAGGGGTCTTTTGTGCAATTTCAAAAAAACTGCGTTATAGTTTTAATTTGGTGACATAATTGTCTGTTTATGTATTATCGTAATTTGTAATTACATATAAGTACTTTATATTGCACAAATATAAGTACTGTAGAAATTAAACTTTTTATTTGTGACAAAATAAAATTTATTTTTCTTTTTATGTTGTAATGATAAAATTAAAGTTTAAATTTTAAATAATATGATTACTTAATAATGATAAAATAATTTTAATTAGTACATTTGTTAATAATTATGAGTTTAAATTTTAGTTATTTTATAATAATAGTCCATAAAATATACAAAATAATTTAGTATATTATCAATTTGTTAGTTTCTTTTAATTTTAATAAAAAAAAATTTAAAATATCGGACCCATTTTCACTTTTTACAAAAGTTAGGAATCCAATTACAAATTTCTTTAATTAAAACTAAGGATATTTTTGTATTTTTTTATCAAATAAGGACCAATTGTACACCAAAACATATAGGTTAGGGATCAATTGTGCCAAAAAACAAAGTTAAAGGTTAGGGACCATTTGCGCCAATTGAAAGAAAGGAAAAAAAATGTAATTTGATAATTTTACCCCACTAATAAAGACAAAAAAAAAATGAGGGGCCATTTGCGCACCTAAATGATAGATTTTTAACAGATTTTTAATAGAATCTGTAAAAAAAAAAAAAAAAGACCAATTGCGCACCTAAATGGATAGGTTATAGACCATTCGCCAAAAATGAAATGTTAGGGACCATTTGTGCACTAATGTCATACGTTAGGGATCATTTGCACCAATTTCTTTATTTTAAACTCTACCAAACGTATACTTATGAATAATGATATCTCATCAGTTTAAGTAGTAGTGGGACCTTTAATTAAATTTTCAATGCATTATAATGTATCATATTTTTATTGGACAATAAATCAAATGGTCCACTTATATTTAAATTATTAATAATCTCTACTAATAATAGATAGCATTTCTCTATAATTATTTTTAGATGAAAATTACACCCACTATTTACCATTCTAACTATATTTCAAATTTTCAATCTTAACTCTTTTATTTTAAAAATATTGTCCATATATTATTATATTAATAAATCAAATCAAAACAAAAATATAATTTTATACACAACCCGACAACTGTTTCTATACAAACTGTCCATGGAATTCGTTATTTCCAAACACACCGAAAAGGAAAAGTAATCCTAAATCATGCGAAATTTTATTATTTCCAAACACACCAAAATCCTCTATATTTTATATTTAAATGTTCTTAATTGAATTATTACCTGAAAATACAGATTATGTTACATAATTTATTATTCTCTAACACTGACTACTAAAGATGTTATAACTTATTATTGACTAATTACATATAACACGTACTATTGATACATTGTTTTGTAACACTGATGTTAATATCATGTTTTGATTGAGCACTCTATCTTTTATATTTAAATGTACTTGATTGAATTGCTACACAAGTATACAGATTATGTTACACAATTTGTTATTATGTAATACATGTTACACAATTGGTTATTATGTAACACTAACTGTTAAAGATGTTAGAACTTATTATTGGTTAATTAATGTTTAATGTGATGTTTGTAACATTGATGTTTAATATGATGTTTTGATTCTTAATACAGATTATATCACCTCTCAATTGATATTTTGTATCACTGATTGATACAAATGATACAATTAGGTATATCGTGAGTTTTTTTGTGTGACAAAATAGTATTATGTGTTAAATCTCAATTTGTAATACAGATTGTTACAAATGTTGAAATTGAAGAGATCATGAATTCTGTTTGTGATTGTTACAACTATTTCTGATACAAATTATATATATTTGAAAGTTATAACAATAAGAGATTTTGTCATATATATTCCAATCAATTCTAATTTTAATAATTCGATTACTATAATTAACAATAAAAGATTCTATAATATATGAATTTCCATCAAATCCGATAATTAATGATTCAGTTATTATATGTAATATATAATATAATAAATTAAACTAATGGATTTTAAAAAATAGTATATTCAGAATAAATATAACAATAATGGATTTTTGAAATTCTTTTTAAAAAGTGGTTTATTTATTAAAAAAATCTATATTTTTAGATACCATGCAATATGTTGTTCAAGAGAATGTAACTTAATTTATTTGTGTACAATCAACCAAATCATTAAACGGTCCATATATAACATTTTTGTCAGTGCTTATAAGTATTTATAGGTTAAATATTATTTTTATTCACACATTTCGTAGGATTCACAATTTTTTACTATATTTTATCCACATATTCGTAAGACTCATTACTTATAATCTAAAAAAAATAAACTTTACCAAATGATTAATTTATTGTTTCAAGAGATTGTAATTTAATATTTTGAACATTATTTAGGACATTTAGAAAAACTCTACACGAGTGACTCTCTTGAAAAGATCATTTTTATCCCCTAGTAATGATGATTTATGGAAACTAGGTGAATTGATTTTCACTAAATTTTCCACAAATGTAGCACAATTGACTGTTTTATTTGATTACGTGGTTTCTAAAATGATTTGAGATTTCATGCTTCACGCCGAAAAGACACCTTGTTTTGCTAACATTAATTCATAGTGTATTTTCATTGTTTTAGGATAAACCTCGCCGGAACTTAAGGTGCATTGGCAAAAAGGATGAAAATGGGAAAAAAATTACTGAGTGTTAGAAATAGAAGAGTTGAACCCTGAGCTTTGGTAATTTTGAAGATGAGATTGATGGAAAGAAACATCCTTGGAATGCAATGAATAAAGAGTTGAAGGGAAGACTTGAACACCTAAAAGCCGAAGAGGAAAAAGTAGGGACTCGCATCAAAAAATTAAAGCCGAAGTGGAAAAAGTAGGGACTCGCATCAAAAAATTAAAGTCGAAGATGAAAAATAGAGACTCATATCGAAATATGTCAAGAAATTAAAGTACTAAGTTTGATACAAAGATTTGTACTAGGCTAATTATTACCATTGGAAAGCTTATCGAATCAGGAGTTCAACGCATTTTATGGATCACAATTCGAAATTTTGTACAAAACGCTATGCGCGTTTTCATCCGGACTGTCAGACTATTTTTGAAGATTTTGCCCCCTTTAAATTAATCAATCTCATTCAGGTTAAGTAATGATGTGTTTCGTACACTGTATTATTATTTATAAGAATAAATTTTATGTAATCTGATATTTAGTGAAAATAATATCCATATAATATTGTGGCAGGAGGAGGAAGGGAAAGAAGGGAATCTACATTGTGTTTTCCTCAAAAAATCGATCGTTTGATTTGTTTATAGCTTAGCGAGTAATTCCTTCTTGCTCAACACAGTGATCGATTATCTAATCTTCTAACTATATTAAAAGAGTCAATGTGTAAGGCACTATTTATAAGAATTGGTCATCAAATACGACGTTGCCTTCTAACTGCCAATTTTTTTTTTATCTTTTTCTACACTATAATTTAAGAGACATGTAGGAGAAACACTATTAATTATTTTGGTACTGAAATGATGAATACGGTGTTGTTTTCATGTTTTGTAGTTTTTTTTTCACTACGAAAAATGGAGGCACCGTCTTCTCCATTCAACTTGAATCTGAAGCCAATTATTCTGTCAATTGCTTTCCTTTAATAACTCTCACACTATTATCTGCCCTCCAACTATTGATGAACAAAATTCTACACGTGAGCATATGAGCATATCTGAACACATTCTTCAATGGTTCTTTTGCGTTGTTAAGGTCAATATGTGCTTTGTTGTTTAAAAATTTTTATTCTCCTTTTTTTACTTATTATTTGTTTACTCTCCACCAACCATGGATCAACTTCTAGAGACGTGCATTTGATTACATTCTTCATCACTTCTATTCGGTTGTGAAGGTCCCTGATTTTTTTCTCTTTTTTCTACTTATTATCTGTTCACTCTATTGTTTTCTTAATTATATTTGAGTGAGTGTTAGTGTTGTTAATTGATTTAATTGAAGGAGTGTGAATTGATTATGAAAAAAGGTTATTTTTCACCCAATTGATATTTTTTTTCTAGAAAAATGTGGTTGCCAGATGAAATTGAGTGGGCCTCTATTTTTGATATTTTTTTAGATTTTAACAACTGGAAATTTTGGCGCCCGGTGTTTACCTTTTGTTTTGATTCGTAAATGTGAGATTTTTGTATTTTTTTTTTTATGTATTGGCAATTAAAACCTAATTTAGTATCCATGATGAACCTTGAATTTTAAGTTTTTTGAAAACTAAGAGAATAACAATCTAGACGATTCTCTAAAAGAGCCTACAAGTGTTTTTTGAGCATAGTCTAGCGTACTGACATTTTATTTTTCTTAAATTGACATGAACTTATTCTTGCATAATTTTTATTTTAGCAGTATAATGCTCTTTCTAATATGGATTTTGAAATTTATTGTCAGATATGGGTTATCAAATATATATTCCTATATCTTCTATGCCTTGTAGAAGCGATGATTTGGTAAAAGGAATAGACAAGTTAGGGGAATCAAATGGGGCAACTCTAAGTATTGTGATGCTCGATAAACAACAAATTATTAGTATAAATGTAGTATGATGATAGGTCTATTTCTATCTATTGGAATTTCTTTAGGGAGAGTCTGCCATTTTTTATGTGGAAATTGAACTCTACTAAGTGCCTACATATCTGTTGTTGTAAAATTGTGAATTTACTTACTTGAAATGACATATCTTTTCTTTATTTTCAATAGCCTTCGATTATTTTTACATCTTTGTTACACCAAATGCCTGATGTCTAATTTTTAGGGGTTGGTTTCAGAATAGAGATTGATTTTTGTTTCTACTAAATATGATTTTTTTTGTTCTTCTTTTTATATGTATTGTAGATGCTTCTTTATGTATAGTGTGTTGTTTTAAAATATTTTCAGGATTAACGTAATGAATTCTTAAAATTTTGGTTGACATATTTATCTTCACAATCACAAATTGCTAAAAGCCCATCAATCAATTGTGCAAGAGCTCTTATTGAGAGGTTCCAATTTGGATTCTTTTTTAAAATTATCACTCAATCACATACTAATCTTTCTCTCTCATGGGTAAGTTTATTCGTCTTCATTGTTATTTTTTTTACATTTTTCTTGTAAGCTAGGTAAATTAAATTGTGATTTGCAACTTAAGTGTGTTGTGGATTTGGAAAATTTTGGATAAATGCGAATTCTAAATTTTCTTTAATTTAATCGATTGTCACAAATGAAAAAAGGAAATGGAGATGGATGCAACAATAGTTTTGATTGTTCAATGCAATTCAAAGTTTCAATAGTATGCTATTTCTTCGTCATTATCTAGACGTCCATTTTAGGATAAGGTGTTAATATAGTACTACATGAGATGTTAATAGTCCACTATTTTAAAAAGTTCGTATAGGCGGCGCCTATACTTGAAGCTTCGACCTCGCTGCTTAGCTACACCTCACGCATCGCCCTTATCTCGCAATTGCCTAGGCTTCGCTTAGGTCCGAAAAATTTGAAACTCGGCTTCCACGCATAGACACACTTTACACTTTTTAGAACACTGGTATTACACACACGAAACCTATTGCCTATACTAATAAACCTCTAGAATTGAATAGTCACATATACATAGATTTACTTCTCATTTTGATATTTTCAGATATCACAAGAGATAATTAATGGCAATGTGAGTTTTGAAGTGATACAATGGAGCATAAGTTTATAGGGGTACACATTTTTTGAGAATTAAATTTTTTTAGGAATAGCTTTATAGGAACTATTTTTTCCCAAGTTAGAAATTGATTTTCTTAAAATTTGTCTTTACACATTGTTTTTATGGGACTAATTTTACTTTCTCTATTTTGTTATGTGTTCGCTTTTATGGCTCGTTCGTTTTCAATTAATTAACAGATGTTGTTTTTGTTCTTTTTTTTTTTTCCTTCTTAACTTGTAAAGATGAGATCTTTCTATGTGATGTGACATTTTTAATAATTGGTTGTTTGCTTTGTTTTTTGCTTTCACTGTTTTTGTTAAGTTTTACTTGGTCGGGTATGCATACGTTCATTTTTTTAAGGTCATTTGATCTTTTTTTATTAGTTTCTTTGTAATCAAATGAATTGATTATAATTAAGTCTTGTGTTATATTTATCAGAAATTGCTTGATAAGGTCTCATCATTTTTTGTTAGATGGATAAAGGCACGTGTGTCTCCTAATGGTAGCTGATTTAGCAATTCACTTGAAAATTATATTATAGGTTTGCATCCAGTTTCATCTTGAGAGCATTGGAACGTGTCAATAAGGTAAATATTCAAGAATTTTGCAGACATCACTAAGAATTATTGGTTTAGGTTGAGATCACGACACATTAGTAAGAGGAAGTTTATGGACATACAATGATTGGCTTTCAGTTGCTATCATATTAATGAATGTATGACTATCCAAGCAAAGACATTTACTTTTGTGTTGTCTGCTCACTTAAATTGTTCAAGCAGTTTGAATTACTTTCAAATTTCTTAGTTTTTTTTTTACTTACTTTAATAATATTCTTAAATACTCATTGCAACGACCTCTACTAATGGAACATGCCGAGTATTCTCTACTTTCATTAAAGGCATGGACACAAGGTAGATTTCATAATGTTACCGTGCATTCTTGCTTCTTCACATTCTAAATTTTTCCTTCACTTTTTATCTGAATTTTATATTGTTAGTTACTATTAACCAAGAACTCTGCAGGTTGTTTTACAAATATAAAATTTGGAGAGTTCGAATTTATGTCTCTTTACTTCCGTATCTTTTAGGAGCTTATGATGTCCTCTATATGCAAGGCAACATATTCCTTGATTAATTTGGAAAGAGAATGCTTTTATAAAACACAAATTGTGGTTAAATGTATTGCTAGAACATTGGACAGTAACTTAAAATTGTAATTCTGCATATAAAGCGGAAGGAAATTTTCACAAATTTTGTTTTAACTATACTGAGAATTTTGTTAAGTTTGACTAGAAGGTTGAACCACTTCTTTTGTGTAAAAATAGTGCAAAAATGTATCCGACAGATTGGCTGACATAAGAGCTTTGAAAATACTCACTTTTTGTTCTATTTTTCTTGTGTCGTCCTAAGTACCATCTTATTCTAGAACACATTCATTTTATGAAGCTGTCTATTAACTACAATCTTAAGTACCCTTATTGTTGCAAAATATCGGATACCGTCTTGCCCTCAGATATGTATTGTTTTGTCAAACAATAATCCTAGCATATGACTCTTATATCGTATCATATTGTGTGTGCCAGAGTACACCGGTGTGTGTTTATAGTAGTCCATAATTTGTCATTTAACTTGGTATACCTTACATATGTTGTTTACTTACTTCTCATATTTGCAGATATCTCATATTTTTATATTCAGTTCAAATGATTTTAAATGCCCCTAATATTGTATTATGCTTTTGAAAATTATGTAACCTGATCGTGATAAATAGAAGGCTTCTTAAAATCAATAATTTCTTAGAGAAACACGTGATGAAAAAATCAATTAAATGCACCTAATATTTCCTGGTAGCATTTGTTTCTTGTGTATGATTTTGATGAAATTTTTGATTGATAGAAAAAATAATTTTAAGGACAAGTCATGACTATTTAAAATTTTCCATTATGTCATAAATATATCGACATTATTAAACACATTATAAATGTATATATTGCACGTGAAACTTACTATATTATTAGTGTGCATAATTTGTCAAGTGTTATTAAAGTGAATATAAATATTATTGGGATTAATTTCAAAGTGATTCAAAATTTACAATTCATTATTTAAGGCAAAAAAATATTTAATTAATACAAATTTATTCTCTACATAATTTTCTCTATAAACAAAGATAAAATAAAATCTTCGATTTAAAAGTAATTTTTATATTTGAAATGCAATCAGGTAACAATATTATTTGTAAATTTTGAAAATTCTTCAAACACGGTATTTCTTACTTAAGGATGGGACAATTTTTTTACCACTACTCGCTTAAGGATGTGTACTTGGTTGTCTTCAAATATAAAAGAAATTCGACGTTGAAGGTTAGGATATTTGATCATTGAAGTACTACAACTAGAACTTTAGTACGACTCAAGAATTTCTACTTCATCTTATCTTTCATTCCAAGTTAAAATAAAATTAAGACTCCAACCACACAAAGATTATATATATTTTTTATTATCAAATATCTACATTGTTCTAATAATTCTAAAATAAATGTAGGTTTTGTAAATTTTTTAACGACCTAATCTCTCTCTCTCTCTCTCTCTCTCTCTCTCTCACACACACACACACACACACACACACACACACACAACATTCACCAAAGGTTACCTCCACAAATGTCCTATGTCATAACATATTTTTGTTTATCAATTTGTAGTTCTTGTCAAGTACATTTGTAAGAATTCCCGGTCGAGATCTCTATATAATGTTCAAATCCATAATTCATCAGACTAAATATTGTCTGTCACTGCCAACACAAGACCAAATTGCATTTTACACTCTTTCACAACAAGATGTGTTGATTATGTAGCACAAAAATTATCAAAATTGGCGACACACGCATCCTTGAATTGATCAATACGAACGTCCTAACATTTAAGGTGTACAAATTATGTGATTCAAAAGGAACAATGATTTAGATATAAATCTAAATCATCTCATTATGGTTTCAATTTTGTTGTATTTTTAATTTGACACTCTATGACTATGTACTACTTTCATCCTGATTATGATAGTAATGATTTTTACGAAATGTGTTTATTATTAACTAGGCAACCACGATCGTATTTTAATATTATTTAATGTAACGATATTATTATGTTTCATCTTATTTAGTTTTTTATGAAATACTAGAAATCACGTCTTAACAATTAAATCTTGCAATCATAATAATCAATTTTTATCAATAGATTAGTAATTTTTTCATATATTGCAACCCATAATTAAAATAAATATAGTTAAATTCAAAATTATGACTCGACCACGTGTAATGCACGGGTTTTTACTAGTGATACTTATAAGAGGAAAAGGCATAGTCAGTGTATAACTATAATTGATTAGAAAGCTGAAAAAAAAAAAATTTAACTTGTACTTTTGGCAAGATATCCTTTACATTGGAAACAAAACGCACTGCCCTTGAAGCGTTTTTAAACAAACAACGCTAAATTGCACTCTGGTGGTTTCTTACTTTAAACAAAGCAATTATTATTTTTCTAATCCTTTCTTTTTTGAGTAATGTTGTTTTATCACAATTAGAGATATTAATCATCAAACTATGTAGCATTAATTGATAAGTGTTAAATTATACATTTCAATGAATCTACAATTTAATGCCAACACAATTGCCACATAGACTCATGGTAAGAGCATCTCCAATACACTTCGTCTATTACTTTTTAGACGTGCCATATAAACATATATAGATGAAGTTATAAAAAACCATCTTCAATACATGTTGACGAATACTCCGTTTAGCTGATTTGGCACACCAAAAATAGACTCCGTCTAAAAGTTTATCTAAATTTAGACGGACTTCTAGACGGAGTGACTCAGCAAATTTACATCAATCTCAACATTTTATTAAAAAAAAAAGCCAAACAAGAAAAATATAAATTGAAGACCTATCAATTTTAAAAAAATTTAATGCCACATAAGTGGTAATATTAATTTTAGACAGAATCTATTGGAGACGAATTTATAATTTGACTATCTATTCAATAGACGTAGTGCTACATGGACTGGAAGTCCATCTATTTTATCTGCCACATAAACTACAATAGATGGAGTGCATTAAAGATGTTTGAGCATCTCCAATACAACAATGTCCAGCTGATATGGTGATAAAGTGGATGAGACAAAACTGATGTGACAACATTTATTGTAGAAGGTCATCTAGTTTTAGACATCCTGTTAGATACCTTCTACCAATTTTTTTTATTAAATTGTGTCTATCTCTCTCATCTATTTTTTCTTCTCTTTCTTCTTTCCACACTCTCTCTCTTCATTTCATTTTCTCTCTCTTGCCACATAGATTTTTTTAGAAGGTGTAGCATTGGAGATGCTCTAATCATCAGTGGTAATAAGAGCATCTCCAATACTAAATAGATGAGGAAATATACACAATATGGTACATTTATTGTAGAAGGATGTCTAGCAAGCTGTTTAAAAATGGACAGCATGTTGGACATCCTTTTACAATAAATACTGCCACATAAATTTTGTCTCCTCTACTTCATCGCTACATTAGCTAGACATTCAAAATAGAAAGCAGAATTAGAGATCTCTTAATAGCATTATTCTTCTTTTTTCCTCTTTCTAGGATGGGATTATAGGAAATCCAAACGAATGTATATTATAAGTAGTGTTCTAAAAAGTATAAAATGTGGCTAGTCGTAGATGTCGAGTTTCAAACATTTTGAGTCTAGGTAAGAACGAGACAATGTCCCTAAATACAAGTCTTTTGTACTTTTTTAATGGGATTTTGGTGCAAATGGTCCATAATCTTTGCCCTTAGTGTGGAATTGGTCCCTAACGTTTATTTTGTAACAAACAAGTCCCTAACCTGTGTGTTTTGGTGCAAAATTAGTCCTTATGGTATGAAAAAGACAGATATACCCTTAGTTTTAATTAGAAGAAATTGTATGTGGATTCTAATCATTACAAAATGTGCAAATAGGTCCAATATATAAAAAATAAAAGTATTGGACCTATTTGCACATTTTGTAATGATTAGAAATCTACATACAATTTCTTCTAATTAAAATTAAGAGTAGATTTGTATTTTTCATCTCATAAGGACCAATTTTGCACCAAAACATATAAGTTAGGAACTTGTTTGTCAAAAAATAAATGTTAGAGATTAATTACACACTAAAGACAAAGATTAGAGATTATTTGTGACAAAATCCTTTTTTAATTGAACCAATTTTGAATTGGTCTCCTGTGAGATAAATTTGTAATGGACTTAGTGGCTCTAATCATAGTTGGGACAATAGCATGCTTTGGAAGCAAGGAGTGAAAAAGCAGATAAGAACCAGCTTTTGTCTCCAAACTCACACCAAATGTAATCATTCTTATATATTTGACATGGACTGTGTTGCATAATGACAATTTTTTTTTTTTTTAAATTTTAATCACTTCAAAATCAGGTACTATAGCGTTCTAAACTCCTTAATTTGTGTAACTGCTCATTAGTTTAGTCATGCTCTCTTAAATTTCATCATTTAGTTATCTTAAATCGATTTTTTCAAATGAAGTTAGGATTAATTAATTTCGATAATTAATAATTTAATCAATCTTCTTGAGTAGGATAATCTATTTATTCATTTATTACTTGTTCAACTTGTACATGCACTCGTAAATTAGCACGTAACAACATTCAAAGGAGATACTGTGTAGCCTTCCAATAAGATGAAAGAGTTGGGGTTCATTTTCAGTCTTTGAGAGTATGGTGTAAATTTTCCTTTGTTGCATCGAAAGAAGTTTTAGTGCTGTGCTTTTGTAAATTTCTAATAACATTCTTTTTCCCATAGTCTATTCATCCTGAATTTTATTTTAACTAAATCAGCATACCAAATTTACTTTTCCGACAAAATTCAATGAGAGCAATTATTGTATCTAGTGGCCAACTATAATTCTTAGGGATGGCATTTTGTTCCATCGTCCCATATTCCGCCCCCGCCCGGACTGACCTACATGATTATTTGGATAATAGGATAGGTCCGGGACGCCCCGCCTTGCTCCGGACCTGCCTCCTCAATATTTTTTTTTCAAAATTATAAAATAAAGTTCAAAACACAATTTTTTTAGTAATGAGCTGAATGAGATTCAAACTATTTATTGTAATTGTTAAATTATAAAGCTTAACCACTACCGACAATCTCAATCTCAATCTTACATTTTATTTTTGTTTTGTTTTGTTTTATTTGATATAAATATTACAACAAATTCATATTTCCTTAATCCCCAACATTCTATATTATTAATCTTTTCCAATTCAATTCTTCCACCCGAATTTATTTAATTGTTTGTTATCAATTTAAAAAATAAATAAATGTAACCACGACATGGGCAAGTCAATGGGACACCCCGCAAATTGGCGGGTCAGAGGCAGGGCGGGGCCCGAACTTGGCCCATTGCTGGCATCCCAATAGTCATGTCCCTGATCATCGATAAGCTTCTATAATTAAAAAAAAAAACTCTTGTTCATGTCCAAGAGTATTTTTCAATACA
The DNA here is from genome assembly GCA_023638005.1 of Forsythia suspensa. Lineage (NCBI taxonomy): Eukaryota > Viridiplantae > Streptophyta > Magnoliopsida > Lamiales > Oleaceae > Forsythia > Forsythia suspensa. The sequence continues at coordinate 12,422,242 of CM042664.1, read as the reverse complement.
TCTAAAACTAAATATGAATTCAACCCTTCAAAATACCAAAATTTCTTAATTCTACAATCCCAATTCTATATCGTTTTCTAAATCACCACCTTCCCTGAATATAACTTGGCACTCTGTTGTGATAGAGGCACCCATAGCATGTTGCCTCCTTTGCATAGGTTCCCCAATACACATGAAAGAGGAAAAATGCAAGTTTATGTGGCTACGAAGTTAATAATGTAAATAAAAGAAATTTCGAGCATGCACCACATATTGTGTCGGTAGACCAAAAAATTATTAACTTAGAAATTGTGAGACCAACATACAAAGAAAGAAGTTAAGATATGTATTCAGATGAATATTAACTCAAATTTTGAATTTGAATTTGAATTTGAATCTGATACTAAAAAAAAACAAAAATAAGAATTGCCAAAAGTAACCGATAACCACTGTTTTGGTGTAGATAAAAATTAGATCATTAGAAGATTTTAACAAATCGGAGTTAATGATCCGCCCCGCCCGAAATTGAAAAAATAATTAAAAATATTAAATTTATATTTTGTTTTATATATGATTTGATAAAAAAAATTTTTGAATAAAAATTTATCGCTTTAATAAATTGGGGCTAAACATGTTCTTAATATTTAGTATAAGTAGAAAATATGTTATAAATATTTATAATTTTTAAAGTTAAAAAATATGATCGATAATAAATTAAGGGTATGTTTGATTGCAAGAAAAAATTTGGATGGAAAGAAAATGAATTCCATGTAATTGAATTGCCAAGAAATTATTAATTGGAAAATAAAAGTAACCTTTTTCATGGAAAATAAAATAAAAATTAGATCATTAGAAAATATTTTCTTGAAAATAATGAAAATGAAATTGAAAAAATAAAAATTGTGAATCGTGTTTTATGTGAAAAAAATAAATTTAGGAAAAATCAAAGCTTAATAAAATAGGGGGGAAAACACTTTTTATTTAAAATCTTGTAAATATTTCAAACATATCAGTTGGAAAATAGGTGGAAAAAAATACTTGGATAATAGAAAATCTTCAAGTAATCAAACACGTTATTATAAATATATTTGATCAATTTAAACAACTTAAATTATAATTTAAACTTCGACAAACAAATTGTTACTCTCTCCATTTCTTTTAGTCACACAAGGTATCATATGTTTTGATAAATGATATTAAAAAAAATAGTAAATGAAAGTTAATTTGGCATAAACTTTATAGCTGTAAACTCCATACATAATAATCAGTTTAGATTTCCAATCCTAAAAAGTGAAAAATAAGTGTTAGGGAAATAATTATTGCTCTGTTATTGAAGATTTGATGGCTAAATTAGAAAATTAAGAGCGGGAAAGGTCCAAAAATGGTGACCTACCTTTAAGTGCGGCGATTAATGCGGTAGGTCACTCACGTAAATTAGTCAAAGCTAAGGACCAAATTCCTAAATATGATTTTCCATTCTTTCATTTTTCATTTGTGATTGGTCACATGAGTGATACAATTTTTTTTTTTTGGGGCCACGCAACTTGAACTCCAATTTTAGATTATACACTAAATTATATTTGTCACAAAATTTAAAAATAAAAATACAAGTTTGGGCCTTCAGTTCCAGTTTTACATGAATCAATATAAGAATTTGAACTTGATTAGATTTCATAAAAAAAGTATATTTCTGATGCAGCTAATCAAATACATGTTACATGTGGTGCATCATTGTTGTCAGCTCGTATTGTTACATTAAATCCCACAACAAGATGATCATTGTATTTTTTACCATCATTGAGTTTGAAAGTATAAAACAAATTGTATGTGAAAAGTCGAAAAGAAGTACCCAGTTCAACATTGCCATAACCTTTCGGCCTGTTTGAGAGTTTCTTTTCCATTGATTTTGATTATTTTTAGGTGGCACCGTTTATGAGAACTTGAAAAAACTGGTGTTTGTTAATTTTAGTTTTGAGTGGTTTAAAAATCACTCAAAACTAGTGTATTGCAATTTGTGGCGTACTTGTCAACCCACAATTAGGTGATTTTTGACGAGTTTTCAAATTTTATTCTTTTAAAAAAATTAGATTTATTGTATAATAAACTCCTAAGTATAAATTGGACTGTTTTAAAAATTACTACTTAAAACTACCAAACATCAGACTCCTTATAAAACGTCCAAAATCAATATTTAAAAAAAATCTAATAATCGATATTTCAAAACTTTCAAGCAAACTATTAAGCTTGAGAGTGGAAAACGAAGGAAAAAATAGAGTTTAGTCCAATAGTGCTCGGAGGGTAGATTATGTAATAAGAATAAAAAAGAAATAACTAGTAGCACAATAAATTTAACATAAAAATATGTACTTGTACGTTACAACGGTGAGTGATGGTACTTGATGGAAAGATTTAGATTACGGGGCGGACAAAACAAAAAAAGTCAGAAATAAAATAAAAGTGTATGCAGTAAAAGAAAGAGATTGCACAATAGCAAGAAGAAGAGGAAAAGAAAAGAAACGGATGCTTTTTTCCAGTTTTTATACGGTTTATTGGGTCACTCACATGAAGACTCTTTAATCCTTCACTCACCCTACCCCATCCCACCCCACCTCTCTATCTTCTCCTCCTTTGGACCTCTCTCATTCAATGCTTTACCGAACACACCACCACCCTTTTCTCTTCTCATTCAACCCTTTTTCCCACTCTTCTTCTTCTTTATCTCTTCATCCTTTTGCTTCTCCTAATTTGCTTTCCTCTTCACCTTCTCTGCAGGTACTTCCTACCGTTTTCACCCAATTTTGCCTTGCTTTGTTGATTTTGTTTAACATTTTGCTTATTTGCATGTGGGTTTTTGTTACAGGGCATGGAGTGCGCACAGGGGGCTTTGAGAAGCTGTCTTGGACCGGAGATGGCTTTGAAAAACACACCCCAACAGACGTTTCTGGATGACTTTTTGACGGTTAACGGTGGCCAAAGTGGCGTTTCTGGTGACGACTTCTTTGTTGATGACCTCCTTGACTTTTCCAATGGCTTTTCCGAGAAAGAAGAAGAACCGGAAAAACACGAACAGGAAAATCATGAACAACAAACGGTTAATGACGAAAGCAACGCCATTAATAGTACTTCCTCTGTAAAAGAGGATTTTGGGTCTCTTCCTTGCAGCGAACTAAGCGTTCCGGTGAGCATAAGTTTCAATTTTTATGCATGTTTTATCATATTTTGTTAGTAATAACGGTTTTGGAGTCTATATTTGAAGAAGGAAAACTGAGGAGGAGTTATGTTATATTACAGGCGGAGGATTTGGAAAATTTGGAGTGGTTATCTCATTTTGTGGAAGAGTCATTTTCCGAGTATTCTCTTACCGGGAAGTTGCCACCGAACCCGCCGGAGAACCGGTCCGAACCGGAGATTTCAGTTCCGGAGAAACCTCATTTCACAACTCCGGTTCAGACCAAGGCCAGAACGAAACGAACCAGGACTGGGGTACAAGTATGGCCACTAGGGTCACCGGAGCCGTCGTCTTCATCCTCATCTTCAACCTCCTCAACGACGTCGTTTCCAGCCCCAAATCTTTGCCTCGTTTATGCAGGCCAGGGTCAGAGCCAGACTGCCGAGTCTTTGCTGGGAAACCTTTCGATAAAGAAACAGAAAAAGAAGCCGACTGAACACGTCGGCGGCGGTGTTGGAGCGCCAAGGAGGTGCAGCCATTGTGGTGTTACCAAGACCCCACAGTGGCGGGCCGGTCCGCTCGGTGCCAAGACCCTTTGTAACGCATGTGGAGTGAGATATAAGTCGGGTCGCCTCCTACCCGAATACAGACCCGCTTGTAGCCCCACTTTCTCAAGTGAGTTACATTCTAATAACCACCGGAAAGTTTTAGAGATGAGGCAGAAAAAGGAGTTGGAGCCGGCCGTACCTAGTTTTTGAAGAATTAATTACAATGAAAAATAGAAATGGAAGAGGAAAATTTTAGTAAGAGATGAAAACCGGAGAGATTGGACCCGGTTTAGGTTAAAATAGGGCCGGTTTAATTCGATGTAGGTTAGAAGGTAGTTTTAACTGAAGAGTTACTTTCTTGTAATTTGAATTAAAATTAAAAATTTCATCTTTTCGAATTACAATTATTATTTTGTTATGGAAGATAATTAAAAAGTATTTGTTTGTGCGTAACTATGTCTAAATTAAAGTGTGTTTAAAACGGTTCAATCTTTTGTGGGATATCCGTTGAAAAGTGAAACCCATTGAGGTACTCAAATAAACATGTCACAAGGTTGTGATGGGTTAAGCATTTTTATGTTTCCTTATAATTTCCAAACTCTATTTGTCTTTGTAATAAAAAGAACTTCATTTTCCAAACTCAAATTTTTACATTTTGGTAAAAAAAAAAAAAAAAAAAAGAACTGTCATTTTCCGTCCGATTTGAATAGCGGATTTATCTTTGTGACTCAAGGATTAATATTAGAGTGAATTTGTAATTCAAATTCAAACGAAGAACGCTCCACTTTTTGTCTCATTTTGATATTGAGTAGACCACTCTATACCTATTACTAATTCTACTGTGCAAGGTTAATTTCATTTTTTATCACTCAACTTTTACTGAAATTTTAATTGGAACTTAACTTAACTTTAACTATAATTTCATTATTAATCATTTTGTTAACTCTCTTTACTAAACTTTACGTGTTAAACCTACACGGATGTTAAAATTTAATAGGAACTTGGCATGTCTTACGTTTCCATAGGTGTGAGTATTTTAACTAGAACTGAAGTTCTGGTTTCGATCTGATTCCAAAAAAATAAAAATAAGAATTGGAATTGAAAACTAAGAACCTAACGGGTCTAGGTCGGTTCTTGGTTCTTGAACTAGAACCGTGAGGTATCCGATTCGAATCGAATTTGTCATTTTTTATAAATTTTATATTTTTTACAATTTATTCACCATAATTTAATAACCCACAACCCAACAACATAGTTCCAAAGACAAAGTCCAAACTCCAAATGTCTAAGACCCAAACCAAAAGTACAAAATTCATCACTTTTAAACTCAAACTCAATTGACCCAATTTTAATTATTCAAATCTCAAATTCTCAACCGCTATTTGTTCAGATATTCAATACAACATTGTCGTCTGTCTCGCACTTTCGCTCATCTCTCTCTTGCTCAACACACAATGAGACGGTGAAGACAAACTCCTCTCTAACCGAAACGAATCCTCAATTTTAAGAGGTAATTTTCTCTTTTCTAACCATAATTTACGATTTTGCAATTTTGGCGTCTATTCTTTTAGTTAATGTTTATATCTTTCAGAAATTGTTTTAATATCTAATGTACTTTAATATTAATAGGTTTGTAATTTTTAATTTTTTTCAAAATATGTTGTCAACTCACAATTTTAAAAAAATTATTATGGGTAGACTCGAACTCGAACCCGAACCCGAACCGATGGTTCCGGTTTGGGTTTGGTTCCAATAATCACGTAAAATCGGATGGTTCCATTTACGAAATACTCAAATTATAATGGGTGGTTCCGAGTATTGAAATACTCGTACCGATCCAACCGACATCTAAAATCTACATTTCCATGTAAATATGCTACCTAATAAAGTTGTGATTGTAAAATTTGAAAATAAATCATCGTTATCTTATCACTATATGATAGTATATATTTTCATTTTGCATTGACAACTTAGAAACGTAAAACACGTAACATTATTTAGCAATTGTAGCTAATAATGTAGCTAATACTAAAAATAAATTGAAATTTAATGATTTGATTGAGACCTATTGAAATTTTACTCAAAGTTCAAATACCATAAATGAAATTATTCCTATAATGGATGAATTCTTATTTTATTTCCTTGTTATGATTAGAATTTAAAAATAGAAAAATTTCCTCTTTGTTTGGGAATTGGGAGTATCTTTCAGAAATCCTAATGATATTTGTAAGGACGTTGATGTGGACCCAGGTTGTTGCCCGATAGGTAATACACTTTCTGCAAAGCATCAAAATTTCTATGTTACCCTTATCTATAAAGTGTCTTCACTGCTTTAAAATCACTTTATTTAACATTTTAAAGGGTAAATAATTTATTTTTTTTATTTTTATTTTCTATATGTCTTTTTCTTGTATAGGATGAATAGAGAATAGTTTATAATTTATTATATATATATATGTATTCTAATGTATAAAGGAAAATCAAGAACGGGAAAGGAATGTGCCAAATACATGTACCATTTTTAAAATAAATAAATAAATAAAAATGGTGTTTAAATTTTAGATTGTTATAATTTGAATATAGATATAGGAGAGAAAATGATATTCTTATTTTGATTTTTAGAGATCGAGTAAATGCGTTAGCTCTTCTTATAATCAATTTTGGATTAATCTCAATAGCAAGTAGTGAACAACCAATCTATATATACTTCTTTACTTGTCGTTTTACCATAAACCATGTGTACAATAAACATCTACTTACCATCTAAAGTCATTGATTATAATAATTGTATATATGAACAAGTCGGTGTGCAAGATTATTGATCTCGAAATTTACATCTCATTATTACATACCCATCAATGTTAGATTATAAATATAAAGTGAGGTACTCAATTATTAAAAAAAAAAAAAAAGAGACACAGAAATTCACGTACACTTAAAAAATACTTCTTTAATTTAGATAGGCTTATTTGCACAAATGGTCCCTGACTTTTGTACTTACTGCAGGTTGATGACCTATCTTTTTATTTTTGACAGTTTAGCCCCTATTTCAAATATTTTTAGCGTCAATGGTCATTTTCATGAATTTCCATCCAAATCACCGTGAAATTTGACGGTAGAAATTTTTTTATTTAAAAAGGGTTTATTTGCACAAATGGTCCCTGATTTTTGTAAAGAAAAATTTGCAGCAAAAGTCCCTAATCTTTCAAAAAGTGTTGAAAAGTCCCATAACCTTTTAATCCTAACACATATGACCTCAAATTTTTTTAACAATTTTACCCCTAACTTAAATAAATTAAAAATAACTCATAAACCTTTTCAAAAATACAAATAAGTCCTATATCTTTTTATTTTTTACATATTTACACTTAAAATAATAAAAAGTTTGTCATCAAGTCCCAAAACTTTTAATTTTGTTCACCAAAATGACATTTAAAATACGTTTGATTAAAATTAGATTTTTTTAGTAAAAGTTGTTGAAATGTGTGGTTGAAAAGTTGTGGGACTATAAAATGTGTAGTTAAAATTAATTGTTGATTTTGACTTTAGTTTTTTAGCAAAATCAAAATTGAAAATAAACGGGCTCTTAGAGTCTCTACAGATTTTGTCCAGTGGTCCATTAATTAACAAAAAAATCATACCATGATCAAAATTTGACCAATTTAAAATTTTAATTTATTTTTCATACCAATTTTAAAAAAGGTGGTGGTGGGTCAAGATTGTGAAGAATTTTTTAACTATTATTTAGTAATTGGTAGAGTCGACAAATGGGCTAGATGGATTGGCCCAACCTTAAATTAGGCAGCACACATAAAAGATTGGATTTGGGCTAATCCTAATCCAATTTTACATAAAGGTGGTATTCTTTGGACCAATCCGACTGATTTTAAACCACATGGTCAATGGGCCATTAACTTATATTTTTAAAATAATTACTTATAATTTTGTAAAAAAAAAAACAAAATAAAAGCTCACCTCGTTTTTATTTGATCAATTTTTGAAGTGTAGGGTAGGGACTTGGGCAAATTTTTTTTTATCAAGCCAGTTCGGTTGACTAGTTGTACCGGGCTAAATTGACCTAATTTTTATTTGATTAATTTTTTTTTGGACCGGTAAAGAGAGAGACAGATTTATCCAAGCTAGCCATTTGAATCGGCCCATTTTGCCACCTCTAGTAATTGATATGAAAAATAAATTAAAATTTTAAATTGGTTAAATTTTGATCATGGGTATAATTTTTTGTTCATTAATGGACCACTAGACAAAATCTGTAGAAACTCTAAGAGCCCGTTTGTTTTCAATTTTGATTTTGCTAAAAAGCTAAAGTCAAAGTTAACAATTAATTTTAACAACACATTTTATGGTCCCATAATTTTTTAACCACACATTTCAACAACTTTTACTAAAAAAAATATAATTTTAATCAAACACATTTTAAATGTCATTTTGGTGAACAAAATTAAAAGTTTTGGGACTTGATGACAAATTTTTTATTATTTTAAGTGTAAATATGTAAAAAATAAAAAGATTTTAGACTTATTTGTATTTTTGAAAAGGTTTATGAGTTATTTTTAATTTATTTAAGTTAGGGGTAAAATTTTCAAAAAAATTTGGGGTCGTATTTGTTAGGATTAAAAGGTTATGGGACTTTTTAATACTTTTTGAAAGATTAGGGACTTTTGCTGCAAATTTTCTTTTACAAAAGTCAGGGACCATTTGTGCAAATAAGCCATTTTTAAATAAAAAAATTTCTACCGTCAAATTTCACGGTGATTTGGATGGAAATTCATGAAAAGGACCATTGACGCCAAAAACATTTGAAATAGGGGCTAAACTGCCAAAAATAAAAAGATAGGTTCTCAACCCACAATAAGTACAAAAGTCAGGGACCATTTGTACAAATAAGCCATTTAGATATGAGAGCTTGTTACACTTCCTTCTTAACAACTGATCAAAACTAAACCAACTACCTATCTTGCAGCTAATACAGAAACCCTTTTCAAATTATTGCTTCAAAGGCTCAAAGCCCTTCCGAAATTTTATTTGTATAAAAAATAGGTATATGCTATTTATAATAGTGTCAACGGTGGGTCTAAGTATAACCCACCTAGATACAAGTGGAAGTACTTATAAATAATTTGATGTAATATGACAAATTAGTCAGCATTAAACAAACCCATAACCATCGATAGCATGCCACATGTTAGTTCATTATGCTCTGTCCTAAAATAATAGTCTCCTGCTACTATGTAACCTTAACTATGATTACTAATGTCTCATTAAAAATTTAAAATGATAAGTCAAAATGTTTAATTGGAAAATTTCTATATATATATATTGATAAAAATAGTGTAGTGTATAATAATACCGAGCTTAATTTATTGATATCAGTAGTAGACTATTAAGAATGTCACGTATTACTCGTCGTTTAAGCATTGAGATCAAGATTGGTCATTAACTTCTTATATTTTTTTGTGCCACAACTTCGTGTTATAATTCTTTATATATTTAGCTACAATTCTAAAAGATAACAAATTACATAAAGTTAGAATTACATAAGAGTAACCTAGGGTTATAAACATAGAGAAAAAATTGAAGAGAAGGAAGAATACGAGATAAAAATAAAATAACTAGAGATTAATTAATTACCCAAAAGTCATTAACTGTTCATATATACAATGAAACAAATGAAGGAAGAAAAGACGCGCTTCATACAATAGCACTTTTACAATTAAGTAACAACTTTACTTAACAATTATAATAAAACTAAATGCTAACATTTTCATCAACATCCTCCATCATGCGTAGCGAACCAGTAAGCTTGACTCTGAATCCATTGAATTTAACAGATGAAAGAGGCTTGGTTAAAATGTCAGCAACTTGATCTTTTGTTGGCACATATTGTACTTCAAGTTCCTTAGCCATTACCCTTTCTCGAATGTAGTGGATATCAATCTCTATGTGCCTTGTGCGTTGATGGAAGAGTGGATTGGCTGCCAATGAACCTGCACTAACATTGTCACATCAAATAATACGACAGGCAATCAAAGTGAAATGTAATTCCTTGAATAGATTCTGAATCCAAACAATGTCAGTAGAAGCATGTGCTAGTGCCCGATATTCTGATTCGGTACTAGATCTGGAAACTATTTGTTGTTTTCTAGAGCATCACTCGATTAGATTACCACCAAGGAATATACAATAACCAGTGGTAGATCTTCTGTCATCAACACAACTAGCCCAATTAGCATCTAAAAAGGCTTCCAATCTCAAACCAGACATAAGTTTAAAGTGAAGACCAAGAGTAGTAGTATTCTTAAGATATCTCAATACACGTTCACAAGCTCGCCAATGCAAAATAGTAGGGGCATGCAAGATTTGACTAAGCTTATTCACAGAAAAGGCAACATCAGGACGAGTCATGGTAAGGTATTGCAATGCTCTATACAAGGTAGGCATATCAAAGGCATCACTGTCTGCCAAGGATAATTTTTGGCATGTGCACATTGGACTATCACATCCTTTTGCTCCCAGCATATTAGTTTTAGCCAACAAGTCATGAATGTATTTGGTATGTGTCAAAAACAATCATACTGATCTTTGTTGGCTTCAAACCCCAAAAAATATTTCCATGAACCAAGTATTTTCAATGAAAATTGTTTATTTAGATCATTAACAACCTTCAGCACCATGTTCTGATCAGATCCAGTAATAAGAATATCATCTACATAGACCAAGGTAAGTAGATATATTCCAATATGAAAGTATATGAACAAACTTGTGTCAGAAGTAGAATTTGTGAAACCCCAAGAGACAAGAGCATGTCTTAACTTCTCAAACCAGGCTCTAGGGGCCTGTTTTAAGCCATATAAAGCTTTTGAAGTTTGCACACATGAGTTGGAAACTTATGATCCTCAAACCACTCAGGCTAAGCCATGTAAACAACCTCAGCAAGATCACCATTGAGAAAGGCATTATTTACATCTACTTGTTGAATATCCCATCCAAAGGTCATAGCCAAACTAAGTATTATCTTGATAGTGGAAGGCTTCACAACAGGATTGAAGGTTTCAAAATAATCAATTCAAGGGGTCTGTTGAAAATCCTTGGCAACAAGTCTTGCCTTGAGTCTCTCAACGAATCCATAGATTTACACTTTACTTTAAACACCCACTTGTTACCAACAATGTGCATAGAATTAGTATAAGGCACAAGACTCCAGGTGTTATTATTGTTCAAGGCTATAAGCTCTGCATTCATGGCATCCATCCACTCTGGGCTTAATAATGCTTCCTTAATAGATGTTGGTTAGTAGGCTAGGACAGGGTAGAAGTAAGGGCAAAGGTTTTTGGTTTAAAAATTCCACATTTTGATTTAGTTTGCATATGATGGATAGGTCTTTTTGGGGAAGAATCAGTTTCAATTGATCCACTTCTAGAGACATCAGATGAAAGAGGATTTGATGGAGGACTTACATTTTATTTTGATGAAGATGAAGAAGCTAGAGGTTGATTAACCATGGGAGAGGAGGCTGTCACATGTTCAGAATCATCAGATATGTCCTTGCAATTAGGTAACCAATTGTGAACAAGCAATTGATTGTGAACCTAATCAGAATTAGCCCCTTTGACAGGAGTAGAAAAACCACAAGTAAAAGGGAGCAAATTTTCATTGAATGTTACACTTTGAGCTATATAGATCATTCCACTAGAATGTAAGCATCTATAGCCCTTGTGTTTATTGCTATATCTAAGCAAAACATATTGAGTATTGTGAAACCTAACTTTGTGTCTATTGTAAGGTCTAAGGAAAGGATAACAAGCACACCCAAAAGACTTAAGATGATTATACAAAGGTTTTTCTTTAAAACGGACTTCATAAGGTGTTTTGTATGAAATAATGGATGTGGGAAGTCTGTTAAATAGGAAAGTTCTTATTGCAAAGGCATGTTTCCTTGGACTAGAAGGGTTAGACCAGTTTCAACAATATGTCAGTGTTTTCTCTCAGATCTACCATTTTGTTGGTGAGTATGAAGACATGGATGTCTAAAAATCACTCATAGCTTGTTTAAAATTGGCTCTAATTCCTATATTCACCTCCAATTTGATTGAACACATTTGATCTTAATATTGAATTGTCTTTCAACAAATTGTTGAAACTGTTGAAAGATAGAAAGAAAAAGTCAGACTTAAGTTTCATTGGGAAAATCCAAGTGAACTTAGAATACTCATCTATGAAATGAACATAATACTTGAATCCCTCAGTGGAAGAGACATGTGAGGGCCCCCAAACATCTGTATGTATGCATCTAGGAGAGACTTAGCACATTTGCTGGATGAAGGAATGGTAGGTTGAGATAATTTCGCATATTGACAAGCTTGACAAAATACAACACATTTTTTAGTGTCAATAGGATAGTTCAAAGAGTCCAGCACAACCTGCAAGACGTGTTTATTAGGATGACCCAGTCTTTGATGCCAAACATTAGCATCAGCACTTGTCTAAATATGTATCAGACAAAAGCAGAAATAGAGTTTAAATGTTCTTGCAACATATTTAAGTTAGAGTTACAATTAGCAAAAACAGAGTTACAGCAAACAGAGTTTAAAGGAGATGAGGTAGACTTGGATTTGGACATATCTAGCTGATAGAGTCCATGTTTAAGCCTACCCCGAAGAAGAACCAGCTTCAAAGTTTTGTCCTTGAAAACACAAGAATTATTTTAAAAAACAGCAATTAAGTTATTTTCATTGAGAAATTTTGAAAAGCTGAATAAATTCTTTTTAATGAAAGGCACATGTAGGATATTTTTAAGAAACAAAGGTGTATTCATATTTGAATGAAAAATAGATGAACCAACATGTATTATAGGAAGAACATTACCATCACCAATAGTGAGCTTACCATTTCCTTTGTAATCAGTAAGAATTTCAAGCTTTTCAGCATTTGAGGTCACATGATGTGAAGCCCCATTGTCAACATACCAAGCATTATCTCTAATGGTTTTTGGAGATGATGCATAAGCCTGTGGATTTGGGTGAGAGGAATACCTAGTCCACTCCCACCATTACCACTACCACTACCTCTGTTTTGAGGAGAATTCAATTATGCTTTGAATGAAACATCATACCTCTTATAGCACCTCAATGCAGTGTGACTAGTTTTTATCACATAGACTTGGCATTGCAAGTTCGATCTAGCCCCACGTCCTCTTCCTCTACCAGAACCCTAGTAATGTTGACTAGAGTTGGCAAAAAAAAGATGACGGTGCCTTGGGATTATGACTGAGATACAAACAGCCGCTCGAATGTTTGCCAGACCTGACTTGAGGTAGCACATCCGACGACATGTTCAAACATATTCTCAAAAATAGATCCAAGAAGCCAACTCATAACTAGCTGATCCATTTTCATCCATAACAAATATGTTGGGTTTATACGCTTAATATCATGATATTATCAGATCCAGCCTCAATAAGCTTTTGAGGACATACCTAATTTCCAGTAACAAAACATTCAAGATCACACGCACGAAGAGTAGATGATATCTGAGATTTCTAGAAATTATAGTTTGCTCTCCCTAATTTTATTGAAATAGGTATGAGAGTAGGAAAACTATTAGAGCAACCAGTCACGGCGGCAACACCTCCGGTGACCGAAGGGCTACCAGCAACGACATCTCCAGACGAAGAGTTTCTTGATGCACCAAGATCCATCACCGTAAAGTAAACAGCTTTGATACCAAGTTAGAACTATAGAAGAGTAACCTGGGGTTACAAACAGAGAGAGAAAGCTGAAGAGAAGGAAGAACGAGACAGAGATAAAATATCTGGAGATTAATTAATTACCCAAAAATCATTCATTGTTCATATATATAATGAAACAAATGAAGGAAGAAAAGATGTGCTTTATACAATAACACTTTTACATTTAAGTAACAACTTTACTTAACAATTATAATAAAATTAAATGCCAACATTTTCTTCAACACATAAAAGTTTTCTATTCTAATAACCAAATAACAAATACAATCACATTCATTATTATATGTGTATTAAACATACGACAGGTGTCTATTAATATATACATTTTGCATAGACTCTTCTTGAATGCAAATCTCTTGACTTGTATCTTAATTGCCTCTAATGTATCTAGAGTTGTTAGAAGGCACCAATTAGTGGTGAACATAGTTCGATTTGAATGACTTTTAACTTATTTTCAAATAAAACTATTTAAAACGTTTTGGAGAAATTCCAAACCATTTCATTTTCATTCAATTTAAACCAATGTTTACTTATCGACATAATAATAACACATTTAAAATAAGTTATAACATAAGTAGATTGGATCAATATATTGTAAACTATTAATTTTATGGTTAATTACACTAATAGTCTTTATTCTTTCAAATTTGTAATCATTTCATCCTCATTCAATTTTTTAGCATATATCATTCCTATTCTTCCATTTATTCTCACAAATCGTCCCTACTCACGGAATCCGTAAAAAACTCCCGTTAAATGGGATCACACTACACTTTTTATTTTTTAAAACGATGACATTTTAGGTATACCACCTAAAAATATTTCTTTCTTTCCTTAAAGTGACAGACGTTGCGTGCCTAAAATCACTCAAACGACTTTTCACATTCTTGAAACATCCGTTCATCATCTCTATTGTGGAAACCTCAGATCGTTCTTGTGTGGCATTTGGTATAAAAAAATTCTTGAAACTTATTTGTTGGTCGTCTATATTTTGCAAACCCAAAAATGCAAATTCGAAGAGAGGCCGATAGTATTCTAGATTACAATCAGTTTTTGAAATTCAATTTTTTATAGTTCAAAATTTTCATTTTTTATAGAAAATTACCCCATTGCAATTATTCATTCACTAAATGTTGTTTTATGTTTGTCGTTTCAAGCATAAGAAGATGAATCGAGTTTGTTCACTATGAAATGCTTCGGCGGAGGGATTTTTTTTTGAGAGAATGAGGGACGTGTTCTATTCCCATGGCGAAGTTCTATTCTGATTATCTTTCGAAATTTGAATTAGACTATATTGCTGAGTCTCTAGGGCTTTCTCAACCGTTAGGATATGTGTATAGCAGTACAGGTCCCTATTTTTCACATATAGTCACAGTATAGGTCCCCATTCTTTATATTCAGTCACAACGTAAGTCTCCATTCTTTATATTTAGTCACATCATATGTCCCCATTCTTTATATTTAGTCACAGCAATGGTCCCCATTCTTTAACTACACTCGTAGATACCATCCCAAAATGTGATAACGTTATTGATGTGTACATCCATTCCATTGGAGACTAGAAAAATAACATCATCGTAATTTCATTCGATTCATTTAATTGAAAAATAGAACATTACAGCATGAATACCAACAACCTTCCCATTTACTACAGATACGTAACCTAGTAGATCAATACCCATGCTACAAAAAACCAAATTATAGCAAAAAAAAAAATCCAAGATTTGCTCCCACCGCCGATTATACGTTTTTGTGCTTGTCTTATGTTCTGAGCACATAATTTTTCATTCTCTGCTTCTAGAGTCTTCTATTCTGAGCTTGCAGTGTTCTGTTGTCAAATTCAAATCTTGTATTATCATCTTCTAATTTAATGTTCTCTGCTGCCAATCTTTTATTCTCTCTTTGTAATGTAGAGACCTCGTTTCCCAATCTTCGCGTTGACCTCAACGAACTCGGAATGACTACCTTTGACCAGTCAAATATTGGTGGGTCATACCACACAAAGCATCGACAACGATCTCCCTACAAGAAGACACATAAATATTAAGGATCAACTAAAAAACTGGCCATTTGTGTTAAAAGATACCTTTTGGTCAGAGACAAAGAATCTTCTTTATGGATTCGCATCAATCCAAGAAGTCTTCAGATCTATGATATGACCACATCTGCATGTTCTACTTTTTATAACTTTGTTACAATGGCACAACACAGAACAAAGAACAAAGTTGAAGAGAAAAGAAAGATGAGAATAGTAAAAGAGAGATGTCTGATGAGAGTTAAATGAACAAATCTGAACTTGACCATTAATATAAGAACACCACGTCCTTTATTTGACAAATGGAGGGAAGAAAGAAATATTTTTAGGTAATTTGTGTACAATGCCTTCGTTTTAAAAAGATAAAAAGTGTAGTACGAACCTATTTAATGGCAATTTTTGACGAATTCCGTGAGTGGGGGTGATCTGTGAGAATAAATAAAAGAATATGAGTAATATTTACTAAAAAAATTGAATGAGAATAAAATCGTTACAAACTTGAAAAATGAGGACCATTAATTAACCCTTAATTTTATCCTATATTAGCCATCTAGTCTCCTAACTGCTTGTTTGTTAGAGATTAAAAACAATTTTTTCTTCAAATTGGTTTATTTTGCCTTTGACCAATTGCCATCCGCCTCCCACAATGAAAATGGAATTTCTTCAATGACCAAAATAACCCTGGGCAGCATTGAATACATACATATACAATTAGGGACAATTTCGGAAATGAGGCAAGGGACTTTTTGCTTTTCTCTGTAAAATTCTGACATTGGTGGGCCATTGACTAGTTTTTCAAAAAATAGTTTTTAATCCCTAACAAACAAGTGGCAAAGTTGTGAGTCATTGTTGAAGCAAAAAAAGTCTTGAAATAAATACAATTACTTGTCTGTACCCGTTCCAAAATTAGCTAAACAAACCTTCTCAGCTTCTCTTACCATTTTACAATGTTGGACAAAATTTTTTATAAATAAAATTAGCAAATTTTATTAAAAGTTGATATAATATGTAGTTTAATAAGTTAATAAAAATTGTGGATCATATAAAATATGTGGTTAAAATTAATTGTTGACTTTAACTTCTTAGCAATTTTTTGAGCAAAACCTAACAAATTATCACACTAAAAATCGTCTTTTCACCAACGGAAATTTACCAACGGATTATTTCCGTTGGTAATCAGCAACGGATTATCCGTTGGTAAAAGTCATGACCTTTCAACTACGATAATTAGCGACGGCTTTTCCATTGGCAAATGTAATAGTTTTTCATCAACGAATTTTCACCTTTCATCAATGGAATATCCGTTGGTGAAGAGTGAATCATATCACCAACGAAAATTCCGTTGGTGATATTAATTAATTTTGAAAACCAAAAAATAATTCGACATTTCACCAACGGAATATCCGTTGGTGAAGAGTGAATCTTATCACCAACGGAAATTCCGTTGGTAATATTAATTAATTTTGAAAACCAAAAAATAATTCGACCTTTCACCAATGGAATATCCGTTGATGAAGAGTGAATCTTATCACCAACGGAAATTCCGTTGGTAATATTAATTAATTTTGAAAACCAAAAAATAATTCGACCTTTCACCAATGGAATATCCGTTGATGAAGAGTGAATCTTATCACCAACGGAAATTCCGTTGGTGATATTAATTAATTTTAAAAACCAAAAAATAATTCGACTTTTCACCAACGGAATATCCGTTGGTGAAGAGTGAATCTTATCACCAACAGAAATTTCGTTGGTGATATTAATTAATTTTGAAAACCAACAAATAATTCGACATTTCACCAACGGAATATCCGTTGATGAAGAGTGAATCTTATCACCAACGGAAATTCCGTTGGTGATATTAATTAATTTTGAAAATCAAAAAATAATTCGACCTTTCACCTACGAAATATCCGTTGGTGAAGAGTGAATCATATTACCTACGAAAATTTCGTTGGTGATATTAATTAATTTTAAAAACTAAAAAATATTATCGACCTTTCACCTACGGAATATCTATTGGTGAAGGTGAATCATATTATCTACGAAAATTCTGTTGGTGATATTAATTAATTTTAAAAACCAAAAAATATTTCGATCTTTCACATACGGAATATCCATTGGTGAAGAGTGATTCTTATTACCTACGGATATTATGTAGGTGATATAAATCAATTTTGAAGACCAAAAAACACAATTCATCTATTCAAATAAAAAAAATTTATGTGAAGAGTAATTCATAAGTCGAAAAAATCTTTCAACCTATTATCCACAGTTCACAGATAATCTATATGTAATATTACCATTTCAACCATTGAGCTACAGAAAATGTTGGTGAAGAGTAAATCTTGTTACCGAATATTTTTCATGAGTAATGTAAATCAAAATTTGAAAATAAAAAAAGATTCAACTATATAGAATTGAATGTTAATCACTTAAGGATTAGTCGTAAATTAACTTTCATTGAGAGCATATTCGGTAGGTATTTTCATCTCCAAAATCCATTTTTGAGCATGAGTTTTTTTACTTTTCAAAAGAATTTGAGATGAAATGATCAAATTGCCCTTTTAACTTTCGAATGACATTTAATTGATTGAGGATAATTTTGTCAAATTGCAATATAAGTCAAAAAATGTGTAAGAGGAATTCAGTCATGGCCCACCAAATTTAATGCAAAATAGATTTTGGAGATGAAAAAAAGGGCAGCCGAATAAGCACTCATTTAACATTCGAATTTTCTACAACGAAGTTATATATGCAATTACAATAATAAAAATGATTCAAACTATAATCTCATACGAATAAAATATAGGTCGAGTAGTTTACCTATTGTACGACATCACTTTAGTTGGGCAATTCGTGTTTAAATGTGAAAGCAAATAATGTTTATCATCATTTCATACAATTTGTACAGCTATAATTTTTTTTTCGAGCAATGTAATATTTTAAGTGTTAACACAATGTGGAATTTGATTTTTCACTAATATTTATTTTTTACTTTATAAGAAATTATAGAAAATGTTGCTCATTGAACTAATATATATTATAAAAACAAAAGCACTTACAAGATTTTATTTGTCTCCAATGGTTTGGTTGTAACTTCACAACTCTTGGGTCAATGGTTCAAGTCACATTACATCCATTTTAAATTAATAAAATAATAAAAATGCTTGACAAAGCTTAGCGGATTGGGTCGGGCCTTTGGTAGGTGTAGGTCAAGTTTCAAGCCCAAAATTGATAAGTCGGGTCAGAGGTTCACCAAGTATATAAAATTATTATTTTTTAATTATTAAAAATTTGCACAATACCTACGAATTTTTCTTGATAATAGTGTTTGTTATTTACATCGTTGCTATTTTGAGGGTCATTGAAAGTTACCAACGGAATTTCAGTTGGTAAAAGCGCATGTCATTACCAACGGAAATTTCGTTGGTAAACGGTTTGGACATTATCGACGGAAATTCCGTTGGTAATAGTGTGTGTCATTACCAAAGGATATTTCGTAGGTAAAGGGTTGAGATATTACCAACGGAATTTCCGTTGGTAATGACTACACTATTACCAACGAAAATTACATTTGTGAAGATCACCAACGGAAATTGCATTTGTGAAGATCACCAACGAAAATTCTCATTGCAAATAATCCGTTGGTAGCGACTATTAGGCACGGATATCGTGACTTCAGCAACGGAAAATCCGTTTCTAAAGCCACAGTTTTTTGTATCAATTTTTTGAAATATCAAATTGTCGTGTGATTCCTTTCTCTTGACTTTTCCAAACAAAAACAACATGGAGCATTTGGTGTTTTAGTTACTCTTTTCTATTTGTCCAGAATAGCATCGATGCTACAAAGTTTTTGAATCAAATTAGAATTGTGTTAGGTTTTCTTTTAATTTTTATTTTTTTTACTTTAATGTGTGTTCAGCCACATGCGTTTACTAGCTATTGTATAGTTGGAACTTGTCTAGTAGGATTCGAGATTTTAGAGATAAATGGGAGATTTGACATTACAATATGTAAATTTGTAAAACTTTGATGCACAAACTAGAAATAACATAATCATGTATTACATGAAAACTCGGAGAGACAAGTACAACACGACAAAACAATAATTATTAAGTCACAACTCACCGTGATAACAAATAAATGTAATCTCTTCCCATAACAAGCATTTAAATCTTATTTAAGAACTTTTTTGCTTTTTTCTTTTTTTGAAGTATAGAATGTAAAAGCAAGTTCAATACTAGTGAGAGCATATGCATGCAAAATCATGCATTTTTTTACGTCCTTAACCATGCCTAATTTGTCTTTAGTTCTTCGGCGGAGGATGACCACCACATCCCCAACCCCAACAACCGCCTTGGTTGCCACCTCCTCCCCAACCCCATCCTCCACCACTCCCGCCCGCCGCCGCCGCCACCACCACCTCCTCCTCCTCCTCCACCTCCACCTCCACCTCCTCCATTGCCTCCGCCACCCCTCCACCTCCACCATTTCCACTACCCCATCCATGGCCTCCACGACTTCCTCCCTCCTCCACCACCACCACCACCACCACCACCACCACCACCTCCTCCACCTCCACCTCCACCTCCACCTCCACCACCTCTTCCTCCACCATTACCTCTACCTGCACCATTTCCCATCGCATGTTTTCCTTATGGCCTCTTCTTCCTCGTTTTCCACCTCCTCCTCCTCCTCCCCTCCCCTCCCCCTCCCCTCCACCTCCACTACCGCTACCACTACCACTTCCCTGTCCCCCTCCCCCACCACCTCCCCACCACCTCCACCTCCTCCAGCTCCTTTACTTCCCTTCTTCATGGCAGTTTTACTGTCCACTACCTCTTCATTTGGTAAAGTTGTGTTTCCAACGTTACTGCTCAATGCATGCGTAATTTTCCTCAATGAACTTGCAGGCTTAAATTGAACACTTTTTTCATCACTCGTCTTGTCACCAATTATCCCCCAAATCAAGTAAGGGCTCAACACCATTGAAAGAAATAGAAATACCCTAAACCCCATCTTTAATTTGTCTCAACTTGAGATTGAATGAGGATTCACAAACTCCCACTGAGTCTATATATATATATTCTTTGGTATTGGGTAGCCACTGACAGCTGCGAACGTGACAGTCTCCAGTACATTAACCAATGATTCTTCCAAAGGCTGCAAAAAGTGGCTTGTGTAAACAAAAAATCCTTGTGGCTCAATTTGTCCCCACTTACATTATCGCTTCTTAACGCATGCCAAAGTTTGTTTGGTAAATCACAATGAAGACAACAATGAAACTCTCAATAAGGAATCCTCTTATTAGGGTATTTGCTGCTAATTCAGAAGTTCCCAAAAAACCTATTAAAATTTGTTTTTGTATTATCTTCGTCCCAGTTAAAAATTACCTAAAACTTGAGATATTTGGCGTGTAACTTGTTCTCATGTCATGTTAAATATTTAAGTTGCTACATTTATTTATTTGTATCTTATGTTCGACAATATTTAAGCTT
The DNA here is from genome assembly GCA_023638005.1 of Forsythia suspensa. Classification (NCBI taxonomy): domain Eukaryota; kingdom Viridiplantae; phylum Streptophyta; class Magnoliopsida; order Lamiales; family Oleaceae; genus Forsythia; species Forsythia suspensa. The sequence continues at coordinate 12,401,247 of CM042664.1, read as the reverse complement.
TATTTGGATATGATCTTAATAAGAAAAATTATACATATTATATTTTTTTTTATTTCAAGCTAAATATATACTATATTTGAAGAGTTTTTAAAATTAGATTTTTCTTCTAACAAAGTAATTGAAATATCTTTTTATTTCTTCTAAGAAATACAAGATCTAAATACGTGTTTAGTAAAAATATTTTAGATTTGACGAATCAAATAAATCTAGATTTCTACTTCGATCCTTTTCTATTAGGACATATTTGATAAACTCAAATTTTGGCAGTATTCAAAAAAAGCTTAAATAAAAATTAAGTTAAAAATCTCGTCTATTGCCAAGTACAATATTAGCGACTTGTTTGAGATAGTTTCTTCTTTTGCTTTTGTAGAAGAGCGAAGGTAAGGTTGGCCAGCTTCGTTTAAAGCTTTCCTAATTAGACAAAATTATCTAAATAGCCTCAAAACCCATTCTTGACTTTGCAAAAGCCATGTCAAACATGACCTAAACATGGAATTTGTGTATTCATCTTAGAATAGAATTAATTGACTTTTTTTTCATGATAAAGCCTCTACTCATACACACACACAGATAATAATTTATTGAAAATGCTAAAAATTCAAATCTAAAAATCATTTCGCGATCCTAATATAATTAATGAGGACCATGAAACAAAGCAATATAACCTAAATTTAGTGTTTATAGAATACTAATAGCACTTGTTTGGAAAATCTTTTATACAGTTGAACCACTTAGTGTAAAATTTTATTTCATATTTGTAGAGAAAATTAAATAATAATAGAAATTATTATACACTAAACATGCACTTAAAGTTATTAAAGTGGGGAAAAATATTCTATTTATCCTAAATGATAAATATAAGATATTTAAATGATTAGAATATGTGATATATGTAATTATATATATTAAATATTGGAAGAAGTGTCTTTTCCTTGACGAATGAGGATCGGAGTGGGTCCAAATTAAAGTGTCAAACCACCACAAATTTAATTGAATGTATTGGAGACTGGAGTATATATAAATATATGTCCTCGTTGTCTTGTGTACTCCGCAACTATACAAAATTCCAACTTCTTGCAATGATTCCTCCCTCCATGTGACAAATTGCTCATTTCCTTCTCTTCAAGCAATTCTAAACTTATTTTCCACTACCCAACTTCACCATCTTGCCTTGTTTTCAATTATTGTTCTCTTTTATATATTTACTAATTAAAGTGGAAATAAGATCGAAGGTTACTAATGTTTTCGTTCTATTTTCTTGCAACAACTATCGTGTAGTGTAGATAATTTCCATCTACTTTATTTAATGTTAAAAAGTTGGATTTTTTATTGAATAATAAACAATTGTACCCTCATTTTTATTTTTAATAATAATAATATATATAAATAAAAGAAAGAAAAAAATGACCATATTGGGCAACAAATCATGGGGAAATGTAGGGTAACTGGTGTGGAAAGAAGGTAGAGGAATTTAGTTTGTTTTCTTCTTCATTTTTCTTATGTTTCCTTTTTATTTATTTATCCTTAAAATTTATGTTTATCTATTTTATTCTTTAGAAAGATATAAATGTAAAACAAGCTCTGGACAGCTCTTGCAAAACACGTAGATTGGAGATTATTTTGTTAAATCACAAAAATGTTCAGGACTTATATTTCTATTTTCCTTTATTAAAATATAACTATTTTATAATCCGTAAATATTTTCCATTCTTATAAAATAAACGAATAAGAGAGAAAAATAGAAAAATTAGAGATAAATGCGTATATTCATTATAACAATGATTCCTATTTATAAGTTTCAATAAAACCTACAAATAATGTCGGGAGATGTGCTTTATCTATATGAAAACGTTTTAAAACGCTTTCTCTATATGACAATTGATAAATAAATAATCCATTTTGAAAATGTTCGATATGTAACCCAAGTCAAATGTTTTGTTTTCCAAATCTTTCATCTCATGTCAATAAATATTTGCTAAAGGGATTATACTACACGCATCCAGATTGCTTTAATCCTTATAATAAATGTAACCCAAGACAAAATTTTGTTTTCTTTCCCAAATCTTTCATATCATTTCAATAAATATTTTCTAAAGAGATTATACTACATACATTGGATTGCTTTAATCCTTATAATAATATGAAGAACATAATGAATTATTTGCTTCTGGCACTTTAAATCATTCAGGTATTTTTATATATATGTCATTATCAACTGAACCTCATAAATATGCAATTATTAATTTTATCTTACATGGATTACATTTCATACGTTCAAACTATAGGTCCAAATAGTTTGCATTATTCTAAAGAACGCAATTTTTCCTATATGGTTTCTTTTAATTTTTGGCCAATAATTTTTACGTCAACATTTCTAGACGGATTTTAGTTCAATATCATCGCTTTGAATCAAAATAATGAGCACTACATTATTTGTCCATATTATCAACAACTATTTCTTTTCGATTATTTCTATTTCCCAAAGAGACATAACTTTATCGATATTTCTTTACTTTCACAAATTTTAGGTATCTAAACGTCTTTTTGGGTATATGTGAACTTCTTGAGGGAATATTTGATTAGTTACGTCTTACGGTCTCTATAAGAGAACCACTTCCTTATAGGATTATCTTAATTATTTGTTCAGTTTTTCTTTTAGGAACTTTTGTCTTTGTAAATCAATTTTCTAACAGAGTTCAGGCATGTCTTAAATTTACTTATATACTGAACATTTGGTTCACATTGCCTTACGAGAATAACCACGATGCGTGTTATAATTTCTTTTTCAGCTATTTAATATCTCCCCTTAATGCTGAAATACTATCTCATAAATAATGATAGTCAACAAACTGTCTTGTAAAATGTCACCCGTCTGTAAGGGTGTCAATGTGCTAAGTTGAGGTATCTCGGCCTTAGACACATGAGGCTTGGCTCGAGCCTAATACTTACAAATTATGATGTAAGATGTTAGAAATCTTCACCTATTTAAATGTCCACTTTATCTTGGATCTGATACTTTGCATCTTGCCAGTCCTTTAAACATATTAAAGTCTATAGCATGTCTTCTTTTAGCTTTGATTGGTTCAGATGAAACCCTGTAACACTAAAGCAGACTTCGTTATTATAGTAGATACATAGAGTGTTAGGAGATCACGTGCTAGCATTGATATTTTTAGTTATTGATGTTCATTCATTCTCCACCACCTCAATATGTCAAAATATTTCTTCTCGTCATCATCTAAAATACTAAAAATATCATGAGCAAAATATCTAGCTAACTTCGACAATATTTCACTCATATCTATATCCATAGCATTTGCAAGGGAAGAAGAATTACTAGACTGTTGACTACCTTTACACGAACTTAAATAGCTCCATAAATTATTGTCATCTTGAAACGACGAACTACCCCTTACTACAAGGGGCTGTTGATTGTTCCTACCGTTTTTTCAGCGTACTGATTGTGGCGATTCTGAAATTCTATCTGATTTTTATTTATTTATTTATTTTTTTGTATTTTTTCCAAGAGAGTATTAAGTATTGGTACAGAGGGTATTTGTATCCTTATACGCACAAAACTTTATTTTTTGTTCCTTATTTATTTAAATGCCAAATTAACTTGTTTCTTTACTAATTTCCAACACATTCTTCTAATGAAATCAATTAGGAATATTTAGAAAATACCTTTGTGAGTCGCCTTTTCTCTTTTTCTTCGAGCTTGTCTTATTTATAATCAAGTTAAGTCGGTACACTTAGTAATACCGAAAACTTAAAGATTAAGACATATATTTAAATAAACATAGCGGAAGAAGATAATAGGCACATCTCGTCTTTTGATTCATTATACCTCCGTTACAAGAGTCCATTATACAAAATGTAGACGTAAACAAAAAGTTTGAATACATAAATTACAACTGTGGTCCAAAATGACACATGACAAATTATACGTCTCATTCATGACTTACATTTTTTCATCTTATATTCAAAAGTTATTCAAAATGCTTTAACAAAAGTGGAGATTCACTTAATTTCCTAAAGACGAGTTCATCCAAGCTTTGCATTACATAACATAAAATTTGGTTAGAAGATACTCCACAGTCCAAGCATCATAAATGTCAACAAATAGATAGGTTACTTCATATTCTTGTAGTCCGAGTCGATAAAGGTAGTACAATCATACATCTATCTTGGTGATCAAATGGTATTCTTGGCTATCCGAAACTAGCTCACATCTTTGCCCCACAACTTCAAAGAAATATCGTTCCATTTCCTACAAGAGTCATGAAACGACTATGAATGGTGACATTCAATGAATAAAATACGGTGCACGTGTGATATTGCATATAAATGTGTCTTTTATATTTCTTAGAGCCCTTCCTATAAATTGGATTGGAATTCAGATTTTGAGAATTAAAATGGATATTAACGATAGTAGGATTCTTAGCATAGCTTGTCTACTTGAATTTTCTCCAATAATCGATATTTGCAATCATTTCAAATAGTAAATTTAGCATATTTTCATATATTATCAACGATCAAATATTTATTGTGTGTATTCATTTTAATCTAGAATTGACCATATTTAAGTAAAAATCAAAGTTCTCCCGGGAACGATATTATTTCTTACCTATTTTACTATTATTTGTCAATCAACCCGTACGCTTGTGAGATTTTACCAAACAACTTCAAAAGTATCATTTGTAGAACATGTTATATAAAATACTTTTCTTGTATAAAAGTGTGATTATATGAAAACTTAATACAGTTGTTTCCGTTTCGATCAAATATTGTTCAGCATAAAAAATGTGGATTAGAAAGAGAGTTACATATATTGATACTTGTGTTCACTACAAGAAAGGAGGCAATAGCGGCGACATAAGTCGTTGCTGAATCATCCATAGTTGTCCCTTTACATGTATAGGGACAACAAAGTTGTCGTTCAATATCGTTGCAATAGTTTAGTGTCTCTAGATATGTAGCGACGACAATAAGTCGTTGCAACATATATTTGAATCTATAGCGAAGACAACTTTGTCGCAACTTTGTCGTAGTTTATATCTCGAAAATAGATATAAAGGGACGACAATGTCGTCACTAACGTCGTCGCTGTTAACTTAAATAGTAGCGACGTGAAATTTGTCGCTATATGTACTTCTAATATAGAGACGACTCTGTTGTCACTAAATGTAATTGATTTGTTTTCCTACAACGATGACAATGTCGCCGCTATAAACAATTTGAATTTAAAATTTTTGTTTTTTTCAAATAATTGAAGTAATGTATAAAAAATTCTAAAAATCTACAGATCTCCCAAACCCTCGCCCTTGTCCTTGTCCTCTTCAGGCACAACCACTGGTATGCTATTTTTCAGAAGCTCAATTTCCTGCTGCATTCGGCGTAACTGAGCCTCGTACATGGAAAATCGAGGATCGTTATTCTGGGGGTCTCTAGAGAATTGATGGGAAGTTCCTTGTGGGACCTTCGATGTAGCAGTCGAATCTAGGGAGGGAGAGGTGCCCTTCGAAACCCGTCCAACCCCACGGACGTGATCTCGTCGTTCTCGAGAACTTCCTTTGCAATAGCACGCTCGTCTAACGACGCGCCACTGGAGGCGACCTATGTATGTTGAGTCTCTCTCAACTCAACAAGTATATCCTGTCCAGTGAAAAAAAATAATAAATAATAATATTATGTCAGATAAAATCATATTAACATAATTTAAAAGTCCTCACATAGTCACCAGCCGCCTGCGGGTTCACACAGTTGCCATCCCAGAAGGTGTGAAACGTCCAGAACGAATCAATAATCCCCGGCCACTATAGGGTCTCGGGGTCCCGCTACGACAATTTAAGCGTGAAATGTAATTTAGTAGACATTTTTACTTAATGTAGTGAAGATTTGTATAATGATATTGAAAATTTTAGTTGTACCTCATCGTAACGCATGGCAAAGAAGCTCTTCAACTCCTACACGCTCGAGTATTTAGCCTTACCTTCATTAGCCTTATTTTTTGAGGACCGTTCCTGAACTTATAAAAAATAATTGATTAACAGAAAACTTAATAGTTACAAATATATATAAAATAAATCGTAAAAAATAGATAAACAATACGTATAATAAAAGTAGGACTGGTGAAGAAGTCAATGCACTTCTGCCAGTCCTTGACAGACATCTCGTCATATGGTCGGCTAGGTCCATGCCCTTTTAAGTAATTATGCGCCTTGAGTTTGTAATCGCGATAACGATCGGCCGCCAGACGTTCTACAACGGCACAAATTGCCTGGTACTTGTCGGGCGACCGATCGCCCTGCAGATCGAAGTAGCTCTGTAATAGTGAAAAAATTACGCTAATGTAGAAGTCATGGAACAATTATTTATTGACTGCACTAATAACAAAACTAATTTAAGTTCATACCTCAATAATGCTACGTAATCGTGCCCGCTACTCCTCTGGAACCTCTGTCTATGAAGGGTAGCACGGGGGCACGATGAATCTCACTTGGTTCCCAACCAAGCGCGTGAAGTACTTCGCGTTATTCCCGATCGCCTGCATTGTGCGTCGAAAGCGATAGGAAGCGGCATCCTTCCGTTAGCCTGCCAAACCCTCTCAATGTTGATGCCTCGAGAGATACTCCGTCGCTTTGGCGGGGCGCTGACAATGAACAAATACGAACCATATTTATCATACAAAATTCAATGATATGTATAAAATACAAGAAAAATGATTTGAACGAAAATTATTACCAGACTTGTAGGCCGAAGCGAGCCGGTGAGATGGCTGTTGTGGAGGATCTCTTGCACCATCACCTCCGTGCGACATCACGTCAGCCATACTAACACGTGAAATAATTGCGAACATCAATTAGTGCGGAATAGGTCCCTACATTTAGTAAAATTGATCATAATAAACTTTTTTCTTTAAATAGGTCCCTGAACTTTGAAGGTTTTCAAAGTTTCTAATAAGTTTCAAGTTGATGATGAATAGGTCCTTCAACTTCTACTTTATTGTAACTAGGCCCTAAACTTTGACTCTATTTCAAATAGGTCCCTAAACTTTTACTTTATTTCAAATAGTTCATGAACTTTGAATTTTTACGTAGCATCTAATAAGTTTGAAATTGTTGATGAATTGGTCCTTAAACTCTTAATTTATATCTAATAGGTCCCTCAACTTTGAATTTTTTCTTAATTTCTAATAAGTTTCAATTTGTTGATTAATTGGTCCCTCAACTTATGAAATGTCAAATAGGTCCTTACAATTTGAATTTTATCATAATTTCTAATATGTTTTAATTTTGTTATAAGTAGGTCCCTAATGAAATGGTTCATTTCAAATATGTCCCTAAACTTTTACTTTATTGTATTTTACTTTATTTCAAATATATATCTAAACTTTGAATTTGGTCATAGTTTCAAATAAGTTTGAAGTTGTTGATGAATTGGTCCTTAAACTTCTAATTTATTTTAAAAAGGTCCCAAAACTTTGACTTTAGTTCAAATAGGTCCCTACACTTAGAATTTTTACATAGTTTGTCATAAGTTTTGAGTTTTTGAAGAATTGGTCCTTAAACTTTTAATTTATATCTAATAGGTCCCTCCACTTTGAATTTTTCTGTAATTTCTAATAATTTCTAATTAGTTGATTAATTGGTCCCTAAACTTTTTTTTTTTTAATCAACACACCATCACAGTCCCAATGTGGTTTTTAGGCCTCCATCAGGGAAGGATGGAGGGGGTTAAGGAAGCCCCAACCATATATAAAAGCTCATAATAGTACAAGGAGGGGGCATAAAACCTGACCTCCAAGCACAATCGAATGAAAGAGTAAATGCAAAACAGAAATCAATAAATAAGGAGGTACTACCTCCCATACAAATGTCTAAAAAGAAACTATAAGCCTCTAACAGTAGGAAGTCCAAATCATCAAACTGGACTAGACTATGAAGTCGTCGTGGAAGATCCTGAGAGCTGTACTCATAATAGTAGCGTCGATCCCAGCCCTCTGATGCAAGAAGATCAGCAACCTGGTTGCCCTCTCGGAAGATGTGAGTGATAGTATCCCTGTCCAGTGCTAGTAGATGCCTGATGTGCCGTAGAGTAGCCTGAATATGCCAAGGTCCTCCTCCCTTGGTGATGCAGTGGATCGCTAATGTAGAGTCTGACTCCACCCATAGAACTGATAACCCAAGCCTCTGAGCCAGAATGGTCCCTAAACTTGTGAAACTTCAAATTGTTCCTTACACTTTGAAATTTAGCGTAATTTGTAATACTTTTTATTTTTTCTATGAATAGCTCCCTAATGAAATTTTTTATTTCACATAGGTCCCTTAACTTTGACATTTTTCGTAATTTCTAATAAGTTTCAATTTATTGATTAATTGGCCCCTAAACTTTTGAAATTTCAAATAGGTCCTTACACTTCTAATAACTTTTGTTCTCAAAAGTTGTCAAACAAAACAAAATAGGTCCATCCACCCAACCTCATTAGTATTATTTTACTTGAAAATCCTAAATCACATTATTTCCTCAAAATTTAACTTTAGTCCCTAAAATTTACAACATTATAAATTGCTCCTCAAACGTGCGCAAATTGCATCAATGGCTCTGAATGTCATTATTATCTTATGCTCATCCTGAAAATGATACCTCAAGTCTAAATACCATAAACATGCAACTTTTCTTAAATTGTAGTTTGATCTCTCAGCTTTGTAAATATGAAATTTAAGTCTCAAATGTCTTTCCAATCTGATTAAGACTTATATTGGCAACCATAATACTCAAGTGCATCAATTAATTCAATTAGAAAATGGAAAAATAAGCACTGGAATTCGGCAGAAAACAAAATGGAAAATGAAAAGTAAAATCAAAATGAAAAAAAAAATTCAGAAAGCTGAACCTTGTCATTGCGTAGAAGACGGCGGCAGACAGCGGAGAAGAAGACGACGACGAAGACGTTGGAAGACGGAAGGCAACAAAAAAGACGGGCAGGCGACGACCCTGGAAGATGAAGAACAACCAAAATGGAGAAGAAGAAGTTCAGCGTGAATTAAAAGGTCTGACTCTATAGCGACGACATTTTTAGGACTTTTTAAAACACGAGCCTAAAACTTGGCGCCCAATTTTCAGGAATATAGATGTCGTCGCTATTGACAATAAAAAATTGTAAGCGACAACATTTTTTTCGACTTTTTAGAACACGAGCCTAAAACGTGGTGCCTAGTATTCAGGAATATAGCAACGACATGTGTCGTCGCTATTGACAATAAAGGGGCCCTAAACTTTGAAATAATTGTTCATATGAGAAAGTTTTAATATTAAATATTATCAAAAAATTTGAATATTTTTAACAATATCAAAATAATTTATTTTGTAATTGTTAATAATTAAAATATTAAAGTTTAAATTAACAAATTCAGTGATACAAAAAATATTGTACATTTTTTGGAGTCTAAAAAATATTCAAAAAATATTTCTCTTTTTAGGGCATTTTTCATATTTAATTTAATATATTAAATATTTAAAAAATGTAATTGTATATTTAATAAATTATTTAACATTTAATGTACAATGATATTAATGAACAACTCATAGTTATCTAAATAATTTATAAATAAATTAAGCACTTTATGATAGTTAACTACATTCTGCATAGTTATCAGACCCGGCCGGACATCGACTCGGACAAGGAGATGGGTCATCGGGTTTCTGGTTCAACCGGTGATCTAGTGGTTGAACCGATGGGTCAATTCATGTTAAACTGATAAGTCTATTTTTGTTAAATCATCACAATCAGAAATTTATTTAGCAAAATTAGTACGAGACTACTAGTATCATCAACTAATTATTGTAAAAAATAACATAAATTATTGTAATGAAAAAAATAGACTAAAAAAAATACACTAAAAAAAAGAGACTAAAAAAAGAGACTAAAAAAATTTGAAAATTTTCATTATGTAACAACCCGGCTGGGTCACCGGGTTTCGGGTCACCGGTTTACTAAAAAAATTGACGGTTTTTTCGGGTCGTAGCCGGTTCAATTGCTTAGTGATCCAATTAAGAGAACCGGACCGGTTGGACCACCGGGTCGCCGGTTTTTCGGTTCGACCGGCCGGTCCGGTCCGGGTTTAATAACTATGACATTCCGTGACGCGGTGAAAACATTCAATCTGATTTACTATCATGATACGATTGATCCTCATCATCGTTATTGTCGTCCTCACTGATTTCACTCGATGTTTTGCCATCCTCGTATTCTGCATTTGTATCGTCTTTCACATCATCGCCGTTGATAAACGAAGTTTCTCCTGGAGTATTAGACGAGGCTCTCCTGATAACCGATTCTTCTATCTCATCAGCTTCATCATCACCCGGTGCAAGAATACGTGCTCTATGTTGTTGAGATCAACGATTAGAGATAAACCAGAAGAGTAGTTATTGTGGAGCGGGTCAATCTTTGTGATGTTAGATCCCACTTTGTCCTACGTGCTCCTGTGATGGACAATTTGTATTACTCGCCAGTTTGAACCACGAGATGGATCTTCAATGTAGAACACTTATTGTGCTTGGCTCGCAAGTATGAACTAATCATCCTTGAACGCCTCTGCACTGATGTCAATACTGGTAACGTTATTCTCAGTTACCATCCATCTTCCATTACACCTAAACCACTTGTATTGGAATAGATAAACTGAAAGTTTTAGTCCATACTGTAGCTCCTGTATATCTTGCAGCTGCCCGTAGTAAACCTCATCCCCAGTCCCTGGGACGGACACACCACTATTCTGAGTTTTTCTTCGAATATAACGATTATTTGTCAGGAACCGAACTCCTTTGACAACACAAGCCGTGTATGACATAACCTGCTGGTAACATCCACTAGCCAACGAAAACAACTCATGAGAAACTTGATGGCTGCGGCTTTGGCGTATTGCATATAGCTGCATGACGAGAATTATTCTCAGTTATTGAAAGAAATAATGTTGAAAAATTTGAAATTTATTCGGTCGTTGTTCGTTTACCTTTCTGTAGAACCAACCGTGAAAGTCTCTTTTCTGTGCATTAGTTCGATGTTTGGACAGCCATTGTTCAGTAGCTCCTGCCTGTATTTCCTGTACAAAGTATGGAAGATCAAAGTTCATTAGTTCGTTTCAAATGACAAAGTTTATTCGAGATAAATGAATAATAATCAGGAATAAACGCCGTCTTACTGCAAGAATGGCTCAACTTCATAACAGTTGTTCAGGACGTAAAAAATCACTTGATTTCAAACATGAGTAGGAAACGTCGTTGATAACTTCTTTCCAAGTGGGGGACACTGCGACTGAAAAACAGAAAGTTGTGTCTGTGGAACACTAGCATCCTCGTTTTTGTTTGGTCGGTTGAACCTTGTTTCTATGTCCTCGAAGTACCTCGAACAAAAAGTCAATGCCTCGTTCACAACATACCCTTTAGCTATTGATCCCTCGGGCGGAGCTCGATTTCTGACGTAGCCCTTCAATTTCTTTAGGTATCACTCGAATGGATACATCCATCTCATGTGCACCGGACCTCCAAAGATTGCCTCTTCTGGCAAATGCATTACGAGGTGAATTATGATGTCGAAGAAGGCTGGCAGAAAGATCCGTTCCAACTTACAGAGAATGAGTACTAGGTGATCGTGGAAAGCCATCATGTCGCTAACCTTTAGTATTCTTGCACAAAGCTGCTTGAAGAACGTGCACAGTTCAATAATTACCGTGAAAATAGTTTTATTCAAGAACGCCTGACATCTGACTGGCAATAACTGTTGCATGATAATATGGTAATCATGTGACTTCAACCCGATAATACGACTGTCATTAGGAGAAATATTCTTCAAAGATTAGAAGTGGAGCCATCTAAAAACTCAATCGATCGGATAAATTTACAAAACTTCTTACCATTTGCAGACGACGTGGTGTAACATGTGGCAGGCTTCATCCACCTATTCCAGTTTTGATACAAGTGCAACTTTCTTTTGATCCTTAATTGCATCAAATCGCGCCTCGCATTGACTGTGTCCTTTGATTTGAATTGATCATCCATAATTGTGCCGAGCAAGTTATCACAAACATTCTTTTCTTTGTGCATGACTTCGATGTTATGTTTGAGCTCTGTAGAAGTCCAATACGGCAACTCATAGAAAATGCTCTTTTTTATCCAATTTAGCTCGTCATCCATCGAATTGTAGCACCCCCGTAGTTAGGGTGCTTTCTTGGACTTCTATATCTGACACGAGTTAACTGTGCTTAAATATATGTAGGCTTTAACCGACGCAGAGGTGGTCGCCTCTCTATCCTTCTATCGAAGTCTAAATTGCTCCAAAAATGATGCCTGGATGGCAGAAAACGACGGTGACCCACATAAGTTGTCTTACCTATCACACGGATTGAAGGAGTATCCTCGTTGCACGTAGGACATGCCATGTACCCCTAACCACTCCAACCCGACAAACTACTTCTCGCTGGAAAATCGTTAACAGTCCACAACAACGCTGCACGCAGTCTGAATACCGACCTATTATTGGTTCCAGCGTCACGCATGTCAATTCCATCGGCCCACAACTCTTTAAACTCATCCACTAATGGTCATAAAAATACATCAATGTTCTTACCCGGTGCTTTAGGACCAAGTATCAACAGAGTAAGCATGAGGTATTTGAGCTTCATACATAACCATGGTGGCAAGTTGTAAACTGTTAGTGGACGAGTTTAAGAAGTTGTGGGCCAAACTCATGTCACCGAATGGATTGAATCTGTCTATGGATAAACCTAACCTGACATTTCTTAGCTCACTTGTGAACAGTGGATGTTTCATGTCAAAATCCCGCCATGCATTTCCATCCACAGGATGTTGCATTTCATCATCGTCCCTAGACCTTCCTATACTGTGCCACCGCATGAGTTTTACAGTATCCTTCATCGCGAACATACGTTTTAGTCTGGGGGCCAAGAGAAAATATCGCAATACTTTATGCAGAACATTCTTCCCGTTTACTTTCCCATAAGTGTGCATCCAACGACTTTCGTGACAAATCGGACAAGTTTGTCTATCAGCATGTTCACCCCAAAACAGTGTACAGTCGTTCTTGCAGGCATAAATGGATTTATAACCCAAACCAAGCTTCGTCATCAGCTTCTTAGCTTCGTAGTAGGGGTCAACCAGGTTTATGTTTGGGAATGCTAACTTCAACAATTTCAAAAGATCATCGACAGACTTGTTTGTCCATTTGTTCATAACCTTAATATGCATCAACTTGACTAAAAAATTTAGGGATGAAAATGATGGAACTCCTGGGTACAGTTCTGAATGCAGAGCTTGAAACAATTTGTCATTGTAACCATCAGTGCTTGTACCTACATGCTCATCACCAACTACGTCATCCATGACATCCATCATCTCATCCTCCACACCAGCTCGCTCATTCTGTCTATGCACATTCGCAGTATGAACATCGGTCTCGCCATGATATATCCAAGTGACATAACTCTCTGCAAAATCATTACGAAATATGTGAGCCTCGACAATTTCCAATGGATGTGTGAGACCGTTTAAACATTTTTTGCACGGATATTTAATCCTTCCCCTGTCATTTACGTATGGCCTCGCCATGTTTATAAATTCTTGCAAACCATTTCGAAAATGTGCAGATTTTGTGCGATTTATAATTGTTGTCCAAGTTTTATCAATATCCATACTTGACAAACACTATATTTTCACAAATACAGTAAGGATAATAAATGGAGATGAACAAATGAAATGTAAAGAATATGATTATGGAGGAAAACCATAGAATTGCAAGTTCTTACGCTGATGGGGAGAAGATTAAATATTTTCGCAATGATACAATACAGAAATATGGAGATGGGGAGAAGAAAAAGAAGACTCTATATGTCAATGTCGTAAGCTGTAATCCTTTCCATATTACGAGAAAATTGATAACTCACGTGCCTACCAAAATCATCAATACGTATATTGCGACGACATATGTCGTTGCTATAGACAACAAATGGGTACCAATTTTCCCGCTTAAATTGATATAGGTCTATAACAACGACTTATGTTGTCGCTATATATCTCATCAAATTTTATGAGAAAAATCATGATTCACGTGATTGACAACATCATCCACAAATCTATTGCGTCGACAAAGGTCATTGCTATTTATGCATCAAAATGGCGCCATTTGTTCCCGCCGTTTCTAAAAGTAATTAGCGACGATATTGAAAGACGTCGTTACAAATTCTAGGTAATAGCGACGATTCATAATTTATTGCGGCGACATATGTCGTCGCTATAATTTTTGAATGTGTAGCGACGGCGTTTCTTTGTCATCTCTATTGTATAGAGTCAATAGAGACGACTTTGTTTCGTCGCAATTGGTGTCGTCGCTATAGACACTATTTGTTGTAGTGGCTGGAATTAAATTGATTTCTTGCATTTATCATACAAGTAATTCCTTCAACCCTAGTGTTATAAAATGTTGACAGTATGAATCCTCAAAGAAAGGACTTGCAGTTGCAATAGATTTTAAATTGATAAAATGCTACGTGCACATGCATTGACAGTTATTGCAAAGAAAAACTTCAAGTCCTATGATTATTGCTCGAGATTACTACTCAAAGTCGTCATATGTTGAAACGTACAAATGTACAATTTTGTTGCTTAGGGGATCGTACTAACTGTACCCAATGATGTCATTTTGAGAATAGTGTTATCTCTAAATTCAAATAAAGAGAACAAAAAGAAATCAAATGATGTGGAATGTGAAAAGAGTACGGGCACAATGGAAGAACATGCAAGAACGCAATGCAAATGAAGCCAAAGTGGAACAAGAAAAAAAAAACAAGATTGAAAAATTAAATATAATATACAATTGTTCAAGTAAAAATATTCATACTCTTTATAATTGGAATAAAAGATTCAAGTTACACTATGTGATACTTTATACTCAAAGTCATATACTTTGATTACATTTACTTTTTCATAGAAAGTGTTGACCCTATATCGTGGTTGGATTCAAGATCAACACCGAGTTAGAATTCCTTGCTTCAAACATCCTTATCTTGCACATTTTACACAAGATAGTCAACTAGCATAGATAGCTGGAGTGGCTATCGTATGCACTCTGATGCCCAAGTTAGAATTTATGCTTTGTCCGGACTGGTTTAACTTAAACACAATATCTAAAATATGTTAACTAAAATGAAAAATGTATATATTGAATTCTCAGATTGAACCAGAAAAACTCACCTTCTTCATCCAGCCTTTCTTATTATTTATAAATGGAGTTTAGGTGGTCTAAAGGCTTCTAGTTCCTACACGTGTGTGATAGACTTGTGTCTTTCGAGTAATCAATGTCTCCGTCCCTTTATGCATTTGATTTTGTGTTTGCAAGTAATCATTTCCTCCTATGTACACTCTTTGTCTTTGACAAGTTAATCAGGGCATCATTACACTTGTCCCACCAACCAGTCACATTTAGTTCGGACTTGTCTTATCGCTCTGGACTATTTATAGGCGAACTTAGGGCATCTCCCAAGTGTCACTATGTGGTCAGTCCTCGTTGGAGCTGTGTTGGCAACTAATGTTACATGTCATGCATGATTTGGACACGTTAGTAAAAGGCGGAACAGAAAGTTTTGTTACTGTTATAATGATTGTTCGAATATCGATAAGCCATGTTTTCCATAATTGTTAAGGCATTAGTTATTGCATACATGCGAGTCGAGTTAAATTAACGGGTTTTGCATCTGAAACTTCAGCCTCTACAATTTTCAATGTTCTTTAAGTACCCAGCGTTTAAAATTTCCCTTCTTGCACTGTTGTAACTTGTTAATGACAACAATATAGAAAGCAAAAACTTTTTGTTATTACCTGAATTTGCCTCCACTGACTTGCAGGATCAAGCATTTGCATAATGAAGCCAACATTTCGGTCCCTTATTTCTCGTATTCCAAAAGATTTCGAGTCGAGAAATTTAACTAGTACTTGCATGAACCCTGTATCGCACATTAACTTCTTGGTCTCTTTGGATGTGCCACACAGCCAAAATGATGCATTAAATGCCAATTCTTGAATTGAAGCCTCCTGTAATGAAGAAATGTAGTATATGATCTAGGAAGCTAGAAACAATAAAAATATTCAGAGAATTCTTGACGAACAACATATATTCATGATTCCTTGTAATGGAACTTCTCTTGTCTTTGTCGAAAATGAAGAAGGCGGGGACACGTGGGAGTGTGATAGGATCCCGATTTGTATTGTATTTTTCTGTATATATTGAATGAAAAACTGAATGGAATTGCAATGGAAAAATGATAGGAAATTACAAAGTGTTGTCAAGCATTCAAGAGGCTAAACTCTCTCCCACAACACCTTCTATTTTCTGAATGCCCTTACAAAAATCCAACCCCTTGCATTTATTGGCGTCTACTTGGTTTATTACATAAAATTTCCAAACTATTCCTCCCCTACTTTAATTAATTGGGGCCTATCAATACACCGCCCTCGAAATTCACCTTGTCCTCAAGGATTCGGGCCAATTAGAAATTTTGAAATACTGTAAAACCAAACAATTTCCTTTGTGAGAACCCAATCCACAATCAAAGAGGAAAAAATGATATTTCAACTTAAATGAGTGAGCTGATTTACCTACCACCAAAAGTATAGTATCCACGAAGACCCCGTAACCGGTTGAACCTACCAACAAAATTCTCCACTTTTGAATCACGACCAGTAATCAACTAGCTCGACCCAAACTACGTCTTGTTTTATAATTATTTCGCTACTTTTCATGGCTTTCGTAGATGTTAAGTTCATCACCGCATTAATGGAGACCTCAATTGTGTTGGCCCTTTTTTCTGTTTCTTTCACGTACAATTTTTTTAATTCATCACTTACCACCAACACTTGTATCTCTTTATTTTTGTAATGATCGCCCACCAAATTTCTCTCGTCACATAGGAAGCAAATTTCCTTTTCCATCTTTAATTGAAGTTCTGAATCAGTGGGATTGTTGAAGGCTGATGTATTTCCCAAATTTAAAATTTTGGGGACTATTGCTACAATTTTTGGAATTGAAAGGACTAATTCTTGGCTTGTTACTGTGATTGATTCTTTTTCTCTAACTAGTTAAGAATACATGCGTTGCAAGTGATTTTGTAATAATATTGTAATTTTTTTTTAAAATCATCGATGAATACAACACTTATAAGAAAATCCTTTTCAAACATAAGTCAATTCATGACTATGATCAAACAGTCAAATTTCATTGTAAAACAGGTGGTTTATAAAAAAAATACATGGACTACATGAATGTTAAGTTTGAAAGATTCTTGATACTCTTTTAATTATATTTTGAAATATATATA
This sequence comes from Forsythia suspensa, assembly GCA_023638005.1. NCBI lineage: Eukaryota > Viridiplantae > Streptophyta > Magnoliopsida > Lamiales > Oleaceae > Forsythia > Forsythia suspensa. Next base: position 12,383,857 of record CM042664.1, on the reverse strand, counting down.
TATATATATATATATATATATATATAATGGTATATCAAGAAAAGACAACTTTCTTTTATGAAAATTAGTATCAAATTCTAATATATACGAAAAAATAGTAGGCAGAGCACAATTTTTCATTGATTTTCTGTATTTATATCATTATAAAAAGTGCATGAAAACAAAAGATTTAGCCGTTTTTAAACAATTATTTCTCTTCGTAAAAAAGAATCCCAAAATTCTTTGATATAGATTAAAGAAGAATTTTCTCCTCTAATATCCTTACTAAAACACTGATCAAGACATTTTTTAAAAGTTTTTTTTCCCTCTACATGCATTCTTTCGCGCAATTCTATTTTAAATATTAATAAATTTCAAGAAGATTCAAAACAACCATATACTTAGATAATTTCATTCTTAATAAAATTCATGATTTTAACTCATCACATAAAACCAACTTATTATGCGAAATTTACCTTCACCTTATGCATGACACGACTCAGTTTATCCAAGTTGTGTAGTATATGTTAACACTCTTCTTCAGTTGCAGAGAGAGCTAAGGTAACATCAATCCTCCTTGTTCTAACTCGAACAAATATTATAGAAATCAAAATTTAAATAAATATTAGTATATTACCATCATATACTCACAATTAGTGAATCTTTCATGGAAAATTAAGACATCAACTATTACCACGTTAGTATCAAACTAATCAAAGATAAAAAAAAAAATTCCATGCGGGTAAAAAAATTTTCCGGCATTTAAAAACAAAGAAAAACAATAGATGAAAAAACTATAAATCAATAATAAGAAAGCCAAATTCCTCTTGTTTTATTATGTTGATGAATGAAATTGCTTAAATTCTCATGCATAATAAGATTGACTCTTGGAGTGTTTACCATTAAAGGTAATAATTTCAATGTATTAAAAACTTTTTTAGCATTGCATTTTTATTTCTTTCCTTTAATTACAACATATAATGGAACTTAAATGGGCAATCCACATTCAATGATCCGAAATACAATATTTATTTGGTATTAAATAAATTTAATTAAAGCCAAAATAAATAATACTAATTGGAAGATGATTTTAGGAATTATAAGTTATTTGCGGGGGCAATATCGTTATAAATATTTCTCCCATATTGGGACTTTTATATGTATAGATTAGGCTAATTGCTATGAGCCTTGTTCAATTAAATTTTTTTTTTTGGCACTTGCCGACCTAATTTAATAATGGAGCCCAAACCCCAAACCCCAAACCCCAAACCCATTGGATTAAACACCGTAGCCATGTTACTAAAAACTTAGTCCATTTACACAATTTCCTTCCAAATCGTTCCCCAACCTCTTCACTTTCTTTGGCAATGAAGATACATGAAATTGGAACTGGTGTTCCTTCACCTTTGTCTCCACACTGACCGCACCACCTACACTAAAGTATTTTCCAAATCTAAAATCTGGGGGCTATTGTTGCAATTTTTTATTTGAAGGGGTTGAGTTTTGGATTGTTACTGTGATTGAGCATTTTTCTCTAATTGGCCCGTTTGCTCTGGGCCTTGTTGGATTAATACTTTTTTGTCTTCCACTTGCTAACCTAGTTTAATAATGGGGCCCAAACCCACTGGATTAAACACCCCAGCCCTATTACTCAAAATCATCCTATTTACACAATTCCCTTCCAAATTATCCTTCAACCTCTTCTCTTCCTTCGGCAATGAAGACATATGCAATTGGAACTGGTGTTCCTTCACCGTTGTCTCTACACTAACTGCACCACCTACTCTAAAGTATTTCCCAAATCTAAAATTTGGGGGACTACTTCTACAATTTTTGGAATTGAAGGGGCTGAGTTTTGGCTTGTTACAGTGATAGAACATTTTTCTCTAATTGGGTTGATTGCTTTCTCTAATTAGGTTGATTGCTCTGGGCTTTGTTCAATTAATACTTTTTGTCTTCCACTTGGTGAACCAATTTAATAATGAGCCCAAACCACTTGATTAAACACTGCAGTCCTATTACTAAAAAATCAGCCCATTTACACAATTCTTTTCCAAATTGTTTCCCAACATCTTCTCATTCTCTAGTAATGAAGATATATGCAATTAGCACTGGTGTTCCTTCACCGTTGTCTCTGCACTCACCGTACCACCTACTCTAAAGTATTTCTCAAATCTAAAATTTTGGGAACTACTACTGCAATTTTTGGAATTGAAGGGGGCTGAGTTTTGACTAGTTAATGTGATTAAGCTATTTTTTTTCCTAATTGGGCTTATTGCTCTGGGCATTATTCAATTAATACTTTTTTTTTTCACTTACTGACCCTATATAATAAAGGAGCCAAACCTATTGGATTAAACACCGCTACCCTATTAATCAAAATCAGCCCATTTATACAATTCTCTTCCAAAATATAACACCAACCTCTTCTCCTCCTCGAGCAATGAAGACATATGCAATTGGCACTGGTGTTCCTTCACCATTGTATCCACACTCACCGTCCCACCTACTCTAAAGTATTTCCCAAATCTAAAATTTTGGGAACTACTGCTGCAATTTTTGGAAGTGAATGGGCTGAGTTTTGACTAGTTACTGTGATTGAGCATTTTTCTCTAATTGGGCTGATTGCTCTGGGCATTGTTCAATTAATACTTTTTTTTCTTCCACTTGTTGACCAATTTAATAATGGAGCCCAAATCCATTGGATTAAACACAGCAGTCCTATTACTCAAAATCAGCCCACTTACATAATTCCCTTCCAAATCGTTCCCCAACCTCTTGTCCTCCTCCATCAATAAAGACATATGCAATTGGCACTAGTGTTCTTTCACCGTTGTCTCCATACTCACCGCACCACCTACTCTAAATATTTCATAAATCTAAAATTTGGGGGATTGCTGCTAATTTTGGAATTGATCGGATTGAGCTTTGGCTCGTTACGGTGATTGAGTCTTTTTCTCTAATTGGGATGATTGCTCTTAGCCTTGTTCAATTAATATATTTTTTTGTTTTCCACTTGCTGACCCAATTTAATAATAGAGCCTAGACCCACTGGATTAAACACGAGAGCCCTATTACTCAAAATCACCCCATTTACACAGTTCTCCAACCTATTCTCCTTCTCCGGCAATGAAGACATAAGCAATTGGCACCGGTTTTCCTTCACCGTTGTCTCCACACTCACCGCACCACTTACTCGCTTTGACGCCAAAAATTCCTCACCAATAGAGACCTCATTCATGCGGAATCGAGCCAATATCAAATCTTTCAATTCTTCATAAGTTCGTACGATACGAAGACGATCTACCCACTTGAACCACGCCCATGCTTCACCGTCGAAACATTCTGCAGTGGCTTCCACTTTCTCCGTCTCTAACAAATGATTCATTGAGAAAATCCTCTCCATCCTAGACAGCCACAAATCTAGACTTCCGTCATAGAATATAGATATTTTGAGTCGGCCTCATGAATCCAATCGGAAATCAACTCTTCGCTGAATTTTTGCAGCACATGTTCGAATTCTCCATGAATAACCCATTTTGTTCTCCATTTCCTCAACCGATTTGCTGAAATTTGTTGTCATTTAACCCCAGGTGAGATGCTCTGACACCAATTGATAGGATCTTAATTTGTATTGTATTTTTTTGTATATATTGAATGAAAAACTGAAAGGAATTGCAATGAAAAAATGAAAGGAAATTACAAAGTGTTATCGAGCATTCAAGAAGCCAAATTCTCTTCTACAAAACCTTCTATTTTCTGAATGCCCTTAACAAAAACCCAACTCGTTGCATTTATTGGCGTCTACTTGGTTTATTATATACACTTTCCAAACTACCCCTCCCATGCTTTAACTAATTGGGGCCTATCACACTATTGGTCAAAATGAAGCCCAATGATAAAAGTAAAACTCCCCAGCACAAAATTTGATGAACTTTGGCTCGATTTTAAACCACATTTCACGGTGGTTAGATTCTTTAACTAGCACATGTCTGAGTGCATGTTTGGCGGTGTTGAAATTATTTTTTAAGTGTTAATAAGTTGTGGATCTTATGAAATGTGTTAATAATAAATGGATAGTAAATTATGGGTCCTACGAAATATGAGTTAAAAAATATTTTGATCCATTTGACATGCTTAAATTAGGCAAACAACCATTTAGTAGTAAACAATAGATCAATTGTCCCTGCAAGAAAATCTACTCCACATCAAGATATAGACCAAAACATGAATTTCTAAACATTTTCAATAGCAAAAAGCTCGTTTTTTTTTATTCTTTAATGCTGAGATGTCTGATGACAAAAATAATTTTCAAAAAATCGTTTTTTGGAATCCAATAAAAATTCCCTACCCTGTAGTATGACAAGAGAATCAAAGTTAATCTTGTTGATTTTATAAAAATTATGTGGGTAACGGTACATGATACCTATATTAAAAGGTAAACTAATATGATACTTCTTAAGATAAAATGATACTTATTAAAATAATGCATTACTCTTAACAAAAGAAAAAAAATATAAACTATACACAACAAATAACTTGAAAAACAATGCAGCAATGTGGGCACATAAAGGCAGGCAAAGGCACCGTGGTGAGCACACGAGGGCACCAACATAGAAACACGCAGACATCAACTAAGGTACATAAAGGCAAGAAGGCACACACAACTAGACACACGAAGGAACCAAGACTAACAAAGACACAAGTGTAGAAACAGGAATACAACATCATAAATAGATCATGGCAAACAAAAACAAAAACCCAATATGATACTTTTTAAAAGGGATTTTGGCGCAAATGGTCCTAACGTATGTCCTTAGTGCGTTTTTGGTCCATAACCTTTCATTTTTGGCTAGGAATTCCCTAACCCATGCTATTGGGTGCAAAAGTGGTCCCTATGGACGGATTCCATCCAAATGTGCCGTTGTATGGATGAGTGTAATGCAATCTCTTTTATTTTGTCTTTATGTGCAGGGGTAAAATCGTCAAATCATATTCCCCCCCCCCCCCCCCTTATACTCTTCATATTACCCAACAATGGTTTGAGAATTTTGAAGAAAAAAAGGAAACTCTTACAACACTAAAACGTGAGAAAATCCTCATTCAATTATTGTAAAATCTTAAATTGAACTCAATGAGAAGAAAAGTAGATTGCGTTGGATAAACTGTTTTTTAGAACTCATGTGCAGATAGAGTGTTTCTGGTTTTACAAATGTGTAAATGACACTCATAACTTGTAGATCTCAAATGTGGTTTCTATGTTTTTTTCCCTTTTTTTAAGGAAATTTCTCTGGTTTTGCAAATGTGTAAATCACATCAGTTAATTGAAAAATTCTCTGCAAATATTGTTTGAGGAAAATGTTTGTGCAACTTTTGCAATAGGTTTAGGACTAATATTGCACTATTCTACATACGTTAGGGGACCAGTTGCGTACCTTTATTGAAAATGTTATGACTAGTTGCGTACCTTTATTGAAAACGTTAGAGACCACATATGCATCTGAAACGTTAGGACCATTTACACACCTTTACTGAAAAGGTTAGGGACTATCTATGCACCTTCTCCAACAATTTTCATCTCCAACAACTTTCATCTCCAACAATTTTCATTCATTTATCTAACGACTACAATACACATTAGAACATGTTACTAGAGAACTCAAAAAATAAAAAAAATCAAATCTTACAACTCTCCACATAAAACCCCAAAACCAAATCTTTCAAGAACCCAAAAACCAAATCTTCCAAGAACCCCCAAAACCCAAAATCAAATCTTCCAACTCCGCACATGAAACCGAAAAATTAAATCTTCCAAGAATTACCCATCTTCTTTGGCAAAACAAACTTCAAAAATTATGAATGGAAGTGAAAGCCTCCTGTGCGTTGAGGTATTTTTTTTTTCAAAGCATGGAATGGAAGTGGGTAATATGAAGAGTAAAAGGGGGAAAAATGTGATTTGATGATTTTGCCCCTGCAGGTAAAGACAAAATAAAGGAGATTGCACTACACTCACCCAACTAACGGTACATTTGGACGGAATCTGTCCATACGGACCACTTTTGCACCCAATAGCACTGATTAGGGACTTCTTAGCCAAAAATAAAAGATTAAGGACCAAAAACGTACTAAGGGCATACGTTAGAGACCATTTGCGCCAAAATCCATTTTTTAAAATAATATGATACTAATAAAATAACATATTCATTGGTCTCTAATTTGATTAAAATTAACATCGGGCTCATTCAATGTAGAAAATAAATGTATTATTTCATGTCAAAATTAAATGTGAGTTTACTTACCGTGGGAACATATACATGCTCATCATCTTCCGATCCATCTTCTATCAAACCCCATCCTCTTCCGACTAAATCTCAACATGTTATGGAAAAATCTCTTTTATCTTATCCTGTTGATATCGATCATCTTCTAATTCATCTTGTTCCAGCACATCGTTCTTTACCCTATCCTCTTCCGGCTCATCGACCATCTTCCAATTCATCTTATTCCTGTTAGTTATTTAAACATAAATTTCTAGCTATAAATAAAATAATTAGAGAATCCAAGATCATCATGCTAGATTATCAAGAATAGGTGTTGAGAAAGAATACTTGAATCCATCGTGTTAAATTCGAAAGGGTTGGATCTTTTACAGTCTAATCACCTCAATAATGTTCAATGGAATATCTGTCTATAATGGTGCAGAAGAGAAGAGAAAAAATTATCATTGACCTAGGGACCATAATCCTTATTTATAATATTCTGTATACTCTAGTATAATTAGAAGTCCATCAATCCTAATTGAACTATGATCTTGTCTCTACACATTACAAAATTCTTACTCAGTTTAAATGTCTCTATGGCCCAATCATTAACAGATCATTTAATAGCCATATTAATTAGATAACACATATAATTGTAATTTAATATGTAGCCCATTATAGAGATAAATAATTCAACAATTCCAGCTATCTGCCGTTTCTTTCTTTTCTTCACTATCAACCGAGTAGGTTTTTCAAATTTCAAAGTAGAACTCTGCTTTTAAAAAAAAAAATCATTAACTACCACATGCACATGAAAGTAGAAACTAAGGCACATGAATACAATTAGGGGTGGCAAAGATCCGGCTCGGCCCATTGCCACCGAGGCCCAACTCTGCCCAACATAGGAAGCTCAGTTTAGCCAATGGCCCGTTGGCCTAATGGGCCAAGCAGAGCTGCCCTTTTCTTTAATGCAATATTTTTTCCAAGAATTTAAAAAATCAAAATGAAATAAAGTATGATAAATTTGACAATTGACCCTCCTCCTTTTTTTGAACTTGAGACTGACTACTTTTAGTGTAGGCGGAGTAAGAATTGCACATGAACAAGTTGTTACGTGTACAGTTTTTGGTAAAAGTAAAAAAATTATAAAAATAATACTTACAAATTATGAAATCAACAGCCCAACTCTTCAAAATCTTCAACCATTATTCTATCCACTTTATCTTGGATCCAAAACTTTGCATCCTTATAGTCTTTTAGACATATTAAATTCTCTAATATGTCTACTTTAAGTTTTGACCTCTAATCCGACAAAATCCTGTCACATGCACTAAAATCCAGACTCCAATACTGCAGTAGATATCAGATATGTTAGTAGATCATGTGTTATAATAGAAACAATTGGGTATTGGCACTCGTTCTATCTCCACCATCTTAGTATATCAATTTTTTTTCTCTTCTTCATTTAACATGATTAGCATGTCGTTAGCAAAATACCTAGTTAACTCTGAAGGTCTAGTAACTGATCATATGTTCGTAGCACGGAAAAGAGAATAAGAAGAAGAATAACTATTATTATGTTGAGTTTTCTTAACTGAACTAAGGTAACACTATAAATCATTATTGTCATTGGATGATGATGAAGCCATTGGTACTGGGGGGCGGTAACGTTCCTACCAATTTTTTCCGTGTATATCTCGTACATCTTACATAAACTTTTCTCTAAATTACCATACATTAGTGGATTTCAGTACGTTAATTTATTTGAAATTGTCGAGACAATATGTTTGGTACCCTCTAAATTTAATCTAGGATATTATAGACGCTAACAAAAACAACATAGGCAATTCTTCCTAATATTTCCTAAACTTCGCCTCCTTGGCTAATACAATATTAGAAAAAATTAGAAATTCCTTAAAATTATTAGCAATAGAATAAAAATGATGGAGAACTAATGGACTGGTCCGATAGTATACTTTTGCGTTTGTTGTGTCGAAAAATACTTTCAAAAATTTCTCACATAGGACAAAATTTCCCAATCATATGATTGAAAGTCATACTCCAGGTTGTGTTATAGCCTACATCTGTACAATAATGTTTTTCTAGAGGTGAATTTTCTACATAGACTATCAAATACTTGTTTTCGGGTGGGTGAGATCGTAATAAAATTTATAATATATATAATTTTTTCTAAGTGTTGGTCTATGAATTTTAACTTATATTTGAAAATTAAATTAAAAATATGACATACACAACGAATATGAATAATATGCCTCCAAAATCAGAATTTAATTGTTGAGTTAGTTTTTATATTAAAATATTGTTGAGGGCGGCATTGTCAAATGTGAAACTCCGGATTCTAGTTTCAGAATTAAATTCTTGAATAATACTCATTAAAATATGAAAAATATTATTTCCACTATGAGGGTAGTCAATTAATTTAAATACAATTTTTTTTATGCTTGACCCAATGTGTATCAATATAGTGTACATTGACAACTATGTATCCCTTATGGTTCTTACCAGACTATAAGACCGACGTAAAAGATAAAACACTAGAATAATTGTTTAAATCATGTATTATGGGTAATTTCCTTTTTATTGAAAACGAAGAGTATTTTGAGAATAGGACGTGTACCTTGGTTGGAGATACATTTGTATAAAGTTGGTCAAGTGAACACACTAAGTTAAGCGAAAACTCACCACTTACCACCAACATCATCATGTCTTCACGACGCATGTTGTCATGTAAATACACCTATTTGTTTAGATTCGGAGTAGAACTGAAACGTGCACCTGTAGATCTGAAATAGAGTTGTGCTTGATTTGTATCCAACCCTCAGTGTTTGAGCAAACACTTTGGGTAGTATATGTTCAGATTGGTCATGCTCCCACCCTTTTGTTTCAAGAACCCTTCTTTATAGTATTTACACTCTACTTTGTACTCTGGTAGTGTGTCTATTATTATATCAGTCGACACAATTGAAATGATTCCAACATCTAGCCTTTTTTAGGTCATCGTTTAGTGCTCAAACCACTAGTTATATTGGTTTGTGTTTCAAAATCTTCTTGGATGTCTTTCAAATCAATTGGATCCGTGCTCCCATAATCGTCACCGACAGGAATTGGAATATTATTGAGACCACCGAAATCATCATCAAATAAAGAGATATAGTAGAAATGTAGAATATAGACAATATATACTATAATTGGACAGAAGAAATAATTCAAATAATCAAATTTCAGGATAATAAAATTATGGGTTAATTATATTAATGGTCCCCATTCTTTCAGATTTGTAACGATTTCATCCCCATTTAATTTTTTTAGCAGATATCATCCTAATTCTTCTTTTTATTCTCACAAAACGTTTCCACTCACAAAATCCGTCAAAAAGTGCCATTAAATGGGTTGCAATACACTTAATTACACTACTGGTCAAGTTTGTAACGATTTCTTCCTCATTCTATTTATTCTCACATACCGTCCCCACTCACAGAATCCGTCAAAAAGTGCCATTAAATGGGTTGCATAACACTTAATTACACTAATGGTCCACATTCTTTCATATTTGTAACAATTTCATCCCCATTCAATTTTTTTAGCAGATATCATCCCAATTCTTTTATTTATTCTCACATACAGTCCCCACTCACAGAATCCGTCAAAAAGTGCTATTAAATAGGTTGCATAACACTTTTTTATCTTTTTAAAATGAGGGCATTTTAGGTAAATTCTTAAAAGATTTCAATGTTCAACCACTTTCAATTCAACCCCAACAATTCTTAAAAGATTTTTCTTCCTACCAACTTGATTCAGCTCACTCCATTTATTTCAGAAATCAATGCAAATTTGGTTGAACAAGTATTGAAGAGATGTAAAAATCTTGGGTTTTCTGCTCACAGATTCTTTATCTAGGCTCAAAAAATTCTGGGTTTTCAGCATAATAAAAAAGCACGCCATATTCTTGTGGATATCTTGGAGAGTAGCAAATAGTTCCCATTCCTATGGGATTTTGTAGTAGAGATGAAAAGAGCTGGATCTTTTGAAATTAGTCAAGAAATTTTTGGGTTGTTTTTAGGGCTTATAGTAGAGCTAAATTTTAGGTGGTTTACTTAAAATGTCCTCGTTTTAAAAAGAGAAAAAAAGTGATGCGTACCCATTTAACGGCACTTTTTGACAGATTCCGTGAGTGGGGACGGTATGTGAGAATACATGGAAGAATGAGGATCATATCTGCTTAAAAAAATTGAATGGGAATGAAATCGTTACAAATCTGAAAGAATGTGGACCATTAGTGTAATTAACCCTAAAATTATAGATTGCACAATAAATGAGCTACTATTGAGCATGTATATATTTGAGGTTGAGTAGGTTGAGAGTTAAGAAAAAAATGGAAGTGGAGTAGGGGGAGAGGTTTTTATAGGAAAAAAACATATGACCGTTTTTTTTCAAAAAAAATGGACCAAAATAGTCACTTTTGTGACCGTTTAGGCTCAAACGGTCACAAAGTGACCTTTGGTAGCCCATGAGCCATAAGTCGGCTCAATGGGTTGAACAACGGGCCGACTCGATATTTTGTCGAGTCGTTTGATCTCGACTTTTTTTTAAGACTCGGCCTTGACCCGGGCTAGTTCCTAGACAAGTCCTAGCCCATGATGGGTCGAGCCAACGATCTCATGGGTTGCTTGGCCCATTTGCCTCTCCTAAATACAATGTTGAATAAAATATTGACAACCATCAATTGGGTACACGAAAGCACAACGCAGGCACAAACAAAGGCTCCACCAGAGGCACAAGAAAGAAACAACGCATGAACAAGAAGATAACAACGCAGACAAATGAAGGCATCAGTGTATGCACACATATCCAGGCACACGAGTGACAAAGTATACACATAAAGACATTATAAAATAACTAAATTAAAAGACAACCTAATATGATACTTTTTTACTCTTCGATTCTGACCTTAAAATATAAATTTAAAACTACATATAACTTGCAAAATCAAATGCAGCGTATGCACACGAAGGCACCAAAGTAGTCACATGAAGGCATCAACGAGGTCACATAAGGGATACAAAGGGTAGAAACACACAAACATCTAGACACGCAAAAGAATAAAGGCACATGAAGTATAACTTTATTTTTTGCACAAAATAAATTTTTTTTTTTATATCAATTTCAAAGTAGAAAAAAGAAAGAATGAAACTCCAAAAATAACAAAAATTCTTCATTATAGTGAAACCCTAAAATAAATTGTCAAAATGTCAACATCATAAAACATTACAACTAAATTTCACAAAAAAAAGTAACAAATATGTTTAAATATAAGTGTATTTGCCTTCAAGACGTGATCCCCAATCACATTTTTTGTTCTTCACTTTATTCCTGTCTACAACTACTTCGACTTTTTCTGCTTCATCAATATCAACTAGGTTAATTTTGTATATTTACAAATAGAATTTTTGGAATTCGAATTAGAACTAATGTGGGTAACAACATTTCTGATGAGTTTTGGATGAGCAATTTTGCGAGAATGAAGTGAAATCCCTGAATAGACAAAGTCTACACAGAAATTTCACGATAATGAAGTGAAAACCTATTATGTGTAATGAAATGACCACTGTGCCCTTTTTCCATATAATACATTAATATTTCCATACAATAGTAAATTTCATTAACATTATCTAATAGTGTAAAATTTAGCTAATTGTGATAACCCAAGAAAAACTAAACAAAATGGGTGTGAATTGGTTTTTACAAATTTTTTCGTAAAACAATTTCTAAATAAGAAACTTAAAATATGTAAATTAAATAAGTAAAAATATAAGCACAATATAAGTAAATAAAAGGGTAGAGAGAGTACAAACGATATTTTTATGGAGGTTCGATCCAACTAATAATCTACGTCCCCTGTTACCAAGCTCTCCGTCACGAGCACGGCCTTTTTACTATTTTGATTGACTTGTGGTGCAATCAAAACCCTTACAATACTTCCATTGACTTACAAACAAGAAACACCGATATTTATACAATATTGAGCTTTAAGGGACCTCAATATAACCCAAAGATATGAAGAAGTAGATTTGAGATAGTATTTATCTCTTAATAAATGATAGATACAAGTTAAGTACTAAGAGAGACTAATACTTCAATAAATAGCAATAAATGAAAAGTTCAAGTGTTAGAAAGAAACTTTGATGATGCTGATGATTCAAAAGTTTGATTTGATCAATCAAAGTTTTTCAATGAATGATTTTGAAGATGTAAGTGCAATAAAGTTTAAATGATTTTTCTCAAGATGATTCTCTCTTTTTATGCTCTTGTTAGTGTATTTAATGATAGTAAATGAAGAAAAATTTATAGAGATCAATTTTCAAAACTTTTGTCCATTCAGATGATCAATTGGTCGACCTACAACATTTCAGGTGACCACAAGTAGTCGTTGGAACAGTAAAAATCAGAACGATCATTTTTTGAAAAAAGATGTTCAAACGGTCGACATATAAGTCGAGTCGGTCGACCAGTTTAATCTTTTGGTCGACCGAACTGGTTTTTCGATTGACTGGTTTCTTTGACTTTTAAAAAAAATGTCTAAAAATATTTTATACAGTCGATATTAACAAAGTTTTTGGTTCATAAAAATATTTTTGAGCTTTTATCATGTTGCTAAAAATCAAAGAGTTAGTACCTTTACATTTGAACAAATAATCTAATCTTCGATCTTGAAATTTCATACTTGAACTCTTGAACTCTTGCTGGATGATTGACTTTGATCTTGACTTCTTTGAAAGTCTGATTTGTAATATAGTATCGATCTTGACAACGATTGATTTGAACACTTAGAAGATTACTTGAAACCAAATTGGTAGTAAATAAGATTAATTTATTTGTTATGATCAAAACATTGAGATTAAAGTTAACCATAGGTCAAAAATTGGAAAAAAAAAATAGTATTTAGCACAATTTTCAAATTGTCAAAATCACAAGTGGGTTGTCACCAACAAACAACTGACCATCCCATCCACACATTCTCTTTAGGCCTCTGGAGTCTATTTCTATCTCAAAAACTAATCAAGAAGCAAATAAGATAGGAGAATTGAGAGAAATAACACTAAAATAAAGTGAGAATAGTGGTCAATTGCCGGGTAACCTGACCAATTTACCTAAATAGTCGTTGGCCCATTTTGTAAGATTAAAACCCTTAAAATAAAATAAAAAGATTATCCAATATACCCTTGTCTGTAACTCTCTTCACTATTCTATCCTTTCAAATTCTCATTCCATGTAACTGTACACAACCGACAAAAATGGAGATGAAAAGAGACATTAAAAAATATCTATTTTGCAAGGAATTTCACAAACTCAAAACAAGTTCATTCAAACAAGTTAATCCCATTTCAATGTTAGAATCAATTTGATAGGCCTTAGTTGTAGGGAAGAAAATTTAGAATAGTTACATACCATGAATGTGTACACATTTGAGTTTAAACTTGTGATTTTTGCTTGTATGTTCTATTAATTTGTTTTCCATGTGTGAAATTTTGAATGGGCTGATTTGACGATCACTGTATAGTTTTTAACGGACCATATTCATTCATAACCGACCATGGGTCGATTATAAATAATAAATATAGTCGGTTATTTATCTTCCATTTCTAACTATAACTTACCACTAATACACATACATAACCGACAATAACTGACCACGGGTCATTTATATCTTGATAAATTATGAATTGTGGGTAACTGACCATAACATAATAGAACCAAATTTGATTGACCGACCATAGCAGAATAGACCAAATTTAGTGACCGACCATAATAGACTTGAACAAACCAGTGGTATCTTTACATTTTTTTTTCTTAAATTATGTTTGAAAGAACCATGCTTATTAAAATTCATATATATTGCAGAATAGAGTACACTCTTGATCGTAGATTATGTGAAATTTTGGAGAAGGTGACCGCTAATTGTAACATTTTAAAAGTAAAGAAGGTTCACGATGCTCTGAATGACCATCAGAGAAAGTTGTTGCACCAATCTTGCCTATGGAAATTATTTCAAGTAAGGCATATGCAGTTCTCCAGCCAGATCTTCGATAGTCTATTGCTTCAGCTGGTAAAGTTTGTGAATGCCGACAAAGTATGGTTTGAGTTAGGGGATGAAAAAGTAGCTCGGTTCTTCCTGTCTGAGTTTACCATCATTAAAGGACTTAACGCTGGCAATGAAGAAAAAATCAGACGTACTATTGAATAAATATTTTGGAGACAGGTCCAAGGTCACACTCCACCACAGGTGGAGACTATTTGAACAATGAATTGTGATGGAGGATAAATACAAGCTTGGATGGTATTGATCGTCGAGACCGTGTTGAGGTGTAAACACCATAAGACATTGATCGATACATTTTTTTTAGATGTAGTGGACGATCTAGAAGTATTCAACACATATCCATGGGGTCGAAGGTCTTTTATGGAAACAGTGCATGTGCATGCATTTAAAAGAGTTCATACGGTAAGGATAAAGAGGTCGAGATCCAAGCGTAAATATGATGCATACAGGTTTCCACTAGCCGTACATGTAACTTTTAAGACCTTATTAGTTTGAAAATGTATTAAATTTCGATATGTAATGGTAATAAATTTGTGCAGATATGGGCTTATGAGGCTATTCCGGCATTGACAGCGACATGGGCTATAAGAAAGTAGTAGTTGAGGCTCTTGAGGATGCTAAATTGGCAGGCCATGGATATCCTGACTGCAAGAGATCTTAATGATATCCTCAATGATCCTATAGTAAGTATATCTTTGCATTTGAGCTATGTTTTAATAATAGAAACAAGATTTTATTGCTGTCTTTGACAGCGTAAAATTTCAATATGTCAGATTGAAGTGCATACAGTCCTGACTTCTACAATTGAGGAGAGATAGACTCAATACGTTCGAGGACGGTACATTTTTCTTAGTCAACATGATCTAATCCTTGATGCCTATCTTGTTGGGAAGAAGGTATGCAGATTTACATTTATATTTTTGTATTAATATTTGTAAGAAGATTGTACTAATCCTGAGTGTTGTAATTTATTTAGGGAAAGTCTCTCATTGCACGGTGGTCACCTACACCACCTCGACTTTCTTCGACATCGTTCCCTACACCAAAGTGGTGTCCAACACCGTCTCAACCTTCTCCTTCCTCATTCTTTTTGACATGGCATTTACCTACATCGAATCGACCTACGACACCGCCTCAACTGTCACCTACTGCGTAATCATGTTCTATTGTCTCTTATTATTTATTTGAACGTTTGAGCAGACAGTTGGTAGCGATAGAGTAGTGAATTAAGATTCAACTAAAAGGTGATGTAGGATGTGTAAGCATGAAGATAGAACATTTAAAAAAGAAGGTGGACGAATTAATTGAGTAGATGAGACCATTATGGTAGACGGATGTGGTGACAAAGGTGAGGTTGGTGTCGGATGTGTTGGATGAGGCTGAAGGCCTGATGGAGAAAATGTCGGAGGTGTCAGATGAGGTGATAGAGGATATGTCGGAGGTGTCGGAGGGGATTGAGATGATGGATGAATGGGTGTCCGATGTGATGGAGGGGGTTTCAAAGGATCAGAAGAGTACAAAGATTGTACAAGATGTGGGGTGTCAGATGGAGGTTTCTAATGTTTGGGAGGGCAGTCCAGAGTATCAAGAAGGAACATAGATTCTGCCAGAGAGAATGGAAGAGGAGAGTTTTGGATTTCGGGATATGTTTTTTGAACATTAAAAGGGTTCGGAGATTGTACTAGAGGAGGTGTAAGAGGGGGTTCCAGAGCCTTGGAAAGGGATGGATGGGTTAATGGAAGGGTTAGTAGAGAGACTAGATGCCGTTCCAAAGGTGGCAGTGGTCGTAGGTAAGAAACAAAATAATGAGGGATAATGGAGCTGCCAGAGGTGGCAAGTAAGAGAGTGAGAATACCCTCGTCCTACTTGAGTTCTCCATTCACTGTCGGGACAAAGAGGAGAACTTTTGTAAAGGGCATGAAAGTCGATCTATTTCAAAAGGTCTACACTGAAGGAAACAATTCTTTAAATGGTATTCGAAACTTGGAAAAGGGTAAGTACTTTTGATGTGTAATTTACAATTAATCAATTCATATTTAATATTTTCATTTACTAACATTTGTTTTTTGTTAGCGTCACTCATGAACGGGATAGGGTTCAAATTATAGACGCCAGAGAGTTGTTCAACGACTTACTGACTGATGGAAAGTGGCTCGCCGATGATGTAAGCACATAGATTAAGTACGTTCATGTGTTATAAGTTGTTATTTACGATCCATTTTCATTATTTTATCACGTTGACCTAGTTATGTACCTTTTGCAACATCGGGCATCAGTGTACCCTTATCATTTGGCAGTCGAAGAGTTATTCGAGATTTCGCGTTCAAGAATGCTCTAGACTTCACAAGATAGGGCGAGAGACTCGGAGCAAGATTACTTTGTTATCCCATAATATCTCTTCAAATATGCGAGGGAAAGTCTCCATCGCTCGGTTAGAAATGGGAGGGTTGTACATATATGTACATTCTAGTGCTAGCAAACGCATACTTGTTTGGGGCAGAGGTTGATTTTACCAACTCTACTGTATATGTCTTACCCAAGTTCAGTTCGAGAAATTTTTAGAGTCTATGTGATTTATTGTCTTTCTTTCTAGGTCAGTCAATATTGCGGTCAATGACTAATAGAAGTTCGTAAGGTGGACGACACCTTTAAACAAAACATCTCATAAATTATTCGTGATTAACATGAAATGTACTTGTGATCAATGTTATTTAGATGTAAACTGATACTGTATTAATTATTTGAAGGGGTGATTGTAGTGTATTCACAGTCAAATATATCGAATTCTTAAGTATTGGACAATAGGCGTTACTAGTAAAGAATGACCACATGTCCATATAGAGGAAGAAGCTAGCAACCGACTTGTTTAGGGTATGTAGATATGTACACTTTTGTAAAGAATGACCAAATGTCCATATGACCCGTAGTGTTTTTTAGGGTCTGTAGATATGTACACTTTTGTAAATATGTTGAATCTTGTAAATATGCTTACTATACATAATTTAATGATATCTGGTAGATATATTTTGATGTCAGTAATATTGTTCATTAATTACGATTTGCTGATAGGATCGATTTACATGGTCTGTTAACATATATATGGTCGGTTGTATGGTCGGTCCATATAAACCTTTCATTGTTGGTATGGTCGGTTGAAAGAAAAGTCTTGTTGATATAATTTGCTTTAATGATCGGTTTAAATAGTCGATTGTGAATCATATGGTCTGTTATTATGGTCGGTTGATGTGGTCGGTTATAAGTGATATGGTCGGTTAGTTAAATAACCAACTGAAGGTCACAATCAAAAGACTAAATGGATATATGATCATCATTTGCAAACAACTACAATTCATCATAATAGCCATAAAAACATACTTACAAAGAAGTTAAGCATTGTGTTTTACAAATAGTAATTAAAAAATGTTTATTCACATCCCTTCTCCATGACCCTGAAAGTAGGCATATTGGGGTTGATGAGCTCAAAAACACAAGTGGCCCCAAGATTGATATCGTTAGCCCTTGCGTAATTTGCCCAGCCAATTGTCAATCGACCTAGAACCCCATTTGCCCTCGTGTTAGCGCATATCGTCCATACTTGGCCAACTAAATCATGAATTTCAATGGCCCACAATGCTCCAAGCAGACGTGTCCTCGTAAAAGTGTATGGTACGTACTAGAGAATGACACAAACAAAAAAATGTTAGTTAAACTCACATGCTGAAATAACCAAAATCTGTTAACTTCACATTCTAAAATAATATTATATAAATTAACCGAACTTACAATTTTTGTGGCACTGAAACATGGTTTCCATTCTTATCTGAATGATGGATTTGCTTAACCCAACTATCCCTGGCGTTCCTTGGTGGTCGGATAACCTTAGTTGCAGAATAGTCGTATTTGTGGATCTTGACTAAAGAATCTCCAGTGTATTTGAAAACAACCTCAACGTTTCTCAACGGGGTTACGACGTATCGTGAAGCCAAGTCTAGACTTTGTAAAAACTATAATGAACGTTCTTGGTATTCATCAATGTGGCTTATCACGTATGATCGTTAGGATATTGTCTCGTCTTGTGTCTTCGACAATAGATCAATGTTTCTCGAACAGGGTTACGACGTATCGTGAAGACGAGTCTAGACTTCGTAACAACTATAACGAACGTTCTGGGTATTCTCGATCGAGGCTTATCATGTATGATTGTTGGGATATTATCTCGTCTTGTCTCGTCAATAGTAGGTCAATGTTTCTCGAACAGGGTTACGACGTATCGTGAAGTTGAGTCTAGACTTTGTAACAACTATAACGAACGTTCTGGTTATTACCGATCGAGGCTTATCATTTATGATTGTTGGGATATTGTCTCGTCTTGTCACGTCGACAATAGATTAACGTTTTTCGAATGGGGTTCTAACGTATTGTGAAGTCGAGTCTAGACTCTGTAACAATTATAACGAACATTCTAGGTATTCTTGAACAAGGCTTATCATGTATGATCGTTAGGATATTATCTCGTTTTGTCTCGTTGACAATAGATGAATATTTCTCAAATAGGGTTGTGATGTATCGTGAAGCTGATTTATTTACACAATATAGAGACATCTAAACTTGACCGACCAAATTTAACAGACCAATTATAGGTACAACCGACCAGAGTACTATTAACAGACTTCTCACAACTGATTGTATCCATTCTCTCAAATATAAATGACCGACCACAGTGATGTTAACCGACCATTAAAAATCGACGGTACACATTCTCTCATATATCATTGACCGACCACAGTGTTGTTAATCGACCGTTCACAACAGATGGTATCCATCTCCTCAACTATAGATGACCGACCACATTGATATTAACTGACTATTAAAAATTGACGGTATCCATTCCCTCAGATATCACTGACTAACCACAGTGCTATTAACCTACTATGTCTAACAGACCATACAGATAATATAATAAAATGAAATAAATTCATACATGTTGATGAACATTACAAATGAAATAAATTCATATAGATAATACAGTACATCCATCACAAACATAAGTTACAATAGAAGATATACAATTCTCAACTTTGTCTTAAATGTGCATACATTATTATTAATCAATGCGGCTATTACCAAGTAAAACTTGGCTGGTGCAGTAGTAGCGAGTGTGCCAAGTTGCGTTACATCTATCGTACATACGAAGGTGGAAAAACTCTTTGACGAATGGTATTCTCGTAGTAGATTTTAGTCCAGAACGTCGTTTGACTATAGGCAGTAAATTATTGATTGAGCTAATAATATGGTCGAAAACTTCCCATTTGACTTCATTTGGCACGGAGAATATTGTTTCAACATACGCTGCTCTCCAAAAATCAGATGTGTAATAGTGAAAGCACAAAACGTGAGCTGAAATCCCTCTATGCAACGCGAACACTACTGCATGTGCGTAGAGAAAATTCTCTAACTGAAATTTTATGTATGTACAAGTCTTGTCATTCAAGTTCACAACAAATCGTTTGTTCGGTCCACTTTTCACGTCAAACCAAAAATGATCTAGTGGCTTCGCATACAACTTCTTTGCCAATAATCACCGTACTTTTGTATTTTGCTTTCCAAAATGTTCTATCGACGCAAATTACACACCGTATTGAAGATATAAATACTCGAATGCAAGATCCAAGAGCTATGAAGACGTATTTGAATTGGTTGTCGGCATCAGTCTCAATAAAGAAAGTCGAACCAGGATTAGTTCTCTCCATGTTATGGAAATATGATGCCACTTTAGTATAACTCTCCTTAGGTGAGCCCATTAAGTGCTTCAGAGCACATTTCGTAGCCTTCTAAGCCTTCTGATAGCTCATAACCACCCAGAACTCTCGATGAATGTCATGAATGATGTCTGCAGGTCGGTAAATTGTTTTGGGGTCTCAAAACTTGTGCATTACATGTCGTCCAATAACTTATGATCTTGTCTATATGTGACATTGCGATGAATACCATATTCGCAAGTATGTTCGCGTGTATACTTGCGAACTACGAAGTATTCAGATGTGTCAAACTTAGTTGCTAACAAACACCACTTGCAATTGTCTACACAAACAATTGTGTACACTGTCTTATTTGATTTTTTCACTTTGAATTTGAAGTTATGTTTCAATGCAACCAAGTGCACACCTTCTTGCAGATGTTTCTTTGTATTAAAAAATTGTTCGACTTGCAAATCTTCATCACTGGGAGTCAAATGTTCCGTAAGACAAGATCGTGAACTAGGTCCATCTTGAGAATTTCCACCATACTCATACTATGTGTAGATAAAGCATCAATGTCCTCATTCATAAATGAAATTTCCTCCTTATTGTCTTCAACTATTTCATAGGGTGATTGTGTAGGATTTATTTCAGGGGGTGAGTATAAATGATTTATTTTAGGAGGTGACTGTGTAGGATTTGTCTCTGGAATAACTAAATCATCCTCTTAAGCTATCTCCAATGTATCCCAAAAATTATCCACTCCATTAACACGTGCTTCATGAACTCCATCATGTTGATTCACATGCAAAACTCTCTTCACAAGAGTTACACAAAAAGGAGTATCATGCGTTTCGTTTTGTTCAATCAGGCAATTGAGTCGCATGTCTGAATTAAGCTTTGACGGTGGAATTGAAAATTGTGTATTGACAAGAAAAAAAAACCTGAATTTCATCCCGTATTATGAGGACTCAACACCAAGGAGGTTTTATACATCATGTTACATTTTCGCATACAATGTATTCAAATATGCATGGATTTCATAAACACATTCTCCATTACTCTCGATCCATTGATTGTGGTCATTCTTTACAAATCCACCAAAGTAACAAACAACTAGTACAACCATTCAAGCATTTCAACATAGATTTCAAAAAACAAAAATTAGATTTGTAGTTGTTGGATAAAATAAACACATACTCGGTTAAAAGGATATCGGTTAACGAACCATATGGTCAGTTATGGTCTATTAATTGACTGGTCGTTTAACACAGCGTGGAACTTATTGCACAACAATTCACAAATCTATCCAATAATTCACTAATATAAACACGCTAAAAGAAGCCAACACATTATTTAATAATTACGAACCCCAATAAGGAAACACATGAAAGTGAAGTGAGTGCCAATATAAAATGTTGAAATGTTGGCTACTAATTTGTTCACGGAATGCTTGTGTTTAATTATGAAGGAAAATAGTGTTGGGTGATGAAGATTCTAAGAACCCGAGTGGTGAAGATTCTAAGAACCCATCAGAATATTTATATGTTGGATTGATAAGATCTTATTCTAGTGAAGATTCTGAAAAGATTCGTTGGCTATAACTTGAAATTGGATTTGGGTTAGCAGTAACAATAGATACGACTTGTTTGCAATTAAATGGTATTTATGTCTCTTCTTCTTCACTTATTTTAGTAGTTATTAAATCTTCACATGAGTATTTAGGTCTTTTTATACAAAAGAGGCATTTACCAATTAAATTTTGTAAATCAGGCTCTTTGTCCAAATGGGTAGTTTAACTTGGCCATTAGCCAAGTCCTCCTCCCTAAAATGAAATAATCAATAATTATTTAGTAGTCTCTTGTAAATTGTCATATTTTAGCGTGTCTGTAGTAAAAAAGGCGAAGATTATTCTTCTAATTGAACTAATATAACTTTAAGATGTCAATGTGCAATCTCGACCAAGTTAAGGCCGGTTGAGTAAAATTATTTTAAATATGAATTTATTCTCTCACAATTTCTAGTCTAGATATCTTGAAAACATCTTTCTCGATTTCCAATCAAGATACTAGAGATCAAGTAAATGTCCAAAATAACATGACAATAAATTATCTTGACCCAATTTAGACAAATTACTTTTTAGTCGAATAATATTGTTGTAAATAAAAAATTAAGGAATTTGGCGCAAATGGTCCCTAACATTTTTCTCAGTGCGAAAATAGTCTATAACGTTCGTTTTTGGGAACAGACGTCTCTAAATTATGTATTTTGGTGTGCAAGTGGTCCTTATTTGATAAAAACCCAATATGACCTTAATTTTAATAAGAGAAGATTGCAGTTGAGTAATTAACATTTGCAAAAAGTACAAATGAGTCCGATACTTTTATTTATTTTTATATAAAAAATTAAAGAAAACTAACGAGTTTTTTTTTTTTTGGAATTAAGATTTTATTGAACAAAATGATAATACTAAATTGTTTGGTTTATTTTATGAATTAATATAAAATAACTAAAATTTTAGCTTATAATTATTAAAAACATGATAAATAAAATTATTAATTTTATTATTAAGTAATTACATTATTTAAATTTTAATTTTTTTTTATTTTTATAACAAAATAAATAAATAAATAAAATTTTCACAAATTTGATGCTCAAATACTTTTATTTAATTGATCTATTCGTTTATTAATTATAGATATTAAAGTTCCAACTGTATTCTTCATATTTTAATTTATCGTACAAAAATAAAGAACACATAATGTGTAAATTAATATCTATTAGTATTTTTTATGTTAAATAAAAGTATAATAAGATTGATTTAATGTAATAAAATTATATACGTCATTATGTTATTTATTTATCTTAATTTTTATTCAAAATTTTTACATCACATAGCAATTACATAAACTTAAATAATTTTATATTTTTCTCTTGTGAAAAATTTAATTGATACAATATAATGGTATGTTTAGTATGCTAAATTAAATATTATTTAAAAAATATACCGGACTCATTTGCATCTTTTGTAAAGGTTAAGAATCTAACTGTAATTTTATCTAACTAAAACTATATGCATATTTGTCTTTTTTATTAAATAAATACCAATGACGCACCAAAACACATAGGTTAGGGAAGTCTAGCAAAAAAATAAATATTAGGGACCATTTCTACACAAAGGACAAAGGTTAGGGACTATTTGTGCCAAATAAAAA
This sequence comes from Forsythia suspensa, assembly GCA_023638005.1. Classification (NCBI taxonomy): domain Eukaryota; kingdom Viridiplantae; phylum Streptophyta; class Magnoliopsida; order Lamiales; family Oleaceae; genus Forsythia; species Forsythia suspensa. The sequence goes on along the minus strand of CM042664.1, from coordinate 12,360,546 downwards.
ATTATGTCTTGACCCATTGACGAGTGGTAGTACGAGTTGAGTTTTATGCTATAGAAATTTTTTGAAGCTATATGTTTTTGTTGGACTCTAGACTTGGGTTTGGCCCAAAATTGGTGCACCTATAATGGGTTGACAAACTTGTGGTCTAGATATTAGAGTCCTAGATCAATTTTATCATATAAGATTTGAATGGACTCTTATAGGTAAAATCCTTGATAAATCTTACCACATAAGATGTAGATGAATTCTTAGAGATAGAATCCTAATGGAATTATGCTTATCTCTCGTAGAGTCTTAGTGAGATTCATTTCGGTCTCTTTGTGAGCCTATAAATAGACATCAATAGTTCATCATTTAAAACACAGCAATTTCATAAGATCTCTTTCTCTCTCTTTACTATTCAGACTCTTAGAAATGGGTCCTTAAGCTATTGTGGTTGTTCTTGCAATCCTACAAATTTTGAGCTCTGAATATCATAGGACTATCTCAAGGTTTGTACTTTAAAAGCGTTGATATGATCTTGTTCTGCTGCACAAGTTTCCAACATTGGTATCAAAGCCTATTTTGGTAGTTTCCATATTTAACTCGTTAGAACACGAAGGTAGAGGGACATGATATCACTTAGCGAGTTTTATCTAAGACGAGCCGAGGTGGCAATAAGATATTATGTATGGTTTGTCTCAATTCTCGAGTAGTCTATTAGCCGGCATGTCAGGAGCCACATGATAACACGTATTATGGCAATGAACTACAGGTTAGTGACAATTGATGTTGAATCTATAGAACACATGGTTGATTCACTTATTGTCCCGGGAAAACCGATCACCATGGAGATTTTGAGAGATCTGGAAGAGGTCCTTGACCTAGAGGTGGAGTATGATGTGTTATGCAATGCACTCATAGTGCATTGGGAGGAGTATCATTTGTACGATAGTGGTTTACACCCTATCCCTAAGCCTACTCATGTGGTTGAGTATGTGCCTAAGCCAGCTCTGGTTGTTGAGATCGAGTCAGTTGTGGTTATCGAGAAAAACCCAGTAGAAGATTCTGAAGGAGAGTCCGAGGCTGATTCATGTGTCACTTCAAATGACGAGGACGCTTAGAGACAGTGTAGTAGTAGCAGTAGCATGATTAGGAATGTTATGTCTAGTGGGAATATAACAGTATAATTTTTTTCTCATATATACCTTTTTGCTAAAAATCTAAATTAAAATTATTGACAAACACTTGTCGTGTGTGTGATGATTATGAGCACAGAGATTTTTTGATCACGTAAAATTAATTTATGCTGCAAAATGGTTTGATTGTGTGTGCTAAATTTTATCCCATTTTTGCGCATTAGTAGATGGTATCTATGACGATTGTGGCTGATTTGAACAAATGAGAGAAATTGGACGGTGATAATTGTGACATTTGGCACCGCAAGGTCCAATACATCCTGAATGAGGAAGAGGTTTTGGAAACCCTAACCCAATCCATGACCCTCCATCTGCTCAGGGCAATACTATTCAACATCGACGCGATCAATAGGCTTACAAATCTTGGCGTAAGAAAGATTGTTGTGCATGCATAACTATGTTAAGCAACATGCACAATGACTTCATCGGCGCATTTGAGGAATACAAAACTGCCCAGGAAGATGTGGGATGCCCTTAAGGTCAAGTATGGTGGGACCTTTGCTACTAGGCTGGGTGCATTGACATTGAAGTTTGACTCCTAGAAGATGCGCTTAAACCAATTGATGAAGCAGCATCATATGGAAATGTCAACTATGATTCATGAGCTCAAGGCAATAGGTAACAACTTGATTGATGAGCAACCTCGAATGCGTTCTCTTCCTAATTCATGAGAGCACATGTGGGTCAATATGACGCTCAATGGGAACATCAAAACATTTGATGATTTGTCGCATCACCTTGAGCTAGAAGATAAGCGCTTAGAAGCAGTTAAAGATATAAAAGCTAGCAATGACCTCTACTTAGTTAGAAAGCCAAGTAGGAAACATTTTGAAAAAGCCATGAGAGCTTTTTTTTTCGTTGCAACTAATCCATTCTGACATCTGTGCCCAATGAATGTAAGGGCTAGGCACGTGCGAATTATTTCATCATATTTATAGATGACTTTACACACTTTGGTCATGTCTAATTGATCTCCTATAAGTCATAATCATTGGAATGTTTTACACAATTTATGACCTTGGTTGAAAATCAAAAGAGAGATCAATCAAAGCTCTTAGGACTGACTGTGGCAGTGAGTATCTATTAGAAAATTTAAAGAACTTTATGATAAAAAAGGTATCCAAAGCCAGTTAACAATTCTTGAAACACCGTAACAAAATGGTGTAGTGGAAAGAAGGAATTTTACACTGTTGGATATGGTTAGGTCGATGATGGCACGTGCCAACCTCTATATATCCTTTTGGATGGAGGCTACATACATCCTTAACCACATGCCCTCAAAATTAGTTTCCTTGACTATACGAGCGATGGACAGGACAAAAGCCTAATCTTAGCCATTTGCATTCATGGAGTTCAGCTGGATATGTTCACACTATTTCTCATAGGCATGGGAAGTTAGTCCCAAAGACACATAAGTGCATATTCATTAGATACTCTGATAAATCGAAGGGATATGTTATGCTTGTGAAAAACTCGAAGGGGGTGTAACTGAAATTGAGTCTCGTGATATAAATTTTCTCGAGGAAGATTTCTCATATATAGGAGATGTGGATAAGAGCCTTGGGTAATTTGAGACAGTTGAATACGTAGAAGGTGCTCAAAATCCAAATGAGAGTAACTCATATCATAGTAGAAGTGTGTCTTCTAATGGGAGTGGTATCACTATATACTAATTTTCAAAATCCACAATTGTGTAGAAGCCAACATAGAAGCATCATATGTCATCATTTTGAAATTGAGAATGAAACATTCATGTTTGCTCCGCAAAGAAGAAGAGCCCAAAACATATCAAGAGGCTTTCTCATCACATGGTTCTAATATATGGAAAGTTGCAATCTATGAAGAAGAACCAAGTATGGGATTTGGTTAATATTCCACCTAGACGTAAGACTATTGGGAACAAATCGATTCTAAAATTCAAACGCAAGGCAGATGGGTCCATAGAAAAGTATAAGGCTCAACTTGTGGCGAAAGGCTACACTCAAATGGAGGGTATTGACTATAAGAAAACCTTCTCACCATTCGTGAGGTTTGCCTTGATTCACCTCATTCTAGCCGTTGTCGCTCATTTGGATTTGGAACTTTACCAAATGGATGTTAAGACTGCATTTCTAAATGGAGAGTTAGATGAGAATATCTATATGGATCAACCCACAAGCTTTGTGGTATGTGGACAAGAGCGCAAAGTTTGCAAGCTCCAACGATCCATTTATGGCCTAAATCAATCATCTAGATAGTGGTATTCTGCATTTCATCAAGCCATTATATCCAATGGGTTTACAATGATTGAAGAAGACCACCATGTGCATGTCAAACGATCCAAGGAAATGTTCCATATGCTATCGATGTATGTAGACGACTTATTGTTGGCCGAAAATGATAAGGATATGATTTTCGCCATCAAGGTGTGACTATCTTCAAATTTTAAGATAAAGCACATGGGTGTAGAAAACTTTGTGCTCAGAGTAAAGATCCTTAGAGATCGTTCAAGGAGATTTCTCGAATTTTCTCAAGAGAGTTACATTAAGAAAATTCTTGGACAATTTCAGATATTAAATTGCAAACCCATTGACACTCTAAGACTATAGAGAAAAGAAAATATGTCTCGACTTCTCTATGATAGTGTTGAATTTGTCGGAGAGGGCCCATCTGTTAGTGGGAGATGAGCTGCAATAGACGTTCTCTCGATTACGAACGAGGCAGATCTAGAGAACATCAAGAGGATGTTCCGAGTCCCCGAAGACATAGAGTTTCATGTGTCGAGGCCCATGTGAGAGCCTGTTTTCTGAGAAAATATTGAACTGTATTGCACTTCCAGTCTTTCAACGCTGGGATGAGGCTTCTCCTGGACTCGTTCTATAGGAGAGTCCTCAGAGCTTATGATTTGGCACCGACCCAGGTGTCCTCCAACAGTTGGAGCCAAATGTGGAGAGCCTTTATCTTTGGTTCAAGCACTATCTTGGGTTTGAGATGCCCTTGCACATCTTCCAAACAGTTTATCTCCCGAAGAAGCTACCAAAGAAAAAGGACAAGGGAGAGAAGACAGGGTGGTACTACTTCGGTCTTTGGGATTGATAAGCCCTTCATACTCTACTGCTCCTCTTCCATGTATCTGGGAATTGCCAGAGGGTGGTAAATGACCCAGAGCTTGACCTGAACATGCCAAGCTTCTATGGAGTTGCGAGTGAGTGGTTTGGAAGGTTGGAGAGGTTGTTTATGTGAAATATAGAGCTAATGTTCTCTTGTGTCTTACAGATGCTCTTCCTCGTTGCAAGATAAAAGAGAAGGAACTTGACATCCTCCGTGTAATTTACAAGCAGCTGACAGAAGAGGGAAGGTTTTATTCACTGTTGAAAGTATCGAGGCATCTGATTGAACTTGGACAGATGGTTTTACCTTGTGTTGCATCTATTTACTCAAGATGCCTCTTTTTCTTTGCCTTGTGCTGTGTCTATTTATTCTACCATAGGGCTAATCCTTCTTGTGTAGCTGACTTTAGGCAAGGCAAGAGGCTTACGCCACCGCTGGCAAGGCTGATGGCTTCGAAGGTAGAAGAGCTCCGACTGGGTTACTCCGAGGACAACCATTAGAAAAAGGTTATTGAGAAGATTAGCCGAGTAGCCTCCAGATAAGAAGCGCAACGCGCTGTGTCTGATCTAGTTACAAAAGATGTACCCTCCGAAGAAGAGTAGCCATTGGGTAAGAAGAGAAAAATCGATGCCTCTACCTTTCAGAGGCAGAATGACCAGGTTTCTGATCGTTCTCGAACGATACTGTCTAGGCTGGTGAGAGACGGCAAGCCGAGAGGGATGTGGCAGGAAAGGAAAAGTCGATCGAGGTGATTGAAAGCATAATTGTTCTTCCTCCCTACCCTAGGCAACACAAGTTGGTTGTGACTACGGCTAGAATGGTTGTGGTTGTGACTACGGCTAGAATGGTTGTGGCCCTGGATGACACCCCAGTTGGTTGTAAAGAGGTAACTGGTAGGGAATCTGTCAGAAGAGATACAGAGGGAGGCCGTGCCGAGATGCGCTTCAAGGGCATGTTCGCCAAACTTATTAGAGATTTGGAGAAGAAGCTTCTCGGGCATCTAACAAAAGACTTGGGGTTGTACCCAGCCCTGGGGACGGAGAGCTTTCAGAAGTATGTAAGCAAGCCTTGGAATGTGTTCCTTACATAGAAAGATGCTGAAAACTGGATGGAAGCCTCATTGGCCTGCTCAGTTCATTCTGCTGCAGCTCAACTAAAGTCCCTAATGGCGATAAGGGATTTGAAGAAAAAAGCAGCCAATGCCATGAAGTTTATCTCCCATACAAATAAATTAAAAGAGTGCCTTGACAGTACTGTGGCCTTGGCTGAAAGTGCCAAGCTGGTGTACAAAAAGGCGAGGCAAGACATGGCAAAAGCGGAGAGCCAAATCGCCATTCTGACGAAAAGGGTTGAGGATGCCTTGAATGCTCAAAAGATAGCCTCAGAGGCCTTGGACGCAGCGAATTGGGAAAACTGCCGGTTGGTGGCTGAGGATTTGGCGAGGCAAGAGGAGGTGTCCAAGTGGAAATCTGTATTCAAAGAATGTCGAAAGGAAAAAGCAAAAGCCGAGTCTCTTAGGGACTCTTCATTGGTAGAGAAAGAAATTTTGAACAAGTAGCTACAGGATGTGGAGGCTGAATTTGTTGCTAACTTCCACCATACCAAAGCATACGCTAGCTTCTCCAGCTATTTTGTCAGTGTGGGCCATTAGGAGGTACTGGCAGCTCTTCGGTCCGATTTTCTAGATTTGGCCATCACTTCTCTAAAGTCAAAGTTCTCCCCGATTGAGCTGGGGAATGAAGACGATGAAGAAGCAGGGACCTCGTTCTAGACTAGATATTTATAGGTTGATGCAAATTTTGTAACCGCCTTGTTAACTAGTGGAACACTATGTAATTTATTATGCAATTTGGGGTCGTGTACTACTTCTGATAATCAATTTTATCGTTTTATCTTTCGTACGTATAGCGCTTCTGATAAAGATCATGTTCTAACCAAAACACGTATGCAACACCTCTGACCAACAGATGATGATGAATACACACAATTTGACAATAATAAAACGCCTCTGTCAACGCTTAATGAAATTTTTGTTTCAACTATTTGTTTGTTATCTTTATTTCTAAAGCATTATCCATTCATAAATTGACATAAGCTGATAAAGAGGCTATTTTGAGTATAATGTAGATAAACAGAAGAGGCTACTCGTAAATGAAGGTTCGACGGAAATAAAGATGCTCCTCGCCTAATTTAAACGAAAGAGGCGCTTAGCTTTACACAAATTAGAAGAGTCGCTCTTTAAGAAAGGGCCTTTTTTGTTTTGCACATTTAAAACTTAAAACAAGCGATGAAAGAGTATATCCAACCTTGTCTACTGATAGTACCAGCGTAGGTGCTCGGCATTCCAAGGATGAGGCTGCTGCTTTGCACCCAAGTCTTCGATATAATACGTGCGGTGTGTACTTCTTTGGCGATACGATAAGTCCCCTCCCAATTGGGCCCTAGTGTTCCAACACCCACCTCCTTAGAGGACAAGAAAACTCTGCGTAGAACCAATTCGCCTAAGTGGAAGGATCTCTTCTTTACCTTCTTGTTGAAATACCGAGCCATATTCCTTTGGTACGAGGCTAGCTTGGCTTGGGAGTTATCTTTTCGCTCTCTCAAAAGATCCAATCCAGCCTGCATTAGGATGTCGTTGTCACTCTCACTAAAGAACAGACAACGAGGCGAGGGTATGCCAACCTCGACTGGGCTCATAGCTTCAGAACCGTAAGCCATTGAAAATGGGATTTCTCCCATTGGAGTCTAGATGGTGGTTCGGATTGTCCAGAGTACATGGGAGAGCTCCTCTATCCAAGCCCCTTTTGACGTATCGAGTTTCTGTTTGAGAGTATACTTGATCATTTTGTCGATAGCCTCCACTTGACCATTAGCCTGTGGGTGACGGGGATTAGAAAAGTGATTCACAATTTCCAGCTCATTGCATAGCTTCCTGAACTTCCTGTTATCAAACTGCCTCCCATTGTTCGACACTAAAGAGTGGAAAATCTCGAACCTGTAAATGATGTTCTTCCATATGAATTTAGAGGTATTAGCCTTGGTGATCTTCATTATTGGCTCAGCTTCAACCCACTTAGAAAAGTAATTAATGGCGACTATGGCATGGCATGCATTGCCTCTTCCTCTAGGCATTGGTCTTATGAAGTCTATTCTCCACTTGGTGAAAGGCCAGGTACTAGATACCGTTGTTAGCTCCTAGTGAGGCTTTCGTGGAGTTGTGGCGAAGTGCTGGCACTTGTCACATTCTGCAAGATACAATGCCAGATTAATCTCTTTAAAGAAGGCTAAAAGTAGCCCTGCTTGAGGATCTTTTGGGCTAGGGCCAAGCCTCTTGAGTGGTTGTCGTATATTCTCTCGTGGACCTCCCTGAGGATGTAACCCACCTCATTACTGCCAATACACCTAAGGAGGGGCATGGAATAGCCTCGTTTGTAGAGGACGTCGTCAGACAGCAAGAAGTGTTATACCTCATCCTCAGTTTTCTGGCCTCTTCCCTATCGGTAGGGAGGGTTTGATCCTTCAAGCATGCGAGGATTGGATCCATCCAAGTGGAAGTCTCCTCATTCTACATTACCTCTGTGATAGCCTCTAAGGATGGCTTGCCGAGGTGTTCGATGGGAACCAGTTTGAAGAGCTCCGAGTCTTTGCTGCTTTCCAGTTTAGATAGTGCATCAGCGTTGGCATTATTTTCCCTTGGCGCTTGGACTAGCTTGAACCTTTCAAAGCACGAGATAAGCTCTCTCACTAGCTTGAGATAGGAAGCCATTCCTCTTTCCCTAGCGACGAAGCTTCCATTTACTTAGCTTACGACCAGTTGGGAATCGCTTGCGACTAAGAGTCTCTGCACCCTCATTTCCTTGGCGAGGTGGATTCCAACTAGCAAGGCCTCATACTCTGCAACGTTGTTTGAGGCTTTAAAGAGAACCTAATTGCATAATTTAGCTTATGGCCATTGGGGATGGTAAGCACAACCCCAGCATCCGAGCCCGTGTCTCTAGAGGACCCATCAACGAAATGGCACCATGTAGGTGGTTCGAGAGATGCCATTGGGACGTCCACTTTGGAAGTGTTGGCAAACTCGGCTATAAAATTGGCGAGGGTTGCTCCTTGATGGTAGCTCTGGGTTTGGTGAAAATGTCAAATTGGCTAAGTTTGCATTCATTCATTCAATGAGCCCTCCCGAGGCATCTGGCTTTTGCATTACCTGCCTCAGGAAAAAATTAGTAAGAACGCGGATGCTGTGGGCCAAGAAGTAGGGCCTCAATTTTCTGGAGGCAATGATGAGTGATAATGCTAGCTTCTCCATATTGGGGTAGTGTGTCTCCGTTCCCAGGAGGGCCTTACATACGTAGTAAACAGGCAGATGGTGTTCTTCTTTTTGGACCAGAACTGAGCTTACTAACAAATATGATATTGTTAAGTAGAGCAGTAAAGCCTCTCTTAACCTAGGCTTTAATAGCAATGGAGCATGGCCAAGGTGTTCCTTCAAGGCCTAGAATGCGACCTCGCATTTTGTAGTACATCTGAAGAAATGGAGGCTCTTTGTCCGTCGCTTTTGAGACAAACCTACTGAGGACTACCATTCTCTCGGTGAGGCATTGCACATCTTTTGGCCTCTTGGGAAATTTCATTTCAATCAGTACCTTGATTTTTTCTAGGTTGGCCTCGATGCCCCTTTGGTTGACCATGTAGCCTAGGAATTTTCCAGAGACAACCCCGAAGACACACTTCAAGGGATTAAGCCTCATCTTGTAAGCTCTAAGGATCTGGAAAGTCTTTTCCAGGTACAGTACATGGTCCTCACTTTCAAGCTTTTAACAAGCATGTCATCTACGTAGACCTCCATGGTAGAGCCAAGCAGGCAAATATTTTGTTGATAAGCCTCTGGTATGTTGCCTCGGTGTTTTTCAAGCCGAAGGGCATGACCTTGTAGCAGTAGAGGCTCTTGTCCATCACAAATGATGTGTGATCCTTGATTGGTGGCTACATAGGGATCTGGTTATAGCCTGAGTAGGCACCCATGAAGCCTCAGGAGCTCATGCCTTGAAGTGGCGTCCACCAGCTGGTCAATTCGAGGCAATGGTAAGTTATCCTTAGTGCATGCCTGGTTGAGGTTGGAGAAATCTATACAAATTCTCATCTTTCCACCTGTCTTTCTCACCAAAACTGGATTGGAGACCCACTTAGGATAACGGGCCTCTCGGATGAAGTTACTTTACAGGATCTTCTCTACTTCTTCTTTCAAAGCCTTGTACTTTTATGTGTTTAAATGCCTGCTCTTCTGTCGATGCGATGGAAACTTGGGATCGACATTGAGTCGGTGACAACTCACTGTCGAGTCAATCCCCACCATATCCTCATGTTTCCATGCGAAAACATCAAAGTTGTGGCAGAGGAACTTCTTCAGAGCCTCCTTAGACTCTTCGAGGAAGTCCTTTCCTACCTGGAGCCTCATGGTTGGATTGACAGGATCTACTGCGAAGCTTTCTAGCTCCTCTACTAGTGAGGTCTGGGAGTCAACTCATGTCATCCTAGGGTCGATGTCCTCCGAAGAGGTTGCTTCTTCCATTGTGACATCTCTCGGAGCCTCTTCCAATGCTTCTGTCATCTTGGATTGTCATGTCGACTTTCTTCATTTCGCAAGGCATTCCTATAGCATTTTCTAGCTTCAGGCTGGTTGCCTTTTACCATGGCTATGCCTACCTTAGTGGAGAACTTTAAGAGAGGTAGTGAATAGATGTCACGACCCAAAGCTCCTTCAAGGCTGGTCGGCCTAGGACACCATGGTAGGCTGACCTTCTGTCCATCACCAAGAATTCCATAAAAGTGTGGGTGGCCAGAGGCTCTTCTCCCATCGTAACGGCTAGGCACACTACCACTTTCAGGGTGACTCAATCACCCGTAAAGCTGTATAGAGGCTCTAGAAAAGGGGCCAATGGAGTTTTTATGTTCATCTGCTCATAGGTACTCAAAAAGATGACATTCACGGAGCTCCGTTGTCCACGAGCATCATCCTCAATCCGTTCATCGCCACTACTGTCCTTACTATTAGGACGTCGCAGTAGAGATAGTGGACATCTTTCATGTCTTCCTCTGTGAAGGTGATTGGGTCTATTTTCTATGACCCCGAGAGGTAGCTGTTGATGAGCCAATTGGTCATCAACTTTCTCTCGGCCTCATTCGCGTAGCTTTTTTGAGCATTCGGCGTCTAGCCTCCCAAGTAGGGTCTCCCGTAGATGGTATCAATTTTTCGAATGAGGGCCTTGTCTAGATCCTTGATCAGGTTCTGCTCCGTGCCTTCTTCTAACCGATGGTGCCTCGCAGGGCTCCTAGAGTGTAGTGGTCTTTCTTCATAGATTAACATCGAGCTAACAGCTCTCTCTGATACTACAAGATAGATGAACAACCTGTCTCTTGGCCTCAGCTTGGATAGTAGCGGGACATTTCTGAAGAAGTCCTTAAGCTCCTAGAAGGTGCCCTCGCATTCTTTTGTCCACTGAAATTTGTTTCTTCTCTTAAAGGTTTGGAAAAAAGATGACATCAATCGGTTGCCTTTGATATAAATAGGTTTAGGACTGCCAATCTCCTAGTGAGGTTTTGGACTTCCTTGGGTGAGGATGGAAAATGCATGTCTATAAGCGCCTTGATTTTCTCGGGTTAGCCTCAATTCTGCGCTGATTTACCATGTATCATAGGAATTTTCCAGAAGCAACTCCAAAAGTGCATTTTAAGGGATTGAGCTTCATCTGATACTTGCGAAGGATTTTGAACATCTCCTCTTAGTGTGATATGTGTTCTTCGGCGTACATGCTCTTTACAACCATGTCATCGATGTAGACCTCCATGGTAATCTCGATATGTTCTGTGAACATGCGATTTACTAACCTCTAATAAGTAGCCTTGGTGTTTTTCAAATTGAATGGCATCATTTTGTAACAATACAAGTCTCGATCCGCTATGAATAAAGTATTCTTCTCGTCCCAGCGAATATGGATATCTTCTTGTAGCCGAAGTAGGCATCCATGAAGCTAAGTAGCTTATAACCAGCGGTGGTGTCGACCAATTAGTCTATGCGAGGCAAAGAAAAAGTGTCTTTGGGTCATGCTTAGTTCAAGTAAGAAAAGTCTATACACACCCTCCACTTGTGGTTTTTTTTTTAACGAGTATGGGGTTAGACACCTACTGCGAGTACACTGCCTCTCTAATAAATCCATTGACAAATCATGTTTCCAATTCTTCCTTTAGCGCGTCATATCTTTGTGCGCTTAGCGGCCTCCTATTCTGTATTTTGGAGCGCATCTTCAGATCTACTTTCAAGATACGACACACTACTAATGGGCTTATCCCTACCACGTCAGAATGTTTCCAAGCAAAGACGTCCAGGTTCTCCTGTAAGAATTGTTTAAGCTTTTTATTTAGTTGTTCCTCCAAAGCTTGACCCACATGTAGTTCTTTGGAGGGATCAGATAGGTTTATCGAAAATGTATCTAACTCCTCTGCCAGTAAAGCCTGTGAGTTTGAACCTGTAATCCAAAGGTCGAGGCCCCGTCTAGGACCATGTCCTCTTCACCTTTCTCTTTTTCAATCTCCATCATCATAATTGAGAAGGTTGTCTTCTCGTGTGTTGTTGCCTTATGGAGTGCATTAATAAAACACGCCCTAGCTTCTGTCTGGTTACCTTGAATCGTAGAAACTCCATCAGGTGTTGGGAATTTCATTGCTAAGTGGTGAATCGGTGTAACTTCTTGCAAGTCTTTGAGTGCTAACATGCCGAAGACCCCATGATAAGCTAAACAGGTATGGACCACATGGAATTCCATAAATTTCTTCATGTGACACGGGAGCTCTCTAAAATCGACGATGAGAATAATATCCCTCCGTGGGATGAGGCTGTCTCTTGTGAATCCAAACGGTGGCTCCAAAATCGTTGTCAGCTCATGATCTACTTCTATTTGATCGAAAGCACTTCTGAACACAATATTCACTGCACTGTCATCGTCGACCAACATCCTGCCAAGTCCATTCATTGCAACAATAGTACGTACTACTAGAGCGTCGCAATGGAGAGTAGTGGACACCGATCTCATCCTCTTCTGTAAAGGTAATTGGTGGGGCCCTTGGTCGATGTCCATGGACCTACTCATCTTTCTTTGCTGCTTTTGCATAATTTCTCCGAGCATTCATAGTGTGGCCCCTGACATAAGGCCCTCTGATTATGGTATTGATCTTACAAACTGGATGGGCCTTTGCAAGTCTATCTTGCCTTGGTAGATCTTCGTCCATGTCATTCCTCATGTCACCACGACGGAGGCGATTATCTTAGCAATGGGGTGGAAGTCATCGACCCATCGTTAGAAGGTCCTCGCCCTCCATGCATTGGCCAAGATCCTCCTTCTTTTTAAATGAGCTTCCGAACATTAGGACAATCTTACGTATTGTGATCCTTAGTGTGGTGAATGCAGCCAAAACTTGAGCGTGAGGTGGTTAATAAGGAAGGATCAGAGGCGGTCCAAGCATATGCTCGAGCGGGCCTCAATTCGATTGAACATGCTATAATGATCGTGACAAGGCTCTAAAGAGTGTCGTCCCTCACGGCGATAGCGCTCTCCTTTTTCTTTCTAGGCCTTCTCTCGGTTCTCAATAGTTTCTTTTAATCGAATCTCTCTCTAAATTATGTCCACCAAGTGAGTGTAAGTCATTGGTTCTCTGGTCTGAACATCTCTCCAAAAGGGAGTTCACATAAAATAATATAAACATTATTAATAACAAACATAATTTTAAGGAAAATTTGTACTTTTGGTCTCCAATCTTTACAGTTTGTTACTAATATATCCTTAACTAATTTTTATAGCACCAGACATATCCAACATTTCATTTAATTGTAAATCACATCCTCATTGGCAGATTTTGATGGATTTTTCATCCTCTTTAGATAAACAAAAAAAGACTAAAAATAACAAAAAATGAAGAAAAAAAATTGCAAATGAAGTTCCATAACTTTTAAAAAGCCCCAAATCTTCCTGATCATCACCCCTCTTACGTTATTACCTTGTATTTTCCCTGATCATTGACAAAATTAAGCGTATTTTTAACTAGTAAAATTAAGGATAATTATGGTATTGATCTCACAAACTGGATGGGCCTTTGCAAGTCTATCTTGCCTTGGTAGATCTTCGTCCATGTCATTCCTCATGTCACCACGACGGAGGCAGTTATCTTGGCAATGGGGTGGAAGTCATCGACCACTGTTAGAAGGTCCTCGCCCTCCATGCACTGGCCAGTATCCTCCTTCTTTTTTAAATGAGCTTCCGAACATTAGGACAATCTTCTGTATTGTGATCCTTAGTGTGGTGAATGCAGCAAAACTTCAGAGCCAGAGCTGGTTAATAAGGAAGGACTGTAGGCGGTCCAAGCATATGCCTGAGCCGGTCTCAATTCGATTGAACATGCTATAATGACTGTGACAAGGCTCTAAGGAGTGTCGTCCCTCACGGCGATAGCGCTCTCCTTTTTCTTTCTAGGCCTTCTCTCGGTTCTCAATAGTTTCTTTTAATCGAATCTCTCTCTAAATTATGTCCACCAAGTGAGTGTAAGTCATTGGTTCTCTGGTCTGAACATCTCTCCAAAAGGGAGTTCACATAAAATAATATAAACATTATTAATAACAAACATAATTTTAAGGAAAATTTGTACTTTTGGTCTCCAATCTTTCTGCTTTGTTACTAATATATCCTTAACTAATTTTTATAGCACCGAGACATATCCAACATTTCATTTAATTGTAAATCACAAATCCTCATCAAGCGATTTTGATGGATTTTCATCCTCTTTAGATAAACAAAAAAAGACTAAAAATAACAAAAATGAAGAAAAAAAATTGCAAATGAAGTTCCATAACTTTTAAAAAGCCCCAAATCTTCCTGATCATCACCCCTCTTACGTTATTACCTTGTATTTTCCCTGATCATTGACAAAATTAACTGTATTTTTTAACTAGTAAAAATTAAGGATAATTTGCAATTTTGGTCCCAACATTTCAAATCTTTTACTAATCTACGCATAACTAATTTTTTTAGCACTAGGCATCCCCCAACCTTTCAATTTGTTGTAAATCACGTCTCCATTGACATATTTTGATGGTTTTGCCCTATTCCCTAAATAAACAAAAATAGAAAAAAAAGCTAAAAACAACAAAAAATAAAAGAAAATTGCAAATAAAGTCCCACAACTTTTAAAAGTTCAAAATAACTTCATCTTCTTCAAATCACTTCGACTCTAACATCTCTTTCACCACCATGGACCACCAAAAACTGGGAAGACTAAGGCAATAACTGGAGAAGCAAGGGTGCCTTTCTTTTCTCTGTCAGGATCAGAGTTTATTGAAATGATCGTTAGGGTGGGAGCTTCAAGAGTAAAGGACTTGTTTAGCAAGGCGAAGTCGAATTCTCCATGTCTGGTGTTTATCGACGAGATTGATGCTGTTGGAAGACAGAGAAGAACTGTCATTGGTGGAGAAAATGATGAAAGAGAACAAATACTTGATCAATTGTTGATGAAATGGATGGTTTTACAAAAACACCGGAGTGATTGTCATTCTTCGCTACTAATAGATGGAAATTCTTGATGTCGCATCTTTGCTTAGACCAAAACACTAGAGTGATTGTCATTTTTGCTACTAACATATTGGAAATTCTTGATACTGCACTGCTTAGACCAGGAAGGTTTAATAGATAGGTTAGTCGTCGCAATTATCTGTTCCTTATATTATTATTATTATTGTGTGAGAAAATCAATAAAACTTTTGATATAATTTTGAGGAGAAATTGGTGCTGAGCTTACAACACAGGTTACAATAGGACTACCAGATGTTAAAGGAATGGAAGAAATACTAAGAGTTCATAGTAACAACAAGAAACTAGGCAAGGATGTTGATCTTCCTGTTATTGCCATGAGAATTCCTAGATTTAGTGGTGCAGATTAGCAAACCTTGTGAATGAAGCTGCAATTCTTGCTGGTAGAAGAGTTAAACCTAAAATTACATTGCAAGAAGTAGATGATTCAATCGACCAGATTGTAGTAGGAGTGGGAGGAACCAAGATGACAGATGGAAAGAACAATTGAGAGCTTTTGCAAAGGCTTTTGTCAATGGTGGACCGCGGATGAGGAGGATGAGGAGAGGAAGAGGAAAACATTTTTAATGCATTTTTTGTTAATGGTTGATGATATAATTAATGACAGCTGCTATATGTTATTTACCTAAGGTGGCACGTCTTGGCATGCCCACCTCGTTGGTCTCATGAGTATGCTTCTGACAGATAGATTGTAATAAGCCAACTATCGTCAGGTTAGCCAAGTAGGCGACTCATAGAATGACAATTACCACCAGTTATTGGAAAGACGAAACATCTCTCATTAACTCCTAATGATGAGGGAGATGAAGGGACACTTGTTATCAAATGAGAGAGATGAAGGGACACTCATCATCAATAACTGCAGGCCATCCCTATAAATAGAGGCCAACCCCACAGGTAAAAACAGAACACACAACTCTTATACACTCTATATTGCTATTCAGCACAAATATTTTAATATCACACCGGAGTAGACACGGGGAAAAAAAGCCCCGCCACTTTTTGCAGGTCTCCACCACTATCACCACCGTGCTTGGAAGAGGAGAAAAAATATTTATCATCATTTGGCACCATCTGTAGAAAATGCCAAATATTTATCATCATTTGGCACCGTGCTCGGAAGAGGAGAAAAAATATTTATCATCATTTGGCACCGTCTGTGGAAAACGCACAATAAGTCATGGCTCGAACTAGAAGAGCTAAGAATGTAACCGCTTCACCACCCCCTATCGGGGATGTAGACACTGAGTCTAACACTGCCACTAATTATCCACAAAAAGAATTTGCCTTTGTCGCTCAACTTGCGGCACTGCAAGCTCAGGTAGCGACCTTAACGGTTCTACTCCAGGATCGGAACGCTGCAATTTCAAGACTACCACAGGGTCCTAACCTTCTGCCAGTAGGATCTTTACCACAGGTGCTCCGCTACAGGGTCCTAGCCCTCTACCAGTAGGGCCCTCACCACCAGGGGCTCCTCTCCAAACTCCTAACTTTCTAGCAATAGAAACACCGCCAACGGCAGCTCCACCGCTAGCTCTAGTTTCTTTAGCTCCACCTTTCGCACCCTACTTATATTCATTAACATCTGGCCCAAATCCACACTGGAGGTAACTGTCATGGATGCCCACGCCTATGCTGGTTGAGACATCAGTGTTGAGTCTGGACCAGCGATTAGAAGAAATTATGGTCGCAAAATAGCTGAGGTTATGTCTAACAAAAGTAGTAGGCAACAATCTATGGTGTTGGAAGAAGATCATTTTTTTCTAGAAGTGATGGCAGTCCCCTTGCTACGAGACTTCAAATTGCCAAAGATGGAGAAGTACGACGGATCCTCTGATCCTGTCGATCACCTCAGGACTTTTGTTGACTTGATGAGGTTACAAGCCACCCCTGATGCGATTATGGGCAAGGCTTTTCCGCCAACACTAAGGCGGGAGGCCAGGGAATGGGTAGCCACCCTTTCCTCAAAATCGATTCTTACATTTGACAATTTTTCTAAGAGTTTTGCTACACACTTTGCCAGCAGAAAACGTGTTAAGAAAACTGTTATCAATCTGATGCAATTGACACAGGACAAGGACGAACTGCTGAAAGATTTTATTGCCCAGTTCAATAGAGCCACGTTAGGAATCAAAGATCTACATATGTCTGCTGTCGTCACTGCCATGATGAGTGGAGCTCGAAGTCGTCCTTTCAAGATGTCACTCTTTAAAAACCCGTTGGATACGATGCATGAGTTACTCATGAGAGGAGATAAGTATGTGAACGCTGAAGAAGCATATCTCATTACCAAAAGTATGAAAGATCGAAATGAACCTGAGTCTAACAAAAGAAAGATTCGGGATAAGCCCGAACCTCAAAATAATAGAGGTAATCTTACCCAAGACGAGGCGACCTCGCCCAAGCCGAGGCGAACTAGCTGAGCCAAGGTTTAAAATTTTTTTTGCCAAGGTGAGCTCACCCAAGCCGAGGCGAGCCAACCAGGCGAGTTAGCTGAGCCAAGGTAAAAAAAAAAACTTAGGCAAGCTCGTCCAAGCTAAAAAAAAAGGCCTAGGCGAGGCGAGCTCACCCAAAGTCAATAAAAAAAATTTAGAGAGGAGCAAATGCGATAGATTATCTACTTCTCATTGACGATAATCTATGAAAAGTAGAAGGGCTTACAAGGATAGAAATAATGACGGTGCCATTGTAATCTGAAAAACAAAGCCAACTGCAAATGTCTAAAAAAATGCTGAAATAATGACAACCGCCATCGTCTCGAAAATAATAATAATAATAATAATAATGACAAATTGCCACATCGTCGAAAAACAAAAACCGGTACTCTTGTCTAAAATAATAATAATAATAATGATGCCACTACAAAAATAAAGCCACCGCTCTTGTCTAAAAAAAAGACTATAAATAATGACAATTTGCCAACGTCTCGAAAAACAAGGCCAAAAATAAATAATGACTTCCCTTTGTCTAAAAAAAAGAAAAGGCAAAAAATAATGACATCTGCTCGCATCTAAAAACAAGCTAGCTGCCACTATTTAAAAATCAAGGTGATAGCCTCTATTTAAAAAACAAGGCAATGAGCCTATATTTAAAAATTAAGGCGATAGCCTCTACTTAAAAAACAAAGCCAGCTACCACTATTTAAAAATCAAGACGATGGCCTCTATTTAAAAAATAAGGCAATGAGCCTATGTTTAAAAATTAAGGCGATGGCCACTATTTAAAAATTAAGGTGATAGCCACCATTGAAAAACAAGGCAATGAGCCTATGTTTAAAAATCAAGGCGATAGCTATTATTTAATAAATAAGGCTAGGCTACGAGTCCTGCTAAAAAACAAGGCTAGGCTACGAGTCCTACTGAAAAACAATGCTAGGCGACGAGTCCTACTGAAAAACAAGGCGATGAGCCTCTATTTAAGAATCAAGGTGATGAGCCTCTGTTTAAAAATTAAGGCGATGAGCCTCTATTTGAAAAACAAGGCGATGAGCCTTTGTTTAAAAATCAAGGCGATGAGCTTCTGTCTGTAAAACAAGGCAATGAGCCTATGTTTAAAAATCAAGGTGCTGAGCTTCTGCTTGAAAAACAAGGCCAATGAGCCTCTATCCGAAAATCAAGGCGATGAATCTCTGTTTGAAAAATTTAGAAAGAAGCATGTATGGTAGATTATTTGTACTTCCCATTGATGACAGTCTATGAAAAGTAGAGGGCTTATGATGATATAATTAATGACAGTTGCTATATGTTATTTACCTATGGTGGCACGTCTTAGCACGCCCGCCTCAACGATTTGCCCGCCTCACCTGCTCGCCTGCCTAGTTGGTCTCATGAACATGCTTCTGATAGATAGACTGCAATAATCCAACTGTCGTCAGGTTGCCAGGTAGGCGACCTATAGAATGACAGTTACCACCAGTTATTAGAAAGACGAAACATCTCTTATTAACTCCTAATGACGAGGGAGATGAAGGGACACCTGTTATCAAATGAGGGAGATGAAGGGGCACCGTCATCAATAAGTGCAGGCCATCCCTATAAATAGAGGCCAACCCCCCAGGCAAAAACAGAACACGCAACTCTTATAAACTCCATATTACTATTCAGCACAAATATTTTAATCATTTACTGATTATCACACCGAAGTGGACACAGGGAGAAAAAAGTCCCGCCACTTTTTACAAGTTTCCACCACTGTCGCCCCGTGCTCGGAGGAGGAGAAAAAATATTTATCATCAATGGTGGTGAAAGAAATATTAGAGTGGAAGTGATTAGGTCAGGGGTGGGGTGGGGTGGGGTGGGGTGGGGTGGGGTGGAAGATGAAGTTATTTTGTGCTTTTTAAAAGTTATGAGACTTTATTTACAATTTTCTTTTATTTTTTTGTTGTTTTTAGCTTTTTTCTATTTTGTTTATTTAAATAGGAGAGAAAATCCATCAAAATATGTCAATGGGGATGTGATTTAAAATAAATTGAAAGGTTGGGGATGCCGGTGCTAAAAAATTAGTTAGGGGTAGATTAGTTACAGATTTAAAAGGTTGGAGACCAAAATTGAAAATTACCTAGAAATTAATTATTATTTGCTACTATTCTTTTCCCTTTTGTGTTATGGGTTCAGTTCGAGTTGCAAGGTTAGCATTGGGGCCGATGCAAGAAGACAATGAAGACAACGGGCTGAATTGCGGTGGAATTTCGGGCTAAAGCCCAAGGAAAAGATACCAAAAGAGCAAGATTTTCTGGAGAACAACTCCAGTAATGACTATAACAATAATACGTCCCAGATATCTTCGATGTAATTCTTGCGGTCAGTGTCAACTGGACTCGGGATATTGGAGGATGTTTCTTTTCGTGTTTTAATGTTTGGGAATTGATTTTGTTGAAGGATGGATTTTTTTGGGTGGAGTAATTTTTTGGGGAAGATGAATTTGTTTTCCTTTTGGTGGGGTAGGTTTTTTTAGGAAGATGAAGTTATGGGACTTCATTTGAATTTTTTTTTTATTTTTGTTATTTTTAGCTTTTTTTTTTTCTATTTTTGTTTATTGAAAGAGGATGGCAAATTCGTCAAAATCTGTTAATGAGGACATGATTTGCAATAAACTGTAAAGATTGGAATGTCTGATGATATAAAAATTGGTTGAAGATAGATTAATAACAAACTGTAAAGATTAGAGATCAAAAGTACAAATTTTCTTAGTTTTAAACATACTCGAACTCTCTATCCGAATAAATCTTTATGGAACTAAGGGTTCTATTTTCATGTTGTCTACTATGTATGTGTACTTTGTCAATACATATACGACTCTTTACGTGTAATCACACATAATGTAGAAAAGTTAACAATAATAGGACATTACAAGGTTCTTAAATACGGTTTATTCTTTAATTTTTATTCATTTTCATATCAAAATTTTTATTCACGTGCTTACTACAATTTATTTTTATTTCTAAATTTGGATGAAACACCTCATACTATTGTTTTTTTTTTTTTTTAGATCTAATTATTTTTTAAATGTTTAAGATATCTTTTATTTTAATGCTCTTATACTTGACTAGAGAAAGAACTTCAAGTATTTGCATAATATTTTGAAGTTACATCATTACTTTACTTCGAGTAGCTGCACTCAATTAGGGATGGCATAACATTGCACAACAAATTGAGTGTAGTAAGTATTTCTCAATAGAGTTGTTTGTAATTATTTAAAAGAGTCCTGATCTCTCTCTTGCGTGTGGGCGGTTGATATAAAAAGCATTTTTACATTAAGCGTCACACACCGACTTATCATCTTGACCCACGCGTCTTGACATGTGGGCAAGGATTTCTTGCCCACAAAGGACAAGAGATCAATTCCGTTATTTAAAAAAAATGAATAAGTAGTTTACTCGACCCATAATACTACTACTTAATACGATTAAATTTGTAATATGCACCAAAGAATTTTTGAAAGCATTTGTCATATTGGTTAAGAGTAGTATAGGATTTGATTTTTTTTTTTTTTTTTTTTTTTTTTGGTCCAAGCAATATTAAAGAACATTAAAAAGTGGTGTAAAAAAAAAAATATATATATATATATATAAATGAATTTTTTATTTAAATTCCATGTTAGTGCTAATTTTCTCAATTTCCCATGGTTGCCTAAACCCAAATGGTAGAACCCAAAGTGGGCAGCCGTAAACAAGCCCAAATATGTGCACTTGTTCATATCTGGCCATAATCACTATAGTCTCCTTTGTCATTGGGCTACATTGCTATCACAAAAGAGAATATTACACCCACTACTTGTCAATCTTAAAATAATTTCAAATCTAACAATTTATCAAATTTATTTTAAAAATACTATATAATTAATATTATATTCATTAATAAAATAATAAATTAATTATTTACACGATAATTTCTTCATCTTTATAATATCTCTACATTAGTCTCTGTACTTCCTCTTTCGTTTCAATTTTGTCTTCTTTTATTTGCAATCCAAGTTCTTCAACTTCTATATTTTTACAAGTTGGTCTCTATATTTATACTTTTATATCAATTTAGTCTTTTATAGTATCACTATTTGATACAGATGTTACAAATGATATTTTGTATCATTGAATATGTACTTGAATATGTTACATATTGTATTATGTTATTTTACACATCACATATTACATGAATTGGTATTATGTATCATTGATGTTACATATGTTATAAATGATGAAATCAATAGTTTTATTTGTTAAATTTGGTATTGTATTACATATATATATCGTACTAACGTTACATAGTATCAATAGATTTTTAGAGTCCAATGTGTATATTAATATGAACTTATTGAAGTTCAAATTTAGTTTTCAGGTTAGAATAAAGTTGTAATAATTTGCATTTTAGATCGCGATCCGATCTGAGATGTTACAAATGATATTTTGTATCACTGCATATGTTACAGCTTATATTATGTTATTTTACACAACACATGTTAATTTGTAACACAGATTGTTAAAAATATCATTTGTAACATTTGTATCAAATATTGATACACAATATCATTTGTAACATATGTATCAAATAGTGATACTATAAAAGACTAAATTAATATAAAAGTATAAATACATGGATCAAGTTGCAAAATTCAAAAATTGAAGAACTTGGGTTGCAAATAAAAGAGGACGAAATTAAAATGAAAGAGAAAGTATAAGGACTAAAGTGGAGACATTATAAAGATGAATGACTTATCGTACAAATAATCAATGACTCAAATAACAAATTTACATATTCAGTTACCATATATTATTTAATATAATAATTTAAAATAATAATTTATAAAAAAAACAATATTTTTAAAATAAATGAAACAAGAATGATTTTTTAGAATTATTTTAAAACAGTGACTTATTTATGAAAAAACTCCATCTCAAAAATTATCAAATTGAGCTATCAATTAGACAAATCAATCCCATAAATAAGTTAAAATTACTCAAGCAATATGATCCCAATAAGAGCATATATATATATATAATTTTCACGTGTCGCATTTATAATGAAAAAATGAAATTAATTTGAGAGCATTTTGAAGAAAAAATTTAAATAAATAAAGTTCAATCCCCTTAAAATTTTGTCTATTTAAAAATGAGGAGGTCAACACGCCTTGTGCACAGTATATGTCCTATAAATTTACTAGTTATTGATTGAAAATTGATAATTGATAATCAAAAGAGACTGAACTTTCTTATACATAAATAATCTCATAATCAATACTACTAACTACTATTGCACCCTTTTCTCAACAATCAGTCTATTTGGGGGAGGCGAGCGAACTATTCATAGTAAGAACAATGTCAAGGAATGGCATGAAGACGGGGTCATGCTTTCTAACATAATTTCCAAAATTACACACTTTTGTTTACTTTTTTAGGAAGTAGACGGTCAAGTCTTGCATCCAAAATAGTAAAAAACTTGAATGGTCCTTGAACATTATCTATTGTGCAAATAAAGCTCCTAAACTTCAAAATGTATTTTGTTGGTCATTCAACTAAACATCGTGAACCAAATTGGTTCCTCTATATTCCTGCGTCATTTCAACTAACGAAAGTGATGAGTTGGTAAATAGAATTGCTTATGTGGCCATTTATTTTACCAACTCAACATCTAAAACACATGGTTGGTCTATCAACAATACACTTTGCGCGCAAAATGTCCCTAAACATTAACAATGTACATGTGTAGTCTTTCAACTTAACAATATGAACCCCATTAGTCCTTTCATTTATCTTTGCCATTCTAATTAATGAATACAATGAGTTGGCAGGCGAAATTACTTACATGGTATTTCGTCCAATTCAACATCTATCTTGAAAAAAATAACGGGTGGAATTTTTTCCAACTAAGAAGAATTACTTACTAGAGTGGTAAAAGGGTTTTGTAAAGAGTAGAAGGTGACGAATGGTACCCAGGTGTTGTAGAGTAGACCTCGGATTCAATAGTTACTAGAAGCTCATATATATATATATATATATATATATATATATATATATAAAAGCTTTCTTTCCCTTTTCTTTTTTAATTATTATTATTTTATTTTTAGTCAAGGTGGATATTGGGTTGAAGAAAATTAACTTTAATGTAAGCACGTTTGCCTATTCATCATTTTCAGTAGTTTGAAAAAAAAGAAAGAAAGAATGAGATTGGGCCCCCATCAAATTTAAATAATCTTGTTTTTCTAACATATAAAGATAAAGAATGGTCATTGCAATGGTGTAAAATTACACACTTTTGTTTAACAACAGTGTTTTTTTAACAATGTACATGTGTAGGCCTAGTAAAACACAAAAATAGAAAGAGAATTACAAGTTGTCATAAAATGAATATTTATCTTGTTATTATTTATTTTTTTATAAAAAAAAATATCTTATAATAATTATAATAAAAAAATAATTATTAATTAATTAAATTAAAAAAATTCTTAGATGTGTATATATATATATATTATTAAAATTTAGGGAACTTTCGTGTGCAAAGTATATTATTCAGGGAGGAATCATGTTTTTTAGATGTTGAGTTGGCAAAATTAACGGTAACGTAAGTAATTTCGTCTGTCAACTCATCATTTTTGTTAGTTGGAACGGTTGAGGCATATGAAGGGACTAACGAAGTTTACGATATTTAGTTAAAATACTAACGAAATTTATTTTAAAGCTTAAGAACGTTATTGGCACAACATTTAAAGTTCGAGGACCATTTAGATTTTTAACCTATATAAATAAGCCGACAGTCGAGATGACCAATTACTATTGTGCTTCTTTCTTGTCAATCAATTTATTTGGGAGGCGAGTGAGCTATTCATAGTAAAAACAAAGTCTGAGAAAGGTGTGAAGACGGGGTCATGCTTTATAACTTTTGTTTGCGTTTTTAGGAGGTAAACTTAAATTAGTGAAGTCTTGCATCCAAAATAGTGGCACATTTGTTTTCTTACAAGTTGATGACAAATAAAGTTGTTCCTTTCATACTAAAAGTCATCATCATTTTCTGTTTCCACAAGACTAATATTTAATCTACAAAGACATTTCTGGTTATTAGCCGTTTTTATGGAAACTTTCCACTCTAAAAATTGCCATTTAAATAAATAATAAAATTTCTGAAAATCGACTTTCTTATTAAATTTTAATTCTTAGAAGTAAACGACCACAGTCAACTCTATTGATTTCGTCATTGTGCTATTGTAGTCTCGCAAATATTGATTTGATATTTAAGCATTCAATATTTGACAAAGTATGTGCACCAACATTTTAACTTGTTTTTATCCTTGAAAATACAAAAGTATATAAATTTTGAAAAGTATAGTATAACCTACCAAATATGTATATCAAATATTAAAGTGTATGTAAATTTAACCTTGATTCTTTTTTTTTTTTTTACTGAAAATAGCTATCTTGGTGCACTCAAAGAATGATTAAAAGTTATCATGATAATTATGGGTAGAGAATTTTGCAGAATGTAATATCCATTTGAGGAAGCGCCTCTTGGGCCAAGAGTATAAAAGTGCAGACAGTGAACCCTAGTCAACTTGGGCATATCTCATGATTTACTTCCACCCATCGGCTGAGGGGCTTGGATGGGTGGTCCAAGACATAATCCGGTGTGAACCCAGGATACTTGGATATATATATAAAAAAAAAAAAAAAAAAGGTTATCATGATGACTTGAAAAGGAAAATCAGATTATTTAAGGCTCATTCTCAACTCATATTTTAATAATTTTTTCAAATTTATATAATTTTAAGTGTCCCTAACTCAAATTTTAATAGATTCTATTAAACTATAGGTGACTCCAACTTGAATTTCATGCCATGGAATGTTTGTCTTTCGCTAACAATTAAAGGATTCGAGACGATGTGTAAGGACGCCAAACCTTATGAGACAAAGTCCCAACAAGGGTGTTTGATTTAGAAGACTACAATAATGACAAAGGATGAAAAGAGCAAAACGAAATGCCTCCAAAGGGCACAAGCACACTAGAATTCATTGTAAAGAAATACTTAAGACTAAATGGAATGAAATTACATTTCTACTTTTTGAGAGTTCCTTCTTTTTTCTCGCTCGATCAATCTCCTTTCTTTTATACCTTGTCAAACGGTTTTATCACACGCTTTCCTTTCGCCTTGCATAAAACTTCTCATCGCCCGGTTTCTTCCTTATCGCCCAAAGAACCACCTCGTCGCCCAATAAGCGCCCATTTCTTCCATAATGATTTCAACTGCTTGTAACTTCCCCATGATGATTTAACATGATGATTTACTTCTTGTAACTCCTTCATGAAGCAATCACTTTGTCGCTCAATAACCGCCCATTTCTCCCATGATGATCCCAACTGTTTGTAACTTCCCATGATGATCCAACTTCTTGTAACTCCTTTATGATAATTCAAGTTTGTAACTCCCGACAACGTGGGAATAATGATAAGAAAAATGAGAAAACTACTTATGAAGCAGTTACTTTTATGCCGTGATTGACCATTCTAATCGCCCAACGCCCTGAGCGTTTTTGATCTGGGCGATGTCCATTTTGGGCCCTTCCTGGCTTGGACAATTTCTATTGGGCCTATATACGAATTTATTTGGGCATCCGTTGGGCCTGGCCGACATATTTTCTAAACCTATATACTTGGGCATTCGGGCATTTATTATGGGCCTATATGTACAATTTTCTTAAGTCTCTTTTTAGGCCCTTGTTATTTCATATGTCAACAATTACCCCCCAATATGGCTTAATTAACATAATTGCTTATTTAATTAGCCATATTCACTCGATATGCGTTCATCTTACGAAAGTTTTTTGCGCCTTAAGTCCTAAATCCTAAAAGCACGATTTACATAAAACCCAAAAAGGCGCCATTACCAATGCCCACGTCCAAACCCTCATCATCGTCCCTTTTCTCCCTCTATAAAAGGACACTATTCATTCATCTTTTCTTTACCTCCCACTCATCCTTCCAAACCGATCGTCTCACTTGCAATCTTCTTGTTCATTTTCCGAAACCATGTCGACGTCCCCGAGCTTCCTCCAATAACAACATTACTTTCAAGATTTCCAAGACCTCCGACCAAACCCTACGTAAACCCATCAAATCTTCTACCTTCTAGGCCGGATATGAACGAGTTCTATTTGGGCCCGCTGTTCGTGGACGCAGACTTATTAGGCGATCGGCCACGCCCCGCTTTTTTCCTTGTACCCAAGGACCTCCTTTCTTGGACCCATTCTCATTGAAGCCAATCCGCGAGAAAAGCATTCATGACATGGCCCAAATCGATACCACCTTCGCCGCCCGGCATGCGGCGTATGATGAAGCATGCTCCTTGAAGGCGTTTTTTGATCGTGCTAGGATTTCTGATCTTTTGGAAATTGCCACACGTCCCCCTCTATATGATCCAGTTCTTTTCCCCATCGCCCTAAGCTTCTGGTCTTCTGAGTACAATACCTTCGTTTTCCCCCTTGGCCCAATGTCGATTACTCTACGGGATGTTGGTGCTTTGGTTAACCTTCCTCCTCTGGGCGATACCATCTCTCCCGCTATATTGATATCCTCCTCGCTCCAAAGTTTGATAAGAAGTTTACGGACTCCTATTCGTGGCATGCAAGAGCTCTATGATAACAAGGGCAAAGATCCCACACATGCAGGCGTGTGGCTTTCCTCCAAGTTTGGCTATGTAGGTACATTCTTTGTGTTCCTAGTCTTAAACCTTCCATGGCCTATTTGCCTATCGCCCATGAGTTAGCTCTTGGTAGGTCTTTAAACCTTTGTTCTCTTTTTTCGCCGCCTTCTATAGAGGCATGGCTTACCTTCAACATCGACTTAGGACCAATGCTTCTCCCATCTGGAAGTGGGCCTCTTTCGCTCGCTCAATTGTGGTTGAGAGCATACTTTCCACAACTTGGTGTTCCTTCAATTCCCCTGTGTCCGTGAGTTGTTACGGGCTAATTATTAACCAATTAGCTCCCGTGGATATGTCTAACCGGACGTCTTTACATTCTTTTATAATTTAAATTCAATTCCCTCGTTCTTTCCTTTCTCCATTCATCAAGTTCCAGCCTACGTCCAACCTCCTCTTAGTTTGAACGAGGTGAGTAATGTCTTGCCCGTTTGGGTCCAATACTTGACTGGGCGAGAATTGTTTCATGACATTCTCACGGGCACTAATGCCAAGGCTGGGGTCAAGTTTATGCTCCCCAGGTCTTTGCCCGACCGGCTTGGTTTTGGCCAAACTTGGCCCCTTCCTCCTTGTTACTCAAAGAGTTTTCAAGAACGTTTTCATACCATCACCAAAGTGGAGGCCCAAGCTATAGATGAGCGTAATGCTTCCTTAATGAACGGGTTTTCTTTGGCTCCTTTCAATCCCACTTTGGCCGTTCATCCTCTTTTTGAACAGTTTTGGCCTTCGGTGAAGCGTAGGCTCTTCTCTACTAATGTCAGCCAAGCATTCCACATACTTGAGGGGTCAGGGTCTTCGAGGACTTCCATTTCTTCTCCTCCGATTCCTATCCCTGCTGTGCCCATATCCGTCAAACAACCTGCTCCTTCGTCTTCCCCTACAAAGCCTTCGACAGTGCGTACTAGACGTTCTACTGCACTTACCATTCAATCCAGTTCTCCTCCTGCTCATACTGGAGTTGCAAGAGGTACATCCAGCCGTAAACGGCCTGCATCGGACCCATCAGATCAAGCTGACGATGAGAGTGATGATGATGGTGCTACTCCTCCTCTGATCAGAAGAAAGGTAACCTGATTTTTCTTCATTTAAAGAATTCTTTAGCATGAATATTAACATTCTCTTTGTATTCTAAACCGAGGGAGTTACTTCTCCTTTGAAAAATCCCCATCGCCCGACCCTTCAATTCTTCAATCGTCCGAGCCGACCATAGATGTGGATTTGCCGAGAAGGATTTGAGACCCTACCGCTGCTCAATCGCCTGTGCGGTTGAATAATCGTCATCATTTCGTGTATGTTTCCCTCCGGATGTAGAACCAGGGTGGTAATATGTGCTTATAGTTGTAATTATTTTTCGAATTCTACCATTTGACATGGCTTTACTCTTGAAGCACTTATCATCATTTATCCTTTTGCGAAAGACCAATTGACTTGTCGGTTGTACCGAACCAATACGTCCGGTTGCATCCCGAGCCATCACGCTCGGATAGGGGTGACTCTTCACAAAGCAGTAAAATCGCCCGTGGCACACTTCCCCTTCTTCCTCTAAGACCACCGATGAGGTAATTTTTCTTTCGATTTCCCTTACCTTGCTTACTTCCAAAGAAACACTAAGTAATTGTTTCATCTTTACTGGGATGTCGATACCATCTTGCGCTCTATTCGGGACTTGTTTACATCATGGGAACAAGTGAAGGCTAGTCGAGCCGCTTTCGCTCATCTTCGCCCGATCGTCCTTCTTACGCCTCTCGGTGCTTTCTCCATGGAAAACATGAACATCTTAAAGCAGCAAAGATGCTTGAATATACTTCCTTCATGGACATGGATATCTCACATGCTAGTGCGGCCAACCATCGGGACAAATTTGAGCATTTAAGCCACCAAATGGCTCAAGCACTTGAGCTTCCTTCGCTCAAACTCCCCACCGATCTCAAGTTATCGTTGAAAGTCATTCATCAAGAGATAAGTGCATTGCTGGCCAAGAATGTGGAGCTCAAAGTCAAGAAGACTCAATATGTCGCAGCCATAACCGAAAAGGAATCCCTTCACCAAGAAATCGATCAAGCCAAAAACAATTTGAACGAGATTTCTTCCGAAGTCATGGTTGAAGACTCCTTGATGATGAGTTTGGCTGCTCAGATGAAAGAAATCCAAGAAAAGATGGACGACTGTAAGGCCAGGCTGGCAGCCAAGAAGCGCAATGCTTCACAGGAAGTTGAACGGGCTAAATCTTTACTTGAGCGTTATTCAAGTTTAGAAGTGGACGATGGGTTTATGGATGAACTATCCGCCGCCTCGCTCAACAAACAGCGATGAGTGGGAAAAACTTAGAGAGCAAATGCGCTCTATTTGGGGAAGGATGTAGTTAGGATTTTAAAGTTTTAAGGACAGCTTTTGTTTTATCTAGTTTCCTTTTGTAATGGCAGCCACTTATGGCAACCAAATTATCTGATGAAATGAAAGGCTCTATTCGTTTATAGAATTGCATCCTTTAATGTTTAAACCTCTAATCGTTCAAAATCCCAAACTGACGGAACGTACTTCTTTAAATATTTGCCATTAATAGATCTCATGTGCCTCATACCATCCAAATTTTCTAAATGATATGCCCCATTTGGCAACACCTCTTTAATTTCGTATGGTCTTTCCCAATTTGGTGACCATTTCCCAAACTTTGGATTACTACTATCCAATGGGAGTATTGTTTTCCATACCAAATCTTTCGTGCTAAAACATTTGGCTATAACCCTTTTATTATAATATGAAGCCACTTGTCTTTTCTCGAATTTGCAATCTATCTAAAAACGCTCAACTTTAGTTCGTCTCAATTCTAATAAATTTTGAACAAGTAGTTCAAGATGCTCATTTTCATCTATATTATTTTGCAAACGCACTCGATCGATTGCACATTAATTTCCATAAAAGATTGCTTCTTGCCCATATGTCAACCTGGAAAGGAGTCACTTTAGTACTAGATCGCGGCGAAGTTCTCAGAGGCCCATAACGCCCTATTCAAGCATTCATGCCAATTTCTAGCATTTTCGCCTATCATTTTCCTTATGATACTCTTTAAAACCTTATTTGACGATTCTCGCTGGCCGTTGGATTGGGCGTAATAAGGCGTAGAGTTTGCCAACTTGATTCCAAACTCGCTTCGTAAATTCTTTCACTTGATTCCCGCTCAAAGAAGTTCCATGGTCCATCACTATAGTTTGAGGTATCCCGAATCTATATACGATATGATCACGAATGAACTCAATGACATTTCCTTGGGAAATTTCTTTTTATGGTACCGCTTCTACCCATTTAGTGAAAAAATCAGAGCGACTATTATAAAAGTGTGTTGCTTGGACGATGGTGGGTAAATCTTTCCTATCGTGTCTATCGCCCAAAGACTTGAAAGGCCATGGTTTAATAATAGGTACCATTTCCTGGTTGGCACTCTTTGGATTGGGCCATGTTTTTGACACTCAAGCAACTTTTGGCATATCGAACGACATACCGCCCATTTTAGGCCAATAATACCCATTCCCGATGATCAACCACCTCATCTTTTGGCCGACTTGATGTGCTCCGCACATTCCTTCATGTGCTTCGCCATAACCACTTTAGCTTCTTGCAAATTTATGCACTTCAAAAGTACACCATCCGAAATGCGTTTCTTATATAATTCTCCTTCAACCAAAGAAATAGTTCAATGAACGTAATTTTAACTTCCCCGTCGCTTCTTCTTATTGGGTTCCTCCAGAAATTTTGTATTTCTTCTCTCCAATCCAATGCGCTCCATTTTGTATACAATGCACATTAAACCCCTTCTTCTTCGTTGAAGTACATGTGCAATATCGTTCCGCATCAAGACGCAGTAATCGTTATTCAACATTTTGAATAACCCGATGCCATTGGGCCAACTCATTTGCCGGATCGTTGTACATTCTATTAACGTATTGAAGCTCTACTTGGTCAAATTCGTCCAAGAGCTCTTGAGCGATGCCATATTGACTTATGATGAGAATCACTTTGGCATTTAAAATCGCCATTCAATTGATAAATTATTAGTTGAGAATCACCTCGGATAAGCACTTTTTTTTCGTCCCCAAATCCAATAATAATTCTAAACCGACAATCAACGCTTTGTATTCGGCTTGATTATTAGTACACATTTCGATTAGGGCTAAAGCAAACTTGTAACAAACCCCAGTGGGTTTATTAGCACTACCCTACTCTCGCACCTCTAGCGGTTTTGAACCACAAAATATAAAATCCTGTGGTTTTAGCTCGAGTGAATTGACTTCTAATTCGATTTCCTTAGGTACGCCCAAGCACGGATGATCGGCCAAAAGTTAGCCAATGCTTGATTTTTACGCCTTTTGTGGTATGAATCAGATTTCAAATTCGACAGTGCTAAAGTCCAAAGACCAATCCTTTGATGCAAAGCAGACGAGAGAACATGTACTTAACCAAATTTACTTTAGAAATTAAGTAAATAGTTACAGCCGTAAGTAAGCCCTTAATTTAGTACATGTAAAATACAAAGCAAGACATAATTTTTCAATAGCGTAATAATTACATTCACACGCAGTAAGTCGCTCATCGAGATAATATATCGCCTTTCTTCTCCAAACCGGTCGTCCGGGCGACTAGTCCAAATTATTGATTCCTCGCTCGGCCGATATATAAACCTTCATTGGCCGACCTTGGATAGGTGAAACTAATCATCGTGGATTTGACAAATATGTCTTCGTGCTATGGAAAGCCTCTTGATGCTCCTCCTTCCGCATTTAAGTCGTCCCGATTTTTCAACTTTAGAAGAGGCGAGAAAGCTTTCGTTCGCCTCGCACAATTAGAGATGAAACGTCGAAGAAGTTCACTTGCCCAAGGAATCTTTGTAATTCCTTTTTGTTCTTGGGTGGTTTAGCCTCTAAAATGGCTTTTGCTTTATTTTTATTAAGTTCAATTCTCTTTCATGCACTAAGAATCCTAGGAAATTTCCCGCATTAACGCCAAATGCACACTTCAACGGATTCAATTTTAATTTATATCTTTGTCTCATCCGCTCGAATGAACGCTTCAATTGTTGGAGATGGTTTTCTTCTTTCAATGATTTAACCACTATATCATCAACATAAACTTCAACGAATTCTCCTATCATGTCATGAAAAATTAGATTCATTGCCCTTTGATAAGTGGCTCTCGCATTTTTAAACCAAAAGGCATGACCACCCATTCAAAACATCCTAAAGCACTGGGCATCTCGAATGCGCTTTTATGTATATCTTCTTGACTATATAAATTTGGTTGTATCCGAATATCCATCCATAAAAGAGTACATCACATGCCCAGTAGATTGAATCTACTAAGGAATCTACCGTTGGCATGGATATTCATCTTTGGCGTTGCTAAGTTCAAATTTCAAATCTATGCAAACCCTAATACTACCATTTTTCTTTGATATGAGTACAATATTAGACAACCATTCAACGATTCGGCCGTCCTTATAAAACCTGCCTTTAACAACCGTTCTATTTCTTTCTTTACTTCGGGCAATACATTAGGAGCAAAACGTCTGGGGGGTTGCTTATGTGGTTTAAAGTGTGGCTTAGTTGGTAGCCTATGTTCTACCAAATTTTTATCTAAACCGGGCATGTGTTCATATTCCCAAGCAAAACAATCTCTATACTCTTTTAACAAAGCAATTAACTGGTCACTTACCTCTTTGCTAAGCATCTGACTGACAAATGTTGGGCGATCTTCTTGTTCCTCTCCAATATTTACTTTCACCAAAGGGTCTTGTGCTTGGGCGTGCCGCCCTGCCTTCATGACTCCTATCACATCGTCGTCCAAGCTCCTTGTATTGATGTCTTACGATCTAAACAATCCACCTTATTCACTTCTCGGCCAATATTCTGTTTCTAACTTGAACACGGCTAATTTATCCCTTAAAATCTTTAAAGCGTTTTTCTTTCTTATTTCTCCTTCGCGACCTTTTCTCGAAAAGCCATTGACTTGGCTTTGACATCCTCAAGGTTAGGTACCTTCTTCAACATTTATTGAATATATTTTTTGCCAATCATTGGCTCTTCAAGCGGCCACTATGTTTGGCCTCATTTGATCGAACATTTCAAATAAATGTATCTATTGATAATGGCTCCTCGCCTGCTGCGATGATCCGAGTTTCTTCACCATCTTGGACTACTCTCACAGCCCATAATTTCCTTCATACATAAACTTCTCGATCGAGTTCGCTTCAGTAACAAAAGGTCTATGATCCGCTTGCACCACTTCGGCCTCACCTTTATCGCTCCAAAAACTAGACACCGATAGAGTGACGAAGGTATACAACGATTTTCATGAATCCAATCTCTTCCTAACAACACATTGTAGCTAGTCACCCGCCTATTACAAAAAATACTGTGGTTTTGGTGATAGTTCCTACCATACGTCCAAAGGCATTACTCCTTTGGTCAAGTCACCCCGCCATTGAAGCTCGTAAGGATAACTTCAAGAGGAATCAAGTCACTCTCCGCCTTTGCAAATTTCTTTATCATTCTAGATGGAATGGTATTAATAGCGCCCCATTATCTATGAGAACTTTGGCTGCTGTGGATGCCATTGACTAGAGCCTTTACATATAATGGCCTCAAATGTTTGGTTAAATTGGCCGTTGGCTTCTTAAAGATGACCTTATCACCACCTCTATCTCCACTTCTTGTTTCCGTCATCCTTTGGACCAAAAATGTGTGTCAGTTTACGTGCAACATTTCAGACCGATCTTCTCGGCGGGCTCTTGAGCTTCTTTGTCGCTCACTTCCTCCCAACCCGTAGGGGATGGTAATATCGTTGGAGGTGATCCATACTTTTCGAGCGCGGTACCTCGTTTTCCTCAAGGCGTCCCGTATAACACGTAATAATCAAAAGATCGCCCAGATGGTTCGCCCAACAAATCTACTTCTCGGACACCTTCTTGATACAACTGTTTTAGCAATTTGTTATATGAAACTCCTCTTTTTCTTCTCTCTGATTCTAAGTCAATCTCTTCTTCCACATCTGTCAAGCCATCATCTTCTTCTTCTCCTCCATAGATATCTCCGGAGGTTTGCCCGATTTCTACCTCACATTCCAATGTGCATGCTTCTTCACTCTCATCGTCTTGTGGCCCCTCATCCCCTTTGCTTTTAAATTCATTGGCAAGCAGATAATTATTAGCCAATATTGGGGTAAAGAACCAAACCGAATGGTGATGGATTGTCCAGATCATCTTCATCTTCGTCCCTGTCGTGTCTTTCAAACTTCGACCTACCGTAAGAATCTTTCCGCAATTCTCCGTTGAATCATTCACATTATGTTCCTTCTCATCTTCGAGATTTTCTTTAGCAACCGTGTTGGAGAAATTGGGCGATTTGGAACGATCACTTCTTGTTCTTTGCCTCATCATTCGTCCATAATTTCTCCGATGACGCCTCCGCGTGTCCTAGTCATTTGATCAAAGGGTATCACCCTTCCCCGCACCGTATTGGAATGAGTGCCATACATTCGATCGATGGGGCCGTGGCTCGAACGTTCTATTGTTGAGCATCGGCTCGCTGTTGTACACCGACCGCCGTTGTACATGGCCTCGACCTCTTTCAAAAGGAGG
Source organism: Forsythia suspensa (assembly GCA_023638005.1). Lineage (NCBI taxonomy): Eukaryota > Viridiplantae > Streptophyta > Magnoliopsida > Lamiales > Oleaceae > Forsythia > Forsythia suspensa. The sequence goes on along the minus strand of CM042664.1, from coordinate 12,325,837 downwards.
CCGTGATACCTTTCGTCCTTGAACAGTTGGAAATTTTGGGTTGTGTTTGGATGATTGTGATACTCCCATACTTCCGCTTTTCTCCTCTTCATCTATTTCTCTCGCTACATCTAGCACACAACACTTTTTATTCCTTTCAACTTCTTTACCTTTGAGACGTTCGAACACGGCGGGATGCGGTTCAAGATCTTCGTCCCCATTATCGACCACCAATTTGAATTTAGGTAAACCACTTTTGAAACCTCCACGACAACATATTGACTCCTAGTGGCCGCGGAAAAGGATTCTCATCCACCGCCATCTTCTTTTTAGCTTCAAAAGTAATTCATACGATTCGATGGCATCCTGTAATACATGACGAAAAACCAAACAATTATTAGTTGTATGAGACCATGCATTATGCCACTTACAATATTTTTATCCTTAATTTGCTCAGATTTGGCAATTTGTGTTTATCGCCGCTTTTATTTGCTTGTCTTTATACAATCTATCAAATATAGTATCCGCTTTGGTTACATCGAATCTAAAACGTTCTAGCCTTCTTGCTTGTATCTCTTAGAGGCTCGTTTTTTCACCGTCATCCCCGAATTAATTATTAACGGACATTCATAAGCATCTCCTTAATCAATTCGCCAAACATATTTCGGTTTGATCATAATATTCATCCACAACGTGAACGTCAAGTTTGGGTCTCTATAATAAGTCCCTTTCTTTGGAATTTTTCATTTGTTCCTCTTCCCTTATCAAACGCTCATACCTAATCACATTGGCCGTTAATTGGAAGAGATCAGAAACTCCCTATCCCGAAATTTCTTTTCAAGTCGAAACTTAAACAACTTTGAGCGATCTTAACAAACTCTTTTTCGGGTAAGGGCACAAAGCATTTACTCCTAGCGCCTTAAACCTTTGAAGAAAAACTTCCGCCCATTCGGTTGGCATTTGACGAATTCGCCAAATCGCCCAAGGTGACTTCAGATTCGATTTTATAGAATTGGGCGTGGAACAACTGTTCTAATTGTTGCATGTGTCGAACAGAGTTCTTTGGCAAATTAATGAACCATGAAAAAGCTACCCCTGTTAGCGAACTAGGAAACAACCTTATTTTATGGTAATCACTTACTTCACCGCATTGCGGTGTGAATCGCCCTACATGTTCCAATGTTGAGACCTCCCTAAACCCGTGAATAGTGAAAATTCAAGCACTTTATATCCCCTAGGCCACGGATAGACTTGGTCTATCCAATCGGGATACGGCTTTTTATAGGTTGGCCTAATGAAAGGACGATTCCAAAAGCCATCCGATCTTGCATTATCTCGGTGATTTGGTTTCTTAAAGCCATGTTTGGATCATACGGGACTCCTATTGGTTGATTCACTGTGTGGAATCATTTGAGGTCTATTGTTTAAAACTCGATTTGTGGCCAAATTACCATTACTCATGGTATTATTGCCATTTACTTGGACATTTGCCCCTTCGTTAACACGTGTTGCGTTTTGTCCTATATTTGGCATATTTTCTCTTGCATTCGGGCTACCCCCAAGTTGGACGATCCCACATTATGACCACTCAAATTGGCCATGTTGCCTCCACCCACATTTGACGTCGATGGTATAAAAGGCATTTCTATTCCTTGACTAGGATTTATGGGTTCATTGTCGGTGAATTGTGCCCTACAACCGTCCTAGCTTGGAAATGATTCCCTATATTTGGCAAATTTGGTTGACATGTCCGCCTACTAACCTAGTTATAAGTTCATTTAAAGTACTTAATTGTTTGGCCATGTTGTCGTAATGCACATTTCGCTTTGAACAAATTTTTCCATATCATGAACATTTTGCAAGCTTACCGTCCCACGACATCTTGCGTGAGTTCGCCAAGTAATGCGCGCGATGGTTCGTGGACTCAATTCCGCTATCGCTCATAACGGCTTTGATTTTGTCCCTCCGTTGTTGGTGTATTTCTTTGTTCTTCATATCGCTCGATCACGGATTGAATTATTTGGTCGTTTGGTTCCTTATCCGAGTTCTTGTGAGGCATATTGTTCTACCCTCTTGTATCTTCTAACACCAAAAGTGTCCCATCTGGCGTGCCAAATTGTTTCATGAGGAATGTTTGTCTTTCGCTAACAATTAAAGGATTCAGACGATGTGTAAGGGACGCCAAACCTTATGAGACAAAGTCCCAACAAGGGGTGTTTGATTTAGAAGACTACAATAATGACAAAGGATGAAAAGAGCAAAACGAAATGCCTCCAAAGGGCACAAGCACACTAGAATTCAACGTAAAGAAATACTTAAGACTAAATGGAATGAAATTACATTTCTCTGCTTTTTGAGAGTTCTTTTTTTTTCGCTCGATCAATCTCCTTTCTTTTATACCTTGTCAAACGGTTTTATCACACGTTTTCCTTCAATCTTGCATAAAAACTTCTCATCGCCCGCTTTCTTCCTTATCGCCCAAAGAACCACCTCGTCGCCCAATAAGCGCCCATTTCTTCCATAATGATTTCAACTGTTTGTAACTTCCCATGATGATTTAACATGATGATTTAACTTCTTGTAACTCCTTCATGAAGCAATCACTGTCGCTCAATAACCGCCCATTTCTCCCATGATGATCCCAACTGCTTGTAACTTCCCATGATGATCCAACTTCTTGTAACTCCTTTATGATAATTCAAGTTTGTAACTCCCGACAACGTGGGAATAATGATAAGAAAATGAGAAAAACTACTTATGAAGCAGTTACATTTTATGCCGTGATTGACCATTCTAATCGCCCAACATACGAGCTTTTTGATCCGGGCGATGTCCATTTTGGGCCCTTCCTGGCTTGGACAATTTCTATTGGGCCTATATACGAATTTATTTGGGCATCCGTTGGGCCTGGCCGACATATTTTCTAAACCTATATACTTGGGCATTCGGGCATTTATTATGGGCCTATATGTACAATTTTCTTAAGTCTCTTTTAGGCCCTTGTTATTTCATATGTCAACAAATTCTAATAAATTCTTTAGAATTCTAAGTATCTCTACAATTTGTAGATTTCTAATGACTTCATTAATTAAAAGAATTTTAATAAAATTTAGTAGATTTTAGCCTATAAATATAAATACTTGCAAGATTTTTTACGTCTTAAACCATCAAGTTTAATGAAAAACCACCCAACAAAATTTTGCTAGCAATCCACCTTACCAAAAAATCAAACTTAAGACCCTACACTTGGAAAGTAGCACAAAAACCACTTCGATATAAATTTTTATTACTCACAAATTATACAAATGAGATTATTAACAAATTGATTATTCATAAATATATACATTTAGGAAAAAAAAGAGTATAAGATGTTATATATGAAATATATATTAATTGGTAATTGTATCGAAATGATTGTCAATATATAATTAATTAGAAAGTGATGATGAAGATAAAATGTGTAATATATTTTTGAATAAATGTAAAGTTTTAACCTAATAAGACTTTTGAATTGAGTCTGTTCAATGTTTTGATCTAATTAAAAAAATTATGCCTACAAGTGTTTCAATCTAAGACAAATATCATGTATGAAAATTCTTCCCACTCTTACCACTTTGTTAGGAGACCTTTGGAATATGAACAAAGTCAACAAAGGGTGGAAGGTGAGTTATCTAAAACATGACTGGTTCCCATTATAAAATAAATATGATCAGTTTTTGAGTTATATAAACTTTAGCATAGTGTGTTACATCATTCATTCAAGTGGATCCACTACTTGTACAACTTAAATGGATTTGTCAATAATGATCACACCATTATTTTTATATCATAATAACAAAGAATATATTTTAAGTTTGATTCTGAGGTCATACTGACACTATATTGAAGTAAGATACCAGAAATGGATTAACATCTTTTTTTAATTTAATGTAATTCATTTCTACAAGTAGCCACTTTCTTTTTTATTTTTTTTTTTTTCTATTTTAACATAAAGTCAAACTAATTGGTTTTTTGTCTTATGATATGAATTTTTTATATTCAAATACCACTAATTCAATAGCTTGTTTGTTTTATTAATATATATTTATTATGTTGAATTTGTCATCTTTAACGTGATTGATGAAAAGAGATAGTCCGATGTTCGCTCCTTTTATTGTTTGAATTTATCTTTTTTATCGTAAAAATCATAAAATGTGACATGTTTGATAAAATAGATTGAAAACGATTAGATAAAACAATTAACCGATTTTATTATAGGGATAATTGCAACTGCGGTCTCTAATCTTTAGAGTCTTGACACTTTTATCTTCATTTTTTTTTCTTGGCACGAGTGTCTACATCGTTTCGTTTATTGGCGTTCAACGTTCTTATATATTAACAAAATCCATCTAAAATGAATATTAAATTTGTATAAAAAGACATATTTACCTTTTATATTAAATAAAAAAATTGCAGCTATCATCCTCAGTCATTGGGATCTTAGAACTTTTATCCCTAATATTTTTTTCCTTGACATGCTTATCCTCATCGTTTTATTTATTTGTGGCTTTCATCTCTACAAACGGAATATGTCCAAAAATTTGTTAAATTGCTAGAAAAGACATATTTGTCCTCTCGATGAAATAAGTAAAACAAATAAATTAATACAAAAAAAAGTTAATTACATTTTTACTTCACTTTTTCAGACAAGGATCCCCACCTCAACCCAAAGCAACAACCACTTACTCCCACAAGTCGTGGTCGCTATCAAAATCCACCACCAGTCTCATAAGTCATCGTCAATCCTGCAAGACTTCAAAAGTTGGAGATCACAATTGCAATTTTCCCTTTTATTATATATTTGTCTACAATTCAATCTGAACGTATAATAACTGATTTTATGCATAGATTAATCGAGTTAGTGTCAATTGAGTACGAACTGTTAATCAATGACTCAATGTCAATGTCACTTAGATGTCGATACACATTGATACTAAGGGATAAAAAATTGATGTTATGGGGCACTTGAATTTTTATAATCAAATCTTTCTTATTGCTTAGTTCAATTATATATTTAATTTCGAAACCAACGATATGATGACTGATAAGTCAAATTGACGTCAAGTATATTTTAATTAAATTGACATTTAAAAACGGAAACGAAATGAGAAGATTAAATTGAATTCTAATAGTCATCTTTGGCTTATTATATTAAATTTGTCATTTAACGATTTTTCAATTCAAAATATGTGTTGTGAAGTTTGCCATGAATACTTTGAAATGATACAAAGAACCTACACCGACAAATGAATAAACATAGCCTGAAAATAGGTTTTTTCGATACTTTACTCACTATCTATACTACTTGTTTTTGACATTGTACATTTTCAATTTTAAGTGAACACACATTGCAATTAATATCAACGATTCTAAATCAACGATATAATATTGATAAACAATAAAAAATAGAACTGACAAGCGGGCTGGGCCGAGCCAGGCCGCCAGAACTGGGCCACACTTGAAACTAGCCTAGGTCGACCCAGCCTATAGGGCCAATGGGCCAACATGGCCCTAATTTTATTTTTTAAAAAAATAATTCTATGTTCGAAAGATATTTTTTAATGCTGAAAAACCTGATCAAATTTATCGTCTTTTATAGTGTCGACTTCTAGGTGCTAAACTAGTTCTAAATGGTATCGTTGAAGAGTGATTTGTAATGAAATCTTTTATTTTAGTATCTGATCTAGTCTAATATATTAAGCTTTAATCTGGGTCGGGTCAATATATATTTTATAAGTTAGTTTTTCTTGTTTTTATTTTTCAAAAAATATAGGCAACGTGGGCCAGATCACACGAGCTAGCATGTGGATCATTTGTTTCTTTGAGGATATCACAATTGCTAACTGTGTAGCCAAGTAGAATCCAAACTTATCTTCTCAATGTGGAGCAGTGCTAAGTTTATTTATGACATTGTCAATAGAAGATGATGTTATTGGGGGTGAAGAAAACGACTTTGATGAAGACAACAATCTTGATGAGGATATGTAGCATATCTAATTTACGAGGATAAGGAGTTATATTTTTTTAAGATGCATTATAATTGATATAGCTTATACCCTTTTTAAGTTTAGCTTAGTGAATGATTTTTATTTGTATCTTAGTACAATATTTTGGGTTCAATATTATATTGATTGTCACTCATAAGATCTTAATTTGTTGTCTTTTTTGCATTTTTATATTATTTTGAAGATGGTAAAAATAACTAACATAATATAAAAAATTATATATAAAAATAATTAATTTCTCCCTACAAATTCTATCATTGTTGGAAAAAATAATATACTTAGCTCACAAATACGCTTTCTCCACAAAATATCATTTGTAGAAAAAATTAGAACTTGGCCCACAGAATTTTTTCGACACAAATAATTATTTGTAGGGAAAAGTATGATTTACCCCCACAAAATAATTTTTATCTTGCGCCTACAACACCTGTTTTGTGGGCCAAAGTAACTTTAGTGAAAATTGGTGCAAATGGTTCCTAACATATGACATTAGTGTGCAAATGGTCCATAACCTTTTATTTTTGACATAATGGTCCCTAACATATCTATTTAGGTGCGCAATTGGTCCTTTTTAATGGATTCCATTAAAAATCCGTTAAAAACCTTTCCATTAGGTGCGCAAATGGTCACTCTCACTTTTTTTTGTCTTTATTAGTAGGGGTAAAATTGTTAAGTTATATTTTTTTTTCTTTTAATTGGCGCAAATGATCTTTAACCTTTATCTTAGTGTGGAAATGGTCCCTAACCTTTATTTTTTGGTGCAACAGTCCCTAACCTATATATTTTGGTGGGCAATTGGTCCTTATTTAATGAAAAAGACAAAAATATCCTTAGTTTTAATTAAAGAAATTTGCAATTAGATTCCTAACATTTGCAAAAAGTGAAAATGGGTTTGATACTTTAATTTTTTTATTAAAAATTAAAAGAAACTAACAAATTGATAATATACTAAATTATTTTGTATATTTTATGAACTATTATAAAATAATTAAAATTCAAGTTCATAATTATTAACAAATGTGCTAATTAAAATTATTTTATTATAATTAAGTAATCATATTATTTAAAATTCAAACTTTAATTTTATCATTACAACTAGAGGTGGCAAAAATGGATTGGTCCGTGGGCTAGCCAGATAAGATAACTCGGGTAGGGTTAGCCCAATAATAAAAAAAAAATTTAATGTAAACATCCGGGTTATATAATATAAAAAAATTTAATGTAAACATATATATATATATATATGTACTTATTGTGCGTGTGAGTCCGAGTCCGAGTCCGTAAAGGGGGAAAAAAATTAACCCACTGCTAACATGGAGCTTGCCATGTCAGCAGTGCTCCATTGTCAGTAGTTGGGTTAAAAAAAAAAGAATTTTGTCCAGCCCATTTCATTTGAGAGTCAACTATCTCCATTCATCATCAACCACCGAAAATCCACCATGGCACAAAACTAAAAAAAATCTACAGGAGAAAACCCCTGGATCTGCGCGACCATCCATCGCGCACTTCCAGTGGATCCACGCCGCCGGTCTGCGCGATCTCTGAGATTTGTGCGATTGAGTGCAGATCACCAGATCTGCGCGACCCGGCGCACAGATTCGGTTGGATATGTCGCCTCAGCGCAGATGAGTCCGGTAATCCCATTTTTTTTATTTTTTTTTTTCTTCTTCGTTTCAGATTTGGAGACGGGGATGAACACACATCAGTCTGGCAACCCCATTTTTTTTTGTTTCTTCTTCGTCGGTTCAGATTTGGAGACGATAATGAATGGAGACAGGCAGAAATAATTTTGGGGATGAATGGTGGTTTTGGGGATGAATGGCAAATATGGTTTTGGAGCACTAACACTGGAGCTGGACAAATCTTTTTGGAGCATTGACAATGGCACAAATGAAATGGTTTTGGTTTTGGAGCACTGACAATTGCATAAATGAAATGGGCCGGACAATTTTTTTTAACCCAACTGCTTACAATGGAGCATTGCTGACATGGCAAGCTCTATGTCAGCAGTAGGTTAATTTTTTCTGTCCCTTAGGGACATGAGAACAGGACTTTTGTGTGTATATACAAAATAATTTATTAAAAAAATTAAAGTATCGAACCAATTGCTGTATACAAAATAATAGTTCAAAATACAAAATAATAGTTCATAAAATACAAAATAATAGTTCAAAATACAAAATTAAAGTATCGGACCAATTGTGTGTATATACAAAGTAATAGTTCATAAAATATACAAAATAATTTAGTATATTATGAATTTGTTAGTTTCTTTTAATTTTTAATAAAAAAATTAAAGTATCGGACTCATTTTCACTTTTTGCAAAGGTTAAGAATCCAATTGTAAATTTTTTTAATTAAAACTAATGATATTTTTATCTTTTTCATTAAATAATGACCAATTGCGCACCAAAACATATATTTTAGGGACTGTTGCGCCAAAAAACAAAGGTTGGGAACTATTTTCACACTAAGGTAAAGGTTAGGGACCATTTGCGCAAATTAAAAGAAAGAATAAAAATGTAACTCGACAATTTTACCCCCTACTAATAAAGACAAAAAAAAGTGAAAGGGACCATTTGTGCACCTAATAAAAATTTTTTTACGGAATCTGTAAAAAAGGACCAATTGCGCACCTAAACGGATAGGTTATGGACCATTCCGCAAAAAATGAAAGGTTAAGGATCATTTGCATATTAATGTCATACGTTAAGGACTATTTGCGCCAATTTCTCTAACTTTAGCAGACAAATTATTTTGTCGAGAAAGAACTTAGAACACAAATTGTATTCGTCGCTAAAGAATTTGTAGGGAGAGACTTTAGTACTCAAATTTCTACCAATTGTCTTGTTATACCTTTCTCCATGATGTTTGTTCCACAAACGCCCCTACAAAAAATTTTGTCGGGAAAGATTTTTCCCCACAAAAAATAATCATTTTCCACAAATTTAATTTGCATGCGAAATATAAATTTCTTGTAGTGATTCTCAAATGAGTGCAGAGTGATTAATGTCAATGAGCCAAAAAATAAAAAATAAATTACAGACCAGTCAAGTGGAAGCCGGATTGGCTAGCCAGGCTAGGCCATATAGGCCCGATTTTGTTCGGGCCAACATTTTAACGAGTCAATCCAACCCGAAATCTGGGTTATACAGGTCGGTCCGTTTGACCGGACTTATTTTACCACCTCTAATTAGAAAAAACTTCAAGATCTATAAAAATTATCATGCAAGGTGTAGAACTTAATTCAATTCTATTCCTCTTATTTGGAATTATTATTAACTTAAACGGACGGATCCAGGAATTTTTTGAGTCCGGGCTACTACTGGAAAAAAAAATTTTTACCGGATTGTTACTAAAATTTTTTTAAAAAAAAAATTTACACTGTAAAAAATGACTTTTTCCGAGGCAGGCCCGAGCTATAGTTCTGGCCCACCCCCCAAATCCGCCCTTGAGCATAAGAGTAAGAGAAGATATTATCTCTCCATTTTTGCATTTTTGCAGGCACTCCATATTGTTCACAAAAACTTGAGTTTGACTAACTAGAATTTGGCCAATATTTTTAACGAGATGTAATTATCCACTCAAGTATATTTATTGATACTTGGTAAATATAAGACTCAATCATTAAATAAGTTTATGTTTAGTAGTACTGAAATTATTTTTAAGTACTTATATTATAAGTTGTAGGTGAATGTGTAGATAAAAAGTAGGATGTAAGTTATGGGTCACATATGTGTGGATAAAAAGTATGTTTGACCAGTTTGACTAATTGAAATTATAATTTAAGCACCACCAAACATGTACTAAAGAACTTATTGGAATTAGTGACTTAAGGATAAATTTATGTGAGAAGGACTTAACTCCAATTAATGATATTCGACAGAGATACAACTTATTAATCATAGATAATGTTCAAAAAATCAGATCGGCTATTGACACAGAAAAGACAACGGGTCCAGAGTCAATTTTTGTTTGTTTTGAGGTTTTGAAACCAACATTAGAGAATGTTCATATATAGGTTTTGAAACATACATTTTTGTCATAAATAATACATCCAAAACTACTCAATTTTAGTATTTTCTCCCACCAAAATAAATGCTTCTAATCTTTAAGATCTATGAGTACTTTTGAAGCAAATGTGATAGCTAATTCTTTTATATCACATTATTTTTGCCAAAAGTGGTCATATAGTTTTCTAACTTTAGGAATCAGAAAGGAATTCTCGTACAATAATTTGATTCGCGTGCATGCTCTTTACTTTCTTAATCTTCGGCTACAAAGTTGTGGCAATCACCTTCATTCAATATCGTACGTCTATACTATTAAAGATTTTTTAATAGTCACATTTTTTTCCATGTAGTTAGAATTTGAAGGATAATGTGTGGTCATTGATGAAAGCGTGTTTTTGTCTTGGAAGCGCTTTGTGAATTGTTCAGCTGATCACCTTACAAATAAGAACGTGACACCTGGACTCTACTAACTTCTGATATAAATGGACGTGAACAGTTTCATTCACAGATGAGTTGACTTTTTCTTCTGTCGAAATTTCTCTCTCGTCTCTGCTCTTCATCTTCTTCCCTTTTCTGAGTTAGGGTTCAAGGGAAATCCTCATTCTCTTTTTCTTTTTCACCTCTAAAGTCTTTGAGGGCTAAAATACACCTATTCTCTTGACGAGAAAATACAGAATCTAACTAATAGATTCGTGTATTTTCACTGTGTTAGTGATGAACAGTACTTTGTGTTAGTGGGTTAAAAGAGCTGATGTTTCGCTTGGTTTATGCCAGATCTGATAAGATTTGCCTTCTTTGTTGTATTATGAACTGTTTCCAATTGGTTATAGTGAAATCTTTTGTGCGTAAGCTGCCTCAACTGAACCTCTCAGATTAGGCCTTTTGGCTGAACTGGGTCATCATATCTTGTGTTTAATCTTTTATTTTTGCTTGTTTGGATTTATTGCAAGTTACTTTGGGTTACAAATCGTTACAGTGGTATCAGAGCCTTGTTCTAGGGCTCACTTTAACAAACGGTACAAGATCTAAGGTTCTTGGTGCTAAGATCTGCAAAGATCCTAAAGAACATAGATCTTGGGTAATTGAATCTGGTGTTTTTTGTGTTAAAATACTAATAGGGTTTTCTGTTACTTGTAGGAGTTAATGCAGCTTCTTGGAGTTTATGGTAAAATTTGTCCATTTCGACTAAAGATCTTTTAGTTCTTTTGCTTATTGAAGGTTATCTTGACTATATGTGCATCTTTTGTTGTTTATATGCTATAGTTGAAATCCTTTTTATTTTTTGGACCACTTACCTTGAAACCCTTAATCCGCATGCTGTGATTACTCTATCTTTCTGAAAGGCTTTCATATCTAGATTGTTGATTCTTTTATATATATAAAATTTGACTAGAAATTCTAGGGTTTCCAAGAATCCACCTTTTTACAGAATCTGTTATGGGTTCGAAGGTCGAACTTGAAAAGTTCGATGGAAAGGGGGATTTCTCTCTGTGGAAACAAAAGATGAAGGCTATTCTAGTACAACAAAGGGTCTCTAAAGCTTTAGAGGACCCTGAAGGGTACTTAGAAACCCTCAAAGCAAAACCAGATGTTATACTTGAAATGAATGAAATTGTTTATAGTTCAATCTTTCTGCATTTAACTGATAATGTGTTGAGACAAGTCACTGAACAAAAAACAGCTATCGAACTTTGGAAAAGATTAGATGATTTGTTTATGATTAAAACCTTGCCTAATAAGGTTTATCTTCTTGAAAAACTCTTTAGTTTCAAAATGGATTCCTCAAAGGATCTTGATATAAATTTTGATGATTTCAATAAACTTGTACAAAATTTGTCTATTGTTGATAAAAAGTTTGATGATGAAGATTTGTCTGTTATTTTGTTAAATTCTCTGCTTGATCACTTTAAAGAAGTGAAAAATGTGATAAAATATGGTAGAGATGATTGTCCATTTCCATTATTGTTGATGTCTTAAGATCTAAAGAATTAGAAGTCAAACAAGATAACAAGCACTCAAATAAGAAAGAAAATTTGTTTGTAAGAGGAAGAACTGAAAAAAGAGATTACTATAATCAGAGTCAGAACGGGAAAAGAAAAGGAAAATCTAGGTCTAAGTCAAAAAGTGGTAAAAAATGTTATCACTGTGGAAAACTTGGACATTTTAAAAGAGATTGCTATGATTTTAAAAGGAAAAATAAAGAAACAGATAGTGCAAATTCTGAAAATCAAGCAAATATTACTGATGATGTGCAAGTGTATGCTGTTTCTGATTATCAATGTGATACTAATTAGATTCTTGATTCTGGTTGTTCATATCATATGTGTCCTGATAAAAATACCTTTAATTGTTATGAAAAATGTGAAGGTGGGGATGTTTATATTTGAAACAACCAAACTTGCCTAGGTGGGGATGTTTATATGGGAAACAACCAAACTTGCCTATAGTTGGAATAGGAACCATACAGTTAGAGTTACATGATGGTACTACTAGAACTCTTAAGGAAGTAAGACATGTAGTTAGTCTTACAAGAAATTTAATATCCTTAGGAGCTCTTGATGATCAGGATTATGAGTGTAAAATTAAAGATGGGACCATGAAATTAATTCTTGGGTCTTTAGTAGTCTTTAAAGGTGTCAAAAAGGGTAGACTATACACTCTTATTGGGCAAACAGCAATAAGAGATTCTGATCTCTTGTGTAATGCTGAATCTGATCACATAGATCTATGGCATAAAAGATTAGGCCACATCAGTGAGAATGGGCTATCTCTATTAAGCAAACAAAGTTTTCTTAGAAAGGATAAAGTGTCAAAAATTGATTTTTGTGAAACTTGTATCCTAGGTAAACAAACAAGGTTAAGTTTTAAGATTGGTACTCATTCCTCCAAAGCTCCTCTTGAGTATATTCATTCTGATCTTTGGGGTCCTGAAAAGAATCCCACATATGGAGGAAATAAATATTTCCTCTCAATTGTAGATGATTATACTAGGAAAACCTGGATCTATTTCCTATAGGCAAAGAGTAAGGCTTTTCAGAAATTTAAAGAATGGGTAAAACTAACTGAAAATCAAACTGAAAGGAAGGTTAAAATTCTTAAGACTGACAATGGCTTAGAATTTTGTAACCAAGAGTTTGATAATTTCTGTAAAGATAAATGAATCTTAAGACATAAATTTGTTAGGTTCACTCCTCAGCAAAATAGAGTTGCTGAAAGAATGAACAGAACCATAATGAACAAAGTTAGATGTTTACTAATTAGTTCTGGTGTCCCTAAAGGTTTTTGGGGTGAGGCAGTGGCTACTGCTGTGTTTCTAAAAAACAGATGTCCTTCCAGTGCTATACAGTCTAAAACTCCTGAAGAATTGTGGAAAGGAAAACCCCCTGATCTCTCTTACCTTAAAATTTTTGGTTGCACTGCCTATGCTCACCAAAAAGAAGGAAAACTAGATCCTAGAGAAAAAAAGTGTGTTTTCTTAGGTTATCCTGATGGGGTAAAAAGTTTTAGATTGTGGGTAAAAGGAGAAAAAGGGGTTAAGATAATAATCAGTAGGGATGTTATCTTTAATGAATTAGAAATGCCATGTCTTGAATCAGAAATTAAGGAGGGAACTACTGTTATAAAAGATGATAATCAGATTAAGGTGAAGCCTTTAGAAGAAATTGAATCTGATGATTACATTCCTGATCCTGAACCTAATCAAGGTGAAATAAGAGATACTATACCTGAAAACTTATCTGATATAAATGATATAGGTGAAGTAATTTCAGATTCTGAGTCTGATGGCATAGAGCAAGAAGAAACAACTTTAGATGATTACCAATTAACAAGAGGTAGGAATAGGAGGGTTATAAAACCAAATCCTAGATATACAGCTGAAGGATTAATGAATTTTCTTTTACTTACTGGAAAAGAAACTGAAAATTCTGAGCCTCTTACCTATGAAGAAGCAATGTGTAGTAAAGATTCTGCTTCTTGGTTAAAAGCTATGAAAGAGGAAATGTCCTCTCTTCATAAAAATAACACTTGGACTCTTGTTAATAGAGAAAAGTCTCACAAGATTGTTAGATGTAAATGAGTGTTTAAAATAAAAGAAGAGTCAAATTCCAGTGAACCAATCAGGTTCAAAGCTAGGTTAGTTGCAAAGGGCTTTACTCAAAGAGAGGAGTGGATTATAATGAAGTTTTTTCACTTGTAGTGAAGTATAAAACTATTAGACTTATGCTTGCCTTGGTTGCTCAATTTGATTGGAAACTAGAGCAAATGGATGTAAGAACTGCATTCTTACATGGTGATTTAGATGAAATAATCCATATGTCTCAACCCCCTGGTTTTGAAGTTAAAGGTAAAAAGGAATTGTTCTGTCTTTTGAAAAAGTCCTTCTATGGACTTAAGCAAGCTCCCAGGCAATGGTATATCAGGTTTGATACTTTTGTTCTAAAAATTGGCTTCAAAAGAAGTAGTTATGATAGTTGTCTTTATAATAAGGTTACAACTAAAGGTTCTGAAGTTTTCTTAATTCTTTATGTGGATGATATGCTTCTAATTGGTCTAAAGTTGTCTGAAATCAATAGCATTAAAGAAAACTCAAGTCTCGAATTTGATATGAAGGACTTAGGTCCCGCAAAAGAATGTTAGGCATGATTATCACCAGGAAAAGATCTGAAACTAAACTAATTCTTTCTCAGTCTCATTACTTAGAAAAATTAGTTAGCAAATTTGGTGTGAAAGATTCTAAATCTGTAAATGTGCCGCTTGCTTCTCATTTTATGTTGTCTAGCAATCAGTCTCCTAAGACTGAAGAAGAAAGAATTGAAATGAATAAAATACCTTATGCTAATGCCATTGGATCCATTATGTATTCTATGGTTAGTACAAGGCCTGATCTTTCTTATGCTATAAGTTTCCTCAGCAGGTTTATGATAGATCCTGGTAAGTCACATTGGGCAGCTCTCAAATGGATGCTAAGATATATAAAAGGTTCTAGTAATACAGGTCTGACTTATGAACATAGAAGTAAAGTTTTAAATTTGATTGGTTTTGTAGATTCTGATTTTGCAGCTAATAAGGATAATCGAAAATCAATAACTGCATATTACTTTACCTTAGGGGAAAACTGTATAAGCTGGAAATCTCAGCTTTAGTCAATTGTTGCTTTATCTAGTACTGAAGCTGAATACATTGCATTATCTGAAGCTGTTAAGGAAGGCATTTGGTTACAAAATTTGCTGTTTGAATTAAACTTGTTAAATGAAAAAGTTTGCATCTTTTCTGATAGTCAAAGTGCCTTATATCTGAGTAGAAATCCCATATATCATGAAAGAACCAAACATATAGATGTTAAGTTCCACTTTATTAGAGAAAAACTTATAAATAAGGAAATAAGTTTGAAAAAAATATCTACTAAGCATAATCCAGCAGATATGGGAACAAAAACATTAAGTGTAAGTAAATTTACAAGTTGTTTAAAGTTTTTACATATTGATAATGGTTGAACTTTTTGCAGGTACTAGGCTATGATGGTATTGAGGAGTGGTCTTGCATGAAAGAAGTTTTACATAACCGAATTGAGGAGCTTTCAGTCTATGAACCAAGGTGAAGATTGAAGGATAAAGTGTGGTCATTGATGAAAGCGTGTTTTTGTCTTGGAAGCGCTTTGTGAATTGTTCAGCTGATCACCTTACAAATAAGAACGTGACACCTGGACTCCATTGACTTCTGATATAAATGGACGTGAACAGTTTGATTCACAGATGAGTTGATTTTTTCTTCTGTCGAAATTCTCTCTCTCGTCTATGCTCTTCATCTTCTTCCCTTTTCTGAGTTAGAGTTCAAAGGAAATCCTCATTCTCTTTTTCTTTTTCACCTCTAAAGTCTTTGGGGCTGAAATACGCCTATTCTCTTGACGAGAAAATACAAAATCTAACTAATAGATTCGTGTATTTTGCCGTGTTAGTGATGAACAGTACTTTGTGTTGGTGGGTTAAAAGAGCTGATGTTTCGCTTGGTTTATGCCAGATCTGATAAGATTTGTCATCTTTGTTGTATTCTGAACTGTTCTGATTCAGTTATAGTGAAATCTTTTGTGCGTGGGCTGCCTCAACTGAGCCTCCCAAATTAGACCTTTTGGCTGAACTGGGTCATCATATCTTGTGTTTAATCTTTTATTTCTGCTTGTTTGGATTTATTGCAAGTTACTTTGGGTTACAAATCGTTATAGAATTCATCAGCTCAAAAAGTCTTAGCTGGACAAGAGATAAATACCTTACGAAAAAATAGATACTTGCCGGAAACAATTCAAAATGTATCTTGTTTAAGCGAAAAACAAAAGAGGATTATTTACTATTATTTTTGGGCTTCCTCGAGAATAAAGAATTGTTGTTTTCCCTTTATTTAGTGCTTTGTTACCACACATGCACAAATAACAACTAGATTTATTAAAAAGTTGAATTAGCAACTTTTAAAAACTAGTAGTCGGTCGTCTTCTAAATTACAATTAATAGAAAAGACGGTTAAATGAATAAGGATTGAGAGTGTTTTGTGTGCAAATAAGAAAACAATGTCATATTACAAATATCGATCGTTAAACTTGTATCAGATTTTAACTAAGTAAATATTTATTTTAATGTCACTTCAAATGGCTTGTACCCCAACTTGCTTGAGAGCAATTTTTATTTTTATTTTTATTTTCTTGTAAAATGTACAATTACCATAAATCTATATTTCCTCTATTGTGAAATATTGTCACGATTTAGATATTCAACGACTTTACCTCATGGAATCAGTTTCCTATTTCTAGAAGATGTTGCCATTTATGATGTTTCATCCACTAAATGTTGAAATAGAGAATTATGAGTTGGTGGATTAAGTTTGAAGACTATAATTATCAAAGTGAAAAAGTCAGAGTGCTCTTAACTATACTTACAAGCAATATAAATACAAGTTATTACTCACAAACAAAATTATGATTTTTGAATATACACTTTCGACTTGACACGATTCAAATTTCTTCATAAATGACCCATGACATGGTCCGTCATTTTTTTTTGTGCAAGATAATTCCTGTACGAACAATAACAACAGGCTGATCTTGTTCACTTCTAATATTCATGTCATTATGACATGAAAATAACCCGAAAAATAAAAATGATTTAAGTCAAAAAAAGAAAATAATGATTAGAATATGAAGAAAACTCTAAAGTCTAAACTGTTTACTTTGACATACAAACAACATCTTGGTCACTGGCCTATATTAATTTGCTGATTTCAACAGTTTTGACTGTTTCCTTAATTTTATTTATTAATTTAATAATTTCTTCATTCTTGAATAATATTCAAACCGAACATTAATAAAAGATTAGGACCAAAAGAAAGATATTGAGTTGTCCCTATTGACTTGTGACAGAATTTCCAGCCACGTATTATGTCCTCTTTTGTGTTCTCATTCATGTCAATCTTTGTTTTGTCTGCAAATTTATTTTCAGATTATTTTTTGAACTTAAAAATTAATTTGAGCATATCAAGTTTGACTTGGGAGATTGAAATTATAATTATTTTTTTCAAAATGTCCCAAAATAATGTTCAACATTCTGATTTTTTTTTTAAAAAAAATTACATTTTGTATTGTCCACGTCTCAGTCTAAAGTAATAATAACTATCATAAACATTTTAAGAGAGAAAAAGTGATGGTGCAGAAAATTTAGCTTTGACTTATTTAGACGCGATAGATCGTGATCGTTGTTCTTAAAAAATACGGGCATAGATTTCTCATACGTGTTCATGATTTTTATTTGAAGTCGTCTTTTTAGTTTAAAATATCAATTTTTAGTTTGTCATGTCTTTTTTCTACTTTTTTGCATTTATTTACCATTTTGAGTTTTATTTGAACTAGGTACTTCAATATTTAAAGAATCTTTTCTCATTGATTAAGGTAGTTGTTGTTGAATAACATTATTGTTATTGGAGTGTCTCCACTTTAATTAATTTAATTCGGTATTCGTAAGAATCAACGAGTTGAATTTGAGTTAGTTTCATTTATATATGTAAGCCTGCGTTAAAAACACAAAAGAAATGAATTAATACAAAAAGAAGATGAAAACATAAAACTAGTTAAAAAAAAAAAAAAGGTTATATTTCAATAATGGAGAGAAGCATTACATGTTCCTAGAAGTCCAAGATATTTAATTGCAAATAGGCCAAATTAGCATTTAATCAATTTTCGAAATGAGAATATCATTCTAGATGATAGATGTGTTACAGTGGCAAAATGGGACTCACGAAGTCCACTTAACAAGAAAAAAATCAATTAAAAAAAAAAAATTAGATCAATTGATATTTAATTTAAAAGCTACTTGATACTTGTCAACATAGTTGCAAGAGAAACTTCAAAGAAGTGAATGGAAATAAAATTAGGACTGGAGAGATTGAATATAAATTGGAAACTAAAATGGAAATACGATCCTGAATTGAAATTATTAAACTTGAAGGCAATGAATGTGATCTATGTACTCTTTTGGGTACCAAGGGGCAAAACAGAAAGACAATAAATATTATATGAGTTGTTATATATGCACTACAAATTTTATTTGCCTCATTATATTTTAATTCACTTAAAGTTTTCAAATTTTGTTCGTTATATCATTTAAGTTCTTAACCTCTTTTTTTTTTTTTTTTTATCTTCAACTTCCAATAATTAGCAAATCTCATCATTAATGGTGATTTTTATCAAAATATTTTGTCGCACTTTTGTATTTATTCATCCTCTTAAAATATAATGGACTAATAAATCGTTTTACGTGTTCCAAACAGACTTTTTGGATGAAAATCATTAAAAGAGATTAAGTATGCTAACTAATGGAAAGTTGAAGATATAAATGCGACAAAAAAAAAAAAAAAAGATTGAGAACTTTAAGTGTGATTAAAATGTGGTGTAACAAATAAAAAGTGTGATGTAAATATAATTACGTATATGACATTACATTCCATTAATGTTATTCTTCTTTATTAAAAATAAAGTATAAATAAATAAATTCTTTTTAATATTTCAAATAAGATAATTCAATATAAAATTTGAGTACTAGCAAAAGTCCTAAATTTTATCGCATGTATGAGAACTGAGAAGAATAAGGGGTTGTTTTTTTGCCCATTTTCAACCCATTTTCCATCTTGTGTTTTTGGAAATAGTGAAAACGTATTCTCTTTGCCACTTTCGAAAATACATTTTTCAAAACACAAAAAAAAATATCAAGAAAATGACAATATCATCGTTTTGTGCGTTTTCTTTACAAAATGCGGCGATTGCCAAAACGCGTGTTTTGGCCGTGGATGTCTGCGTTTCGATTCTTAATTTCGGCATTTTTTTTTTCCATTTTATGCTAGGAAAAATACTTTTAATTTAACCATTTTTCGCGTTTTTTAACAAAATGCGGTTCCTTACCCAAGTGGCCAGGCGCGCGATTTGTTTGTTTGTGGTCAGGGGTTCAATTCTCCACTCCTTTCCAAATGTTTTTAATTCTTTTTAAATGTTTTTAATTATTTTTAAATATTTTTAATTCCATAATTATATGTTTTCAATTCTTTTTAAATATTTTTAATTGTTTTTAATGGGTTTTAAATGTTTTTAAATCCATAATTAAATATTTTTAATTCTTTTTAAATGTTTTTCATTATTTGTAATTGTTTTTCAATGTTTTTAATTCCATAATTAAATGTTTTTAAATGTTTTTTATTCCATAATCAAATGTTTTTAATTGTTTTTAATTGTGTTTAAATGTTTTTAATTCCAAGTTTCAATTGTTTTTAAATGTTTTTTATTAATAAATATTTTTAATTAATTTTAATTTCAAGTAAGTCCAAATTTAAAAAAAAAATTCAAGAAAACGCGTTTTCGAATTTTCTGTTTTCACAAACAATTTTCAAAAAAAAAAAAAAAAAACACATTTTCAAAAATCTCAAAACAAACACTCAAAATACAAAACACAAAATAAATTTAAAACTCAAAACACAAAACAAAAACGCAAAGAAAACACCACCTAAATTTTCCCTATCCTCAGTGTTTTTAAAAGCCAACTATTTTGGTTTCATATAAAATTTCTATTGAATTTTAAAAAAAGACTATTTGAACTAAAGTTTGGAACTTTATTTATGCTATGAGAGGTATTCCTTTTGTTTAATAACTTTATAGTCGAACATAATTAACTATATGAGTTTGATCCATGGTGTTCATGCTAAAAAACAACTTAACACTTTTTTATACAACTTAGGAAAATTCCGGACTCAACTTCCTCCAAAATTAAGGAAAAAGATGAATCTAGTAGACCGTGGAAGAATGGGGGTACAACAGCTAAAAACTCTCTGATACCTAAGTTAGCAATATTGAAATATGTCTAAACTCAAGCATAAATTTCATAGTGAATTGTGAGAGTTCCGTACCTTTTTATGGTGGACACGAAACCTTTATATATGGTTTGCAGATCCGACACCGCTTCAATCACTTTAATTAGTTGTGACACATCATGCAGACTTGAGCCACTCAAATGCCTTTCCTTGTTTCGTATTTGTCGATGTGGTTACATTTATGATAGACTCCGAGGATAGACTGTTTAATCAAATGTGCCAATTGGTAATTGGCTAACTAATATTGAGTATAAACTTGGCTAATTCCATTAATAGATTGATAATTACTTCATCATGGCTTCCTTAGCGACTAAGTAGTCTTCCGTCCTTCAATCTAAAGATGAAGCTCGAAAGATGTGTTGACTGTAATCTCAAGTATTATGCAAGCTTAGTCTATAAACGCCGAACACCCATATAACTGAGCTCGTTTATGAGGCATGTGTAAACATAGTGTACAGATTCGCTCCCTCACCGAGTCACCGTAGATGCTAGAGAATAACAGAGTCTGTCTCTCAGAATAGAACGATGAAACTAGTACCAAGCTTAGTATAAAGCTTCTACTCCTGAATTGTTTTTCTTGACTATAATTACCAAGTACTGGAACATCAAGAAAAAAATGGATTGCAATGGCTACTAAAATTTTCTAGACTGGAGAACGAAGCATAATGAAATTCGTGTGTAACGGAAAATTCGGACCTGAGGTATAAGCTCTCATAATTTGTATGATTTTGATGTTCACGCAGAGAAGAACACGAATCTACTTTTATCAACTATAATGAAGAAACTTGTCCCACACAAAATTATGCCCAAACATAACATAACAGTCTAAATTTTCCAACATATTTTTTGTGCAATGATATCTTGAAGGTCTATACTACGTGTGAGCAATCAACAAGAGCCTCTCGTTTTCGTGCTCGGTCATAATCTTGAGGGCTGAATCCGAGTGAGCAAGAGATCAATGCAAAATTCTAGGAGCTTATGGTTGAGTTAGACAATTTTTTTTTTGATCGGGAATGTAAATATATTAAGCGATCAAAGAAATGTACAATTACACCGGGCATACCCAGGCAAAATCAAAAGAATAGAACGAAACTAAAAATGCCCCAACAAAAGTAAGGCAACAAAAGAAAGTAAAGAGACAAATACACCAGGCATACCTGGGCAAAACCAAGAAAAACAACTGAGAACAAAGAACCCTAAAATACAGTCTCAAAATTAATCATAACATTTGGATACAAAGAAAACAAACTCTGTATATATGTATTTTGACTTTTTGAACAACTGTACGGGTTTGCTTCAAGATCTTCAAAAATCCATTTATTTGTGGCCATCCAAAGTTGGTAAACCGTGGCGCCTAAAGCAACCCTCTTTGCCTTGCTAATCCAAGTGGTTCTCCGGGCTTCCTTTTTGATCCATTTGAGCGCACTAGAAAAAGTAGTCATAGACCTAGTAATTCACAGCCAATTTCTGATGGCAGCCCACACAGTACAGCCAAAATTACAATGGAAGAACAAATGGCCGATAGATTCCTCCTCGGCAGAATAGAAGACACAATTCCTGTTGATGTCCAAAAAAAATTAATTCATCCTTAGTTAACATTTGACTTAATTGTCAACCAAAGGATAAAAGAATGTTTTGGTGCAATGAAAGATCTCCAAACGTCCATGGCCCATGGCTTAATCGGTTGTCTGGAACGAAAATAATCATAGGCAGGGGATAGCCGAGAAACATTTATTATTATTGTTGATGGTAAAATTTGATGTTGTTTAAATATTAAAACAATAATCAATATATAAAGGTTTAGATTACATTAACAAAATTGACCTTTTAAACTATAAAACTTAGTATGGAATTAGAGCACAAAACATAAATAAAGCAAAAACGAGCAATCAATTCGTCTAAAGTTCAAATGAATAGTCTTATCCTAGTAGTGGGAGGGCAAAAGAACCAAAACCAACCAAATCGAATCAGAATCCAATTGAACCGATGGTTCTGCTTAAATTTTAAATGATTTTGGTTCCTAAAACTAAGAACTCGTCTGTTCTGGTTTAGTTCCAATTCTAGTTCTCAGGATCAAGAATTAATGTTGACCCAACTTTTTTTATATTTTAATATTGAATCTGTGCACATGAATCGATTAACCCAAAAAAAATTTAACACTAGAATAAACTCAATTTAAAGTACACAACATAACATCTTTGGAAACTTCTTCAAACTTCAAAGCCTTAATTTTGGTCATTTAAGTATGTTGTTGTTTGTGTTTTTAAATTTGAACTATGTTTATTTGTTACTTTGGTGAATGATTTATATTAGAGAATAATTTGTATAAAGTATGGAACTTGTCGTTTGCATTGAATGAAACTTATTGTCTTTTATTTTGGGTGTGCATAAATTTGCATTAATAATGGGGTAATTATATGCACACCACATTATTTATTAACCACACTACATTTTAATTGCAACGAAGGTTTTCAACTATTGCTCATTTTTGAATTTATGTCTCCAACTTTTTTTGTCACATTTTATCATCAATATATTAAGGGAAATTTGCACTTTTGGTTCCCATCTTTTGCATTTTGTTACTAATGTACCCTCAACCAATTTTTATAGCATTAGACATCCCCAACATTTGGAGTTTGTTGCAAATCATATCTCTATTGACAGATTTTGACGAATTTTTTCTCTTTTTTATATAAACAAAAATAGAAAAAAGCTAAAACAATAAAAAAGAAAAGAAAATTGCAAATAAAGTCCCATATATTTTAAAAAGTACCTTCGGCCATGGAAGCAACTACCCCTCAGGCCCAAAATGGAAAAGTCAAAGCTGCAGAAACAGCCACAAATTTACCCTTTTGTGCACAACAACAAGGCTACAAGGGGTTGTTGCATTTCTCATGGACAGTGGCTGATCGTTGCTGCTATTCGGCCATTTACAAATCTAAATCGTCAGTGCTATGTCTCTTTTCGGGCTCACAAAATTGATCTATTGTTGTAATTAAAATGATCTTCGATGAAGGTGGGGCTTGTGGAGGTGGTGTAAAGGTTGTGGCTATGGTGGGGGCGAAGTGGGGTGGGTAGGTGGAGGAAGAAGTTACTTAGTACTTTTTAAAAGTTATGGAACTTTATTTGCAATTTTTTTTATCTTTTGTTGCTTTTAGCTTTTTTCTATTTTTGTTAATTTTAATTTAAATAGGATGACAAATCTGTCAAAATCTGTTAATGGGTACGTGATTTGCAACAAATTAAAAAGATTGGAGATGTCTAATGCTATAAAAATTGGTTGATGGTAAATTAATAACAAATTATAAATGTTGGGGATCAAATGGTCCTAAAAGAGTCAGATTAGTGGAATGACACAAATGCCCTCAAGATATGAAGTGTTTGTAATGCAAGCGATGAACTACCGTTTAAATATGACGGAATTGGACGGAAATGACCATTGTCGCCAAAAACTTTTGAAATATGGGCTAAACTGCCCAAAATAAAACGATAGGTCCTCAACCCGCAGTAAGTACAAAAGATAAGTACCATTTGTGCAAAAAATCCAATTTGCACATTTTATATTTATTTTTGATGATGATTTGTCTAAAAAAATTAATGAAAATTGCATATTTCGTCTTCAACATTTTAAAAACGTTGGAGATATACCTTTAACATTTAAAAATAACACTAGACATCTCCAACGTTTGAAGAAATAAGTATGGTATGTCTCTGATGGCATATTCCATCTATTTTCTCCTTTAAACATCTCAATTGCACTGCAAGGCTAAAATTGTCAGTCCATTATAACCTAGAACATTTCCTTTTAAGAAATATGAAACTGAACGTGAGTTTGCATGTTCTCTTCCAAAACTATAATTTCTTCTCCACAGTAGAGTCACAATACGAATCATTGTTCACTCTTGAGGACGTTGCTGATAATACCACTACATCACCCATCTTATCTTTCTAGTTATTCTGTGAAGCACATTTTCGGTTGTACTTTGAAGCACAACGAAGACCACTGGGACTACCACGAAGAAGGAGAATTAGAAACTCCAACATATGGTAAAGTGGTGAAAAATATTTTGTTTTGTTTGATATTGTCCAAAAAATTTTAAACAATTAACTTTTTATTACTGTAAAGCCATTGACAAATTTTTGTTCTATTTTTTTAGGGGTTTTCATTGCAGAAGAAAATTCAACATTTTTCACCATCAAGTGCATTCATGGTGGAGAATTTTTCACGAGCATAAACAATGTGATCTACTTACATGGGTAGGTTCACTATATTGACTGGGTGTACTGTGATTTATTATCGTACTTGGAGTTGGTTGACATTGGTAAACCTTTGGGTTATCCCACTGTGGAAATGTATCGTCTGTTGTGATTACAGAGTTAGAAGAAGGGTTTGTAATTTGTGAAGGATGAAATGTTGTGGTATCAGATAATGTATGCATTTTTTCATGAAATAGAATCAGACAAAGAAGAAAATGTCGTGGTGGTTCGTGATATTGAAGAAAGTCCCAGTTGTTTAGATGAATTGGATGATGTTATAGGTAAGGCTGATTCAGAAAGCCAACCATTAACTGGTTCATAACCACCGGTTGAATCTCAAGACGATCCTTTTAAGAAAACTCAATACAAGAGAGTAATAAAGGAATGAGAAGATATACTAAGAAACGATGGTGACTATTTCTTTGCCAATCAATTCGAGGATTTGTTTATGAACCATGTTGAGGGATTGGATACTGATGAAAGTGGAGTGCGTGATAAAGATGAGGTTGCCCAAACCTGGTGTTGAGGATTGGGTGTTCTTTGGTGAACATTGTAGATGTGAAGCAAATGGGATTGGGAGTTGACATAATTATGATGATGATGATATAGATGGAGGGAGATTAGATGGAGATGAACAATTGTTGGATTCTGATTACGATAAAGAGGTTCCCATCATAAACAATGATGAAAACTTTGATACAAACTACAACTTGAGTCATTTTACGAATGATCCTAACATAGAGTGTGGAAGCATGGAAGATGAAATGTCTGGTGAATTATGGATTTTGGTCAATGACGACGATGGCGGAAAAGGCAAACACAAGATGCTTGACAATGTATACATGGACAATGATGATGTGGATAACCTCCACCTTGAAATTGGTATTTATAACATGGTGTTGCATGCCAGGTCCCCAACCTTTGGATTCATATTTTTGCACATGTTGTAGCAAACCAGGTCTAGAATGTTTGAACTCATAGGTCTGGTACATTCTATTGTGCAAGTATGAAGTTTATAGATAAGAAGGTGTTAAAGAAGGCAATCCTAAAACACAATGTGAAGCGAGATAGAGAAGGGAAGTACAAGAAGGATGACAAGCTTCGTCTACGTGCTATGTGCGTACATAATAACTGTCCATGAGTGTTATATGTATGGTTTCACAAGACAGCCAAAACATTTATTATTTGCACTATGGCATTGGACCACACTTGTTCAACGACATTTCATAGCAGGTACGTTGATGTAAACTTCTTGGCTGAGAAGTACCTAGATACATTTAAACATAATCCAGAGTGGCGATTGAATGGTTTCATGGATGCAGTGAAAAAGGATTGTGCTTCAACTGTCTCAAAGTAGAAATTTATAGAACTAGAACCAAATGTCTTGAAGCAATTAGAGGTACAAGTCAACAACAATTTTCCATATTATGTGATTATTGAGAACATGTGAGGATGAGTAATCCGGGTAGCACAATTATCTTGAAGACAATGCTATGCTGGCTGGAAATGTAAGGGAGTTTATGAGGGCTTATGTTTACTTGGCTACATGCAAACAAGGCTTTACAATAGAGTATAGGAGAGTAATAAGACTAAATGGATGTTTCTTGATTGGTGATTTTGGGTGATACAATGGGGAGAATGCAATGTATCATGTTGCATATGATGTGGTGGAGTTAGAAAACAAGAGTAGTTGGACTCGGTTCATGCGGTTGTTGGTTGATGATTTGGGGATTGTTGATGCAACTAGTTGGACCTTCATCAGTGATAAGCAAAATGGGTTGGTAGATGCATTGGATACATTGTGTAAAGAGGTGGAACATCATTTTTGTGTTAGACATTTATACAATAACTTCAAATGTCAGCATCGAGGTTTAAATGAGAAGAACATTTTATGGGAAGCAGCCAAGACTACGACTGATGCCGAATGGGAGGAATGGACAGAAAGGATGAAAGTTGAGGATGTTGAGACACACAAATAGTTGGCAGACAAGCCAGCAAGGCAATGGAATAAGTCACACTTCAGGATTACAACAAGTGTGACATATTGATAAACAACTTGTGCGAGTCTTTCAACGCTGCAATAGTACAAGTCTGAGACAAGCCAATTATTTCATTTTTAGAAAAGTGGAGGTTTTATATCATGACGCGTATGGCGAAGAAGGGAGATTCTGTTCACAAATGGCACAATGGAATTGTCCCAAAAATCTGGAAAATCATTGAAAAGAACAATGAGGGAGCCGGATATTGCAAGCCAACATGGGCTTGGGATAATGAGTTTGAGGTTGAGAACTTCATTTCAGGAAATACTTTATAACAGAGATATAAATGAAGACAATAGAAAATTGTAATGTTTGGGAATTAGCAACCTAAATTAAAGGGATAACTTATATTAACAATGCAAGCTCCGATTATCACAAATAATAAAATTACAAATATCCTAAAACAAGAGGATCCATATGATGAACAACCCAAATACAAATAAACAAATTCAAACACGACTCCACTAGTGTTTTTCATTATTGGTTTGCACATTCTCAATTCTACTAATAATACTTTGTTCTCTGCTTATAGACCCCAGATCTCTAACTATTGCTTGTTAATCTCTTCTTCAAGTGTCTTCACATAAGTTTTTAATTCGTTTATCGTTCCTTCATATCTTCGCTTTGAATTCAACAACCCTAGAATCACTTAGTTTGATTGGTCACAAATTGGTGGGTCAAACTACGCAAAACTACTACATCGATTGTCCTAGGGTACATAAATTAGAATGTAAAATATTTCATTATTGCTGTCAACAAGATCATCTTCTTGATTAATGAACTCACCTTACAAACATAGAATCTCTTAGCTGGGTTCGCATCAGTCCAAGAAGTTTTTAGATCCATGTGAATTCTACAACGGCATACCCTCTGTCATATTTGCAGTAGAAAATGAGAGGCGGATAAGAGAGAGAAAATTAGAGTGAAAATACTACACGGGTATATATATTACAATAAAATATATGTCAGAACAAAAGTAATATACAAGAATGTGGAGGAAAAATGGAGGGAAGGTTATAGTGTACTGATAATTTTACTCCTGTTTAGCCAAACGCTTAATTTTGAGGAAAAAAAAAAAAAAAAACGATGCTATTTTGAGATGCCCATTAGGCGGAGAAAGCAGATGGAATCTATCATCGAGTTGAGGGGAGCCGGGGTGAGCTCGGTTTTACCATGCCATTTTTTTCAAACTTTTTTTTTTTTTTTTTTTAAATTTTGAAAATGAGAGAAAAATACAATATCGGGTATATTTTATGTTGAAAATTAAAGATTGAAAATCATTTTTTTAGAAAGTATTTATAGTAATGAAATTAAAAACAAAATATCCCAAAATTGTTTCAAAGGTTGTAGGCGAAATATGCAATTTTTCAAAAATTAATTAGAGAAGACGTAAAAAAATTTTTTACCTCTCATATTTTAAATAAGCTAAATAAATAATAAATATAAAAGTTTTTGACTTTTGCCACCCCTAATGCCCATTTTTTCAAACGTTGGGGATGTCACGGTGCTATTTTTAAAGGTAATGGGTATTCAATGCATTTTAAAAGGTTGTAGACGAAATATTTGGACAAAATTAATTAGTTATTAGATATTTTTAAATAAGCTAAATAAATAAAAATTAATTGAAATTTAGGCATATTAAAAATATTTGAAGAAAAAATATGAGATTATGTGAAAATTAATTGAAAGTTACTAATAAAAATACGAAGAAAAAATATTAGAGACATAAGTACCAAAATATCAAAAGTTGCGAGACCTTCAATGTAGTTAAAATATTGTGTACTTAACAAATAATGTGACGTGAATATAATTATTTTTAATAATTTAGAAATTTTATATATGGAACCCAACCAAATTAAACTAGTTCAGAGATCAATGTTTCTATTATAAGATAAAAATTAATTATTGATTTGGTTTTTTTTTTTTTTTGAAACCGAATGTCGTACAGAACCAAAGAACACACTCCTAAATCTCACGACTGCATTTTCAAACCACTCACAATTTTACATGCCATGTTAAGGGAGGAATTTCAAATCGTTTAAATATAAAAGTAATAATCCACTAATAAAGATACATAATATGTTGATTTCAAAGCAAATTAGTAAAAAAAAATGAAGGACAAAGGATTTTGTTGAGATTGTGTTCCAAGAAAGACTCCGTCTTATTTTTGAGAGATTTTTTTATACATATTTGGAATAATAAATTGAACTGAATGCAACTAATAATAAAATTTATTATATGTTTTTCAATTTAATTAACTATATCCCCGGTGCTTCGTCTGACCCACACATAAATTAACAAAAAACCTTTAGTGATGATTTAATGACTAATTTATACTATATTTAAAAGGTTTTAAAATAGAGAAATATTTTTGGACTATTCTACTTTTACAATTTTTTTAAAATTTCATATTCACCATTAGTATTCATTAATGTATAATTATTTTTTAATATTTTATTTATTACTCTTTTATTGTTCATCATTATTGTATATTAATTTTTTTAAAATTTTTAAATGTACAATTAAAATTTTTAAACATTTCTATTAAATTAAATATTAAGGTGCAAAGATGATCTCAATTTTTTTTTTTTTTTTTTTTTTTGGCATTACGAAGATGAAAGGAATGAGAAATGAGTTTCAAAAAAAAAAAATCATAGGAAAAGTTTTAACTTTGTTTATTACTGTATTAAAATTCAAATCGTAGTTGACAAAATTGAAATGGAGATGAAAATATTAGTTTTAATATATTAGATTACATTGATTATGAGCATGATTGGTTCAGGTGTTTTTTTTTTTTAAAACTCTTTTTGTCTACAATTTATTTTCAACTATATATTTTGTGGGACCCATAACTTTTATCAACTTTTCAACTATATATTTTATCAATTTTTTTCAAAATCTCCTAAAAAATTACTTTTAAATCCCACCAAACATATACTATAGTTTATAACTAATGTTTGAAACTTTTTTAATTTTTAATTTTATTAATATATATAAAACGTTCTTCTCATCTTATTTCTATCTCTCAATAATATTATTATAACATAGACAAGTATTGATACATCTTTAATTTTTATTTCTTACTAACATTTATGACGTTTTCATATACGTCGTCTAATCAGACACGTCTAATAAAAAGAGAACTTACACAAAGAATATTGTTTTACAAGGAACTACACTCTAACAAAGATACAATATTATGTAGTCAATCATTATATTTTCTCACAATAAGATTAGTGATTATTAATTTTATTCTTCGTAAAATGCAGATCATTAATTCCATAAGATTTGATATCAAGGGTCCGTCAATCATCAAAGTTTAAATCATCAAAAGGTCTTCACTGGATTTAAGTTATTGTTTGTGTTATCACTATATAAACTCATCTCTAATTGTAATTGTACTTCTATGAATGCAATTATCTTTTAATTTTTATTTATTACTCTTTTATTGTTCATTATTATCGTACATTAATTTTTTAACAACTTTTTAATTGTACAATTAAAATTTTTAAATATTTAATATATTAAATTAAATATGAGGGTGAAAATATGATCTCAAATTTTATTTTATTTTTGTATTACGTAGATGAAAGAAATGAGAAATTGATTTTTTAAAAAGCTCAAATCACCAAAAAGCTCTTCATTGTGTTCAAGTTGCTATTCGTATTACCACTACCATGATTGCAATTATACTTCTATGAATGTAAATAAAATATCAACATCGAATAATACAATACAATATGGTATCAGGAATAATGTTTTTTCATCTTTATTACAATTGCTACTTTAATATTTTAATTATTAACATATTATAAAATAAAAAATTTGAAAATATTAAAAATTAACAATATAATTGCAAAAGCAAGTGCAACACACGTGTGTCTAACTAATACCGTAAAAAGAGGAACTATGTTTGAAAGGTTCTCTCCTACCAATTACATTAATTTTATGATACTTTATACAAGCAAGTTTGGTATGCCCGTCAGATACGATGCATGAGTTACTAAGAAAAGGGGATAAGTATGTGAATGTTGAAGAAATATTTTTCAATACCAAAAACATGAAGGATCGAAAGGAGCCCGAGTATAACAAAAGGAAGACTCGGGACGAGTCTAAGTCCCGAGATGACAAAGACAAGCAGAAAATGAATCATCTAAGGCGGATAAATGATGATAGTGCTAAGGAATGATCAGCCTAGTTGGAAAGTCTTGTTGCA
The DNA here is from genome assembly GCA_023638005.1 of Forsythia suspensa. Classification (NCBI taxonomy): domain Eukaryota; kingdom Viridiplantae; phylum Streptophyta; class Magnoliopsida; order Lamiales; family Oleaceae; genus Forsythia; species Forsythia suspensa. Next base: position 12,294,894 of record CM042664.1, on the reverse strand, counting down.
CTTACTGAACTAGACATACGACAACTTCTTATTTTCACTACAGTCTTTATTAAGGGTAAGCCAAACGACACAAACATTGTCAACAACTACTACAACAGTTAAACAAAGCGACGAGCCTTAATTTAAAAACAAAGCGACGAGAGTTTAAAAACAAGGCGACAAGCTTTGGTTTAAAAAAAAAGGCGACAAGTCTTAGTTTAAAAAATAAAGTGAGAAGCCTTAATTTAAAAACAAGATGACGAGCCTTAGTTAAATAAACAAAGATATGAGCTTTAGCTTAAAAATTAAATAACAAGTCTGCTCGAACAAACTTCCAATGGAACGAGTACACGAAATGACAGGGGCACCCGCCTCCAAACCAAAGGGTAGGTACACGCCCGCCAAAAATGCGGTGTGGAAAATCCCATGCCACACTTGCCACACTTGCGGCGTGGGGAATTCCACGCCGAGGGGCGGGTGTATGGTGCGCCCAGTCCCTACCACAGCGTGGGGAGACCTGCGCATGCCCACTCCACCCATATCTATTTTTACGAACTACTTCACCTTCGTAAATATTGGTTGGGGGCTGTACACACTTGTAGCACACAACATACAAACAATTATTTGTCTAACTAGAAAATTGAAAAATTTAGAAAGCATCAGGTGCGAAAGATTATTTCTACTTTCCATTGACTATAGTTTATGAAAAGTAGATGGGGCTTATGGTGATAGAAACAACAACAGTTGCATTGAATTGTGTCGGTCAATGGTGGCGTGTCCTGGCACACCTGCTCCAATTGTCTCATAGCTTGCCTCTTGGATCTGGGTAGCGGTGGTTCAACCGTCGTTGACTCACTCAGGCCCACGATCCATGAAGTGACAGTTTCTACCGTTGGTTGAGAAGTTGTAATGTTCCCCCATTAACTCCTAATAATGGGAGAGGTGGAAAGGCACCCGTCATTAAAGACGATGATACGTGTTTCTCGTGTTAATTTCTATAAATAGAGGTAAATCGTTCAGGTAAATGAGATATATTTTTAAGCACTACTACCCTACACAGTTCCCTTTTTGGATATCTCATTCATCATTTATTGATTATCACATCAGTATATACATGGGAGACAGAAGGCCCGCCACTTTTTGCAGGTCTCTACCACTATCACCTCTGCACTCGGAGGAGGAGAAAAACTTTTATCATCAGATTTCATACCATATTAGATGTTTAAATTGAAAAAGTAAAATTATTAGGATGAATATATTTTATTTGTTTATATGTTGTATACAAAGTTCAACTTAAGTCATCAAAGACAAAATTACAATTTACAAGATTATCAAATTCGTGCCAAGATTGTGTAATTAAGAACGTCATGGGCATTTGTTAAATTGTTACTGTCAAAAATTAGCTTTAGTAAATGAAATACAAATTCTATATAAGAGTGTGTGTACCTTTCAACTGTGGTGGGGCGTTGTACTCATTGTAACAATACATCTTGTTTTGTAGAGTCTTACCTACAATGTATTATCATCCTAAATAATGTATTTTTTATATAATAGAAAACTTATACAACATTTTATTTTCGACTACCAAACATACACTATATCTTCGACTTTTTATTTTTCTTAATAATTTGACGAAACCTCTTCTTTTACTTGTTCTTAATGTTCTTAATTTTTAATTGAATAACGAGATGAAATGTAAGTTAGATAAGACTATATATGCTATGGTTTCACATGCACTATATTTGTTCCATAAGTTTATTTCATAGAAAGTTTACCCTGCTTGATGTTATCGACTTTATTCTTTTGTAATAGTTTGCTAAACCTCAACTTTATTCTTTAATATAGATCTAAAGATTATATGAACAATAGTTTTTAGTACGTTAAAACTAGATTGAATTAAATAAGACGTACAATATAAGCACATTATATATAAGAATATATCTAGGGGCAGATCTAGAAAGAGGCTAAAATAAAATTTTAGACCGAACTAAAATATGAAGAAAAAAAATTCTATATAAAAAATATATTTTTTCAATTTTTTTTTCTTATACTAAAAAAAATTTGAGCCAAGAGAGAAGCTCCAATAAAAGGGAGTCTTTAGATCCGTCCCTATTATGTATCCCTTCTTGAACGTACCATACATGTGCAGTTGAAGCCAGCACTTTACAGTTCACATATTGTGAGGATTCTATCAAAATCAATTTTGAAGCCAACACTTATCCAGCAGTTCACATATTGTGAGGATTCTATCAAAATCAATTTTGTTGGAGATTAGACTGGAACCAGAAGTCATGTTTTCTAGCTAAACGGTAGCCATTAACTTGGAAAGACAAGGATAACGACTCTTTGAGGATTTCAAGTACACATTCATTAGTTTTTTTTAAAAAAAATAAATTAAATTCACTTTTTGTTGGCATGTTTTATTAATATAAAACATAAATAAAGTACAACTTAGGAGATGATTACACTTAATCTTCATAACAATAAACTTACTAAGAGTCATGGAATCAAGAACAGAAACTAAATTTCGTGTGCTCGTGTCATGATTCGTGTTATCATCGCGTAAAATACAATTTAATCAGATTATCAGATTCTATGGTGTTCATCAATATGATTGGTTATGTTGAAAAATTAAACCAACTGAGTTTTACCATGGACCACAGGCTGAGTGTTGATCTAGTTCTCTACCATCCCTATCTGATAGTTTTTTTGTAGTTTATTATGAACTTCAACATGAATAAGATTCAATGAAACCTGTCTGAACTGCTGAATATGCTGAAAAATGTTGGGTCCAATATAAACGAAGGCAATGGACAAATTTGGGCAATTGACATCTCTAAGGGCACTAAGAGGATATCTAAAATGACCTTTAGAAAGGATCCAAGAAGGCCAAATCTGCTGAAAAATAGTTAAAGTAGACAAATACAAATCCAAGTCTCGTGATCAATGATGAGCCACGCAGTTCTCCCAAAATCGTTTTGGGCATATGCACTTAACATTGTATGTCACACATTAAACCATGTCCTATCTAAATTAATCGATAAAACTTCATACGAGTTATGGAAAGGAAAAAGACCCAATCTTTCATAGATGAAGGTATGGGATTGCAACGCTTATGTGAAGCGCGTAGAATCGGACAAGTTAGGAGCTAAATCTGATAAATATTTATTTATGAGGGTATCCAAAGAAAGCTCCTGGATATTATTTCTACAATTCCATCGAAATGAAAGTCATCGTATCAAACATGTCGTATTCTTAGAAAAAAATTCATTCTAATAGAGGATAGTGAGAGCAAATTAGATCTTGAAAAGGTTCAAGAAACCACAAATGAAATTGCCCAATTAGATGAGCCAATTGCTCAGCCTGCATTTAATGAAGCACAAATTGGCAATGAAAAACTGCCAGTCACCAAGGACACGGCAACTTTGAGTAAGTCGAGTAGGATCATTTGTCATCCTTGGAGATACGATCTCCTAATTACTAATGATACATTGCTAATCAAGGAAGATAAACCTACTACTTATACAGAATCAAAGTCAAGTATTAGCTCAAAGAAATGGCATGAAGTCATAGAATTCAAGATGAATTCTATGTACGAAAACAAAGTTTGGACATTGGTTGAACCACCTAAAGAGGTAAAACATTTAGTTTGTAAATAGATTTACAAGAAAAAGGTTAACAATGATGGTAATGTTCATACTTACAAGGCAATATTAGTTGTGATGGGTTACCAGCAAAGACAAGGAATTGATTTTGATGAAACCTTTTCATATGTAGCTATGTCTAAGTCAATTCGAATTCTGCTTACAATAACAGCATACTATGAGATCTGGCAAATGTATGTCAATAATGCATTCTTTAATGAAAATCTTTGTTAGGATGTGTGCATGATACAACTTGAAGGTTTTGAATCTACAGAGCCAAACAATATATGAAAACTACAGAGATCCATATATGTATTAAAACTACAGAGATCCATATATGTATTAAAGTAAGAGTCTCAGAGCTGGAATCTTCATTTTTTATGAAACAATCAAAATATTTGATTTTATCAAAAATGAAGATGAAACATGTGTGTATAAAAAGTTAGTATGGGTAAAGTCGTATTTCTAATTTTGTATGTGGATGACATACTATTATTAGGAAACGATGTCTCCATGCTAAAATCAATAAAATTGTGGTTATCTAAAAATTTCTCTATGAATGATATGAGAGGGGCAGCATACATTCTCGAGATAAAAGATCTATAGCGATAGATCTAGAAGAATGATTGGTTAATTTAAATCTACCCACATAGACAAAATCTTGATAAGATTTAGTACGGAAAAGTCCAAGAGAGGACTCTGACCTATCGGGTATAGGATCTATCTTTCAAAAAAGATGTGTCCAAAAACACAGATTGAGAGAGATCGCATGGATAGAATTTCTTGTACATCTGCAATAGAATCTATTGTGTATAGAATGCTATGTACTCGAAATGATGTTTTATATGCTTTGAGTGTCACGAATAGGTTCTAAGCGAATCCTAGTGAGAAATATTCGATCACAGTCAAGAACATACTTAAGTACTTAAGAAAGACTAAAAATATGGTCTTGGTGTGTGGAGGAAATGAACTTAGAGTTCAAGGATATGCTAATGGAAACTTTGAGTCTGATGAAGACAATAGTAAATCCCAATCCAGATATGTTTTTACTCTAAATGGTGGTGCAGTCAGTTGAAAAAATTTCAAACAAGATATGATTGTTGATTCAACTACAGAAGCTAAATATATAGCTGCTTGAGAAGCAGCAACGAAAGTAGTATGGATCAAGTAGTTCATCACTGAATTTGTAGTAGATCAATACCTTGTATTGTGGTAACAATTGAGTCATCGCATAAGTGAAGAAACACATGTCTAATCAATGACTAGATATACATTGAGGTTGTATCATCTCATTAAGGAGATAATCTTGAAAAATGACATAAAGATAGAATGGTCCCGATAGACGATAATGTAGCAGATCATCTGATAAAGTCGTTGTCACAGCACAAGCATGATGGTCATGCTAAATATGATGGTATTAATATACATGGGTGATCAGATCTAGTTTGCAAGGGATATTTTGTGATATACTCTTTGTTAGACATTGACGTGTATGAACAAATTTATTAATTAAATGTTTATCTACATTTTAATGGAAGATATGTTATTTTTAAATTTTATTAATTAAAATAATATGGTTCGAAAATTTTTTTATAATAACTTGTCAATCACAAGATATTGTGATTTTGAGATACAAGTTATAAATAACTTATTCTTAAAATATCTATAGTCATAGTAATAATGAGATTCAGACATACTAGCATTTGTTATATTTTTTTTTTTGAAAAAGTAGTAAATCTCACGAGCTAAAATATAGATGGACATTTGAATGAACACGTGCATGCATTGTTATGAGAACATGACATTGGATGACCTGCCTAGATATTTCATATGGATAACTATTCAAGCGTAAGTGGTAAATCTTTAATGCTCGATAGTAGATTAGGTCCTTTGACTTAAGGGCATCATAGAATTTTATGTCAGTACCATTATACTTTGGCGAGCATTTGATAGAGGCCTAAGACTATGAGTCACCAGGAAGACGTCATACCGGTATAGTAAGAATCATATGAAAGTTGTGAATATCCAATATGAGAATTCGTCACTCCTGAAAAGTAAGAAATTATAACCTGTATTTTGCCCAACTTAAGTTGATATAAATTTTCTCGGTCGAGGTGGAGTTATGAGTTGAAAATGTTTCAATCATAACTAGATTAGATCAACGAAGAGTTGAGGTAAATAATATAATTGGTTGAAATGAGATTGACACTGATTTATATTTCTTAACCAATTGGATTATATTGATGAATTGATTATATTTCTATAGTAACCGTACATATATTGGTGTTGTCAGACGACATGACATTTTTCATTCACATAGATTGATTTGATACATTGCTAGATGTCAATCTTAGACGGCGAGGTAAATTGATCGATCTAGGTGAATCGATGAGAATATTACTGCGTTTCCCATCGTGAACGGGAACCTAATGGGTCTCACACAAAAGGCAAAAATTGAGTATATGGAGTTGGATCTCGTCCAAGTTGGAGATTATATGAATTAATATCCAATGGCCTATTAGTTGGGTCGGACTTAGTTGTTTATGGGTCAAATTAATTAATTAAATTAATTAATTGAGCCCATTTGTTGTGGGCTTGCATAGTTCTAATCTAGTATGACTAAAACTAGGTAAAACTAGGTCATGTTAACCTATAAATACTATGGCAACAATAGTTTATGTAATAAAGATAATATGTCTTCATTATTTGCTCTCCATTAGTTGCTAGCACAAGCAAAAGACAAAACTCAATATAATTACTTTCAAAGTTTTCGCTTTCAATTGTTCTTGATCGTAGAAGTTCATATTTGTTCTTGGTGTGGATTACCATTGGAGACTGGACAATTGTGGTATTGAAGATTGTACAATTAGTTAATCAGTTTATCAAATTCCACTGTGTTCATTAATGTAATTTTCTATCACAAATTCTATCTAAGTACAAGGTTGATCTGGCTTATAAGAATTACAGATTTAATTTTCGATGTGCATGTATACGTCAATTCCTTATAGATACTAGGTTGGCTCGTGGTCGTTGTCTAACTAGCCTCTGATGATCTCAATGTCATACTATATTTCACAACCGAATCGAATGATCTATTTTCCCATCGATATACCAAAAATTACAAATTCATTAGTTAATTAGGCAATTTTCCATGTTTTCTTTATTCAAGTAGAATTGTGAAGACGAGTTAGCGTACACCTAGGGCGGCGTTGCACTAGTTTGACCAAGATTATGATAGTTCATACTATGAGCAAGGCAGAGGTGGCGGGTCCAGAGCCCCCAACTTTCTAGAGAATGTTTTATTTATTTATTTATTAACATGCAATTTAATAACAGACAATTTTGGTTCAATATCAATTTAATGAAAGACAATTCGACCCATTAGCCAAATATCAATTTAATTGAAGGCAATTTGACTCATTGACTTAATAAAATTAATAATACAAAATTACAAGTGATTGGCTCATTTCTCAATTCGAGTACATGTCCACCATATATGAAATTTGAATATCACATTTCTCTTTCCCGTTTTCTACATTGAATAAAGTAAAAGTTAGATAACTCCAATATCTACAAATTTCCTTCAAATCACTAAACAAATCATCTAAATAATTCCCCCCACATTTTTAAACTAAAGCTTTAAATTTTACCATAAAATCTTTAACTGCTAGACCACCGAAAAAATAAAGACGACTTACAAGACTCTGAAGCACTGGACAAATTATATTGTCATTCCACTCCACATACAAATTCTTTAAGGCAAATGGAATAGTGAAAACAAGTCATTTTTTTTTATAAATAAAAATTAATAAAGACATTTTACTTGTGAATACCTATCGTATTCAATTGATTTTTATTTTTATTTTTTATTTTTTTGAACTTGAGTGATATTTAATTTTATTTGTGTGCTGATATCTTCTTATTTTTATAGGATAATTTTGTAGAAAACAACAAGAATCAGTAAGAATTTGATATTTGTTTCTTTTGTGGGCCTATTTTAGACATTGTATAATAGTAGTTTAGTCATATGTTTAGAAGAAAACTCGCATATTGATAGGGAATCGGGACAAACAATAGTGCGAGTGAATTTGTTTATTTGTATGTGTATAATATAGTGTATAAATAAAATAAAATATGAGAACTAATAAGAAATGCAAGTAATAAATATAAATAAAATTTGCTATTATTATATTATTTTAATTTTTTTGTATGTTAATTTGGGGACTCAACTCAAAATATGTGAATTGCACAAGTATTTCTTAGAGATGTGATCTTCTTTCTATAGTGGATATGATTTATGTTGTCCACTACCATGACAATTGACCAAAAAAAAAAAAAAATTTAATGTTAGCAATTTTTGTGGCCAATTATTTACTACCATGCAGTAGTGGACGGACAATATAAATCTTCCATACCTTGAGGAGGAGATCACCACTCGTATTTCTTATTGTCACAGTAGTGGTGGATGAAACTTATTTACCGGTTAAAGTCCTTCCGACTCACCACTCTTCACTCTCCAGGTGGCAGCAAAACATCAGGAAAGCTATTTGTTTATTCATCCAGCAAAACTGACCTTGTAATGATGAAAATTAGACGAAAAGATTTAATTACGGTTAATAGCCAATTAGGCTATAACTTTATGAGGATTCCATATACAAAATCATTAATTAATTAATTAGGCAACCATCCATTTTTCTTGTTTACCAACTACAGCTTATAGCTACTTATTTTACCTGGTCAAGACGCCATTCCACTCCTATCTAGGGTGGTAGTAAAACTAAAACATCTGGATGTCGATTTATTTAATAATTACTTTTTCACAAAAACTGACGTTGTAATGATGAAAATTAGACGCAACGATTACTATTAATCTTATCTTTAATATTAAGTATAATCATTAAATTATTGAATGAATCATTAAGAAAAATTTCAGATTAGAACCAAAAAAGGGTGAGATGATACTGTCAATGAGTTCTAAGGTCCAAACATAGAAAAGGACTTGAAATATCAGTGAGGTTTAAATCAAAACCTCTCACCTTTTTTTTTTTTTATTATTATTATTATTATTATTATTATTTTAAAAAAAATCTTTTGAAAGTACATAGACGGGGGAGGGATTTATTTCACATGTGTTTAATTATGATTTTGATATTTTTGTTTAAGTATTATTTTCTTATTTTTAGTAACATAGACAACAATGCCATCAATTATTTTTACTAATTGATAGTACTGAAATTATTTTTTAAGTGTTTATATTATTAGTTGTTAATAAATGTATAGATAAAAAGTAGATTGTAAATTGTAGGTCCTATAAAGGCATGTTCGGTAGCCATTTTTCCTAAAAAAATCCACTTTTTTGCTTACAATTTTTGACTTTTTAAACTTTTTACACTACAAAAAAGTTTGAAAAGTCAATAAAGTACCTAAAAAAACCAATTTTTTCCCAAAAAAACTATACTGAACATGCCCGAAATGTGTGGATAAAAATTATGTTTGACCAATTTAACAAGTTGAAATTATAATTTAAGCATATCCAAATATGTGTTTAGAATTTTTCTTAATTAAATTAACTTTTTTTTTTTCCATTTACGGCTGTCAACTTTGTATTGATCTCTTATACTGTACGACTCTATAAAATAAAATACAATCCATTTTCAATTTACAAGATATTTCTACGTATGCAGTCAAATCTTTTCTAATTTTTAAATTTATTTTTTCAGATTTATGCTCGAAATTTATTTTTTTTCCTCAAAGCTGACCAATCGTATCACTTTTCACATTCAGGAACCCTACCCCACAAAAACACCTTATTTTCAAAATATATTAATTAAATTTTTTATTTTTACATCGGATCTTATCTGTATCTGTATGCATGCTATTAAATACAGGGCCTGGGTTAAAATAAAATTGTATATAAGACCCCATAATATCAATCAAAAGCTAGCAACAAATTTTTTTGTGTGCTTTCCTGTTTGTACTCTCTAACAAGTGAAAAAAAGAAAAGAAAAGGAGAGAATCATGGAGAAGAAAATGGTTGCTCTATTTGAAGCTTTAGAGCCTAAATCTTTGTTAATTTTGTTCATCGTACCTCTACTTTTCTTGTTTCTTTTATCAAGATTTCGTCGAAAACCCTATCCACCGGGGCCTAAAGGGTGGCCGGTGGTGGGAAACACGGGGATCATGGACCAACTAACCCACCGGGGTCTCGCGAAACTGGCTAAGGAATACGGTGGCATCTTCCACCTCCGTATCGGGTTTCTCCACATGGTGGCAGTATCGAGTCCAGAAATAGCCCGTCAAGTGTTACAAGTCCAAGACAACATATTTTCGAACCGTCCAGCCACTATTGCCATAAGTTACTTAACCTATGATAGGGCTGATATGGCATTTGCTCACTACGGACCGTTCTGGCGGCAGATGCGAAAGCTCTGCGTCATGAAACTCTTCAGCCGCAAACGGGCTGAGTCTTGGGACTCCGTCCGTGACGAGGTAGACGATATGGTAGGCCTGGTGGCGAAAAAAACCGGTTCATCTGTGAACATCGGCGAGTTAGTCTTCGGCCTAACTAGAAACATAATCTACAGAGCAGCGTTCGGTTCGAGTTCACATGAAGGACAGGATGATTTCATCAAGATTTTGCAAGAATTTTCAAAACTTTTTGGTGCTTTTAACATTGCAGATTTCATTCCATGGCTTGGTTGGATGGATCCACAGGGCTTTAACAAGAGATTACAAAAGGCTCGTACTTCCCTTGATGGATTCATTGATTCAATTCTTGATGAACATATGCAGAAAAAGAAGCCAAATGATGTCCTCGAAACTGATATGGTCGATGAGTTATTAGTTTTTTACAGTGATGAAGCTATTGTTACAGAATCTGACGATTTACAGAACGCCATCAAACTTACAAGAGATAACATCAAAGCCATCATCATGGTACGTATGCAAATTATTCATCTCTTTAATTATTTTCCTTAATTTTCATTTATTTGTTTCCAAATACTAACTTACATGATATGGATTTTCTTTTTATTTTTTTATTGTTTTAAATTAATTGTTCACTAAGATTTTCAAAATAAATGTTTTTTCTATATGGGGTTGGTGGGATAAATCCAAAACAAGTAATTATATATTTATTATATATGGTTGATTATTTGATTTCACAAGTTAATGCATATTACACTGCATTAATTATTTTTACTAATTTTTTTTGTCTTCTATTAAAATAATTTAGAGTATGTTTGCTAGTGTTTATAAGTACTTATAAATTGGTCAAACATTATTTTTATCCACAAATTTCGTAGGATCCACAACTTTTACCTACTTTTTATTCACACATTCCGTCGGATGCTTATAATCTAAAAAAATATTTACCAAACATAATATTAATTAATGAGACAGGAAATAAATTAATTGAGTAACAAACTTGACGACTGCAACAATTAATGTCGTAATTAACTACTTACCAAAAAGATAATGATATTATAACTACAAAAAGTTCTCATAAACTTTTGGAAGAAAATTATTTAATATAAATTGCACAAGTGTTACTCATACACATTAAATTTAATGATTTTGCATTTATAATATTGCCACATTAGTTTGATATTTATCTGTTTAATATCCATAATAATTTCTTAAGATGATATTTTATACATAATTTTCAACTTTCAAACATTTCTTAAAAAATAATTATATCCCTACCAAACGCAAGCTTAATATCCATAATAATTTAAAGATGATATTTTATACATAATTTTATTCAAACATTTCATATAAAATAATTTATTTGATCTAAACCTAGTTTATTGCGATTTTATGTAGCAAAAATTAGTTTGACAATTTTTTGACATGCGTTATATGTAACATGTTTGGTATGCAATTTTATTGTATATATATTAGTAAGATTTTTTATTTTTTTATTTTTAATTTCTAAATTCCATTAACTGATGTTCAATCAAATTAACCGAATATGTTCTTTTAAAAAAAAATTTACCGAACATGTGGTTAAAGCATATTTTTCACTGTATGATTCGAGTTTGTTTGACTATACTTTTAACTTGTTTAGTTTGTCAAATATATTTTTAAAATTGTTTTTTACTAACAAAATTTACAATTTATTTTAAAACATTAACTTTTAAAGTATTAAAAATCGTTAGCCAAATTAAAAAAAAAAAAAAAATATTCAAGTAAATAGCACGACCCAAGTTGTTCTCGCCACTAACAAATATGAAATCATATTAACAAAGAAATATGATGTCTTTGCAGGATGTAATGTTTGGTGGAACTGAGACGGTGGCATCCGCCATTGAGTGGGCCATGGCGGAGCTCATGAGAAGCCCAGCAGATCTCAAGAAAGTTCAACAAGAATTAGCCACCGTCGTCGGCCTCAACCGGAAAGTTGAAGAGTCCGACTTCGAGAAGCTCACCTACCTCCGCTGCTGTCTCAAGGAGGTACTCCGTCTCCATCCGCCTATTCCCCTCCTCCTCCACGAGACGTCCGAGGCGACGGTGGTGGCAGGATACCAAATTCCGGCCAAGTCACGCGTCATGATCAATGCATGGGCCATTGGACGCGACAAGAATGCATGGGAGGATCCGGATGAGTTTAAACCCGCTAGATTTCTCAAAGATGGGGTGCCGGATTTTAAAGGGAGTAATTTTGAGTTCATTCCATTTGGGTCGGGTCGGAGGTCTTGCCCAGGTATGCAACTCGGGCTTTATGCACTGGAAGTGGCTGTGGCTCATCTTCTCCATTGTTTCACATGGGAACTGCCTGATGGGATGAAGCCGAGTGAACTCGACATGGATGATGTTTTTGGACTTACTGCACCACGAGCAACTCGGCTTAAGGCGGTGCCGAGTACAAGATTGCTGTGTCAACTGTACTGAGTTAATGAGGGCTGCCAATGTTGACATACTTTATGAAATGGAGAGCGACATATTTTCTATTTTCTACCTTTTTTTAAAAATAATTTTTCCCATATATATATATGCATATATATTTTAGGAAGAAAAGAAGAAGAAATAACAGTTTGACACAAGACTTGAAGATTGTATTGTCTATGTGCAAATTTAATTTGGTTTGTTATTGAAATTGGTTTTTGAATTTTTAGCATATCTGATCCTTTTTTCGTTTTTGATTGTGAACTTATACGATGATGCATATATAGTTGTCAAATGTGTTAGTATTAAGACTAATGAGGAGTTGTTGAATGTTGGATGAGATCGAATGATTCTCAATGTCACAATTGAATTGGTTGATCGTAAATAGATTAATAAAAAAAGTGAGAAAATTGATGCAAATTGTCTTTAATATTTGTCTCCAGTGTAAAATTAGTCTTTAAAATTTATTTTTTGGCATATAAATCTCTAATTTATGTATTTTATGTACATAATTGGTCCTCATTTTATAAAAAAGACAAATATGCCCTTAGTTTTAATTAAAAAAAAAATTGTAATTAAGTTTCTTACTTTTGTAAAAACTACAAATGAGTCCGATACTTTAATTTTTATATAAAAAATTAAAGAAAACTAACGAGTTCTTTTTTTTTTTTGGAAAATGAACACTTTATTGACCAAATTGATAATATATTAAATTATTTTGTATATGTTACGAACTATTATAAAATAATTAAAATTTAAGCTCCTAATTATTAATAAACATGTTAAATAAAATTATTTATTTATTATTAATTAATTATATTATTTAAAATTCAAACTTCTATTTTATATTTACAACATAAAAAGAAAAATAACTTTTTCATAAACTTGATACTCAAATACTTTTATTTAATTTAGCTATTTGTTTATTAATTACAAATATTAGAGCTTCAACTATATTGTTTATATTTTATTTATTTGTTTTATTATCGTTCAAAAACAAAGAACGTATAATGTGTAAATTAATTTTTATTAGTACTTTTATGTTAAAATAATAATATTAATAATAAGACTGGTTCAATGTCATAAAATTATATACGCTATTTTGTTATTTATTTAACTTAATTTTTATTCAAGTTTTTCACATCACATAGTAAACGTTATAGACCATTTTCATACTGAGGTATCACGATCCTTTTTAATATTTGGTCAATTTCTTCATGTTCATGCGGTCTCGCGCAGCAGATTGAACAAAAGTGGTTGCAATTGCCTTAAGTGTATGTATATTTTCCTCAGCATGATCTACGATTGAATTGTTGATTAATTTCCTTAATTATGCAATGGACTAGAAACTTCTTACTCAATTATACCATATGATTTATGAACATGCATGTTAATTCACAAGAAACCAACAAAACATCCATCATATATATATTAACTCCTGATTCCTGTTGTAATTGACTCTTAATTTCAACTCAATAACTAGGTGGAGATATAGGAATTATTACATCATATTTAATTGAGAGTTACTTATGGTTTGGAGATAGATTATTTATGTCACACGTAAAGTATGTACATGTTGAGCAATTCAAATCTATAACCGACTACCAACAATTTTTCTACTTTATTTTCAAATTGACAAATTGCTTTAAATATCTTGGCCAAATAATTAAAGTTTATTGCTATATCTATAATAAATAAATATATGGGTAATTTGCACTTTTGGTCCTCAACCTTTTTAATTTGTAACAAATCTACTCCTAACCTTTTTTTAACACCATGCATCCCAACCTTTCAATTTTTTTGCAAATCACATCCCTATTAACATATTTTGATGAATTTACCATTCTCTTTAAATAAACAAAAATACAAAAAAGCTAAAAATAACAAAATAAATAAATAAAAGAAAATTGTAAATGAAGTCCTACAACTTTTAAAAAATACAAAATAAGTTCATACCACCCCCACCCCACCCCACCATGACCATTAACATCTCTTTCACCTCTATCAAATCCTACCAATTCATAGTAACAATATTCATATACCACAAATTAAAATTAAAAATAAAAAAGAATAAAATCAAATCCAAGAACATTGCCTCGCTTGATCTGCCATGACAATGCTTGTCCTCCTCGTCGGAAGTCGGAATTCCTCATGGGTGACATTCTCCGATCGCGATTGCGACAAGTCCTCCGTTGATCACATATCGTATTTTCATCAAGCGAAAACGTCTGAATTTACTTTTTTCGACGACCAGAAATAATGTTAGCAAACCACGAAGGGGAAGCATTACAGGAATCTTGAGAATTCAATTGACCCGAAACCGCAGGATCTGAAATGTGAGTCGAATTCAAGTCCGATTTTCTCGATTTGGATCTAAATAGACCCGTAAAAAGAGAATAAAATATTCCACTGGCACGCTCCTTCTTGCTTGTATTATCAACAACTACTATAGAACCAGTGGGGCCCACCTGCGGAGTACTGTAGAATCGTTGATTGTGGCCATTGATGTGCGATGTGGCATTGGTGTCGGATTTCTGGTGGGAAATATAAGGCGATAGTGACCGGGGGAAAGCAAGAGGGAGTTGTTGCGCATCAAATTTCAAGCGATATTCTCGGTCTCGAGCCTAGGCATGTTTCCGGGTAAGGGCTTCATCCTAGACTGCTATAACAGAAAGGAGGCGTTCCTGGAGGCAGGAGGCGCAGACGCCAACGCTGACACCAAGGTCGGTTGGATGCTTCTTACACCTCATTTACTGCTATAAAAGGGTAAATACTTTTCTGTATCTATATGTGAATTATCTAAATATTCATGTATATATACAAATATTTCATGGAAATGAAGTGATGGGATGAAGCATTTTCGGCGGGGTGGGGTGGGGTGGGGTGGGGTGGGGTGGGGTTATTTTGTGCTTTTTAAAAGTTATGGGACTTTATTTACAATTTTCTTTTATTTTTTGTTGTTTTTAGCTTTTTTTCTATTTTTGTTTATTTAAAGAGGAGGACAAAATCGTCAAAATATGTCAATAGAGACGTGATTTGCAAAAAATTGAAAGGTTGGAGATGCTTGGTGCTAAAAAAAAGTTAAGAGTAGATTTGTTACAAAATAGAAAGGTTGGAGATCAAAAATACAAATTACCCTAAATATATTTAGAAACTACAATTATATTAGGGACCTAGTGTAATACGCTTATCAAAAACTTTGTCAAATATGATTAAATCTGTTATTATTTATTGTCGAAGAACTTATTGTACTAAAAATCCAAAATAAAAGTAATTTTTGAAATAATTAAATTATAATTTAGGTTGATCAAACATGCTTTTATCTACATATTTTGTAGGATTCAAAATCTACTATCTATTTATTATTTACATATTCCGTAGGAATCAAAACTTTCTTCAATGGAACAATGTTCAGTTGATGTGGTGATTGGGTGAAGGGAAAAAATTGATGTGATAGCATTTATTATAGAAAACCATCCAACAGACCATCTAGTTTTGGACATCATGTTAGACACATTCTACCAATTTTTTCATTAAATTGTGTCTATCTCTCTCATCTATTTTTCCTTCACTTTCATCTTTCTACACTCTCTCCTCATTTCTTTTCTCTCTCTTACCACCTAGATTTCTTTTAAA
Source organism: Forsythia suspensa (assembly GCA_023638005.1). NCBI lineage: Eukaryota > Viridiplantae > Streptophyta > Magnoliopsida > Lamiales > Oleaceae > Forsythia > Forsythia suspensa. The sequence goes on along the minus strand of CM042664.1, from coordinate 12,278,749 downwards.
TATTGGAGATGTTCTTACTATCTATTTGTTATCTACATATTCCGTAGAACCCATAATTTATAAATATTTAAAAAATAATTTAAGTATAACTAAACATGCATTATAAGTCAACTACTAAATTTAGTCAAACATATTTTTTTGGAAAATTAACGTTGAAGTGTGAATGAAATATAGATTCCTAAAACAAAGAAAAAAAGTGTGCTTGCTTCTACGGCAGCTCAAGTTTTTTGACATTAATGTACAGATTTGGGGTTTTTTTCAAGAAAAATTAATAGATGGTTCTAGTACCATCTTATCTTATCAAGTTTCTACTTAATTGAAACATTATTAATAAGTAAAAAGATTATGGGATCTTATGATTTCATACCGTATTAATTGAGCAATGCCTTATCATTGTTTCTTATAATATAAAAATTTCATTAATTATGTTTAAAACTATTTTTTAAAAAATAATATATGTTTGGTTAAAGTTCAAAAATGCTTATTGATTAATAAAACAAATTTTTTAAATTGTTTTAACATATTTGAAATATTACATCAATTTGTATAATCTACTATATAAAGAGTTTTTTGAAATGTTTATAACATGCTTTTTCATAATATTAATTACTAAAAAAAAATCTACTTATAATTAACAACTATGTTAAACAGACTTTAAATAAGATACGTCATTTCAACCTTGAGAATCAATAACTTAGTTATGAAGTCGGGTAGCTACTAAGACAAACTAAATATTGCTAATTCTCCAAGTGTGACTTAGAATTAGAGATTGGTTCGTATTTTCTTTTAATATATTTTTCTTCATCCAAATTAAATATTAATTTATTTGCTAGTGATTATCACAAATATATTCAATTTGTGAATGTTGGAGTGTGAAAATGTAGATGACTCATAGAGAAAAATGGGTGCAATTACGGAATATATGGGGGTCAACATTTTGACAAAAACTCTCAGCTTTGTGCTCTGTCCTTTCGTAATGAAACGATCGACGCATGTACATGACTCATGACTGCACTTCTCAATTCCTCACCCAGCAAATCAAAGATATACAAGCAATATTTAATTTTTAAAAAGTTGGAACCCTAATATTTTGGGACACTTCAACTTAAATTATTTTAAAATTTTCATTTAGTAATTATTATTATTTTTTTTATTAAATCAATACATATTTTAGTTTTGATTTTATTGGTGAAAATTTTAAATTGAGTGAGTAGCTATTTATTCTATATATATATATATTACTAGTGCCAGATGAAGAAAAATAGATATATATTAATTGTAAGCTTTTAGTATGAAAATGCTTCATAATATTTGTTTTTTGGTATAGACTTTCACAATAGTCTAGACTAATATGCTTTAAATTTAATTAGGGAAAATTACATTTGGGTCACTAACCTTTGCAAAAAGGTTAAATGGGTACCATATCTTTATTTTTATTTTTTGTAAAAAAATTAAAGGAAATTAATGATTTTTTTTTTTAAATTAAGACTTTATTGACCAAATTGATAATACATAAATTATTTTGTATATTTTTATGAATTATCATGAAATAACTTATATTTAATCTCATAATTAATTAACTAAAGTGTTAACGAAAATTATTAGTTTTATTATTAAGTAACTACACTATTTAAAAAATTTAAACCTTTATTTTATGGTCATAACAAAAAAAAAAAAAAAATGTGTTACGAACTTGATTCTCAAATACTTTTATTTAATTGAGTTATTCGTTTATTAACTACAAATATTAGAACTCCAACTATATTCTTTATATTTTAATTTATCATTTTATTATTATTCGATAATATAATTCGTAAATTAAATTTTATAAGTATTTGATGTTAAATATATACATAATAAGATTGGTTGATTGTCATAAAAGTATAAATGTTATTTTGTTATATTTATCTTAATTTTTATTTAAATTTTTCATATTACAATGCAATTACATACACTTAAAATACGATAATTTAACCATTATTTTTTGAAAAATTTAATTGACACGACTATAATGATTTTAAATTACGATTATTGAATAAAAGTTCAAGACTTATTTGTACTTTTTTTCAAAGGTTATAAATTCAATTTCAATTTTTTCTAATTAAAATTAAGTAGATATTGGACTTTTAAGTCAAAAAAAAAAAAAAAAATTGCTTAACAAAACACATAGCTTAAAGGCATTCGAGCCAAAACTAAACTTTAGGGATCATTTCTGCATTTAAAACAAAGATTAGATACAATTTGTACAAAATTCTTTTAAAACGACAGATATAATATATGTTTGTATTAAATTGAACAAATTAAGAAAGTGTATAATACAAAATAACTTTACATTTTAATGTACATGTAAGAGCATCTCCAATGTTATTGCTTAAGAAATTGTGCCACATAAACAAAGTAGAAGATGTTTAAAAAAATTATTCTCCAATGTAAACTGTTAAGAATTTCGTCAAGTTGACGTGACAAAGAACAAAAATAAGCTTTGTCTAGAACTCCGACTAGACTTAGAAATTTTATTAGATATGTTGACTCAATAAAACTTAAATATCCTAAAATTAAAATTTTCTATTCAAATTTAAGTGTAATTTTACTTTTATTTTAATAAAATAAAATACACCTAGATAGCAATTTACAAAATACATTATAAACCAAACATCAATGTCATACAAATTAAAAACCTTTCAACAATTCAAATAAATAAAAATAGGAATCCATAGAATGTATTGAAAAATGCTCTAATGCTTAAAAATGAGAGTCGTACAAGACGATGAAAAAGTTTGATGTTAGTTAAAAGTAGCATCAATCTCTTAGAAGAACCATAAGACTTGATAATTTCTGAGTGTCTTCTAATAAACTAGACATCTTTTTCTCTTTTTCTCGCCATACACGTTGCGAAAAGAGAGTTCTTGGTTGTAGATATTTGTAATTACTCGAACAGCATCCACATACCATGAATATCACATCATAATGTGAACGAAGTTTTGAAGATGAGCGAATTTTCCCCAACAGCATAATTTCCAGCTCCCAGCAAAAAATGCAATACCGGGATTCGGCTTTTGGATTAACAAAAAAAGAACGTATTTCACATTGGCATTTCATGACAGCTATTTAAATTTAGGGATGTACCAACAAAATGTTGCTGTACAAAACTATTAAGCACAATGTTGAAGGAATAGTAATAGGCCAAAACAGGAACCTTAGCCTCCAATTCCACCTCATCAAACTAAACATCAACACAAACACAGCTAAATCTTTAAGTTATCACAAGTAGTAAACAATAAAACTTCCGCTTTTGCCCCTCGTAGCACTTTGTCGAATTTCAAAGGGAACAAAAAGGAAAGGGGTAATGGAGAGGAAATTACAGATCAAGGTGGAGTCCTCCTCCATAATTATTTGTCACGCTGGAAGTATTAGCCCCTTACTTAGGCCGTCTTCGGTAGGGATACATTATGTCATCCAGAGACTCTTTTATTTGATTTCCCACTTTGCGGACGTTCTTGGCCACCCCATTCGCAACCAGGTTTGCATTTCGCATGAACCTGTATGTGAACAAAAATTCGTTCTAATAAAAATTACAGTTCTAGACCAAAAAGAAAAAGAAACATGATAAAACAAGGGAAGCAATTCAATTTGATTTGAATCAACTAAGTCCTTCCATGTTTTCAGCTCAAGTTTGAATTAAATATTGTGTTCGAACAAGGCCGTAGTTCGTGCTCAAGTTCCACATACTGTAGATTCTAAAAAGCTTATAGTTTTTAGTACAGCCAAATATTTATTAGTTCAAAACGGTATAAATAGCTTTTTCCAAAATTTTGGTTATTACCAACGAGAAATTTCCCTAAACCAGAGAAATTAAACTAAATCAACAGAAACCAGCAAAACACATACAAATCACAATGCATTCATAGTTTTCATCATACCTATACATTGCAACACTCATCAACAAATAATAGAGCAATAATAAGTAATAAACTCCTATAAAACGCGACTGGAAACCATACAAAAGAATATTTAATCCCAGGACCTCAGCCATAGTCCTTTGAACCACTGGACGAAGGTCTCATTGGCAATATGATAGGACCAAGCATATGAAGACCAAGAGATTAACATGTTGATATTGTACAAAAAGAATGGAAAATACAGTGTTTCACGCACTTAAAAATGAGTGCACTGTTGTATTTGTACTAGTGTCAGTAATTACAAATAGATATAATTCAAAATCAGCAAATTAAATCACTCAAAATAATTCTCAAAACTTTATGCCCCTTGTCTATTTCTCTCTCCTATTTTCTCTTTCATAAAAATACAATACCCATTCCTACCAGAGCACAGGCTAAACATTTAATGACGTTTGATGTAGCATGGGATAAGAGTCAAGAGCACTGTGTATCCACTATCAGACAACATTTTGAGTAGAGCACATAAATGGTGGCCCAAGTGATTCTAGCAGCATAGTTCACAAAAAAGTACACACCTAGAATTTGGGTGGAAGCTCCCACTGTCACACTACTCTGAACTCCAGTCCTAAATCACTAAAATAAACCAAACACCCCATCAACCAAACAGCTCACTTTTCCTAGCTTAATTTCTTGCCAAAGAAACAAGGCTCAATGGTAACTTTTCAGTCCAGCAAAAGATATAAAAGAGTACATCGGTATAATGTCATCAATCACTGTTGTTTGGTAAACCTTTTATATTGTGTACTCGTCGCAATATTAAGCACTCCTTTTACTTCAACGGCTTATATAATACAAATCCGAAGAGAAACTATTCTATTTACCAATGCCTCTTAAAATGAAACAAGAAACTCGAAATCTGAACAAAACAATTGCTAGTTATCACTCAATAGTAGCTAGTAAATGGTCCAAGAGGAAATATACAATCCTAATTAAGCTAAATTATATCAGATTGTTGAGTGTTTTTTTTTGTTTTTGACAGAACAGCCGCTTTCCTAATATTTGCAGTCCATTCAGACGATTCGGAGGCCGAGTTTGGTCTGACTCTGAAGTTTATATTGGAGATTTTTTACTGTAGTCCTCGTGTTAACATGCAGTCTTTTTCAGTACCCCATCCAATTTTGACATGAGTTTTATAACTCTAAGACGACAATTTCAGGCATGTCTTACATCAATTTATTCACTTTTTACATAGTATTTTATGAGCAATTTATAACCGCAAAAGTTATTTGATCTTGAAGACTAAATAACTAATAAATAAATTACATAGCCAAAGCTATTCATTTGGCCGCAGAAGTCAAATCAAAGTAATTTTATGGATAGAGATTGTACGTTATGAAGAACAAAATCATATATTAACATTTAAATTTTATTTATTGGTGAAGGACAAAAGTTCAGTTTTAGCAATAAGCACGGTCCTTTTCATTACGACGACTAAAGATATTACCGAGAAGTGGATAAATTGTCCTTTTTACAAGTCACAACTTGAACAAAATTGATTGGAAAAGGAAGTACGAAGATATCCAGATTACATATAATTTCACATTATAATGAAGAATGTTCTCATTGAACTGCAATTTGCAGTTATTACAAGTTGACTGCAAGCTATAGTTCGTATATTTGTCTCAAAAAAATGGCATAAGATATAAGCGCAAATTGTAAATGTTAATTTGTAAATAGCCTAGCTTGCAAACTTTCAAGATAGACGCGCGGTCAATCCAAATTTGGATATTTAGATACCTGACATTTCAACTCAGCCAAACACTAAAAATTTGATTTTGAAATGAAACATAGAATGTGCTTGCCTGCTCAGGAACTCATCCCCAGCCGAATGAGTCGGTTTATGTGTTCGACGTTGTGGCAACCCATTACCATCTGCAAGAAACAGACAAAATACAGATTAACCAAAATAACTACAAGGAGAAGTGTGTCCTCACATAAAATATATTGAATTACATCATGAATGCCCATAAATGTCTGTGTTGCCAGTGAAAAAAAAGAGCATCTAAATGAGTAAGAGAATGGAGCTGTCTACAATATTTTCATGTAGAGAACCCCACAACAGTAGTTTGCCTCAAGCCACTTACAGGTTCCAACAAATATTCATGAATAAAGCAAATAATAATCTATTTATACATAAGAGAAGAATCTTTATGTAGCCTTTCAACAAATTTATGATGATCCATCCATCTTATTACAAGAATGCAATTGCTTGCTTCACAAAATTAATGTGTTTATGCACGTAGACACTGCCCATTGTATCACTTTTTTCTAATTGAAACATTCATAATGAATATATATATATATATATATATATATATATAAGGTAAATCTAAATGCACATGCATGTAAACTCTCATTATATATAAATCCTCTTATTACTCAGAATAACATATAAGCATATTCAATTTATAATTTACTTTATAGTTTGGTGTGTTAGTTCCAACAGTCAACTATATTTCCAGATTCAAAATTGATAGCTATTTCCTACTTAATATATCAAAGTAAATTATTGATTCAGAACCATCTTCTCAAAATAAACAATTTATACGGCAAACATTTAGCCCAAGAAGTATCAATCATGTATATAACAGGAATAAGCGCCTGAGAGTCTGAGACCTCTTGTTTTTTCCACTAAGCAAAAGAGGACCTTTGCATTCACCATACTGGCAACAAGATGCAGTAAAATTGACAGCTGCCACTTGGTCAAAACTAGGGCTGTAATTCGTAACTAATCAGACGAAGGTGCAGAATTAATCAGTGCAGTATATTGATATTCCATTTATGTCAAATCTTATTTCAAAAGGCAGTCGACTCTCCAACTGAAAAACATATCAAGAGAAAGTAAATAAACACTCTTGTCTGAAGGAGCTAGAGCATCAAATCTTATTGACTAAATGATTGATGTAGGTATACATCACAACCATTAACTGCTGGAAGATAATGATTCCACAATATATATGGCAATTCAAAAATCAACAACCAACTTTTTTTGGATGGCTTTCAATGTGTTGGGGGAGTGGATGGCGCTATAAAAAGGTAAAAATGAAGAATGAGAAGACTAGCATATTAAATGTTTTTTTCCATTTTTATGGTACAATTTTTTTTTTTGTTTACAGCAGGGTCGCATCAAAAGTCAACATTAACTTCACATTTGTTTGCATAGTAATGCGTGAAGGTCACATGGTATGTCCTTTCACAAATAAAACAGAAACGGATCATTTCATAGTAGACGTGCTAAGACTAGTGCATGAAGTGTAAATTCAATCACGGTACAACTCTACAAGTATATGCAAAGAACTACAGAACTCGAAGGTTACGAAAGCTAACAATAAGACATATTAATGATCAAGCTCAACCAGCTCACCACAAGGTGGAAACTGGAGATGATGTCACTCATTGGATCAAGGATGTCATGTTAACTGGAGGAATTTAGATAAGATAAAAGAACCTATAAGATTAAATATGAAAATTCCATAGGACTTCAAGCACACACAATATTCCCTTAACAGATGGTAGGCCATTCACAATACTAACACCTAGTTGCAAACATATATAACATGAACCTGGCTACTTCAACCACTATGGCATAGAATGGTGCAGAATCTTCATTTTGAAATCAATAACAACCTACTGCTCATACATAAATAATTAAAGCCCACATACCAATTGCACGTTGTAGGAAAATAAATATTAGCAAGGAAAGAAAAGGAAATTTACCTTCTCTATTATGAATAGGAGCAGGAGTAGGAACAGAGTCAGCAGTATTGACTCTTCGATCAACTAAAACCTGCACAGAAGTCTCAATGATGTCAACAAAGATCACATGATGGGATTAAGAAGACAAGAGGAATAGAGAAAACATTGAAACCAGAAAGCGTCATGCGGTATTGAAACCAGAAAACATCATGTGATAAATAACAACTTCAACAGGATGGAATTAAGCCTACTAGAGTTTCATATCCAGAATAATGCCAGTTATTGCAATAGATATTCACCATCCACACACACACGAGCGCAGAACACACGGAGATTGAAAGATGTTGCTCACTTGTGATTAGCGGTAGTCATATAATATTTAATAAAAAAATTCACATTCAATGAAATGATTGTATTTCTTATAATTGTATAGAGAAAGACAAAGAAACTGAAAAAGTAATGGGTTGAGTATTTATCGTAATCTTAACCATCCTATGAAGCAAATAAAAAGAAACTCAAAACACATGCAGAAAGGAAGAAAGGGGAGATACTAACCTCAAGGCCAAAACAAACTGGTAATTCTGTTTGTGTCTCTTGTCCATCAGCTACCTGTTTTTTCCTGTCTGTGTAAAGGGAATAACCAACACAAGCATATCTGAAATCTGTGAGGCTCCTACCCTCTTTAGAGGCTTCCATCTCTGATTCTCCAACAATATATCGCGGTACTAGTCATCAACCATGGAATCAGTACTCGCCCAAGATATTAATTTTTATGAAATTCAATATTCAGCTTTACAAATGAAGCAAACTACACAGATAACTGCATGATCTGATGCTATTATATTCCTGAAATATGTTACATCATGCACAAGTCCACAAAACTCAGACAATTGAGTGAACAATTCATCTTCATTGTTCTTTTAAGACCCATATCTCTTCAAAACAAACTAGTAATAATTACCCAAATGGACACCCCTACCAGCAAAGAGCTTCTTGTATTCTAAAAACAAATCCAAGATGTGGCAGGTAAAGAAACATACTGACCATGCATCCTGTATCTATTGGGTACACAAAATAGACTTTTCTTTCTTCCTCAATGTAAGAACAATATGCAAGAGGAGAAAATGCTGGTATACTAGCATTCACAGATATACAATCGGTAACCTTACGTAAAAGAAATTCAGTCCTAACTGTTCCAAAATAAAACAAAAATTTCCACACAACTCTCCTCATCTTCTTTTTTATTCAAAATCGTTTAAATATAAAATCCTTGACAAAACACTCAAGGCAAGATATGTTTCTAGATATATAAGTAAATACAGGGGACATACAACGTTCGAGTTAATCAAATATCGACATATCAATTTCCAAACAGAAATCATGAAAAATCCCCAAATAATAAATAATTAATCACAAAAATCCGATCCTGGAACGTAAATATTCATTTAACAAGTACCCATAAGATAACAAACCCAGAAAAATACAAGGGTAAATAGGGTTACCATTGGGAAGGGAACGGGAGAGACCAACGCAAAGAGGATTTCGAGAATCGGCTTTGAAATGGGACGAGAAATACAGACACCCCTTACAGGATTTCCCCGTATTAATATTTGCATTTGTATTCTTTGAAGAAGATTGTTCTTTCAATTGATTTGTATCCTCCGTCTTGTGGTTGATTGATTCGTTTGAAGAATTTGCTTCCAAATTCAATCCAGTATTTGGATTTCGCTTCTCTTCTTCACCCATTGTTCTTCCCTGTATCTTTGTACCGAATACTGCGATTTTCCTATTTTTGATTCACAAGGCAAGACTTTGGTTGAATTATTGGGTTGAGTAATCCGCTTGGGTTTTCATTTTCTATTTAGTTTGGGGGAAAAAGGGTGAATTTTTGAAATGGCCGTGTCAAACACTTGGATTCGCTGAAGAGCCTAACTTATACCAAATAAGTTTTAAAAGCCTCTTTTAAGTAAAATAGACTAAAATACCCTTACTTTATAATATCAGTTGACAGACCATCGGTTAACAGACCATCTGTTAATAGGTCGGTTAACAGACCATCGGTTAACAGACCATCTGTTAACAGGTCGGTTAACATATGGTCTGTTAACCGACCATTAACAGACCTCAAGTCTGTTAACAGACTTGCTGGTCTGTTAACAGGCCCAAAGCTCGTTAGTTAAGGCCAAAGCGGCCTGCAGACCCCGTGTCTCATATCGAAGTCGTTAACAAACACTCGGGGTCTGTTAAGGCCGCTTTGGCCTTAACGAACCTCAAGGCTCGTTAATAGACCCATGGTCTCGTTATCAGTGTGTTAATGCACTTATAGTACCGTTAACGTAGATTCGATTTTTCAATTAATCCATCCAAATCAACTCAGATTTGCAAGAATTTAAAGTAAAAATCATGATTTATACTCAGGTTTATACATTTTTTCATGATTTATATTACAAAATCCACAATTTTTACCGTGAATTAAAAGAAAAAGATGGAGAATGATGAAACTTATTACATAAATGAAATGGGTTGGATTCTAACCTTGAAATCTTCTCTTCTTCACAGACAAATGAATTTGAAATGGGTTGGATTATAACCATTTCAAATGAATTTGAAATCGTTTGAAATGGTTATAAGCGGGGAAGAAGACAATGATATATTTGGTAATTTACACACCAAAATTGGTCAACGGCCATTTTGGAAAATTGGTCGGGTCACCCGGCCATTCACCACTATTCCCACGGGGAAAAATGATAATTACCAATATACTATACAGCGTTCAATCCGATCGTAACGTCATAAATCAAATTGAAAAGATGAATTTTGCGAAAGAAAAAAAAAAAAAAGATTTGAGAGAGGAGATTCGAGAAGAAGCTCTGTTAATATTTAATTTTGATGAGAAAAGATGCATATAATTTTTTGCATACGTAGGGTTAAAAATTTCGTTACGCTCGTTAATAAGACCTTTTGATAAACAAGACGTGATGATAATCAGGCATTTTGACTCTAGCTTAGTTTGATATTAGTTTTTGGTCCGTTCATTGTATGTGACATCTTCGTAATATTGTATGTTATATTGTTTTGATGTTATCGTTATAATAAATTTTAGGGATAATTGCATCAAAAGTTCTCAACGTTTCAGAATCGTTAAGGATATGCCCATAACCTAAAATAATTACACCAAACGTTCCCAACGTATGAAGAAATAGGCATCGTAGGGTCCCTCTTCACACTTTCCGTCAGATTTCATCGTTAAATCCAAAAACTGGACCGTACGCGCTATTATTTCCCAAAAAATACGTCTGAGAATGGCATGGGCAAAAATGTAACTCTAGTCTAAACTTCCCTCTATTTTTTTCTTATTTATTACTTTTGTTCTGCCACGTACTTTGTCTTCACTGCAATTAGCTCTCTCTTATCCTCCTCTTCTTCTCATATTCTACTACAAACATGGCAGGGAGGGTATGCCGTTGTGGAAATCACATGGATCTAAAAACTTCATGGACTGATGCAAACCCAGCTGGAAGATTCTATGTTTGTGAGGTGAGTTCATTAATAAAGAAGATGATGTTGTTGACAGCAATAATGAAAGTTTTGACACTTTAATTTCTGTGCCCTAGGAAAATCGATGTAGTTGTTTTGCGTGGTTTGACCCACCAATTTGTGATCGGGCAAAGCAAATGATTCCAGAGTTGCTGAATTCAAAGCGAAGATATGAAGGACAGATAAAAGAATTAGAAGCTCATGTGCAGACACTTGAAAAAGAGACTAGCAAGCAACAGTTAGAGATTCAGGGTCTACAAGTAGAGAACAAAGCAATCGAATGTGAATTGAGAATGTGGAAACCAGTAATGACAACTATAAGTGGAGTCGTGTTAGGATTTTGTCATTTGTATTTGGAGTGTTCCTCATATGGATATTCTTATTTTAGTTGAGGATATATGTTATGTAATTTCATTATTTGCATTTTCAATGTAACTTATCCCTTTAATTTAGGTTGCTGATTTCCAAACATTACAATTTTCCTGTTGCCTTCATTTACCTGTCCGATATACCGAACAAGGTAGTAATAATGTTAGCATCCCGTCGAAAGGAGAATAAAGGTTGGGGACCAAACGTGCCAAAGATTGGAGACGTGTCATGCAACTGGATTATAACGTTGGGGATGTTTCATGCAACTGACATAAAAGGTTGGGGATGGTGGATGCTCTTGTGAACAAAAGTTGAGGATGTAACGTGCAACTTACAAAAAACGTTGGGGACCAATGATGCCAAACCTTTTAGACATAGGAGGACGAAGATTCTGCTTATACTAATAGCTTAACCCTGCTCACAGCAGCTCAAAAAAAATCTTATAGTATCCCAACAAGCAGAAGCAAATAAACACCATCCTTTCAAAAGCTATCTAACATGAACCTTACAAAACATCAACCATATAGCAGAAAACATCATCCCATACAAAAAGCACAAAACATCACAATGCATATTTTTCATCAACCTACTAGACCAAAATAGAGTACAGATGTTTGCAATTCTTACAGAATACACAACAAAAAAAGACTGTGGTCCATGAAATGGAAGATCTAACTTCTAATCTTTTTTCTCTTTTTGGTTGAGGTTCCTTGCGCTTCATATTTCCCTTGCGGCTTGTACTTGCACTGTCATTTGTGGTGTTAGATTTCTTGATGCAACTTCGCTTGTTATGTCCAACCTTCCCAGATATGCTACATATCATATTCATCCCTTGTCTATCTCTTTTTGATCCTTTATTTGGTACTTCATTAGATTCCCTTCTCCTTACCTACTTTGGTTTACTAGGTCGTGGTTGATGGAGAGTGGAACAACTGGATTTTTTCCCCTACCTGCCCAAGACTGTGGTCCATCCATTGGGTGGATCACTAGATTATAAGCTTGCAAGAAGCTGCCCATGCTGTAGCACTCATCTACATATTGTTCTACATTCAGATATCTTTCCAGTATGCAGATCATTGCATGGCAGCAAGGAATGCCACTCAACTAGTAGCTTTTGCAAGTGCACATTTTCGAACAGAAGTCAACTGCATATGTATTTCCTGAAAGGAAGTTCTCAACCTCAAACTCATTATCCCCAGCCCATGTTGACTTGCAATATCTCGCTCCCTCCTTGTTCTTTTCAATTATTTTCCAAATTTTTGGGGCAATTCCTTTGTGCCAGTTGTTCATAGAATCTCTCTTTTTTACCATACGAGTCATGAGATAGTACCTCAACTTTTCGAGCATTGTAATGACTGGCTTGTCTCTAACTTGTACTATTGCAGCGTTGAAAGACTCACAAAGGTTGTTCATCAATATGTCACACTTTGTTGTCTCTCTGAAGTGTGACCTACTCCATTGCCCTGCTGGCTTGTCGGCCAACCATTTGTGTGCCTTAACATCATGAACTTTCATCTTTTCCATCAATTCCTCCCATTCGGGTAAAGTCGTAGTCCTCGCTGCTCTCCATAAAATGTTCTTCAACTGTAGACCTCGATGTTGACATTTGAAGTTATTGTGCAAATGTCTGCACACAATGTATCCAATGCGTCCACCAACCCTTTCTGCTTATCACTGATAAAGGTCCAAAGGCTTGCATCATCGATGCCCAAATCATCGACCAACAATCGTATGAACTAAGTCTAACTGCTCTTGTTTTCTGACTCCACCATAGCATATGCAATAGGATACATAGCATTCTCTCCATCAATACCAACGGCCGACAAAATGTGGCAACCAAAATCACCATTCAAGAAACATCCATCTAACCCTATTAGTCTCCTACATCCTGCAATGAAACCTTGTTTGTATGCAGCCAAGCAAACATACACCCTCCTAAATTCCCTTATATCTCCAGCCAACATTGTCTTCAAAATAATAGTGCTTCCAATATTACTGATCCGCAGATGCTCACAATAATCACACAAGATGGAAAATTGTTGTTGACTTGTACCTCTAATTGCATCCAGACATTTTGTTCTTGTTCTATAAAATTTCCACTTTGACGTGGTCAAAGCACAATCCATTTTCACTGCATCCAAGAAACAATTCAATCGCCAATCTGGATTATGTTTGAATGTCGTCATGTACTTTTCGGCCAAGAAGTTTGCATCCACGTGCTTGTTTTTAAATGTCATCGTACAATTGTGGTCCAATGCCATTGTTCGAATAATAAATGTATTCGTTGTCTTGTGAAACCTTGCATATAACACCCATGGACAGTCATCATGTACGCAAACAGCTCTTACATGAAGCTTGTCATCCTTCTTGTACTTGACTTCTCTACCTCGCTTTACATTATGTTTTAAGATTGCCTTATTCAAAACTTTTTATCTGTAAACTTCATACCTGCCAAAAAGAATGAACAAGAGCTATGAGTACAATGGTCACAATCTGTGACAAAAGTGATTGCAAATGGTTGGGGACCTAGCAGGCAATACATACCAATTTCTAGGTTGGGATCATCCACATCATCATTTTCCATGTACACATTGTCAGGCATCTTGTATTTGGCTTTCCCGCCTTCGTCGTCACTAGCCAAACTACATAAGTCATTAGACATTTCATCATCCATACTTCGACACTCGATGTTTGGATCAATCGTGACACGACTCCAGTTGTAGTCTGCAGCCAAGTTGTCATCATCGTTAAGGTTGAGAACCTCTTCATCGTAATCTGAATCAACCAATTGTTCATCTCCATCTAATCTACCTCCTTCAAGATCATCATCACCTAATTGACCACCCAACCCCACTTGCTTCACCTCTACAATGCTCGCCACGTAACACCTCATCCTCAACACCTGCACTATTATTCTGCACATTGTCTTCTTCATCGCGTACACCGCATGCATTAGTAGCCAATTCACTCTCAATATGGTTCATAAAGAAATCCTCAAATTGTTCGCCAAATAAGTAGTCACCATCATTTCGTAGTATGTCCTCCTATTCCTTCACTACTTCCTCATATTGAGTACCTTTAAAAGGATCGTCTTGGAATTCTACCGTTGGTTGTGAACCAGTCAAAGGTTGGATTTCTAGCTCAGCATCACGTACAACGTCATTCAAATCACTTAAAGAACTAGGACTTCTTGTTGTAGCATGATCTTCCACCACATTTTCATCCTTGTCTGATTTTATTTCATCAACACTGCCTACACTATCTGATACAACAAGGTTTGATTCTTTACCAATTACGAACCCTTCTTCTAACTCCGTAATCACAACAAAGATGAACTTGATTTCAACGGTAGGGCAAAAACCTTGGTCGTGTCACCACATAAATTTCTATAACCCTAAATTTGCTAATATCCCCAATCAAACTCAATATATCTCTGTCATACATCAACCTCATCAACCCAGTACTCATATTCATCCTAGGTTTTCTATACGTGAAGGCCAACGGAGGAAGATAACCTAAAAGCTCACCAATGTCAGCCAACTCAAAGTAAGATAAATAATCAAAGTCTACCCAATCAATATAGTGAACATGCCCATGCAAGTACATCACGTTGTCCATTCTGTTGAAAACTTTTTCACCATGAAGGCACTTGATGGTGAAAATGTGGAATTTTCGTCTGCAATAAAAAGCCCCAAAACAATTAGAACATCATTTTTTCAGTGACTTACGGTAACTAACAATACAAATGTTTGACATTTTTTGGACAATATCAAACAAAATACATTATTTTCCACCACTTTACCGTAGTTTGGAGTTTTTTCCTTCTCCTTCTTCACAGTAATCCCAGTGGTACTTCATTGTGCTATTTCGTACAACTTCAATGCTTCATAGAATAACTACGACAATCAGACGGTTGATGCAGTGGTGTTACCAAGCGACTTCTTCAACAGTGAAGAACGATTCGTTGAAGAGTGTTTGAAGAAATGGTGGTGGTGGTTTTGGAAGATAATAAATAAAGGAACTTTTCATATTCATATTTTCTTAAAGGCTAATTGAAGGTACCAGGTAAACAGTAGAGTTACATTTTTGCCCATGCCATTCTCATACGCATTTTTTAGGAAATAATAGCCTGCGGTCCAATTTTTCGATTTAACAGTGAAATCTGACGGAAAGTGTGAAGATGGACTACGATGCATATTTCTTCATACGTTAGGGACGTTTGGTGCAATTATTTTAGGTTATGGACATATCTCTAACGATTCTGAAACATTGGGACCTTTGATGCAATTATTCCTAAATTTTATAACTTGTAGTTTAGTGTATATTTGGTAGAGTTTAAAAGTAGTTTTTAAAAAGATTTGGAAAAAAATTGGTGAAATATGTAGTTGATAAAAATTAAAAAATTGATCAAAGTTGTGAGTCCTATTAAATATTTAGTTAAAAATGAGTTTAAGAAAAAATAGTTTATATAATTAATCTAATTAAGTAATGTCACGTAAGATGACTACCGGTAGAACGACTATAAATAACATTACTTTTTATTTAAACTCAACTAAACATGCGCTTAGTACAGTTTTTGTAAAGATATATGGGGAGATGTAAGAAAATATGGAACTTTACTACAAGTAAATTGCATTTAAAATTTAATAAATTTTATGCAATACTTAGGGTAATGGTCTCTTCTCCATGGTGGGGAGGAGATATAAAGCCCACATGACATGTGTCATGTGAGTATTGGAGAAAGGAATGCCCACATGACACGTGTCATGTGGGCTTTATAATTTTTCTCCACTATGGAGAGGAGGAGATCATTACTCGCAATACTTAATATTGAAAATACAAAATATTTATAAATAATATTAGTACATACAAGAAACTTTGTTTAGACTAATTTGTTGTACTTGTTGGGAAATGATCATATGAAGTACCATTTATTAATGCTGAGGGTATTGATGTCTCAGTGAATTTCTGATAACAATACTGCAATATTTCCTTCCCAATTGCACTCTTGCATATGGAAGTTTGTTCTATCAAGATTCAATGCATAAAAGACTCTTTTATCACCACTGAGATAGGGAATGGTGAAACAACCTAAGAGAAATGCAATATAATTTTAACCAAACACTATGTTCTTTATGCAACAATCCATGACCAAAAAAAAAAAAAGATCTATCCACTTACAAGACAATAGAAGAAAAAAGAAGTGCATGGAATTCATCTGTTCATGAAAAACATTAATGTGTGATTAATTTATTATTGAGAAAATAGTACCACACAAAATTGGGAACGCTTCGCTCTTACCATTTGAGCTACGCCTTGGCCTTGAGAATTTTAGTGCATATTGTCTTTGCGTTTTAGTTTTCAATTTGAGTTTTGAATTCATTTTCAGTTTTGAAAGTCTGATTTAAGATTGTTGAAAACACGTTTAGTTTGTCATTCTAAAAAATAGTTTGTGAAAACAGAAAACTGGAAAACACGTTTTTTTTTTTGAAATTTTGAGAAATTATTTTATAATATTTTATTCAATGAATTTGATTATTGAGTAAAATAGAATAATTTTATGCTAATATATAATATATAAATTTTAAAGTTAGTGGATTTTACAATAAACTTTTTTTGTTACAAAAATAAAA
Source organism: Forsythia suspensa (assembly GCA_023638005.1). Lineage (NCBI taxonomy): Eukaryota > Viridiplantae > Streptophyta > Magnoliopsida > Lamiales > Oleaceae > Forsythia > Forsythia suspensa. The sequence goes on along the minus strand of CM042664.1, from coordinate 12,261,555 downwards.
TACAAACAAATAATAAATTGACAAAATAGGAAATAAAAAAATAAAAATTAATGATGTAGATTGAGACTTTTAATTTATTTTCAGTTAAATAAATTCTTTAATTTTTTTTTATTTAAATAACCAACAAGGGCTTGAATTATTTTTTTTAGTATTTTAGTATTTCATTTTTATAGAATTTTAATTTTTACAGAATTTTGTTTATTTTTTAAATTTTTATATGTTAAGTTTAAAATTTTATTTTTTTAGAATTTTATTTTTTTAGAATTTTTATTTAAATAATTTTTTTCCATGTTTTGGGTGTTTTCAATTTTTTTTAATGAAAATGCTCAAAACATAAAATTAACTTTATTTTAGAATTGATAGTGTTTGGTCATATAGAAACATCCAATTTACAAAATAAGTGGTGTTGAAGTCCACACTTATTTAATCATGTAATTATTCTTTTGATTCTCACCAATTTAGTTTGCGTTACAAAAATAAATAAAAGACTATTAATTAAAACAACATAACAAGAGTAGTAATTATCTTTTATATTACTGAAGTCTTGTACACTTTTCAAAAGACAACTCATATCAGTCAGTCACCCACAGGCTACAAAATATTTACTTCCCTCATAGATACATACAAACACACACAGAAAGTCTCAAAAAATGTGGTGGGGTGGGAAGAGTAGTCTATAATACTTCACGTCCTTACATCTCGAATTCCAAGTAGATGCCTTTAAGAAACCATCTATTATTGTTCATATCGTAAACTTCAGTAAACAGTATATTTCCATATGTAATATCCAGGGGCATGAGTGAGATACAACCAGAAATCAGTAGTTGTAACCCAATGCATCTCTCTCCTTTCAGCAATAACGAACCACTTGTCCGAGACAATGCTAAATACGTTAATTGGCATTTTTACCTAAAAAAGAAAACTTATAACATGTGAATTGAGTAGGATGTGCACGTGTGCCATGACATCTACATGAATGTCATGCAAATTGGGCACATTACGAACTTAATTATTATGCATATTTTTACTTTATAAACATGTATTGATGGCTTTCCATATAAATGGTTGTACTAACGACTAGCCGTAAGGTATACGAAGCCTATACTGACGGCTATTATTTCATATTTTAGGTCTGTACTGACGACCCATCATTTTATATTAATCTTATTAGACCTGTACTGGCGGTCTAAATTACTTCATAGAGTTTGTATTAACGACTCAATATTTGCGTATACCAAATCCTTTTAACTTATATTGACGGCTAATAAATATTTTGGTGCACAATATTTAGGCTCGTCATATACATGTCACACAATAAATGTGAATCATTATGCCATATCATATTTCTTTTATTCATCACTTTATTAGATCATAAAATGAAAATTAAGAACCTAGACTTTAATACTCTATATAGTTCTAAAATAAAGGAATTTAAACATTTTCAAAGGCAATAATATAGAATGTTCTTTTGCAGCATATAATATTATAATAAAAATATAGAGTATCTATAAATATCAATCATCCATAAAATGAGCTGTACATAAATCACATAATAATTAGCATCACTAAAATGAGCACAATAATAACATAAATAGTCAAAACTAAAATCTTTTGATCAACAATCCATTTCCATATAAGTCTTGGCGAGGTTAATCTTAGTCCTAAATTTGTGTGTCAACCATTATCCCATATTATTTATCTTTTTATGTATTTAGCTTGACTATAAAATAAAAACGCAAACATTAATATCAAGATTAAGCACTAAAATTATATGTTAAATAATGACTCAAATAATATTTCTAAACCTACTCACCTGAGAACGAAGAATTGTCGTAAGATTTGGTACCTATTTTATCAAGAACTCGAAAAAAAAATTAAATTAATATTCTATTAAATTAAATGAATTTTTGCGATTACCATATGGAGGCACAACCACAGTGGTTGTTCCTTTGGGGTGCAACCCTATTGTTGTTCCTCCAAGGTCACAACCTCAGTGGTTGTGCTTCCAAAGTACAACTATCACTCTCATTGCTTTACTATTACTTTTATATATTTACTCGCCTACAATTATTGGCTGACTTCGTTTCTATTTGCAAAGCGTATTTATAGGTATAAAAGGTGATGATAAATAACTAGAGTTATAATTAAGCGGTTATATTTATCCACTTCATCTTGGTTTACAATGGATTTGGTCAAAAATATATATTAATTCAACATGGTACGACATATGATAAAATAAGTTGTCCCTAGTTGAATTTTTCTTTATTTTATTTGTAGTTTCCGTGAGATGATTACTTTTCAGAATACTTATTATCTTCTTCTTTTTTAAAGAACTAGATCAAATTAGAAAATTTTCGATACGTTATAGTCTCTCCTCCTTACAAGAATTTCATCCTCGAAATTCTTGAATTAATTGAATAATTCGGGGTACTTGTTTAACATATCATCTTCTCGTTCCTAGGTTGCTTATTCAATAGCTTTGTTTCTCCACAATACTTTGACTAACGGGATTTGTTTATTTCGTAGGTACTTTACTTCTCGCATGAGGATCTTCACTGGTTGCTTTTCTACTGTGAGATCAGGATTTAGATTCGGTGGAGCTTCCTCTATTATGTGAGTTGGATCAGGCAAATATTTTCGCAAGTTTGAGATGTGGAACACATTGTGGATTCGTTCCAACGAAGTTGGCAACCGTAGCTTAAATGAAACTTGGCCAACTCTTTCAATTACTTTGTATGGACCGATGTATCTTGGGCTCAATTTTCTTTTCTTGCCAAACCTCATCATTTGTTTGATTGGTGAAATTTTTACGAATACTTGGTCACCTACATTGAATTCCAAAGGTCGTCTTCGGTTATCAGCATAACTCTTTTGACAACTTTGAGTGGCGGATAATCATTGCTTGATCATGTCCAATGCTTGTTTGACTTCCATCATCTCTGGTCCCAATAATTGTCTTTCTCCAATTTCATCCCAATGGAGCGGTGATCGACACTTTCGTCCATATAGTGTTTCAAAGGGTGGCATTCCGATAGACGAATGGTAACTATTGTTGTATGAAAATTCAATTAAAGGTTGGTGTTTACTCCAGTTACCTTGCAATTCCAACACGCAAGCTCATATCATGTCTTCAATTGTTTGAATGGTTCTTTCAAACTGTACATCAGTTTGAGGATGGAAAGCAGTACTAAAGTGAAGTTGTGTCTCCATTAGTTTGTACAGGCTCTTTTAAAAGTTCGATAAAAATCTTGAGTCACGGTGGAATACAATAGATGCTGGTACTCCATAGAGTTTGACTATCTCTTGTATGTATAGGTTGGCAAATTGTTCCATGCGATAAGTCATCCAAACGGGTAGAAAATGAGTTGACTTAGTTAGTCGGTCTACTATTACCCATATTGCGTAATGGTTTTTAGGGGTGCGGGGTAATCCTGTTACAAAATCCATCGTAACATTTTCCCACTTCCACTCGGGTATTGACAACAGTTGAAGTAGTCCAGCTGGCATTTGATGTTCAGCCTTTACTTGTAGGCAGATTAAACATTTTTTGACAAATCTTACCGTCGGCATTTTCATTCATGGCCACAAGTATAAGTTTTCAATGCACAGGGTAAGGAGTATTGTATGTTTCTTGTAAAATCTCCTTACGAGTCTCGGGGTCTTTTGGGACATATAGCCTTCCTTTGTATTTGAGGACCCCATCTTCAGAGAACTTGCATTCTGTTTCCTTTCCTTGTTTTATTTTTTCTTTGATTTTGAGATAATAACTGTCATTCTTCTGATGGAGCTGGATGCGTTTCCTCAGTGTGGACTGCAAGATTAATGTTGAAAGTTGTAGACCTTCTCGTGGTAAAATTTCTAAGTTAAAGTTTTGAATCTCTCGCTTTAGTGTTTCAGGTTTGGTCAACGAGAAAGATACTTTTCGGCCTAAGGTGTTTGCCACGACATTTGCTTTCCCTGGATGGTAGTTGATGACACAGTCGTAATCTTTAACAAGTTCCAGCCATCGTCTTTGTCTCATGTTTAGCTCTTTTTGGATGAAAAAGTACTTTAGCCTTTTGCGATCCATGAAAATTTCGCATTTCTTGCTGTACAAGTAATGCCTCCAAATTTTCAGAGCAAAAATTCTTGCCGCCAATTCAAGGTCATGTGTTGGATAATTTTTTCATCGAATTTCAATTGTCGGGACGCGCACACAATAACTTTTCCATGTTGCATAAGTACGCAGCCCAACTTACGCTTTGATGCATCACTGTAGAGAGTTCTTTCGAGTGTGTTGAGTGAGAGGTCCGGCTATCTTTGAAAATTCCTCAACAAAAAGTCGATAGTATCCTGCCAATCCCAAAAAGCTTCTGATTTTCGTAATGCTCGTTGGTCTCGGCCAACTCATTACTGCTTCAACCTTGTTTGGGTCTACCGAGATTCCATTCTTCGTCACAACATGTCCTAAAAAGTTCACCTCTTCTAGCTAAAATTCACATTTGAAAAATTTGGCATAAAGTTTTTCTTCTCTTAATATTTGTAGTACAACTCTTAGATGTTACTCATGTTCTTCTTTTGTCTACGAATATACCAGTATGTCGTCAATGAATACGATTACAAATTTATCTAAATATTTCTTGAAGACGCGATTCATTAAATTCATGAATGCGGCTGGAGTATTAGTTAATCTGAACGGTATTACAAGGAATTCATAGTGACCATGTCTCATGCTAAAAGTAGTTGCTGTCACGTCTTCTTTCTTGATTTTCAACTGGTGGTATCCTAACCGCAAATCGATTTTTGAGAAGACAGATGCTCTTTGTAGTTGGTCAAATAGATCGTCGTCCTTTCCAACTGGAGGAATTAAAACTTCAAGGGCAAGCTTTGTCTTCTCAAATGAAAATCGATTTTGAACAGTTACTTTCTCGTAAGGAGTAAGGAAGGGCAAACCCGTAAAAAAGTCCAAACTCGTTATTTACCTTGATTTTAGTGTCTCTCTTCCCCCGTTGGTGGGTTCTCATTTTTCCTTGTGTATAGTTTCTTCCTGTTTGTGTATTATTAAATGGCTAGGAAGGGATGAAGATGAGTAACTATTGTCACCAAAAAGATTTTCTTATTTGCAAGTTGTTATTCATTGTATTCATCCCACCTTTCTATGTACTCTTACTCTTTTTGGATTAAACACACCCAAACTATCCTCTCGATTTGTTAAGTAATTGAGTTTTCAATTGATAGTCTTGTTTTTAACACCCTAGATCCACAATTCTATCAACCTATTCTATTCATATACCAACCAAAAGTAATGATTTTCATGACTATTGTGCTTACACTTAATCACATCTCACATGGATAAGTATAGTAACATAATAAGCATAAATAGTACCACTTAGTCATAGTTTATGAATCAAAAATAGTTTCAAATAAATATTATCACTAGCCGGCAAAGCTATCCAATACACACAAAAACACACATGTAACAAAATAATATTTTTTGAATTTTTTTTACTCACATAATATAAACAATTTTTTTACTGACATAATATAAACATCAAACACAAACATAACAAAAATAATAAAGTCATCAACTTCACCCCCAAACTTAAAATACACATTGTCCTCCATGTGAGCAAAAGAGACAAAAAGAAAAGAGTTTACTAGGCTTTCCGTGAAGTGGAGGTGCCATCTTGCTGCCATATGCTTAGATTTTATCGGAAGGTAGTAGTCTTTGTTCTTGGCTGCATAGTATGTCTTTAGAGTTCCAACAAGGTATAAACAAAATTATATATAGCGATATGAGAGGAACACAAATCGGGGCCACGATAACCTAGACTAAACTTCTCATTAATCCTAAAAAAAAAAAGTGAAAACATAATCCTATATTAAAAATGAAAGATAAAAGAGATAAATGATAGAAAATTGAGTTGCCTCCAATAAGAGTTTGTTTAAAGTCATTAGCTCGACTTTGTTGCAACAATCATTTAAGGTGGCTTGAATCGATATTTTGACGACTTGCAATGCTGACATTTTCTAGCTTTGCATAATTTTTTTTTCATTCTCCAAACTTTTGTCTACCCTCTTTCAACAAATTTTGCTCCACCAAGACTTCCTAACTTTACTTGCGGCCTGAGCTCTTCATCTCCAATCTTCAGTTCCGGTTTGCACTTTTCTTGGTCAACTTTAACAACTTCATTCACTCTAAAACACCCCTCGAGGTCGATTAGTTACTCAGGTGCGATGTACATACTAATTATTACTTGTTTATCCTGTACCCTTAAGACCATTTCACATTTTCCTACATCAATAATGGCTCAAGTTGTCCCTAAGAATGGTCATCTCAATATTACTGGCATATCTCGATCTTCCTCAATATTAAGGACAATAAAGTCAACTCGAAAGATAAATTTATCCACCTTGATGAGTACATCCTCAGCCATACCTCATGGACGCTTGATTGACCTATCAGTAAGTTGTAGAGACACATTCGTTCTTTTTACCTCTCCCAGACCTAATCAATGGGCATTAAATAAATGCTTGCACCTAAATTACATAAAGCATTAAAATTACAAAATTGTCTAATTGTGAAAGGTATTTTGAAACTCTCTGTATCTTTTAACTTCGTAGGCAACTTGTTGAGCAAAATAGTACTGCATTCCTCAGTCAAAGCTATAGTCTCGTATTCCTCAATCTTTCTTTTCTTTGTCAGCATTTCCTTCATGAACTTTAAATATAGTGGCATCCAAGCTAAATCCTTTGCGAAGAGAATGTTAATGTGTAGTTTTTTGAAAATATCAAGAAATTTTGTAAATTGTTTGTCGTGCTGAGTTTTCTTGAACCTTTGAGGAAATAGAATTGGCGGTACATATGCTTTGATAGGTACAGTTGCCTTAACTTGTGGGATGTCTAAATTTTGTTCTTGACTTGCTTCTGATGTTTGTTCAAACATTTCCATATGCTCATCGCTTGTGGTGAGTACCTTGTCAACTTTAGCAACTAAACTTTTTTTCAAGTGTCTTAGGTATCTGAGCTCTACTAAGTGTGGTGACAGTGACGACATTGACATGTTCTCGTGGATTCGTCTGTGTTCCATTTCTGACAATTTCAAGGCAATCTGGCTAGTCTGAGTCTCCAACTTTTTAATAGACGCCTGTTGATTTTGATAATTCATCTCACTTTGCTGAAGCATCTTATCTATTTTCTTCATGTACTGCTGAAACATTTCTCCCAAACTTAGCCTCCTCTCTTACTGAGGATTATTTGAAGCATTATTTTGATTGTCAGTCTACTTGAAGTTTGGATGTTGCTTCCATCCTGGATTGTATGTTTGTGAGTATAGATTGTACTGTTGACAAGAAGTATTTTGAACAAAGTTTACCTGAATGGCTAATAACATACAGTCTTCAGTACAATGATTTGCCCTACAATTTTCACAAGTTGAGCTCGTACGAATTGCATTCACACCATGCGATTGTGCATTTACAAATAGTTCTACTTGCTTTGTAAGTGCCGCAATGTGTGCATTAATGGCTGAAATATTGTCTATCTCATGTATACCTACTATTTCTTCAAAACTGGCCGATCAGATGAGGACCTCGAATGTGTCTTTACAATCAAGTCAAACAGTTCCAAGGCTTGATTTACTGATTTATTCGTTATGGAACCATTTGTTGACGAATCCACCTGAGACTTCGCAATTGGTGAGAGCCCATCGTAGAAGTATTGCACATGTTGCCCCTTGTTTATCCCGTGGTTTGGACACTATCTGAGCGACTCTTTAAGTCTGTCCCATGCTTTGTGATAACTTTCTCCATCAAATTGCTGAAAAGTTAAAATTTCTAGTTTCATTTCGGCCACTTTAGTAGGTGAAAAGTACTTATTGCAGAACTTTCTTGTCAAATCCTCCCAAGTAATGATACTAGAATGTGGTTCAGAATCCAACCACTCTAAAGCTCCATCCCTCAATGTGTATGGAAATAATCTTAGTTTGATAGCATCTTCACGTACTCCTTGAAACTGAAAATTTTGGCACATTCGGGTCAATCTAAAAGTGTGTGGATTTGGATTTTCATGTGCCTTCCCATAAAATTGAAGGTTGTTGCTAAATAAGTTGATCAAATCTGCTCTCATTTGAAAATTATTTCACCCAAAATCAGGATATATGATGCTTGATCGCTAAGGAGCTGCTGCTGGAGTCAAATACAAGTAGATTGCCTTAATCAATTTCCACTCTGATTTGGTGTTGAACATGTTGAGCAGCTAATAGGGCTTCTTCTGCGGCAATCATTCTAGCTTGTTCGCTTTCCATAGTGATTTGTTGTTTCTGGTTGTGTTCCTTGCGTCTTTATCTAAAAGTACGTTCGATCTCGAAATCGAAAGGTTCAAGATCGCCGTCTCGTGAACGAAGCATACAACAAACACATATTTTCTATTATAAAAAAAATAAAAACAAATCAAATGAAAGTAGAATCAATCAAATTAATATCAAATAAATAAATAGTTCCCGGTAATGGCGCCAAAAACTTGTTATGAAAATAATTGCAAGTGCACAATATCGTTAACAAGTAATAAAGTGAACCTAATGAATCCAGGTTATCATTCCCATGAAGACTATTTTATTTAGATACTAGCTCAATTAATCATTATCCTAATTTATTGAAAACAATTTGAAATACGTTTATTTGAACAATTAACTTATAACCATTAATTTAAAAAAACAATGTGACAACGTATGTGAACACAATTATCAAATATGATGATTAAAGCGTCGAGATTTACGAATTCACAATAGTTATCATCTTTAATCTCTCATCTCAAGTTTTCTTCATAACATTGTACTCGGTCAAATTCACGAATTTAACCTAATTTACTTCTCTCGAGTTCAAATTAGTCCTATCTAATTAAGTCAACTCGCTATATTTCTATATGAAGTCAGAATAAACTTTAAGTAGATACATTAAATCTCATAAGAATTCAATGTAAGATCGCAACAATAACAAAAGCGTATCTCTATATTTTATCAAATTGCCAGATTTTACTACGTGGTCTAGATTTATAACTTGCTCTCAGTTTGTTACAATCAAATATTCAATGAAATAATGGCCAATTATTTCAAGCATTTCGAGAAAAAGTAAAATTAATACATAGTCATATTCAAAACTTGAGAATTGAAATTGAAGAATCTAAACTAGGTTACATAGTTCATCCAAACTATAAGCTTAGCTATTCATCATACGGAAAAAAAAAGAAAACATAAAGAGTTTGGAATACATAACTGAATTTGAAGACAAGACGAGTGAAATTTGAATTTCCTGCACCAAGAATTCGTCGTCTTCATTTCCCAATCTTCAAAGTCTTGGTCATTCTTCATCCGCTTCAATAGTTCTCTATTGTTTCTATACTTTTACAACTCCTAATCTGACCTAAGTTAGGTCTTTTTATAGTATTTACGCTCCTTAAACTCGTTTTAATTGAAAAAGACATAAATATCCATGAGTTTCAACTTAAAAAAACCAGAAAACCTTGCAAACTGTGGAAAATAGATTTTTCACGTTTGCCGCGGTTTGCAAACTGCTGTCGGACCGTGGAAAACATAAAACTTTTGGTCAATTTGTAGTTTAGTCCCTCAACTTTCAAAATTGTGCAATTTGGTCTCTAATTGAAGTTTTTTGTGCATCTTTGGTTCTTTTTGCTCCAAGTCCTTCAACATTGATTCTACAACTTCTAAGAGCTTTCACATTAGTCTTCAAACCTCCTTAGTCATTCGAATGTGGTATTTCTCAAGTTAAAGAAGTGTAAGAATCAATCATCAAACTTTTTGTAAGTTAAAATCCACTTCCAAAACTTGTAACATTCCTTCAATGACTCATTTAATGGTTCTTATCTCTCCCATGCCACCATGTCAATCTTCAAACACTTTCGATCAACTCCTATTTAGCTCAAATTCTCCATTTTTGCTATATTTACCTCCATTTTTGAATTTTTACCTACAATGACAATATTTATACTAAATTAAGTAGAATTTTACACTCAAATTATAATTATATATCAAGTTTGTAAGATAGGATAAGCGTGTAAAATACAGTTGTCATGCACCACATTTTAATTGTACTTAAAGTCCTTAATTTTAGTTCATTGTAGCACTTATGTTCTTAATTTTTTCGTCGAATTTTCATCTTCAACTTCTATTAATTCATCACATCTTTAATGATGGTTTCTGTCAAGATATCTTGTTTGCGTGCTTTGAAATAAGGATAAAAAATATTTTTTCGCACTTTTGTATTTATTTATTTATTTTGTAAAATATGATGGTAAATATATCATTTTACACCATCCCAACATATTTTTTGCACAAAAACTGGTATGAAACACAAGATTTGCTAATTAATAAAAATTTGAGGATAAGAATGCAGTAAAAAAAGTTTGGAACATGAGTGCTACAATGAGCAAAGATTGATGACGTTACGTACAATTGAAATATGATACAATAAATAAAAAGTGTGGTGTTAATATAATTACCCTTAAAGATGTCAATAGCAGAATCTATGAAGTTACATTTTTGGTACTTTTCAAAATCTGCCATCAGATGGTATAAATTCTTCTATAATTAGTTATTATTAAGTTTATCAATCACTTATACCAACTTCTGATTGTTTAGTACAAAATAAATCTCAAACGACGCCCTAAATTGTTATTTATATGTAATTAATTTATGTAACGAATTGGAGATTTGTAACTTTAAAAAAAATTCTAGAGATAATTGCATCAAAGGTCTCTAACATTTCAAAATCGTTAAGATATACCCCTAATCTAAAATAATAGTACCAAACGTCCCCAACGTATGAAGAAATAAGCATCATAGGTCCCTATTGACAGTTTCTATCCATTTTCTCCGTTAAAACCAAAATTTAGAATGCACGCACTATATATCCCCAAAAAATGCGAGTGAGAATGGTCAATTCTTTGTGGTCCGATGCTCATTCTCTCTCTACCATTTCTCTTCAATCTATTCTCATATTCCCTTAGAAAGTCTGAAAACCCTCCATATGGTACAACACAACTGCCACCTGCTGGATTCCCCAGGGATGGCAATTCCGGCCCCCCATCAATTCCTCTCTTTGCCCTCCATATTCCAATGCAAAGATCTCCATTTTCCGCCCTCAGGAACACAATTGAATCACCTGCCACAAGCTTCTTGTAGTTTACAAAAGCAATCCATTCTGTTGTCAACAGATGGCGCCTTGGCCTCCCTCTGTAAATGTGCCTCAATTTCCAAGTCTTCCCATGAACATCCTTTGCCACAATGGTTTGAACAGGAGGGATAAAAGGCTATTTCTTTAGAATCTCGTTTATCACACTTCAAACAACAATAGCTGTCACAAAATTAAAAGGTAGATTTCTTATGCACAATAACAAATCAATGCAGAAACACAGCCAACCAACAATAAATTGAACCAAAAGAATTTCAGTTTCTTACCTATCTTTACCTTCACTTGCCAAACAAATCCATCTGCACAAACATCAGAATACTCCAAAATAATTCAAAATTGAAACACCTACATAAATTAAATCCTTATTCTTCACAAAATAAGTTCTTAAAATCCTACCCAATTTTGAAAAGAAAAAACTCAATAAAAAACTTCTTGTTCTCCTCGTTTAATTCAAGAGAAAAAATTCCCTAAAATCTTACTTTTTTTAGTCAAAATCGAAAACCTAAAATTATATGTCTCTTACTCCTTAGCAAAACACTCAACTTTACAACCTCTCCATCTATCTTCAACAGTCCAGGAAAAAAAACACAAAATCAACCTATAACAAACAAGACAACTAGATATTCAGAAAGAAAAGTAACAAGAAATGAATAGCTGATCATAAGAAACACAAAAGCCTACGAAAAACCCGTTGATTTTTTTCAAGAGTACACATTTACAATCAAATCCATTCACACATATAATCTCTCTCCTCTCTCTCTACCCAACTCCCTATACATATGTCTTAGTAGGTATATGTGAAAGTATATAGGTAAAGTCCTCGCAAGTACGCATACTATTTACACTCGTATTTTTTGGGATATATAGCGCGTGCATTCCAAATTTTGGTTTTAACAGAGAAAATGGATGGAAACTGTCAATAGGAACCGATGATGCCTATTTCTTCATACGTTGGGGGACGTTTTGTGCTATTATTTTAGGTTAGAGGCATATCTCTAACGATTTTGAAACGTTAGGGACCTTTAATGCAATTATCCCAAATTTCTAATATGCAACAAACATGAAATGTAAGATTATTTAAAAAAAATATCCTAAACAACCATAATCTTGCCAAAATTAACATATCCTTATACAACGGGATTCTAAATAACTTGATTGAAAAAATTTCTCTCTCCAGTTTATAATGTTCTTTATAGAAAGGAAATCAGAATGTGGCTCAAACATACGTAACCCCCGATTATATCATATTTTGGCCTATTGTTATTTGTTATTGACTCCACTTTTGGTGCAATAACTTTGATTGTATGTGTTGTATTTGTGACTCAAATATTTATGATATTTATGTAAAAAAAATTTTGCATCTTCGACATTTGTCATGTTTTGATATTTGTAACCTAAATTATCCGATGTAACCTAGAATTGTGACCATAATGTTTAAGTAGCCTTGCTTAATGTAATGTTCAACATATTAATATATCGATTTGAGAGTAAAATATCAAATGAAGATGTTACTCTTTCCGTCCTACAAAGATATACTTACTTTTTTTTTCATCTATCTTAAATTATATTTCATTTTTCTCTTAATTTTCTAATATATCTATATTTAATGTGTATTGTTATTAACAAATATGGACTACCATTTAATGTAGGGGTATATTAGAAAAAATTATAAATAAAATTTATGGTTCCAATTATATTATTGATATTTTCTTAATTTGTATGAAAACAGAAGTAAGTATATATTTGTGAGACGGATGAAATAATAAGTTTAATGATAAATTACAGTTACAGTCCCCATTCTTTCAGGTTTGTAGCAATTTCGTCCGATTCAATTTTATTCGCATCTATTATCTCTAACCTTTTAGTAATTTGCACATATTGTCCTTTTGATAAATTTTCCACCTAATTTTAATAAACTAAAATGAAAAAATTGCAGTTTAGGTCCCTATTCATTTTAAAAGTACAAATAAATCCTGAATCTTTTATTTTTTATACTTCTTCACTTAAAATAATCAAAAATATACGGTCGGGTCTCAAACTTACTAATCATAACACCTACGTCCATCTGTATACGTACGTTAGAAGGATCTCTAGAGTCTGTAAGGATTTTGTCCAAAGGTCCGTTAGTTGACCAAAAGCCAAGTCTGTGTTCTTTACAAAAAACGCGTGTTTTATGTAATGACTACAGACTTTCTCCTACAAATTTTTTTCTTAGGGGCTATTCCATACACCGTTGGCATACGTACTATACTGTCCGCTGAGAGTTGGGTCCTATAATAGATTTCTTTCACGTCTCCAGCGATTGAAATCCTTTGCTTCCCCCAATAATTAGAAGAAAGCTATAAGCCTTTGCTCCACCGAAACAAGTTCTTAATGTCTTCATTTGCTGAAAGCAACATTTGTCTGTAGTTCTATTATTATTGAGGCAAGCTATAAGTCCTTGCTCGTTCGAGGCAAGCTATAAGCTATTGTAAGTCCGAGGCAGGCTCGGAAGGCCTGCATTTGCTAAAAGCATGTCCCCGTTTGTGGTTCTATTATTGTTGAGGTAAGCTATAAGCCTTCGTTAGTCCGAGGCAGGGTAATCAAGCCTTAAATAATTAGAGACAAGCTATAAGCCATCGCTCATCTGAGGCAAGCTCAGAAGGCCTCTATTTGATGAAAGTAATCCCCGCCCATAGTTCTATTACTGTTGAGGCAAGCTATAGACCCTCGCTTGTCCGAGACAAGCTCAGAAGGCGTCTATTTGCTTAAAGCAACCCCATCCGTGGTTCTATTTAATGTTGAGGCAAGCTATAAGCCATCGCTCATCCAAAGAAGGCTCATCAAGCCTCTAAGAGGCAAGGTATAAATTTTTATTCGTTTGAGGTAGGCTTAGAAAGCCTCCATTTGCTAAAACCAAGTCCCGTATGTGGTTCTATTATTGTTGAGGCAAGCTATAAGCCTTCGCTCGGCCAAGACAGGTTCAGAAGGTCTCCATTTGTTAAAAGCAACCCCCGCTCTTAGTTCAATTATTGTTGAGGCAAGCTATAAGCCCTCGCTTGTCCAAGGCAGTCTCATCAAATATCTAATAATTAGAGGTAAATTTTAAGCCCTTGCTCGTCTGAGACAGGCTCAGACAAGCCCCATTCTTGGATTGTTAAGGCAAGCTATAAGCCATCGCTCGTCGAGGAAAGCTACGAAGGCCTCCATTTGTTGAAAAGTGATCATTGCCAGTAGTTTTAATATTATTAAGGCAAGTTATAAGCCATCACTCGTCCAAGGCAAGATCTTCAAGCTACCAATAATTAGAGGCAAGCTATAAGCTATCGCTCATCTGAGACAGGCTTTGAAGGCCTCCATTTGCTAAACGTAACACCCACCGGTGGTTCTCTTATTGTTGAGGCAATCTATAAGCCCTCGCTCGTCCGATACAGGTTCATCAAGCTTTTAATAATTAGAGGTAAACTACAAGCCCTCTTTCGTCTGAGGTAGGCTCATTAAGCCTCCAATTGTTGAAGTTCTAGGCATTCGCTCGTCTAAGGTAGGCTCAGAAGGCCTTCATCTGTTGAAAGTAAGCACCACTATTATTTCTCCAATTATTGAAGGCCTTGAGACAATATATAATTCCACACTCGTCCGAGGCAGGCTCATTAAGCCTCCAATTGTTGAAGTTCTAAGCCCTCACATGTCTGAGGCAGACTCTTGCATATTGTAAGGAATCTTTTTGAAAGAGCCCATAATTTCGATTGATGTCAGGGATACCGAGACTAATAGACCGCTTCGCTCAATGAAATCATGATCAACTCCAATTGAGTATTCAACTCAGTCTCTATACAGTTTGACTGTAAGTTTGCAAATCAGTTGAATTTAATACATTGAATTAGTCCAAAGTTGTGTTATTTTCGCAATGCGGTATGGAAATATTGCAAGCTCGATTAGAAAGAAGATTATTCCATTGATAAAGAAAGATAATACAACATTTGTTACAAATATTATAAAAAAGATCACTGTCGTTTCTAAAAGGTCGGCACAATATGGAAAAAGAAAAGCTAATTGGTTGCTTGTTGATTGAGCCTAGTTGAACTGCTGCTTCAAGAAAGTAACATGTAGCCTCAACCTTTGCTGACGCACCTCCTAGATCTTCAAATTGTTCCAAAAATGCGAATACCTTATGGGACGCCCTGAAGCTTCTAACAGTTCCATCATATCCAGTGACTACATGGAAAAGTTTTGAAAAGACAAAACTTTGAGGTTAGGCAAGCAAGTTATAGAGTAAAGGTTGATATGAGAGCCCTCATTTGCTCCACTCGGGTCACTTGATATGAGAAAGTTCAGCAGTAGGAACATGTGTGCATAAAATGTTAAATCCCCGATTTGTACTTAGCTGCTCCATTATATTCCGCACTCGGACCTCACTCTATTTTCGCTAGCAAAGCCGACAATGATTCTCTCCAAGTGCATAGAGAATGGAAGGTCTTCAGCCAAGTGTCCATTTTGTTTTCTTGCCATCCTCATGAAGATCATGGCCACTACTATTAGTGGTACAACTTCCCTCGTTATGGGCATGGCTTTCTTGACAGAACATCTTAATCTACTTTCATCATAAATGAGAGAATGCTTAAGGAAAATCTTTGAACAAATTCAACGGTGTATGACAATGGGTGCTTATAAATTGCAAGGATGTAAATGAAAATGTTTGCAAATCTATCTCACATTTTATAGGCAGCGCACCCCAACCGCCATTAGTTAGATTCAAGCCATCTTAGATCCCAACCATTGGTTAGGGATTCAATGTAGGCCTTAGAATCTGAAAGGGCATCAGAATCAGTTCTAAATGAACAGTCGGGATGGATCACATGCTATACGAGCGCATCAAGGCTTTTGATGATTGGTCCCAAGGCCTAGAGGCACGATCATAATTATTGCGCCTCGAGATATTAACCGCCACACACATTCAATGCCCATAATCATAACTGTTATGAATAGAATTTGTCGCGTAAGCTGTCAAACTCTGTAATGAGTCTACGACACATGACATCAGCAAATCCTTCACAATTTAGTCAAGTCCCACGCCTCATATAAATATGAGCATCAGACTTAGGAGACTAATGACAAAATGTTAATGCAAATTTCAAGTTCAAGTTTCAGGTTCCGCTCCGACAATAATGCCTCGAAATTCAGAAATGCTAAACAAGCTGAAAAATTGTCAAAGTTTCAGGTTTCGCTTTGGCAACAAAGTAACGGAAACGAAAAAGCCACACTCGTAATCTCAAGCTTTGGTATTAAGCCTCAGAATACGAAGAAGCCACACTAAGGTTGCTCAAGCTTCAAGTTTGGCCACGATAATAAAGCATTGGAATACAAAGAAGCTAAACACTTAAAGATTGCTCAAGCTTCAGGTTCCGCTTCGGCAATAAAGCATTAGAATATGAAAAAGCCACTCGCGGTCTCAAGGTACAGATTATACTTCGGCATTAGACCTCAGAATATAGAGAAGCCACACTAAGATCACTCAAGCTTCAGGTTCCGCTTCCACATTGACCCTCGGAACATGGAGAAGCCAGGAACTCAAGCCATCTTTCAAAGGTCTCCGCTTCGGTATTGCGCTTGCTGTATTGGGTCGGTAGGGGATCTTAAAGAGCTAGCAACTCATCTTAAAAGAACACTGGATATTCTCCACCTTATATGAATATGGTACTTGGACTTGGAGAACTAATGTTACATTAAAAAAATACTAAAGTCCAGTGGGCCCACGTCAAGGGACACGTGAGATGTTGTATAATCTTTATAACCTACACTCTAGCCTTGTTTATGTTTTTTTTCTCAATAGAAGCATTGCTAAAGTCCAATTATGGTTCCCAGTCTTCTTAATTCTACCCAATGGAGGAGGAGGATTTGGATTCTTCGACCTTATTTTATTAATGTAACAATATTTTATTAATGTAACAAGAATACACATAGAAATGAAAATCTAAACCATACCTTCAAAAGTACAACGGGAGGAGAACAAGAGAGAAAACAAAAGCATTACTAAACTATGGAAGGTACAACCTTCTTTTCATATAAGCCCACGAAACAAAGGAAAAAAGAAAGAAAGTAGCATTCCCATTCGCAAGCAAGGACAGAGGTTGGGGGTTATGTGTGGGACCCAGACCCCCCAACTTTCTGGAGAATTTGTTTTTGAATTTTTGAATTTTGATTTTGATTTTGATTTTATAGCAGATAACTTTGACCCAATATCTATTTAATGGAAGACAATTGGACTTATTGACCTAATAAAATTAATAATACAAAATTATAAATGATTGACACATTCTTCAATTCCAGTTTACCTATCTTAAATCTGAATCTCATCATTCTCATCTTCGTTTTCTACACTGAATAAAGCAGTAATTAGGTTACGAAATTCAAATACCTACAAATCTCTCCCAAATCACTCAACAAACCACCATATATTAATTTCTCTCAAAGTTTTAAACTGAATCCCTATATTTTACCATAAAATCTTCAATTGCTATTTGCAAAAATCCTTGCACTAGGTTAGTGACTCCATCGGACCTTTGCTAGTCTATAATTGCTATTTGCAATAATTTTACCATCGTTGATATGCGCACTGATGAAGAATTTGGAGGATTACGGGATATTGGTGAACTTGCACAAAAGTTGGTTATGACAAAAATAAAATAAAATTGAAGTATATTCGTTAGTATACAAGCTTTTGACATTGACATTAATTCTTCTAATTGCTACTGCTACGGTAGAGAGTATTTTCTATAATGTATTATGTCAAGAATTGATTACACAATTGAATGAGTGATAAATAGTTGAATGATAGCTTGCTTGTGTATATTGATAAAGATGTATTTGACAAGATTGGTGATGAAGTAATTATACAACGTTATCGAAGTATGGTAACTCATAAAGAACGCTTGTAATAAGGTATCAAAAAAATTCTATCACTATTATGTTGTTTCAAATTTTCTTGCAAAAACTCAAATTGTTTGACACCGCCATTCTTCGCGAGGTTATCTAATACATGGGGGATAAATTGCCATTCCAACTTAATTATATTCTTTACCTCATGCAGCAAATCATGTAGCCGAAGTTGTGCATACTGCTTGCAAACCGGTTAGCACCATAGTTCCCTTTCCGATAAATGTGAGAGATCATTGCATTCAATTTATCACGTAGAAGTAGAATCTGATCCAAAATAGGCTGAATATCCCACGTTTCTCCCTTTCCTTGTTCGATAGTTTGGATTGCAATGGTTGAGTCCGATTCGATCAAAACGTTTTAAATCTCAACAAACAAATTTTTTTAAGTCCATTAAATATAGCCCGTAATTCAACTTCATAGAAAGCCCCAAGCAACATCCCCTGTTATTACGTACAATACCACCACTGGCCTCCCATCTCATGGCAGTATCCATCGCACCAATATAAGTTGTCGAGGTGAAGAAAATTTGTAATGGATACTGTTGTGAAAATAATGTGATTGCAAGTGTATAATATCGCAAACATATAATAAAGTAGACATATTGAGTCCGAATTATCGTTCCCACGAAGACTATCTTATTTAGATACTAGTTAAATTAATCGTAATATTAATTTATTTAAAACAATTTGAATTTAGTTGATTTGAAAGATTTAAACGATAATTATGAATTTAAGGAAATAATGTAATAACTTATGTAAAAGAAAATAACAAGAATTTAGAAAACAATGATGGTTAAAGCGTTTGGACGAACGAATTCATCTAGTTGTCATCTCTAATTCCTCCTCTCAAGATTTGTTCCCAAAGTTGTATTCGGTCGAATTCACGAATTTAACCTAATTTACCTTTCTCAAGTTCAAATTAGTCATATCTAATTAAGTCAACTTAGGCAGTCAGAATGGTCCTTAATTAGATGCATTAATTCTCCTAAGAATTCAATTCGAGACCTCAAAGAATAATAAAAGTGTATCTCTACCTTTTATCCAATTGCTGATTTTACTACGTGGTCTAGATTAATAATTTGCTTCTCAGTTCATTACAATCCACAAGATCAATGAAATAATGGCTAGTTATTCCAAGCATTAAGAGAAGAAGCAAAATCAAATACTTAAACAATTTATAAATCAAAATTTGACATTCGAAAATAAAGAATTAAACTTAGGCTACATCGTTCATCAAAACTTTAAATCTAGCTACTCATGATTTGGGATAAAGAAAGCGTTAAAAAATTCGAATACATAACCGGATTTTGAATGAAAGGGGAAAAGATGTTGAATATCTTGTACTAAGATATTTTGATCTTCACGTTCCAATCTTCTTGATCTTGGTCGTTCTTTGTTTTTTTCGCCGTTCTTTTCTCCGTCTTCTCTTGTGTTCTCCAAAAAATTAACTACCATTCTTTTGACCTAGGTTAAGTCTTTATATAGTGTTTTACTAATATTGAAACTTATGTATGTGAAAAGATGAAAAAACCTCCGACTGGAATTAAAAATAAGCTAAAAACGCCCGGATGCACGAGCGATTGCATTGCACATTGATGAACCATGACTTGCAAAACCATGATCACACTGCGGAAAACAGTAAGAATTTGTCCAAAAATTGGTTCCAATCCATATTTGCACACTTGGTCCTCCAAGGTTTGAATGTAATTTATTTTGGTCCTCATTTCATATTTTGTCATCTTGTCCTCTTATTTGCAGACCAAGTCCTTGAACTTTGAATTTTGTCCTCTTTAGTTCTCTAATTTCTTCTTTCATTTCAATTTAGTCATCTTTTATTTGCAACCCATGTCCTTCAACTTTTGGATGTTTTCAAGTTGGTCACCATATCCAAGTCTTCGTACACCTTTAGTCCTTTTTACGCTTATTTTGCTTTATTTTTCTCCAATTCCATCCGATCTCAGGTTTTGACCTAAAACAATTAAATCAACACATAATTAAGTAGAAAATCACTTAAAAGTACTTATAATTGTCCAATTTTGATGATCCAAATAAGTGTAAAATTACACTTATCAAATACATCCAAACTTGAACGTTTGTTCGTCTTCGAACATAACTATTTATTTAAACAATCAAACAAATAATATTAAAATATACTATAATAGATAGCTTGTCGTATTTGCCTCATGTTTTTTAAACAACTCAATCAATTTATAAAAAACTTCTAAATTATGCTACCAAAATCAATTTTTACTTATTCGATGCTCGATTGATATATGTGTGTGCGAATAGTCAATCCAATCAACATGACCTTTAGGTTGGTAATATATTGCCCCCCAGTGGTCAAATATTTACTTTCTCTCTCGTAATAATACACACTCCCATATTGATATTCAATCTCTCATCTTGGGTGTTAACTCTAAAGTTGCCCTCAAAACACTTATTTGTTTACCACTCAAAATTTGGTTAGGTCTAACCAATACAGTTGCTATCTAGATCTGTGATGATTCTCTCTTTATTGAATGCTTTGGCCATCAAGCTTCCACTAGGTAAGTCAAACCCACTAGTCATCTAAATCCCCAAGTTATGCGCACAAATGCTCAATCTTGCTTTTGCTTCTTCTTTTCTTCTTTTTTTCTTTTATATATAAATATATATCTTATGTGTAAGACCTTACTCCCTTAAGCTTTCTAGATGACCCTTGTAGCGAGCTTTAGACCGATGGCTCCAGGTCTGATAAACTTTAGGGCACTGAGTTTTGAGAACCCCAACGGACTTTATCACTCGAGTCAACTAGGCTACGAAGAGAGGTATAAGATAATACAAGTGCATTGTTTTTCATTTTTTTTTTGTGTAAGATAAATAAGCGGGGATTAGATTCCTAGCATTTGGTCAATACTTAGATTCCACCTGGTAGCCAAATACACTCCACACAAATATTACTCATGCACGTAATCAACATATCAAAATATCTTCCGCATTGGTTTAACCACCCCAAAACTATTCTTTCAACTGGTTTGGTAATTGAGTTGTTAATTGGTAGTCTTGGTTTCATAACTTAGGTTCACTATATTTTCATTGTATTCTATTTAATATACCAACCAAAGGTAGTGATATTCATGACTATTGTGCTCACACTTAATCATATCTCAAATAGATAAGTATAGTCTATAAAAATAGTTTAAGTAGCATCACCGAGTCATAATTCATGAATTGATAACAGTTTCAAATAGATATCATCATAAGCCGGCAAGGCTATCCAATATATAAGCACACAATTTTTTTTTTAAATTCATAGCACACACAACAATAACCAAAATAATTAATGTCACCCCCAAGCTTAAAGTTCACATTGTCCTTAATGTGACTAAAGAAAGCAAAATAAATAAAAAAAGAAAGATTTAACCCGAATCAAAAGGTGTGGAGACAACGTTGAACTTTTCAGCTGATCAGTACGCATTGGGATTGGAATGATGATGTGTAGCCTGAAATGGAAAAAATAAAATAAATGTAGCTTGAAATAAAATAAAATAAATAAAATGTACTCATTTACTAAAAATCGAGAAACGTGCTCTACTTCCTAATGTAGTTCTAAAATTCTACATGCAATACAATAAACATATAAGGGATAGAAAAATGGTTGCCTCCTATTAAGTGCTTGATTTATAGTCTAGAGCTCGACTTATTGTTTGGTTGCTTTACGGCACTTTAAATAGTGCTTTAGAGGACTTGCTTTGCTTGCATCTATTGACTTTGCACCATTTTTCATTTATCCTCCAAAAATTTAACTTGCACTTCTCAGATAAATATAATTGTAGTTTAGCACCTTGCTCGAACACCACTACGAAAACTTCAACTTTCTTATCGGCCTTGATCACAAAATCAATTTTAGAATAAATACGAGAGTCGAAGAATTGCTTTATAAGTGCAATATCATTGAATGTCAATTTTTTATTTTGCTCATTTAGGATCAACTTCCCTTTTTCCACATACTCTTTTGATTTTGATTTTGCATCTTGCTTCTCATCATCATCATCATCTTCTTCTTCTTCAATTGCCAATTGTTTGTCCTTTTTCTCTGACCTTTTCACGTGAACATCTGGTAGTTATACCTCACTCCTAGTAGTGATTGCATTTACATGTTCTTTTAGATTTGTCACTGTATTGCTAAGCAAAGTGCCTGGTTTCCTATATGACAATTGCAAGGCTAACTGGCCAATCTGAGTCTCTAATTTTCTGATCGACGTATGTTGATTTTGACATTTTGTGTCCAGCTACTCAAATACTTTATCAGTTTTCTGTATATATTGTTGGAACATCTCTTTCAAACTTGGTCCTCTTTCTTGTTGGGCATTATAGGCATGACCACTTTGTTGATTCACAGACCACCTAAAATTTGGGTGTTACTTCCAACCTGGATTGTATGTTTGTGAATATGTATTACACTGCTGATGTGTATTATTTAGCACAAAATTGACATGTTCTGAAGAGGCCAATAATAGACAGTCTGATGTCGAGTAGTTAGCCTTACAGTTTTCGCACATGATGGTTGTTTGGATGGTATTCATTTCTTGTGTCTGTGTTCTGACCAAGAGCTTCACCTACTTTGTCAATGCAGCAAGTTGTGCATTAGTAGCATCTACCATATAAAATAAATAAATAAAGAAGAAAGAAAGTAGTAATAATAACAATAATAAAAGAAATTAATAATAATAATAATAATAAAATAATAATAAAAATAATAATAAAAAAAATTAAAAAAAATAAAACTAACACTAATGATTAATCTAAACTAATATTAAATAAGAATAATCTCTGGCAACTGCACCAAAAACTTGTTGTGAAAATAATGTAATTGCAAGTATACAATATCGCAAACAAGTAATAAAGCGGACCTATTGAGTCCGGATTATCGTTCCCACAAAGACTATCTTATTTAGATACTAGTTAAATTAATCGTAATGCTAATTTATTTAAAACAATTTGAATTTAGTTGATTTGAAAGATTTAAACTATAACTATGAATTTAAAGAAATAATGTAATAACTTATGTAAAAGCAAATAACAAGAATTTAGAAAAGAATGATGGTTAAAGCGTTTGGACAAACGAATTCACCTAGTTGTCATCTCTAATTCCTCTTCTCAAGATTTGTTCCTAAAGTTGTATTCAGTTGAATTCACGAATTTAACATAATTTACCTCTCTCGAGTTCAAATTAGTCCTATCTAATTAAGTCAATTTAGGCAGTCAGAATGGTTCTTAATTAGATGCATTAATTCTCATAAGAATTCAATTCAGACCGCAGCAATAATAAAAGTGTATCTTTACCTTTTATCCAATTACCGGATTTTACTACGTTGTCTAGATTAATAATTTGTTTCTCAGTTCATTACAATCCACAAGATAAATGAAATAATGGCTAGTTATTCCAAGCATTAAGAGAAGAAGTAAAATCAAATACTTAAAAAAATTTATAAATCAAAACTTGAGATTCGAAAATAAAGAATTAAACTTAGCCTACATCGTTCATCAAAACTTTAAATCTAACTACTCATGATTCGGGAGAAAAAAAGCGTTAAAAAAATTTGAATACACAACCGAATTTTGAATAAAAGAGGAAAAGATGTTGAATATCTTGCACTGAGATATCTTGATCTCCACGTTCCAATCTTCTTGATCTTGGTCGTTCTTTGTTTTTTTCGCTGTTCTTTTCTCTGTCTTCTCTTGTGTTTTCAAAGAATTAACTACCATTCTTTTGACCTATGTTAGGTCTTTATATAATGTTTTACTAATATTGAAACTTATGTACGTGAAAAGATGAAAAAAGCCTTGACTAAAATTAAAAATAAACTAAAAAATGCCTAGACGCATACGAACGAAGCACAATGTCATGGTCGAACCTGCTAGCTTTGTAAATCATGGGTCACACTGAAAAAAGAAGAATTTGCCCAAAAATTGGTTCCAATCCATATTTGCACACTTGGTCCTCCAAGGTTTGACATGTAATTTATTTGGTTCTCATTTCATATTTTGTCATTTTGTCATCTTATTTGCAGATCAAGTCCTTCAACTTTGAATTTTATCCTCTTTAGTCCTCTAATTTCTTCTTTCATTTCAATTTAGTCCTCTTTTATTTGCAACCCAAGTCTTTCAACTTTTGAATGTTTTCAAGTTGGTCTCATATCCAAGTCTTCGTACGCCTTTAGTCCTTTTTACGCCTATTTTGTTTTATTTTTCTCCAATTCCATTCGATCTCAGGTTTTGACCTAAAACAATTAAATTAGCACACAATTAAGTAAAAAATCACTTAAAAATACTTATAATTGTCCAATTTTGATAGTCCAAATAAGTGTAAAATTATACTTATCAGATACCAAATATATGCGCTAATGTGATTTTGATACTCCACCCTTGTGCATAAGCCCGATCAAGTTGCAAATGCTCCAGATAATACGTTGCCTATTCATATTAGTCTCTTCATATTTAGCACAATTTCGCTAAATCCACAAAAACCAACAGTCCAACAGGTAAAGTACTGGATAATAGTTCTAATATGTCCACGAGAGACAAATCCACCCAAGTACCGCCAGATCTTGAACTGTACTTGACATGAGTCTGTGGATGATAAATTAAAGCCAAACATTGAGGAAAAGTGATCCCAAACCGTGCTTGCTAGCAAACTTTGGATGAAAATGTGAGTAAATGGAGTAAAATGACTCCCGGATTAGTTCCCAAGCAGCCTTGCTACAGAACTTGCCATCACGTGATGCTCTCCAAATGGAGTAAATCTTTATGTAAATTATAAATAGTAAGTCTTACAAAACGTGTTAATAAAAAGTAAATAACAATTGTAAATCTGAATGTGTAAATAAAAATGATTAACTTATAACTATTTATAAACACACACAAACACAGCCACTTGGCTGTGGTAAAATCAGAGACAGAGATTGCACATTCAACTCCATTAGAATGTGCCTCTCAAGATTTACAGTGTCATATACATTCCAATCCACTAGTATTTCGACCTAGAAATCTCTACTTTCACCAACTTGTGAAGTAGACAACAATATAATTTTATTATAATAAAATGCAAAACTTTATTAACCGATCATGGGAATATTTAATTTATAAATTTTGAATAATATTCTTTTACGGACAAAATTTTGAATAATATCTTCTAAGTTTCAGACTTAGAAATCTCCACTTGCATCTGCTTAGACCTATATGTCAACTCTCAGACTGAAAGAAAAATAATTAATAAACTTATATTTTTCTTTCATTATAGATGTTCATACACGACTGAATAATCATTTAACAAAAATGTGATTTGGCATAGTAAATTTGTCCTTTATTAGTAGTGTCCTTTTATTACAAGACACATCTTTTTAATAGTAAGTATGAGGCTTATGAGCACGTTTGGACCCAGCTTATTTGCTTTCTTCGTAAGAAACATTTTCTTATACTAGAACGCCCAACGTACACAAAGCTCGTAACATTACATATACTCTATTTCTAACACACAGTTTCAGGCAACAATACGCTATGTATATAACTTGAAATATCTAGGAAACAGAGAACATGAGATTTACATACAAGCAGAAATTGGGATTTATTAAAAAAAAAAAAAAAAAAAAAAAACCAGGAAAAGTAGAAGGTGGATCTACTGAATTTCTTGTATGGGAACTACTCCATCTGTACCTTTACTGCCACACTTGATCTCCTCAGTAATATGTAGTAGTAAACATCATCAATATTACCACTGTTTACCTGTTTCATTTGTGTAATTCTTATTATTCATACTAAGAAAAGAACAAGGGTAAATTGAAATCTTAATACAAGCACGAAGCTGTAACCAATGAAATCTCTTGGGTTCAAGAATGCACAAGCCAACTACAATACCACTTATAATTAGATCCAAACCTCCATGTCAAACAAAGATGAAACCTCTGATGCAATTCCACTCCATGCCAGAAGTTCAGTACAATCTATGTTTTGACAACGGGTGGACTGAAAATAGGATAATAAGTATCCAGTTCGAGCTGTTCTAGGATCTCTTGGGTACTCCAAAGATACGATGAGTGACCCTCAATTGTGCTAGTTACGTCAACCTGTCAGAGTCAATGGAGAGCCAGAATAAGACAAAAATGAAATCCCTAACATATGTTATGCTGTGTTGACAAGCATTACGGATAATATTTACATTTTCAATTCCAGGCACATCCACTGGTTGAATTCCCGCCAATCCTTGTGTAAGAAGACTGTTAAAGGAAAATTGCAACATCAAATTTGGAAAATCAACAAGAAGCAAGAGAATGGACAACAAAATTCACTTGTTCTTTTGTACGTGATACTACTATCGACACAATTAGGCATGTATTTCAATTCAAAAGATGTGATCTACCCATCAATTTCACAATCCTAACATTTTCAATAGTAGATTTAAGAGTTGCATACTTGGCACGAAACACAATTCCAAGTATCCAATCATTAGTAGAATATGCATTCACAAATCTCCCAGCCACCACCTGCACAATAGAGAAGGTTAAACATATGCATTAAAAGTAACAGATGTATATGTGCCTATTCTTGATACAACATCAATATTTGTGATTATTAGTGCAGAAGGTAAAGCGATAATGCCTTTCGAGTAGCTTCCCAATTCATATCTTTGATTGCAATGGGTGCTCCAAGAAGAACAACTCTTTCCACAAGTCCAGCTGACAAAAATCGGGGAGTGAATCAGTAATATAGAATACAGAACTTAAAAGAGATTTTCTTTTGGCAGGCTGGCTGGCCGGGGGGTGGGGAGTTCCCACCTAAAAAGTTTAAGTTGTTATTTTTCTCAAAGGCTTAGCAAATGAAATTATTAATTTACAATTAGCAGTGGGAGGCCATGAATCTTAATCCTATAACATGTGCCTTTTCTAATGCCATATTGAATCACCATCTTATCTAAAATCTAAGTTGTCAAACAGGGGACAATTTTATTCATCGATACCTCCAGCTGGGGGTGGGGGTTGGAAGGGGAATTGTGTATTAGAAGTCATCAGAATAACAGGACCCAGGTTTATATACAAAAATAAGTCAAATTTGCGACGTGGATAGAGTTCATACGCTGTAGAAAATTCCAGAATCATTTGTTTGAATTCTTAAACCTGGTGGTACTTCTTTGTTAATTTGATGGTCAACAGGTCAAGGATTGGGAAATAGACAAGGCTTCAAGAAAAGGCTAATCTGGTAAGTTTCTATGGCCAAGAGAGCATTTGGAGCAAAGAAGCAAAGACTAAGTAAAACCCAAATGTTTAGCTTATTCAGAGGTTTGAAGTTTCAATGTCGTGGGACAAAACTATTGAGATATTTAAGTACGAGTACAAAGCTAGCATAAGATAATAAGGTAAAATCCCATGTCAAGTATTAAATTGTAATTAAAAGGCAAAAACAGATCAATCGTTTCTAGCATTACATTTTGTCACAAACTTCGAGCCATCACCCATTCTATGTTTATGCAGCCTGTGCGAGGAACTCTACTGACTACTGGTACAGTACTCACCTACTAATTCTGAAGTGCTGTGCATGTTGCCAGGTACTAGCTATCCAATCCTCAGAAATTGTTCACATTCCTTCTATCCAACTGATGCGGTAAAGGTGTTTAAATTCCCCACACAAATCACTAACATCCCATCTAAGTACACAGACCTTTATCTAAAGGCCCGAGTACCAATGTCGGCAATCTAATACTTTGGACTAAGGTATGAAACAATAGATGTTTATTTTAAGCATAAATTGTAGACTATTGATAGATCAAATACTGGGACACATACCATGCCAAACAGCTAAACACTCAAGTCTATCTTAACATCTTGTTTAATTTGGCATATTATAAGCGAGAATGCACCTGGAAAATCATAAAAGAATTGGGCACCTACATTAGGGGACACATTAAAAACATAAATAGATGATTATGCTTCACCTTTCTTTATACTCTTAAGAGCTTTAACTTTTTCCAGTCTTTAAATTTAGGATAGAAGAAATGAACTGTGCCATAGATTAGTGGGTCAGCTTGAAAGTGTTACTCACCATTACTTTCACTTTGAGCCAAAATCTGGAGACAGCTGAAAATAACTCTTGCACCAAGTGAGAAACCTACAAGTGTCACAGGCCTGGAAAATTCATGAACAACTAGAAATGAAAATTGGAGGAACAGTTTAATCTAACTTCAAATGTAATTAAGGGCCTGTTTGACAAATCTTTTGATAGAAGCTGAAATTTGTGGTTGAAAAGTTGATGAAAGTTGTGAATCCCATGTGTGGTGTGGTTAAAAGTAATTGTTACTTTCACCTCAACTTTTTAGCAACTCTTTATGCTATTCCAAACAAGGGCTAATTAAGAATACTCATAATTTCCTCTCTTCCACTAGCATACCTATGTCCCTGCAACCCCTTTAACAACACTTCAGCAAGCAGCTTTCCAGCCTTATCAGATCTATACAAAATAGAACCAAATAAGATATCTCTAAACACGGACAACATCACAATAGAAGAAAAAGAAGACATTGTTCTTGCTACACATCATACAGTTACAAAAAAAAAAAAAAAGAACTCGTACTTTCAGAAAATGCTTTGCCTACCCAGCCCCCCCAAAAGGAAAATTTATCAGAGAAAATAATTGATAGCGTCAAATCGTTTCAACTAACAATTTAGGTTTGATTGTTAAATATCCTGGAACCAGCAGATCAAAGTACATATCTGTCCTTCTGACACAAATATTCGGTTTCTATGGATATTAATTTTGAACAGCTTATTTCCCTTCTCGTCATTGGTATCATATTGACAATCAAGTGACTGGGAAAACCTGTCCACAGCAATTGCCCATTTGCTATCGATAAAGTCAGTAAGAGATAGTAATGTTGCTGGCCATGCTAATGCGGATAAAAACGTGCTTAGTACAGTCATCATGGCACCTTGCTTCATCATTTCCATGGCAATTCCTGCAGCAAGAAGTAGTCATGTTTATGTCATATTGCACATTTCAGTGGAGGTAGCTTGTTAACGCATTACATTCAGCTGCAAGGACGAAATTGTTTACTTGAAGAAAGCCAGTCTTGAATTGCTGTGCTTACAGCAATTAGATTCTTAGACTCCCACTGCAGTGCATACCTATGAAATATTAAGAAATAACATCACATATAACATGTTCAGAAGAATACAAGTCTCTACCATTACTGACAGTGAAATCGTGAAGCCAGGGAACTGCAATCCGTCAATTGTTCAATTATTCATTTGGTAAGCAGGAGACATGCAACATCATAACCAAGGAATTTCACTGGACAAATTCTTAGAAATTCAAAAGAAAAATATGATAGTGTTAACATCACTTGCTTCGCCCATCTACTACGGCAGGCCAGACCTGAACAAGAGAGGATATCATAACATTGTTATCGTTAGTTGCAGCACTAAAATATATAGGGAAAGACAGTTTACCTCTCCAAGTTATCATTTTGTCCTTCCCAAGGTCTTATAAAATCATCCTCCTCAAAAACAAATCCTGACACCAAGATCTCAACTGCTAGCCGCTGACAAGATAAGCTTAAATGAGGAAATATAAATTATGCATGTGCCCACAAACAAACACATGTTTCCACTTTATAAGAAGCTGAAAATATAAGACTGCAGAAGCTTTCTACATGGACGGTGATACCCAACTAATCACATTAAACAAGCTACCAGGGATCAAAAGGTATGAAAATGTATCCAAACTTCTTTTCTTTTTTCTATTTAGGCAAAGCTATAAAACTCACTCCTTGGTTATGAGTTTCCCCTATCGCTTTGAACTCAAATTCATCAATGTCTCCAATTCTCCTAGCCATTTTACTACCTGTAAGTCCAGCTCCAGCAGCTGGGTGGATTGAAATATCAGAGAGAAATATCAGATTGTATGAAATAACACAAAAATCTGAAGTTTTTTCAGACGGATTGAGGTCATTAAAATTGTTATTTCATGGCATGAAGAACATAGAAGCAGTAATAGCTCGTCACAAAGTTTTTAAATTAAGGTACTTGGCAAGAAAAATAAAAATTCAGACAACAGATATTTTACTATCCTACCAATCCATCTACGTACTCACCACCAAAGGATGCCGCAACTGCAACCGAACCTGCAACACTTCCTGCGGCTGTGGCAACAGCAGCAAACCCACTTGCTCCAATCACAGGGATTATAGTTCCTAATGTGGGCGCTAAAGCACCAAACCCTGCAGCAATTGCCGGAGCAGCTAAACCTGATGTAGAGAGACACGTGAAAGAGTAAATATGTATATTTCATAAAAACTTGTTTGCTTTGACCACAAATAACTGAGCTTGTTGTCGGAATATGTCTGAAATGTACAAACAATCCAGGAAGGTAGAAGGTACCATACCGCCAGTAATTGCCATTAAGGTTCCTCCAGTTAATGCAGCAGCACCTATGATACCTCCACGTTTCCACTTAGCCCATGAGCTTTTTGGAGATTGGGTTTCTTCCTTTGATTCTTCCTCTTTTAGTAGAGCCATTGCAGAACAAGCAACCATGGTTTCCATGGCTTCCTGCAAAGACATAATTTCTTGAGAAGACGAATGACAAGATGCAAAAGCTATCCAAAATCATATCACTACAAAAGCTTACAAAATTCTAAGTTGGGATCATCTTCTCATCAGCAATGAAATGGTCTTCACACGAATGTTTGACATATTATGTGAGGTTAATAGGCATAGACATGTCTCAGATGTTAATATTAACTCTCTCTTAAAGATGGATCATAAAGCAAGAATATCAGAAGACTGAAAACAACGGTAACATCTTTGAAAAGAAGAATGTACGACAAAAATGACTCGATCAGTTAACCCTAAATCAAAATCAAGAACTATGTCAAGTCACATTTGCTCTCTTTATTTTGACAAAGCATTGAGCATCAACACCAACTTTGGTCATACTCCCGGAATATTATAGCAGATTTTTACTATAGGTAAAAGAGATTTCACATTATTAATGGCAACAAAAAAGTCATTATTTATGCTTTAAACTTTTTGATCAAAATGTCTCGGTCATTTAACCCTAAATCAAAATCAAGAAAAACAGGAAAACTATGGCAAGTCAAATTCGCTTTCTTTGTTTGGAAAATACTTTCCATTAACACCAACTTTCTTTATACTCCCCAGAATATTATAGAAGATTTTTACAACAGGTAAAAGAGATTTCACACTATTAATGGAAAACAGAAACGTCATATTTTATGTAAGAAACTTTTAGATCAAACAAACTTGAATATACGGTATACCTATAATTTTGACCTTCTAATTGGCAAGGCACATGCTGTCAGGCTGCTAGAAGATTTTGTACATTTATGACCATATCATTTTTCATGCTTGATTCAAAATTAGCAATATATACACTTCACTTTGCTTGAATACAAAATCCTTCACACTTTCCCCACAATTCAGTTCAAAAGATAAAGAGGGTCTGCTGCTTCATGTTGATGCACAGAATCCTTTTATACCGTCATTGACACAATCCTAGCATGTAATTTAACATTCCTCAGCTAGGTCCGTCATATCTCATACAAAGTGCAAAACTACTTGGCATTCTTATCCATGACAATTAACTTAAAGCATTAATCAACAAAAGATTTTTCTAAAGATTGTCCCAATAGAAATTTTGTATGGTTTGCATAACATATAGCTGGACAATTGAATGTATCAATAACGTGTAAGTGTACCAGTTTTATCCACTTCACATTAAACCAGGCAGCTAGCAACCGTAATGCCACACGGTGTCTTGCATCATATCCCTTTCTTTGCCTGGTGCATTTCTTGTCGTCTTCGGGTGTATCTGCCAGACAAGCTGAAAGAAGCTCGTATAGAACTGCCACTTTCCTTGGATAACTTATCTCTTCCAATTGTTTTTCATCAAATTCATAGCTGGATTGTATATGTGCTTGTTCAGGGATTGATGGGTTGTGGCTTATCTCCTTCTGACTATTGTCAGGCACATTTTCCTCTTTGTGTTCAGACTTGGACACTGTCTCGGCACTCGAAAACTTCTCTTGACAAGCATTCTTATACTCGCGTTGCTTCTCCTTTTTGGACTCGTCATTAACAGAAGTTCTTTCCATGCTCGAAGCCATGGCATCCACGCCATTCGCTAAAGCACGTTCCTTATCTACAGCTTCTGAAGACATGCCACCACTTTCCTCTGCAAGAAGCCTTAGGAACTGAATAGAAGAAAAAGGGCCGGTAATTAGAATTCATATGCATTTTGCCGCAACAGATCCTTAGGACCTGATAGAATATCACTTCTATAATTGTCAGGATTTATGAGCACTTCTATAGTTGCATTTAACCTTATATTTTCACAATTGTGCATAGGGTGGCATGACATAGTGTAAACACAAATTTCATATACTAACTCGAAATGATCTGACAATGAACATCATGATATACAAATGCTGGTGGGTAAAGCCTAAGCATATTAAAATGGTATCTAACCTCATGCAGATTGTGAAGTGATACGATTTATTCAGAAAATGTTACCGTTGTAGTCGGAAACATTATGTTTGGTGAGGCAAAAACATTTATTTTTACATTTCCCAATTTCCAATATGCGGAAGGCAAAATTATCAAAATGAAGAAGTGAGTCATAGTAAAATAAACCTCTTATGGTGACATTTGTCAAATTTCCAATTCTAATCAACAACTCCCAATAAGATTACTCAAGGCACAATTGCTCAACCAGTTTATGGCTGTCTTCTAATGATATTACTAATAATATTGTAATGTCCAAGCTTTAAAATTGGGGACAACGCAGAGTAGCTCAAGTGGGTAAGGTTAATGTAACGAAAACTATAAGGGCTGTTTTGGCGAGATCCACGGTGAACAGCTGCCCAAAAGAAAAACCACCTGGGTCTATTATCTTGATAGAGACGTTTCTACATTCTACTAATTCACCCGCCATTACTTCATCAAGACCATCTTGATCTAAAAATGAAGAAAGACTTGTCGGAAATGGCCTGTTGGGTTGGTCCAACCAAGAAAGGCATGTCCTAGGACATGAGATCCAAGTTCGAGTCCAACCAATAAGCAGACTACTTAGTTCTTGCATTGTAGTTGCTTTGGTCACCATTTTAGGAGATTTTCATAAGAACCGTAACATTTTTTTACTTCTGGATATTCTTACCACGCATGTTGTATTTTTTGACTATATTTCAATTGTTTTAGTATAATATTTAGACTATTTAGTTCTTGTTATTAGTTGCTTGTGTCACACTAACTATTTAGGTTCTCGTTACACAATAAGTGAATTTATTTCACACTAATTGACTTTTTTGTGGAAATCCATATCTTTAATAATATATTGCAATTGATTTAGTTTATATGCTTAAACATAGGCTTGATCATAGAGAGATCATCTCATACACCACAACAAGAAGCTGAGCTTATACCCAATAAACTTGGAGTCGACCAAATGAGTTCTCTTTAGTCATTACATTTTAGAGATTTTATGGTATAAAATTGTATTATTATCATCATAAATGAAAACAACATATTCTATTCTTCAACAAATTTACTCATTTTTTCATCTTTAATCTTCTATTGTGTTACTTTTATCGCAGTACTAGAGCTGGCATTAAAAGTATTGGACACTCAATCAAAATTCAAACATATTAATCAATTTATTCACATTTCTCCCTAGTTTGTGCCATTGTTTCGCCTTAAAATATATATTGTGCCAAAGTTGCACCTTATTTTTGTTAACAACTGCACCATAATTGTAGCTTGTCTGATTCACCTTCCCAAGTGCAAATGTGGTACATGCGGGGAATATTGTTACTTGTTCCATCTCGATTAATTATGACATTTCATACCAATAAATGAATCCAGATTGCTTGTTCACTCATTGCCAATTAGTTTTGAGATGGATGTTTCAACATGGTATCAATGAGGGTATAGATATGTGAGCATCACCACCATGGCTGCTGAATCTGCCATAAGACTTCAAGGGATACTTTCGATTCTAATGTCTCCTCCACCAATCATCTGGATTTTTTTTATTAACTTTTCCTCTTATTCATATATTTTCAGGACTAAACAGGAAGATGTTAGTAGTACGGGGGAGTGACGAGGTGGTCTTTACTACTAAGAAATTCCAAGTCACTCTTCCGCATCAATTGTGTTCCATGGGGCTCAAACTATGGCATTGATTTTTAAGATATCTTGCATTTGACTATCATCAGAATTCAAAGATTTGTACATGAACATTTCTATGTCAAAAAATGCACACAATGTTTGTCGTCTTGCCAAACAAACCAGATTACCTTTTCATAGAAATCAATTCTCCACTCAATCTTGTTCTGAATTAACGCACGCGTGTCTTTAAATGTTTACGGAACTCCCTGCCTTTTGAGTGCTCAATTTTCATAACTATTGTTGATGACTTTTCTCTCGCAGCACAAGTTCTCTCGAAGCGTCATAAGTATCAAGTCAATTGCATTATTCTTAATTTGCTTGCAATGGTCAGCGCACAAATTAGTAAAACTAAATCACCCATTTTGAATTCTCAAGGTGTTAATCACCAATTAACTAAATGACTGTAATGAGCTCTATTTGACTAAATTTTAATTCAAAGGAAAGAAATTGTGTAGCTTAAATTTTAATGCTCTTTCTAATCTATCCCCTCTTTCATCCTTGTCTCTAACTCATGAGGCAACTAGTTTTCTGAAGCTTCCAAAATCTAAAAATAGTGTGATACTATGAAAGCTGAACTTATTGCCCTTTCCAAGAGTATACGTGGTCAGACGTTCCTCTTCCTCCTAGCAGGAAGCCATTGACTATAAGTGGGTATATAAGATCAAAAGACAATATGATGGTTCTATTGAGTTCTATAATGCCCGTCTTGTGACAAAAGGATATGGTCAAGCCGAACGTATTGATTTTCATGGCACTTTCGCTCCTATTGCAAAACTTAGCATTTTCCATACAAAATGACCTTTACATCAATTGAATGTTCCTCTATGTTGCTCGGACTCTCCATTTTAGAAGAAGTACCCGTGTCGGACACCCACGACAAAACATAAGGGTATGGGATCCTTCTCGAATCCTTTAATTTAAAAGAGGATCATTTATATTGTTTTTGTTATTTTGGTAATGTATTTAAAAAGATTTCTAATTTGTATTTCACATTTCGAGACTTGAATTGAAATTCAATGAAGTATCGCAATTCGCAATTTAATTTGTTATAGATTTTCAGTATAATATATATATCCTCAAAAATGTATCTAAAATTATCAAAAATTATTAGTAAATAAAATTATGCTTATTAGTATATATGTGTGTGTGTGTGTGTGTGTATATATATCCCTAAAAATGTATCTAAAATTATCAAAAATTGTTAGTATATAAAATTATACTTATTAGTATATAAATTTCTAAAGTATATTTAAGTTATAAGACTTTTCCACGTACATGTGTCTAAATTTTGGATCATTTTTAACTGTATTCTCATATCCTAAATTTTGAAAAACAAAATAATCCGACTCCTAGATATGTACCTGTATCAAACACTCACACCCGAGTCCAAGCAACATAGATACTTCATAATGATTTCTTGCACGGAGATCTTGATGAAGAGGTCCATGTGGCCTCTATACCAGGATATTTCTAAAAGGGTGATAACATCTTTTGTCGTTTATACAAGTTTCTGAAAAAGGCTTCAAGAAATTGGTTATTCAAATTTCAACTTTAATTTGATTTTTATTAGTCAAAGCTGATAAGATATTTTTTTTTTTGCATCACCAGCAAATACTTCTGTATATGACCTTGTATACGTTGGTCTAAGGGTGATCTTCATCCTGACCCATCAATTTATCAGCAACTGGTTGGTTGACTCACTTATTTCATGGTAACTCGGCCTTGTCCCCCTTTGCAATTAATCTCTTGAGCCAGTTTACACATCAACCTGGTCAACCTCATCTTGATGCTGGATGTCTTTTGCTTTACCAGAAAGCTACTTCTGGATAGGTCTTCTTATCACAACAAAGTCCACATTTCAGCCTCATTCATATTGTGATTAAAATTGCCCAAGATGTCCAATGATTCAACGTCCTACCATCAGCTATTGTATTCTAGGGTCTTGCTTGTTTCATGGAAAACAATGATATACCATTTCTTGTTCATCTACCAGAACATAACCTAGTGACACCACTAGCTGTGAGCTTAATTGGTTAGGTTATTGTCTTAAAGATAGTGGATACCTCTTTCTACTTGTGTGTTGCTATATATTGTGGCAATCAACCTGCATTCATATTTCTGACAACATAGGTTTCATAAACGCACCAATATATTCTAGCAAATGCATTTACGATGTTTGATCTGTAGGGCATACATCTAATGATTATAAGCAAAATAAGTAAACAGAAAGTAAAGAAGTTACCGCTCCAACATGATGCTTTGGTGGTGAAGATCCAGCAGTTTCCTCGAGTCCAGACCACGCTTTATTATCAATCTCTAGAAACCTGTTCAGTTATCAGCCTCAAGGGAAAGTTTGCCACTGTAATTTGTTATCCTAGATAAACACCCATAATTTGCAACTGCATAAGCAAACAGACACACACTCAAGCGCACTCGCATGTATACATGGACGTGCGCACACACGCATATATATGTCAAGAACAGCTGAAGATGAACAAACTGCAATGGATCAGGAGGAAGAAGAGAAATCCCAGAGGAAGAAGAAGCAAGAACAACAACTGACCTGAGGAAGAAGAAGAACAGTGTCAACCGAATTTTGAACTGTCAGTTGTTAAACGTTGTCGTTTAAATTCAAGTTGAAACGATGCCGTTTTTATATTTTGGTAGAATATGTTTTCTTAAGTTGTTTCTTTCTTTAACTTGTTAGTTTGGGAAAACACGTTTCTTCTCACGTCTTTAAATTTCAGAATGAAGTCTGTATCTTTTTGCCAGAAATTGTGAATTGGTTCCAACTGAATTCTCTGAAATTCTTCCCTCCGTTCATCTATTCTCTTTTCTCGTTCTTTTGTTTTATTTTACCCATATTAATTTGATAATTAAGTGTATGATTGTGTAGTTTTCTGTGAACATTGAGCTGGATTATAGTGAAATTCTTGCAATTGAGCTTATGGTGAATGCTCAGCTGGTTGTAGAGCTTTAACCATAACAAATTGGTATCAAAGCCCTTGATCCGAAGTCATGTCTGAGACGAGGAGCAAAGCCCAGGAAGAACACTTGAAGAAAATGGATCGAGAGATGGGTGAACTGAGTGCTGCTTACAGAAGAGTAATCAATAAGGTAGATTTATCTGATTTTCTTAAGGTGTTGGGAAATAGGACAGAGAAGATTGAGAATATTGTGACGGATATAAATTAGAAGTATGAGACGTTAGTAGCGATGATGGCACAGATTAGTGGAAATAGAAAGGAGAGTGAGGATAAACAAGCTGAGAGTTCTGCTCCTCAAACCAGGTCTGGAGATTTTGGCAGTAACAGAGTAGGAACACCACAGATTAATCAGGTCAGGGATGATAATAGAAACCATCCTAAGATACCCAAAATCGATTTTTCTTACTTTAATGGTGAAGGTCCTAGAGAATGGGTGAGGAAGGCTGTGAAGTATTTTCAATTGCATCAAGTAGCTGAGGAATTGAAGGTAGGCATTGCACAAATGTATCTGAAGGGTAAGGCTGATATATGATTTCATGGATTTGCTACCTCACATCGCGATGCTGAGTGGAATATGTTTACAAGAGAGTTGTATAGAAGGTTTTCAGAAAACACAGGAGAGGAGGTGGTTGAGACATTCAGTAAGATTAGGCAATTTGGTAGTATTACTGAATACCAGGAGAAGTTTGAAGAATTGAAAGCACAAGTGATGTTGTCCCTGCCACACCTACCTGAAACTTATTACATTTCGATCTTTACTAGTGGACTCAAGAATGAAATCAAGTCCATGGTTAAGATGTTGAAACCTATCTCACTTGCCCAAGCCTTTGAAATTGCAGCCTTACAAGAAAACACCATTTCAGCCATTAACAAAACACTAAAAACAAAAACCCCTTACAATACTAACCATAAATGGAACAACCCCATTTCAAGAAACCCGGATTCTAACACAACCCCTGAGAACACTACAAAATATCCAAAACCCCACATACCATACAAAACTATCTCACTAGCAGACTTCCAAGCCAAAAAAGCCCTAAACCTATGTTACAAATGTGATGAGAAATATTCCCCAGGTCACATTTGTAAAAATCGAATGCTTAATTCTATGTTAGTAGATGATGAGGAGGAGGAGGAGGAGGAGGAGGAAGAGGAGGAGGAGAAGGAGATGATAACAATGACCAAGGGGAGAAAACAGAGGAGGTGATGCAGATATCAATTAGTGCTTTATTAGGCACCATGAAACACAAAACCATCAGAATTCCTAGAGTACCGAAGGGGAGTAAGATATCTATTCTTATAGATAGTGGTAGCACACAGTTTCATAGATGAAAATTTGGTGAAAGGGCTGAAACTTAAGACTGATAATGAAAAAAATATGTTAGTAATAGTGGCCAACGGGCAGCAGTTGAATAGCAGATCTGTATGTCAACCTCTGATATGGCAGATGCAAGGATTGAAATTTCAATTCAAGTTGAAGGCATTAAAGTTATGGGGCAATGACATGATTTTGGAAGTTAACTGGCTTAGCCAATTTGGGCCTACTACTTTTGACTTCATTCAGGACTGTATATCTTTCTAGAGGAAAGGGCTCACTATCAGACTAACAAGAGAAGAGTCCAGAGAAGAGATGAATCTAATAGATGGAGATCAATTGATGCAATTGTTCAATATACAAGGATGTGGAATTATGGCACAGATGTATGCAATGGAGGGTGAGGATAAAGGGGTAATACCAGACTTAATCTATCCTATTTTATCTGAGTTTGAAGGTGTATTTGCTGAGCCAACAGAATTGCCTCCAATCAGGTCTCATGACCACCAGATTACTTTGAAAGAAGGGGCCCAACCTTTTAAGATAAAGCCATATAGATGCCTATTTATACAGAAAACAGAAGTGGCGAAAATGGTTAAAGAGATGGTAGAGGCTGGAATTGTGCAATCCAACAATAGCTCTTTTGCATCACCTGTTCTATTGGTCAGAAAGAAAGATGGAACTTGGAGATTCTGTATAGATTATAGACAATTGAATAGTCTTACCATCAAGGATAAATACCCTATACCTTTGATTGATGAACTACTGGATGAACTAAATGGTGCAAGATACTTTTCAAAGCTAGATTTAAGGGCTGGACATCACCATATCAGAGTTAAACCAGAAGATGTTCACAAGACTGCTTTCAGAACACATCAGGGGCTATATGAATTCAAGGTCATGCCATTTGGCCTAACCAATGCCTCTACTACTTTTCAGAGTTTGATGAATGAAATTTTCTAGGAACAACTCAGGAAGTATGTATTGGTGTTCTTTGATGACATCTTAATTTACAACCCAGATTTGGAAAGCCATTGTGAACACTTGGGGACAGTCCTTAATATTTTGAAGAAGCATAAGTTATATGCTAAGAGGAGCAAATGTTCTTTTGGCCAAACTTCAATTGATTATTTGGGGCATATCATCAGTGAAAAAGGAGTATCTGCTGATCACAAGAAAATAGAAGCTATGAAGACTTGGCCTATACCACAGAATTTAAAACAGATAAGGGGAATTTTGGGGCTGACAGAATACTATAGAAAGTTTGTGAAAGGCTATGGGACTATTGCTAAGCCTCTCACTAACTTACTGAAGAAGGATGAGTTTGAATGGAATGAGGTTGCTGAATGTGCATTTCAGAATCTTAAGTTGGCAATGAGTACCACTCTAGTACTAACACTGCCAGATTTTAATCAGCCTTTCATCATAGAAACAGATGCATGTTATGGAGGAATAGGGGCTGTCTTGATGCAAGGAAGAAGACCCTTAGCTTACTTAAGCAAAGCCTTGGGTCCTAGGAATTTGGGGATGTCTATATATGAGAAGGAGTTGCTTGCTCTTGTGACTGCTGTGAACAAATGGAGGCATTATCTAGAAGGATACAAATTCATAATCAAGACTGATCATCAGTCATTGAAATTTTTGTTAGAGTAGAGGATTACAACACCTCTACAATAGAAATGGCTTACAAAATTATTGGAATTGGATTATGAAATTCAATATAGAAAAGGTGTTGAAAATGTTGTAGCGGATGCCTTGTCTAGAAGGGAGGAATGTTTTGCCATAACTACTACCAGCCCAGCTTGGATAACAGAGGTAACAACCAGCTATGAAGGGGATGAGGAAGCTCAAAATTTAATTCAAGTAGTGACCATTGATGCACAAACAAGTCCTGACTATCAGTATAAGAATGGCCTCTTGAGATACAAAGGAAAGCTATACATTGGCAGTGGAGGGAGTATCAGACAGAAAATAATTGAAAACATACATGCTTCACAAGAAGGAGGGCATTTAGGTGTACAAGCTAGCATAATCAGAACAAAACAAAATTACATGGCCTGGAATGCTGCAGGAGGTTAAGAAGAGGGTACTTCATTATGAGATTTGTTAGAGATGTAAAGGAGAGCACAATCTCTACCCTGAACCCATTACCTGAACCTCTCAATTCTTGGAGTCATATTTCAATGGATTTCATTGAAGGTTTGCCTAAATCAGGAAGGAAGGATGTTATCCTTGTTGTTGTTGATAGGTTCACTAAGTATGGGCATTTTATAGCCTTGTCACACCCATTCACTGCCAGACAGATAGCCCAAATATTCATGGAAAACATTACTAAATTACATGGGATACCACAGAGCATAGTTTCGGATAGAGACAAGATATTCACCGACAGGTTTTGGCAAGAGTTGTTCAAACTTCTGGGCACCCAATTACACATGAGCACTGCTAATCATCTACAGTCAAATGGACAAACAGAGAGGCTGAACCAATGTCTAGAAATGTACCTCAGATGCATGACCTATCACGAACTAAAACAGTGGGTTAAATGGCTTAATCTGGTAGAATGGTGGTATAATACTACTTATCATACAGCCATCCAAATGACACCATTTGAAGCTCTTTATGGTATTTCTCTACCACAATTTGCTCTGGGACCTTATCAGATAACAAATATAGCTGCAGTGGAAGAAATAGTACAAAGGAGACAGGAGATAGAACAGCAGTTAAAGGGAAAATTTGGCTCAGGTACGAGCAAGAATGAAATTGTATGCTGACAGGAAGAGGGTTGAAAGATCTTTTGAAGAGGGTGATTAGGTATATCTTAAACTACAACCACATCAACAACGGACTACAATTAAGAGAGACAACCAGAAACTTAGCCCCAAATACTTTGGTCCTTACCAAATTATGCAGAAAGTTGGCGCTGTAGCTTACAGATTAGCATTACCAGCAAACTCAAAAAATATATCCTATATTCTATGTTTCTTTACTTAAGAAAAAGTTGGGAGATCAATCTGTTGCAGTGGATCAGCTACCTTTGGTAGAGGAAAAATTGATTTCAGGAGTCATTCATACTAAATTATTACAAATCAAAATGATGCCATGCAGAGATATAGAAGACGAACAGTAGTTGATACAATGGAGTGATGGTGGTGTGGATGATGCAACATGGGAAGATGCTGGGGCAATATGCAGAGCTTATTCAGACTTAGAACCTTGGGGACAAGGTTTATTTAACCAGGGGAATTGTCAAGAACAAGCGAAGATGAACAAAGCGCAATGGATCGAGGAAGAAGAGAAATCCTGAGAGGAAGAAGAAGCAAGAACAACAAAGCGACACGAGGAAGAAGAAGAACAGTGTCAACCGAATTTTGAACTATCAGTTGTTAAACGTTGTCGTTTAAATTCAAGTTGAAGCGGTGCCGTTTTTATATTTTGGTTGAATACGTTTTCTTAAGTTGTTTCTTTCTTTAACTTATTAGTTTGGGAAAACACGTTTCTTCTCACGTCTTTAAAAAATCATAATGCACATGGAGTCTGTATCTGTTTGCCAGAAATTGTGAATTGGTTCCAACTGAATTCTCTGAAATTCTTCCCTCCATTCATCTACTCTCTTTCCTCGTTGTTTTGTTTTATTTTACCCATATTAATTTGATACTTAAGTGTATGATTGTGTAGTTTTATGTGAACATTGAGCTGGATTATAGTGAAATTCTTGCAATTGAGCTTATGGTGAATGCTCAGCTGGTTGCAGAGCTTTAACCATAACAATATATACACGCACCTGTGAGCGCGCGTGCATCTATACATGTTGTTGATGAGATATTAGGAAATCTAATACAATAAATAATCATTCAAGCAATCTTGTATAGCCGTTGAAATAATAAACAAAATTACATTTAGATCAAAATTTATCTGGAAAGTAATTTGAAATTAATCGGAGCTCAATCGAGTTCACGACGTTCCAGCAATACACATAGAGAGAGAATGATTACTTGAAAATAGGGCGGAGAAGGCATGAGGATTCGTGGACCCAAAGCTGGGGGTCCTCCGAAACTGAGTCGGCACTGCTGCCACTGCTAACACGCTCCTCCGACGATCCGCCGCCGCCGTCTTCGTCAACGGATGGAAAGCCCAATGGGCGAGTCTGGTGGATCTGGGCCTGATGTAGCGCCAGCCCAAACAGCGCTCCCGCCGCGTACATTTGCGTGGGCGTCAAAATCGATGATGATGATGAAGAAGACATTCTTTCTCCTTTTCTCACAATTCAAATTAATTTTTCATAAACAGTAAAATTAAGCAAATTGAATGAATTTATGATCGGCTTTCTCTGTACTAATCAAGTGGTCTTCCGCTATTAACAAATGAAAAATGAGCTATAGTAATTATCTGTCTAGTTTATGGATTCTTGATTTTCTTTTCAATATTTGGACCCTTTCAATTCAAATCCGAGTCGTTACATTTGTAGAACGTAGTTATCTCTTATCCAGGAGTTAAATGTTTCATTGGTCACCCGGAGTTAAATGTTTCATTGATCACTGAATTATTGCTTTCGTCTTCATTCATTCACTCAACTTCAAAATGTTTCTGACTACTCACTGAACTTTTAAAAATATCTCACTGTTACTCACTGAAATCGATTATGTGACAACCAAGTGACGAAAAATCTACGTGGCAGATGGAATATACATATGGCAGATGGAATCATCCACCATGCATCAAAAATCGTCCATGTCATCCAAAATCGCGCGCCGTATCATCTGATTTTGGTATTTTATCATTTCAGTTGGGAAGTTTGCAGAAGGTAATGAATGAATAAATTGAGAGAAAACGTTTTTTAAATGATGACATGGACGATTTCATATGCTTGATGAATAATTCTGTTTGCCACATGTATATTTCATCTGCCACGTAGATTTTTCGTCACTTGATCGTCACAGAATCATCTTTAGTGAGTAACGGTGAAGTATTTTTAAAAATTCAGTGAGTACTCAAAAACATTTTGAAGTTGAGTGAGTGAATGAAGA
Source organism: Forsythia suspensa (assembly GCA_023638005.1). NCBI lineage: Eukaryota > Viridiplantae > Streptophyta > Magnoliopsida > Lamiales > Oleaceae > Forsythia > Forsythia suspensa. The sequence continues at coordinate 12,217,912 of CM042664.1, read as the reverse complement.
CGAGAGTAATAGTTCAATGACCAATGAAACATTTCGTTATCCCGGGTAAAATGTCTATTGACATTTTCATCTCTTTAGCACAGTTTGGAAGCAAAATTGCAGTGCTAGTCCTCAATTTTTAGTGCTGATGACAACTTAGCCCTAAGCCTTTAAAAATGAACAAGTCGATCTCTTATCTTACAATTTAGTTTCCACATTGGTCAGGAGACAATTTTCGACCAAATATATGTTAAAATGGCATGAAGACATGTGGGTGCTCTATTTATTTATTTATTTTTATTTTTTTTTGGTTGAAAGACGATGACCTCATTGCATTAAAGATCAACGCGAACAAAAAGTGCGGTGAATAAAGGAATACAATAAGTCTATACAATAAATCTAATCGTCAGGAACAAAAGTAACAAATAAATCAACATTGTGGAAAACTTTCTTTTCCTTACAACGAACAAAGCTACATAAACCACAACCTACATCACGAAGTAAGATTACAATATCAAAGACTATCAAATTTGAAGAAAAAGAATTGCCTGATTTAATTTGCTGCACTATAGTCAGTGCATCGCATTCCACTCCATAGCAAGCCCCTTGGATTTAGCGAGAAGGAGGCCTTCCTGTAGTGCCAACGCGGCAACGCCTCTACATCTTCGAGGGATAGGTTCGCACCAAATCCCTTTGTTAAAGCTACCACCACCACCCCATCGTAATCATAAATAACAGCCCAGGCCATCCACTCCTGCCTCCACTCTAATAGCTCCATCTGTATTTAATTTAAGACACCCAAGGTCCAATTTACTCCAACATTGGGGATGATAAATGGGTCGAGCCATCAATCGACCCGTAGGCTCGGCTCATGGGCAGCTCGAGCACGTTTTAAAATAGGTCATTTTAATTAATTAATTTATTTTGTAATTAAAAATAGTCATTTTTTTAAACTCCAACTTCACATCATTTTTTCCACAAATATTTAGCATATCTATCCGAAATTGTTACAATCCACATATTAGATCTTTTATTGTGCAATATAAAGATTTTGTTTCGAAATTTGCTTATTCATATATAATTCTAGTATAAATTCTCTTAGTCTACCTATTTTTTTGATATATTATTCCAAATAAATTACAATAGAATATTGGAAACTGACGAGTTCAACAAATTAGAAAGTAGTCTGTCATTATCATGATTTCTAAATGATATTCTAATTTCTGATGATTTGGGTGACTAGAGTACGAATCCTCCAATTGATTTGGATGATGATATAAAAGAAGAAGATGAAGAAGAAACAGTGATAGCATCAAGCAAAACATGACGAACTACGAAAAAAAAGTCTAATGTTGGGAACACTTCAAATTAATGAAAACTAGTATTGTAGCAAACAGACAGCAAGAGTAAAAAGTAATGTGTTATTACTGCAAAAAGAAGTTAGCTTGGTAAAGAGGTATTGACACGACTCATCTAAACAGACACTACACAAAATGTACAATCAAATACGGAGGACTCGAAAATAATGAGTAGCAATTCAAGTTTGGTTCTCTTAGTACGAGTTATTCTAGTACTAGTTGATACCGGGTCTATTCACAAGATAACATGTGCGAAGGTATGGTTGATATTCGTAGCTAGTGGTAACTTTCTACTTAGCATAGTTGAAATTGTTCACATGACCAACTTCATATAAAAATATTTCCAACCCAAGTACAAACCCTTTTCTAAGAGCACTCTTTGTTCAAATGCTATTAATTTATACAATAAAAAAGCCATGTATAATACTTGATATACATAAATATACTGGTGTTTTATCTTTTACGTTTAATACTGGTATTACCAACTGTGTCTATTCACAAGATAACACATGCGAAGGTGTGGTGATGTTCGTAGCTAGTGGTGACTTTCTGCTTAGTGTAGTTGAAATTATTCACACGACCAACTTCATAAAAAAATATTTCCAACCCAGGTACAAACCTTTTTCTAAGAGCACTCTTTGTTCAGATGCTATTAATTTATACAATAAAAAAAGCCATGTATAATACTTGATATAAATAAATATACTGGTATTTTATCTTTTACGTCTAACTTGTGGACATGTTATAACTATAAATGATACATATCTGCTATGGCACACTATAGCACACTATATAGATAACACAATGGATGATGCATAAAAAAATCATTGCATTTAAAGTAATAGAATATCCCATAATGGATTAAATATTTTTTATGTTCTAATGAACATTATAGAGAATTTGGTTGCGAAACTAAAATTTGATAATGTGTCGATCAACACAGTAGTCATTGAAAAATTAACTTTACAAAATGGTATACTATTTCATGTACGATGTTTGTCATATTTTCAATTTAATTGTGAAAGATGGGCTGGGTATCATCAAAGGACAATTAGAGAAAATTAGGTACGCTATAAATTTTATTTCGATATCCCTTGCTCGAAAACAAGTATTCAATGGTTTATGTGAAAATAATGGATTAACTGTTATAGACATATGTCACAAATGGAACTCTACTTATCTTATGCTACAATCTAGTGAAGGTTAAGAAAAATATATTACTGCTAATTATAATTGTCGAGACTCACATAATCCAAAATTTGATTTAGAAGACCATGATTGGTCTGTTTAATTTCATCTTTAGAAATTTTTAAAATATTTTTTCAATACTATCAACGCATGTGCTAGCGTATATTATCATGCTAGTCCACGCGTTCTTACACAATTTTATTATATTTCCAATAATTTCATTAAGTATAAAATATTTTTCATTTTTCCTGATATCATAGATATGATGGAGGCTAAATTTAGAAAATATTAGAAAAAATTGCTTAAATTGTTTCCTTTAGCTTCGGTAATGGACCCTCAATTTAACTTAGAGGGTACAAAAATTATTGTATCCACAATCTTAAATAAATTAACTTATAGATCTCTAGTTACACAAAGAAATATGAAGAAACTTTATGTGAGATGTACAAGCAGTGCGCTGAAAAAATGGTAGGAACTTTCGAAGACCCCCAGTCATAAGAGTTAATTCGTTGTCACAAGATGACAATATTAATAGAGCTACTTAAGTTCTTGTGAAGGTAGTAAAAAATCTAGTCGTTTATCTTCCCTTGCAAAAATGCTACAAATATAGGTACGAATGAATTATCGTTGAAGTTAGCTAGATATTTTTCTCACGACAAGCTTAATATTTTAAATGAGTACAAAATAATTGTTTTTGGCATACTTAGGTTATAGAGAATGAACGAGCTTCAATATCAAATAGTATCAATAATTGCATACAATCTACTAACACCTATGGTATCTACTGTAGCATCGAAGTTTGTTTTTAATGCAGATAACATGATTTTGTCTAATTACATATTAAGGTTAAAAGAAGACGTATTAGAGAGTTTAATGTATTTAAACGACTGTGAAGACATATTAAAGAGTTTTACGTTAATTTCCTTTAATTTTTGTACATATATCTTTAAAAAAAATTGTACAAGTAATATTTTGATCGTGTACAATTTTAATTCTGACTATTAAAAATAGCTAGTCCCAACCTCTGAAAGAGGAGGAGAGTTTCAAATTTCTTGTATCACATTTATTTTTGAAATTTTCACTTTGTTTATATTTCTCAAATACATTTATAAAGCCCAAGAGCCCAGAGGTTGAGTTGAGCCCACGTTCATGGACAGGAGCCTAGCTGACTTGGCTCGGTTCGATCTATTTCCATCCCTACTCTAGCATACACTGAACATCCATTTCTCCTCTACATGTATGCCAACAATCCACTTGTGCTAAAATCCCACTCATTTGTTTAAGAGATGTCTATATCTCATCAAATGTGAACGAGGCTAAGACCCAATCAATATCATCATCCGAGAAGGAGATTGAAATCCTACTCGCCTTGACAAGTTGATGGAAAAGAGATTGCCCTAAAATTCCTCCAACATTAGAGCCAGCGATTCAGCCCCTCACGCCACTCTTCATCGTCACCTTGTAATCTAGATATGTCATTTTTCACGTGCAACTCGAGGCCTTTGCATGAAAATACTTTGCGCTCTGGTCTTTTCTTTAAACCAGTCAACTTGTGCCCTCTGTCATTAGTCATTTCTTCATTAGTCAGAAGCATATCAATTTCTTCTCCAACTGTTTAATTCTCAGTCATAAAATCAGCACACTTCGTTGAGGCATACATATCAGTCAAACGTATCTTAATATGATCCAACTCTACCTTCTACTTTCCAAACCAGATCCAACTCTAACTGATAAGAACCCAACCACAATTACCAAGCTCCTGCTAGAGAGAAAAGAAAGAGTTATCACTGCCTCTACTGACTTGTGCCAATCCTCACGCTTGTTCCACCACCTCCGCATAATCAGCTTATTCACCCAGAAAATCAAACATAAAATAACGGTTAACTATCTGCCCCTGCGCCTGTCCCTGAACTGTACATCTCCTTTCCAGTTTGAGAAGAATAGGTCTATGGTCAGACTTGGAGAAGTCTAGATGAGTAACTTTACAACAAGGAAATAAATCCCACCAAAGAAAATTGCACACAAACATATCAAGCCTAGCCTCCACTCCCTCTATCTTATTATTCCAGGTAAATATGGATCCCTCAAAGCCCATGACCATTAGTTTACAATTAGACAACAAATTACGAAAATCTAACGTAGTTGTATTCCCCATACCTTCCACACATACCTTCTAGAGCAAATTTCATTAAAATCTCATCCCCACACCCACGACCCCACATATCAATTTTCTTGTCTCTAGATTAGTTCTGTTGAGATAGATAACAATAATAATTATTACCATTTCGTTTGAATGTGAAAAAAAAAAAAAAAAAATCCCTTTTGCTCCTTTGTTTTTTGTTGAAGTTGTATCAGATTCTTGCTACAATGAACCCTGCACTGCAACCCAAGGGAACGGCAATAGGATTTGTTTACCAACCCATCAACCGGAGATGACCAAGACTTTTAAACACTTAGTCCAACGTCACTGTGAGAAAAGAATGAAAACGCTCCTCACTTTTCTTCTCTCTTTTCTCTCTGACCTAGATAAAAGATAAATATGATATATATATATGAAACCCTAATAAGATCCCATCCATCTATTAAATCTAACGGTCCACACAAAACAAACTATATTGCCCAATAGACTAGTGCCAAGTGGATTTAGTGACCCACATTCTCACAAACTTCACATTAGTTCACAAATCCACTACCAAGTTCCCTGGCTACAAGTGCTATCCTTTTGTAGTCTTATTTCATCATCATCGCCCACTCCAACCCGGTATCTGCTTCACCAATCCCCATTGCAGCAAATACCTATCACATAAGTTAACCTGTATCAATATTCAACATTGATATGCACTTATTAAACTTACGAGCAGCAAATACTTTGGTTCCAACATCTGCAGGGTTATCATCAGTTGCAATTTTAAGCAATTTAAATTCACCAAAAGTTAACTTTTCCCTAATGAAATGGTATTTCATTTCAATATGCTTAGATCTTTCATGATACACAGAATTTTTACATAGCATTAAAGCACTTTGACTATCAGTAAAGATCATGGCATTTTCATTCAAGAAGTTCAATTCACATAAAAGGCCTTTCAACCACATCCATTCTTTAAAGGCTTCAGTTAGTACAACATATTCAGCTTCAATGCTGGAGAGTGTAACTAAAGGTTGCAATTGAGACTTTCAAGTGATACAATTATCACCTAACGTGAAGAAGTAGGAAGTGGTAGATTTTCTCTGATCTTTATCCACCGCAAAGTTAGAATCTACATAACCCTTAAGCTCAAACTTATCACTCCTCTTTTTGAACACTAACCCCCTTTTAACTGTCCCAGCTAGGTATCTCAACAGCCATTTAAGAGCAATCCAATGATATTTACCTGGGTTAGACATAAACCTACTCAAAAAACTAATTGCATAAGCTAGGTCAGGTCTAGTGGTAATCATAGAATACATTACAGAACCAATGGCATTAGCATATGGTACATTACTCATTTCTGTTTTTCTTCTTCAGTTTTAGGGCGTTGAGCAGATGATAAAATCATGTGTGCAGCTAATGCTACATTGACAGACTTAGCAAATTTCATACCAAATTTGGTTATTACTTTTTTCAAATAAGACTCTTGATTAATAGTCAACCTATTTTCAACCATATTCATTTTAATAACCATACCAAAAAATTTTCTTACACATCCTAAGTCTTTCATGTCAAATTTAGATTTCAAAAGGTTTTTCATTTTTATGATATCAGCTTTACTACTACTAGTAAGCAACATGTCATCAACATATAACAACAAATAAACCTCACAACCTATTTTAGTGTTATTATAATATAAGCATACATCAAATTCACTCCTTTTGAAACTAATTTTAAGTACATAAGCATCAAAATGTTTATACTATTGCCTAGGACTCTACTTAAGACCATACAAGGATTTGTTAAGTAAGCACACAAGCTCAGACTTCCCTTTCACCTCAAAACTTTGAGGTTGAGACATGTAAATGACCTAATCTAACTCTCTATGAAGAAAAACAGTCTTAATATCTAGTTGCTCTAATTTCCAATTGAATTGGACAACTAATACCAATACTAACTCGATAGTCTTATACTTAATCGCCGAAGAAAACACCTCACTATAATCAATCTCCTCTCTTTGAGTAAATCCCTTAGCTACCAACCTAGCTTTGTATTTTAAATGGTCATTTAGTTCTACTCCTTCCTTCAACTTGTAGATCCATTTACAATGGACTACCTTTTGATTCTTTGGTCTCTTAACCAACTTCCAAGTATTATTCTTGCCTAAGGAATGAATCTCCTCTCTCATAGCCTTCTTCTAATTTTCAGAATTTTTACACTTAACCGCTTCTTCATAAGAAAAAGGTTCAACTGACTCTAAGGCTTCTCTTGAAACTAGGACAAACTCCATCAAAATTTGAAGAAGTGTACTTCAAATTTGGTCTTACCTGTCTTCTCTCCATATCTCTCACTAATTGATAATCTCTCAAACTAGTAACTTCAAGTTGTTCTTGGTTAGAGATCACAGTTTTAGGAATTTCTAGTTCAGGATGAATTTGTTTAGGTTCTCTAACCTCTTGATTAACATCTAATCTCTTCACCTAAGTCTGAATCTTCTTTCCAGTAGAAGATTCTCTTTCCTCACTTTGTTTAACCTGATTGTCTGGAGTTTTTAGGCAAGGTATATCAACCTCATTAAACTTCACATCTCTACTGTTAATTATCTTAATACATTTAACATCTAAAACCCACAATCTATACCCCTTGACACCCTCTGGGAATCCTAACATGACACACTTAGTAGCCCTAGGATCTAACTTACCCTCAACTTGATGTGCATAAGTAGCACACCCAAACACTCTAATGTGTGACAAATCTAGAGATTTTCCATACCACAACTCTTGGGGCGTTTTGAAGTCAACAGAACTAGAAAGAGACCTATTTATCAAATAAGCCGCAGTACATGCAGTACATACAGTACATAAGGCTTCAAGCTAAAAACCTTTGGCCAATCCCGAACTAATCAACATACATCTGACTTTATTCATTAAAGTCCGATTCATTCTCTCAACCACTCCATTTTGTTGAGAGGTATTTCTCATAGTCCTATGCCGCGTGATACCCCTCTCTTTGTAAAAGTCATCAAATTCAAAGTTGCAAAACTCTAAACCATTGTCTGTCCTAAGGGTTTTTACACATTTTTCCATTTGATTTTTAACTAATGTATGCCAGGACTTAAACTTGCTAAAAGTTTTAGATTTTGACTTAAGTGGGAAAACCCAAACCTTTCTAGAGTAGTCATCAACAATGGATAGGAACCTATTCCCACCACGTGTAGGGTGTTTTTCTAGACCCCATAAATCTGTATGAATGTAATCTAATGGTCTCTTAGTGCTGTGTCGACCTATCTCAAAGCTGACTCTATGTGACTTTCCTAGAACACACGTCTCACAAAAGTTCAAAGGTGCAACATTGTCTTTACCTAGTAAATTCAGGTCACTAAGATATTTTACCCCTTGTTCCCAATGTGTCCCATTCTTCTATGCCATAGATCTGATCTATCATTATTGATTGAAACCAATCCTGAATCTTTGGCATGTAAATCTTCACCTTGAAGGTAATACAACCCATTCCTCTTGGGACCTTTAATAACTACTAGAGAACCTTTAAGAATATTTAAAGTACCAAAATCAAATTTGAACATACAGCCCTCATCTTCAAGAACTCCTGAGGAAAATAGATTTCTCTTAAGGTTTGGGACAAACCTAACACCAAGAAGGGGTCGGACAATGCCATCATGCATCCTAATAGCAATGTCACCCATTCCTTCAACATTTTGTGAATTGTTATCCCCCATGTATACTTTCCTAGGTTCAATTTCTCTATAGTTATAAAACCAAGACCTCATGGGACACAAATGAAAGGTGGCACCAGAGTCTAATATCCACTTATGGTCAATCTCACCATCAGACACAGTCATAACATGTAAACCATCTAGGGCATCCCCAACAGCAGCAACATTTTGATCTTCATTCTGCTGTTGCTTTGTTTTTCTCTTAAGCTCATAGAAATCTTTCTTGAAATGTCCTAACTTCCCACAATGGTAACATTTCTTATTGCCTTTATCCCTAGACTTAGACTTACCCTTAGATTTTTCTCTGCCATTCTTTCCCTAGTAATTGTTCTCCCTCATTTCATTTCTTCCTCTAATGAACAAACTCTCCTCTCTAGTGTTTCCTCTAGACTCCTTTTTGACTTCTAATCCTTTGATCTCAAAGCATAAATCACAATAGCTTGATTCAAAATATCTCTAGCATACTTAATCACATTCCTAACATCTCTATAAGAATCAGGAAGATAATTCAAAAGTATAACAACTAGATCCTCATCATTAAATTTCTTATCATTGTGGGCCAAGCTTTTGACAATCTTGCTAAAATCACTCAGATTGGATTCAAGATCCTTCCTCGAGTCCATTTTAAAACTGAAAAGTTTTTCTAGCAAATAAATCCTATTTGGCAAAATTTTTGTCAAAAATAACTTGTCAACAGCTTCTCACAATTATCTAGCAGTCTTAGCATCATCAACTTGTCTAAAAATATTATCAGATAAGTGCAATATTATAGAATTGTATACAATTTTATTCATCTCCTCAATTTGATCAGGTTTAGCTTTTAGTGCATCAGAAAATTTATCTGGATCATCAAGGGCTTTAGAAACCCTTTGTTAAACCAGAATAGCTCTAATTTTTTGTTTCCAAATTGAAAAATCATCATTTCCATCGAATATAATAATTCAACTCTTGAACCCATGGATGGAAAATCATCCATGAATGAGAATGATTTTGAAAAAGTTTATAAAAAAACTTTACTCATACAAATGCAAACCTAGAACCAAACCCTTTTCAAATTACTAACTAAGATGACACGCAAACACAGTTTATCAACACACAAGTCAATAAAGCAACAAATTACACTAAGGAGTTGTAAGTTCTAACCACCTAGTTTGTTTTACCTCAAATATAATTAACAAAATGTAAAATTAAATAAGAGGGTTCAAGAAAATGCAAACTCAGCGGACAAATCTGATGTCCGTATTTATAGGAGAGACGAAACAAATTTTTTCGCGTTCCAAGGCCACTGCTACCCGTCTTAGAAAAACCAATAAGGCTGCACCATTGCTCCACCGACCAAGTAATATCACAAAAAGGTCAGAAATAGGCCAATAAGCAATCTGCTTCAAAAAACAGTAGCCAAAAAGAGCAAAACGCACGTACACGCACCGCCTGAATCCACTGCATTTGCCACTGCCGAAGTCTACGCACAACCACCAGACTACCAGATTGTACATCTCAGCCAGAGAAGTCGTCTGCCGCAAACCATACACAAAACGGAGCTCAAACGCGCCTCTACGCGCCAGACAAAGCAGTTCCAGGTCACTTTTTCATGTTACCCACGTGCCATTGCCGGAGATCGTACGCGCTACACGCGCCGGTGAGCTTTGTTTGCCTCTTCTCCATGAACCTAAATATGGTCTCAGATCTCCCGGACGATGAGTAGTTTGGCCGAAATCTTAGTTTGAAGTTTCAGGTAATTTGAATCTATCCGGATCCGGTTCCAACTTTCGACCCACCCACTTTTCTTGATTTTTCACACCCCTAGATCAACAATCTAGGCTCTGATACCATTTGTTGAGATAGATAACAATAACAATTATTACAATCTCGTTTGAATGTGAAAAATAAAAGAAAAAAAACCATCCCTTTTGCTCCTTTGTTTTTGGTTGAAGTTGTAGGCTCAGATTCTTGCCACAATGAACCATGTACTGTAACCCAAGGGAACGGCAATAGGATTTGTTCACCAACCCACCAACTGAAGATGGCCAAGACTTTTAAACACTTAGTCCAACCTCACTGTGAGAAAAGAATGAAAAGGCTCCTCATTTTTCTTCTCTCTTTCTCTCTAGCCTAGATGAAAGACAAATAGGATACATATATGAAACCCTAATAAGATCTTATCCATCTATTATATCTAATGGTCCACACAAAACAAACCATATTACCCAATAGACTAGTGCCAAGTAGATTTAGTGACCCATATTCTCACAAGTTCTCAATAATCCATCTTCTTCGCACAATGCGGGCTACCATACACTCCTGTAAACCACTACCTAATATCATCCACCCCTACTATCTTTTTGAAAGCATTAATGTGACCTTGTAAATAGGACGTAATAGTAGATCCCACTCATTCGACCATAATAACATAAGACCACCACTCCGCCTCAGACAATCAACTATAAAAATTTCTTTGTATTTTAAATCTCTTGCCCAATCACCATATATAATTGTCATGGAGAAGAAAGACAAGGTTAGATAATCACTATGAATAATAGACCATAATGCATCAATCATGCAAGAATTTTTCCATCATTCCATCATTGCACATTCCAGCATAAACAACTCATTGGGCTCGACGGTTTTGCTAATCCGGACATTATCGCATTGTTATCACTCTAATAACCTATCAAAACCCCCTTGCCCTGCTTCTTCCTCAAGGAGTCCCAAAAATCACCTAAACCCACTCTCTTTTCTAATAACCTATCAAAACTCCCTTGCCCTGCTTCTTCCTCAAAGAGTCCCAAAAATCACCTAAAGTACTCTCTTTTTATAAGAGCTCAACATTTTGGTATCTTTGTTACCATCTCTCAATTCTTCATTGCTACCCTTACCGAATTCCACTAAAACTTGACCCATCCCTTTAACCTTGCCTAAAGAGTTGAACCGACTAGCCCCTCTCCCATTCTTTCTCCACTTTTCATCTTTTGAGGTTTTGTGTAGCCCCTTCTTAGAACCAAATAGGGCACTAAGAGCCAACCATTTCTCTCTCTTCACCATAGTAGTTGTACCCACTTCCCCCCTTTCAACTTATTTCTCCTCCTCTAAAAGAACAACACCGCTCATAACCCCTCTTTTGTTTTTAAGCCTTTTATCTTCATTTGCACCTACAATTAGCCGCATATACATTGTTGTGCCCAATTGAGCATCCTCTCCAAGCCAAGGCTTCTCCATGTCAGCAAGGTGATGTCTTAGAGAGGTAAGAGCACTCATCCTCACCGACTAATTCATCTTGTTCCATCCTTGTTACCACAGTCATCGACCTCTCTCTTCTGAGAGAAGAAGTTTGAAGTCGTCCTCTAGGAACTGAAGCCTTTAGCCATTCACCGAATTTCCAATCTCCATCAACATTCACCTCCTCCACCCATCCATCCACCACACAATCCACAACCTTATGTCCGATGATGCCATAAAGAAATCTGACAGACTTTTATATTAGAAAAGCAAATAAAGTTCAAACTATGTATCATCAATGGAAACATGAATACCTCGTTTGATATCCAATCTACATGCAGGGACTGTTCAGATCAACGGCTTAGACCTCCTACACTGTTCCTCTCTATATATGGGACAAACATCTAAATAGTCTGAATTAAGCATGAACTGTGTAACTTCTATTTTAAAATAGACCCATTTTGCTAATGGGATGATATGTGTTGGCTTCCCATGTTAGACTATTTTGCTTTATCATCAATGTGGTTATAATAAAAAACATAACCAAAATTGTTTCGCACCCACTTATTTTACAGTCATGAACTTAAATAGAAAACTAATACACTGCTGAGGTGTTAGTAGGTGGACAACTTATTCTATTCTCTTGGGGGCAGGAGATCAACCCCCATACTAAATACATAAAAAAGTAAACTAAACTACAACTTCATGAAAAAGTGATGATTATAAATGTACTTGAAAGCCTCGACATCACAGTGCTCCATATGGGTAATAAGTACCAATTTAACGATACAACCTGGGACAACAAACATAGTATGACCAGGTGTCCACTTTCATGATGTGCATATACGTAGTACCATTGTTGGCCAGTCTCCATCCCCCGTGAAGTAATCTCAAAATTCTTCTGCCACACTTTCTGAAAAGTAGAAAAGAAACAACAATTAATATCACTCAGTAAGTAAAATATGGTGTATGTGTGTCTTAGTGCACATTCATTAGTTGTATCCTATTATGTCCCCACTACGGTTCTTAAATCGTGGTCAGAGTGCTCCATAACCAAAATGGTTAACTGTAATCAATACATTACTAGTATTCTGTACGACAAATGTGATTGTGCATTAACACATGTATATATTGATCATAAGGATCCAATTTATCCTTACCAAGACTTCACAACGCATCATGTAATCATTGCAATCATTGTATATCCCATCTTGGAATCATAGATTGCTCCTAATACAATGCCTATAACATATACAATAGAGATATTTGGCTTATACATGTGATCATCATGAATAGAAACATATAATAATCCTACATAAGTAATGTACACATAGATACAAATACCTATTTCACTCACAGTTGATTGGTAGTTCATTCTATGTTATTACAATAATGGAAAATCCTACGTTAAGAAGGCTCGTAAACTTTATTTCTTACAAGTTTAGGCTTAGGGGTCGACACTATTTCAAAAGGGTTGACACTTTACACTCAAAATATTTTCAAAAAGACAATAGGCGTCGACATTTGGAATTGAAAATGTAGGTGTCAATACCTGAGGTACAAAAAGTTTAGGTAAAGAGGAAGAAAGTCATCCAAAAGTTGACACCTAGAAGCATGGTTTCGACACTTTATTGCATTGCTAAATATTAACCTCAACTAAAATATCGTAAAATTTTGTATTTGAACACTGTATCTTTTTGGAATTTCATTGTATCATATACGAAAAACTTCATATCTATTACAAAGTCTCTATGACATCGTTTAAGAAATGAAATGAAATGACAAAATAAATCTTTTCTTCAACTCATAGTTTTCCTTCTTCTTTAACTTTTTCCTTATTCCTTTTAACTTTCTGTTACAACCTATGTGTATGTGTTCTTATGAGAATTTTGTAGGTGATAAGTGCAGAGATATAGAAGTGTATTTGTAGGAAAAAGGAAAAGGGAATGGACTTCACCTTTCTTTTGTAGTTTCAAAACCCACATTGGATTCTTCCAAACTGGTCGTTTGATTAGAGCATCTCCAATGCAACAATATTTACTATGTATATGTGGTAAAAGACATTGACATTATATCAAAAAACTTCTCTAATGCAACAATGTTTATTGTGCAAATGTGGATTATTATTAGCTTTTTAGAAAAAAGAAAGAGAGAGAAATGTATTGATTGGATAGAGATTATTAAATTAATGATGAACATTGTCAAGAACAATGTCTAGAATTAGACATTGTGCTAGACACCTTCTAGCATTAATTGTGCCACATAAGCACTTTTTGGCCATTTGTCAAAAAAAGTATTAAACATTGTGCATTGACATTGTTGTATTGGAGATGCTATTAGTGACTCACCAAACTATGCAGGATGTGTACTCACGACATGATTTCGAGTCTTAAAGTTTTAGAAATTGCATTTTGCCTAATCATTTCACACATTGATTTCGAAAACTCGTCTATAATCGTAAGAAAAATTTCTTTGCATCAAAGTACTCATGGCGTACGTTGCAAGGCTTTAATTAAAATGAAAAATCGTACACCAAAGTGTTAGAAATATTCGGCACAAAATGGCTGTTCGAAACAATAATCACATATTTTCAGTTTATCACCTTTTGTGACCTATTTTCGACACATGACTTGAGGTCGCAATTATGATTTAATAACATCATTTCGAAGAGCTTGTGGACCCTACATGATGCCATCCTAAAACGAAAAAATGATTGAACGGTGAATAACAAAAAATATAGTTAAAAATTGCCACTTAACATGGATTTTTTTAATCCAATTTTGTTACCGTCACTCACTAAGTCATTTTAAATAAATTTGAGTTTGATATAAAAATGAAATAAATTTAACTCGAATTAATATAGAGATATAGCATGAATTTTCACGGTATTGAAACTATCCCCTTGAAATATACCTAGAAGAAATGCTCTGGATTGATAGAAGATTTATACAGAACATTATTATCTACATGAAACCAAACCTGTGAACTGCAGAATAAAATAACAAGAATAAACTGAAGACAGGAAAGTGCAAAACGAAGCCTGTGCAAACACAATTTTTTAAAAATGGATTCGCTCCCCTATCGCAAGTTCTTGAGGGTAATTTAGCGTCTGCTTCCCAGGATACAACAGAGAAACTGTTAGCATGGAGATGCTAAAAAAGCGAACTGAGCTACTACCAGAACTAGATCACCAAGAAAACATTTGAATAATTGGAACAGAAAGAATGAGTAGAAGATTGATTTTCGTGTGTTTGATTGTGGAAGTTCAAACTCCATTTATAGGCTCCCAGATGACCCCTAACCTCCTTCTCTATTAACAGCAACCTTTAGTAACGCAATAAACCAACTGCCATTAGGAATTCAGGAGTTTAAGGTAGCTGAAAAAACAAATTTAATTCTGTAATTAAATCAGAGAAAAAAAACTGCAAAACGTAGGCTTGATTATGTGGCCAATTTTGGTCCGACATTCGTGTACGCATACTTGATCTATGTGGCCAAAATTTGCAATGAATATTTCATGAATTTTTTTTTTTTTTTTTTTTTTTTTTATGCAAACCTTACTCTCTTAAGCATTCTATTTGACCCATGTAACGAGCTTTAGGTCGGTAACTCTCCGATTTTAAAAGAGACCAAATGGTACCGGACTTTAAGATACCCCAACAGACTTAATCACTCGAGTAAAAAAAGCTACGAAGTGAGGAATAAATAAATAAAGCAAAAGTAAAGCCATATTGAGCACAACCAACAAACTTTTATATGTGGATTAGATTCCAAGCATATGGTCATTACCGAGTTTTCGCTAGCTAACCAAAATTACTCCACGTACATGTTCAACAAGCATGAAATCAATCACTCCTAAAAAGATACATCATGGCTAAACTATTCTCAAACTATTCTTTCTATTGGAAAAATTAAAGAGATGATATGAAGGTATTGAACAATAACCTTCAAATTCCATAAACAACCTATTGAAAGACAAGTGCAACCAACATTTGCATGCGATGAACATCATGACTATAGTAAAAAGTATCAAGCATGGAATAAGTATATTGATCGAAAACCACAAGTAGCATTTATGTCTACAATTCATGAATCACAGCAATTTAAACAAACTCACAACATTAGCTGGCAAGGCTATCTAACAAGCATAACATACAAGTAAAATCCCTACCCCAAACTTAAAATGTACATTGTACTCAATGCAAAAGTAAAAATTAAAAAGAGAAGAGGAAAAAGTATTCCCTGGAGGTGGGTTGGTTGGTGATAGAAACTTCAAGTTGACTGAAATCTTTGTTTGGACTTATCAAAATTTTTGGAGGCTGCCTTTCTTTTTTTGGACTCGTTGATGTTGGACCTGCCGAATAGGGACAATAAAATCAAAATTCACCTAATTTTCAAGAAATCGAAACGTGCCTAAACATTATTATATGCTATGCAAAGAGCAAATGAAAGAAAAATGGGTTGCCTCCCATTCAGCACTTTTTTTTATAGTCATTAGCTAGACTTTTTGCAATTGATCAGATGGGATTGGTGAGATAGACAATTGACTTTCCAATGGCAAAGTCATCACCCCAATAATGCTTCAACCTCTAACCATTTACTGTAAATGCCCTCTTGCTTGCATCATCAACCTCCATAGCTCCAGATGGATACACTCTCTCAATTGTGAATAGTCCCGACCACCTGGAGCGTAAATTTCCTAGAAAAAGTTTGAGCTGGGAATTAAATAGTAGAACTTGTTGCCCAATCTCAAATTATTTTCTTTAGATGTAGTTGTCATGCCATCTTTTTGTTCGCTCCTTGTAGATTTTGGAATTCTCATATGCCTCAAGCCGAAACTCATTCCTTTCATTTAATTGGAAGAGTCTATTTTCATTGGCTTCCTTCCAATCAAAATTGAGCTTTTTCACTGCCAAATAAGCACGGTGGTCCGACTCTGTCGGTAGGTGACACGTTTTACCAATGAGAGTTTTAAATGCAGTGCGGTACGCCCAAAGTGCATCATCCAATTTTTTGGACCAATCTTTTTGTTACAACCTAATTTTGGTAAGGCCTCCACGTTAGCAAAGGCCCCCTAGGCCCAGTAAAGACCAAGTCAGGCCCCGCGAAGGCCTCATGGGCCCAGCTAGGGCCTCGTGAATTCGTAGAAGGCCTTGAAGACCCAGTAATACCTTAGCACTCATGAATCAAGGAGGTCTACATTGATGACAAATCGAAAACACCATGGAGGTCTACGTTGATGACATGCTCGTGAAGAGCATGGATGCAGAAGACCACATCGGACACTTGAGGGAGATGTTCAGAATTCTCTGCAAATACCAAATGAAGCTCAACCCCCTGAAATACGCTTTTGGGGTCGCATCTAGGAAATTCTTGGGCTACATGGTAACTCAACGTGGGATAGAGGCCAACATGACAAGATCAAAGCACTCATCGACATGAGATCATCCCCCTTCCCTAAAGAGGAAGGTTGGCGGCCTTGAATCGATTCATATTGAAGGCGATTGATCGATGCCAGCCCTTCTTCTAGACCATCAAAGAGGGAAGCGGTTTGAGTGGATAGAGGAATGTGAAAATGCCTTTCGGGAACTCAAGATCCTCCTCAGTAAAGCCCTACTATTATCGAAGCTGAAGACCAGAGAAACGTTGTTCATCTACCTTGCGGTATCTAAACAGCTGGTGAGTTTAGTACTAATCCGCGAGGAGGGCCCGACGCAGCTCTCCGTCTATTATGTGAGCAAGGCATTGTATGATGCAGAGACAAGATACCCAAACATGGAGAAGCTCACCTTATCTTTAATAATTACCTTAAGGAAGCTCTGGCCATATTTTCAAGTGCACAGCATCAACGTCCTGATGAACCTTTCTTTAAGACCGATTCTACAAAAGCCAGACACCTCTAGGAGGCTGATGAAGTGGTCTTTATTGAGCTCAGTTAGTTCAACATTTTCTACAAACCGAGGCCTTCCATAAAGGTCAGGCTCTAGCAGATTTTATGGCTGGGTTCACCCACATCCCAGTGGGATTGCTCGAAACCAAGCCTTATGAGGTACCAACATGGAAATTATATGTTGATGTATCCTTGGCAAGGCTGGAGCTGGAGCTGGGATCCTATTGATTAGCACAAATGGCCATAACCTCAACTATGCACTTCTCTTGGAGTTCAAAGACTCAAACAATGCTGCCGAGTACAAAGCGCTCCTAGTAGGCTTGAGGTTAGTACAAGAGAAGAAGGCAAGGAAAATCTAGATCTATAGTAACTCGCAGCTAGTGGTTAGTCAAGTTAATGGGACTTTCACAACACGCGAACAATCCATGGTGGCCTACTTAAAGAAGGCCAATGATTTCTTATCCCACTTTGAAAAATTCAAATTACTCCAGATCTCCAGGGTTGAAAATTACTGCACAGACGCTCTCTCCAAGTTGGCAAGTAGTAAAGACTTCGACTTGATGAAAGCCATTCCGATCGAGAAGCTTAGGTAGCCGACCATCAACGAGGCTCTACTGTAGAATGCCATAATAATCAACTATTTTCCCAAATGGATGAAGGAAATTGTCACATACCTGATCAATTAGATTTTACCAGACAACAAGGACGAAGTCCGAAAACTCCGCAGAAGGGCCACGAAGTTTGTCCTGTAGGACGAGATCGGGGTTTAGCCATCCACTCCTATGTTGCATTACTAAGGACGAAGCTGACTATGTCATGTAGGAAATACATGGAGTCTGCTGTAATCACGCAGGGGGGATGGCACTAGCGCAAAAGGCCTTGAAACAGGGATACTACTAGACAACTATGAAGAAGGACTCACATGTATATGTGAAGAAATATGACAAGTGCCAGAGAATCGCCATTGTGCCAAAGCTCCCAGCTCAGAACCTCATCCCAGTTACCAGCCTATGGCCTTTTGCCAAATGGAGGTTCGACTTCGTAGGTCTCCTCCCAACTGAAAGAGGTGGTGTCAAGTTTGCAGTTGTAGCAGTGGACTACTTCACTAAATGGTGCTAGCCTGAGCCCATGGCTAAAATCATAGAGGAGAATACATGGAAGTTTGTGTGGAAGAACATAATTTTCTATTTTGGGATATCCCACTCCCTTGTGTCAGACAACGGTACGCAGTTCACCAGGAAAATGTTTAACTCAAACTATAAAGAGCTCGGCATTAGGAGAGACTTCTCCACCCCATACTATTCCTTGTACAATGGCCAAATGGAGGTTGTCAACAAAATCATGAAGCACACAATGAAAAGAAAGTTGGAGTCTGCCAAAGGAGAATGGGCTGAAGAACTCTCCAAGACCCTATGGTCATATTGGACTACCTCTCAAATGGCAACTGGTGAGACCCCTTTTGCTATGGCATATGGGGTAGAGGCAATGATCCCCATTACTTCTCCAAGGTGCTTGCTTTTCGACAAAGTGGTCAATGAAGATCTACATAAAGCAAACATTGACTTGTAGGAAGAAAGACATGCCAACTTACAACTTCACCTAGTAGTTTATCAAAGGAAGATGACAAGGTACTACAACTCAAGAGTTAGGAACAGGGTTTTCCTAATTAACGATTTCGTCCTCAAAAAGGTCTTCCTGGCTAACAGAGAAGTGGAAAACAAAACCCTTGGACCTACTTGGGAAGGACCATACAAGGTCATTGAAGAGGATCGACCTGGAACATACATATTAGAAGATTCAGAGGAAAATGAGATGAAGCATCCCTAGAACATCACTTATCTTCGTCAGTACTACCAATAGGATTTGTTTTGTATTAGCGCCAAGTCGTAGCCAGTTTTTCTTTCCACTTTGTTGAGCCGCAACATTATTTGAATAAAGTTCAATTATTTTCAAATTATGTCTTTCTTATCTCAATTACGCCAACAAATCAAGCAAAGCAGTGAGAGAGTGCGGTTCACGGCCAACTCCTTAACTCATTAGGTAAAAATTTAATGTGTATACAAGCAAGGAAAGAAAGTAAAAGCAGCGAGGGAGTACGGTTTGTAGCCAACTCCTTAACTCGCTGGGTAGAATCTTAACACGTATACAAGCAAGAAAAGAAAACAAAAGCAGCGAGGGAGTGTGGTTTGCTGCCAACTCCTTAACTCGCTGGGTAAAAACTTAACGCGTACACAAGCAAGGAAAGTAAGTAAGGCAGCGAGAGTATGTGGTTCATGGCTATCTCCTTAACTCGCTGGGTAAAAAACTTAACACGTACACAATCAAGCAAAGTAAGCAAGGCAGCGATGGAGCGTGGTTCACGGCTAATTCCTTAACTTATTGGGTAAAAAACTCAACGCATAGACATGCAAGTAAAGAAAGCAATGCAACACTTGATGGGAAAGCAGATTGAGAAATAATCTCTTTTCATTAATGCATTTATTGTAATTACAGGAATAACAAAACTACATAAAGTGAAATATAGGTCCTATGGCCTCGCTGCTTTTTTAGGGTCAGCACAAGTTTGGGCCACCAACCTAGCCAGCGATTCATTAGCCTTTGAGAGTTCTGCCAGGGCCTTGTCCAACTCCTTATGCTTGGCATAGGCCATATCTTCATATACTTTGAGTTTCAGCTCAGCTCAGCTCGCCTCCGGGCGTCGTTACACACCTTTTGCATTGTTTCAGCTTTTGTCATCCTGAACTCAGCCTGATGCCTGGCTTCCTCGGTGAAGTCGATCTTCGAACGATGGATCATATTCTCCAAGCATAACTCATCACTGTCCTTAGAATCCATGGCCTTCATCTCTGCGTAGCCTGCCAATACCTTGTACAACTCATAGTTAAGTACATGGTTTCAGGTGGTGCTCATCTCCGCTATCTTCACCAATTCTGGCAGGTTTGCTTGCTCCGCTGCCTTCTCCCAGGTGGAAGTCTAAAACTTATGGACAGAAACTATTGCCATTGTTGATGGAATTGGTAACAAATCCAGAACTGCTAGGTCCAACTCATCACGATGGGACCCAATGTTGATGTGCTCAGTCTAGCCTCGAGAAGATTGAGTTGATCCTTTAGTTTCCTGATAAGGAGTTGACACTCAACCTCTCTCGGCTCTAGTACTTCATTGCTTCCTCCTTGCATCCCACATAAAACCTTCATCCCTCGTATTTCTCTTTTGCGCACAGTCCTTGTCTTCATCCTTGACAGTTTTCTTTCTCTTACCTTGCCGTCTGATACTTTCTGATGGAAATAGAGCTTTTTTGATGAGAAATGAGGATGAGGCACCTGTTGCCGACTCCGAGGCTAGTGGAGTAGTGGCAACTGAGACCGGTACTGGAGGTTGTAGGGAATGAGTCACGATCCTATTGTCTTCTTTTTCTTACGTGCTAAAAATGGAGATTTTGGAAAGATAAACTTGGCCATTGGTGGGGATCCATTCACTGAAAAGGGTTTCTAGAACAATATGGATGGTTGGGTTCTGGAAAATTTGTAGAAAGGAAGAAGAAAAATGAAAAAGGGAAGTGAAAGGTTATGGGTGTATATATAGGCTCAGCGCCTGATCCCAGCCATTAATGAGGAATCCAACATCTGAACCATTGGATAAAAGATGTGTGGAAGGGGACTGTATTAATGACAAACTCTAGAAGAATGTAATGGCTGCATGGTTTAAATGCACGTGGGGACTTCTACCTGCCACGCGCCATAATGGCGTTGTTACCCAAAGCTGACTTTGGGAAGTATTCATGACATAAGTGTCAACCTTTGCCTATTGTAAGGGTCGTCACTTGCAAAGAGCACCCTAGACGATAAGGCCTCGAACAAATCCACGAGGATATCACAACAATGGGTTCCCAACCTCCCTCGCCAAGCTATCTTCTAGACTTCGAAGAATAAACAAGTTAGAAGACTGTTTGGATAAACGCTTCAACTTCAACAACAGAATGAGCAAGGCAGTAACAGTTAAGAAATAAACGAAATCCAACACAATGACGAGGATGACTACGTGGATCTTTTATTTATCAGAGTCTACATTACAAAGTAAATGGACGAGTAAGTAAACAACATCCCACCGCCTGGCCGCCTCTTTAGGGTCGGCACAGGAAGGGGTCTCTAGTCTAACTAACTACCCTTTGGTCTTCGTAAGCTCTGCCACAGCCTCGTCCAACTGCTTATGCTTCGCTCAGTTCTTCGTAAGGCTTCGTCAGCAACATAAGTCTAAATTCACCATGATAGGGAGTCTCCCAAATATGATATAACTGTGATGATCATTATTGAGTTGATTTGGTGACTAATTAGGCCATACTGCTAAAAAAATATCGTTGATGCCTTCGACAGACAGCTCTTAGCCTCGTCATCCAAATCAGAATCATCAAAATATATATCATCAACATCGATGTCCATTGTAGATGTACCGCTTGAAAAATTCTGGCTAAGGCTACTAAGCCCAACCTTTTCCATGGGATCCGAAGCACCCATAAGATCTGAGGCATGACTCGGATATTTGTGAAGGTATACTTGGTCATTGAAACAAAAACTCTTGGCCTCCTCCCTTAAGAGGAACTTAAGTGGAATGCTAGTACCAATTGAGCAACTTGCAGGGAAACTCTCTTTTTCTCTTCCATCAGGAGACGTTACAACCATCGAAACGGAGTGATTGAGTTCAGAGAAGTTTTGGACGAGTGAAACTAGAAATGGAGGATCCCTGGGGTTTATATAGGGGTTGCATGGAAAACATAAGTCTTGGCTGCATGGACAAGATATTAATTAAGGCTATTAGCGGATCGCTATTTAATGGGCATGTGGACCCCCACATGCCATGCTCACTCCTTTAACTTATCCAGATAATAATGATATCATCTCCTTGAGAAATGAAAAATCTATGCCATTAATGCCTTTGAAAACAACTACTCAAATTCAGATCCAACTCTTCAAATTATATGAAAAAGCTGTGCCATTAATGCATTTGAAAATAACTCATCAGATTTAGATTTAACTCCTCAGATTCAGATTCAAATTCAATTCCTCAAATTCAGATTTAGGTTCAACTCCTCAAATTCAGATTCAACAAAAAAACTACGCCATTAACACCTTCGCCAAAGGCTAGCTATTTACGAAGGCCATCCCTGGCAATAAAGCCTCGTCACAAGTAAGAAACTTGATTGAATTCGTGTTTTCGTTAGTCAAGATAAAGTATACTAAGTAGTTATGCTTGAAACAAAGAAGAAATCAGTTTCATTAATGAAGTTCGAAGTAGATACAAAAAATAAAATAAAACATGAAAAATGCAAGTTCTACTGCCCTACTGCCTTTCCAGGGCTGACATATTTTGGATCTTTTTCTATAACAGATGGAGGGATATTGGTATCGTCTTCAGCTTGAGGTTCAGAAGAATATGGGACTTTGGTAGCTGTAAAATCTTTTGGGGCAAGAGGGTTGGCAAGAGCTGGCCTTAGGAATGAAATGTCCCATTCTGGATGAACCTCTATGATCCTTTCGACCAATTGTTCCCTGCCGGTTTCCATAAAGTGATTGGCAAGGCATAAGTACTTGAGCGTATTTGGGAACTTCTACTTGTAAGACCTCACAAAATTTGCCTCTGCCTCTGCCAGCTCTCTCTTTGCCTCGGCCAGCTGCTTCTCTTTCTTAGCAACCATAGCATCGAAGTCACAGTTCACTAAGGCAACAATATTTTCGGCAGCTATCGCACGGTCCTCGACCTGCCTCAAGTTCTTCGCTGTAGACTCAAGCTTAGCCTTTATGTCGGCCACCAAAGAATCCAATTTGAATTGAAGGGCCCTGTTCACTGAACCCAATTTGGTATTCTCGAAACTCATTACCTTTAGATCTTCAGCGAGCTTCTTTGACTTGGCTATCTCGTTGCTAAACTTGCCCTCAAAGCCAGTAAGAGTGTTGTACACTTCCTTGTTCAAATTCAATCCTTGAGCTGCAGTCATCTCCACTAGTTGTAGGAGCTCGCCCATGGAAGCCTTCTCTGCAGCCCTTCTCCACGTCGAGGTCTAGTACCTGTAAACACTCATCTCCGCCATTGTAAAGAGTGCATAAAGTATCTCCATCATAGTAGGGTCCAGTTCCTCACGGCGAGAGCTGATGCTCACACACTCCAATCGGCTGGATGATGAAGATGAACTCCTAGCATCAGCAGCCCATTCAGTGGGGTTCGGCGAAGTCTTGCAACTTTTCTTAGTCTGTCTTATCTTGCGAGCGTCTTTCAAAAGCCCCTCATCGGCCACTAGAGCGTTCATCTTCTGGCCGAGGGCCTCATCCGTCTCTTCCGGAATCTTCTTTCCCTTGTCTTGTTGGGGCATAGGAGGCAGAAGTGGGAGAGAGACTCCAGAATGTCAAAAATAACTACAGACACAACTTTTGCATGACTCAGATCACGAGGCTTATCCATTAGTCCAAAGCAGATTAACAAGTTGTGATATTTGAGTAAGTTGCTCAGGCTTTTGGAGTCACTGTTAAGCTCGCAAACTTTATCCCACTTCAACCTCAATTTTCCTTGATCCCTCTTTGGGATCGGCAGCTTCCTACAATCTGCAAAGACAGTAGAAGCATTAAGTCAGGAGTGAAGATTATAAGCCATACAGAAAAAATAATATATACCAAGTTCCTCGAAGTGACGAGGAATGGAAACATTAGGGAGTAGATCCTCCAGCTTAAATTTCCAGTCTCTTCTAGTAAAGAAGAATCTTCTCTTCCAGTTGTGAACTTTGTTGGGATTGTCGGTAGCCGTCCCTTACTTTTTGCCCAATTGGAGAGACATATTGGACCAACTACTGGATCGACAAGGCCAGTAGATTGATTCAAACTCCCAAGAGGATAAGTCGTTCCCAACCTCAGCGACCCTCCACAACAAAAATGCTGCCACCATCTGGCCCTACCCACTCGGCGTTATTTGATAGGGGGCCAGGTTAAAGTCGCTTAGAACCTCGCAAAAGAAAGGATGCATCGATAGACGAAGGCCTTGCTGCATTGCTAGCTCGTAAATGGCGATGAACCCTTTTTATGGGTCATCGGCCCGCTCATCTGGGCCTGGAGCCCTAAGCACAATGGAGTCAGAGATTACGTAATCAACCCTGATAGCTTTTAGGTCCGCTTCCTTGATCCTCGAGCGAACAATTGAAGCTTTAGTGGTCGAATTTGTTAACTCCTCGTCTAGCTGTCGGGATACCGGGGCATCCTTTTTATCTAAGAAGGCTCTCATTTTGGAGACCCCAATGCCTCACTGTTTCTTCCTCGCCCTCGTCTTTGGTGGGGTTCTAGAGGTTTCTTCTCTTCCACTTGTGGACGCTAGGGATGTAGGCAACAATCAACCTCATCCTGCCCTTCGGGTAAAGATGGAACTTTTCCCCTGATCTCATGGTCGGTACCGGTGGCTAACTGGTTCTGTGAATTACAGATATCAGACGACAGTGCTATTTTTTCTTTGTTCAAATGAAGAAATCTCTACAGCTACTGGAGAAGGTTGCAGAAAGGATGGTCAGAATAGGAGATTTTGAAAAACACAGAAAAGGTACATGAAATAGTACAAATCAAACTCTACAACCTTACCTAACAAACTCAACAAAAAGAAAAGTATAATGCTTTACTCGCCGGAATTCTCTGAAGCTCTGTGAGTTTCGCTGGAACACTTAGGAAGTCTGAAGAAAATGCACAAGTGAAAAGAAACTAAATGAGGAGTACAATGGTTTATATAGATGAGGCCCCCTCCATCCTTACCGTTCAATTCAAAAGACGTAATATGAACCGTCCGCATGACGAACACGTGTCAAGAGCAAGGCAAAAGGCGAGAAATGAAACCCTAGACATTTAATGAAGGAAAAGGATGTGCGCCACGCTCGCCTCCAAATGCCTGTCATGCGCCTATAGTAATGATGGCGCTATCGCTTTGAATCATCATCATTACCTTACATTGATTGATGGTTGTGTCAAGGCTGCACCTACCATGAACCATACAAGGCCACGTCACCTACGACCAACCTAATCAAAGTCCTCACCTGCTATGAATAAACAGGCTTTGAGCTTGGAAGACTGTACTGCTTCGAAGAATCCAGGCATACATATGCGATGAACTCCATCACACAATTCCAATCAAGGCTGGAGACGCCTTCATCATTAAAAAAAGAAAAGAAAAGAGCTATTTCAAAGTCATATGCCTACCATAAATAATAGGTTTGGATTTGGGAGACTATTGTTACCACCCGATTTTGGTAAGCATCTACATCAGCAAATGCCTTCTAGGCCCAAGTCAAGACCCACGAAGGCCTCATGGGCCCAGCGAGGGCCTCGTGAATTCGTAGAACACTTTGAAGACCCAGCAACACCTTAGCACTCATGAATCAAGGACATCGATGTTCATAACCAATCCTGGACGCTTTGCTGTTCTTTGAATCCATCATAGTTCACAGATAATGTGATATTTCAGAATGACCAGTGATATATTTAAAGAAAGATTACGTTTGGTTATCACACGGATGGTCACACTGAATCTCAATCTCCTAAAGATTAGGCAAAGTGATAATGGTGTCAACTCAAATAAGGGCTAAAATATAAGAGATTGCATTGCCACCCAATTACCTTTACCCTATAAGGAAGGAAGATCTGATCAGATATCTAATTGATTGTTTACCTAAATCAATTAGAACTATGAAGCTATAAATACTACATCTCCGATTGTTCTAAGATACGTATTATTCTCACCCTTAAACTCTGCTCAATTTTCTGCCTGCTTGTCTCTCCCATACCTAAATACTCTCTCCCAGTGATCTTGGTGTCTAATGATTGTCCTAGTGTTCATGTAACATACAGGCTGGCAGATGATTGACTAGAGATCTGTTGACACGTGGATAGTGTAGATTCCAAGGTCTACACCTTTCTCGAAGCATTTATTGTTACCTCTAAAATTCTTTTCAACTCCCAGTTGGAGATTTCGACATGTCCACTTGTTTCAGAGTGATAAGGAGGGATACTCGAGGATACACACCATACTTAGCCAACACCGACTCAAATTGGCGATTGCAAAAGTGCTTATTCCAGCACTGATGATTGATTGTGGAGTACCAAATAGGGTAAAAATGTGCTTTCTCAAGAAGTTAACCACAAACAGGCCATCATTGGTGGGTAATGCTACGGCCTCCACCCACTTAGAGACATAATCAACCACAAACAAAATGTATTGATTAGAGAATGATGGTGGAAATGGTCCCATAAAATCAATACCTTAGGCATCAAAAATTTCAACTTCTAGAATACTGTTGAGAGGCATATCATTTTTTCTTGAAACATTCCCTGTCCTCTGGTATCGATCACATATCTTCATAACTCTGCAGGAATTCTTGAATAGGGTTGGCCAGTAGAAACAGGACTATAATACCTTTGCAGCAGTTTTAGAAGTCCGAAAGTGCCCTACATAATCTGACAAATGACAATGTTGTAGGATTTTATCTTTCCTTCTGGTACACAGCTCATGATTATCTGATTTGGGCCCATTTTATAGAGAATTAGATCATCCCAAAAGTAATATTTGATATCTGCAAACAATTTTTACTTTTGATGGCTAGAGAAATCTGGTGGAATGCTAGCTATGAAGTTGACAATATCTACATACCATGGTGTTGCTTCAACTGCAAAGACCTGCTCATTAGGAAATTTCTCATTTATCTCTCCACTGTGAGACTCTTCCCCAATCTCAAGTTTAGATAAGTGGTCGGTAACCACATTCTTACTCTACTTTTTATCTCTGTCTATGTCAAACTCTTGCAGTAGAAGTATCCATCTGATGAATCGAGACTTAGCATCCGTCTTGCAAAAAGATACCTCAAAGCAGCATAATCTGTATGGACAATCACCTTTGATCCCACAAGATAGGACTAAAACTTACCGAAAGTAAATACCACGACAAGTTTGGTTTCTTCTGAATCGAATGTCTCAGTAAAAGAGTGGACCAAACATGTCTCAAGTGGATCTTGAAGATGATCAAGTGCAAAAGATTCTGCCACTATTTTTTCTAGCACATCAACCCTAAAGCAACTGTCAGAATCCATTGGATACTTGACTACCTTGAAGACATTGAATATCACCTCTTCATAATTTAATCTCAATATCATCTGACCTTTTTGAACATCGATCAAAGCTCTTCTAATAGCCAAAAATGGTCTGCTCAATGAGGAATGTCGTTGTCTTCTTCCATGTTCAGAATGATGAAGTCAACAAGGAAAACAAATTTGTCAACTTTCACCAACATATTTGGCCATTGACACCTCTAAAGGTACTAAGAGGAAATCTAAACGAACCTTCAAGAAATGATCGAAGAAGGCCACATATATTGGAAAATAGTTAAAACAGACAAAGACATATCCAAGTCTGATGATCCATGTTTTTCAATGTGAAAACAAATGGCATTAGAAGAAGAACGGCAATGCTTAAAAGAGATAAAATCAAAAACTCATATCTTTGGTATTGCATACTCAGTCATATAAATGAAAACACATCACCAAGTGTAGATCATGCTCGTTGGACAAAATGACCTAGACCCCTTTTTTGGAAAGGAAATCAGAGTTGCAGACATTTTGGGTATTGTACATACTCATGTATATGGACAAATATATACATATGCTAGAGGTAGCATTTCTTACTTAGAGATGACCATTCAAGATATGGTTTCATATGCTTGATAGAATTTAAGAGTGAAGCCCTTGAAAAGTTTAAGGAATTCAAGCAAGAAGTAGAAATACAAATTGAGAAAAATATTTTGACACTTAGATCTGATCGAGATGATGAATATTTAAGGAGTGAGTTCTTATACTATTTAAGAGAGAATGAGATTCTCTCATAGTGGACTCCACCGTATACACCACAACAAAATAGTGTATCTGAAAAGATGAACCGTGCCTTATTTGACATGGTGCGATCAGTGGTGAGCTGCACAATTCTTCCAATATTATTTTGGAGATATGCACTTAACACTGCATGTTACACACTAAACTGTGTTCTATCTAAATCGGTCAATAAACTCCATACGAGTTATGGAAAGGGAAAAAGACCTGATTTTTCATACATGAAAGTTTGGGACTGCGATGCTTATGTAAAGCGCATTGAATCGGAAAAGCTAGGATCTAAATATGATAAATGTTTATTTGTACAGTATCTAGAGGAAACTGTAGGTTACTATTTCTACGATCCTATCCAGATGAAGGTCATGGTATCGAAACTTGCTGTATTTTTAAAGAAGACAGTGGGAGTAAAGTAGATCTTCAAGAAGTTCAAGATACCACAAATAAAATTGACCAATTAGATGATGTAATGGCTAAGCTTGCATTTGATGACATGCCAGCTCTGCGTAAGTTGAGCTGGGTCATTCGTTCTTTTTAGAGATACGAACACCTGATTACTAGTAATGTACTACTAATCGAGGAAGATATACGTACTACTTACACAGAATCGAAGTCAAGTGTTGACTAAAAGAGATGGTAGAAAGCCATGGATAGTAATGCTCATACTTACAAGGAAAGATTGGTTGCGAATGGTTACAATCAAAGACAGAGAATTGACTTTGATGAAACTTTCTCATCAATAGCCATGTCTAAATCAATTTAGATTTTGCTTGCGATAGAAACATATCATAACTATGAGATCTGCCAAATAGATGTCAAAACCACATTCCTTAAAGAGAATCTTAGTGAGGATGTGTGCATGACACAACCCGAAGGTTTTGAATCCACGGAGCCAAACAAGGTATGTAAACCACAGAAATCCATATATGGATTAAAGCAAGCCTCTCAGAGCTGGAATCTTCATTTTGATGAGACAATCAAAATATTTGATTTTATCAAGAATTAAGATGAATCATGTATGTATAAAAAGATTAGTAGGAGTAAAGTCGTGTTTCTAATTTTGTATGTGGATAACATACTATTATTAAGAAACGATGTCCCGATGTTAAAATCAGTAAAATTGTGGTTATACAAAAAAATTTCCATGAAGGATATGGAAGAGGTAGCATACATTCTTGGTATAAAGATCTATAGAGATAGATCTAATAGAATGCTTGGCATATCTCAATCAATGTACACAGATAAAATCTTGAGAAGATTTAGCATGGAAGAGTTTAAAAGAGAAGACTCTGTCCCATTGGGCATGGGATCTATCTCTCAAAAGAGTGTCCAAAAACACAGATTGCGAGAGATCGCTTAGATATAATTCCTTATGTATCAGCAATATGATCTATCATGTATGCCATATTAAGTAAACGACCAGATGTTTCATATGCTTTGAGTGTCACAAGCAGGTTTCAAGCAAACCCTGGAGAGAAACATTGGATCGTAGTTAAGAACATCCTTAAGTACTTAAGAAGGACTAAAGACATATTCTTGATGTACGAAAGAAATGAACTTAGACAAGGTTATGCCGATGCCATTTTTCAGTCTGATAAAGATGATAGAAAATTAAAATTTGGATATGTATTTACTTTAAATGGTGGTGCGGTCAGTTGGAAAAATTCCAAACAAGATACAGCCATTGATTCAACTACAAAATTTGAATATATAGCTGCTTCAGAAGTAACAAAGAAAGCAGTTTGGATCAATAAGTTCATTATTGAACTTGGAGTAGATCCTAGCAATGTTGATCCAATATCTTGTATTATGATAACAATGGAGCCATTACACAAGTGAAGAAACCCAGGTCTCATCAATGATCCAGATATATATTGAGGCAATATCATCTCATCAGGGAGATAATCTTAAAAAATTACATAACGATAGAACGGATCCTAACATACAATAATGTAGTAGATCATTTGACAAAGTTGTTGTTCCAGCACAAGTACGATGGTCATGCTAAATTTGATGGTATTAAGATACCTGAGTAATTGGATCTAGTTTGTATATGATATTTTATGATATATTCTTCATTAGACATTGAAGTATATGAACAAATTGATTAATTAAATATTTGTCTACATTTTAATAGTAGGTCTGTTATTTTTTAAATTTTATTATTTAAAATAATAGAGTCCGAAGAAAAATTCATAATAATTTGTTAATCACAAGGTATTGTGATTGTGAGATACAAGTTATAAATAACTTATTCTTAAAATATCCCTAGTCATAGTAATAATGAGATACAGAAATCATTATTGTGGATAGACTAGCATGAGTTGTATTTCTTTTGAAGAAAATAGTTGATCTCACGAGCTAATGTAGAGGGACATCTGAATGAACACATGAATGCATTGTTATGAGAACATGACATTGGATGATCTGCCTAGAGATTCCACATGGATAACTATCCAAGCGTCAGTGGTAAATCTCTAATGCGCGGTAGTGGATTTGGTCCTTTGACTTGAGAATATCATAGAATCTTATGTGAGGACCGCTATACTTTGGTGAGCGTTTGATGGAACTCATAGATTATGAGTCACCAGGAAGACGTTGTACGGGTATAGTGAGAATCATATGAAAGTTGTGAATGTCCAATATGAGGATTCGTCACTCCTGGAAAGTAGGAGATAATGACCTAATTTTTGCCCACTTAAGTTGATATAAATTTCCTCGCCCAGGGTGGAGTTATGAGTTGAAAATGTTTCGATCATAACTAGATTAGATCAAGGAAGAGTTGAGGTGAATAATATAATTGGTTGAAATAAGATTGACACTGATCTATATCTCTTAACCAATTAGATTATATTGATGAAAGGATTACATTTCCACAGTAACCGCACATATATTGGTTCTGTCATACCACATGACATTTTCCTTCACATAGATTGCTTTGACACATTGCTAGATGTCAATCTTGGACGGCGACGTGAATTGATTGATCTAGGTGAATCGATGAGAATAACACTGCGTTTGCCATCGTGAATGGGAACCTAATGGGTCACACACATAAAGCGGAAATTGAGCATCTGGAGTTGGACCTTGTCTAAGTGGGAGATTGTAAAAATTAATGTCCAAGGTCCAATTAGTTGGTTGGACTTAATTAATTATTTGACCAAATTAATTAATTAGATTAATTAATTGGACCCGTTTGTTGATGGCTTCTATTTGGACTAGAATTAGGGTTAGGGTTAGCCCTGCCTATAAATACAAAGGCACAACAGATTGTTTGGAAGTTGGTCTTCATTACTTGCTAACACAAGTAAAAGACAATCCAATAAAATAACTCTCAAAAGGTTCTGCTTTCATCTGTTCTTGATCATGGACGTCCATATCTGTTCTTGTTGTACGGATTACCATTGGAAGCGGGACAATTGGACATCTGTGGTATTGAAGATCGCACTTTCAGCTAACAAAATAATCAGATTTCACGGTGTTCATCAAGGTAAACTTCTGTCATGAATTTTATCTAAGTACAAGGTTGATCCGGCTTATAGGAATTGTAGATTTAATTTTCGATGTACATGTATTCATCAATTCCTTACACAAAGGTCATGAAAAGCTTTGGTAGGAAAGCTGAAGAAACTGTGACGAGGTCATAAAGCAAGAGGAAAAAGAAAGGGATGAGAAGTCTTTGGAGAGGTGAAAGCTTCTCTTCAAAAGGTTGAGGACTAATCCCAAGCTCATGCATCCAAAGGTCATAGAAAGCAGGTCATAGAAAGCTTAGGCAGAAAAGCTAAAGGATGACTGGTATGAAGTCATCAAGAAGAGTGGGAGGCAAATGAGAGGGCTAGGAAGTCTTTGGTAGAGATGCAAACTTCTCTTCAAAAGGCATGAGACCATCCCAAGATCATACAGATGAGGTTGTTGAGAATTGGAAGAATATAGTCCTGCCTACGAGGCGATGCAGGAAGACATCTATACCATAAGTCTCGAGACCGCTGTTATGTACATAGTCTCAACATCCTAACTTGGATATTGAGTTTTTGGTGAAGATGATAAGGCTTAGGTTGGAGAAGAAGATAAAGTGGTCAAGGAAGAAGAAAAATAGCTCATCCAGTGAGCGCCTCAGTCAATCTAATGGCGAGGTCAATAAGAGCAGCCAACACAATGTTGTTAGGGTGGATGATTGAGTAGGATTTTAATTTTGTAATCCAAACTCTTGATTCAAGTTTTTTTTTTTTTGAATGCGTATTGACTACTGCCCTTCAGGGGCTTTTCACATAGTATTTTTGTTATATTGACTTCACAATTTAAGCAATTTGGACACTTTTAGTTCCCAGAACCGTTGCACATTTAGTCAAAAAAGTCTTTTACTAGACCTTTATTCTGATTTTTCTATGTACGTAACATATATGTACTAAGATTGTGGTCGACCTTATTTTGGTCGATTTCCGCACTTGTGGGTTGGTCTTGCCAAAAAGTCCTTTATTTTACACTTTTAATTCTGAGACAATTCTCTGTGATTCCCATCCAATTAATTTTGAAATTAGTGAGTTCTTTTGAAATGGATTCAACTCGGTTATGATATCGTGCTATTTTCATACTTTCTTAATTACCTTACCGCAAGGTGTGTTTGATGATTTATTGATGGCCTCAATTTTACCATTTTCATGAGGACGATTCAGGGTTGAGAAGTGTTTTCTTATGCATAGCTCGTCACAGAAGCTCTTAAGCATAGGATTATCAAATTGCTTTATGTTATCTGTCACGATGGAACGTGGAATTAAAGTCAGGGTTTTATGCTCTGAGATTTTTACAAGAGGTGCTGCTTCTGGCTACTTCGTGAAATAGTTCACAGAAACTATTGTAAATTAATTTAGCTCCACCTCGGCCACTAGGCATTGGTCAGATCAAATCATTCTCTACTTTGTAAACGGTCATAGACTGATTACGAATGTTAGTTCTTTGGATAAAACTCAAAAAATTAAGGCACATTTCTTTACAAAATCGAGGGCATCTTTTTTCATGGTCGCCCAGTAGTACAAGATTTTGTGAGCTAAGGATTATTCCTACAAATGCCCTCATTTCTCTCACAGCATAGTAAGCTTCTTCTTCGTTCAAACACCTCACCGAGATATTGAAAATCTCCTTTTACACATAACTCCGTCTATCATTGTCTACCTTTCTGATCTCATTCTTAAATTATGGATAGCACTGCCTTCATATGGCATCTTGCAATCCTTACAAAATTGGACAATCTCGTCCATCCGTGAGGGTTTGGGATAAATCACCCTGGATATGATATTGTGGAAATATGTGGAAACTCTTTCAGGCTACATGTATGTTCTCCTATTCTTCAATTTTGTCATATTTTGCTACCTGAGCTGAGGCGTCAGCATGGCTGTTTTGAGATCACTGGATTTTCTTGATCTATGTGCTTTTAAAAATTCAATTATTCCTTGAAAATCATCAGATGGAGAAGCATCATATCTTCTTTGGTATGACTCATTAATTTAGTTGATTACAAGTTGGGAGTCGATATGTATCAACAACGATTGAGCTCATACTTCTTTTATTAATCTTGAGCCTGTTATCAAAGCTTCGCATTCGGCAACTTCCAGCTTCACATCATCTCTTTGGCTAACATTCTTAGTGTGAAGAAGAAAGAACATAGAAGAACATAGAAGAAAGAAAGAACAATAAACTTTATTAGGCAGACAGCATAATAAAAATACAGTTACAAGATAGTTTATATAGTAATAAAAACTCTAATATATATTAGGTTAACAATCATAATATAATCTAACATATTCTAATATATATTCTATATTCTAACATACCTCCTCAAACTCATGATGCTATATCAATAAGCAGTGAGAGTTTGTCAAGTAAGAAATGAAAACGATGGACCGGATGTGACTTTTTGAAAAAGTCAGCAAGCTACAGCGACGAAAAAACAAAAGTTAAATAAATAGTGCCATGCTGAAGATGGTGGTGAATAAGATGACAGTCAATCTCAATATGCTTCGTGAGCTCATGGAACACAGAGTTGTGAAAAATCTGAATAGCACTTTTATTATCACAATACATAGGAGTTGGAGAGGAAAGAGAAACACCCATGTTAGCAAGTAACCAACGCAACCACACAATCTCAGTAGTGGTGGACGTCATAGTACGATACTCTGCTTCAGTAGAAGAACGAGAAACTATAGTCTACTTCTTACTCTTCCAAGAGATAAGTGAGTCACCCAAAAATAGACAAAAACCAGCAATGGACTTACGATCAATTGGGTTGCTGGCCCAATCAGCATCAAAATATGCGCGGAGCTCCAAGGAAGAGATCGATGGAAATAAGAGACACTAAAAGAAAATACCACAAAGATAGCACATAATACGAACTACAGCTCTCCAGTGAACAGTAGTCAGAATAGAGACAAACTGACTAACAATGTAAACAACATAAGCAATATCGGGATGGGTGATTGTAAGATAGACTAGACTTCCAACGATAGTGTGATACATATTAGGATCAGGCAAAAGGATACTGTCAGAAGGTAAATAACGAACATTGGTTTCAAGAGGAGTATCAGCAGTCTTAGTATCAGTGAGACGAGCACACTCAATAACATCAGTTGCATACTTAGACTGAGTGAGAAGATAACCTCTAGGAAAAGGAAAAACCTCGATCTCCAAAAAATAAGATAAAGGACCTAAATCCTTCATTTCAAAACGACGAGTCAAATCAAATTTTAAGGTAGCAATACCATCAATATCATCACCAGTGATAATCATGTCATCAACATATAAACGAAGTAAAATACGACCAGAGGAGGTGCATCTAGAGAACACAGCAGAATCATGATGGCTGGATGTAAAGCCAAGAGAGGCAACAACAATAGAAAATATATCAAACCAAGCGCGAGGTGCCTGTTTGAGACCATACAGTGCTTTCTTAAGTTTGCAGACATATTCAGGATGATGAGAAACACAAAGAGGATGAACCATATAGACATCATCCTGAATGGTTCCATTCATGAATGCATTTTTAACATCCAACTGAGAGAGATTCTACCAGCAAACAGAAACAACTGCAATAAGTATACGAATAGTAGTAATCTTTGCACAGGAGCAAAAGTCTCCTTATAATCCAAACCATACTGTTGACTAAATCCTTTAGCAACCAACCTAACCTTGTATCACTCAATCGAACCATCAGATTTGATTTTGATTTTATAGACCCAACGAGAACCAATAGCATGTTTATCCTAAGGTAATGAAACCAAATCCCAAGTGTCTGTCTTATGTAAAGCAGAGAGTTCATTAGCCATAGCCTATTGTCAAAGAGGATCTAAAATAGTTTCTTTATAGGAAGAGGGTTCAGAAAGCTTGTGAATAGATATTAAGAAATAGTAGAAATATTCTGAATAACAATAAGCAAAATCAGGGGTAACTGAGTAGACTTATGAATACGTAGAGGATATCGAGGAGAAAGAGGTTGATCAACAATCTCAAATGGTGCTTGGGTGGCCATTGAAGGAGAATGACCATTATAAGTCGGTGCATGCATACCTGTAGTGGAAGAAGGATCAACGACAAGAGGGGTATGAGAAGGTGAGCTATCGGTATCATCAGAAAAATGATCAGTGTGAATGAGATCAGTCTTAGTCACGGTATGAGTATTATCAAAAATAGAAAAGAATGAAATATGCTCAAGAAACACAACCTGGCAGGAAACATATAATTTTTTATTAATAGGATCGAAACAGTGATAACTCTTTTGTCCCTCCCCATATCCCAAGAAGACACAAATAGCAGAACGTGAAGTCAACTTACTACGTTCTACTTGAGGACGAAGGACAAAACATGTGCACCCAAAAACTCTTAGAAGAGAATAATCAGGATGATGTCCAAACAGTGTTTCAGAAGGTGACAAACCCGAAGTGTGAGAGGACGGAATCTTATTAATTAAGTGAACAGCAATTAAAATTGCTTCTCTCCAAAATTTACTAGGAACTTTGGTGGACAATAGTCAAGAACGGGTAGTTTCAACAATGTGTCTATGTTTTCGTTCAGCAATACCATTTTGTTGTGGGGTGTCAGTACATGAGAATTGATGAATTGTGCCATCAGAAGCAAGCAATGTAGAAAATTCAGTAGAGGTATACTCCACACCCAAGTCACATCTAAAGCACTTAATAACAGCATAAAGTTGAGTTTTAACAAGTGCTCTAAAAGAAAGATAAATGGAAAGAAAATCAGAACGTCGTTTCATAAGATAAACCCAACAATAAATACTATAATCATCAATAAATGAGACATAATATCAAGACCCTCTTTTTGTAGTATTAAGACTAGGCCTCCACACATCAGAGTGAACAATGTCAAATGGTGCAACAGAATGAGAAACACTTCGAAGAAAAGGTAAAGCAGAAAATTTAGCTAATTTGCAACCACTACAATCAGAAACATCATGAGTTCGCAGATCTCCTAATTGTCCTTTAGAAACTAAAAATTTTAAACGACTAGCAGAAACATGTCCAAGGCGAGAATACCACAAATAAAAACTAAAAGAAGAAGAATTCAAAGAAAATGACGACAAATCAACACTAGAGGCTGAAGCATGTGGTGGTCTCAGATTGTCCAAAACATATAAACCTCCTTTTCTATGGCCTATCCCAATCAGCTTCTGAGATTGAAGATCCTGCACATGACAAGCAGTAGAAGAAAATTAAAATAAGTATCCAGAGTCACACAACTGACCAATAGATATAAGATTCAAAGAAAGAGCTGGAACACAATAGACATCTGAGAGTGATAAAATATGTGTGTTAACAGAATCAACCCCTGCCAAAGGCAGTGGAGTGCCATCAGCAGTCATAATAGACACAGACGAATTAACATGGCGTAAGAAATCAAACAGTGTGGAGTTAGATGACATGTGTTTAGAGGCACTTGAGTCAAAGATCCATGAGGAAGAAATACCTAAGGGGCTCTAGGAAGACAAACCTACATGAGTAGAGGCTGACATGGCATGTGGCTGAGTGGCAAAGAACTTCTGAAACTGCTCATCTAGAGTAGTTAGCTGGGGATCAGAGGGAGGTGCTCTAAGAATAGATTAGTCACAAGGTGACATGGCTTACACTGTGTTAGCATTGGGACGATAGAATCGCTGTTGTGACTGCTGTTGACTCTGTGGAGATTGCATCTTCTTAGGACATTGAGCCTTCCAATGTCCTTTTTTTTGCAAAAGCTATGCTCATCACAATCAACTTGCACATAACCTCTGTTCTGATTCTGCGTAGATGGTCGAGAAGGGACAGCCAAAATTGAAGTGCTAGAAGTAGGAAGTGATGCCTCACTTGTTAGAGATTTCAAACGTATTTCCTCAACCACAAGTTCACTAACCACTGAATCAACTGAAGGAAGAAGAGTACGAAGTGCCATCAAGAACTGAACCAATCGTTGCTCTTCTCTATAAATAATATAATCTCACATACTTTCAGTCCTGCCGATTCTGTAAGAGCCAACACATCTCAAATCGATGTCATAGTAGTGTAAAATTTCAAAATACCCATATTTTTCTGTTGTAAGGCTCGTTTATCAATCTCCAGCTGGTATCGTTTTGCAAAGTTAGACTTAGTGTATAACTTCTGCAAATGATCCCACACTTCCTTTGCAGTTTCATACTTGGCTAACTGTGCACCAATGGAATGGTCAACAGAATTGTGAATCCAAGTAAGAATTTTTGCATTGTTTGATTCCCAAGTATCAACATCAGTAGCATAATTATCACTAGTAGTCTTAGGTATCACAATAGTTCCAATAACATAACCCCACAATTTTTTACCTTTGAGAAAATTTTTATCACAGTACTCCAATATGAATAATTCTGGCCAATTAATCTTACACTAATAGAGTGAAGGAAATCATCCCTTTCAGTTGCCATGATTACAAATAAAAAGGAATCAAGATACGCAATTCAAAAGAAATCAATAACACAAACGACCAAATAATCTACTTTGAAAGATGAACCTCAACCAATGGCCAAACAAACACCAGAAGATCAGAAATTTACCAAGGAACAATCTGTCTAAAAGGATCAAACTGATCGGAGATCACAAGCGCTTGCATGCGCCTCCAACGTCCCCCATGTGCGTGAGCTTCACACACCATCATGTCTGGTCACGTCTCTTCTCCACGAGCTGCACGCGTCGGCTATGGGTGGTCATCTCGTCGCCGTAAGTCTAGCTATGGTCACCACTCTCCCATCCGTGGTCGCGTTGAACGAAAATAGTAGATTTTCAAATTCGGGTTAAAGGAATAATAAGGTTTTTCAATGTGTAGAACTTTGAGTAGGAAAGGGAAGAGAAAGAACTTAATATTCAATATATAACCGAGACTCTGATACTATGTGAAGAAGAAAGAACAGAGAAGAACATAGAAGAAAGAAACAACCAACTTTATTAGGCAGACAACATAATAAAAATACCGTTACAAGAGAGTTTATATAGTAATAAAAACCCTAATCTATATTAGGTAAACAATCATAATATATTCTAACACTTACGTTGGGTAGAGAATTCTACGACGAAGTCGGCTAGGGCCTACTCTTTAATCAATGTCCTCATCTTATATTGTATGTTGAACTAACCCAATTCAACTACCGACTTTACCAATTCCAGAAGCACCTGGTTCTTGCAGCATTTGTCTTAATATGTAGTTGGTTAGAACTTCTATGGTGTGTTTTAAGAACTAAGGCCTCAGTTTTCGTGATGGCATTATCAAGGCTAGATACAATTTTTCCTTATCCTTATGGAGGGTTTGGCACACATAACAAACTATTAATTGTGTATTCCCTTCAAATAGGATAAGTGTGGCACCTACCGCTCGTTCCGATACCACCAAATATAAGTATATGGTTGCCTCCTTTATTGGATTGAAAATGAGTGGAGACTGGGCCAAGGTTGTGTTTGAGAGCTTCAAACACATGATGACATTCATTTGTCCACTGGAAAGTCTTTTCTCCTTTTAACACATCAAAGAAATGTTTGCACTTATCAGTTACTCTTTAAACGAATCTACTTAACATGCATGAGACTTTGCACCTCTTTGGATTATGATGCCTTTATTTACAACAAGCCTTGATGTTTTTCTGGGTTAGCCTCGATTACCTTTTTGATTCACCATAAAACCTAAATGCACGAAGACTTGAAAAGGGAGACGAACTTTCAAACATTCAAAAGTTGAAAAACTTGGGCTACAAATAAAAGAAGACTAAATTTAAATGAAAGAAGAAATTCAAGGACTAAAGTGTAGAACGTTAAAAGTGGAAGGACGACATGTACAAATAGAGGTTACTGTGAACCCCAATTCAAAAGTGGTTTATGAATCGGGTGGTCAGTAGCAAGCAATGCCACCATTGGTCATGTCGGGTGTAAAGTTTCTGAAATTCTTTCATGGAAACTAGGGGCTTTGAGTCCTTTTAGAATTAAAACAAGTCGGAAAGGATGGAAACTATATAATAACCTAACCTAGGTCAAAAGAGGGTTGTTGAATCATTGAGAAAGAATAGACAAAGAGAGGAAGAATGACGACAATATTGAAGATTGGAACGTGAAGATGAAGAATTCTTGGTGCAAGATATTCAACTTCTTCTCATCTTTTATTCAAGATCCGGTTATGTATTCCAAACTTTTCATCTTTTCTTTCTACAGAATTATGAGTAGCTAAATCTTTATTTTGGATGAATGATGTAACCTAGTTTAGATTCTTTAATTTCAATTCTCAAGTTTTGCTTATAAATTTATTACGTTTGATTTTACTTCTTATCTTAATGGTTGAAATAATTGGCCAATATTTCATTGAATTGTGAATTGTAACAAACTAAAAGGTAAGTTATTAATTTAGACTACGTAGTAAAATCTAGCAATTGGATAAATGGTAGAGATACACTTTTATTATTGTTGCGATTTTGAATTGAATTCTTAGGCGTTTTTGAATTGAATTCTTAGGCGATTTAATGCATCTAGTTAAGGATTATTTTGACTTCACATAGAGATATAGTGAGTTGACTTAATTGGATAGGACTAATTTGAACTCAAGAAAGGTAAATTAGGTTAAATTTGTGAATTCGACGGAATACAACATTAGGAATAAATCTTGAGAGGAGAAATTAGAGATGACAACTATGGTGAACTCGTAAATCCAAATCTTTTAATAATTATACTTGACAAAAATCTTGACTTTTGCATTTACACTAATACCTCCAAATTTGAACATTTGTTCATCCTCGAACATGACTATTTACTTAAACAATCAAGAAAATA
Source organism: Forsythia suspensa (assembly GCA_023638005.1). Classification (NCBI taxonomy): domain Eukaryota; kingdom Viridiplantae; phylum Streptophyta; class Magnoliopsida; order Lamiales; family Oleaceae; genus Forsythia; species Forsythia suspensa. The sequence continues at coordinate 12,177,215 of CM042664.1, read as the reverse complement.
ATATTAAAATTTACTATAATAGATAGCTTGCCTTATTTGCCTCATGTTTTTGAAACACATTAAACAATTCATAAGAAACATCTAAATCATGCTACCAAAATCAAAATTTTCACTCATCAGATGCTCGACCGACATATGTGTGTGCGCATAGTCAATCCAATCAACATAAACTTTTAGGTTGGTAATATTCCGCCCCTCAATGGTCTAATATTTCCTTTCTCTCTCGTAAGAATACGCACTCTCATATTATATTCAATCTCTCACCCTGGGTGCTAACTTTAAAGTTGTCCTCAAAACACTTATTCTTTTACCGCTCAAATTTTAGTTAGGTCTAGTCAATATAATAGCTATCTAGATCTGTGATGATTCTCCCTTTATTGAGTGCTTCGACCATCAAGCTTCCACTAGGTAAGGCAAACCCACTAGTTATCTAAATCTCTAAGTTATACTTACAATTGCTCAATCTTGCTTTTGCTTCTTTGTTTTTTATTTATTTATATGTATATATCTTATGTGTAGGACTTCACTCCCTTAAGCTTTCTAAATGACCCTTGTAGTGAGCTTTAGGCCAATGGCTCCCAGGTCTGATAGACCTTAGGGCACTGAGTTTTGAGAATCCCTACGTACTTTATCACTCAAGTCAAATAGGCTACGAAGAGAGGCATAAGATAATGTAAGTGCAATGCCTTTTATTTTTTGTACAAGTTAAATAAGCGTGGATTAGATTCTTAGCATCTAGTCAATACCTAGATTCCACCTGGTAGCCGAATACAATCCACACAAATATTACTTAAGCACATAATCAATATCTATCTAAATACTTTCAGCATTGGTTTAGCCACTCCCAAACTATCCTTTCAACTGGTTAAGTAATTGAGTTGTCAATTGGTGGTCTTGGTTTTCACAACTTAGGTTCAATAATCTTTCATTGTATTCTATTCAATAAGTCAACCAAAGGTAGTGATATTCAAGACTATTGTGCTCACACTTAATCATATCTCACATGGATATGTATAATATATAAATAGGCATAAGTAGCATCACCTAGTCATAATTCATGAATCGATAATAGTTTCAAATAGATATCATCATTAGCCGACAAGGCTATCTAACATACAAGCACATAAATAAATAAAAAAACTCTCACATAAGATTATCAACAGCACACACAAACATTAAGAAAATAATAAAGTTATCAACTGCACCCCCAATATTAAAGTACCCCCAATATTAAAGTACACATTGTCCTCAATGTAGAAGAAAGCAAAATAGATAAAAAATGAAAGAGTGTACTCGATTGCGAAAGCGTGGAGAAACTATCAGAATGGTATTCGATCAGTACGCATTGCATCGAGAGCTGAGTCTTCATGACACCTTTATCTTTGTACAATCCTATTGGAGAAGATGAAATAGTAAGAAGTAGAGGCCTAAATTGCTATGAATTGTTACCCTTTTATGATGAAACTAACAATTTGGGATGAGTGTGAAAGGGTGGGGTGAAAATTTTTGTTTGTTTGGAGAGAGAAAATGAAGTGTAGAAAAGAAGTTGGGGGTTTAAAATAACCCCCTAGCTGACTGCGGTCAACTATAAAAAAAATTTGAACGACAATGCTTAGCCTAAGTTCAGAAAATTTAAATTTTCTTGATTACTAAAAAAAGGGAAACGTGCTCTAATTTATAATGCAATCTTAAAATTCTACGTGCAATGTAATAAACAGATAAGGGATAGAAATATGTGTTGCTCTCCCATTAAGCCCTCGATTTACAGTCTAGAGCTCGACTTCTTGCAAGTATCACTCATGGAGGCACGAATTGGGCTTTGAAAGTATTGCATTGCTTGCAATTATCGGCTTTGCAAGACTTCTTCTTTGCTCTCCATATTTTAAATTTTTCATTTTCATCTTTAATTTTTGCAACTAGTCCACATATATTCACAATTGATTTACACTTTTCTTGGCCAATTTTCACCACTTCATCAACTATAAAGCACCATTCAAGGTCGACTGGTTGCTCAGGTGCGGTGTACATATTGAATATTGCTCGTTCATCATCATGTACCCTCAAGATCAGCTCACCTTTTTAACATCAATAAGGGCTCGACTTGTTGCTAAGAATGGTCGACCTAATATTACTGGCATATTCCAGTCCTCTTCGATATCAAGGACAATGAAGTCAACCAGGAAGATAAATTTATCCACCTTGATAAGCACGTCCTCAACCATACCTCGTGGGTGCTTGATTGATCTATCAACAAGTTGCAGAGATACATTTGTTGCTTTTACATCTCCCAAACCTAATCTCCTGTAGATAGAAAGGGACATTAAATAACACTTGCACCTAAATCACATAAATCATTAAAATTATAGAATTTTTCAATTATGCAAGGTAATTTAAAACTCATTGGATCTTTTAACTTCGAAGGCAACTTATTTAAAAGATTAGCGCTACACTCTTCAGTTAAAGCTATTATCTCGTATTCTTCTGGTTTTCTCTTCTTGGACAACATTTTCTTCATAAATTTCAAGTACAATGGCATCTGGGCTAACGCTTCGGAGAATGGAATATTGATGTATAGTTTCTTGAAGACTTCATAAAAATTTCAAACTAATTGTCGAGCTTGTACTTTTGCAACCTCTGAGGAAAAGGAATTGGTGGCACATAAGCTTTTGATGATTCAACAAATTCCTTTGAATCTTCTTCTTTTGATTTCACATATTGTTTCCCAGCTTCTTCTTCCTCAATTACCAATTGTTTATCCTTTTTCTCTGGCATTTTTACGTGAATCTCTAACAGTTGTACCCTACTCCTAGTAGTGATTGTATTTGCTTGCTCTTTTGGATTTGTCACTATATTGCTAGGCAAAATGCCTGATTTTCTATCTGACAGTTGCAGGACTAACGGGCCAATCTGAGTCTCTAATTTTATGATGGATGCATTCTGATAGTTTGTGTCATGTCACTCCAAAATTTTATCTATTTTTTGCGTATACTGTTGAAATATCTCTCCCAAACTTGGCCTTCTCTCTTGCTGAGCATTATTGGCATTGCCACTTTGTTGATTCTCAGACCACGTAAAATTTGGGTGTTGTTTCCATCATGGATTGTATGTTTGCGAGAATGGATTGTACTGCTGGTTTGAATTATTTTACACAAAATTTACTTGTTTGTTTGGACTGGCCAACAACATACAATCTGTAGTATAATGATTTATCCCATAATTTTCACAAAGCAAGCTTGTATAGACCGTGTGCACAACATGTGTTTGTGCTTTGACCAAAAGTTCTACTTGCTTCGTTAGTACCGCAATGTGTGCATTAGTAGCTGATGTATTGTCAATCTCATGTATACTTACTGCTTTCTTTGGAGCTACACCATCAGATGAAAACATGGTATGTGTCTTCGCAATCAATTCAAATAGCTCACATGTTTCATTGACATTTTTATTTGTAATGGACCTGTTTGCTGAAGAGTCCACTATAGATTTGGATTGATGAGATAGTTCAAAGTAAAAGTATTGAGCTTGTAATCCTTTCTTAATACTATGATTTGGACATTTTTTGAGCAGCTCTTTGAATCTGTCCCAAGCTTCGTGATATCGTTCCCCATCTAATTGCTAAAAAATAGAGATCTCCAGCTTCATCTTGGCTACTTTAGCTGGTGAAAAGTACATATTGCAAAATTGTCTAGCCAAATCGTCCCATGTGGTAATACTAACATGTGGTTCAGAGTCCAGACATTCTAACACTCCATCCCTCAATGTGTAGGGAAATAATCTAAGTCTAATGGCATCATCATTCACTCCTTGAAAGTGAAATTTATGGCACATTCGTAAGAATCTAGAAAGATGAGTATTCAGATTTTCATGCACCTTCCCATAGAATTGTAGGTTATTGCTAAAAAGATTGAACAGATCGGCCCTTAATTGAAAATCATGTCGACCAAAAGTAGGATAAACTATGCTTGAACGATCAGGTGCTGCTACTGGAGTTAAGAACTGAGCCATTGGCATATTTTCGTCATCGTCTTCTTTATCATTATGTTGTTGAATTTTCCAAATTGCCAATCATGCTGTTTCTACGGCGGTGGTCCTGACAACTTCTTGTTCGGCTGCTAATCTAACTTGTGCTTCTGCCATTGGAATTTGTTGCTTATTTCTCTGTTTTAGGTTGTGTTCTTTGCGACTTTGTCTGAAAGTGCGTTCAATCTCAGGATAGAAAGTCATAATATTTCCACCTTGTGAACGGAGCATGCAACAAATACCTTTTCTGTAGTAAGAAAACAAAGAAGAAAAATAAAAAGTATAAGAATAAAAAAAAATAAAAAATAAAACTAACACTAACGATTAATATAAACGAATATCAAATAAGAATAGTCCCCGACAACGACGTCAAAAACTTGTTGTGAGAAATTATTATTTGCAAGTGCACAATATTGCAAAAAAATAATAAAGTGGACCTATTGAGTCCAGATTATCGTTTCCATGAAAACTATCATATTTAGATACTAGTTCAATTAATCTTATTTCTAATTTATTTAAAACTCTTTGAATTAAATTGATTTGAAGGTTTAAACTATAACTATTAATTTTAGACAAAATTGTGAATGCAAAAGGCAAGAATTTATCTAGTATAATTATTAAAGGATTTGGATTAACGAGTTGACCATAGTTGTCATCTTTAATTTCTCCTCTCAAGATTTATTCCTAATATTATATTCGATCAAATTCATGAACTTAATCTAATTTACCTCTCTCGAGTTTAAATTAGTCATATCTAATTAAGTCAACTCACTATATCTCTATGTGAAGTCAAAATAATCTTTAACTAAATGCATTAAATCGCCTAAGAATTCAATTCAAGACCACAACAATAACAAAAGCATATCTCTACCTTTTATCCAATTGTTGAATTTTACTATGTGGTCTAGATTAATAACTTACATCTTAGTTTGTTACAATCCACAATTCAATGACAAATAATGGCCAATTATTTCAAGTATTAAGAGAAGAAGTAAAATCAATACGTAATTAATTTATAAGCAAACTTGAGAATTGAAATTAAAAAATCTAAACTAGGTTACATCATTCGTCCAAAACATTAATTTAGCTACTCATAATTCTAGAGAAAGAAAAGATCAAGAGTTTGAAATACATAACAGGATTTAAATAAGGGGCGAGAAAAAGTTGAATATCTTGCACCAAGAATTCGTCGTCTTAATGTCCCAATCTTTAAGATCTTGGTCGTTCTTCCTCTTTTTCTCATTTTTCCTCTCTTTTCTCCTTTAATTCTTGTATATCGTATCTCCCTCTTTGTTTTTAATCCTCTCCTTTATTTATATGTCCCAAAACTCTAAAATAGTGTAGAAATCTCGTCTCCCAAGAATTACCAAACTAGAATTTGACTATAATAAGAAAACTAATTGCACTTAAGTCTCTAATTATTTTCACGATAAGTCCTTCATCTTTTGGATGATTGCAAGTTGGTCTCCATTTCCAAGTCTTCGTGCACTTTCAGTCCTTTTTTGCCTATTTTGCTTTCTTTTTCTCCAATTCTATCCGAACTTGAGTTTTGACCTAAAGCAATCAAATCAACACACAATTAGGTAGAAATTTACTTAAGAGTACTTACAATCGTCTGCTTTTGATGGTCCAGATAAGTGTAAAACGACACTTATCACACACTTCACTTGTTTTAGCTTCATACAGTATCTACAGAGGATGCTAAAAGTTTCTGCTAGGTGTTGAATGTACTTAGAGGCTTTGATGCTTTTAACCAACAAGTCGTATGCATAAACTTCCTTTTATTTGCGAGCTGCTTTGGAAAAATTGAATTGACAAGTCTTTGGTATATTGCTCTGATATTTTTGAGCCCAAAGGGCATTATATTGTAGCAATACAAACCTCGATTAGCGACAAAATAGGTATGTTTCTGATCTTGTTCATACATCAAGATTTGATTGGAGTGTGCATCTGCATCCTTAAAATTTAGCAATTCATGCTGTATTGTGGTATCTACCATCTGATCTATTCTTGGTTGAAGAAAGCTATTTTTAGGACAGGCTTTGTTGGGATAGGTAAAATCCATGCAAATCCTTAAGTCTCATTTACTCTTCTCCATAAGTGTCATGTTGGCAACCCATTTCTAGTATGATGCTTCTTTGAGAAAATCATTGATCAGTAACTTTTCAATTCTTTACGGAGGGCCTAGTGTCTCTCTGAATTCAAATGATATCTCATCTCGCTATTTTGGCTAGATTGATGGGTCGATGTTTAGGCGATGAGATGCTAATATAAGTCAGTCTCTTTCCATATCCTCGTGGTTCCGGTGAAGACATCCAAATTTGATTTTAGAACTCTTCCAACTTTTCTTTTCTGAGGGCTTTTACAAGTCATACCCGATCTGAAGTCGACTATCTGGGTGCTTCTTACAAATGATTCGACCTTTCTTCCATGCAAGCTAATTCTCAGGTCAAGAGATTTAGCTTCAATCTCTACCATTTGGATGCTGGGATAGAACGATAGAGCATTTAAGTTTAGCCTCACTCATGGCATGGTTATTTTACACTATCTTGGCTTGGCCTAATTTTTCTTGTATCATGCCGACCCCGTAAGGAGTTCATAGCATAATGATTAAAGTGAGATTATTGTCCTAAGTTCGTGGAGAAAAGATTGTATTAAGATTGAGTTGTAGTTGGTAGGGTGATCTACAACTATAAATTCGCAATTGTCTCGTATCTTTTAAGATAGCTCTCGAGTAGGACCGTAAGCGTTATCGACCTTTTGCTTCTACCAAGGCCTAGAAAGACACGTCAAATGGCCTTAGGAATCATTCTGCGATGTCCATCGATCTTAAGTCCGCAAATATAAGACAATAATCAAGATCCCATTATCCACTAGAGTCTTGTCGATATCTATCCCAACCAATGGCATTGTAATGATCTTTGCATATGTATGAGATTGTATCCTCTTTTCTGAATCTAAGGTAGACATTCTCGCGCTTGGCTAAGATCGAATGGTTCCATGAAAACCTAGCGTATTTATGCCATTCTTATTATTAGCCGCTGGCATATTAGTTTCCTCCAATGATCATGCAGATCTTAGCACAGGAGTAATTACTCCTCATAGGTTGCTATTACACATTAGGTGGTACGTCTCATTCTATTATCATTGAAAATTAAGGTCCCACCTCATCTATTTGCCTAAAGACGAATGCACATAGTTGTCCTCTTTCAATCAAAACTTCAATTTCTTTCTTCAAATCTTTGCACTCGTTTGTATCGTGACCTGTCGACCTACAATATCGACAATAAATTTCCTAGTTCTGGTGGAGAGTGTTCTTCTTAAAGGGTTGGGGATTTTGAAGATCTCTTTATCCTTAATCTGCATGAAAACAATTTCCAACAAAGTATTCAGTGGAAGATATTGTTGGGTTATATGCCCAAATAGTATAATTTTGTTGTGATGAAATGACAATTTCATATTGAATAAAACTTTGGTTTGTATTTATATATTATTATTACATTTATTTAATATTGAGCATGTAAATAAAGTGTCAATGATCACTCGTGATAATATAAGTTGGGTGCTTGCGTTGAAAAGCATAGTATGACACAACTTATATTTTGATCATTAATAAAATTATTTACAACTAATGTATAAGAGTTGGCACCTTGTACCAGAAGGTTGTAGTGTTTACTATTTAATCATTCAGGTTTGCGATTTGTCCTTATTGTAGAAATGGATTAATGGTGACACTAGTATACTTGGAGTGTATTGAATGGAACACTTGTTTTATTTAATTATATAGCATCACCGTGCGAATAATTAAATTCTACTTGATCACCGAGTATTTCATCTAAATCCCTTGACAGATTGTGTTTATCTTTTCGTTAGTTTGATAGCTCTCTGATTCACCAATGGGTGAGATCAATTTAGTTGATCAAATATCTCGGTAAGTTGGGAGCTTGAGAATGAGCGAAGTAGAGAACTTGAATTCGGGTCGGGAAATGTCATCTTGAAAAATGGGTCGAATGACAACTTAAGTATTTTCTGTTGAACAGTTATAATTTTGAGCTCAGTGTTCAGCAACTGCTAAACTTCGACATCTATGAATTAGTTCACACGACTGTTGAAAAAAATATAACTTAAAATTAGTAAGAATAATTAGAAAGGCAAAACGGTCATTTATACTCATACTTAATTATCAAATCTCAGACAAGGATGAATTATATATATGGTAGGTCGGAGAAAAGTATTACGACACGTAATCTTATATATTCCGAGAATAAGTCTCTTGCCTTTAGTGAAAAAAGCAATTGACTAATAATTAGATCGGGTGGTCTAGGGTCGACTAGAAAGTCTAATTATTAGAACTTGGAAAATATATGTCTAAACAGTGCTGTGGTAGCTATATAACATTTTGGGCTTAATCACAGTTACTATGAAAGTTTTGAACTTGATTGTAATTGTGATATAAGTTCAGGGATTACATGCGTAATTAAATGAATCCTAAGCTAATTGGACTTGGATACAATCAGGACTCCTGTCATTGTTTGCAATCATGATGCTTGTCATATTTATATCACATTGCATGTGACGTAAATTAATTTGAACAATTAAGAAAAAAAAAAGAGAAAAAGATTCTAAATTTTTGTTTGACATGAATTTTATCTTCTTGATTTTCTAAATCTGACCAGTCTAGGAATTAGTTCTTGATTCAATTAAAAGGTGCCCACACGTCGGTGTAATCTATACTTGGAGAATACCATAGATGACTTGAACTTTGAGAGCAGCAAGTTCGTGAATCAGATCAAGATTTAATATCGTATATCGATTCAAGTACAATACTAAACTATTAGTATTTAATTGTAATAAACATGTGTACGCCTAGCAAAGTTTCTAGTTTATTGAATTAAAGAAAAATTTTGTTTTCTGACTAATTCTTGTGCCAGTTTCCAACAAATGGTATCAGAGTGATCTAGATCATTCACGTGTTTGTTATGTTATCTAGATCTGATAATTGCATTTCTAGTTGAGCGATGTCTAGGATTATTTGTTTATATGTTGATTGAATAATTGAAATTATTTTAAACTATGATCCAATTATTTTGTAGCCCCACTTTTTTATTGTATTTTGTTATTTCGAGTCTGTAACAAGATCGGTAGATTACGACTCCATCATCTTGATTTAATTTTTCATTACAAAATAGATTTAAATTGTGAGCCCTAAAAAGGGACTATTTTATTTTTGTAATGGTTGAAAATTTGAAGAACAGGTCAAATGAAAGAAGAACGAACCCAAAAAAATATTAATAAACATCATTGCTAGATAAATCTGCACGGACGCCAGCGTAGATTTGGTGGGATTTGTATGATTGGATCGCCTGTTCCAACTAGATCTGCGAGGAAGATGACCGTAGCAGATCCGGTTGTTTTTCCCAACATTCAAGGTGGTTTTGGTTCTTGGATATGGTGGTAGACTCCCGTGGCTATACTTTTTGGGAAGAAGTCTCAAGGAAGAAGAAGACCATTGTTTGGTGTCATGGATAGTTCAGCTTGTTTGGTAATAGGTTCGAGTTTTTTGGGTGTTTGGATCCCATTGGTTCTTGGGCTTGTTTGCCCATTGGAGCAAGGACTAGTGCTGAAGATTTAATTTAAATATTGGGTTTGGGCATAATTAGCTTTTAATATAATTCTTAGGGAAAATTGTCAATAAGTCATTCATAGGTGACTTATTTTAAATCAAGTCCAAACACTTTACAAAATTGTCAATAAGTCATATTAATTTATCTAATACCGTAATTACCCTTGTAATGTTTTAAACCAATTTAAACCAAATTTCATCAACAACTTTCTTCTCCAAATCTCCCCGTCGACGATCACCTCACTGGCACACCTCGTAGTCGGCATTCTGTGAGTCGCCGCAGTCTGAAAATCTTCTTTTATTTTCGCAATTGATTATTTCAAGAATTTTATGGTTTTTCAGTTCTTTTTTTCTTCTCAATCCTGGAAGGTGGCCTAATTTTACTTTGTAAGTATATTTTAGACACACTTCCTATAAAAGTTTCTGCTGGTGGGGATTTTAATGGTATTTTACAAGAATTATGTGATAATTGGAATTCATTAGAAGTTGACGCTATTTTATTGTGTTATTCTATCCCTGGACATGATAGGTGTTTTCTAAAGAATGAAGAAGAATTTAGGAACATGATTTCTTTGATTTCTGCGTAAGAATTGAAATTTGTTGATATTAGTGTTTCAGATTCTAAAACAGTATCACTTGATTATAAAACAGTATCACATGATTGTGATACTGTTTTCAAAAATGAAGGATCTCGCCATAACTACATATTGTTCTTCAACAAATAGTAAGACAATACTTTCATCTAGTTGGTCAATCGTATTCACTCATGTTGGACAGAGGTTTGAGAGAGGTGTAGCGAATTTAGGGATACTTTATGCAAATATTCGATTGAGAGATGATTTAAGTTTGATTACATGAGAAATAACAATGGTAGAGTAGAGGCACAATGTTCAAACAAATATTCTGATGATTGTAGGTGGTATGTTTGTGCAACAATATCAAAGGTTAGCGGTTTTTGTTACATACGAAAGCTTGTGAATGAACATAGTTGTCCTATAGTGTTGAGGAAAGAAAAAAGTGAGAGATTAAGTTCTAAGGTAATTTTTGGTTTGATTGTTGATATATTGAGGAGAAACCAACATTGTGTTCTAATGATGTTGTTTCACACTTTTTAACAAACTATGGTTACACAATAAGCTATAAGAAGGCTTGGAATGCATTAGGGAGAGCGAAGGGATTGATTTTTGGTGACGCATCTGAATCTTTCAAGTAGTTACATTGGTATATTGAGGTTGCAAGGTCATTTAATCATATAAGTCATTTTGATTTAGAGGTGGACCAAGTTTCTAAAAGATTTCAAAGATTGTTTGTTTCTTACCATGCGTGCATTCATGGGTTTAATCATTGTCGTCCCATGTTGTTTATCGATGAAACATTTTTAAAAGGAAGGTTCAAAGGTATCTTATACAACAACCAAGGTAAGATCTTGATTTTCTGTTATTTTGTGAACTGTTTTCTGTTATTTTGTGATACTGTTTTGTAATATGATTTATAAAATCCCGTTAGAAGCTGTTGTTTTGTTATTTTGATATTATTATTTTGTGTAGGCTTATATCCATTGGCTTATACCGTTGTAGATTCTAAGAACTACGATAATTGGTTGTGGTTCTTGCAACTTGTGCGCGTAGTATTGTTCGAGTACTCGAGAGCTTACATTTGTGTCTCGATCGAATGTTGGGTTAATGGAAGCGTTGCCTAAGGCATTCCCTACATCGAATCATTTTTTCATTTACAACACCTTAAAGGAAATTTGAGGATAAATTCGGTGGTGGTGGCTTCTCAAATAGTTATAGGAGCGTATGGTCCGTTGTTAGGGAATGTCACGCAAGCTCCAACAATTGCATTATTTAACCGAAGTTGAAGGTATTGAAGCGTGAGGGAGAGCTATTGTTCAACAGCTTCTAGATGGGTTACCATTTGAAAATTGGTCGAATGCTCATAGTGTTGGATGTCGGTATGGAGAGATGTCATCAAATTTAGCTGAGTCTTTCAATGCATAGATAGTTGACTGTAGGAGTTTGCCCATAACTTGAATGGCTGACATGTTGAGGATAAAGCTGATGAACATGTTTGTTACGAGAAGAACTGATTCTGGTAATGTTATGATATTGTTTTATTTTCTGCATGATACTATTTTATTTTCAATGTGATATCGTTTTATTTTCGATGTGATACTGTTTTATTTTCTATATGATACCAATATAGGTGAGTGGATGGGGGTTATCTACCCGAAGATGATAGAGAAATTTCAGGGATATGCAGATGAAAGTTGATCAATAAATATCAAGCGGTCTTCCGATACAATTTTTGAAGTTTTTTTAGATCCATCGGTTTGTGTGGATATCTGCAAAAGCACATGTTCTTGTTCCCAGTGGCAGCTGAATGGGTCCCATGTGTGCATGTAGTCACTGCAATTAATAGATATGGAAGGCACATTGATAAATTTGTTGATTATTATGTTCATGTTGCAGCATTATGCAAGTCCTATGAAGAAGCTATACATCCCATTCCTACGTCAATGAGGTTGGAATATGAAAATGTTGCCAATTTTGACATTTTACCTCCACCTACAAAGAGACAACCCAGAAGACCTAAAAAGAGGTGAATTAGATCAAGGGACGAACAAGTACGGATGATACGATGTGGAAGGTGTGGAATGTTGGGTAATCACAATAAGAAGACTTATAATGAGTCATTGGCCTAAGAGATTGTTCTCGTGAAGGATATTATTCATTCTTTTTTAAATATATAGGAACACAACTGTGTTGTAATCATTTGTTGGTTGAATTAATGATAGCAACATTTATATTCACAAAATAGTATCACAAAATGTTTATTTTCACAAAACAGTATCACTAACAGTATGTCATTAAGAACATTACGTTGCAATACAATATCACAAATTACTATAATCCCTAGTGTTTTAAAGAGTTATATGTTCCCGCAAAAGATATTATTGTTTCTTTTTTAAGTTTTTTGATAGAGAGATATTATTTTTTTAATATACAGTTACACAATTGTCTTGTAATCATTTGTTGGTCGAATTAATGAAAGAAACATTTATTTTACAAAACAGTATCACAAAATATTTATCTTAATAAAATAGTTTAACAAAACAGTATCACAAACAATATTTCATTAATTAACAACAGTATGTTTGCAATACAAGATCACAAATTGTATTCAGTATCAAAAATAAAACTGCAAGTACAATTTACAGTATCAAACCAAAATTCACAACTAGGAAATCTGTTCATCTAAAATGAAGAAAATCTATTCATCTATTCATTCATCTACAACAAAATCCCTGATGAATTGAGAAACAATGTTTGCTTTGTATTGTCTAACTTCCTTTATTGTCATGGTTTCTTCTATCTGTTCATTCTTTGCTAGTCTTTCCATCACATGGCAAACGTGTATTCCACAATTGACACTGTAAAATAAAATTCAAAAACATGTAGTAAATGTCGGTGTGCTGCATAGTCATGTAAACACAAGATAATACAAATAGGGAGTCTAAAGGATTAGTCACTTCTTACGTCACAATGTGTTGTTGCGAACATTTCTCATAAGAGATCAATGGATGATTGAATTCTTCTTCATTGTACTCAACATAATTTGTAATGGGAGATTTCATACACAGTTCTTTTTGTTTGCTCTCAATATATTCTTTCTACATGTATTTGAGAAACAACAACAATATAAAATGTTAGACTTGTACTTTTAAACTCATCTGTAAAAAGCAAGAAATGGTAATGCTGTAATAACTCATTATCTTACCAATATCCTAGCATCGTCTATATATCTGTTTGAAGTCCCGTCTCTTGGCAAATTACTGTTGTAATGTGTACATTGACCTGCCTCAAAGTCGAATGTGAGTAGTGTCCAATGGTTTGGAACTACGTCAGTTCATTTTCCTCCGTTTGAGTTTATTGGGAACAGCAAAAGTTGAGGCTGCCTGGTGTTGTGGAGGTGCTCCAACACTATGTTGATTTTTCGTGATCTTGGAATTGCCATTTCGGGATATGTGACATATAACTGCAGTATTCAAGTATAATATCAAGATAAGAAATAATTTTGTTGTTAGACCTAAGTTTGTAATTGAAATGTTTATGTTGAAATTAAATAATTCACCCAGCACAAAGAATCAAAAATAACAAATCTTTTGTTGTAAGTGCTGTCTACAATTAGGTCATTGGCCTTTAGAATTTCCCCATATGCATCAATTACTTGCATATAAAGTATTATAGTTATGTTTTGTATAAGTTTATAATTTGAGAATACATTTTTGGTTTTACAATCTTCTGAAGATTTGATGTTGGTGGTCCCCAAGAATATCAAACAAATCCCCAATGTCACAAAACAAAATTGAGCTCCTGTCGGCTTGTAAACCGTCGCTCTGCAATATAACACAGCATTAAGGAATGAAAGAGTATCACAATATCATAAGTAAAACATTCAGTAGTTGAAACAATATCACAATATTTTTAAATAGTATCGAGAAAACAGTATCAAAATATCATAAGAAAAATATTCAGTAATTGAAACAGTATCACAATATTTTTAAATAGTATCATGAATCAAAACGTCAACAATTACTGTATGGAAGATACTTACGATAGGTCATGGATTTTTTCGATCTTTACGATCTTCTTCCTATCATCTGCAGTTAATTGTTTTGCTGTCAACCATTTTACATTGATTTTTGTTGATACCTTTTTTTCTTTCCTCATTGGAAGATCGGGAAGGTCCTCAACGTTGTTGCTTGTATTGTCATCATCTTCTTCTTGCACATGAGATTTAGCCTTTTTACCCCTTGTGACTCTTTTTTTCAGAGCAGAGTAGGTGAAATCATCATCCTTCTTTCTTTTTCTTTTCTTTTTTTCTTTTATTCTTTGGACCATTGAAGTTTGCTTTGTTGCATCCTTTGTTTTTTGGATCTCTCTATCATTCAAAGCTTGAGTAACTTCATGCACTACCTTTTCAGTCAGCTCATTTACAAGTGAGGTATTCTCTTTTTTCAATGATTTGTTCTCACGTGTAAGAGATTCCAAAGTTTCATGCGCTTTTTTAGTTGTTCGGTGTTGTTATTCTTTTCCTCCAAAACTGCTGCATGTAGGCCATTGACTTTTGTAGTTGGTCTTCTATAATTCTTATTCTTGCGCTCATCTCGTTGAGCTCCTATATATTCTTTTCATTTTACAAAGTATCAAAAGTATTTATTATCAGTATCAAAAGTATTAAAATCATATTATTATCAGTATCTTAATTAAACAGTATCATAATAAAATCATAATTAAAATCATATGCTTTTTTAGTTGTTCGACAGTGTTATTCTTTTCCTCCAAAACTACTGCATGTAGGGCCATTGACTTTTATAGTTGGTCTTCTATAATTCTTATTCTTGTGTTCATCTATTTGAGCTCCTGTATATTCTTTTCATTTTGCAAAGTATCAAAAGCATTTATTATCAGTATCAAAAGTATTAAAATCATATTATTATAAGTATCTTAATTAAACAGTATCATAATAAAACAATATCATAGACAATAATACCTCAATAAAACAGTATCACAATAAAACAATATCATAGATAAAAACGGTATCATATTAGTTTTAAAATAAAACAGTATCATATATTCTAGTATTATAGATTGTTGTATCATATACATATATATTAGTACCTTTCATTCTGCAAGACGCTTTCATCCAACGCAGCTTGCAAGATGCGCTCATTTTCTCTAGAGGCTTGTAATTCATCACGGAGTTTGGATGAACTAGTTATGGCTTTCTTCGCTAATGAATCCTTGATTGCAACTTCTGCCAGATGACTCAAGGGCAAGTGTAGCCAACTATCATCCTCCTCTTCAAAACCTCTATGTTCTTCTTCGTTGACATTGCATTCCTCACTTTCTTCCTTCTTGTTTTCTTCTGTTGAATCATTCACCTCTATTCGATTGTCATCACTTTTTTCCTTTTCAGTATCTTTTGTTTCCATATCAACTTCATCAGATTCTCCATCTTTATCTGATTCTTCATCTTCATTAGATTTTTCATCTTCATCGGATTCTTCGACAACCTGCAATGGTGTAGTAGTTGAATAATAAATATACTGGATATTTGTATATTGAATAACTCTTCATGTAAGATACTGTATGCTGTAAATTGGTGATACTACTATTACTTTTTTTTTATAGTTCGTGTACAGTAGTAGATTTTAGACTACAAGTCAGATCTCTTAAGTCCCATTTAATGCATTTTGGTTCTACATTCTTCTTCAATGCTTTACAGACATTGAGTTTTTCCAACAACCAGTACTGGATTTTCATAAATAAAAACTTATTAGTGCGAATATCACATTTAATGCAAAACAGTATCAACAAATAAAACAATATATAGAAATCAAATAGCTTACTGCTAAAGCCATCACACAGCCTGTGACGTCGATTGGGTATTCATTTTCACATAGAGAAGAAATTAGGTATTCAAAGATGTGTTTCGTCCAATTGTAAGTTTTGATCTTGTCGACATCTTCAACATACTTGATATATCCCCAGCACAAAGTCAGTGATTTATTTGGCACAAAGAACGATGTCATCAGGAAGAGCATCATTAACCTAGAAACATCGTCGATGTCTTTTTTTTTTTCTTTCCATTTGTTGCAGCCCTTAACTGTGTAGATATTATTGTTTTGGTCAATCTATCGTTGGGAGAAATCTGAAATCGAGGCTGACTTTTGTTTTTCGACCTCCATCAGATTTTCACCTTCGACGATTCCAAAAATACCCTTCACGTCGTCCATCTTGAACTTTAAATGGGATTTGTTTATTAAAAATCCTTATTTAACTTTTCGAAGCACTCAATAATCTTGTACAGATCCATATCACTTTGACGACAACAATGTCTGTCAATTTTGTCATCCAGTATCAACTTGACAAGATTGTAAAATGGCAATTTCTTCAACCCATTCTTTTGAGGTTTTGTTAATGATAAACCTTTCACCTCCCTTATCACTATTTGGAGGTTAGAACGATATTGTGGGTGAGCATTCTTATCCAGTGTTACTTTTCTTTGTATATGTATAGACTTTTTTTTCCCATCGATTAGTAACCAATTGTTTTCTATCCAGAAGTTTTTTTGTTTTTGCTGCATCATAAACAAAAACAGTATCAGAAGTATCAAAATAGTATCAAAGATAAAACAATATCATATATTAAAACAGTAGCAAAGTATACTAATGCACATTACCTAAATAAAACAGTATCATGGATTAAAACAGTATTATAGACAAAACTAAGATATTGAAATAGTATCATAAGTTGAAACCTTGTCATAATTAAACAGTATAAAAGATAAAAGCATGATATCATAAATAAAACCCATTCCATATAGATTCAAATAGTATCATAGATTAAACAGTATCAAAGTATACTAATGCACATTTCCTAAATAAAACAATATCATGAATTAAAACAGTATCATAGATAAAACTAAGAGATTGAAACAGTATCATAGGTTGAAACCCTGTCATAATTAAACAGTATCAAATATAAAAGGATGGTATAAGTTCACCAATGCACATTATCTAAATAAAAATAATATCATGGATTAAACAGTATCAAAGTATACCAATGCACATTACCTAATTAAAACAGTATCATGGATTAAACAATATCGAAGTATACTAATGCACATTATCTAAACAAAATAGTATCAATGATTAAAATAGTATCATACACAAAACTAAGAAATTGAAACAATCTCATAGGTTGTAACAGTGTCATAATTAAACAGTATCAAAGATAAAAATATGGTATCATAAATAAAACTCATTCCACATAGACTCAAACAGTATCATGGATTAAATAGTATCAATATATACTAATGCACATTTTCTAAATAAAACAGTATCATAGACAAAACTGAGAGATTGAAATAGTATCATAGGTTGAAACCTTATCATAATTAAACAATATCAAAGATAAAAACATGGTATAAGTTCACCAATGCACATTATCTAAATAAAAACAGTATCGTAGATTAAACAGTATCAAAGTATACTAATGCACATTACCTAAATAAAACAGTATCATGGACTAAAACAATATCATAGACAAAACTAAGAGATTGAAACGGTATCATAGGTTGAAACCTTGTCATAATTAAACAATATCAAAGATAAAAGCATGGTATCATAAATAAAACCTATTGCACATAGATTCAAACAGTATTATGGATTAAAACAATATCATGGATTAAAAAGTATCATAGACAAAACTAAGAGATTGAAATAGTATGATAGGTTAAAACATTGTCATAATCAAACAAGATCAAAGATAAAAGCATGGTATCATAAATAAAACCCATTCCACATAGATTAAAACAGTATCATAGACAAAACTAAGATATTGAAATAGTATCATAAGTTGAAACCTTGTCATAATTAAACAGTATCAAAGATAAAAGTATGGTATCATAAATAAAACTCATTCCACATAGATTCAAACAGTATCTTGGATTAAAACAGTATCATAGACAAAACTAAGAGATTGAAACAGTATCATAGGTTGAAACCTTGTCATAATTAAACAGTATCAAAGATAAAAGCATGGTATCATAAATAAAACTCATTCCACATAGATTCAAACAATATCATAGACTAAAACAGTATTATAGATTAAACAATATCAAAGTATACTAATATACATTTCCTAAATAAAATAGTATCATGAATTAAAACAGTATCATAGACAAAACTAAGATATTGAAACAGTATCATAGGTTGAAACATTGTTATAATTAAACAGTATCAAAGATAAAAGCATGTTATAAGTTCACCAATGCACATTATCTAAATAAAAATAGTATCATGGATTAAACATTATCAAAATATCATAATGGACATTACCTAAATAAAACGGTGTCATAGATTAAAATATTATCATAGACAAAACTAAGAAATTGAAACCTTGTCATAATTAAACAGTATCAAAGATAAAACTAAGAGATTGAAACAGTATCATAGGTTGAAACTTTGTCATAATATTTCACTATCATTAGAAATAAGGAAAAAATTCGGCAAATAGAAACAGTGTCATAGATCAAAAAAGTATTAAGCATTTTGCATTATACTCTTAGACAACTTTGTCATACATAAACAGTATCAAAGATAAAACTAAGAGATTAAAACAGTATCATAAGTTGAAACTTTGTCATAATATTTCAGTATTATTAGAAACAAGGAAAAATTCGGCAAATAGAAACAATATCATAGATCGAAAGAGTATCAAGCATTTTGCATGGTTAAATAATACGTTCTAAGAAAAAACCAAAAAAGTCACCAAAACATTAACGCATGGTATACAGTATCACGCATTTTAAAGCCCTATATCACTTGTTACGACAAAAAAAAAACTAACTCACAGCAACTACATTAAAAAAAAAATTACCGAACAAATTACCTTCGCCATCAAACCTTCGAACTGCTTTGTATGCAGTTAGGATTTGTAGTGAGAAGAATCAAACACGAAGAAGATGAAGTTTGCTAAAGTAAATAGAGGTTTTCGTAGTGGTCTACGAGTTTAAATGGCAGTTTTTGCAATTGGAGGGCATATTGGACTTTTGGCACTAAAGTATGACTTTAGTTGAATTAAGATTGGGCCATATGACGTTTTAGCCCAATTTGGCGATAATGATGGCCGCCCAAAAATTTCATAACTCTTAAGTCTTGTTTTGGGCCACAAATAATTGTTAATTTATTGCTAATGTATACTTTAAATATTGTTTAAAATATTATTGTTCTGTAAATCATGACATATAGATTAATTTTGGCATCACTTGTGAAACATATAATAGAATACATTTCATTGAAATATTAGTTTTCCCTCGATTAATTTAATTTAAATTAATTTTTCTTGAAAGAAAAATTCGTAATAATTAAACTGTATGTTTATTCGATTAATGTAAACAATTGGTAATTATTTTAAATTAAAATATATTATTTTAAAATATTGAGTGGAAGATGGTATTTATTTAAATAAAAACACATGGTCTCCTTTTGTCAATCCATAAGCAACAGAATGCGTTAGCCTCGTGCCGGTAACGCAACGAACTCCCTATAGGAGGGCTGTGTGATTCGGGTTGTTTGATTGGATTCTTTTTTAGTAAGATCGTCTAGATAGAATATAATTTGAGATCATTCTATAGATGGCAGGATTATTTTTCAAGTATCCGGAGATCTAGACAAATGTTATACACTCAAATCGATATCATCTATGAACCTTTTATAGATGCTCTCGTTTATGATCTTGGTGACCAAATAAAGCGATACTGGATTTATCTAGACATTTATTGTCAAGTATGATTTGTCTAGTGGGAGGTCCCAGCTTAATCAGTGGACACAGTGACCTTTTCTATAGAGAGGCATGTTGGATCACAAAGATTAAGTAGTCGTTTTATGGATCTACATATGCATTAATGCATCATATGTTAAATTCGCTACTCAATTTTAATATGCAATAATTATGTTATTTTTCAGCAAAATGTCTCCCAGTCTCTGTCCATTTTCTGTTATCCTAAAACAAAACCAACTAACTGGAGAAAATTATGTAGATTGGAAACGTAACATAATGATTGTTCTCACCGTTGAGAAAATTGATTTTGTGCTTGAAGAAGATTGGCCTGAGAAACCTGCTGAGACTACAAGCAAGGCCAAGATGGATTCTTATGATAAGTGGATGGTTGCAGACAAGTTGGCTCGCTATTACATTTTGGCACCGATGTTAAATGTGTTACAGCCGAAGCATGACAGTCTTAAAATCTCTTATGACATAATGAAAAGCCTCAAGGACATGTTTGCACATCAAAGTAGGAAAGCTCGGTTCAAAGTCATTCGTACCTTACAAAATATCCACATAAAATCTGGAACGTCAGTGAAAGATCATATGTTGAATATGATTGGACACTTCAATGTGGCAGAGAATCTAGGTGCAACTATTGATTCAGATACTCAGGTGGATATGGTATTGAACTCTCTACCTGATATGTTTTCATAGTTTACTGTGGACTATCACTTACGCAAGATGGATATGTCATTGACTGGACTAATGAATGAGTTGCAAAATGTGGAAAGTTGGCTTAAAGCTAAGGGTGTCTATGCTTATGCAGCGATTGATATCCCCCTGTTTCTAAGCCAAAAGGTAAAGGTGGAAAGAAAATGAAGAGGGCTAGCAAGAAGCAGGAAGGCAATAAGACCAAAGTAGATGGAAAGTAGAAAGGCAAGTGTTTCAAATGTGGTCAGAAATGACAGTGGAAAAAAGACTTTCCTGATGCACTAGCTAAAAAGGGGCAAGGTACTGATGATTGAAGAGAACAAAAAATACAGTGAAGACCAATTTACTATCACAGTCGGCACATGAACAATAGTTTTGACGAGAGCTGTATGAGTAGTTTATTTTATTAGTGGTAGGTGTTTAATTCTTAAAGACTGTTAATATGTCCTACAGATAAAGTGGGATCTAATTCCCTTTTCTTGTTAATAGGACAAGGTTAGTCTCTTGTTTTTGCGCTAACGTGCTTTACTTTTGATGAATAAATCTCCTATTTATGCCAAATATTTTGGTGAATTTCTTTATATATTAAACTATTCCACAATGAAAATAATAATACATCTACAAACTATAATAAACAAAATGCATACCATACTAGTAATACATCTCTATGGCTCTTAGACTTGAATGCATCAACCTTAACATGATACAAAGACTGACAATGAATAATATCCTCAACTCAATTGGGGTCAAACCATAGCCAATCTCTAATTCTTGTTTGGAAGGAAAGATGGCTAGGAAGTTGTTTTTTAGTAAAGGAACATAGAGCCAAAAAAGTATTGAATTTAATTTATTCTGATGTATGTGGACCATGAGTACACCTGCGAGATGAGCTATAAGTATTTTATCACATTTACAGATGATTACTCTAGATTCGGATATATTTACCTGATGACTCGAAAGTCAAAGGCTTTTGAGAAATTCAAAGCATATCGAACTAAGGTCGAGAAACATTTGGGTAAAAGTATAAAGACAATTCGATCGCATTGAGGTGGCGAATATCTCTTAGGAGAATTCATGGACTACTTAATAGAAAATGGTATAGTTTCTCAACTGTGTGCGCCTGGTACACCTCAACGGAACGACATTTTAGAAAGAATAAACAAGACATTGTTAAATATGGTAAAATCAATGATGAGTTTTTCAACTCTACCTATCTCAATTTTGGGGATATGCACTAGAGACAAATGCTTATGTTCTTGACCTAGTTTCATCTAAGTCTGTTCCCAATACTCTCCTAGAGTTATGGAATGGGCGCAAACTAAATTTACGTCACATCCGAATTTGGGGATGTCCAGCTCATGTGCTAAAAAAAAGACAGAAAGGTTGGAGTCTAGGTCAGAAATATGTCTGTGTGTGGGATATCCTAAAGGCACCAGGAGATACTATTTTTTATAGTCCTCTAGATAGGAAGGCTTTTTTGTCAGTACAAACACGACCTTCTTGGAGGATAAGTATATTAATAAATGTCAATCTAAGAGTATGGTTGTTTTGGAATAAATGAGTGAGAGTGATTCCACGACATTAATTCCTGAAACACAACCTAGTGACAGATGACCTATGGTATCGCCAACACCTAGGGAACATTATCTGATTGGGAGAAATGATTCGTCATCTAATCCCATAGATCAAGAAAATGTTAAAGGTAATGATGAGGTATTGGTGTCACCTAAAGGTGATACCAACATTGATGAAAATGTTACGATGCAAGATTCATCGTCCATTAGGCAAAGTCAGGAGATCATTAGGAAACCTTTTAGGCACTTGTTAGTAGGAGAATCCAAACAGGCGATCTCCATATAACAAGTAGATTATCCGACTTCATTTAAAAAGGCTAGGAACAAAATGGTAATTTTAATGGTGCTTTATGTGAACAATATTCTACTCATAGAAAATGATATAGGAATGTTATTGTCTAGGAAAGCATAGTTGGCCCAAAAGTTTTCATATGAAGGATTTGGACAAAGCTAGCTGTGTTCTAGGAATTCAACTCTTAAGAGATCGAATAGAACAAGCTGATAGTTTTGTTCCAAGCTATATATATTGACAAGATGCTTGTCAGATTACCGTGAAAGATTCTAAGAAGGGCAATTTTCCATTCAAACATAGAATCTAACTATCTAAGGAGCATTCCCAAAGAAACTCCTAAAGAGATAGAGGACATAAGTAGAATACCTTATGCGTTTGCAAATGGGTAGTCTGATGTATGTTATGTTGTGCACTAGACCTCACGTTTGTTATGTTGTTGGTATGATAAGTCGGTCTAGCCGGACTAGAACATTGGGTGATTGTAAAGCATATCCCTAAGTATCTTCGGAGAACAATGAACTATATGCTGGTTTACTTTTGATCATTGGGGTGTATGGATTTTAGGATTATACACTAGGGCAAGTGGGAGAATTGTTGGGTTGTATGCTCAAATAGTATAATTTTGCTGCGATGAAATGACAATTTTATATTGAATAAAACTTTGGTTTGTATTCATTTATTATTATTGTATTTGTTTAATATTGAGCTTGTAAATAAAGTGCCAATGATCACTTGTGATAATATAAGTTGGGTGGTTGCGTTGAGAAGCATAGTGTGACACAACTTATATTTTGATCATCAATAAAATTGTTCACAAATAATGTATAAAGGTTGGCGCCTTGTACAGGAAGGTTGTAATGTTGACTATTTAATCATTCGGATTTGCGATTTGTCCTTATCACAGAAATGGATTAATGGTGACACTAGTACACTTGGAGTGTATTGAACGGACCATGTGTCGAATTTAATTATATAGCATGACCATGCAAATAATTAAATTCTACTTGATCACCGAGTATTTCATCAAAATTCCTTGACAGAATTGTCTATATCTTTTCATTAGTTTGATGGTTATTTAATTCACCAATGTGTGAGATCAATTTAGTTGATCAAATATCTCAGTGAGTTGGGAGCTTGAGAATGAGCGAAGTAGAAAACTCGAATTCATGTCGGGAACTATCACCCTAAAAAATGGGTCGAGTGACAACTTAAGTATTTTTTGTTGAACGGCTATAAATCTGAGCTCAGTGATTTAGCGAAGACTAAACTTCAACATTTGTGAAGAAAATGTAACTTTAAGTTAGTGAGAATAATTAGAAGGAAAAACGGTCATTTATGCTTATACCTAATTATCGAATCTCACACAGGGATGAATTATATATACAGTAGGTCAAATGAAAGTATTACAACTTCTATAATCTTATATATTTCGAGAGTACAGTCTCTTGCCTTTAGTAGAAAAAGCAATTAACTAATAATTAGATCGGGTAGTCTAGGATCGACTAGATAGTCTAATTATTGGAGCTTGAAAAATATATATCCGGACAGGTCCTATGGTAGCTATATAAAGTTTTGGGCTTAATCACAGTTACTATGGAAGTTTTGGACTTGATTGTAATTGTGATATAAGTTCAGGGATTACATGTGTAATTAAATCAATCCAAAGCTAATTGGACTTGGATGCAATTAGGACTCCTGTCATTGTTTGCAATCAGGATGCTTGTCGTATTTATATCACATTGCATATGACGTAAATTAATTCGAACAATTAAGATAAAAGAAAAGAGAAAATTCTGAAGTCTTGTTTGACTTGAATTTTATCTTCTTGATTTTCTAAATCTGACCAGTCCAGAAATTAGTTCTTGATTCAATTAAAGGGTGCCCACACGCCAATGTAATTTATACTTGGAGAGTACTATAAAAGACTTGAACGTTGGGAGAAGCAAGTTCGTGAATCAGATCAAGATCTAATATCGTATATCGATTCGAGTAGAATAGTAAACTATTAGTATTTTATTGTAATAAATATGTGAACGCCTAGCAAAGATCCTAGTTTATTGAATTAAAGAAATTTTCTATTTTTCGAATAATTCTCGTGCCATTTTCAACAGATACTCCTCAAATCTTTCCTAATATAGACAAGGTCGGTTGGCATCTAGGCGATTGCTTCTCCACTGGAATATTTCATTTGTTTTTCTATGGAATTTTTCCTTGCCTTTCCTATGGGCCCACATTTTTCCTTTCATATATTTTTTCTTCTTGATCCAAACTGGCATATTTCCCACTTATGTGCTTTTGACTCTCGCCAAGAAGTCGTGATATATTTTTTGTCTGTCCTTGCAAACCAACGACCAAAATCTAATTCTTGTCCTCAGGTCGGACAGTACCGCTATTAACACGACAACATCTGATATTTCTCAACTTTTACGATCTATTTGTTAACGATTGATATAACTTTTTAAAGTCTCACTTCGAACTTGTTTAATACTAACAATGTGTCCTTTTGGCATTTTTTTGGCCCTAAGGCCCATACCCATTTGGTAGAGTTTATAAACTAATTTATTTGACCAAAATGGTTAATTTGACAAAGAATTGTCAAAAATGTCAGGCTATCAAGGTAAAAAAATTTTGTCAAATAAACAAGTTTTGATCAATTAAACTAGTTTATAAACTCTACCAAACGGGCAATTGGGCCAGGAAAACCCTTGCTATGTTGTTCCAGGTCTTGATTGAAAGTTGTATAAGTTTGTGAAGCCAACTTGAAGCTTGACCACCAAAGGTGAGAGAGAATGTACAACACATGATGGCATCAGTGCCGCCTTATGTCTATGAGTCGCATTTGTCTAGGTGACTTACTAGAGAACTGCCATCCTTGTATTCTGTCAAGTGCGACGTTTTTATCTTGTCTGGTAAAGGCTGAAAAAGCATATCCTCTTAGAAATGTGAGTGTTTACTTGTCAAATAATCATCCATTAGGCCATTATACTTAGATTCTAGGTTGGCTATATGCTTTTTAAGCTTGCTCATTCTTTTGTTCTTGTTGTGTGTCTAGGGTGCTAGAGGATAAATCATATCTCTCATTGGCTTAGGGGCTACCTCTCGCCCTTCTAGGTGGTGAATTTTGATTGTCAAGGCAATCAAAAATGCTTTCCTCATGCCTTTGATTGTGAGTCCCTCGTTGTTCGAGATGTCTACTTCCTGTAGTCCAGCTCTTTGAGGACTCTTCATCAAGAAAATACAAATTCAATCTCACATGTCGATACCCTTCAAGTGGACGGATAGGAGGATTCATTTTCTACATCACTTACATGAACTGTGGTTGCATAATTTCTCTTAATGCAATGGACTACATGGTCAAGTTCTGAGTGGCATCTCTGAAGGCAGAGATTTGCAAATCTATGTTAACAGTTGAGGTTTCACCAGAGTATCATTGTCTGTTTCTATTACAGCTAACATTACTTTAGCTTGTGCTCATTGTGTTATCTAGTGGAAGAGAAGAAAATGTGAAAATATAGGAAATGTGTGTGATATGTGTTGGAATATAAAGGCTTTCACAAGAAAGAGACATCCTTCTAACGCCAAGTTGTTGATGATTAAAAAGTAATGTGGTACTCTTACATCAACTTTTACATTTCTTAGCTGACTGGAATTGAAATGGCAAAGAAAACGGTGAATCTAGTCGACCGCTAGCAATATGGGGTGCAACGGTCGAAGACTCTCCTATGCGTGAATTAGTAAGGTCAGAATAACCTACACTCAAGTTTAGTGATTTTATGTGGAGATTTCTTAACCTTTCTATTCAAAAATAGTTCATTATATAGGCAAAGAGGGGGTTGACACTGCCCTGGTCACTTCAATCATCTATGACTTGGTGCGATTGGTTGTGGAGAACGGTTTGGCATGTTATCATAGCCTAAGGCTAATTTCCAAGCCTAGACTATCCCATCAAGGGATCTTATTGGTGGGATAGCACTATTGTGTGTAGCTTGGAGAAAGTCCGTTCGTTAGAGTATTGATTACATCGGGTCAGCCTATTTCATTATGAAGCATAAATTGTTCTGCTCTAAAAATGATGGTAAGCCTATGTTCACCCTCAAATTCGACGATATGTGATCAGAATATATGACCTCGGTTCCTCGTTAGATTAGAATATTTTGATAGCCTGAACTAAGCATGAATTGTGTAATATCTCAAGGTAGGCCTTTTTTGCAAACGAGATGATATGTGCGTGCTCCTAGGTCAAAGTGTTTTGCTCATAGGCGGGCTTATGCAGGGAAATTCTAAATTTTTTTAGGCCCAAAAAGGCCTATTCCCTAGGCTTCTCTCAATTTAAAAAATTAAATTAAATTAAAGTCCTAAATTCATCTGCAAGTGAAGGTTTATTATTTGTTTTATCCGTATTTGTAAACCATAAGCAAAAGCGAAAATTTTCAATTTTGGTTGCACACTTTAAAAAAGTTATTCCATACTTTGTCTTGAAAATATTTTCAAGCAAGAGATTATTATAATCATCAAGATAATCCATAAGATAAAAGTATCCATTTATGCTTAAACCTCTCAAATTTCGGATATCAGTTAGTTTTTTAACCAAATTCTTGATTTTGGGGTTAAATTGAAAATATAAAGTCATCATATTTTTTGTTTGATCGGTATGGCACCATTTTTTTTTTTTAAAATCTAATCTTTCACCGAACATTAATGTCAAAAATGAATTTTGGAAACTCAAAGCTCTAGATAATTCCAAAAAAAAATAGTATTTTCTTATTTTGATAACCAAAAATGCATTTTTCAATGAAAATTCAACCAGTTGATTTCAACGCGCAAATTGAAACACCTATATTCGAGCTGGTGAAGTCAGTGACAAAATTACGGTTCAAGCGGTTTTTTGAGAAGCAATTTTTTAGATTTCTGAGAATTACATAATGTCCCCCATTGAGTAAATCTTATATCCGCCACTGGTTTTGCTTAGTCATCATTGTGGATAAATAAAAAACTATAACCAAAACCGTCTTGTTCCCACTTATTTTACAGTCGTTCACTTAAACAGAAAACTAACACACTATAATATGTAAAAGCAAACTGATATATGGCTCTCCGAGAAAGTGATTTGTATACAGGTATTCGAATGTCTGGGCATCACAACACTCTATATTGTAGTAAATACCAACATAAAGATACAAGTAGGGATAGCGAACATAATAACACTAGGTGTCCACTTTCGTGATAAACATATATGTTGTACCATTCCCAGTCAGTCTCCATCCCGTGAAGCAATCTTAAAGTACTCTTGCCACATTTTCTAAAAAGTATAAAAGAAACAACAATGAATATAATTCAGTTATTAGTTAATGAAATATGGTGTACATCTGTGTTATTGCATGTTCGTTGGTCCAGTCATATCATGTGCCCACCGCGTTTCTCGGATCGTACCTCGAGCGCTCAATAACAAAAATGGTTAACTGTGCACAATATATCACCAGTGCCCCATTTAACAAAGTGATTGAACATTAACACATGTATAAGTTGATCCTTAGCAAGACTTCACAACGTATACGATAATCATTAGATTGCATGTCTTAGATGTAAAGAATTGACGTATACATGTACGGCGGAAATAAAATCTACAATTTCTATAAGTCGAATCATCCTTGTACTTGGATAAAATTTGTGATATAAGTTTACCTTGATAAACACCATAGAATCTGATTATTTGATTAGCTGGAGGTACGATCTTCAGTACTACAGTGGACAACCTCCAATGGTAGTCCACACAGCAAGAACATATCTGAACTTCCACGATCAAGAACAGATAAAAACGAAACTTTTGGGAGTAATTGTATTGGATTGTCTTTTGCTTGTGCTATCAAGTAATGAAGACCAACTTATTGAATTATTCAGTTTTACCTTTGTATTTATAGGCGGTGCTTACCCTAGCTCTAGTTCTAGTCCAACTAGAAGCCATCAACAAACGGGTCTAATTAATTAATCTAATTAATTACTTTGGTCCAATAAGTAATTAAGTCCAACCCAACTAATTGGACCTTGGACATTAATTATTACAATCTCCCACTTGAACAAGGTCCAACTCCAGATGCTCAATTTTTGCCTTATGTGTGTGACTCATTAGGTTCTCATTCACAATGGCAAATGCAATGATATTCTCATCGATTCACCTAGATCAATCAATTCACATCGTCGTCCAAGATTGACATCTAGCAATATGTCAAGGCAATCCAAGTGAAAGAAAATGTCATGTGGTATGACAGAACTAATATATATGTGGTTATCGTGGAAATATAATCCCTTCATCAATATAACCCATTTGGTTAAGAGATATAGACCAGCGTTAATCTCATTTCAACCAATTATATTATTCACATCAACTCTTCATTCATCTAATCTAGTTATGATTGAAGTATTTTCAACTCATAACTTTACCCCGGCCGAGAAAATTTATATCAACTTAAGTGGGCAAAAATCAAGTTATAATCTCCTACTTTCCAGGAGTGACGAATTCTCATATTGGACACTCACAACCTTCATATGATTCTCACTATACCCGTACGACGTCTTCCTAGTGACTCAAAATCTTCGAGTCCCATCAAACGCTCACCAAAGTATAGCGTTCCTAACATAAGATTCTATGATGTCCTCAAGTCAAAGGACCAAATCCACTACCGTACATTAGAGATTTACCACTGACGCTAGGATAGTTATCTATGTGGAATATCTAGGCGGATCATCCAATGTCATGTTCTCATAACAATGCATTCAGATGTTCATTCAGATGTCCCTCTACATCTTAGCTCGTGAGATCAGCTACTTTCTTCAAAAGAAATGCAACACATGCTAGTCTATTTATAATAATAATATATGTATCTCATTATTACTATGACTAGGGATATTTCAAGAATAAGTTACTTATAACTTATATCTCACAATCACAACACCTTTTGATTAACAAGTTACTATGAACTTTTCTTCGGACTCTATTATTTTGAATAATAAAATTTAAAAATATCAGATCTGCCATTAAAAAATAGACAAGCATTTAGTTAATCAATTTGTTCATACACATCAATGTCTAACAAAGAGTATATCACAAAATGTCCTATACAAACTAGATCCAATCACTTAGGTATTTTAATGCCATCAGATTTAGCATGACCATAATGCTCATGCTGGAACAACAACTTTGTCAAAAGATTTGCTACATTATAGTATGTTAGGATCCATTCTATCTTTATGTCATTTCTTAATATTATCTTTCTCATGAGATGATACTGCCTCAATATATATCTGGATCATTGATGAGACATGGGTTCCTTCGTTTGTGTGATGGCTCCATTGTTATCACAATACAAGTTATTGGATCAAAATGCTAGGAACTATTCCCAGTTCAGTAATAAACTTCTTGATCCAGACTACTTCCTTTGCTGCTTCTAAAGCAGCTATATATTCATCTTTTGTAGTTGAATTAGCGGTCGTTTCTTATTTAGAACTTTTCCAATTGATCTCACCATCATTCAGAGTAAATACATATCCAGATTGGAATTTGCTGTCATATTTATCAGACTGAAAGGTGGCATCGGTATAACCTTAAACTCTAAGTTCATCTCCTCCATACACCATGAACATGTCTTTAGTCTTTCTTAAGTACTTAAAAATGTTCTTTACTGCGATCCAATGTTTCTCACCAGGGTTCACTTGGAACCTGCTAATTGCTGGTGACACTCAAAGCATATGAAACATCTGGTCGAGTACATAGCATGGCATACATGATAGATCCTATTGCTGATGCATAAGGAATTCTATCAATGCGATCTCTTTCAATTTTTGTCTTTGGCCACATCTCTTTTGAGAGATAGATCCCATGACCGATGGGACAGAGTCCTCTCTTGGACTCTTCCATGCTAAATCTTCTTAAGATATTATCTATGTATGTAGATTGAGATAGACCAAGCATTCTCTTAGATCTATCTCTATAAATCTTTATACCGAGAATGTACGCTGCCTCTTCCATGTCCTTCATGGAGAATTTTTGGATAACCACAATTTTACTAATTTTAGTATCGGGACATCGTTTCCTAATAATAGTATGTTATCCACATACAAAATTAGAAACACGACTTTACTCCCAATAACCTTTTTATACACACATAGTTCATCTTTATTTTTGATAAAATCAAACATTTTGATTGTCTCATCAAAACGAAGATTCCAGCTCCGAAAAGTTTGCTTTAATCCATATATAGATTTCTGTAATTTGCATAACTCTTTTGGCTCTGTGGATTCAAAACATGTACACATCTTCACTAGGATTCCCGTTAAGGAATGCAGTTTTGACATCTATTTGCCATATCTCATAGTCATGGTATGTTGCTATCGCAAGCAAAATCTAAATTGATTTAGACATGGCTACTGGTGAGAAAGTTTCATCAAAATCAATTCCTTGTATTTGCTTGTAACCATTTGCAACCAATCTTGTCTTATAAGTATGGACATTACCATCCATGTCGACCTTTTTCTTGTAAACCCATTTACCGCCTATTGGTTTTACCCCTTCAAGCTGGTCAATCAAGATCCAAACCCTGTTTTCATACATAGAGTTCATTTCAGATTCCATGGCTTCCTACTATCTCTTTGAGTCAACAGTTGACTTCAATTCACTCTTCCTCGATTAGTAATACATTACTAGTAATCAGGAGATCATATCTCTGAAGAGAACGAATGGCTCTGCTCGACTTATGCATAGCTGGTGTGTCCTTGGGAACTGGTGGTTCCCACTTTTCCAATCTGTGCTTCATCATATGTAAGCTCGGCCATTAGAACATCTAATTGGTCAATTTTTAATTGTAATTTCTTGAACTTCTTCAAGATCCACTTTGCTCCCACGGTCTTCTCTAAGAATACATCAAGTTTCGATACGATGACCTTGATCTCGATGGGATTGTATAAATAGTATCCTGCAGTTTCCTCTAGATACTCCACAAATAAACATTTATCATATTTAGCTCATATCTTGTCCGATTCAACACGCTTCACATAAGCGTTGCAACCCCAAACCTTCATGTATAAAAGATCAGGTATTTTTTCCTTTCCATAACTCGTAGAGTTTTATTGACCAATTTAGATGGGACACAATTTAGTGCGTGACATGTAGTGTTAAGTGCATATCTCTAAAACAATTTTGGAAGAAATACGAGACTCACCATTGATCGCACCATATCAATTATGGTGCGGTTTCTCTTTTTAGATTCACCATTTTGTTGTGGTATATACGGTGGAGTCCACTGCAAGAGAATTTTATTCTCTCTTAGATAGTCTAAAAACTCACCCCTTTAAATATTCGTCACCTCGATCAGATCTAAGTGTCAAAATATTTATCTTGCATTTCTACTTCATTCTTGAATTTCTTGAACTTTTCAATGGCTTCACGCTTGAATTTTATCAAATAGATGAAATCATATCTAGAATGACCAGTAAATGTGATTAAGTAAGAAAAGTCACCTCTACCATCTGTAGACATTTGTCCATATACATCAATATGTACAAGACCTAAAATATATGCAACTCTAACTCCCTTTCCAGAAAAGTGGTCTAGATCATTTTACCCAACGGGCATGATTCACACTTATCAAATGATTCATACAGCGTGGTTCTCCTGCCCAAAGTGGGTGTTATTTATAACGCCCATTGTGGACGTGGCATGTGACTGTACAATAAAACTCCACATTGGATTTGACCACATAATCACTTCCCAAATCCCAAACCCTCTCCATTCCCGCACACCACAAACCCTTCCCAAATCTCTTCCTTTCTGCAGCTATTCCAACAACGCCTCCTTCACGACCACCCACGACCGGCCAAACCCCCGGCACCTTTCATGAAAGAGGCAAACCCCAGCGCTAAACACTGCTAGTTCTTTCTCTCACGCTACTGTTCGTGCCCTAATTTGACCACGCCCATTTTGTCGGCCCATTCCAACTCTTACTGCCACCGACCCATAACCAAAAATAGTTGCTCTAACGGTATGGGCTTTAATTGTACTGAAATCGGCAACCTTCACAAAAATTAGAAAAAATTGTTTATGATGGAAATCTGATGTTGGTTGGCCATTAATAGTTTGGAGAGAGATTGGGAAACAATATTTTTTGTTTCCAATCTTCTTTTTGCCCAGTGATGTGTACAAACAGCTTTGGGATGGGTTTGTGGTGTGCGTGAAGGATTCGCTATTGGAAGAGACTTGGGATGGGTTTGTAGTGTGCGGGAATGGAGAGGGTTTGGAATTTGGGAAGTGATTATGTGGATAAATCCAATGTGGAGTTCTTTTGTACAGTCACCGTGCCACGTCCACAGTGGACGTTATAAATAACGCCCACTGTGGGCAGGAGAATGGCGCTGATGATTCATAATTATTTGAATCTAAGTATTCATCTTTATGTGACTTGGTGATGCGCTTTCATTAATATGACCGAGTATGCATTACCAAAGATATGAGTACTTAGTTTATCTCTTTTATGCATTGCAGTTCCTCTTATAATGCCATTTGTTTCCACATTAAAAACATGGATTATCAGACTTGGATTTGTCATTGTGTACTCTAACTATTTTTCAGTATATTTGGCCTTGGATCCTTTCTTAAAGGTCCTTTTAGATTTTCTCTTAGTGTCCTTAGAGGTGTCAATGGCTAAAGTTTGCCCATTCCCTTGGCTCAATAGTTTTCAGCATGTTTAGCAGCTCGAGTATGGTGCACTGAATCTTATTCATGTTGAAGTTCATAATGAACTGCGAAAAGTTATTAGGTGGGGACTTTATAACTAAGTCAGCACTTAGCTCGTGGTCCATGGTAAATCTCAATTGGTTTAATTTTTCAATATAACTAATTATCTTTAGTACATGAACACTGACGGAAGATCCTTTTACCATCATACCTTTGTATAACCCTTTTGGATGTCTCATACCGTTCAGTCCGTGACTGTTTATCATTCAACTACTTGAAATGATGTATATATTGGTATATGAATCCATACCCTCGTGCGGTTTTTCTAACTCGTGTGACGTATTGGCAAGCATCACATGTTGCAGTGTTATTATCGTCACTGTATTTATTATAAGCTTGCACATTCTCTGGCATAGCCTCCTTAGTAGGAGCTTCCGGCATTGGCTGCTCAATGACATATCCAATTTTTCTTTTTCATTGTTGAAAACAATTCTCAGATTGCGATGCCAATCTAGAAAATTTGGCCCGGCATGTTTGTTGGCATCCAATATGTCTTTCAAACTCATATGGTCACTCATGATTCAACAATTAAATAACAAGATCGAACAATTAATTAAATACAAAAAATTAATTTAACATGGACTTATATTATATTAATTATACTCCCACTGTTTAAATTAAATTAATGACCCCCAAACATTAATCAATAGAACCAGTTAGATTCCAGTGGGCTAAGATCCCTTTTGTTTTATTAGAACCTTGAGCGACTCAACAAGCCCTAATAAAACATCCAGGTAGATACTTTATCAATCACATCTCTATATAACTCCAAGATCATCAAGTAGACAACTTATTGTCGTACACATCTTATGTGTTTTACTTGATTGTGACCCTAAAATTTTATTTCCTTGAGCAACTAAAAAAAAAATTAAATTCGACCCATTGTTCAGAAACATCGAATGTTTCATAGTGATAAACATATCTATGAGCGAGCAGCCTTGAGCCACTCAACAAACTGACATCGATAATAGACTTTGGTTTTTCACTATAACTATAGGAGGCACGTTGTATTAACCATTTAATAAGAATTTAATATTTTGATAAAGAGGAGTTTGTCTCATCACATTTATGTATATTAACTAACATCTAACATGCAATCAATCATACGTAACAATAACTGTAGATGATTATAGACTTTATGTATCTAATTTTCCTAAGCCAAAAGGAAGATTAGTCGGTCAATTCCTAAGGGACGTTGCATTCGTTTATCAAATGCTAAATTTAATCATCTTCATCTCCTGCTGCAAATTGTATCCTATACTAATTGCTTCCTTATGGCCCAACTACAACATGTATCATATACTAGTTGGCACGCGGCCCTGATAAATGGACAGCAGACCCATAATAAATAAATAAATAGCTTAAAACCCCAATTAAATAAATAATATGGGATTTTTCAGAAATAACCACAATAAATAAAATATTTCTTAAAATACTGTCATATTTTTTTATTCTAAAAATACTGTTTTTTTATTTTTGTAACACTTGTTGTTACATATGTTACATTTGTTATTTTAGTTATAATAAATGTGTTACATTTGTTATTAACAAACATAACAAATGTAACAACAAGTGTTACAAAATAAAAATAAAAATAGTATTTTTAGAATAAAAAAAGTTAAATAGTATTTTTAAATTATTTTATATTTTTGTAGGATATGGTGAAATTATCACTAAAAAATAAACTCGTAGGCCTATTTCAATAAATAATAAGCTCGCAGGCCCAATCAACAATCAAAAAGAATAATTAACCATAAATCACATGGGCCGGGTCCATAATCATCCACTAAACATCTATTTTAATATCTAATATTAAAAATATGTTTATTTCTAAATTTGTATCTTTGACAGTATAAGTCTAGACGGAACTAAATAATTAAATAATTAATTAATTAATTAATTAATTTTTCAAAAATAAAATTAATCAATTAATCCAATTAATCAATTAATTTTATTCATAAAGTTGACTTTCAAAATTTATTTTATCTCCTAATTTAAAGTCATACTCTAATTGAAGATAAAATTTGTGTATTGTCAAAATTGTGATTTTATAAAGTAAAGTCAAAAATTCTATCTGGTCAAAAATTTAAAATATGGTTGAAAAAAATTTTAGTCAATATTGAATATTTGATCGGCATTTCAGATTTGAGGACTTATTGTACAATTTTTGAAAACAGATCTAAAAAAATTAAAATTACATTTAAGACCCTTTACTTAGAAAATAAGATTTGAGGACTTATTGTGCAATTTTTGAAATTGCACAGTCAGTCCTTGATTCAGAAAATCATTGGGCTTTATGTGCAATTTATGAAATTGCACAAAGACCCATCCTTTCCTTTTATTTATTTTAAAATGGGGGGGTTTCTTATGCAATTTCCAAAATTGCACAAGAACCCCGTCTCCAACAATCAAAACGAAGAAACCCTAGGCTAGGGTTTCTGCAAGGCGGCGGCATTACAAACAGCATCACCAATAGATGATCTGGCGGTGGTCATAACACGGTGTCTAACTGCCGGTGGCCCCGCTTAGTTAGCATTGATCAACACCACGGCAAAGACGCGGTGCGGATTACTGTCGAACCCGCCGTTGAAATACGTTTTGCACTCGACTCTCGCGTATGCGTCGCCCGGCCAAGACCAAATAAATCGCATTGCCGGTGACGGTTGTTTCCAAAATGCTGCCACCGCTAGTCCAGTCTTTTTTTTAAATAATTCTGATTTAGCCGTTCTGATTAAATTCAAAACTAATTTCAGATTTTTGTTTCAAAAACACATAACTTTATTTTACTGTCAAAGCTCAAATCAAATTAATATATCAATAACAATTATTATTCAATTCATCAAAGTAGTCTAACGAACTCTAGCAAGTAACAAGATAGGTTCTGATACCACTGTAAAGAATTGACGTATACATGCACAGCGAAAATAAAATCTGATTATCTGATTAGCTGGAGGTACGATCTTCAATACCACAACTGTCTAATTGTCCAACCTCCAATGGTAATCCACACATCAAGAACAGATCTGGACTTCCACGATCAAGAATAGATGAAAGGAGAACTTTTGAGAATAATTGTATTGGGTTGTCTTTTGCTTGTGCTAGCAAGTAATGAAAACCAACTTATTGACTTAATTTGTTGTGACTTTGTATTTATAGGTGGGGCTAACCCTAGATTAAGTACTAGTCCAACTTGAAGCCATCAACAAATAGGTCAAATTAATTAATCTAATTAATTAAATTGATTAAGTCCAACTTAACTAGTTGGACCTTGGACATTAATTGTTACATTAGAAACAAAACCTGCTCATGTTACAATGTATATAACATATAGGGGTATACGATGGAGACATATGTAGCCTATACATGTGAGATCAATTCTATGAAATCACAAATTCTTTAATTTTGAATATAATGCATATGATCGTCATGAATAACAACATATAATAATCCCATATACAAGGATAGCGAAAAACTCTTTTAAAATGATCATGCGGGCCTCATCCCAAACGAGATAGGGATTCCCTACTTAATCGAGTTTTTAGGACGGGGATAGGAAACATAGTCTCCCACTCCGCGACCTACCCCATTTATTTTATTTTTTTCTTTCAATGCCATATTACCATCAACATTTAACCAAAAAGACTTGTAAAAGTATGAACTCGTGAATAGTTACAGATGATCTCTAAAAAATAAAAGCAAAACAACAAAAATATAATAAACATCAATCAACTAGGCTGTAAACGGGGCATGGGGCTGCCCCACCCATCCCGCATTAAGCAGAGATAGAGACGGGGGTCAAGGGATAGAAAATCCCTGATGGAGGAGGGGACGGGAATGGCGGCTCCGGCTCCCGTCCTCATCCGATCATGTTGCCATCCATACCTACATAAGTCATGTGCATATAGATTCTGATGCATTTTCATTCATAGTTGATAGGTAGTTCCTTTTGTTTTCCTTCAATAACGGAAAATCCTATGTTAAGAAGGCTCATAAACTTCATTTCCTACAAGTGTAGGTGTAGGCATCGACACTTTACACTCAAAATATTTTCAAAAAGACTACAGGTGTCAACAATTGGAAATGCAGATGTCGACACCTAAGAAGTGGTGGTGTCAATGCTTTACAGCATCGCTAGAGAATCTCAACTAAATAACGTAAACTTTGTCATATTTGAACACAGTAACTTTAAGGGTATCATAGACGAAGAACTTCATATCAACAAAGTCTCTGTGTCTGATCGTTTAAGAAATAAGATGACAAAATAAAGCTTTCTTTACCTTGAAGCCTTTCCTTTCTTTCTAGCTTTTCTTTTCTTTTCTTTTCTTTCTACTTTCTCTTATAGTGTGTGTAGGTGGTTTTTATGAGATTCTTGGTGATAAGTGTAGAGATATAGAAGGGTATTTATTGAAAAGAGAAAGAGATGATCGGGTACGGGGTATTTTCTTAAAAGGCCTAGTCAAACAACTCATGTCTTTTTAATGCCTAACTTATTTTTCATGTCTTTTTAAGGCCTCTTTAGTGGAAAAAGTCTACAATTCCCTTACTATATTTTTATAATAACTGAAATGTCATTGACACAAAAGACCCAAAAACCCTCAGCAACATCTCACTCCATTAACGACGTGAAGTTCCTGAATTGAATAAACCCTACGTTAGTTTAAGAAATTACTTCTCCCTCCAATTTCTCCACTGTAATCTTGGGATTCTTCCTTCATTTTCTGTGGGTTAAGAGAAAGACTTGCCACCATTTGTTGTTGCCATGAAGATAATTACTTCTCACTCTATTTGTTGTTGCCATGAAGATAATTACTTCTCACTCTATTTGTTGTTGCAAAATCGTCATTGGTAATATATTCTCCTCCCTTTCATTATTTCATATGTACATGGAATTTTTTGTGTCTGTTCGAAATGGGTATTGAGGAATGTTATTCATCTGAAATGATGGAGCTGAGGAAGATGCTACATTATTTGTGCTTTCTTGAACATTTCAAACTACTGTGGAACGTTTTAAACTACTGTAGTCTTGTTGAACGATAGTAGTCGTTTTAAACGACGTTGGTTGTTATAAGATGACCATCTATCTTTTTAAACAACGAAACACATTTTGAACTACTATTGCAGCATAGTTGAGGTTGTTTGAAATACAATATTTGATTTTTTAAGAAACAAATTTTTTTTAGATTAAGTAATCAAAGTTTTAATGAATTACAGGAATTGAGTCACCATTATGGATTACTGTATTTTATTTTGGTGAGTTTGTTAGGGATGATCAAGGAAAGTGGAATTGGAAATGGAGTGATAGTCATGTTGTGGATGGACTTGAAATTGTTACTGAGATTTCACATAAAGAGTTGTATGGTAAACTACTGGACCTGTGCAATGTTGACCCTTCGTTGCATGAATTGCAGATGAGGTTTCTTCTACTTGGTGATGCAATATTTGCGGAGCCAATCTAGATTACATTAGACAAACATGTGCACTGGTATGTAGGTCTCACTAAACAAGGTCAACATCGTCCCATTTGTGTAACCCGTGTGAGCAAAGTTCTAGCAGCACTAGTTAATGATAAAACTGATGCAATCGAACCTGGTGAACTCGAGCGTAAAATCAAAATAGAGACATTGTTATTCAACAATGTACAATCACAAGGGAATGACTATTGGCAAGACTTGGAAATATTTCCAGAAAACGATGTACGATTACAAGCCAATGACAATAATGAAGTGGGTGAAAATGTAGATGATTATCGGGATGGGATGGATATAAATGTAGGTGATCAAAATGTCGAAAGTCCAACTAAAAATTCTAAGAATACTGCCAGTAGCTATTCTTCTGGACCTGAGGTGGTCGAAGACAATCAGTTCACAAATGAGCAACTTCTAGCTTTATCTTCACCTATTACAACGCATGTGATTTCCACAGATGAAGATGTGCCAGATGATAAAGTCTTTAAGTCAAAAAAAAGATCTGATGTTGGAGTTGCACTTGTTTGCAATGAAGTATGACTTTGAATTCAAAGTGAAGAAATCAAACAAGCAGACATACACCATTGTTTGTTTCGATCAGAATTGCAAATGGCGTTTGTGAGCAACGAAGTTCGCACAATCTAATTACTTTAAAGTTCGAAAATACAAACATGAACATACTTTCTCTCTATGCATTCACGGCAATGATCATAGACAGGCAAGATCATGGGTTGTTGGGAGACACATAGTGCTAAATTTTTTAAACCCTTGCACGGTGTACAGACCAGCAGATATCATTAATGACGTGCAAAATGACTTCGGGGTAGTCATGAGCTATCGGAAGGCATGGAAGTCTAGAGAATTTTCCCTTACAGATCTAAGAGGTTCACCTAAGGAAAGCTACGCTAAATTGGCCTCGTATGCTCACAACTTGTCTGTTAACAATCATGGTACAGTAACACGTCTACAGATATAGCAGATTTCTATATTTTTTTTTGGGGTCTCGGACCTTGTATTTGTGGATTTCACAATTGCATGTGGCCAGTAATTATTGTAGATGGAACATCACCGAAAGAAAGATATAAAGGTACGTTGATTGTTGCTACATGTCAAGATGAGAATATGTAGATATATCATATTGCATGGAGAATGGTTGATTCAGAGAATGATGCATCATGGAACTGGTGTTTTACACAGATGAAGGAAGTAACTAGTGACCAATTGGACCTTGTTTTGATATCTGACCGAGGACAGAGTATCATCAATGGAGTTGAAGTTGTATACCCGAACACGTACCGTGGTCATTGCATCTATCACATAAAGGGCTACTTGAGACTGAAGATGAAAAATTCAAAGGTTTTATGGTTCAAGAAAGCAGCGGAGGCATATACTGTAGAAGAGTGTGATAATTATATGACTCAAATTAAAAACATACATAAATATAGTTGTAATTATTTACAGAAAGCAAAGTATGAATGCTGGGCCTGGTCACACTTTAAGGAGAACCGCTACAACATCATGACATTGAACAATGCGGAGTCAATCAACTCGTTATTGAAGAAAGATTGGGAGTTACTAGTCGTTGGACTGATTAAGAACATTCGAAGAAAGCTGCAGAAATGGTTTTACAAAAGATACATGATTGCACAAGGTTGCACCAGCACTCTAACTCCATTGATGGAAGAAAAACTCATTAAGAATTGTGGTAAGGCCAGAAAGTACGTGGTGGATCCCATTGATATAATAAGGTATGATGTGAGCAATGAAATCTCGAGGTACACTGTAAACTTGGACGAGAAAACGTGTATATGTATATGGTTTCAGTTGGAGCGCTTACCGTGCGAGCATGCAATTGCAGTGGCGAAGGTGAGTGGGCATTCAGTTTATCTATTGTGTTTGTTGTATTACATGACTGATTATTGGAGAGCAGCGTATGCTGAAACAATATTCTCTTTTCCTAATGAAGTTGATTGGGTTGTTCCTGAGTATATCAGGACTTTACTAGTCTTGCCGCCAGTAGTTAAGCGCCAAGATGGACGTAAGAGAACATCGAAGATACCATCTGCTCGAGAGTTTCCCAAGAGACATAAATATAGCAAGAGCGGGGCAACCGGACACAACCGTCTAAGATGTATACACCATATTCCAATTGGTGACAGTAGAGTAGAAGAGTAGTGCAGGTCTATAGTTTTATTTAATTTTTTCTATGGACAACAAATGTAAATATAATATATTTGATTTATCGTTATGTCTAATGCAGATGTTGTGTTTACGTTGTTTATCTTTATTTTTTACTGCATATGTGTTTTTTAGCTGCATACTATCCCTTCTATGTTTAAAAATTAATATAACGACACCATTCGTTTTAAACAATCATCGACGTTTAGTACATAACAAGTATAGTTGTTTTCAACGACCCTAGACATTTTTGATAAAGTTGACAAACCAATGAATTCAACATGTTGTGAAACGTATACTGTTATTGAAAATAACCACCGACATTTAGTATAGAACTTCTACAATTGTTTAAAACAACCAAAGACGTTCAATATTGAACGACTACAGTTGTTTTAAACGACCACCAATGTTTAGTATAGAACGACTACAGTTGTTTTAAATGTCTTTAGACATTTTTCAAAAAAAAAACTTCGATGAAATGTACAATCGTCGAACTCCATCGTGTCGATCAATCAATTGTACATTACTTTGATCATCGAACTCGATCATGTCAATCAATCAATTGTACATTACTCCGATCGTCGAACTTGATCGTGTCGATCATATTGTAGAATGACAT
This sequence comes from Forsythia suspensa, assembly GCA_023638005.1. Classification (NCBI taxonomy): domain Eukaryota; kingdom Viridiplantae; phylum Streptophyta; class Magnoliopsida; order Lamiales; family Oleaceae; genus Forsythia; species Forsythia suspensa. Next base: position 12,135,613 of record CM042664.1, on the reverse strand, counting down.
AGTTGTTTTAAAATGATTGAAGTCGTGTTGGAAACCTCTCTAGACGTTTTTGAAAAATCCTATGGATGTTTACGATTACATGTATAAAACGACGGTGTCGTTTTATAACGTCTCGAACATTTTTAAAAACTACCACTTGTATAATTTTTTACTTGTATTTTACTTTACTGTATACGATCATTCACCCACTTACTGAACAACTGTTAAAAAAGAGGAAAAGTTTGCGACATAAAACCTCGCTGCCGTTCACACACAACTATCCTTTTGAAGTTCCACACCCTAACTCCCAATATCAAGAAGTATAGTCAAGTGGCTGGATTGTCATAAAGATTCAAAATCTCTACTATTAGGGTTGTTGTCAAATTAATTTCGAAATTAGGGGTTTCTTGTGTAGTTGTTTCAGAAAATAGGGCATGTTTGGTAAAGTTGATTTTGAAATTAGGGTTTTTTAGGTAAATCACAAGTCTCAATGTTTGGAAAGTTTTGGGTTCCAAACATTTGTTGACATTCATGTAAGAAAGTCGTCCCAAACACGCATTTATGATGAACGACAGTGAGAGGTCCACAATATTCTCACTTGTACAAGTTGACAATGTACGACCGCATTTATTTCACACGTGATTGCATTTGTCACTGAACAACTACATGATGTTGGAGAACGAATGTTATTGTTCCAAAAATATGTAGTCTTTCTAGAACTATACCTTATGTTTCACTAACTGATTGTGTTATGTTATCCATAGGATGGAGTATTTCGTAGACAGGATTCTTGTAACTGAATCTAAGGTGTCATCAAGATCCACGCTACCGAAAATTGATGCAGTATATGATGCATTAGATGATGAACACAAGGAGCTATTCTTCAACTTGTGTTTTGGAAAGTTGTACAATGTAAGGTCTATGCAAATATCTCCAAAACTAATTCACAACTTGTTAATCAGGAGGGTAAGTTTAGAAAATGCAGACGAGCTCTGGTTTTGTTTGGAGAATGAGCAAGCTACCCGGTTCTCTTTTTTCGAGTTTACGCTCGTGACGGGCTTTAAGCCAGGAGATGAGGCTGAGTACAAAAATAAGATAGTGGAGAATGGGCAGTTGTTTGAGAAATACTTTGGAGATGGGGATAAGATCACCCCTAGTATTTTATATGAAGCATTTGACAATGAGGAAAATGATATGGACGACAAGTACAAGTTAGGACTGGCATGTATCAACGAGTCGGTGCTGAGAGCCAAAGAACTGAACATAAAGATACATGGTCACATATTGGATTTGGTAGACAATATGGATTTATTCAATGAATATCCATGGGGCGAAAGATTTATGACCTCACAAGGCATGCATTTATGAGAAGTTGGAAAGACCAGAAGGAGATGTATTCCTTGTAGGGGTTTCCATTGGCGGTACAGGTAATGGTCACTGAAACTGAATCTAAAATTTCCATTACGTGAAAAAATATGATATGAAACATTGGTAACTAAATGACAAGTACATCTATCTGTAGGTTTGGGCATTTGAGGCAATACCACGCATAGTGCCTTTGTTCTGTGCTCGGATGCAGGAAAGGAAACTCCCAAGGATGTGTTCGTAGAATTTGCGCTTAACACTTGAATCAAGAGACATTGTAGAAGTCTTGGATGATCCATAGTTACGCGTCTATTGCACATTGCATGCTAGTCCCAAGGAGAGGGAAAAATAGTATGTGAGATTGTTTGTCTCTGGCCCTACAAGGAAAGATCCAATCATCGATGCCTACCTTCATGAGGACAGAGCTGACGGTACTGCTGGAGATGAAGAACCCGATGATATATTCGAACAAGTACGAGAGGATGGCCCTCTATGCTCTCTAGTTGCGCAGGATGAGCATGAGGTATGTATGCTATAATAAATTAATTGCATCCAATCCTATCACTTGCATTCATTTATAACTCTCTATTTTTGTTATTCTTTGTCATGTCCAGGCTGGTCAATCATCACCCACTACAGCACCCCGTGCACCTTTATGGAGGGGGCGTCTGTGTTGCAAACACAGAAATATGCTAAGGCAAATACTTGAACGAATCAAAAAACTAATAGATCAAATTGACGAGCTGAAGAAAAAGGTAGACATGTTAGAAAAACAGAGACAGCGTAGCCCACATTTGCATGGAGAATATATGGACGACGACAAAAGAATGAATTAGGATGGGACTGACGTATCATTTGGTGATCAGGAGTAGAGGGGTGCAAAGGAGGCGGATGATAGAGAATTGGATAGAAGGATAGATAGAACGGGGCACGAGAGTGTAGAAGAGCCGGTAGTTGCAGGTGTAGAAACAACGATGGAGTGTGAACTAGAGGCCCCAGTAGATATAGGGGTCGGGACAGCGGTCGAGGGTGAATCGAAGGACCCAGTAGATTAGGGGTCAAGACAACGGTGGAGGGTGAAGCAGAGGAGGCCATAGATATAGGGATAGACACAATGGTGGAGAGTGAAGCAGAGGCAGCCGTTGATACAGTAGTGGTTGGGACAGTGGTGAAGAGTGATGCAGAGGAGGGGGTTCAACCACGTAGGCAAAGTACGCAATCAGTCAGACGAAAGGATGTACAAGAAAAATCTAAGGTGTTTCTACGCAGGAGAAAGAGGAAAGCAGTAGAAAAGTCAGAAGTAGACGAACATCCACGAGAAACGAGAGTTAAAAAGCATTCACAGTGGGTAACTTCTCCATACACGACTGAAGGTCAGTGGAGAAAGCACGTTGATGCTACGGAGTTTGATCTTTTCCGAGATGTTGACCCTGTGAAGGATAAGAAGTTTTCTGCATGGTACAACCAGTTAGGTGACGGGTAAATATTGTTTCCAACTTAGTAGACTTACTGTAATTTCTATTTTTGTTTTTTCTTCATTCATATTTTTTCCATTATTGATTTACGCCCAGTGTCATCCACTAATTGGACCATTTAAGGTTGAAGGATGCAAAAAAATAGTTCCATGATGTTTTCATTGAGGAAACTTGGCTTTTAGACGAGGTAAGTAGCCTCAAGGTGTGAAATATATTTTCAACAAACTTAATTAATTTGGCTAACACTTGCTTATTTTGAAGCACGTTGATTTGGCAATGCAATTGTTGCGACAGCGGACGATGAAATATCCCAAATCCTTCGGCCATCCCTGAGTCATTCTAGACGTGAACTTCTATGTCAACTACATGCTAGCGATGCTTGAGTTAGATGCAAAAGAACATCCGACGGAGCTGGCAGAAGGGATCAACAGTTACTTCGAAGGCGAGTTCCCAAAACATGGTCAGAAGTGGGAGGGTGCACCCATTTATATTTTCCAGTTTGCAGTCGTAGTCACTGGTATGCTGTCGAGGTGGACATCGCCAAATTGTCGATGTTTATATACGATCCAGATAGGAGCTGCTCTACAGATGATCAAATTAGAGCTGACTTGAAGCCCATGACAACAATTCTTCTGATGCTTCTAAAGAAAATCAACATTGTCATCGATACTCTAGTAATAGAACGGATAACGACAACCTCGAAACAATCCAACTCGTAAGTTTCATATGACATTAAGCAACTGTTCAACTGCGGTCATCTATTTTAACTTGCACTATTAATGTCCAACTTCGAAATTGTGTTGCAGGGATGATTGTGGTGTTTACGCCATCAAATACATAAAATTCTTGAGCATCGACAGACAAGCTGAGCTAGTTAACGGATTCCACATGCGGAAATGGAGGAGAAAACTGGGTGTTGAATTATACACTCTTGATTGTACCCCATAAAAAATAATTTCTCATTTGTTTTGGTTTTTTATTTTGATCTTCCTCTTGTTCAGTTTAATGTTGTTGATATCAGGATAGGGCAATTGCAAACGTTGTTTAAGAAGTACATTTTAGGCTGATGGCCTACTGAAACGACCACAGTAGTTTTATAAACGATGGAAGTCATTTTAGAACAACATCGATACTCATTTTAGACTTTTGTGAACTAACTTTGGCCTATAGTTGTATACTTATGGGATTTGGACTTTTGTTGGTTAATTAATATTGTATTTGGGATTCAATTTATCAATGGGATTCTACACAGTTTTCATTTTTCTTTATATCTCGTATTCATCGTCATTACATAGTTTTTATTTTACGTTATATCTCGTGTTCATTGTCATTACATAGTTTTTACTACGACCATAATTGTGTGAAACTGTTACAAGAAATTTATGATACTATTATCATTCAAAACTGATAATACATCCATTAAAACAAAACTGTAAAACAAAACAAAAATTTCATCAATTCCAAATTACTAGTAAACAAAACAAAACAAAAAAAAACCAACTTAAACATAATTTAATCAAAACAATAGGCTATCAGATAAACACAAATCGTTCCAATAAAACTTGACAATCGACCAACACAAATCATCTTTCCCCTGACTGCTCAATCTCTTCATCCATGTCATCAGCCTCCAAAAAGCAAGAGTACACTTAATTAAAATACTCATAAGAGTGCAAAAACATGTCAAGCAAAGCTTCTACTTTCCAATGCGCAACAATATTTGGTGGGTATTCTTAAACTTTCCACTGGCTTTCATGCTTGTCAAGAAAGACATCAAATAAACGCTCGTCTAACTGCATCTTAACTGTAGCCAATGAAATATGAGAGTTTACGAAGAAAATATCAAAATTATCCCTACCACCAATGGACACTCTTACCACATTGTCAAGGCGGTTTCCATATGCGAGAGATAGACGAATTGTGTGGCATTGAAATAATTCTGGTGCCTCCGTATAAGCAAATGGAGCTGAAGCTCCCTGGGGTTGAATTGGTTGGAGAAGAGGTTCGTTGCCTACCATCGGTACGATAGAAGTAGAGCACAAGACAATACAAACAGTAGCAAGTAATGATAAAATAATTGCAAAACATGCCTAACTTATAGCACATAATAGAGCAGACCAAGAGTCATTAACGCAACGGGAAGGGAAAAAGCCTCAGTCTATCAGTGATTAATCGAATTATTCTTTACCAAATTTTTTTAAAACAAAGGGAATGTGAAAAGCTTTAGTGTCTCATTGGCCATTCGATTTATTTACTATCATATGTTCAATTCGATTTATTTACTGCCATATGTTTAAATATTAAAAAATTAGCATAGTCGTTCCATGACGAATTGATGCAGTTAAATTCGATTTATTTACTGCACATCTGGATTTTCTATAAACCACACCTTCAATAGATATCCAGCATCATAGGCAATTGCATATGGCTAACATTACCCACAAAGTTCTGACTTAGATCAGCGATAAACAGTAAAAAAACATCACATAGCTTTTGAAAAAATCAATAACAAATAAACATTGTACCTCCCATACAAATTAGTATCACGTTCTTCTTTGCGCCTCGAGAATTCACAGGAATGTTGTCGAATTTGAACACCAGTGCCGTTGTAATTTTTCCGCTTCTTTGAATGGGTCTAACGTCGTGAGGAAAGACGGACATTAAGTGGATGTAGATGAAAGATGAGAATTAAAATCACGTTGAAAGTAGGGGTAAAGTGGAAAAACACAAACTAAACAATTTCTTCCTTTTTTCTCTTAATTCTGGTCAAAGGCCTTAAAAGTCTATTGACTCTTTTCAAAGACCATTTGAGGTGATTCCCATACTCGGGTATGGACTTCAACCTTTCTTCTATAATTTAAAAACCCATATTGGCTTCCTCCAAGCTGGTTCGAGGATTAGTGGCTCACCAAGGGTTATTTCTATGGCCTGGGTGAGTAAGGAAAGCACTAAGTAGCAGTTGGGCTCACTGCATGATTTCCAAGTGGCAGCTAGTGACCCTTAGATTTAATTTCCCATATTTTGCATTTTGTCGAGTTGTTTTGCACATTGATTTTGACTAGTCGTCTAAGATCGTAAGGAGTTATAGGCGTCATGTTGAAGTAATCAAGGTGTACTTCACAATGCTTTAATCAAAATGTAAAATTGTAAGCTGGAGTGTTATAAATAACCGACCAAAAATAGATCTTTGAAACCGTAACCACATATTCCCAATTTGACGTTACCTTTTGCGACTTTTCTTTGCACATGTCCCGAGGTGTAACGCTTTGAAAATTTTGTATTCATTTTTAATTAATGTTTAAAAAGAAAAATAAATTTAAAGATAGAAATCAATTAATTAGCCTAAGGGAATTAAGGAGTGAATAATTAATTTTAGGCCAAAGACTTTAACTACAAAGAGATAAATTTATTAGGGACTAAATTGAACTCAATTAGAAATTATCAAGTGTCTTAGGACTATATTGCAAATTGGATGAAAGTTGAAGCTAGGGACTGAAACGAAAAATTCTGGTATTTGGAGACTCATTTCAGCGATGTAAAGTAGCCTACTTTTAGCTGGCCGTGTGATCACTACAATAGTTAGAATTTTATGATTCAAAGCTCGTTGCGAAATGCGTGATTAGATCTTTGATTTGGTATATGATTCGAATATTTTTAGGTTCGTATTTAGTCTCGAATTTGGGTGCAAATGAGACACCTTGAATCTGAAATTTGGACAATATAATAGCAATTGGTGATCCATATGGCACACATGCAAGAGGCTTATAGGATATTTTTAGTGGAATAAAACCATTTAATATTAGGAGACCTATCATTAGTGGACAAGTGTAATACAAAATGAGGAAACTTGGAAGACAAGTAGAATGTATATGTGTAGATATACATTATGTGGATCTATATAAGGCCACATTTGGGAAACTCACACCCCCACCATCTCTCTCTCTCCAATCATCTTCCTTTAATATACATATTCTAACAATATATAAGAGTGGGTTATCAGTCCAATGTTCATCCGCCGACCAAAACGGCGTCGTTTGGAAAGGTACAAAACGATACAAAAGTCATTGTCTGCCATTTTTTCCTCCATTCCATTCTCTACAGAAACCAAACCCTAAAGCGGCACCTACGTACAGACTCAACTACGCATAGATCCGATGGAGGTCAGACATTTTAACTCTATCGTCGACCTCAACCCGTTCAGCATCTGGAAGTCCATTCCTGTTCATGTGTTTTTCTTTTGGTTACTGTTTTACGGTATTCGGTTACAACGAATTTGGCCGAAAAGTAAGAAGTACAATCATCTGTCTGACCCAGATCTAGCCAGAATCAGCAAGTTATAGCTTTAGGTTGTCTTGTTTGTTGATTTCGTTAGTACTAGTATACCGCTTTTCTTGCGATAGAATCCGATCGTGGAGAATTTTAACGGATTGATGAGTTGAGAAGAATGAGAGTGAGAGAGAGAGAGAGAGAGAGTTTTTTGTTTGAGGAGAGTTTGATTTTGATGAATATGGAGAAGAATATGGAGAAATTAAAGAATTGAGAGAGAGATATGGGTTCTGGTTTGAGAGGATGAAAACCTAATGACAAACAAAGAAGTACTTTTTTGTGCTTGTAGTGGAGTAAACCTCCTTACAGTCGGTGATTATTATTAATTTTTATTTTCCAAAAGAAAATATAAGACATATGTGGAATTACTTAAAAAAAATTCACACTTGCATTCTTCGTGAACGGACCCTTTCAGGTTAGGTGCGAAACTGCTTCATTTGTTGAGGAGTTGCGATTCCTGAGTTTCCGAGCGACCACAAGGTATTACTTTATTTCGGGTTCCAGTTTATAGCTTCCAAAGATAAGTAACTTTTTTCCTATTCTTCGTACCTGACTGTGTGCGTAGTTGAAGAATTGCAATTGTTGAGTTTTTTGATCGACCATATGGTATTATTTGGTTTTGTATTGTAGTTTATAGCTTGGAAGATGAATATATATTTTTCGTCGGATGCTTGGTATGTTACTTTTTGTTTAGGTTAGAAAAGAACAAAAAAATGCAGCTTACTGAGGTTTTGGCTATAAATTTCAGCTTCACCTCATATCGTGTGTATACATTTTTAAGTCCACCGTACCTATTCTATACGTTTTCGATAATTTTGTTGAATTTGATTCCTTGGTTTCACCGAGAACAATGAGACACAAAATGAAAGCACTGGAGTTTCTCCGTTTATGGAATGATAATCATATTTGTAGATTTTTAGGTATTTATTAATACACTACAAGAAATAATGGCAACAACGACGAAAAATAGTGGCGACTATTTTGTCGTTGCTATAAATAAGCGATATATAATGACGACAAACTCATGTCGTCACTATAATGTAGGGAGAGATATAGCGACGACATTTGTCGTCTCTATAAATCAACTTAGTCGTCGCTTTTGTTTTAGTAGATTGCGGGAAGCTTTGCCACTTTTTTTTTTACCTATAGCGACTTAACAAATCTACTTAGCGGCGACATTGTCATCTTTATAGGTAATTTTTTTTTAAAGAACTAAATCTCAATACAAGAAAGAAAGAAAAATCTGAGCATAGCATCTCGGGTTGAGGGAAGAAAAGATGAATGTGATGAGAATGATTGAGACATTGATATTGCCCTAGTAACCAAAAGCAGTTTGACAAATTCTTGAAAGCGGGCTCAAAATCTCAAATCAACTAAAATCGTGGGATCATTCGTAAATAAATATCCTAATCAAGATAGCATGAATCATTCTTCCAAGGAGGAAGAAAATCGTATCCAAAGTGCCATACATGTGAAGGATATGGTCACATTGCCTCGAATGTGCTAACAATAAAAGAAAACTTTTGGTAAAAGGCCATGAATGTAACTTGAGCGAGGACTTAAGAATCAACCGATGATCAATCGAGGAGATGGGGAAGTTTCTAATACTCAAGATATTTCATTTACAAGATGCTCTATTTTTGATTCTCAATTATCTCGATCTTTTTTCATGAACGCTCGACATAGAACCGAACGTTGAACCGATGACATTAGGGTCAACCTAAAGGCTTTGACTATCGTGTCCACTAAAGAAAAATATCTCCAATGATAAAATAACTCATCTCGAAATATTGTTGGCTAATAAAAATAAACAATTGTGTGATGGGAAGAATTGAAACAAAGTAATGAAGCAAACAAACAATTGACCATTGGAGCTGCTCGACTGAACGAGGTGCTGAGCTATGGAAGAACCACCAATATCAGACATGGTTTAGGATATACTCAGCATAGAGAAGATAAGGAAGTAAAGAAAATCACGTTTGTCAAAGGAATAGCGAAACACGTTTTTGACGCCCGGATAAAGTTCGATGTCCACTAAATCGTAATCAACGATCAAATGTTGAAAGAATCAGAATTACGTAAACCCGACAAGGTAACCAAAGGTGAATCTAAAGGTAACATACACTCTTCTCCGCTTGTCCAACATGTGTTAAGATAGACCGAATCGTGTTAACCTCTCAAATTATTCACCTAAGTACTTAAAGCACAAGAAAACTATTTGTAGAAACGAGCACGAACTTGAAAAACCTCTTTATCGAATAAAAGAAGTCGACTAAAATCAAACAAATATGGTTGAAGAAAACAGACTTGAACCAAGCCATGTTTTGAATAGGGTTACCATTAGGACAAACACATCTCAAAGACCATATGAAATTTGGAAAGGTAGAAAATCTAACCTTAAGTATTTTCACACATTTGGTAGTAAGTGTTGTATTCTAAATGATCGTAAAAAATAGGAAATATGGATCAAAAGGTGATGATGGGGTATTTTTGGGATATTGGAAAATAGTCGAGCTTATCGGGTCTACAACATAATGTGATCAAAACATAATTGAATCGATTAATGTTGTAGTGGACGATACTAATAACTTTGCGAGTATTCACAGAACAAGTAACAAAAACAAAGCCGGAAAAACGGGAAAAGAGTATTTAACATCGTAATGTTGGAGAAAACACTAACTAAGTCGGAACATTTCCGGAGATGCTCCTAAAATTGATGTAACAAAGTGTAATGATCAAAATGATGTTATAACTGATATCACACACTCTTGAGAACAAAGTACCCATGAGATCCACCTAAGGATGTGTTAATAATTCTACATCTAATGCTATTAGAAATTGATAATGGTATGGTGATCAAAGGCGCAGCTAAATGATAAGTCAGATATGTTATATTTCATGTTGAACCTAAAATGACGTGTCTTTATAAGATGTTGCATCGGTAAGAAGGCGCAAGATGAACTTAAACCAATTTGAAAGAAATAAGGTTTGGAATTTAGTCCTCGACCAAATGATGCAAAATGTATGAACTGGCTAAATAAAACAAACTGATGAACATGGAACTATTTTAGAACAAAAGCCTGCTTAGTAGTTTAGAATAGTTAATTTCAAATTGAAGGATTAGAGTGTGAAGAAACTTTTGTTCCAATTAAGTAGATTAACTCTTATAAGACTTTACTTACTATTGCTTGCCAAATGGAAAGTTAAACTATTTCAAATGGATGTCAAAAGTGTTTTAAATGGCTATTCAACAGGAAGTTTATGTTAACAACCTTGTGGGTTTTATAGATCCTCATTTTTCAAAACCATGTGTATAGACTTGAAATAGCTCGTTATGGTTTAAAACAAGTCTACAAGCTTGGTATGAATGTCTAACTACCTATTCATTGAAAAACGGTACAAGAAAGAGGAGTTGACAAAACCCCGCAGAATCTCTTGTATTTTTTTTTAAATACTAAACATACTTGTTAATTATGTTAGAAATACTGATTTTCCAATGTGTTATTGCTTATCATAAAATTTGAAATATAATGGAATCGTATATTCATCTCTTGTTTACGACTTTATAGACGTTTAAATATGATAATTTCGACAAATTATGTATTCCTACCGATTTCATCGACTAAATATGGATTGAAGACCTATGGTCAGATTCATGTCTTCGGCACCATAATATTCTCGTCCTGTTAAACAAGCTAGTATATTTGAAGGAGGGCTACCTTTCTCTCGGATGATGAGAAGCCATCCTTGATAACATAAAATAAATCATGAGAAAAGGGTACGCTTTGAAAGTGTGTGAAAGTCACTTCTTATATACTTAATCGGCTATGCAAACACAAAAATAAATGTGTAAATTCTTCAAAAAAAAAAAAAAAAAAAAAAAAGGAAAAAGCCGAGTTGAAATAAAAAAGTATATATTTCACTTACGCTTGCCAAATATTTTCTTCATAAAAAAAAAAAAGACAATTAAAGATGATGGGTCGGTTTGAAACTCTATTCTATAAAATGTTATGTGAGTTAGAGGGTGGTATTGATTTGTCTTGATATTATTGATCTTATTTTGATTATTTATTCACACACTACACTCTTCTTCATGATTAATATGGGATTTTGAACTATATTAACAAATTTCTATGATCGTAGTGACCGAGAAAGATGATTGAGATTTCTTCAGTTGCTCATGATTTTTTGCATTTATATTTAAAATATAAAAATTAAAAAAAAAAATGTTTTTTTTTTTATTCTTATTCCTTCTTATTTATTTATTTATTTCGCATTCAAATTGTTTTAGAATTAGAAGTCTTATTTTCATGTCCTTCTTTAAAAAGTGTCCATTCTTGAAAAGAGTCATTTCTTAACAAGAGTCCTGATCTGCATTCATCTATCAAACAGGTCCTTAAATCCTCATCTTCTCTCTTTATTCTTCAAAACCCTAAACCCCAAAATTTCCATTGTATAAATTTCTTGTTTTCTTTTGATATAACTGATCTTGCAAGAGTGTTTAGGAAATAATCAATGGCAAGGTCAAACCACCACCACCACAGGAGATTCGTCAGAGTAGGCTGCTGTGCACGCCCACCTCTGCATCACCCGCAGATTGTTCCTCCCACACAGACACACCACCACCAAAGACCAAAGGTTTCACCACCTCGTCAACAACAAGAACACCGACTTTGCTGCTTCATTTGCTCCATCTTCTTGGCTCCTCAACCGTCACCGCCAAGTGAGGGTTCCCTCCACCGCCGCCATTCCCACGCAAGTCACGAGTCGGGGGAGCTTGATGAGGACACGGGTTCGATAATGGAACCGGGTCTCAATCTAGCGGTGGAGTCCGAAGGCAGTTCAAGGAGTCTCCACAGATCGAGCATCTTGAAGAAGAACAATGTAAATCGGGTTCAGATTTTAGACGAAAATGTTGAAGAAGAAGAAGAGTCCATGAATGAGGAAGATGACAACTTAAGTGTCAAGAAGATGCTCTATCCAGTCTCACACTTACGTAAGGGTAAAGAAAATTGATGAACGTTCGAACGTTTCTGATATTCCCACTGAACATCAGAACGTTGGGCACTCATCATCCGATGTTCCAACTTCAGCGACCCATCCTCAATTGTTCGAACAAAGCTTGCTCCGTAAAGGTAACCACGTCTTCACTCATCTGAATTTCAAATTTGGAACTCTTGATGCACAAACTCAATTTCACAAATTTATTTCAAATCGGGACTTTGTGATGGAATTTAATGTCAAAGATGATGTTCTTAGAGATCTTTGATCTTGTTGAGTTAATTGAGCATTGGGGTATACAAAAATTGTTGGGTTGGACTGGAGACCTTGTGAAACATTGATCAAAGAATTATTGGCTAATATTTCTCGACCCATTAAGCGGTAAATGTAATAATTTTAGGTGGTGGGTTTTATGTTGGTCGGCTAAGTACCATTTAGTCCCTCCAATCTTCGTCGTTGGCTTGGATTATCACCTATAATCAAGGAATGGATGATGAATTTGAAGCGACCACCGATACTTTGGCCTTAGAACTCATCGAAATCCTTGGCCTCACGGGAAAATGATCCGCATTACTAACCCCTAAGTATAAAGTGCTTTACAAAATTGCTTTTGCACAACATTGATCCAATTCAAGATAGGTCGAGATATTGGGATGGATAAGGGTGTGGAATTTGATTTTTTTACTAATAATTATTTTTTACTTTATAACCATTTAAAACTAACAGGTTTGGAATTTGATTTTTTACTAATAATTATTTTTTTACTTTATAAGCAATTATAGAAATGTTGCTCATTGAACTAATATATATTATAAAAACAAATATAATCACAAGAATGCATTTATCTCTAATGGTTTGGTTGTAATTTAACAACCCTTAGGTTATGCGTTCAAATCACCTTACCATCATTATAAAATTAAAATACTTGACAGAACATAGTGGATTGGGTCGGGCCTTTGGTGGGTTGGGTTTCAAGCCCATAATTGACGGGTTGGGTCAGGAGCCCACCGAGTGTATAAAAATATTTTTTTAATTATTAAAAATTTGACTCCTATATCGACGACACAGTCGTCTCTTTGTCGTCGCTAAAGAAGCTACGATTATAGCGTCTCTTTGTCGTCGCTAAAGAAGCTACGATTATAGCGACGACAAAATATCGTCGCAATAAAACTATACCTACTATACTATAGAGACGACGTTTAGCGACGATACTATAGAGACGACATTTAGCGACAACAAAAGTCATCGCTGTAACATTATAGCAACGACTTTTCGACCTGACTTTTGTCGTCGCTATAGACGACATTTCTTGTAGTGGTACCTTAATGTGTGCGTAGGCTATGAGATAATAATAAAAATCGGCCTACAATGGTTTATCAATCTCAGTTTCAGTCTTCCCTTCATAATGACATCCTTTCGATCCGATTGAGATTCTGATGGTTATATTCTCCATTGTTTTGAATAATCCTCTAACAAATGTGATGTAAGATACATAAGTTAATTTTGGAACTTTTTAGTATATTATTGAAATTGGGCTATAAAACTAGGACATATTGATGTTGAAATTCTGAAAATCAGAACTTCATTATTATCATGTTTACATCTAATTGGAGCAAACAATAATAGAGTTCCATCTATAAAAACATCCTAGAATATTTTAACAGTTGTTTATTGTATTACTGTAAATTTCAGGTGCATCTGTACTAATGGATATGCCAAGGTTTGTTTTCACATCCGAATGACATTTGGGACCTCGCTTCTTATCCTTCTGATCAACGCATATTCTCCACTGTCTTCTTTTCGCGTAAGTCGATCATTCATTTCTTCTAAATTTTTTTGCCAGCTTATATATACTTTCACATTTATTTATCTCACAGTTTTTTAATTTTAGTCAAATGTTGTGTTTTTGTTGTTTCGAAGACAAATCATGTAGGTCAGCAATATAGCAAATCCCTGAGTTATATAGCCAGTTGAATTCTCCACAACTTGGTTATGATTCTATGGACTCTTAAGTGGGTTAACTGGAGTGGTGACTTGTGTTTATATCCAGTGGAACAAATGAATCTCAGTGGATACGTTTAATTTTTCACTAATACATCAGATGGATTACTTGAACTGCTTTACCACCAATCACAATCAACACACATTGTTCATGTATCTTATTGTCTTTAAAGTAAACTGTTATATTTTTCTGGGTAATTGTTGTCCTCTTTCCTAGATACTTTATAAAAGTTTTTCCCCACATGGTTGTTTGTTTATATTTTTGACTTTCATTAGATTACTGCTCCTAACTTGAATATCACTTTAATTTGTTGTAAGAAGAAGGAAAACGTTCGACGAAATGAATAGTTATTTTGTTGGTCTGTCCTTCAAATATCGACTATGTAAGGTCCAAAGTGAAGCAAAATGAGTACTTCAACATTAGCATGCTCCTAATTCATTCTGTTGTCAAGACAAATTCATCTTTTCTTTATCCTAGTATTGATTGTCTGAATTCATTTTAATTTAGATAATTTTAACTCAGTTGGGTATGGAAATGTATTGAATGATCATGTTCTTTCCAGTGTGTTGTGGTGGCCTACCGGAAAGACATGTCTGGCTAATGAACAAAACATATTTTTCCCAATATGTGAACCAAAAAAGGCATTATTTCTACCTAGAACATCTTTCTTCTTACATCCTATACAATTCAGTTAGCTATGGACAAATTGGTGAAATACTTGAAACTCTCATGTAGATAATAAAACGGGAAGATCCATTCATTATTTTAACTAATGCTTTGTGCCTGTGTGATGGTGAATGCAATTTTATTCTCCTGACTTCCATGTTGGTGATAGTAGCTAAGGTTGGTTTTTGTTTTTCAATTCTGATGGTAGACACGATAATACCAATTCAACGACGTCTTGCTTTTATCAGATGTAAATCATATGAGAAGGCCAAAAAGAAGTTGAAAGTACTGGAGGTCCCTAATGTCCTCACTATTGCTCTAAAAAAATCTCATGATGTCATTTGAATCAAATGTGTTTCATTTGTTTTCAAAGTTCTATGAGTTGCTTATTTGGAAACTGGCACGAGAATTAGTCAGAAAATAAAAAAAATTCTTTAATTCAATAAAATCAGGATCTTTGCTAGGCGTTCATGTATTTATTATAATTAAAATACTAATACGTTAGTATTATACCTAAATCGATAAACGATATTGGTCTGGATCTGATTTAGAAACTTGCTGTTTTTGATTCACGAACTTGGTGTTCCCAACGTTCAAGCATTCTATGATATTCTCCCAAGTCTGGATTACATCGGCGTGTGGGCACCTTTTAATTAAATCAAAAACTAATTTCTGGACTGGTCAGATCTAGAAAACCAAGAAGCTAAATTTCTTCTCTTTTCTTAATTGATCGAATTAATTTATGTCACAAGCAATGTGATATAAATACGGTAAGCGTTCTGATTGCAAACAACGACAAGAGTCCTGATTATATCCAAGTCCAATTAGTTTAGAATTGATTTAATTACACATGTAATCCCTGAACTTATATCACAATTACAATCAAGTCCAAAACTTTATTAATAACTGTGATTAAGTCCAAAACTTTATAGAGCTACCACAAGGACCTGATCGGACATATATTTTCCAATCTCCAATAATCAGATTCCATCTAGTCGACCCTAGACCCCTCAATCTAATTATTAGTCTTTTGTTTTTCTACTAAAGGCAAGAGGCGCACTCTCGAATATATAAAATTACTGAAGTTGTAATATTTTCCTCGACCTACGTATATATATATATATATATATATATATATATATATATATATATATATATATATATATATTTCATCTCTGTCTGAGATCCGATAATTTGGTATGAGCATAAATAACTGTTTTGTCCTTCTAATTATTCTCACTAACTTTAAGTTACATTTTCTTCAATGGTCCTGTGAACTAATTCACAGAAGTCGAAGTTTAGCCGTCGCTAAACACTGAGCTCAGATTTATAACCGTTCAACAGAAAATACTTAAGTTGTCACTCGACCCATTTTTCAGGAAGGACAGTTCTCAACACGAATTCGTGTTCTCTACTTCGCTCATTCTCAAGCTCCCAACTTACAGAGATATTTGATCAACTAAATTGATCTTACCCATTGGTGAATCAAAGAACCATCAAACTAACAAAAAGATATACACAATCCTGTCAAGGGATTTAGATGAAATATCCAGTGATCAAGTAGAATTTAATTATTCGCACGGTCATGCTATATAATTAAATTTAAATTCGACACGTGGTCCGTTCAATACACTCCAAGTGTACTAGTGTCACCATTAATCCATTTCTGCGATAAGGACAAATCGCAAACTCGAATGATTAAATAGTCAACACTACAACCTTCCAGTACAAGGCTCCAACCCTTATACATTAGTTGTGAACAATTTTATTGATGATCAAAATATAAGTTGTGTCACACTATACTTTTCAATGCAAGTATTCAACTTATATTATCACAAATGATCATTGGCACTTTATTTACATACTCAATATTAAACAAATGCAATAATAATAAATGAATACAAACCAAAGTTTTATTCAACATAAATTGTCATTTCATCACAGCAAAATTATACTATTTGGGCATACAACCCAACAATTCTCCCACTTGCCCTAGAGTATAATCTTAAAATACATATACCCCAATGGCAAAGAGTAAACCAGCATATAGTTCCTTGTTCTCCGAAGGTACTTAAGGATATGCTTTACAATCACCCAATGTTCTAGTCTGGCTAAACTGATAACGAGTTATCATACCAACATCATAACAAATGTAAAGTCTAGTGCACAGCATAGCATATATGAGACTACCCATTGCAAACGCATAAGGTATTCTACTCATGTCATCTATCTCTTTAGGAGTTTCTTTGGGAATACTCCTTAAATAGTTAGATTCTATGTCTGAAAGGCAAATTGCCCTTCTTAGAATCTTGCATGGCAATCTCACAAGCATCTTGTCAATATATATAGCTTGGGACAAAACTATCAGCTTGTTCCATTCGATCTCTTAAGATCTGAATCCCTAGAACAAATATAGCTTCGTCTAAAATCTTCATATGAAAACTGTTTGGCCAACCACGCTTTCGTAGATAATGACATTCCCACATCATTTCCTATGAGTGAAATATTGTCCACATAAAGCACCTGGAAAATTACCTTTTTGTCATGTATCTTCTTATAGACACAGGGTTTGTCGAAGTTCTGATCAAAATCATATGTCTTAATCACCTCGTCGACCCTTTTGTTCCAAGATCTTGATGCCTGCTTTAGTCCATAAATAGACTATTGCAGCTTGCAGACTTTAGACTCATGACCACGTTCTACGAACCCATCTGGTTATTCCATATAGATATACTCTTTAAGATGACCATTAAGAAAAGCTGTCTTGACATCCATTTGCCACACCTCATAATCATAATGAGCTGCAACAAATAAGAGAATCCGAATAGATTTAAGTATAGCTACTGACGAGAAGGTTTCCTCGTAATCGATACCTTCTCTTTGGGTAAAACCCTTAGCCACTAGCCTTGCTTTTAAGGTTTCCACCTTCCCATCTACTATTCTCTTTCTTTTGTAGACTCACTTGCACCCGATGGGTTTTATCCCTTTTAGTGCAGCTACAAGTTTCCAAACTTGATTAGAATGCATAGATTCCATCTCAGTGTTCATAGCTAGTCTCCACAAATCTGTATCCACATCGTTTATAGCCTCCTTATATGAATTCGGATCATCTACTTGTTTTGCAGAGATCGCTTATTTAGATTCTCCGACAAACAACTACCTAGACGATTTTCTGATGACCCTTTGACTTTGCCTAAGGAGCGGTGGATCTTGAACCGTGGGTTCATTTGGAATTGTAATGTTTTCATCAATATTGGTATCACCTTTAGGTGATGCAATTACCTCCTCATTACCTTGAACATTTTCTTGATCTATGGGATTTGATGATGAATCATTTCTCCCACTCAGATAATGTTCCTTAGGTGTTTGTGATACCATGGGTCGTCTGTCACTAGGTTGTGTTCCAGGAATTGATGAGTTGGGATTACTCCCATTCATTTCTTCCAAAACATCTCTACTCTTGGACTGACGTTCATTAATATATTTATCCTCCAGGAAGGTTGTATTTATACTGACAAAAACCTTCCTATCTAGAGGACTATAAAAATAGTATCCCCTGGTACCTTTAGGGTATTCCACAAATAGGCATATATTTTATCTAGACTCTAACTTTTCTGTCTTTCCTTTCAGCACATGAGCCAGACATCCCCGAATTCAGATGTGACGCAAATTTGGTTTGCGCCCATTCCATATTTCCAGGGGATTCTTGGGAACAGACTTAGATGGAATTAGGTTAAGAATATAAGCGGTTGTCTCCAGTGCATATCTCCAAAATGAGATAGGTAGAGTTGAAAAACTCATCATTGACCTAACCATATCTAACAATGTCCTATTTTTTCTTTCTGAAACGCCGTTCTGTTGGGGTGTACCAGGCGCACTCAGTTGAGAAACTATACCATTTTCTGTTAAGTAGTCCCTGAATTCTTCCGAGAGATATTCGCCACCTCGATCTGATCGAAATGTCTTTATACTTTTACTCAAATGTTTCTCGACCTCAGTCCGATATGCTTTTAATTTTTCAAAAGACTCTGACTTTCGAGTCATCAGGTAAATGTATCCGAATCTAGAGTAATCATCTGCAAAGGTGATAAAATACTCATAGTCTCCTCTCGCAGGTGTACTCATAGGTCCACATACATCAGAATGAACTAGTTCTAATACTTCTTTGGCTCTATGTCCCTTCGCTAAAAAGGACCTTTTGGTCATCTTACCCTCCAAAAAAGAATCACAGACCAGCAATAGTTCGACCTCAATTGAGTTGAGGGGACCATCCTTTGCCAATCTTTGTATCTTGTTAAGGTTGATGTGTCCAAGCCTAAGATGCCATAGACAAGTATTACTAGTAAGGTATGTATTTTATATATTATGGTTTGTAGAAGTATTATTGATTTCATTTGTGGAATAGTTTAATATATAAAGACTATTCATCAAATATCCAACACAAATAGGAGCTTTATTCATCAAAATGTAAAGCGCTTTATTAGGCACAAAATCAAGAAAATAACCCTGTCCTATTAAACAAAAAATAGAAATCAAATTCCGCTTCATCTGCAGGATATAATAACAATCTTTAAGAATTAAACGCCTACCACTACTGAAATAAAAATGAACTACTCCTATAGCTCTCGTCAAAACTACTGTTCATGTGCCGACTGTGATAGTGAATTAGCCTTCATTGAGTTTACTGCTCTCCTGAAGCACCTGCATTGACATGCAAACATGATTAGTAGCTCCAGAATCTACAACCCAGGAATATGTAGAATCAACCACCAAACAAGACTCAGTTATGAAAAACTCACCTGCACTCTGCTTCTGTTTAGTTAGTGCTTTGGAACAGTCTTTCTTCCAGCGACCTTTCTCACCGCAGCTGAAACACTTGCCTTTCGGCTTTCTATCTGCTTTGGTCTTTTTTTTGCTTACTGGCTTCTTGCTAGCTCTCTTTCTTTTCTTTTTGCCTTTGCCTTTCGACTTGGAGTTAGAGGAGCTACCAATTGCTACATAAGCATTACCACCTTTAGCCTTAAGACTACTTTCCACATTTTGTAACTCATTCATCAGCCTAGTCAATGGCATATCCATCTTGTGTAAGTGATAGTCTACAGTAAACTGTGAAAACATATCAGGTAGAGAGTTCAATACCATATCCATCAGAGTATTTGTATCAATAGCTGCACCCAGATTCTCTGCCACATTGAAGTGTCCAATCGTGGTTAACATATGGTCCTTCACTGGCATTCCAGGTTTCATGCGAATGTTCTGTAAGGTCCGAATGACTTCGAACCGAGCTATCCTACTTTGATGTGCAAACATGTCCTTAAGGCTTTTCATTATGTCATAAGAGGTCTCAAGACTATCATGCTTTTGCTGTAACACATTTGACATTGATGCCAAAATGTAACAGCGAGCCAACTTGTCTGCAGCTACCCACTTATCATAAGAATCTATCATGTCCTTGCTTACAATCTCAGTGGGTTGCTCAAGACAATCTTCTTCAAGCACAAAATCAATTTTCTCAACGGTGATAACAATCATTAGGTTACGTTTCCAATCCACATAATTTTTCCCAGTTAGTTGGGTTTGTTTTAGGATAACGAAAAATGGATTGAGAGACATTTTGCTAAAAATAACAAAATTATTGCATATTAAAATTGAGTAGCGAATTTAACATATGATGCATGAATGCACATGTAGATCTATAAAACTACAATAATGTAACGACTACTTAATCCTTGTGATCCAATAGGCCTCTCTATAGGAAAGGTCACCGTGTCCACTGATTAAGTTGGGACCCTCCCACCAGACATCATATCTTGATAATAAATATCTAGATAAATTCAGTATCACTTTATTTGGTCACCAAGATCATAAACGAGAGCCTCTATAGGAGGTTCGTAGATGATCTCGATTTGAGTGTATAACCTTTGTCTAGATCTCCAGATACTTGAAAAATAATTTCGTCATCTATAGGATGATCTCAAATTATATTCTATCTAGACGATCTTACCAAAAAGAAATTCAATCAAACAACCCGAATCACGCAGCCCTCCTATAAGGAGTCCGTTGCGTTACCGGCACGAGGCTAACGGATTCTGTTGCTTATGAATTGACAAAAAGAAACCGTGGGTTTTTATTTAAATAAATACCCTCTCCCACTCAATATTTTAAAATAATGAATTTTAATTTAAAATAATTACCAACTGTTCACATTAATCAAATTAATATACAGTTTAATTATTAGGAATTTCCCTTTCAAGAAAAAATTTAATTTAAATTTAATTAATCGAGGGAAACCCAATATTGCAATGAAAATGCATTCTATTCTAAGTATCACGAGCGATACCAAAATTAATTCTATATGACATGATTTACAGAACAATAATATTTTAAACAAATATTTAAAGCATACATTAGCAATAAATTAACAATTATTTGTGGCCCATAACAAGACTCAAGAATAAAATTAAAAACTAATTGGGCCCAAACCCAATATTTAAATTAAATCTTCAGCCCTAGTTCTTGCTCCAATTGGCAAACAAAGCCAAAAACAATGGAAACCAAACACCCAACTACTTGAACTTGTTGCCAAACATGTCCAGCTATCCAAGCTTCCAATCAGTCACTATTCAAGCAACCAAACAAGAGCAATCCAACAACCAAACAACCATTATCCAAGTTTCCAAACATGGTTCTTCTTCCTCAAATCATCTTCTTGTCCAAGCAAAAAATCCACACATGAAAACACCATGGCCGAATCTCAAGAATGAAATACCACCACCGGAGAGACGCCACGATATCACAAAACTCAAAAGAAAATCAACTAGAGAAAACCACCACGGCAGCACTGCTGCCGCGCGGATCCACCACCGATTCTGCGCAGCAGCGAGCGCAGATCCGGTGATCGACGTCTCCATGCACAGCACCTGCACAGATCTCTGGTGCGCGATCTGGCGCAGATCTCTGGTGCGCGATCTGGCGTATGCTACTGGTACAGATCTTTGGCGCGAGCGCTTGCAGTGTGCTTGTCGTGCAGATCCGAGATCTGCACGACCCACGCCGACTGATAAACACCGGAGATCTACTCGCCATCTGGCTGGGTCTACGTGAGGCGTAGCGGCGCTTGTTGGTCGTCGAGATGCGGAGATCATGCGGCCTCACCGACTAGCGGATCTACTCATCATGCTCGCCGCCGATGGGGAGCAGGTGTCCGAGGTCTTGTCCCTCCCTTTTCTTTTTCTTTTTGTTTGTTCTTCTTTCGTCTGATCGTTCTTCAAATTTTCAACTATTACAAAAATTAATTAGTCCCTTTTTATGGCTCACAATTTGAATCTAATTTGCAATCAAAAATTAAATCAAGATGATGGAGTCGTAATCCACCGATCTTGTTACAAACTCGAAATAACAAAATACAATGAACAAGTGGGGCCACAAAATAATTAGATCACAGTTTAAAATAATATCAATTATTCAATCAACATATAAACAAATAATCCTAGACCCCGCTCGACTAGAACATGCAATTATCATATCTAGATAATATAGGAAACACGTGAACGATCTAGACCGTTCTAATACCACTTGTTGGAAACTGGCACGAGAATTAGTCAGAATATAAAAATTTTCTTTAATTCAATAAAATCAGGATCTTTGCTAGGCATTCACGTATTTATTATAATTAAAATACTAATAGGTTAGTATTATACCTGAATCGATAAACGATATTAGTCTGGATCTGATCCAGAAACTTGCTGTTTTTGATTCACGAACTTGGTGCTCTCAACGTTCAAGCCTTCTATGATATTCTCCCAAGTTTGGATTACATCGGCGTGTGGGCACCTTTTAATTAAATTAAAAACTAATTTTTGGACTGGTCAGATCTAGAAAACCAAGAAGCTAAATTTCTTCTCTTTTCTTAATTGATCGAATTAATTTATGTCACAAGCAATGTGATATAAATACGGTAAGCATTCTGATTGCAAACAGCGACAAGAGTCCTGATTACATCCAAATCCAATTAGTTTAGAATTGATTTAATTACACATCTAATCCTTGAACTTATATCACAATTACAATCAAGTCCAAAACTTTATTAATAAATGTGATTAAGTCCAAACTTTATAGAGCTACCACAGGGACTGATCGGACATATATTTTCCAAGCTCCAATAATCAGATTCCATCTAGTCGACCCTAGACCCCTCAATCTAATTATTAGTCTTTTGCTTTTCCCACTAAAGGCAAGAGACTGGACTCTCGGAATATATAAAATTACAGAAGCTGTAATACTTTTCTCTGACTTACCGTATATATATATTTTATCTCTGTCTGAGATCCGATAATTAGGTATGAGCATAAATGACCGTTTTGTCCTTCTAATTATTTTCACTAACTTTAAGTTACATTTTCTTCAACGGTCCTGTGAACTAATTCACAGATGTCGAAGTTTAGCCGTCGCTAAACACTGTTCTCAGATTTATAACCGTTCAACAGAAAATACTTAAGTTGTCACTCAACCCATTTTTCAAGGCGACAATTCTCGACACGAATTTGTGTTTCTTCTTCGCTCATTCTCAAGCTCCCAACTCACCGAGATATTTGATCAACTAGATTGATCTCACCTATTGGTGAATCAAAGAACCATCAAACCAACCAAAAGATATACACAATCCTGTCAAGGGATTTAGATGAAATACCCGGTGATCAAGTGAAATTTAATTATTCGCACGGTCATGCTATATAATTAAATTCGACACATGGTCTGTTTAATACACTCCAAGTGTACTAGTGTCACCATTAATCCATTTATGCGATAAGGACAAATCGTAAACCCGAATTATTAAATAGTCAACACTACAACCTTCCGATACAAGACGCCAACCCTTATACATTAGTTGTGAACAATTTTATTGATGATCAAAATATAAGTTGTGTCACACTATACTTCTCAACGTAAGCATCCAACTTATATTATCACAAGTGATCATTGCACTTTATTTACATACTCAATAATAAACAAATGCAATAATAATAATAAATGAATACAAACCAAAGTTTTATTCAACATAAATTGTCATTTCATAACAGCAAAATTATACTATTTGGGCATACAACCCAACAGCGTACTATTATTTATTACATGCGGACAAATTTGGAAAGATGAATATGCGAATTACGTTTCCATAAATTCTGAACGTGGCACCGTAAAATGAGCATAACATGTGACAAATTCCCAAATTACCAGCTTTATTGATTCGCAGTACACGGATTTATGAATGCAACATTCTCTTGTCACTATTTGTGTTACATAAATAATAATCAGGGCAGGTGATTTAAAGCTGATATTAGCACAATATATCCTTACCTTCTCCTTCTAAGCATATTTCATTGTTCTATGATCGTACCACAATTCATATTCTGGGAGTTCACATTATTTTTTTACACATTCTATTGAGATATTTTATATCTATCTTAGAGGCACTAACTCATCCATAATATAAGTTGTAAATTTTTTGGTTTTAACAAGATATGTTCCCAGAGGCTCTTTAATCATCATATATCCTTTATGTTATGTATAATGTAAAATTCGAGGCCACATTTTAGTTTAGCATATATTTGAAGACACGCCTTGGAAACCCTACATATGCACTGTTTCTTGCCTGCACTTGTGGTGAATTTTTCCTCTTCTTTCATGAAAAAACCTTTTGTGATACGTAGATTGTTTGTGGAACTGTGTAGATCTTTCAAATTCCTTCATGATTTCTTCGATCCCATTGGCCTTGCTCTATTCACATGTTCGATGATGTTTTTTTTTTCAACACAACTTCACTTTCAAAGTTTAAGCACAGTATGACCCACATCAAATTTGCTGTTCATTCACTTATTTTGTCGAAAGTAATTGTCAAAGTTACATCTTCCCAAAAAGTAATTTTAACTTGATATTTTTTTGTTGCAATTATATAAATTCTACCATTAATTAGAGTTACATAATGTCGCAATCAAACCCAGCAGCGATTAATTTGGACACTTCTGAAGTTGTGGCCATTTGATATCTGGAGGAAATTATAATGATTCCAATTTGTTGAATTTGTTTTCCACTTAAATGTACAGAAAATGGAAGAATGGAAGCTTTTGAATTCTGACCATTCAACTGTAAGCCTTATCTAATTCTCATTTCACTTCTGTTTTGTGAAAATGACACCAAAGGTGAACTTCCTTTCAATCGCACCACCATTGCGTTAAAGATCAATTACTTAAGTATGTATCATGCTTGGCTAAGATTATAAATAGCTTTTTGGGAAGTTTATACTGCAGTAAGCATAAGTCCCAGTATGCTAATAAATGTATGAAATCATAGGTCATTGGGTCCACTATTAATCGAACTTTTAAAAGCATTGTTACTTAGACTTGAAAAGTTGAACTTCCTTTCAATCGCACCACCATTGCGTTAAAGATCAATTTCTTAAGTACGTATCATGCTTGGCTAAGATTATAAATAGCATTTTTGGAAGTTTATATTGCATTAAGCATAAGTCCCAATATGCTAATAAATGTATGAAATCATAGGTCGTTGGGTCTACTATTAAATGAACTTTTAAAAGCATTGTTACTTAGGCCTCGTTTGTTTTTAATTAAAATTTTGCTAAAAAACTGAAGTCAAAGTCAACAACTGATTTTAACCACACATTTCATGGACCCACAATTTTTTAACCACACATTTCATCAACTTTTCTAAAAAATCTAATTTTAATCAAAATCAAACACACCCTTAGACTTGAAGCATGATTTGGTCCCCACTAAGCAGAACTATGATGTGAGTTTCTTACACTGTCAAATGGCGAGTTTCTTACTCTGTCAAATGGCATATAAGTTTTTGCTGAAAACAAAAGGACTTGAGGCAAAATATTAAGCAAAGTGCTTAATCATAATTCACAACAATTATGACAATGCAAATAATTACCATTTTAGTTCAATCAATATTTTATTTATTGTGTTGTTCAAATATTTCAATAACTAACCTTTCCTTTTTTTTTTTTTTTTTTTGATAAACAATGCATCTAATTAAAAGGCTTCTATTAGTTTCTATTATATTTGGGGTTTTGAGGTGAAATTTAAGTTATTGGTATATCATATTTGGTGTGATTTGAGTAGATTTGAGGGAGAACAAGATTCTAGAGGGGATGAGAATATGGGGACTGTTGGTAGGGAAAAACTGGTAGATTGAGACAAAAGACTAGGTATTCGGAACGGAAAACTATATCTTCGATGTTTTATTAAAAGTATTTATTGAATGTTCTAATTTTGTCAAGTTTTATTTGTAGGGGGAGAGTGGTATTTAAAAAAATATAGAAAAATAAAATAAATCATATAAAGTTTAATTTGCAAAGAAAATTTGAACTGATAAAAGCTTTCTTGATACCTTCATTTCAGCATCTGCTCATATATATAATACAGGAGCTGAGAATGGAATACATACAAAAGTTATATACATTATATCATTCAATCACCTATTTACAAGTGTCTAACTAACAATTACACCTCTTGAAATTAAGGTGCCACCAATGCTGTGAATCATTAACGGCATCAGAATCTGGTAAAACAATTGATCAATTGCACTTCACTCTCATACTTTTAATCAGCTGCACTTCCATTCTCAATGCAAAGTTTATGTAATAAATGATCCCGATCTTCATCTTTAACACCCTTCCTCAAACTGGAGTGTACTGCAGTGACTCCAAGTTTGTCCTTCAAAAACGAAAACTGAAAGTGTGATAAAGGTTTTGTAAGCAAGTCAGCTATCTGTTCAGAAGAAGGAATGTAACATATTTGCAACTCCTTTCCAATAACTTTATCTCTAACAAAATGGATGTCAGGCTCTATATGCTTTGTACGAGCATGATAAACTAGATTTGAGGCAAGTGCTTTAGCACTAAGATTGTCACACCAAAGAGTAGGAACTGCTTCTTGTGGGAAATTTAATTCCTTAAACAATGATTGCACCCAAGTTATTTCTGATGTTGCATGAGGCAATGCCCTGTATTCTGCCTCTGTGCTTGATCTGGCTACTACATGATGTTTCTTCGAGGAACATGATATTAAGCTATCTCCCAAATACACACAATATCCAGCTGTTGATTTTCTATCATCTGGATAGGAAGCCCAATCAGCATCAGCATATGCAGTTATATCCGGATTGTAGCATTTTTTGATCATCAAACCTTGATCAATTGTCCCCTTCAAGTATCTAAATATTATCTTCAATGCCTTCCAATGAATATCAGTAGGCATCTGCAAGAATTGGCTTGCCTTATTCACTGCAAATGTAATATCAGGTCTTGTGTGGACTAGATATTGTAAACCTCCAACTGCGCTTCTGTACAACCAGAGATTTTTCATCAACCCACCCTCATGTTTTGACAACATTTTTCCAAATGCTATGGGAGTATTACATGGCTTCAAGTGTTGATAATCAAACTTTCTCAACAAGCTTGCTATATATCCTTTTTTAGTAAGATGTAAACATGAGTTATACCTGTGCACTTCAATTCCAAAAAATTGACTAAGAGATCCCATGTCTTTGAAGGCAAAATGAACATTGAGCTGATTTATGAAGGTTTGGAGCAAGATATTATTGTTTCCTGTCACAACTATGTCATCAACATATATGAGTGCAAACACAACATGTTTCTCATTTACAAAGTAAAAAAGAGAATTATCAGCCTTTAATTGTTTGAACTTCCACTTAATTAGAGTAGAGCTCAGCTTCTCATACCAGGCTCTTGGAGCTTGTCTCAATCCATACAGTACCTTCTCCAATTTGCAAACAAAAGTTGGATTTGCCTTATCAATAAATCCCTCCGGCCGTTCCATGTATACGGTTTCTTCAAGATTTCCATTGAGAAAGGCATTGTTAATATCAATTTATCTTATTTCCCAATCTTTTGCCACAGCAAGAGTCAAGATAATTCTTAGGGTTGTAGCATTGATCACTGGACTGAAAGTCTCATTGAAGTCTACACCAGCGGTTTGAAGGAACCCTTTTGCAACCAATCTAGCTTTAAATCTTTGTACCTTTCCTTCACTGCTATATTTGATTTTGTACACCCACTTGTTTCCTATCACCTTCATGTCTGGTGAATGTGAAACAAGCTTTCATGTTTTGTTTCTCACTAAAGCATCAAATTCATCTTTCATTGCTTTTCTCCACTTGCTATTTGACATGGCTTCATGTACACTTAATGGTTCTGATTCTCCTGACTTTTCAATGTATTCAGCAGCTTGTCCAGCATATACCTTTGGCTTAAACACACATGCCTTGCCTCTGGTAATCATAGGATGCTGAATAAGAGCTTCATTCCTTTGTTCACTTATCTGTTCATTTGTTTCAACATTTTGATCTTGCTAAGTTTCATCACTTCCATTGATATTTTCTTGTTCTCCAATTTCCTCTGATAACTCATAAGGATGGTGGTCTACATTATTAGGAATTAGGTGTTCATGACCACTTGACAAAGGTTCTTCAATCAGAGTTGCATAAGGAGGAATTGTATCAACTAGAGGATGCTCTATTGTTTCATGACTGGACATGGTATTGAAAGGTAGATAGGAAATGATTACTTCTTCATTTTTTTGAATGATCTTTTTGTTTAAGAATCCAGCTTTGAAAGGAAAGTCTAGTTCATTAAATACTACATGTCTAGATGTGTAGATTCTACCCACTGGACTGAGACACTTATATCCCTTGTGTGACTCACTAAAGCCCAAAAACACACACTTCAATGAATGATAACTAAACTTGTGTTTTTGATAAGGTCTTAAACATGGAAAACATGCACACCTAAAGGTTTTCAATGACTTGTAGTCTACACTCTTTCTGTATAGGACTTCAAAAAGAAGTTCCATTTTAAGTAAGGATATAGGCATTCTGTTAATTAGATAGGTTGCTGTTTGGAAGGACTCCCACCAATAATACAAGGGCATTTGTGCTTGTGCTAAGAGGGTTAGACCTGTCTCTGTCACGTGTCTGTGTTTTCTCTTAGCTCTTCCATTTTGTGCAGATGTATAAGGACATGAATACCTCAGTTCAATACCTGAAGTAGAGGCTATATGTGTAAAAGATCTAAACTCACCTCCCCAGTCAGATTGTATGACTTTAATTTTCCTCTCAAGTTGGTTTTCTATCATTTTTTTAAACTGTATGAATATGTTTAGTGCTTCAGATTTGTGCTTCATTGGATATATCCAAGTGTACCTACTATAATCATCCACAAATAGAATGTAGTATTTAAATCCAGAGGTGGAACTAATGGGTGCTAGTCCCCATACATCAGAGTGGATCAAGTCAAGTGGAGCAATGGTATGTGATGATGATGAATTAAAGGGAAGAGAGTGTGATTTTCCATATTGACAAGCATCACAGAAGGATGATATTTCATTAACATTAGATTTTTCAGTACATAGTTTGAACACTTGAGACATTACAACTTTTGAAGGATGTCCAAGTCTCTTATGCCAAACATCTAAATTTGATTCGAGAAGACTTAATAGGGCTCAAGCTTTTCTCATTGAACCGATAGTGAAGAGTGTTTTGGAATTTGGGATTGTTTTGATGACTCGACTCATTTGATGATGAACTGGTGACTTGATTTGGGAATTCCAGTTGGTACAATCCTTCCTTAAGCTTTCCTTGTAGCATAACCTTCTTTGTCAGCTGATCTTTAATAGCACAAGAGTTAGGGTGAAATTCCATGAAAGCATTGTTATCAGCAGTTAATTTGGACACACTTACTAGATTCTTCTTTACAGTAGGTACATGAACCAGATTATTTAGAAGTATAGGCTTATCATTCAAAGCAGTCAAACATTTAATACCAATATGTGCTATGTATAGTGAGTTTCCATTACCAACTACTAGTCTTTCCTTACCATTATACTCCTTGGTCATGGTGAGATTTTTCTTTTCTGCTGTTATATGGTGACTTGCTCTAGTGTCTGCAAACCAAGCAGGATCTTCAACTGTGCTTGGAGATGCAACAAAAGCTGATGGTGTTGAGTTGTTGTTGCTCCCATTCTGGTTGTTTGGCCTGCTGCCCATGTATCTCTCATCATATCTATTAAAACACCATGAGGCTGAATGATTATTCATTCCACAGATCTGACATGGATTTTGATGCTCAGTAATTCTTCCTCATCTACCTCTATTCCTTCCTCTTCCTCTGAAGTTGGATGATCTGCCATAGTTTCCTGATTTGTTTCCTCTAGTATTACTGAAACCACTTCTTTGAACAAAGTTAGCAGATGCTTGATTAATATTTATGTTACTCATTCCACTTCTTACAGATATTCAATTTTACTTTCAAAGGTCATAAGTATTAATGTGAGTTTATACCAGGAAATTTCTTCTCTGCTATTGGTCTGCACCACTATTGGTGTAAACTCTTCATCCAATCCAGCAAGAACTTGTGTTACTAGATCTTCATGAGTGATGGTTTTTCCAGCAATTTCAAGGTTGTCAACCAACTGTTTCAGTGTAGTGAGATATTGATCTACTGACATTGATCATTTTCTGGTTCTTTGAAGTTCACCAGTGAGGAATGTTACTCTGGATCTGTTCATTATGCCATAACTTTCATTCACTGCAGTCCGTAGCTTGTTTGAGCTCGAGCAACCCATTACCCTCATGGAAATTTCTAGTGTCATTGATGAGTACAACCACTCCCATAAGTAGCTGATCAGTAGAGATCCACTTGCTGGGCTCTGGATTTGGCAGCATCTCCACTCTTTCTCCATAATTGGTAATGGTTTGAGAACCAATGAATTCTGGTGGACACTTCTTTGTCCCCAGTATGAAGTCTTCAAGATTATGCCATTTAATGATTGGCATAATCATGTTCTTCCAAAGCAGAAAATTGTTTCTGTCCAGTTTCACTGATGGTGTTTGTGTCAAATTCATTCCAAAGGGTGAAAGCTGATTTGCAGCTACTGGTGTATGCATTGTTGTACTTGATTCAGATGGAGAAGAGTTGTGGCCAGCTCGGTGTTAGCCATTGTCAAGCTCTGATACCAAGTTTAATTTGCAAAGAAAATTTGAACTCATAAAAGCTTTCTTGATACCTTCATTTCAGCATCTGTTGATATATATAATACAGGAGCTGAGAATGGAATACATACAAAAACTATATACATTCTATCAACCAATCACCTATTTACAAGTGTCTAACTAACAATTACACTTCCTGAAATTTAGGTGCCACCAATGCTCTGAATCATTAACGGCATCAGAATCTGGTAAAACAATTGATCAATTGCACTTCACTCTCATACTTTTAATCAGTTGCATTTCCATCCTCAATGCAAGGTTTATGTAATAAATGATCCTGATCTTCATCTTTAACATATAACATGAATAAGTTTGTCATCTGTTTCATTAATTTGATTATTAATAATTTCTTCTTTAATTTGACTTTAAGCTTATGATTTTTATTTCAAAAAGTAAACGATAAGTTAAAATCCTCCATCTATTATATCTCGATGTTGAACTCAAAAATCTCATCCAATTTCTTATCCACTATTAGTTGATTACCAACTACTATTATTGAGAACGAGACAAGTTCTTTACACTAGCCGTTTCATCACATAATTTGTACTATTATTCAAAACATGACAGGTTCTTTACATAAGTGGTTTCATTACATAATTTGTGAGCTTTCATATTTTGTTACTAATGATTATCATGCTTTATTGTAATCACGGGTTAAAGGAAAACCTCATGGATTTTGTTAGTGTTACACTCTAAAACGGGTTGCATTATTGCAACAAGACCAATTGGGATAGTTTTGGAGGTAGCTACGCAAGTTTCAGAAAGATATTCTCGCATGTGTTACACTTACATCTGCAGTGAAATCTGCAGTGAATGTAATGCTTTTAACTCATTTTCTTATCCATCTTCGAAATCAAATTTTAAATTATTGTAATGGCAATTTAAGTTTGTTATACGATAATCAGGCACACTGGTTTTGTTAAAAGGAGAAGAAAGAGAAACTAAGTAAAGAGACTTATAGTAGACTCGTCATTCAACGTTTTGTGTTTAGATTTCCTATTCACCTTGCCCGAAGGCAAACCCAAATCAAGTTATTTTCATACACGAAGTTCAAACGTACAGATCTAAAAAACTAAACTAATAAATAGGCCCTCTATCACCTCTATGATCAACTTTTTCATCTCACATTTTCATAAGGTGACTTAGGTTAGTGTTACTGAATATAGAATTGCACAAGTGGCCATTAAAACTACTGTGGGACTGAACAAAAAAAAGTTATTTGTGATGTAGTTGGTAAGTTTAAAAGGAATTATTACATCATGATAGGAATTTGTTGGCAACGTATTTGAACACACCAATTCATAAGTTAGTTTTTTTTTTTTTTGTTCATAATGTTGTCTTTTAAAAAAGATAAGCTTTACGTAAAACTAAAAAAAAATCTTAGCTATTTGAGTTTGAAGGGTTTTCCTTTTTATTTTCGTATATATTTTCATTTCATAATTTTAGAATTATATATTTTTAACTACATCCTGTTGAACTCCTCAGCTCTGAGGGATCATAAAGCTGTCATAAGGGATGACGGAGAAGAAGAAAAGAAGAATAGACGACAATTGACATCAAGTAATGAAGGTTTGTGGTTTCTTAAACCATTCTTTAAGACAAGAAAGGCTTGAAGATAAATATTTTCTCGCTTAATGTTAAATTATATCTCTGTGAAGTTTATAGTAGTTATTTAACATGTATGCCACCTTCATATTTATTACCACGATAGACAATCCTCGTTCAATTGAAAAATCCCGTCCAGTTGATTTGAGAATGAGATTAGTTTTGATATCGTATTCTATACAAGCTTGGCAGTGTCCTACTTGGGTGTAAACGAATCATTCTAACATCTTCACCAACTTAAGACCAACTCATTAATTATGCTTTTCCTGGTGGGACTCTGATTTTATCTCGCTTCATCCGTTTGTTTGTCCTGAATTTCTTGTTATCATGTAGGGCTCTTGAAAATGATAAAAGATTGAAAAAGGACAATTTACTACATGATCACGTGTTTGTTTAATTTGTTTATTAAGAATTCGGGGTCTTGTTTCTTTCTTATTAGGGCAAATTGACAAAATGCGAACCTGAAATTTGACCAATTAACTTACGTGTGAAGGTACAACGATGGTGATCCTTTATTTGGGGATGATCAATCATACATAATGGACAATGTGTTGAATCACCATCCCAATGAAACTGCAAAGATTGGAGCTGGATTAAATTATATCATGGTATGCTAATTTGTTCTTCATTCATTGGTTAAATGCCTGTTACCATAAATTTTGTGCTTACGTTTTCATGGATTACAAAAACTAATTCATTATATCGTTCTTTGAGTCAATATAAGAGCATGCTTGGCATAATTTACCTTCAATTTTTTTCCCAACCATCAAACAAAAGACTCACCGAAGAAAGTGAAACTCATCTTCATGGCAATGCTAACACCGCTAAACTCATCTTCATGGCAATGCTAACACCGCTAAACTCATCTTCATGGCAATGCTAACACCGCTATTCTGAAGTTACCTGCTCCAACTACACGAGCCATGACAAACAAAGAGAAGGATCCTGCAACAAAATATGTGGAAATGGCATGCTCTCTTTTGACTCAGTTTTTTGTTCTTCTTGGGCTCAGTTTTTTGTGTTTTTTTTTTTTTGTTATTGGCTACAAATATGTTCCATCTTATGCAATTATGTTGGTTTTAAGAAAGTTCACAGTCTTTTGTCCACACCAAGTGGGAACTCTTACTAATTTCATATTAGCTTAAGAGTTCCACTTGCACAATTCTCCAACATATTATCCTCTTTTGTAATGGGGCAACTACATTAAGAATACCAAGAACAATTTGTACATACACACGAAACATGTTGGGCTAATTCTCTGTTATTTGAATCCCCATTTTCCTAATTGTTTTTTCAACTCAATTGTTCATTCGTGTGTACATGTTGAATTACTTCTCTATTAATTAGTACGTACGTGTTGTAGTTAATTACAATTCATTCAGTCAACCTAATGACAACTACAAATCTACCGACATCTACAAAACGTGCACCGCACGTGCCAAGACTAGTATAATTATAGATCTGGAAAGTCTAAGAGAGGAAAAGATAGGAGATCCATGAAGAAGAAGGTAAGAAAATTGTAGAAAAATCCAAAAGGGGAAGTTATAGATTTGAGAATTTCTCGATAATAGAAGTCCCCCAAATCCAAAAGGGGAGGTTATGGATTTGAGATTTCTCGATAATAGAAGCCCCCCCTCCCCCCTTCTCCATGACTTTAATACTCCAAAAGCATAGGAGCCCAAAATCTGTCTTTTTGTCATTAAAAGATCCATAAATGGTGTAAAGAAGTTTGAGAAAAAGTTAGTGACAGCACGTACTGTTCCACAAACTCTCTGTACCCGGATTGTATTATACCCGTTGCAGTGGGTATAATACTCCAATAGGTAGAATGTTGTTAAGGTTGTGTTTGTCCAAAATTTAATATGAGAATCACTTCTTTTTAGGTATAGGAAGCAAGCAAATGAGAAAGAGTGAGTGAAACATGTCTACTTGACCCTCATGCAATAGGATACTTTTAGCATATATAAAGTATGGTTGTATGTTGACTTGATCTATTATGAAATGTTAAGTGTTGAGTAAATGCAAGAACATAGGTGTGTGAAATATGTGCAATATAATACTTTTAGCATATGTGAAGTATTTCTATATGTGGACTTGATCTATTGTAAATGACAAGTTTTGAGTAAATCCAAGAACATAGGTGAGTAAAAGATGTTTATATTGTCTTGCATGCAAATGAATATATTTTTGCTTATGAAATGTTTATGAGAAATTATTGTTCACCTTACATGCAAATGGATTTTATGGACGACTAAAGTAGATTGGTATGTTGGACTTGATTTAGTATTCCCTCTTGAGTTGTAAGTGAAATATGCATATGTCCTTCATTCAAGATGACTTGTTTATGTCTATTGGAAGCCTCTTATTTTAGTGGAATGTGCTTATTTGTTCCTCTTCCAATAAATGAGTAAAAAGTAAAATTGTGATCAAGTTGTTTGAGACATAACGTAAGAACATACGTTGGACGTTTTAGCCAAGCAAATAAGGAGACTTGGACTCATATGACATTACCTTGACTTGGGGATTTGGTGAGAAAGACTTGTCTCAAAATGGGCTTGAGATCAAAAATTCTTGTATGATGAATATTTGGGGACATGATGTATCTTAATGACCAAATCCTTATGTGAGCTATG
Organism: Forsythia suspensa; assembly: GCA_023638005.1. Taxonomy (NCBI): domain Eukaryota; kingdom Viridiplantae; phylum Streptophyta; class Magnoliopsida; order Lamiales; family Oleaceae; genus Forsythia; species Forsythia suspensa. The sequence continues at coordinate 12,100,469 of CM042664.1, read as the reverse complement.
TTTTTCTTTATGACACGTTGAAATATTTTTATCCTACATCATGGTTGATAATGTTTATGCATGTTAAAAACAAGCTTAACATATTTGATAATCTAATGTTTTTCCTTAAACCGTTTGTATACCCGGGTTTTATGTGGACCCGTGATTTGTAAATTGTGGATGAGAGCCAAAGGGGTTAGCATACTCAATGGACCGTAAGTTGTTCAAAAGAAGATGATGGTCGATCAAGGCTAAAGAGAGCTAAAAGAAATGTTAGGACCAAAAATTGTCCTTATACCACAAGGGTTGGCCATGTGCTTATAGCACAATATCTTCAATTTATGCATGGTCTACAAATATTTAAGGAAAGGGTCCTAAGAGAAGATAAAATACATCTTAATGTGTCACTTCACACTAGCACCATGTTTTACTCACTGAATATCATTATTCATTAACGTTTTATGTCAAAGTATAAATGAATCGAGAATATTTTGATGTTGTTGGCCGAAAGTAGATGTTGTGGATGCTATCCGAGGATAGAGAAGAGTATCTATGGGTCACAGAGGTAGATCTTTGGTCATACTACCCGAGACGATCCGGTCTATACAAGCATGAAAGTACATTTTCAATTGGGACCGGTATGATGCAATGATATTGAACTACTTGGGAACCGACTCTAAGATTCTAAAGAAGATGTACTTTAACTAGCCATAATATGTAATGTTTAAGTTTCTTTTGGTGGTGATGTAATGAACAAATAACAAACTCCATCCTTTGTTTGGTAATAGATGATATGTATGAAATAGCTGTTGGGATATTATGTCATATGAACTTTCGTTGATCCTTAAGGACATCTCAATCAATTATGTTAAATGAAATCATCCTATGGTATCTTATTTATATTTAAGACGTAATAATTTGTCATGTTCACAATTAAAGAAAAGTTTAATTATAATCTCTTCAACTCACCTAGATAACTTATTCAATGGATCCAACCTTGAATCAAACTACAGGGTTAATCACTAAGACATCTTCTTCTAATTCAAATTCCGCACTTCATAGATTCATGAGACGTACTCGCTAAATATCTCATTATAATCTAACTCATTTAAAGGCCAAATAATGGGAGGACATGTACTTATATGTAACTTCCCCGAAATGACTACTAGAGAAAATGGATCGAAAAGGCAAACTTTTGGTTAAACCCGAAAATTGCACAATGAGTATCATACCTCAGACGTATAGTATTATACTAAAAAGGCCAGGGAACAAATTCACACAGCACATGTATCATACCCAAGACTTAGGGTATTATACTAAAATGTACAGGGAGCACATCCACCTACCATGGTATCATACCCATAGCGTCGGGTATTATACCCATATACATCAAGGGAAAAAAAATGTTTCAGGCAGATTTTTGAGAGTGCCACACGAGATCACAAATTTGACTTCATGACATTGTTTTTAAGAGCTCGTGGCACCAGCAACACCATATTCAAAATGGAACATGGTTGAACAATAAAGAAGAAGAAACTAGTTAAAAACGACTACTTAAAATGGGTTTAATTAATCCAATTTTATTATTGTCACTCTTTTAAGACCTTTGAAATAAATTCGTTTTTGACATAAAAATAAAATAAAATAACTCCAATTAATATAGAAAAATAGTACGAATTTTCTGAGCGTTTTATTTTTGCTTAGTCTCTCAGAATATATGAAAAAAGCCCCAAGTCTGATTGCATATGGTGATACACCCTAATAAGTGAAGGTACTACATATCTCTAAAAACTATGAAACATTAGTGTTCGGGTTCTCATTAGACTTTTCATAGAGATGTAAAGCATTCTGGACCAGATTAATTATGTCGATCCTCAAGCGAAAGTGGTCTTGAGTCTTGACCAAAAGCAAGATAGGCAGTGCTGGAACTAATTCTAATCACTGGTAGAGACATGAACTCCCCCATACTCCTATTATTCTAACCAACTACAACCGTTTCGTTATCGCTCATTTTCATTTGTTGTTTTTTTTTTTCCTCGACTTCTAGTTCAAAAGACAAGGTTTTAAAAAATTTCACCCGTTTGATGACTACCTAAAACAAAAATATAAGTGTCTTAATGTAAAAAAATAATAATAATAAAAAATCAAATAAAGCTAGAAATAACAAATACAATATTAATAAACAAACATTCCTGATAATGACGATAAAAACTTGTTTCCTTCAATTAATCATAAGTATCGCAACTAGTAATATTATGAGAGTGGAGTATCGTTCCCCCAAAACTATATTATCAAATATAGAATTAACCTAATCCTAACTTTTATGTGAAGAGTTAAAACTCTCAATTTAGTTGGTGGTTTAATCTAAAATCTACTAAAAATAGTTAAAAATGAGCAACAACCTAAAACTTAGAAAAAGTTAAAAGAATTAAAATATTTAGACTTGTGATTTCACTATATTTAATCTAGTTCAATTTCGTATATCAAATTTCCATAAATTATTTGATAGTGTATCTCAAATAAAATTAAAAATACTTTTACACACAAACACATTGTATCTCCAAGTCAATTACAATATATAAATACGCATTAGAAAGTAAAATCGTATATTTCTATCTCCTATCAAAATTTGTAGATTTCGATATTAAAATCTAAACACCTCTTAGTTCATTACGGTTCACGAATCACTGATAAAATGACCAAAATTGTGAAAACAATAAACACAACATAAAATATATTTGATCAAAATATGAGAATTAAAATTAAACTAATTACATTGACAAGTGTCCTAACTACAGAATTTATCTACACATCAAATCAAAAGAACACACCATGAATTCCGAACACATCACTGAATTTTGGAATAAAAAGAAAGAGAGAAGAAGATTGACGTTGAATGTAAATCTGCAGCTTGATCCTCGTCTTCTTTCTTCAATTTCGAAAACCAGTGCAAGAGCTACTTTGTGTTCTCTGTATCTCAAAGTATGACGATCTCCTCGTTGAATGCCTAAAAGAGTTGAGTAAATATATTTGTAGGAGGTCTGGGAGCATATTTCACATTCCCCTAGATGCCAAATTTGCCCCCAAGGAAGTTAAAACTTGCTCATACTAAAATTCACTCGCTCACTCCCTTCAATGCTTGCCTCGCTTGAACGAGCGTTCCCAGTGTGCGTTGTAAATTTCATCTTTCGTGCTTGCTCGAGCGACCAAGTCTAGAGTGCTGACTCTATTCTGTTTTCGTCCCATGTCACATTGTTGTTTCTTCAATGTAATTCTCAACTTCTAATCGTCCACCCACTCATCATGCTTCCTTTTGCTTCCTTTCATTAAGAACCCTTTAATCACGAGTTTTCTTCCTACTACTTGAAAACAAACAAAATATCACTAGAAATCCCATTCAGAATTACTAAAATTCGGGTAGAAAGGTATATAGAATAAGTGTAAATTTCACACTTATCGGTGCACTATTACCATTTACCAAGGTAAATTGGATAAGATACAAATAATTTTAACAAGAATAAAGTAAAAGAATACAAAAAATCTGCCATCACTTTCAGAGTTGAAACCCAACATTAACGTCACCCCCATTGCAATAAGATATAAATAAGAAAATGTGACCAATAGAGTTGAAAAAAGTAACATTTCGAGCGCAAGAGCCCCGAATTCGGCTCTCAACAAGGGAATCTCCCCCCACAATTGAAGCGAGAGAATTAAGGACTCAATATTATGATAACAAAATTCATAATTTACACTTGGGAGGAGCAGAGGTGGGAAAAGAGTGAATGTTAACTTCTGAATCAACTTACACAACTTAACTGGCTTTGCAGAAAAGGCAAAACAACAATATGGTAATACACAAATCGAGCAACATCTAGGTCACATCTACCTTCGGCCCTCATAAGGACTACTACATGAGTCAATCATTTGAATTGTGCACTATATGGCCAATAACTTAACCGAAGCAAAAAACTACACCTAGAGAGATACCTCTCAAGACAAAAAATTACTAACACAATATCTGCAAGAAATTGTCATTTTAACTACACCGTCATGGGTGCAGATAGTCGCAGAATGCTCCTTTTTTACAACGCCCACTTTCATAGAATTTACATACACGCTGCCCTTTTGGAAGAGTCCTTGAATATCCACCGCACCCACCACCACCACCACCACCACCACCACCACCAACTCCTCCTCCTCCTCCTCCACCACCATACGGATGCCTGCCCCATGGGGGCCTGCCCCTCCCAAATCCTTGGTCCCCGCTTTGATAACCCCAATCTCTAGGGGTAGTAAACCTTTCCCCACCAATTTTCCGTTGGTTATCCCATGGAAGACTCCCACTTGGAGCACTACGATTCATGTTTGGATTTGACCAGGATGTCCCCGGGTTTGTGAACCCCAGGTTCGGAATTCCTTGAGCAGATCCTCCCAATACCAGATTGACATTACCCTGCACAGTCACCAGATTAATGTTACCCTGAACCGTTCCCCAACCCGGGTCCACAGTTTCAGATCCTGTGCCAAGAGCCAGGGTCGTGCCAACCATGTCTTGACTGGAGTTTGGTGCAGGAGGATGGAATTCTGATCCAGTGTCCACTCGGAAAACTGGACCATTCGTCTCTCCTTCACTACTTGCCGATGACTGTACACACGAGCTCCTATATGGATCAAGAGCATTCGCTTGAGACTGACAAGTCAACTGTATCTCCCCGCTGGAGCTCAAGGCTTCACTTTTTCCGGGATCACGGGTACGACTGAACTCCTCAATCGAACTAAAACAACCATCATTACAATCTTGAATTAATTCCTTCTCGAACTTAATGGCTGAAGTAGGGGAAGGCAAGCCACCACCTTGTGATTCCATTTCATCGACTTGAGCCAACAAATCTGATACTGAATCCTCAGCAAGAACATCAAGCTCAATCTTTTCACTGCTCGATGCTTGCCAACTAGTTATTTCTGATGTAGGATGGGAGGAAGAAGAAAGAGTCAGTAGGTTAGCCAGGGCAGTATCAGTATCACCCAGAGATTTAGGAGGTTTTAGTGAAGATCCAGAGACGAGACCAGAATCCCATTCCTCGACTGAAGCTTTTGCATGTGGAGGGTAATATCCACACCATTCATCAGGAGCAGCACTTGGCAGTTTGAAGATACCTGAACTTTGCACAGGAACATCTGAATGCACCGACTGCTGCTTTTCAGCTGTCTGAACTTCCCAATCCTTCATGCTTGTCTCAGGTGTAGGAGGCGGACGTGAGAGATCTATTCCACCATCATGTTTAGATAAATTAGGTGACTTGGCTACCGGTACAAAATCAGAGCTAGATTCCATATTGTTCGAACCTAAGTCTAGGAATACAGAACCCAAATTTTCTTGAGAAGATTGACCTACTTGACTCTCTTTATTTTCATAATATTTTCCACCAGTCATCTGAATTTCAGTTCTTCCACTTGAATTTGTCTCTCCATGTTGTGTACCATGTTTGAAACCTAAATGTGGCGAGGAGGAACCAGACTCATCTGCCTTTACAACTTCAGTATCAGAACTAACTAATCTATTGTCAGAAATAGCTTCAAATTCCTGGGACTGTGAAGAAATGTTTTCTGACAACTTTGATGCTTCATGGAATCGCCCATTTAAAGCACTATTCAGAAGAACGGAGTCATATTCCTCATGATTTGTCCATATCCTCATATCAGGTGGAAATAGTCCACTCATGCTCCACCTCCGCAAGTGCATCATGGAAAATGGTCCTTGAATTTTACCATGGGGGTCACGATAGTGCCACAAATTTTCAGTTTCAATAATATTAGCAGACGGCAAGTTTCCCATGGAGACAGTTGTGTTTGAACCTTCTATTCCAGACTTCATCATGGCTTGATCACTCCCTCCAGTTGTCGATCTAGAAATATTTACTTGACTTGAATATTTCTCCCAACTGCATGAACCACTCGCATCTATTTTTTCATCAATTCTATTATGCACCTGGATAGGCCCCTCTTCTTTACCTGAGTACAAGATTTAGTACAAATACGTCTGAGTAATAAAAACAAAAGCAAACAAAATAACCAGTGGAAAAACAAACTTCCACGTCCACAAAGCCCCAAAATGTAGTGTTACCTGGCTTACTGTTATTACCAAGTTTAGTGTCTTCTTCTGATTCATAATTTGGCTTCATTTTTCGATCAGCATGGATTTCTGGAACTTCACAAAGTTTCCGCTGGTGTTCCAACTTCAGAAGCTGTATTTCTTCTATACATTCACTGAATGTGAAAATCGTCAAGGAACTCCAAGAAACACACGCAAGGTGTTTAGTCATACTCATGTCACAGTTGGAGAATTATTCATGATCCAGTATCGGTAAATCCCACTTCCTCAGAGAGAAAGAGAAGTGGAATTATGAAAGACTGCTTGTCCTACTACATTTCAAACTGTAGGGGTAAAAGCTTGAGATGTCAAAAAAAGGAAAAAGAAACGAAGACGAAAATTTAGATAAACAAGCAAAGGTTAAATAGAAGTCATCTTAAATCATTCCTAATTAGTGCCTTCTCATAAAACCATTGATTCACAAAAAAATAGCTGATGGAGATTATTAATTATCACGAATATGTATTCCTAGACAATTCACCTCCTGAATCAGTATTTACGATAACCTGAGTATGCCAAAGGTGACAAGCTGAACCATCCAAAGTTAATAAGTAATTCCAAGTTCATTACTTCAGCATTTCTAATCCAGTCTGCATAATCATATGGCTCATGATTTTTGATATATAACAGAAATGGTGCCAAAGTTGAACTCTAGCTCCCGCTGCCACTCCTAAGCAAACTCAACTACCAATCTAATACTTTTTCCCAATTCTGGAGACTACTTGCAGCGAGGGGTTACTGTGTCTACTGGGTCCAACTCAATCTTCAAATTATATTCTTTTACCTTTTTCAACTAAAAATGCATTTGGAAAGAAACGTTTTTGAAGCTTTTTCATCTTTGAAACTATAATTAATATGTTCCCAGGATAACAGAACTTCACACTTCCAGCTCCTTCAAGGTAGAGATACTATGTCTCTTTTGGCAAACTTGAGGTCATCAAACATTTCCATATAATTTTAAACATCAAATGATTTTAAACAAAGGATATTCCTTCTTTTGCCCCTGCTCACTGGCTTGGACAAGAAGTCGATTTAGCTGTAATATCTCTGCTTCCAGCGGCTATGTATACAAATGAAAAAAAGAAAAGATCAAAACAAGAACAAGAATAGAAATTAGGTCATAAGAATAGAAGATATAACCAAATATGCTTACTTGTCAAACCTGTAACATCACCCCATCCCACCAAAAAATCAAAGTCAAAAAAAGAAAATAAAAGCTCCAACAGTAAACAAACAGACATAAGGAGTAAGAAAGTAGCAGCGGCACCCAAAGGTGCCAAAGGAAATAAAAGATTTATGCATTATATGAAATCAGGGTACCTCAAGAATCACAATATAAAACAACAGTTCACAAACTCACTTCATTCATCCTGACTGCTTGAAGTGCCATAGCTTTCTTTTGTACGTCGCCCTACACCCAAGTATAAATATTAGCAAGCAGTCACGTGCATTACTTCAGGTTAAAGTTTTAAATAGTGCCAGCCCGCATACTTACAACGGTCAATGGTTTTCCAAGCCCATGCCTTACACTCTGACGTAATTGCCTGCATTCATCCTGAATATCAAAAGAGATTATTAGAGAAAGATATGATCTCTCCAAAAAAAAAAATACAGATGAGAATATATAAAAATAGAATGAGTGTATCCACATAATATCTGTGTTCGACAGTCTTGCCACAATAGCAAAGATTTTGAACTCCATACAAATTCACTCAGGCATTCATTTCCATTTAAAATTTGTACATGGTGATTTTCTAAAGAAACAAATATCTAGAAAAAGCATAGTTAAGTTTGTGTAAACTGATTTTGAAAAAATAGATGAATTTTTTAGCCATACAGGTGAAATTACATCTTTTTCTGTCCCATAATGCATCCAGTTAAATGTTGAACACTAGAATTAGGAAATATTAGCCAATTTTAGTAAGGCAACTGATTACTTTTAATCACTCCATTTAAAACAGAAAGGACTTTACAAATTGCATTGAGTTCAAAGTTTTAAGAACTCCTCATAGTGAGGCTAAATAGAAGACCAGAAAGATCTACCACCACCGCCCACCGCGTATTGCTTTCCACTTTCTGAACATAACATTACAAATTCAACATTCAGAGAGAAGCAGAGAAGTTGATCAAATCTGTATCTCCAATCACCTCAGAGAATTCTTGATCTGAAACAGCATCAATTGACAGAGTCTCTTTCTTGTCTAAGTTTAGAACTTCAAGCATGATATCTGCTGTCTTACAACCAGTTTTATGTGGCTCAGCCACCTTACCCGTACCTGAATTCCAGATATTAAAATTGAATTAGTTCGGTAAATGTGTGACTGGCACAAAAAATTTTAAATATGAACTAAAAAGAAAGAGAAAAAAACAAGATAAAGTACACTTTTAATAAAGTTATGCACATATATACCTACAACTTGGACAAGCCTGTAAAAATCTTCCTTCTGATCATTACTTGATATTCTAATTCGGACAAATGAGCCAACAACCATATCATGGAACTTCTCCTTATCTTTGATAAAACTCTCCATTAAATTACGTCGCAAATAAATCAAGCTAATGTTATGAAAATCAATTGCAGCATATTCATCTAAATTTTTCGGGGGTGATCTCTCTTGTATGAGGTCTTTAGACCCCCATTCAGTGCCTATGCCAATGCTTGGTTTGTCCATCCCTTTTTCAACACTTGGCTTTTCTGAGCCTCTGTCAATGCATGACTGGTCTGCGCTTTTGTCAACGATCAGCTTGTCTTTGTTTATATTATGGCTCATCTCATCTGCACCTTTTTCACTACTTGTCTTTATGTCTTTGTCAATGCTTGAAGTTTCTGTCCTTAACGGGTCCTTATTGACTAAACCGTGCAGTTCTTGGGGCTTATTCAGCTCAAAATGTTCAGAAGACCTGTATGAATTAGAAACTTTTCTAACATGTCCATTAGGATCTACACCATTCAACCGCCGCTTACGAGGCACTGTAGGCACATCTTTCCATGGTTTCTTAGCTTGAGTGAGCTCACTAATTGTCAACAATAGCTTCTCTTTCAAGCAAACCCAATACACCTTGAAGAGATACTCCCAGCTAGTTTTGTCATCAAAATCTACTTGAACCTGCATAAAAAATTTCACTAGAATGTCGGCTTAAAGTTGCAACTGTGCTACTAGCATGTTTGGTTAAGCTTAAAAAAAAAAGTAAAAATTAGTGGTTTAAAAAGGGCCAGGCATCAAGGGTCGAACCAGTGATTTAAAGAAATTAAAAAATAAATAAATTTATCTTAAAACATGACAAAAAGTCAAAAACACATTGATTGTTATCCCCCACCCCCCCACCCCCCAAAAAAAAAAAAAAAAAAAAAAAACTGTATCTACAACTCAAAGCATACAATAGGCACAAATAGTCAAATACAACACGCAATGCATATCATGCTATTCAATCCAATTACACAATGCAAATAACTTTAATAGTAAGTAGTAATGAAAATTAAGCAGAACAGAAAATCAAGTTATCACAGTTCACAACAGAAACTGAAAATTGTAGTTAGCTTTAAATCAAACTGTCACAACAGAAAATTATAGTTAGCTTTAAATCAAATTATCACAAAGAAAGGCTATCCATTCTGTTGAAATCAAGCATGTTCATCAAATTATCCTATTTAATTTCAGCTGATATTGATGAAACTACATGTTCAATTAGGGACACATTACAGATTTTCTTTTTTGCAACTTCAATACAACAGAGGCCTTATATTTTCTATATATCCAATTGATTTTTGCAAGCCCACCCCACCTCCTTGATTTTCCATGCACGCGAGTTTGGTATTAGAAAATGAGAAAAGGAAAGAAGAAAAGGCAGAAACTTACCGTGAGTTTGGGTGAACTGAAGAGCTCCACGAGCTCAAAGAATCAAAGAAGTGGACCTCCAAATGAGTAACAGTAGAAATGGAAAGAGAAAGGGCTAGAAAACAATTTGGAAGGAAAGATAGAATTGAGAAGCCGGGCAGATAAAGTTATGAACCCTAAATGATGAGATGACTTGAGCAGAAATAAATGCATATTGTTTTTTTTAAATTGACCCAGAAAAACAGGGAAAACCACCGGGTTCCAGTTGAACCGGCCGGCTCCACAATGTGCAGCCGGCTTTCTATTGTACAGTTTTTAGAGGCTGCCGAACTGACCGGTCCGGACTGGTTATGGTAACATTGGCAAAAAGTTACTTTGTTTCCAAACACGTTTTGATATGTTGCCTTATTCCAACTTTTAAGCATATAAAGTTACTTATTTTGGAAGTAACTCTCACCGAACTATCAAAAAAAATTAGTTACTTGCTTATTCAGCTTTGACCAATAAAAAAAATACTTATTTTGATTAGTGTACTTATATGTAAACTTACTTGTAAGTGAACTTTTTATGCTTAGCCAAACATGCTCCACAGGAAAATAATGTCGAGTGCAAGCCAAACTATTTGTTCTTGGATAATTATTTGTTCTCTCAAATAATTGGCATTGAGGTTCTTTGGCTCAATAAATAGTATTATGTCCCAACAATTGTAAGTACAAGATTACAAGAACATCACCCAGAAGCACTCAAGCTACGGACATTTCAGGCCCACTCTACAGATCTCACTCAAGAGGGCATACAATATACAGCAAGAGCCACACTAATCACTCTCAATCTAACCAGAAACCTATATCCTCGTATCAACCCTCAAAATAGAGGCCAAGAGTTCACAAAAGGCAAAACCCTTGTTTTGTTTTGCAGAGAGAGAGAGAGAGAGAGAGAGAGAGAGAAATTGAAGAGGGGAAGAGAAGGAAAATGAAGTTGTGTGTAACCCTAGTCTGATGCCATTCTTTTATAGGAAATCTTCCAGCTGTTGATCTTGTTAGTGAATCCAATGCCCCTAAATGTTCAACGTGGATAAGTTGCAATTCTCATCTGGGAATGCAATGTTTGGCCTAAAGTAGTATTCTCAAATGCAAATCTAAGTCAAAAAACCCATTTCCTTGGCAGCAGATTCTAACAACAATCAATGTGGCCTTTCATCCATCCGTTCAGCGAACTCCATCCAGATTATGGTATTCTGATTCAACTTTATTCTTGCAAATGTAATATAAGCTCGTCACATTGAGCAGCACTAGACTGTGATGGAAAAGAGGAAGGGAAAGGAAATGTATTTTCATGCTCGGACGTCAAGCAAAAGTGTTGGTCCCATTACAACAATTTCCTTCTAACACAAATGGCATTTAATGCTAATCTTACATCAGATAAAAGTGAGTCAGAACTTTGTTTCAGACAAAATACAGAGTCCTTATTTTCATTATTTCTTCCTTCACATTGGAGCACTTCTCAGGGCTCAGGTACCTGCCTGATATTGTCAGAAATTACCACATCAGGCATTTTTGCTCAAGCGGAGGGCTCAGTTGATTTAACAAACTAGGAAGGACTAGAGAAGGGAAGCCTTCCTATTCATCTTAATTTTGGGGTAAGCCGCATTTCAGAACAACATATAACTTAACCAAGTTAAACCAAGGGTGTAGCGCAAGGCCCATGACAAGTCACATAAATCATCAAAGTTGATTAACACTCAAGCAATTGGAGCATGATTTGGCACGTTTTAGTTGGAAACATAGGTTCAAGAAACACCGAAAATATAAATCGCACTCCAAAAAAAAGCATATCACACTTAATTTGAAGGAAGTAAAAGGTGGGAGAGACTATGGACATGGTTGTCAGCAGGGAGATAAAGGTAGAGATAGTTGAAAGATCAAAGTCAGATGGTACTATCAAGGAGATTCAAATGCTTCTGCTACAGAAAGAGACCAGGGAGAGGGAACTCAAGAAGAATGAGAGTGAAGCACAACGGTGGATGATGTTCTGAATACTTTGAGAAAGAGTGGATGACCCTTTTATTCTGGTGGTGGGGGTAATGAAAAGGAAAGAGATACAATGAGAAGTAGAGCAATGGGCTAGAGATTTGACAACATGGTTAGGAAGTATGTAATGAAGGATTAAAAGGAAAGAGAAAAAATGAGTGTGCAAAGCGACTAGCAACAAATTTTGAACCCACATCTTACACTTCACAGAGTATGGCACTCTAACAATGATACCAAAACCACAAGCTAATTTGCGTGAATCTTTATTTCTTACTTTGTTCAGTCCAGAACTACTACTAATGAAAGGACCAACAAAATCAACCTTTCTGCAACCACATCAAACAATGTTTCTTTTGGTCTACCCTCCAATTATTATAATTTGTTTAACTGGGATCACACGGTTCCTGAGAATTAGGCCCTTTTAATGTCTACACATACATGAAATGACCATCTAAGTCATTATTCCATTAATTTAACCTCAATTATAACTACATCCACTTGTTGGTAATATTCTCATATTTTTTAATTTATCCATTCTAGTATAGTCGTGCATCTACCTTAACATTTTTATTTGTGTTATGCTCATCAAATTGATATTTATATCTTTTAATAGTCCAACACTCAATACCATAAAGCATAGCTTGTCTAATAGCCGTTCCATAAAATTTGCCTTCACTTGGTTTGCCTTCACTTGGTAGGTATTCCCCGATCACATAGAACTCGTGTAAAACTTCCATTTCATCCAAACCAGTTCTAATCGTATGCATTAAAATCTCTTCAATTCTTCCTTCCTCACTAAGAATTGAACCAAGCACTTAAACAATTGTTGCTTAGGTCAACATATTCCCTCTACTTTCATTCCACTGTCATACCTATTCTTACCATGACAAAAAACAGATTCCAGCATTCTGTTTTAATGCTACTTAACCTGGAACCTTCATACTTTAATGTGCCCCTCAAACCTCTAAGTTACAGTTACGCTCCATCTTAGTCTCCTCAACTAAAACTATATCACCAATAAATAGCATACACTAAAGGACCCCTCGTCTTGGATATGTTTAGTAAGTTCATACATAATCAAAGCAAGGTGAGAAAACTTGAGGCAAACCTTTAACACAAGCCCTAATCCTACTACCCTCGCAAGATCACACATTCGTAATTGTTCTACCATACACATCCTTAATAATATTGATATATACGCAAGAAAAAATAATTCTACTCTAGTGTCCACCATATAAACTTGTGTAGGAACCCTATCACGTATATTTATATTTTATGTGCGCCCTAAGGTGCTGCTGCTCTCAAGTAAATTTCATTGTAACACACATGCTCCACACCCACTTTATGTGACTTGGGTCCAACAAAGGTATGTCGGAGTAATAGTAATTGTCGCCACCAATAATTCATGAAAGCACTGTCGACGGGCTAATTGCCAGCATATACATCTAAGTAAAGCATATAAGTGTTACATGCTCCACGCCCACTTTATGTTACTTGGGTCCAACAAAGGTATGTCGGAGTAATAGTAATAGTCGCCACCAATAATTCATGAAAGCACTGTCGACGCGCTAATAGCCAGCATATACATCTAAGTGAAGCATATAACATTAAAAGAACTCATATGCACACAACACATTAATAAAAAAGAACAAATTTATAATTGTTGCACTTGAAATCCTCACTAACAAAATTCAAAATTATATAAGGCTTCAGATTTGATTAAATAATCAAACATTTCCTTTTGAAGGCAGAAGAAGTTTGATTGATGGCAACTAAATAGGCTGGTGTTTAAATTTTGTAACATTCATTCAACATAGAAGCTAGCTGGGAGAGATGTCACTTCAGTTCTTTGACAAAAGCTTCATCATAAATGTGACAGAGCATCTATATATGTGCCAAAACATCACTTTACACGATGTGCCACTAGTAAGGATACGCGGGTCCATCTCAATGGTCTAAACCAAAGATTCTTCAACATGTCCAGCTTTCTTTGCCGTACTATCTGAAAGTAATTATTTAGTTTTTTGGCAATTTAGAGTAAAAACAAAATAGAAACTTTGATCCCCACATCCCCCAAAAGACCTTTAATGATGATCTCACTTCAAAACAGACAAGCGAAACCAAAAACAAACTAGGATCAGAAATGAAGCCTCTTAAGGTTGAAATCCTCAACTTATCCTAAATAGAACACAGATTTCAACTCTAAAACCAATCTGATTTTCTTCACTACCAAATTCTTTCTAGTCAACAAATCAGCATGCATGTGTAAAAATTCATTACCAAGAAAAGTCATCCATATAAATGCCAACTTTTCAGATTGATATAACATTTAATTCTAAAACATTCAGAAAACACCAGTAGATGTACTAAATCCTGCTACCGTCCTTGTTATTATTAAAATTTGGAACAGGAAAAATTGATAAAGGAAAAAAATAAATATACAAACAAAATAAAAGCTTTAGTCAGGATAAAGTACATTCTAAGAAGAAAATTACGTTAGAAAATAACAGAAGTTTTTGAAATTGCGAAGGAGATCATTGTGCATACCGATTCATTGTTCGCTTGGTCTTTGTTTTCAATCAGCATGATAGTCTTCATGCACGTAGCGCAAAATCCTTTGTTTCCTCTAACGCACACGTAATCAGCATCTTTTGTGCAGCCCTTACACAATGAATAGGTGCAAGTGTAGCACATATAATGCGAAGACTTCAAACATAAAGTACATATGTGCCAACCTGAAGAAAGTAGCATCACAAAAACATGTATGTATTATCATTCTGAAAGTTCATCAGGCATGCTATATGTGTCTAGTTAATATTTTAGGTGTTCAAACCAATAGTTCATTTAAAGATAACGTGCATGAAAAACTACAAAAGAATATACTGGGAAAGAAGCCCAATATTAGAAAAGAATTGTAGGCAGGCCTAGAGAAAGAAAGTAAGCAATTTACATTCTGGACTAGGCAGCACATAAATGGAAATCATGGCATGGCATGGCATGGCATGGCATGGCACAACACAAGTACACAGGACATTTCTCAAAAAAGTAGGACACTAGAAGTTTGGGAAAACTTTCATGAAAAATATATAGTTATAATCAATCTAAGAAAAGTTATTTAGCTTTAATGGAATATTGAACATAAATATCAAATCGGAATTTTATGTAGAATTTTAGGAGACGTAAAATTCTGTCTCAATCAAAGATTTAGGATACATGCTTAAATACTATACATAAGAGTTGACTTAATATCCTAAATAAGGAAACCAACAAAAGAGTCAAGTAATTCTCCTAAATAAGGAAACAAATGGAAAAACACATCTTTAGGATCTGAAAATTTTCTACACTAGTTGTACATTTCAAAAGAAATTAATAACGAACAACGAACAACGAACAACGAACAACGAACAACGAACAACGAATCAACGAATCAACCAACATTATAATTTGAAGCATTTTGTAGTAATAAAACATTATACTCATACTCTCATAGTAAACAATGTTCAACTAACAATTAAAATATCTACACTAAGTTCCCAAATTAACTATGATATTCATAGGGCTAAGCATATGTTTGGCAACACTTAAATTATAATTTCAGCTGGTCAAACATAATTTTCATCCACACATTTCATGGAACCCACAACTTACAACCACTTTTTATCTACACATTCAACAATAACTTATAATATAAACACTTAAATTATAATTTTAGCACCACCAAGCATATGCTAAAGTTATACCAGACAAACCCAAAATGTAAAACCAATAATTAGTTTATAAATCATAAACAATAAGAGCATGTTCGGTAGAGTTTTTTTTCCCAAAAAAATCCATCTTTTTGCCTACAATTTTTGACTTTTCAACCCTTTTTACACTACAAAAAAAGTTGAAAAGTCAAAAAGTAACCAAAAAAATCCATTTTTTCCAAAAAAAAACTCTACCGAACAAGCCCTAAACCATATTTTGCTGTTTCTTTCATTAAATTGGATGTACAAAACTATGTATTAAGAAAACTTATTAAATAGTCACTTGACTCTTCCCTTTACCCTCTTTGACTCATCTTCTTTATTTTTATCTCTTTTCTCTAGATCATACTTTTACATTTTTCCTTCAAGACAAACTCGATATACATTGTTCTTCCTTTCTTTGACATCCTTTTTTACATTAATTTGATCGATCAAGTGGCTAGGCTAATGTGATTTGATTTGTTTAGCTTAGTTTAAACACACAAGCTGCTTTAAGTTTCTCTAATGTTTCCAAAATTTATTAAAAAAAATACGAAACTCTTTTTTCGAGATTTAAAACGTTTACCCAAGAGTTAGAGGACATGTGTCCGACACAGTAACATTGGTTTTATAGAAGCTTATGTGCTTCAACGACTATCTATCTCTGCAGTATGCATAAAAAGACAAACATTCAAAAGTTTCAACTATAGATGCATATCATAAATGAATCAAGTGTTTAAGATATCTTGCCTAAATCCATTATTGAGTATACTTCTACTGATTAACATAAATACACCGGGACATTAAAGTCACAAACTTTCGTACAAATAGTGAAAAAAAGAAACAACTTAAAAACTTAATACAAAACGCCAAAAATGCGGAATCACCAGACTTCATTGAATTCATACACAACAAAATAGCAACATACCACAATTCCACTTAGCATTTGAACTAAAAAATGCCTCGTCTCGCTTAATACACGCGGGATGATACGCCTTTGGACAGCCCCTATCCAATAGTAACAGAAATTCAATTAACTACAAGAGAAGCTTCAAATTTATCTTTCTGGATGTATTTATTTCCTAGTTCTGGAAATTCATGAAGCCAAATTTCCTTGACTAAAAGAAGCGATAAAGACATTGAAGTCTAAATTTAAATAAATTAATGTATCACTGTCTGAAAGCTTAAGCTATCAGATGAGGTTGTTCCACTACTATGTGATATGGCGGTCGCCCATTTATTTTTAAAAAAAAAAAAAAAATGTGCTCTGATGTCCTTGCTACATAATGAATCTGGCCTGTACATTGAACACCTCTCTGAAAGCTTCAAGCTAATAGATAAGATAGTTCAACAAAAGAACCCAATGAAATTTTAAAAAAAAATTACGTCAATCCTCAACAAAAAAATTGAAACTTTTAGTATGCCGTGCATTAAAATTCAACTCACCTGCGATCACAGAGCACGAGAGAACCCCCATCGAAGCAAATGAAGCAAACATCCTCCTCCTCTTCCTCCTGTTTTTCCCGCTTCGGAGGCAGAGGCAGAGGAGGAGGTGGAGGCTTTGCTGCTGCGACCGGCCCCTTTGCCTGCCGTCCTCTCTTCGGCTTCTCACCACTTGCGATCATTTGCTGCCCTGCTGGCGCGGCTGACAAAACATCGTCCTGCTTATCCCGCTTCGGAGGCGGAGGCTTTGCTGCCGCGACCGGCTCCTTCGCCTGCCGGTTTCTCTTCCGCTTCTCACCACTTGCGATCATTTGCTGCCCGGGTCGCGCGGCTGGCAAGCACAAAACCACCGTATAAGGTTGGTGATCCATAACATCTCCATCGATCTCCGGCGGTGCTCCGACCACCTGCGACTCATCCACATCCGCAATCGCCGCCGATGAAGATGCCCCGACGTTGTCATTTCCCCCAGTTCTTTCAGTATCGGTGGTAACAGCCTCGTCATCGTCAAAACCCTGGGTCTGTGCTACCGCAGCTAGCAATGTTTCTATGTTCTTTCGACACAACCCGGAACCGAAACTCTCATTTTCCTCCGGCGAACTCATTGCTACGAAACCCTAGAATTCTCAATTGCCAAGAAACGACAAAATTTCAATAAAGTTCAGTGGTGATCAAATATTTACAGGGTAAAACCCTTGTATCAAGAAAAATGAGGAAAATTCAGACAGAGACCCGAAATTATAGAGAGAGAAATAGAGAAATGAACTGTGGTATTGTGGTATAGTATGATTGGCTAAGAAAGTGGGGGTGGGGTGGGATTACTTTATAGTAAGAGTATTCAGTATTATCTTTCTTTCGGCGGCAAGTGAAAGTGGAATTTAAGCAGAAATGTTTGAGAATTTATTGTTAAATGTTGGAAGAGTCAAAACACTGGAAACGAAGTAAGCCACGTCGTCAGTGCATGTTTGGCTAAGCTTAAAAATTCATTTATATGTAGAATAATTTTATTGATAAGATAAGCAAACAGTCTATTAAAGTATACATGTTTGTGATTGCTTAAATTATAATTTCAACTGGTCAAATATATTTTTTATCCACACATTTTTAGAACCCACAACTTACAACCTACTTTTTATTCACATATTTACCAACAACTTATAAATAAATACTTAAAAAATAATTTCAACACTATCAAACCAATAAATATACTAATCAAATTTACTTAGAATAAATGTCCGATAGTTGATTAATTAATTTAATTATAAGTACTTGTTTGTTTATTTTTCAATATATGTGGATCGATCTCTACTTACACCCATTAAAAGCTAATTTCGAAGTAGTAATTCTATTTATTTTTAATAAAAGTTGAAAATAAGTAATTATTTTAATAGTTATGAATAAAAGTTAACACATTTTTCCACTCAAAACATCTCTCACATATTACAGAATAATAATAATAATAATAATAATAATAATAATAATAATAATAATAATAATAATAATAATATATTTAATTTAATTAATTAATTGCTCAATATAAGGTAATTAATAATCAGATTTAATGTGTAGCCCAGATGAGATTCTCAATTATTCATTTATTAGGTAATTGTCCAACTTCAGTTAATTAATTATCAGTATTCCAATACAGTGTAAATAATATCGCCTGTTCAGCTTCTCAATATTTTGAATTTTCTATAATACTCGGTAAAAATGAATAAAATTATAAATTGACATTTCTAATTAAAAAATACACATCTTTCAGAATAAGATAAATTCACTTTAATTATTAGTAATAACAAATTTGATGCAGCAGTAATTAATCATATAAGATTTAGAGTATGTAAATATTAATAATTGTCTACAAATAGAAATACAATAAATTTGCAGAATATCATTAATGCAATCTGTATTTTTACAATTTAGAAAATCAATTTTCAAATTATAATATACAAATTAGTCGGTTATTTAATGAGCCGCGCCAAAAATTAATTAATTGTCTCATACGCTATGACTATCAATAAGAGTATCTTTCTCCTACGTGGGATTGTATCTAAAAAAAACTAATTTTTAGTCATGGACAATTTTATGTAGCATTGTTCAGAGCTACAAATCATACGGGATTAAAAATGTTGATTTATTTGATATGGATGGAGTGTCAACCAATTCAACCACAAACATGATTTTCAAATAGGCGATTAAAAATTTGGATTAGCTATTTTGTTTTTTTTTTTCCAATATCAATATGTAATCAAATATTATTTATATAATACTTTTTTCATTTGAATGTAATAAATTAATAATATATTCTTAAAATATTTTAAAATTACTATTATTAAAAATAAGTACTATGCATCGCACGAGTAATATATTAATTTTATTAAAACATGAGGAAATTAATAATATTCAAAAAGTTACCTTAAAAATTTAGTCAAACATAGGCGACCAAATATGTTGTTAATAATGAACTGGATTTGAATAATTAGATAATTAAAATTTTAAAATTATGTAATTCAATGTATATATAATTTAAACAGTTAATTCTGAATTGGCAAACACGTGATGTGGCGTGAGTAGGGGTGGAGTGGGGTGGTGGCAAGAAGTCAAATTGAGGGCGTGGCTTATTCAGTAGTGCGAGCAAAAGGTATAGTCACAGTTTTGTTTGGTCAGTCAGTGTCAACAATACGACACCGTTGCAATAAATATTGTGAATTTGTGATCCTGCCTCTATGTTTGACTATTACTGGTGTCAACGTCATGTAATATTTATATTTGCTTCCCTATCTTGATGCTTCTGGTTTTGAGCATGTATGGATAAGTTTAATAACATGTAAAATTTACTTTTTAAGTTTTTTCCCGTGCTTAATTTTTTTTCTTCTCTACTTTCCGAAAATATAACTTATAAACTTAGCCAAATATGTTCTTAGTTTAAATGTAGAATGAACGTGATTTCCTATTTATGTGCGTGAGAAATATGATGTTGACGATCGAAATCATTTATTGTTCTAATATATTTTTGATATTATCAAAATATTTAACTGATTATATATTTACAATCAAATTAGTGAGAATTCAAAAAATGATTTTGGAATGTAACCTATGTGAATTTGACAGCGTTTTATTATGCGAGTAAAAATATTTGCTTGATGTTGCACTTGCTGCAATAATTACATGTGACTGTTTGAATTAGCTGACCTCTTCTTTTTTTAAATAAACTAGTATATCACCCGTACAGTATACGGTACTTATTTTTTATGATAGTGATTTTAAAATATCTTAAGAGTATATTGTTCATTTATTACATTCAAATAAAAAAGTATCATATAAATAATATTTAGGCCTTGTCTAGATTCAATTTTTATCACCGAAAATAGTTTGACCCACTTTTCACATTTCAATAAAATATTCCAACTAATAAACAAATTGAAAATAAAGCTGCCACATCTCCCAACTTTTGTAGCAATTGTTGACTACTTATTATAAAAACTTGACACATTCGGTACCAGGCAGCCACTGTTTCAAATTCAGCTTTTCAGGTAATTGTGGGACCATTTCGTGTGGATGGTCAAAGTAATTCTAGCAAAATCAAATTTTCAGTTAATCTAGACATATCCTTAATTACACATTGATATTGGAAAAGGGGGGAAAAACAACATAACTAATCCAGATTTTCAAACGCATCTTTGAAAACCACGTTTGTGGTTCAATTGATTGACATTTCATCCCTATCACAAATCGACATTTTCAATCTCGTACGATTTGTAACTCTAGACTATGCTACATAAAGTTGTCTATAACTAAAAATTGGTTTTTTCATGTATAATCCCACGTGGGAGAAATATACTTTTATTGATAGTCATAACCCACTAATTTGTATATTATAATTTTTCATGTACAATCCTACGTATGAGAAAATTAATTAATTTTTGGCACAGCTCATTAAATAACCCACTAATTTGTATATTATAATTTGAAAATTGATTCTCTAAATTGTAAATATGCAGATTGCGTTAATGATATTCTTCAAATTTATTGTTTTTCTATTTGTAGACAATTAATAAAATTTACATACTCTAAATCTTATATTGATTAATTAGCGTAGCATTCAAATTTGTTATTACTAATAATTGAAGTGAATTTATCTTATTCTGAAAGATGTGTATTTTTTAATTGAAAATGTCAATTCATAATTTTATTCATTTTATCGAGTATCATAAAAAATTAAAAACATTAGGAAGCTGAACTGACAGTACTATTTACAATTTATTGAAATATTGATAATTAATTAAGTGAAGTTGGCAATTACTTAACAAATGAATCATTGAGAATCTCATCTGGGCTGCATTGTTGTCTCATAAGCGTTCTTTTGCTCAGTTGTGAGATTAAAATCAATTTTTTTTTCATTATTCAGCTAGAGCGTTTCTATCATAATACAATTCATCATGTATAAATTTATTATTGCGAATTGAAACATCTACAATTTCAGGGAGTGGCATTGTTTGAAAGTCTTTTCTACTCGCAAGACTCGATAATTTAATTTTATTTCTACATCACTAAATTCTAAATATGTTTTTTCAATAATTTCGATAATAATAATAATAATTATTAATTTTTATTTCTACATCACTAAATTCTAAATATGTAAATTGAGACAAATAGACAAGTATAATTAATTTAAAAGACAGAGCAATAATAATAATAATTATTATGTAATAGAACATTGAAGAGTTAGAATCTGATTATTTAACGTTTTCAATTGTCTAGAACTCTTTTGAGGAGTTAGAATTTAAGGTGGGCTTTGAATTGTATGAATTTAATTTTGAAATTATAATATCTAGTTTAATAGTTTAGCCGACTTATTATTTTTATTAAGAAATCAGATCATTTGATAATGTAAACACAATTATGTGTTTTACGTGTATTGATTTTTTTTTTTTTTTTGAAACTACAACCTATTTAAACTCACTATGGGAATCATAAAAACTTTGTGGGGAAAATAAGTCTATTTTTTTAAAACTATAGCATTATTGTCAATAGTTCTCGTGCATTGATGTTTCATTTTTTGAAAAACACAACTTATTTAAATCCTTCAACCGATATAAATTAAGATATTGGAACACATAACCTCATCTATTTTGTGTTTTGAAGTGAAATTATTTTGTTTTGGAAGATGTGTATTTTAAAAAAAAAATATTAATTCTTAATATTATTTATTTTAACCGAGCATCATAGAAAATTGAAACATTGGAAAGCTCATTCTGATTAAATTATATTAGAATATTGATTATTTATATTGGAATACTGATTATTAATTATTTGAAGTTAGATAATTAATTAATTAAATTTAAATATTATAAAATATTAAAAATTTGTCATTTGATTTAATTATATTTTTTTGCTGATTCTACGTAAATATAAATAATAATAATAATAATAATATTATAAAATATAATATAAATACTTTAATACTATTTAATATATAATATAAGTAATAGAATACTAAAATTTATTGAGTAATTTCTATTATAATTTGAAAAATAATTTTCGGGTATGCATAGATAAGGTTTTTTAATAATCGATAAAAATATTATTAGATGGATTGAT
Organism: Forsythia suspensa; assembly: GCA_023638005.1. Classification (NCBI taxonomy): domain Eukaryota; kingdom Viridiplantae; phylum Streptophyta; class Magnoliopsida; order Lamiales; family Oleaceae; genus Forsythia; species Forsythia suspensa. Next base: position 12,077,704 of record CM042664.1, on the reverse strand, counting down.
TTTTTAGTTACAATAATAGTTTAAATCTTATAATTTGTTTAAATAAAATGATTGTGTTTTCATATTTCTATTTAACAGTCAGATTGTGTATTTATATATTTTTTGTAAATTGTAACTAATTTTAACTGTTTCTTAGTTAACGTGGAAAAAAAACAAATAGAATTTAAGGGAATGCTTGATTATCATTTTCTAATTTTTAAGAAGTGCTTCTAGCTTAATTTTTTGCGCAGCTCATTAAATAACTCGCTAATTTTTATACTATAATATGAAATTTGATTTTCTAAATTGTATAGATGTAGATTGCATTAATGATATTCTGCAAATTTTTTATTTTTCTATTTGTAGACAATTAGTAATATTTATATACTCTGCAAACTTAATTAATGTAGCACTCAAATTTGTTATTACTAATTATTAAAGTGAAATTGTCTTGTTCTGGAAGATGTATATTTTTTAATTGAAAATGCCAATTCATAATTTTATTCATTTTTACCGAGTATCATAGAAAATTTCAAAATATTGGGAAGCTGAACATGCGGTAATATTTATACTGTATTGGAATAGTGATAATTAATTAACCGAAGTTGGACAATTATTTAACAAATGAATCATTGAGAATCTCATCCGGGCTGCACATTAAATCTGATTATTAATTACTTGATATTAGGCAATTAATAAATTAAATTAAATATTTATTTATATATATATATATTATTATTCTGTAATATGTAGGAGATATTTTAGGCGAGAAAATATGCGTTCACTTTTATTAATGACTATCATTCTTTTATATGTATTAAGATAAGATTGGCAAGAATGGTGCCCTGAAAGTTATATTTGTTAGTCTGTAACAAGACTTGTTTTGAATCATATTAATAAATATTATTATTTATTTATTTTTTGGTTCAATATTGTATTTTTTTGTGTTTTTATTGATGAGTAAGTATAGAATTATCAAGTGTTATTGGGTATATAATACTAGGTTCTAAATTTTTGAATTTTGTGATGATGGAGTTTTGAACCATTATTTTCTAGCGCTCGAGATTTTAAACATTTCAAACATATGCACATGAAGTCTATTTTGTGACAAAAACGTTAAATTGACGGTTAAATAGTCAAATTTTGATTAAATGGCTAGTGTACCCAAATTTAATTTTGATTTCAATAAAAATAAAAATAAAATAAAGAAACAAAAGGAAAAGGAAAAGGAAAAGGAAAAAATAAAAAGACAACCCTTTATATAATCACCTCATTTGATTAGAGGGTCAAGGCGGGCGGGCCGGTCGAACCTGCATCGACCCACCCGTCTTGACCTAGAAACCCTGGGGCCGGTGCATCGTGAATAGAATTGTGGACCGTTCAAAAGTGGAGAGGCTAAGCATGGTCCGTCCCATGAGCAGGGGTGATTATTCAGTGGCCTAGGTGGTTTGGTCTTTAACCGCTGACTTATTTTGATTTTTTTAATAAATAGCAAAGAGCCGTTTAAAGTGAAAGATATGACAGATGCGTGCTTTTTAGTCTTTAAATATATAAAAAAAATAGAAATTGAATTAAAAAATTAAAAAATGTGAATTTATTATTGTTATTTATTTTTTATTTAGTAATTTAACACATTTTTTGTTATATATGTAAACATTTTTTTTAATTACAATAAGTAACTAAATTTTTTTAATAATTTCAAAAAAAATTAATTTTTTATTCATACGGGCCGAATTGGGTAGAACCGTGGCCCACATGGGCTCGACCCGAATGGGTCGATAGGTGGGCCGAGCTCGTATTCAATTTTTGTAAGCTGGGTTGACCCGGCCCGCAACCCGTTGTGGCGCGAACTTTTTCTAATGCAGACCGTTACCAGAATTCATCAGAGACTGGCCGACTCTGCCCGCCTGACTCGAATTGACACCTCTAAGTGGGAGAGTGGGTGTAGGGTAGAGACTTGGCCCAAGATTTTTACAGGGTCGTTATCAAGCCAGCTCAGCATTAGCCCTATTGAGCCAGCGGGCTAATCATACCGAGCCAAATATTCTGAATTTTTATTAGGCTGTATTTTTATTGGGCCAGCCCAGCTCGAAATCCGAGTTATTTGGGCTAGCCGTCGGTTCGAGCTATTTTGTCACCTCTAAATCCCATAGGTAGCTCCATAACTTATATGACAGTATGAGAATTTTCTGGAGTAAATATAGTTAGAGCTGGGCCGACCCAGCCCGTCAAAGCTGGGCCACACTTGAAACTGGCAACCCTGCCCACCGGACCAACGGGCCAATCCGGCCATAATTTTATTTATTTTTTTCTTTTTTTTAAAATTATTTTATGTTTGGAGGATTTTTTTAATGTCGGAAAAATCTGATCAAATATATTGTTTTTATAGTGTTGACTTCTATGTGCTAAACTAATTCTAAGTGGTGTCGCAGAAGGCTGATTTGTAACGAATTTTTTTTATTTTACTATCTGATCCAGTCTAATATATTAAGCTTTAATCTGGGTCGGGTCAATATATATTTTTATAAGTTAGTTTTTCTTGTTTTTGTTTTAAAATTTGCATAACAAGTGAAATTTGCGTATATACATTGAAATTTGGGTAACAAGTGAGAATTGCAGTTAATCCGGTTTTTTACTCTTGTAGAGGCAAATTCATTTCGAGGGATGTCGACAGATTATTTTCTTTATGGAAGAGACAAGAAACTAAGCTGAAGAAATTTAAAAGTTTGTATTTATCTTTTGATTGTGGGTCGTTTTTTTCAAATCAAATGTAATGGACAGACATAACATGATGATATTATCAATGGATTTTTTTTGTTTTATTACATGATTTTCACGTATGTATACATTATATGTCAGGATCTCATCTGCGATTCTCTTGTGTGTTTCCAAGTACCCCAACTAAAAACGTACTTGAATAATTAATCTCGTTCGAAAATGGTAGAGGTAGGAGCAGTTTCCACTGCACAAAAAACGAGTTCACAGAATGCTGGAGGACAGCATGGAAAACGCCTTATATTATGAGATTGGCCCTCTCTGCTGGCATTGGAGGCCTCCCCTTTGGCTATGACACTGGTACCAAAATCTTGTTCCATTTATCGTTTTTTTTTTTTAATCTTCTTCAGGCTGCTTAGGCATGTATCATGGATGCTGGTGTTATTTATGGTGCCCTCCTGTATATACTATATACGTGAGGATTTTAAGGTCATAGATAAAAACACATTCCTACAGGTATGTATATATTTACGGATTCAAATCATCTACAAAGTACAGATACAAATAGTGAACATACACTTTGACATATTGTAGGAAACCATTTTGAGCATGGCTGTTGCAAGAGCCATAATAGGTGTTGTAGTAGGCGGAAGGATTAATGACAAGTACGGGCGAAGCCATAGTGGGTACAAAGCAGTTTTTTTTAAAAAAATAAAAAAAATAAAAAAAATTCGTGCTAGCCAGGGTGGGCCAGTCGGGCCTGATTTTGTTCGGGCATCATTTTATTGGGCCAGCCCAACTCGAAATCTAGGTTACATGGGTCGACCCGTTGGGCTAGGCTGGTTTTGCCACCTCTAGATATAGCAATTTGGACAGAGTTAAACAAGAGGAAATTACACCAATTACTATGTATATATAATATATTCTTAAATTTACTTTTTATAATGTAATTATTCTAAAAATACTGGGTATTTTTTATATATTTATATTTATATATTGTAATATTTATAAAAAGGAAATACAATATATTTTTCCATTAAACCCATAGATAGAGAGAGAGAACCACTGGAGAGAGAAATCGATTTCATCTTCACAAACCCTATTCATCACACCAATCTAGCCGAAATTGCCACCAACCGTATCATCTAATCCCCTAAATCTCTAGGGTTCTATCACACAACGAGAAAAACAAATGCACATATTGAAGGAAGTCGCGCTGGCGAATGGGTTCGTTTTCGTCGAAAGAATCTCACAAAAATGAAAGTATAGAGAAACCTATTTTGAAGGAAGTCGCCGACGAAGATGTGCTTACTAATCTGATGCAAACGTTGTTACAAAATCAATTTGCATTGTCCTTGTTCCTAATCTGTTGCAAACATTGTTACAAAATCAGTTTGCATTGTCTTTGCTACTAATTTGTTGCAGACGATGTTATAAAATCTGTTTTATTGTCTCTGTTATTAATGTGTTGTAAACGTTGTTACAAAATCAGTTTGCATTGTCTCTATTACTAATATGTTGCAGACAATGTTACAAAAATCTGTTTCGTTGTCTCTGTTATTAATTTGTTGCAAACGATGTTACAAAAATCTGTTTCGGTTATAAATATGGAGATGTTATCGTCGGACACGATTTGGCATGAAGAAGACAAAGGCTTTGCATTTGGCAGAGACGAGTTTGCAGTTTATTGTAATCTTGGAGAGATGTTGAAATTATTAGGATTGTAAATGATCTTTACCCAAATATAGAATCCTAATTAAGATGGTAATTAGGAGTTAAATATGGCGTCTTTTGATTATAATTAATTAGGGTGTGTTTGATTGACATTTATTTTACATGGAAAATGTCTTTTTTCCGCCTAATTTTCAACTTGTTTGTTTGATTGCCAAAAATTTTCCATGGAAAAGGCATTTTCCAACCTATTTTCCTTGTTTTGTTTAATTGCAACCTTTTTTTTTTCATAGAAATTTTTTTCAAAGTTTTCCACTTTTGGCCACATTTTCCTTGTTTTCAAGGAAAATATTTTCTTTGTGGGATAAGAGAATTTATTTTCCATAGAAAATTTGTTAACATTTTCCAACCCATAATTTCTTAATAATTCATTTCTATAGAAAATATTTTCTTTCCACCCAAAATTTTCACTTGCAATCAAACACAGCCTTAGATTTGAAATAATGAAAAGAAAAGAGAAAAAAACCAACCTCATCCAGTATTCATGTAATTTAAAAAAGGTAACAGTATTTTCATAAATATTAACATAAATTGGCTTATTGGTAAAAATATCCCGTTAAACAACTAAGGTAACACGTTATGGAGAGTTATATAAGCCCATCTAGAGACATATGTCTCCCACATGAGAGAAAAATGATTTGATCAACACACTTAAGTGTGTGTTTCTTCAAGTTTACCCTAGAATCGTGTTATGATTAGTGCTCTAAAAGCATAATAATACATAATATTCTATTTAATAAGTAAATAATTTTTTTTCATATCATCTTAATATCTAACTGTGAAAAAGGATCCATTGTTATATGAAAATTAAAAGTAATGAACATAAATTAGTTAATGTGCATAATACATAATTCATAATGAACTCCAAAAATGTTTCCACTTTATAGTTGAGTAAGTAGTATGTCTTGACTACAAATGTAAAGACCTCTAAGTAAAGACATCTGCGCAATTTGAATGTATTAGATTGGACCATGCAAAATTTAATTCGGATAGCACTCGTCAAAATTAAGTTAAATTTGATCTTAATTCTTATAATAAAGTGTGCTATTTGATGCACTCGTGAACAAGATTTCGAATTGAACCAATACCATTGATATAGTGAGAGAACGAGGTTGTGAATATTGTAACGTATATTCACAAAATAAATTCACGACTCTCTAACTAGAGACAATTGTCTCCTCGAGCATTTTTAGTATTTTGATGAATTTGAGTGTTTGTTAATCCAGTAAAAATTGGGTTGTGTGCCCATAAAATGATAATTTATGTTAAATAAACTTTGATTTTTATTTATTTATTATTATTGCATTTGTTTAATATTGAGTATGCAAATAAAAATATCAATAATCACTTGTGATAATATAAGTTGAGTGCCTGCGTTGAGAAGCACGGTGTGACACAACTTATATTTTGATCATGAATAAAATTGTTTACAACCAATATATGAGAGTTGGCACCTTATATCGGAAGGTTGTAGTGTGGACTATTTCATCATTTAGATTTACGATTTGTCCTTATCAAAGAAATGGTTATTAGTTATACTAGCACACTTGGAGTGTATTTGAATGGGTCACGTGTCAAATTTAATTCTATAGCATGATCGTACGGAGAATTAAATTCTACTTGATCTCCACGTATTTGATTTGATCTGAAGCCCTTGACAATATTATGTATATCTTTTTGTGAGTTTAGTAATTCTTTGATTTACCAATGGTGAGGTCAATTCGATTGATAAAATATTTCGGTGAGTTGGGAGCTTGAGAATGAACAAAGTAAAGAACATGAATTCGTGTCAGGAAATGTCACCATGAAAAGTGTGTCGAGTGACTACTTAAGTATTTTTAGTTGATCGGTCATAAATCTGAGCTTAGTGTTTAGCGACAACTAAACTTCGACATATGTGAATTAGTTCACATGACCGTTGAAGAAAATATAACTTAAGTTAATGAGAATAATTAGAGGAGCAAAACGGCTATTTATGATCGTATCTAATTATTAGATCTCGGATGGGGATAAAATATATACATGATAGGTCAAAAGAAAATATTATAGCTTCTTCAATTTTATATATTCCGATACTACAGTCTTTTGTCTTTAATGAAAAAAAGCAAATGACTAATAATTAGAATGTACGGTCTCGGGTCGACTAAACATGATTTTATTATTGGAGCTTGAAAAATATATGTTCGAATAGGTAATTGTGGTGGCTCTATAAAGTTTTGAATTTAATTATAATTGCAATTTAAGTTCACGAACTACACGTGCCATTAAACCAATTTAAGGCTAATTGAACTTTGATACAATTTAGGACACTTGTCTTATATCACTACAATATATAATAGGCTTGTGAGAGTCACTATTCATGTTTTGAGCCCATATGACACTTGTTTGACCATTATGAAGGCAAAACAACTTCGTTTCATGCATTTGTCTCTCCTTAATTCAATGTACTGATTCATTTTTCTCTTCACCAAATATTTTCTATCGTCTCTGATGTACATATTTTTTCCCAAATCTCCCCAAATTGTTTGCAGAACCTAGACAAAAAATTCGCCTGACTCGAAAATTCGCTCGCAAAGGCAAGGAAATCTTCCTAAATCTCTATATATTTTACGAAATCTCCATGCAAGGGCTCGAATATAAGGTACCTATATTATATTTTTCATATTTTGGTTAGGGGTTTTTGATAAGTGCGTTTTATGCACTTATGTTGGCCTTTGAATTAATCATTTATGTCGTCATATAGTTGTTTTTTTGCTTAATCTGGTTTATTATTGTTCTATTTCAGTTCTGGACGCGTTTAGGAACAATTGGAGAAGATTGGGCGAAAAGAGCAATAAATTAGAAGATATCTCATAAGTTCGGGGACTCAATTGCACTCAATCCAAAGTTGAGGGACCAAACTGGTGTCGATTGAAAACGGAAGGACCAAAGCGCAAGGATTCCAAAGAAACAAGCTGGGCGAGCGCTTGAAGTCGATGACAAAGCAGCAGAGACCAAACACGCCTCCTGGGCGATCGCCTGAGCCATTTTTGCTGCGATTTTTTTTTTGTTTTATTTTCTTTCCTTTTTTAGCTCTAATTTCTTTAGGTAACTTTTGGCCCACGAATTTTGTAAGCTTTTGGGATATTGTAGGGCACAATTAGGGTAGTATAAATATGAGATATATTCTCATAACAAAGGGAGGATTTTTGGAAGCCGAACTTGGAGAAGACGGAAGAAAACAAGAGAAGACAACTGATTGACGATCAAGAGTTTTTTGAAGATTTCTTCTCCTTCAATCCATGCCGGGTTCTATCAATTCTTGTATTTTTAATTTAATTATGTTCTAATTTTCTTTAGCCAAGGTAGACGATAAAACCTTGTTTTAATTAATTGATTATTTCGTTATTCGTTTAATTCCTTTTTAGAGTTTTAACGTTCATGGCTTGTTCTTGATTAGATTAATTAAATATAATTTCTTTCATCTCAAATATCATGTATTTTTGATAGTTAGATATTGATTTAATTAATCCATGCTTGATGCTTAAATAGGTTCTATTAATTTCTTTTGATTTTTCATTATCTTTTATTCGTATTGGGATACAGAGAATGCTTGGGTAATCTTTGATTTTTTGTCTTCTTTCAATGGAATTTGATATGAAAAATGCTTAAGTAATTTATGTTAGAAGCAAAAGGGAGCCTAAATTAGATTTTCTTCTTACGGACTTAATTGATAAATCTTTAGTGGCGACAATAGATTGATTTTGTTGTTGTCGTGTGTTTTGGGAATTAATCAATAATTGAATAATTGTTAAGTTAAACAATAGTGAATTCCGAAACCTTGGTGTTTTACACAACTTGATTCTTCAATTTAATTGTTTTCGCATAATTAGTTATTCTTTAAATTCAATAATTTCAACAAAAACCTTTTCGACTCAACTAGCATAGAATAATAGTTAATTAGGATTAAATTATACTTTCTCCATAGCAGTCTCTGTGGGATCGACCTCGCTACTACTTATCTATATTCCAATAGATTTGTACACTTGCGAGTTAATTAAAATTTGACATCATGTTTTTGGCGCCGTTGCCGGGGACTGCGTCTGAAGGTTAATTTAATCTTAGTTAATTTTATTTTGACTAGTTATAATTTAGGATTTTATTTATTTTAATTTATTTTTTTCAGAAAAAAAAAATTTCAAAAATCAAAAATTTTCATTGTGCATGCTTGGTCGTAGATCTGTAGGAATTAAGCCAGAACATCTAGATCGTGAAATTGAAAGAACTTTTTACCAACGAAAACGAGCCACTAATCTAGATAAAATTGAAGAGACCGAAGCAATAATAGCTATGGGTGATGAAATTGAGGAGAGACCTTTTAGGGACTATTTTAGTCCATTAGCTAATTTGAGCACCTCATGCATACAATACCCACAGGTAACTGCTAGGAATTTTGAGCTTAAACCGAGTGTGGTTAACTGTCTTCCATCTTTCTATTGTTTAGATAGTGAAGAACCTTATAATCATCTCACGGATTTTTATGTTGTATGTGAGACATTTAAATATGAGAATGTGTCCCCTATAATGTTAAACTTCGTTTGTTTCCATTTTCTCTGAAAGATAGATCTAGATCATGGTTTAATACGTTATCTGCTAATAGTATTACTTCTTGGGAACAAATGGTTGCTAAATTTTTGAATAAATACTTTCCTGTTCACAAAACTAATGCTATTCGCAGGGAAATTTCAGAGTATGTGCAGAGAGACGAAGAACCATTCTATGAAACTTGGGAGAGATTCAACGGGCTTCTTATGAAATGTCCACACCATGGGTATGAAAAATGACATTTATGCCAATATTTTTTGGAGGGATTGCTACTACATATTCAAGAATGGTTGATGGCCACAAGCGGTGGAGAGCTTATGTCTAAGAATGCTACAGAGATTTGGAGCTTCTTTCAAAAGCAGACTGACAATAATTGTTTCGGGGTGGGGTACAAGTCAGGATATTTATTTTTCTTTTGAATTTGCTTATCACCCTGGTCTATATAACTGCAATAATTGTGTTTAAATAAAAAAATTTTTTTTTTATAGTTTATTTGTCTAGTTACTGTTGAATATCCTACTGTCAATGATGATATCTGTTCAAAATTGAGCACCTTTTTAGTAGAATATTAGACAACACTTGAACTCGTTCTTTTATCTGAATACTTATCCATGTTAGACCTGATTAAGGAAGCACATAGCCACTACTGACTTATCGTTTATTGGAAACATGACTTGAGTATTTGTGTTGATATTGTTGACTGAGTATCATTATGAAAAATTCCATTCCTGTATCCTTAAACTAGTGACCAAACTGTTTTGAGAATAGTTTGGGGGTGTTAAAGTTACTACTTGTGTCCTAAGAATTTTGATGGTTTGGATTTTCTGGGTCTCATCTTTGGTTGAATAGGTTATAGTCAAAGAATCTAAACTGAGCACTACTCATTGCTGATAAAATAAAATAAAATAAAATATCTGACTCGAACAATTAAGCCTGTTAATGTATCTTAAAAGTTGGTGCCCTATGGTCATCTGACTTGGGAGTCATCGGCCCAAAGCTCGCTGCATGAGTCATATATATATAAAAAAAAAAAAAAAAAAACAATTTTGAACAAAATTCATTTATATTTACATCTTCACTTCTCTATTAGCCTGTGAGACTTGAGCAATTAAGTCTGTTAGGGTATTTTAAAACCTGGTGCCCTATAGTCATCTGACTTGGGAGTCATTGGCCCAAAGCTCGCTACAAAGGTCACATAGAAAGCTAGTGTAAGAAAAGTATTGCACAGGATGTAAGACTGTTAATATGAGTAGAATAAATAAAAAGAAGTAGAAGTGCTCGGTAAGGATTGCTAGGTTAGACCTAAGAGACTGAATATGAGAATTTAGAAATCACTCACCATCCTAATTCTAAGAATATAAGTTCTGATTTTTACCACTTTAGTTGAAAAAAGCATTGTGATGATCAATAGAAACCAATTTCGTTAGAACACCTCGGGATTTGAGAGAAAAGCATTAGAAGTGTGATAATTTATGAGAGGTGTAAGGAATAAATAGCTACAAAGGGTTCGAGATTGCTAAAATATCAACAACACAATATTGGTCATAGTCTACTACATGTATAAGTTTAATTTTTGGCTATTCACACACTCACACAGGGTTGAGCATCGGATAAGTGAAATTTTTTGTGTTGTTGTTCAATAACCTTCTAAAAGTGTTGCTTTATTTTCAACCTTGAGGCATATGGTAAGAAATTCAACAGTGACTAATTTTCCATTGATTCTATTAGCTAAATTTAAATTTAAATTTTAGTTTTTTTTTGTTTGAGGACGAACAAATGTTTAGTTTGGGGGTGTTTGATAAGTGCGTTTTATGCACTTATGTTGGCCTTTGAATTAATCATTTTTGCCGTCATATAGTTATTTTTCTGCTTAATCTGGTTTATTATTGTTCTATTTCAGTTCTGGACGCGTTTGGGAACAGTTGGAGAAGATTGGGCGAAAAAAGCAATAAATTAGAAGATATCTCATAAGTTTGGGGACTCAATTGCACTCAACCCAAAGTTGAGGGACCAAACTGGTGTCGGTTGAAAACGGAAGGACCAAAGCACAAGGATTCCAAAGAAACAAGCTGGGCGATCGCCCAGATTATAGCTGGCGGCGCCCAAAGATCCGACATACGATGTGAGCGAGACCAAACACGCCTCCTGGGCGATCGCTCGAGAATAGCCTGGGCGATCGCCTAGGCCATTTTTGTTTGCGATTTTTTTTGTTTTATTTTCTTTCCTTTTTTTAACTCTAATTTCTTTAGATAACTTTTGGCCCACGAATTTTGTAAGCTTTTGGGATATTCTAGGGCACAATTAGGGTAGTATAAATATGAGATATATTCTCACAACAAATGGAGGATTTTTTGGAGCCGAACTTGGAGAAGACGGAAGAAAACAAGAGAAGACAACTGATTGACGATCAAGAGTTTTTTGAAGATTTCTTCTCCTTCAATCCATGTCGGGTTCTATCAATTCTTGTATTTTTAATTTAATTATGTTCTAATTTTCTTTAGCTAAGGTAGATGATGAAACTTTGTTTTAATTAATTGATTATTTCGTTATTCGTTTAATTCCTTTTTAGAGTTTTAACGTTCATGGCTTGTTCTTGATTAGATTAATTAAATATAATTTCTTTCATCTCAAATATCATGTATTTTTGATAGTTAGATATTGATTTAATTAATCCATACTTGATGCTTAAATATGTTTTATTAATTTCTTTTGATTTTTCATTATCTTTTATTCGTATTGGGATACATAGAATGCTTGGGTAATCTTTGATTCTTTGTCTTCTTTCAATGAAATTTGATATGAAAAATGCTTAAGTAATTTATGTTAGAAGCAAAAGGGGAGCCTAAATTAGATTTTCTTCTTCTGGACTTAATTGATAAATCTTTAGGGACGACAATAGATTGATTTCGTTTTGTCGTGTGTTTTTGGGAATTAAGCAATAATTGAATAATTGTTAAGTTAAACAATGGTGGATTCCGAAACCTTGGTGTTTTACACAACTTGATTCTTTAATTTAATTGTTTTCGTATAATTAGTTATTCTTTAAATTCAATAATTTCAACAAAAACCTTTTCGACTCAACTAGCCTAGAATAATAGTTAATTAGGATTAAATTATACTTACTCCATAGCAGTCTCTGTGGGATCGACCTCGCTACTACTTATCTATATTCCAATAGATTCGTACACTTGCGAGTTAATTAAAATTTGACATCAGTTTTTCACTTTTCTGCTTGTTTCTTTTATTTAGAAAATCAAGTGTTATTTGTAGATTTTTTTTTTTTTTTTCTGTTTTGTATTACTTATTGATTGTTAGTAGAGGTAGATTTCTTTAATCATATGGGGTTTTGTTCATTTGGTATGGTTATATATGCATATATAGTTGTATCTATATATATTTTAAATATCAGAGGCTTTCTTACACTTTGACTTGCAAATATAGTAGTAGATAATCAATCTGAATTTAGATCTTTATGTTGCAACTTAACTTAAATATTTGCATTTTCAACATAGAACCCAAAAAGTCTACTAAAATAGAAATAAAACAAGAAAAAAAAGAACTGCATGCATTTAAAAAAGTTGTCTGATGAAAGCAAAAAGATGCCATAAGCATAATAATACCATTGTTTACCTTTATTTTATGAAAACAATACTATAACAAAGCAAAATAAATTTCAAGTAACCATAGACATTGACTTATGAGCACAATCTAATTATTATCTAATTCAAAAGTTCAATTTAAGAAGAAAAAATTGAATTTTTTTATATAACTGAAATAGGGAAAATTTGTTGAAAATGAAGCATAGTCGGAATTAAATTCCTAAACTACCCTATAGTATTATGAGATTAGTCCTTAACGACTTAGACCACTATTCTTAACCAAATATTAGCCTATAGCTCATAATTTTATAGTAAACTAACTTATTACAATTGTTTGGGTTTAGCATTTCCATATATTCTGAGTAATTATTACAAATCTTCAACAAAATCCACTCAAATGAGTTTAACTGTTATATTTCCTTTCTAAATATGGCTAATATGAAGAAAGAAAAATCCAGTGCACACTAAGAATCCATTGTTATTGTTCATAACGTTTTGAACAAAACAACTATTATGCATACAACAACATGTTTCTCTTCACAAACTCTAGAAACATTGAATCTAAAACTGAAACGAACACATGGACATGTCTTCGTATTGAGAATAAAATAGAAGCATCATTTTATACACTTCACTAACTCTAGAAACAAATGAATCTAAAAATGAAAATTAACACATGTACATGTCTTTGCATTGAGAATAAAAAAGTACCATATTATTTTGTTCCCTATGTTAGTAACACCAAATTGACAATTAGACCTTTCTCCACTCAAGCAATTTAAGAGACTCCTTTTAATGCATTGACATATAAATTTTTAGTTAGCCATTTGAAGGCCACTCCAAGACTCTACAGTCTATTTTCTTACCCCGGAGGGTCACTTAAAAATTTTGAACTATATTTGACAACTCTAAATCTCAATTTTCCACACCCTTGAATAGTTTTTAAAATTTAATTGCAAAAGAAAATAGAAAGCGCGTAAGAATATTCATAAAGACTTCTAAAACTCCATAGTTTAAAATGTTAATACAAAGTGTCGCCAATAATTATTTGACCATATGCTCTACAAATTATAATTTTTGAACTGTAAGTACTTGACACATTAGGCTAGAACATATAAAAAATTCAGGCCTTAGCCATGTCGTTTGATATGAGAAAAATGTAAACAAAGTTGCTTGAAAAAATATCTTTGGTACATCTGATGTTGTCTGTTAAAACGGTCATAATAAATTCATAAGACGTGCTTTTGAGGTGATTCCAAATTCTATTAATAGATAACTTTATAAATCTATCAAACGCCACTCATTTGACTAAAAAATTTAATAGTATTTCAAAGATAGAGACATTAAGCTAAAATCTTAATACACAAGACTATAAATCTAAACATTAAATACCAAGGAGGCGACTTAAACATAAATTCAGGTTTTTTCCTTCCAACTTACAATTTTTAAACATGTTCAAACAATATATTACATGGTACTTTAATTTACATAAATAAAGGCTCGATTATATTGACACCAAAACATAAAGAATGTAAAACTACGTTTTTCTCATTACGATTGCTACTCTACGCCGTCACACCAATGCCAATCATATCAATATTAAGAGTAAATAATTTTCAGCGAGCATTTTAAAAGAAACACTCAATAGCAATTATACTATCTTAAGAGAAAATCATATGAAATTAATATATGACATTCCATACTTTTAATCATACATCGGAACAACAAATTTTGGTAACTGGCACTACATAAAATCATAAGTGATGAAGAAAAATGAAACTTGTTTGCTGGAATTTATGGGGCCAAAAATGGATAGTAAAAATGAGAAAAAAAATGATGAAGACAAGTAGAACTTGTTGCTAGAGCTTGGGACCAAAAATGATGAAGGAAAAAGGAAAAATTACTTGGGAAGAAAAATGGGTGATAATTTCCTACTGCTGGGCCGAAAATACTGAAGAAAATATAGAATGCTGAAATGTTTTTGGGGATATAATGAGGAGAATTAAAGGGATGAAAGGGCCGAAAATCTAGAGACTTTATGGGATGGAATATCTATGTTTTGGTAGCTGAAATAATGAGGACAAAATGGGACTTAAAAGGCCAGTTTCTTCAGAGAATTAAAGGGATGAAAGGGATGAAAATGTTTTTTGGGGATGCTGAAATGTTTTTGGGGATTTAAAGAGGAGAATTAAAGGATGAAAGGGCTGAAAATCTAGAGACTTTGTGGGGCTGAATATCTATGTTTTGGTAGCTGAAACAATGAGAAGAAAATGGGATTTAAAAGGCCAGTTTCTTCAGAGAATTAGAAGCAGTTTTGGGACGGTTTTCTACAGGTTTCATGGAGGCAGTTTGGTTGAAAAATTAAGTGGGTTAAATGGTGGATAAAATGTGCTGAAAATGGGAAAAAATGGGCGGTTTTCTTCTGGGTTTTAGAGATGTTTTTTTAATAGTTAGGTGCACCAGATTTTGGACTAAATAAGGGAAGATAATTGGGCTAAATAACATGAATTTGGGCTGCAATTAATATAAATCTTGGTGGCTTTTACTTTAAAGTGTTGGTCTAAATTAACTCAAGAAAAATTATTCGGGTTAAGAAAATTGAATGAGTCTCGGTGACAAATAGATTTTATATTCGTCAAATAAAATACAAAGACAAACACGTGCAACATTTAACTTGGTGCTAAAATATTTTAAATCGTACTAGGAAGTTTGTAGCGACGCCAATAGATAAAATTTTATTTTGACGAAATTAAACGACGAAAATTTTTTTTGGTCACTACATCCATCCACACTTAAAATAATTTCTTCATCAAAATTTAACTTACTTGGTTGACAACGTATGAGTACTTAGCTAACACATCTTCTTTTCTTTTCTTTTCCAAATGACTCCATTCTCTTCGTGCCTACCCCACTGAACTATGACTAATGGGACCTCCCGATTTTCTCAGAACGTGGACTTTTTATTTTGCACGTCCAACGACTAATAATTTACCACATGCATGGGATCATGCACATACTTTCCTAACATCGAAATGTTGAATACGTCATGAACTGCACTGCTGAGAACTTGGGTGGCAACGCCAGATGATACGCCAACTTTCCAATTTTCTCAAGAATCTCGAATGGGCCAATGAACTGTGGTCTTTACTTTCATTTCTTTCCAAAATGCAGAATCCATTTCATTGGAGCTACTTTTAGGGAAAAATTTTTCGCAGACCCCCGAACTCTAATTCCTTTCTCCTTCGATTGTCATAACTTTTCTGACAGTCTTGCACTGTCTTAATTTTGGATTTGATCTTGTTTATCACTTCTACTATTTTCTCAACCAACTCTGGACCAAAATTCTTCTTTCTCCAACTTCATCCCAGCAAATTGACGAACAACATCTACGACCATAAAGTGCTTCTATGGTGCCATGCCAATAGTAGCTTGGAAACTAATGTTGTAGGTAAACTCCACCAATGGTAAGTGAATTTTCCATTTACCACCCAAATCCAAGACACGTGCTCTCAACATATCTTCAAGGATCTGAATAGTCTTTTCCGATTGTCCGTTGGTTTGAGGATGATATGCCATACTAAATTTCAATTTAGTTCTTATAGCTCCTGAAGACTTTTTCAAAATTTTGAGGTAAGCCTCAGATCATGGTCCAATACGATAGATGCTGGTACTTTATAAAGTTGGACAATTTTCTTAACATACAACTATGCTAGCTACTCCAAACTAAAATTTATAAAGTGAGCAGGTTTCGTCAAATGGTCTACTATGACCCAGATGACATCATGACCTTTTGTCGATCTATAAAAACCAACAACGAAATCATTTGCGATTTTTCCTATTTCCAATTAGGTATATCCATTGGATTTAATTGCCTTGATAGCTCTGATGTTCTGTCTTTATTTGCTGACACACCAAACATTTTGACACAAAACGAGCTATAATTCTTTTCATGTTTTCTATCAAAATGTATTACATAAATCCTTATACATTTTGGTTACTTCGGGATGTGCAGCGTAAGGAGCAGAATGAACATCAGATAAAATCTCATTCCTTGACCTTCATCCTTAGGCACGCATAATTGACCTTCGAACATCAAAGTTTTGTCCACGGTTATTTCAAATTATTTCCTCTTTTCGGCTCCCACATCATCCCTAATCTTTTTCAAAAATGGATCATCTTTTTGAGTTGCCACAATTCTATCTCTGAGTGTCGACTTTAATGTCAGACTTGCTATCATTGCTGATGTACACATTGGCGGCATTAAAACTTCAATTCTCAAATTCTCAAAAGCCTTGATCAAGTTATCTTGTTTAGATTGTAGTATAGAAAACTGACCCATATTCTTTTTACTTCGAGTATCTGCGGCTACATTAACCTTACCCAGATGATACATGATAGTACAGTCACAATCCTTTACCAATTCCAACCACAATTGTTGTCTCATGTTCAACTCCTTCTTAGTGAAAAAAATACTTGAGACTCTATGTTCGGTGTAAATTTTACATTTGCTTCTATATTGGTAATGGCCCCAAGATTTCAAAGTGTGAACTATCGCCGCAAGCGCAAGATCATGTGTTAGATAGTTCTGCTCATACTTCTTCAAATGCTTTGAAGCACAAGCTATTACTTTTTCGCGTTGCATCAATACACAACCCAAATCGAGCTTTGATGTATCACTGTAAATTACGTAGCCCTCTAAACCTTCGGATAAAGCTAGCACTGGTGCAGATACTAGCCTATCTTTTAACTCGTGAAAACTCCATTCACATTTCTCAGACCAAACAAACTTAACACTTTTTCGGGTCAATTGCTTCACCAACTATTTTGGAATTTTTCTATGAATCATCTATAATAGCTGGCTAAACCTAAAAAGCTTTCCACTTCTCCAACGTTCGACGGTACTCCTAATTTGACACATCACCAACCTTTAACAAATCCACTTCAATTCATTTAGCTATCACAACATGACCAAGGAATCCTATCTAGTCCAATCAAAATTCATATTTCTTGAATTTAGCATACAAAATTTCCCTTAGCTGAGTCTTCAATACTATCATCAGGTGCTTTTGATGTTACTAGAGATTTCTTGAATAAATCAGAATGTCATATATGAACACATTGACGAATCGATCTAAGTACTGATGAAAGACTCAGTTAATCAAATCTATAAATACAGCAAGAGCATTCGTTAGTCCAAATGGCATTACAATAAACTCATAATGCACACAGCGTTTCAGAATGCTGACTTTGGTATATCTAATGACCTGATCTTCAGTTGATGATAGTCAGACCTCAAGTAGGTCTTTGATATCCAATTGTAATTTCTCAGATGAGGTGCAAGTCAGATTGACTAGAAATAAATGACAATCTTGCTTCTTCAGCAACTTTGCTGCCCGCAAAGCTGAGATAAGGCGACGAAGTGTTTTGATCTTCGACCCATAAAATTTGAATTCCATATCTTACCGTCTTCGAAAGATTACTATTATCAAAACATACGATGGTAGCGGGATTACTACCGATCCAATCGATACCAAAGATGATATCAAAATCTCTCATATTTTTAACGTGCATATCTGTATCAATGCCAACCCATCAAAATCTATCTGAACTGCCCTAGCTAATTTATCACTATCTATAGTTCCTTCGGATGGCATACTAACTTCTAGTACACTATTGGTTTTCTGACATGAAATATTTAATCTTACATGCATCAGATATAAACGAATACGTCGTGCTAGAATCAATAAGAACATAAATGAGGTACACTAGAGATGGACAACATACCTGTAATAACGTCCAGATTCTATACGGGCTCTTCATGAGTCATGGTGAAAACTCTGGCTTTTTCTTTCTTCTCCTGATTATTAATCTTTATCGGTGTTGCCCGACACTACAACATATAGTGGTCTACTTCGCCCCAACGATAATAGACATTCTTGCCAAAGTAGCAATCACCACCATGATTTTTCTTACACTTAGGGCACTAAGAATTGAGATTGCTCAACTACCTCTGCTGGACCCTAATTCTGTCTCTTGAACTTACTTAAATTCTGATTTCTATTCTAATCTTGCCACTTTCTTTTCTTCGAGTCATTACACTGCCCATAAACTCTGATCTTTAGAGTCGAGAAAGACACGATCTCAGCCTTCTTAACCACTGATCTGAAAGTAGAAAGCTCATACGAACTGACAATATGTCTGATTTTTGGACGCAACCCTCTTTCATAGTGTCTTGCTTTTATTAATTCAATGCTGACCAAATAACATGATAGTTCTTCAAACTTTTGTTGATACTCGATTATTTCTATATCTCCTTATACTAAATGCAAAAACTCTGACTTCTTATAGTCTCACAGAGTTTGTGGAAAATATTTTTCCGTTAACTTGACCTTGAACTGTGCCCAACAGAGATTATTACATACCTCCTTGGTACATGTGAAAAATGATGACTCCCACTAGCAACTTGCTCTGCCAATCAGCATAAACTCAGCACATATGGCCTTCTAATATACCGGACAAGCGATGTGCCCAAAGATTTTCTCGATAGTTCACAACCATTTTTCGATTGCGAGAGGATCCTTTCTGCCATCGAAGGTAGGAGGGCAGTACAGTCAACATTGTTCTATCACTGGTATGGCTGGGGTTATGGGATGTGCTGGTGGGCCCACTGCGCTTGAGGCACTTACGGTGTCTGCGGTATTCTTGAGGTCTGCTGTAAGATTAATGTCCAAGGTCTACATTACTGGGTTGTACTTAATTACTTATTGGGCCAAATTAATTAATTAGATTAATGAATTAAGTCTATTAGTTATGGGCTAACACAGTTCTAATAAGACTAGAACTAGGGTTAGCGCCACCTATATATACTGGACTACAATTTGTGGAATTATGATTTGTCTTTACAACATGCTAGCACAAGAAAGAGACAACCAATATCAATTATTCCTAAATTTCTACTTTTATCTATTCTTGATCATGGAATTCTATATATTTTGTTGTTGTGTGGATTACCATTGAAGGCTAGACAATTGGAGAGCTTTGATATGAAGATTGTAAATCCAGCTAATCGGATAATTAGATTCTACGGTGTTCATCAATGTATTTTTCTCGAATTCTATCTAAGTACAAGGTTGATCTGGCTTACATGAATTGAATATTTAATTTCTGCTTTGTACAAGTTCGTTTGGTGACTGTTGGCGACGCTTAGGAAGTAGCCACTACTGGATGAGATGAGTTGGAGTGCAAATCGTACTCCAACAGAGGTGGGTCCGCACCACCGCAAAGATCGACAGTCTCTGTCGCTGATCTTTGAGGTGGTACCCACAGACACCGCGGCTAACACCAACAATGTCGTGATTTGCTGCTGTTCGATGACGACAGTGGGTCGTAGGTGTTTGACACTGTGTGGCCTACTGCCTCTACCTCGGCCTCAGTGACGGGCGGGGTCGGTTATGCCGGTGCCACCAAGGTCGAAACTTTAGGGTTTGAATTGGGTGCCAATTTGGTAACGGATGAATCCCATGTAATTTCGAAAATTGCATAGGAAGCCTCCCTAATTTCAAAAGAATTAAAAGGGCCTTTTATGTAATTTTGAAAATTGAATAGGAAGGCCAAATGTTTAAAAAAAAAAAAAAAACAAATTGCCTTTTGTGCAATCTCAGAAATTGCATAAGAAGGCCTATTGATTTTAAAATCAAGGAACTACCTGTGCAGTTTTTAGAATTGTATAGTAAGTCCTCAAACTTTAAAAGGAAAATAGGGTCTTAAATACAATTTTTTTTTTAAATTTTAATTATTAAAATTTTAATTCTGGTAGAATATTCATTATTGACTAAAATTCTTTTTAAACCACATTTTGAATTTTTGACTAGATTAAATTTTGATCTTTCACTTTACAAAATTGCAAATTTGACACTATACTAATTTTATCCTCAATTTATAGTATGACTTTATATTGGGAGATAAAATAAATTTTGAAAAATCCCTATTATTAATATAATTAATTAATTAATTAGATTAATTATTTAATTACGTCTAGTCTGTTCTGAAATATCTAAAAGGTCTAGACTCACATTGTCAACACTGTAAATTTAGAAATTAAATTTTTTTTATATTAGATATTAAAATAAATGTTTAGTTGATGATTATGGACTGTTGACCTATGTGATTAGTTGTATGGTTAATTTATTCTTGTTGATGGTTAGTTGGCTTAGGAGCCATTATTTAATGGATAAATTCAAGGTCGGTCACTGTTTTGGCACTTATAGACTTTAAAGTTATATGATCAAAAATTAATTCAATTAAAGTCATATTTTATAGCTAAAAGACCAACATACCATTAATTGTAAAAAAAACGCTAATTTTGATATTGTTTTGTTTTGTTGTGATACTGTTTTGTCATGATACTATTTTATCGTGATACTGTTTTATTGTGATACTATTTTGTTGTGATACTCTTTCGATCTATGATTGATAATGTTGAACAGTTTGTTTAAATGCAAGTCATTAGAGAATGAAGACGTTTATTTATTTAAATTGTCTGAATATATTTTATGCAGAAAACATGGTCATATCGAAAACTCCAACATGGTCATATCCAAAACTCTAAGGTTTTAAGCTGATTTGTGAATTTCAAGGTAAGCCATAATTAGATATTGTTGAAATTTCAATATTTTAGGATCTGATTGATTAGTTGGTCCATTAATGGCAGAAGACCAATCAAGAACTGTGAGTGTTAATAAAAAAGATCAAGTTCAAAGGATGTTCGACAAGAGAAAGATGAAGGGTGACTTCAATAAAGATACATTCATCCGTGATACTGTTTTGGGAGATGTATGATATTGTTTTGACAAAAAAAAATTAAAGATTGCCATTTTAAACTAAAGAGATGACTTCAAATGGGTAAAATTGATCGTACGCAATGACAAAGCGACTGGTCTTGACCATCTCGTCGAGACCATTTTGAAAACATATTATAATAAAAATTCTGAGTACGTATGCGAATTCTATGTTCATTTCTATTGTGATACTATTTTTGTGATACTGTTTTGCATAATACAGTATCAAACAACACACATGACTAATTAAACAGTGTCAAAGATAAACACATGGTATCATAAATAAAACCCATTACACATGGATTAAAACAGTATCATGGATTAAAACAGTATCAAAATTACTAATGCATATTATATAAATAAAACAGTATCATGGATTAAAACAGTATCATAGACAAAACTAAAACATTCCAACAGTATCACATGTTCAAACCTTGCCATAATTAAATAGTATCAAAGATAAAAACAATGTATCCTAAATAAAACCCATTCCACATAGATTCAAACAGTATCATGGTTTAAAATAATATCATAGATTAAAACAGTATCCAAAATATACTAATGCACATTACCTAAATAAAACACTATTATAGATTAAAACAGTATCATGTATTAAAACTAAGACATTCAAACAGTATCATAGGATTAAAACAATATCATAGATTAAAACAGTATCATAGATTAAAACAATATCAAAATATACTAATGCACATTACCTAAACAAAACAGTATCATGGATTAAAACAGTATCATAGACAAAACTAAGACATTCAAAGCGATTATCACGGGTTCAAACCTTGCCATAATTAAGCGATTATCAAAGATAAAAGTATGATATCATAAATAAAATCCATTCCACATAGATTCAAACAAGTATCATGGATTAAACAAGATTAAATAGTATATGTGATAATTGTTTTAGAGGATGTATGATACCGTTTTGAAAAAAAAAAAATTAAAGATTGCCATTTTAAACTAAAGAGGCGACTTCAAGCGGGTAAAATCCATCGCACGTAGTGGAAAAGCCCTTTGGTCTTGACCGTTTAAATCGAGACCATTTCGAAAACATATTATAATAAAAATTTTGAGCACGTATACGAATTTTATACCCATTTCTATTGTGATACTGTTTTGCATAATACAGTATCAAACAACACAACATGACAAAATATTAGATGGTGGAACATTCAAGCTCCTATTTACAACAATTATATGGTGAAACATTCACGCTCCTATTTACATAAGATGGTGGAGTATTCAAGCTCATATTTACAGCATTCAAGCTCATATTTACAGCATTCTATGCCTATTTCTGTTGTGATACTATTTTCTGTGATACTGTTTTGTATAATACAGTATCAAACAACTTTCATGACTAATTAACAACACAACCAACTTAATACAATATCAAGTTGCTATTCTATAATACAGTATCAAGCTGTTTTCTATAATACAATATCAAGCGGCAAATCATAGTCACAACTAATATAATGATACTATATTTTATGATACTGTTTTCTATAATACAGTATCATCCCTATAGAAATTTATCAAACAAATTATCCTTATAAATACTCTAGCATGGAGACAACTCCAGTTCAACATTTGATCTACAGATTATTGCACTTAACTGTGGAACAAGATGGGCCATCACCCAATCTTCTTGTCCTAAGAAGCAAATGCACAATAATCCCACAACAAGTGCTGCACTTGAGCCAACAAGTGAAATAGCGTGCAAATAAGCATAACTCTTTCTTAGAATTCATGTCCCTTGAACACATAGCCAATTCAATCCCAGCAAACAATAAAAGAACCCCTAAAACCCCAATTGGAAATTGATCCAAAATCGTCACCAAAGAACTGCCTAAAACCAATCCCAAAACGAGTTTATCTATACCAAGAAGTGCCACACACTCCCCACTCATCCCACCAAATTTGTACTTCCCGGCTAGCTCTATAGCGCCATAGCAGCACAAAGTTGCACCCGATTAAGTTCATTATCCCAAACACGGATGTTGGTGAAACATCATTTTCTGCGAAAGATCTGTTGACAATTTTGTTGACAATTTATATACAACAATGACTAATTTTAGGATTGGTAAAGGAAGTTGTGGAATAGTCTCTTTCACAAATCTTTCATTACTTCCATGAATGCTTAGATATCTTCACAATTTTAATAGCAGATGGCCCAGATTTTACTATAGGGAATTAAAAAGTGACACTGCGCCGTAGAAGCATTCACCGGAGGTCACCGAAGGTGGATGAGGTTGTCGCCGGAGGTTTGTGGAGTTGGAAGATTGTGCCAATGAAAAATATGGTTAAAAAGGGTGATTTTGTAATTAATTTAAAATATTGCTGTAAAGTATGACTTAATCACAATTTTAAAAAAAGTTTTGACCTAATTTGAAACAAGTCATATAGAGATGACTTATTGGCAATTTTTTCTTATTTAATTAAATGGACTTGTGAGTCTATTATTTATTTAATTAGATTTTCATGCTCTTTATTTAATATGGGCCTGTGCGTTCATTTATCTAGGTCTGCGTACCATCATGTGTATGATACAAGTTACAATTGGACTACAAGGAATCAACTAGTATATGATACATGTTGCAAGAAGAGATGGAGATGATTGCATTTAGCATTCGATAATCGAATGCAACATCCCATATGATTTAACTGCTAGTCTTCCTTTTGACTTAGGGAGACCAGATAGATAAAGTCCATAATCATACACAATTATTATTATGTATGATTGATTACATATTAATATACATAAATGTGATAAGACAAGTTCCCCTAAATCAAAACATTAAATTTGTATTAAATAGTTTATACAATGTGACTTCTATTGTTATAAGTAAAAACAAGAGTCCATTATCAATGTTAGTTTATTGAGTCGCTCAAGACTGCTCGTTCATGGATATCTTTATCACTCTAAAGCATTCGATATTTATGAACAATGGGTTAAATTTAACTAGAATTTTATTTTTTGTTGAGTCGTTCAAGAAAATAAAATTTTAGGAGTACAATCAAGTAAACACATAAGATGTGTGCGACAATAAGTTTTCTACTTGATGATTTAGAAATCCATAAAGATGTATCTATCTCGATGTTTTTATTAGATATTGTTGAGTTGTTCAAGGTTCTAATAAAAAAAGGATCCTAGCCCACTGGAGATCTAACTGGTTCTATTAATTCAATTAAAACAATAGCAATTTAATTAATTTAATAGAAGTCCATGTTAAATTAATTTTTTGTATTTTAATTAATTGTTCCATCTTATCATTTCAAATTTTGAATCATGAGTAATCATACGAATTTGAGAGGCATGCTGAATGCCAACAAACTTACTTGACCAAAATTTCTAGACTGATACTGCAATATGTGAATTGTTCTCAATCATGATTTTTTTTGGATATATCATTGAATAGCCAATCCTCGAAACTCCTAGTGAGGAGGCTATACCAGAAAACGTGTGTACTTACAATAAACACAGTGATAACGATAATACAATGCTTGTAGTTATGTCACCTGAGTTACAAAAGCAGCATGAGGGTATATATGCATATATCATTATATATCATCTCCTTGAATGATGAAGAGTTACAGACTTAAGGGCAGGAGATATCTAAAAAGTTATTCAAAGGTATGATGGTAGAAAAATCTTCAATCAGTGCTCATATGCTAAAGATGATTGGTTTTATTGAAAAGTTAAACCAGTTTGCTTTTATCATGGACTACAAGCTGACTGTTGACTTGGTTCAGTAGTCCCTACCTGATAGCTTTTCAATGTTTATTATGAGTTTCAACATGAATAAGATTCAGTGTATCTTCCTTGAGCTGCTAAACATATTGAAAATTGTTGAGCCCAATGTCAACAAAGGGAATGAGAAAATCTTGGCTATTGACAGGTCTAAAGGCAACAAGAGGAAATCTAAAAGTACCTTTCATACATGAAGGTTTGAGGCTGCGATGCTTATGTGAAGTATGTTGAATCGAACAAGCTAGGAGATAAATTTGACAAATATTTATTTGTGAGACATCCAAAGAAAACTATTGTATACTATTTTTACAATCCTGTTGAGATGAAAGTCATCGTATCGAAACATACCGTATTTTTAGAGAAAGAGTTCATTCTATGAGAGGACAGTGGGACCAAATTAGATCTTAAATTTGTTCAAGAAATCATGAATGAAATTAACCAATTAGATGAGCCAATGGCTAAGCCTATATCTGTTGAGGCACATATTTGCAATGGAGAACCACCAGTCTTCGAGGACACGCTAGCTCTGCGTAAGTCAAGCAGGGTCATTTATCCTCTTTGGAGATATGATATCCTGATTACCAATAATATACTAATAATCGAGATAGATGAACCCACTACTTATACAGAATTGATGTCAAGTATTGATTCAAAAACATGGCGAGAATCCATGGAATCCAAGATGAATTCCATATATGAAAAAAAAATTTAGACCTTGGTTAACTCGCCTCAAGGGGTAAAACCCATAGGCTGTGAAAAGGTTTACAAGAAGAAGGTCGACATGGGTGGTAAAATTCATACTTAGAAGACAAGATTGGTTGCGAAATGTTATAAGTAAAGACAATGAATTGACTTTGACGAAACCTTCTCTCCTGTAGCCAAATCTAAGTCAATTCGGATTCTGCTTGCGATAGTAGCATACTATGAATATGAAATTTGGCAAATAAATGTCAAAACTGCATTCTTTAATGGAAATCTTGGCGATGATGTGTACATGACACAATCCGAAGGCTTTGAATCCACAGAACCAAACAAAGTATTAAAGTAAGCCTTCCGGAGTTGAAATCTTCATTTTGATGAGATAATAAAAAAGTTTGATTTTATCAAAATGAAGACGAACCATGCATTTAAGAAGGTTAGTGTGAGTTAAGTCGTGTTTCTAATTATGTATGTGGATGACATACTATTATAAGAAAACGATGTCCCCATGCTAAAATTACTAAAATTGTGGTTATCCAAAAATTTCTCCATGAAGTATATCTGAGAAGCAGCATATATTATTAGAATATAGATCTATAGAGATATATCTAAGATCATACTTGGTCTAACTCAATCTACGTACATAGAAAAATCTTGAGAATATTTAGTATGGATCGGACATGGATTTATCTCTCAAAAGAAATGTGTTAAAAAACACAGATTGAGAGAGATCACATGGAAAAAATTTCTTATGCATCAGCAATATGATCTATCATATATTCTATACTATATACTCGATTGGATGTTTCATATGCTTTGAGCATCACAAGCAGGTTCCAAGCGAACCCTGACAAAAAACATTAGATCGCGGTCAAAAATATTCTGAAATATCTAAAAGGTCTAGACTCACATTGTCAACACTGTAAATTTAGAAATTAATTTTTTTTATATTAGATATCAAAATAAATGTTTAGTTGATGATTATGGACTGTTGACTTATGTGATTAGTTGTATGGTTAATTATTCTTGTTGATGGTTAGTTGGCTTAGGAGCCATTATTTAATGGATAAATTCAAGGTCGGTCACTGTTTTGGCACTTATAGACTTTAAAGTCATATGATCAAAAATTAATTCAATTAAAGTCATATTTTATAGCTAAAAGACCAACATACCATTAATTGTAAAAAAACGCTAATTGTGATATTGTTTTGTTTTGTTGTGATACTGTTTTGTCATGATACTATTTTATCGTGATACTATTTTATTGTGATACTATTTTGTTGTGATATCTTGTTACCACACGATTACGACATGGTCGCCCGCGTCGTACGACACAGGCCCCATCAAGCCCAGAAGGGCCCGGTTCATAATCTGTCAAGAACCCTATCCGGGCCCCGCTAGGGCTTTGGAAGGGTCCGTCTGCGCTTTGGCCTTCGGCACCAAAAATCCATGAGTCATGTGGAGGGCCTCGGCGCCGCATGCGAACCATAGGCCTCGTCGGGCCACGCATCATTCGTAAACGGTGAGCAACCTCGATATCTTGGGGCAAACGGAGAAGTAATTAAAGAAAGATTGCATTGGATTGGGCGCGCGAATCTCCACAAGGAAACACAATCATGATCTCCTAAAATCATGCAACGTGATAAACTCAAGGAAGGAAGGCAATCTCGGGTATCTTTATCACATAAGGAAAGAGGATCCGATTGAAGACCGAATTGATTTGTCTTCCAAATCAATTAGAATTCTTGCGCTATAAATACAACGTCTCCAGTTGTTCTAAGGTACCCACTTTTTATGCTTAAGAATCCCACCCTAAACTCTGCTCAAATCTCTGCCTGCTTGTCTCTCCCACACTCTTTTTTGTTCCCGCCCCCGTGTATCTCCCATATACCGGCAGTTGACTTGATCGTCAGAGTGTCAACGATCGCCGGACCCTTTTTCTCCAGAGATCTTGGTGCCTAACGGTCGTCCTAGTGTGCAGGTAACATATGAGCCGGGCAAAGGAGTATTTGGAGATCCGTTGGCATGTGGATTGGTGCAGTTGAGACGTCAAGCAGTTGGCGCGTCGTGGAAACGAAAAACCTTACACGACCAAGTGCTTGTGGTAAAGCGTGTCTTCTACCGAAGAAGCATGATATCCGAACGATCCGCGAAGGCGAGGTGGAGTCCCACCACACCAACTGCTGCGACGGAGGCGTTCAAGACCTCTGAGCGTCACCCGTCGCAGAAAGAGAAGACATCGAGAAAAAAGCGAGCGATGGAGCAGGAGAACTAGGACCTCAAGATGGACAACGCTGGATGAAGGCCACGCTCGAATTGTTAGAGAATCAATCCTCCAACATGGACCCAAGCGCGCCGTGCGGAGGAGTCCCTTACCCCCGGCTGGTTATTTGGATGCCCATGGTTCCCGAAAGGAACCCCTGCTTTTCGACGGTCGGAACCCTCGAAACCCGGTTAAAGCCCCGTGAGGACGGTCGCAAAGGAGACCCTTCCACATCACGAGAAAGCCACCCGGTTCTTGCGGCTAAGCGTGTTTGACGGGTTGGGAGTGGGGTCTTGATTGCACCCTCCCAACCCAGCACACAAAGTAGCGATGAACATAGCGAGGCCCGTCTTTAAAAGAAGAAGGACACGAAGAATCAAGAAAAGGCCAAGACGAAAAGGAAAGGCTGGAGTGTTATGAGGACGATGATGACAAGAACCTACCATTCACCAACTACATGAAGGCAATGGAGGTGCCAGCCAACTTCTGAATGCCTATCATGGACAAGTATAATGGAAGAGGTGATCCCACGGACCACATAAACACCTACAAGACAAAACTCCAGGGCCAATCTCCCGCAATGAAGTGTCGGAATTTCCATACCACTCACGGGCGACGCGAAGAGATGGTACAACAAGCTGAGGCCAAAGAGTATCCGAAGCTGGCCACAACTTAAGAAGGAGTTCGTCAACGCCTTCATTGGCAACCGGACGATGATTGCGACATCGCCCAACTCAATGATGTCAAGCAAAGAAGGAAAAAACCGTCAAAAGCTACTTTAAGCGATTGACAACATCATCAACAAGATCGAGGCGGTGATCGACGAGAAGGCCTGGATGCTTGACCGATAACGAGGGCTCCACATGCGAACCCCTTTTGGAGGGACGTTCAAAATAGTCAACCGAAAGTCTGACCCGGTGGTGGACATGATCCGGTATAAAATCCAATCGGAAGAAGCGATCGAGAATGAGAAAGAGCCGAAAGGAAGAGAAGAGATCGTCACAGAGAGAGGGCGTCGCTCTCAGAGCCACCGGTTCTCCCGTTTTGAGGAGGCGTTCTCGAGAACCAACTAACAACCATTACTGGGAGGTTCAATCAAATGAGGTAGCCCCACCCCACGGGCACGATGGCGGCCTCCCTACCGGTGACCCCGCCCAAATTTCATTGTATACACGGGACCGGTGCATAACACGGAAGATTGCCGGATGTGAGGGAGCTAATCAATCGCGGGAACCACGGGCCGGCGAGAGGATCAAGCAATGCGAGGGCGCCGAGGACCGCCCCACACATGAGGCGAAGACCTTCTCCTCTCATGGCTGAGCGATGGACCTCTCCGCGACGGAGGAAGGAACGAGAGGGACAGGGACCAACCGAGGGCCGAGAGGCCCCAAGGAGCCCCACCTGTCGAGAGATAAATACCATCTTTGGAGGACCGTATGTCGAGGGAAGCACGATGAACTCACGACGTAACTCTGCCGAAGCGGCGAGGGTGTGGTTCGCGGCCAACTCTATTAACTCATTGGGTAAACATTTTACGCGAAGAAAGTAAGTACAAAGAACACGGCGGTGAGGGAGTGTGGTTCATGGCCAACTCTATTAACTCATTGGGTAAACATTTTACGGCGAAGAAAGCAAGTACAAAGAACACGGCGGGGGTGTGGTTCACGGCCAACTCTATTAACTCATTGGGTAAACATTTTACGGCGTAAGAAAGCAAGTACAAAGAACACGCGGCGGCGAGGGTGTGGTTCATGCCAACTCTATCAACTCATTGGGTAAATATTTTACGCGTAAGAAAGCAAGTACAAAAGAACACGGCGGCGAGGGGGTGTGGTTCATGCCAACTCTATTAACTCATTGGGTAAACATTTTACGCGTAAGAAAGCAAGTACAAAGAACACGGCGGCAATGAGGGTGTGGTTCATGGCCAACTCTATTAACTCATTTGGGTAAACATTTTACGCCAGAAGAAAGCAAGTACAAAGAACACGGCGGCGAGGGAGTGTGGTTCATGGCCAACTCTATTAACTCATTGGGTAAACATTTTACGCGTAAGAAAGCAAGTACAAAAGAAACGGCATGAGGGAGTGTGGTTCGCGGCCAACTCTATTAACTCATTGGGTAAACATTTTATGCGTAAGAAAACAAGTACAAAGAACACGGCAATGAGGGTGTGGTTCACGGCCAACTCTATTAACTCATTGGGTAAACATTTTATGCGTAAGAAAGCAAGTACAAAGAACACGGCGGCGAGAGAGTGTGGTCATGACCAACTCTATTAACTCATTGGGTAAACATTTCTGGCGTAAAAGCAAGCAAGTACAATTAACCCGACGGCGAGGGAGTATGGTTCGCGACTAACCCTATCAAATCGCTGAATAAGCATCAACACGAATGCGTAACTAGGATTCATTCGATGGCAAATAAAATTCGATCACGACATGCGAACCACCCCGCGCCACCAGGGGCATTATTTGCGACCTTATACTTGTACCAATGACTTCGTAAGCGACACTAAACATCGACGAGGCCCAAAACAAATATGTAAAACATGGGCATCACAAACACGATAAGGGCACGCACACGCAAATATGAAGGTAACTCGGCACCTTTTTATTAAACACGAAATACAATACAGAAACAGATATAACTACAATATATTCTAAAACCCCGCCGCCTCATTGGGCCAGCACATAAATGGGGTAACTAGATCTACTAACCCTATCCCCTGGTCTACGCTGGCTCCGTCCAGGTTGGGAAACCTGACTTCACCATGATTGGGAGTCTTCCGAGCCAACCTGAGTTAATTTGGTGGCTTATTAGACCATACTGCTCAAAAAATGCCGTTGTTGATTTTTTTTGGCAGTGGGAGACCCCCCCAACCCCGTCAACCGTTCAGGAGAAGGTCGGGCTAAGGCTGCTAAGCCCAAATCCCCACCCCGTACGTTTGGTCCCCTGAACGTTGATTGGCCAGATTTTTGGTCCTCTGAATGTTGATTCTTTGATTGATGGACATCTTGGATGCCAGCCCTCCAGCCGCACCACCATCACAAGTTTTCTATCTCTATCTCGATCGCACGATAATGGCAGGTTAAATGCAACAGTCTCACGATGGAAGAATCTTGTTCGGCTTGCATCCTATTTATAAAAAGACTACGTTGGAAAGAGGTGTAATGCAATAAATACGGTCATAACCGGGAGCCTGGAATGGCACACGGACGTTCTACCTCTCCAAGGCATTGAAGACGCCAACCGTCCGGGTTCCACTAGGTGTCTACGTCATCAATGCTAGGGGAATGATTCTCATATTTAAAGCGTCTTCCCCCCCACGCGCACACAGAATCGAAACATCAGATAAGCAAAAGGTCAATTCCAATTTTGTTATCAATTAATTCGGGCAAAAAACATAAGGATTACAAAGTATAAATGCCCCGCCGCCTCTTCAAGGGTTGGCACACTGCGGGCCTCCCTCAGTTGGAGGGGGTGTCTGATCACCTGCGGTACTGGGCTAGGAGTCGCGAACCAGAGCCTCAGAGGAGTCCTGCCGAAGGAAAGAAAGGTCCCACTTTGGATGAAACTCCATGATGCTCTCCACCGCCCGACCCCTTGAAGCCCTCACCCGTCATGAATGTTCGGCTTCGGACTTGGGGGACTATATATTGGGGGTAGGTCGAATTACTTCCCGCCGAACCACCTTGAGAATATATTTCCCGCGAAGTGCATCAACATTCTATTCCTACGAGGCACATCAACTTTTGGATTCCTACGAGGCACATCAACTTTTGGATATCCTTAAAAGTTCTACGCCCATTATAAATAATAGGCTTGGACTTGGAGGACTATTGTTACCAAGACGATTATGACATGTTTGCCGCGTCGCCAAGACACAGGCCCCATCCAAGCCCAGAGTAAGGGCCCGGTTCATAACTGTCAAGAACCCCTCTGCGGGCCTGCTAGGGCCTTGGAAGGCTCGTCACACGCTTGGGCCTTGGCGGCCCGGAAATCCGCGAGTCGTGTGGAGGGCCTCAGCGCAGCGCATGTGAACTATAGGGCCTCGTTAGGCCACGCATCATTCGTAACGGAAAGCAACTCGATATCCGGGACAACCGGAGAAGTAATTAAAGAAAGATTGCGTTGGATTGGGCGCACGAATCTCCACAAGGAAACACAATCACGATCTCCTAAAATCATGCAACGTGATAAACTCAAGGAAGGAAGGCAATCTCGGGTATCTTTATCACATAAGGAAGGAGGATCCGATTGAAGACCGAATTGATTTGTCTTCCAAATCAATTATAATTCTTGCGCTATAAATACAATGTCTCCGGTTGTTCCAAGGCACGCACTTTTTATGCTTAAGAATCCCATCCTAAACTCGCTCAAATCTCGCTGCTTTGTCTCCACACCCCTTTTGTTTCCGCCCCGTGTATCTTCCATATACCGTGAGTTGACTTGATCGTCGGAGTGCCAAGCGATCACCGGACCCTTTTTCTCTCGGAGATCTTAGTGCCTAACGGTCGCGTCCTAGTGTGCAGTAACATACTCTGTTTGGCGGAGGAGTATTTGGAGATCTGTTGGCACGTGGACCAGTGTGCAGTTCGGGACGTCAATGATACTCTTTCGATCTATGATTGATAATGTTGAGCAGTTTGTTTAAATGCAAGTCATTAGAGAATGAAGACGTTTATTTATTTAAATTGTCTGAATATATTTTATGCAGAAAACATGGTCATATCGAAAACTCCAACATGGTCATATTGAAAACTCTAAATTTTAAGCTGATTCGTGAATTTGAAGGTAAGCCATAATTAGATATTGTTGAAATTTCAATATTTTAGGATCTGATTGATTAGTTGGTCCATTAATGGCAGAAGACCAATCAAGAACTGTGAGTGTTAATAAAAAAGATCAAGTTCAAAGGATGTTCGACAAGAGAAAGATGAAGGGTGACTTCAATAAAGATACATTCATCTGTGATACTGTTTTGGGAGATATATGATATTGTTTTGACAAAAAAAATTAAAGATTGCCATTTTAAACTAAAGAGGTGACTTCAAATGGGTAAAATTGATCGTACGCAATGGCAAAGTGATTGGTCTTGACTGTCTCGTCGAGACCATTTTGAAAACATATTATAATAAAAATTTTGAGTACGTATGCGAATTCTATGTTCATTTCTATTGTGATACTATTTTCTGTGATACTGTTTTGCATAATACAGTATCAAACAACACACATGACTAATTAAACAGTATCAAAGATAAACACATGGTATCATAAATAAAACCCATTACACATGGATTAAAACAGTATCAAAATTACTAATGCATATTATATAAATAAAACAGTATCATGGATTAAAACAGTATCATAGACAAAACTAAGACATTCAAACAGTATCACATGTTCAAACCTTGCCATAATTAAACAGTATCAAAGATAAAAGCAATGTATCCTAAATAAAACCCATTCCACATAGATTCAAACAGTATCACGGAATAAAATAGTATCATAGATTAAAACAGTACCAAAATATACTAATGCACATTACCTAAATAAAACAGTATGATAGATTAAAACAATATCATGTATTAAAACTAAGACATTCAAACAGTATCATAGGATTAAAACAATATCATAGATTAAAACAGTATCATAAATTAAAACAATATCAAAATATACTAATGCACATTACCTAAACAAAACAGTATCATGGATTAAAACAGTATCATAGACAAAACTAAGACATTCAAACAGTATCACAAGTTCAAACCTTGCCATAATTAAGCAGTATCAAAGATAAAAGTATGATATCATAAATAAAATCCATTCCACATAGATTCAAACAGTATCATGGATTAAAACAGTATTAAATAGTATATGTGATACTGTTTTAGAGGATGTATGATACCGTTTTGATAAAAAAAAAATTAAAGATTGCCATTTTAAACTAAAGAGACGACTTCAAACGGGTAAAATCCATCGTATGTAGTGGAAAAGCCACAGGTCTTGACCGTCTCGTCGAGACCATTCTGAAAATATATTATAATAAAAATTTTGAGCACGTATGCGAATTTTATACCCATTTCCGTTGTGATACTGTTTTGCATAATACAGTATCAAACAACACAACATGACAAAATATTAGATTGTGGAACATTCAAGCTCCTATTTACAGCAATTATATGGTGGAGCATTCAAGCTCCTATTTTCATAAGATGGTGGAGTATTCAAGCTCATATTTACAGCATTCAAGCTCATATTTTACGATTCTATGCCTATTTTCATTTGTGATCTTGTTTTACGTGATAATCGTTTTGTATAATCTGAGATCAAACAACTTTCATGACTAATTAACAACACAACCAACTTAATACAATATCAAGTTGCTATTCTATAATACAGTATCAAGCTGTTTTCTATAATATAATATCAAGCAGCAAATCAGTCACAACTAATATAATGATACTATATTTTATGATACTGTTTTCTATAATACAGTATCATCCCTATAGAAATTTATCAAACAAATTATCCTTATAAATACTCTAGCATGGAGACAACTCCAGTTCAACATTTGATCTACAGATTATTGCACTTAACTGTGGAACAAGATGGGCCATCACCCAATCTTCTTGTCCTAAGAAGCAAATGCACAACAATCCCACAACAAGTGCTGCACTTGAGCCAACAAGTGAAATAGCGTGCAAATAAGCATAACTCTTTCTTAGAATTCATGTCCCTTGAACACATAGCCAACTCAATCCCAGCAAACAACAAAAAAACCCCTAAAACCCCTATCGGAAATTGATCCAAAATCTTCACCAAAGAACTGGCTAAAACCAATCCCAAAACGAGTTTAGCTATACCAAGAAGTGCCACACACTCTCCACTCATCCCACCAAATTTGTACTTCCCGGCAAGCTCTATAGTTCCATAGCAGCACAACGTTGCACCCGATTAAGTTCATTATCCCAAACACGGACGTTGCTGAAACATCATTTTCTGTGAAAGATCTGTTGACAATTTATATACAACAATGACTAATTTTAGGATTGGTAAAGGAAGTTGTGGAATAGTCTTTTTCACAAATCTTTCATTACTTCCATGAATGCTTAGATATCTTCACAATTTTAATAGCAGATGGCCCAGATTTTACTATAGGGAATTAAAAAGTGACACTGCACGCCGTAGAAGTATTCGCCGGAGGTCACCAGAGGTGGAGGAGGTTGTCGCCGAAGGTTTGTAGAGTTGGAAGATTGTGCCAATGAAAAATATGGTTAAAAGGGGTGATTTTGTAATTAATTTAAAACATTGTTGTAAAGTATGACTTAATCACAATTTAAAAAAAAGTTTTAACGTAATTTGAAACAAGTCATATGGAGATGACTTATTGGTAATTTTTCCTTATTTAATTAAATGGACTTGTGAGTTTATTATTTATTTAATTAAATTTTTGTGCTCTTTATTTAATATGGGCCTGCGTGTTCATTTATCTAGGTTTGCGTACCATCATGTGTATGATACATGTTACAGTTGGGCTACAAGAAAGCAACTAGTATATGATACATGTTGCAAGAAGAGATGGAGATGATTGCATTTAGCATTCGATAATCGAATGCAACATCCCATATGATTTAACTGCTAGACTTCCTTTTGACTTAGGGAGACCAGATAGATAAAGTCCATAATCATCCACAATTATTATTATGTATGATTGATTACATATTAATATACATAAATGTGATGAGACAAATTCTCCTAAATTAAAACATTAAATTTGTATTAAATAGTTTATACAATGTGACTTCTATTGTTATAGTAAAAAACAAGAGTCCATTATCAATGTTAGTTTATTGAGTCGCTCAAGACTGCTCGTTCATGGATATCTTTATCACTCTAAAGCATTCGATATTTATGGACAATGGGTTGAATTTAACTAGAATTTTATTTTTTGTTGAGTCGTTCAAGAAAATAAAATTTTAGGAGTACAATCAAGTAAACACATAAGATGTGTGCGACAATAAATTTTCTACTTGATGATTTAGAAATCCATAAAGATGTATCTATCTCGATGTTTTTATTAGATATTGTTGAGTTGTTCAAGGTTCTAATAAAAAAAAGGATCCTAGCCCACTGGAGATCTAACTGGTTCTATTAATTCAATTAAAACAATAGCAATTTAATTAATTTAATAGAAGTCCATGTTAAATTAATTTTTTGTATTTTAATTAATTGTTCCATCTTATCATTTCAAATTTTGAATCATGAGTAATCATACGAATTTGAGAGGCATGCTGAATGCCAACAAACTTACTTGACCAAAATTTCTAGACTGATAGTGCAATATGAGAATTATTCTCAATCATGATTTTTTTTGGATATATCATTGAATAGCCAATCTTGGAAACTCCTAGTGAGGAGGCTATACCAGAAAACGTGTGTACTTACAATAAACACAGTGATAGCGATAATACAATGCTTGTAGTTATGTCACCTGAGTTACAAAAGCAGCATGAGGGTATAGATGCATATATCATTATATATCATTTCCTTGAATGATGAAGAGTTACAGACTTAACGGTAGGAGATATCTAAAAAGTTATTCAAAGGTATGATGGTAGAAAAATCTTCAATCAGTGCTCATATGCTAAAGATGATTGGTTTTATTGAAAAGTTAAACCAGTTTGCTTTTATCATGGACTACGAGCTGACTGTTGACTTGGTTTAGCAGTCCCTACCTGATAGCTTTTCACTGTTTATTATGAGTTTCAACATGAATAAGATTCAGTGTATCTTCCTTGAACTGCTAAACATATTGAAAATTGTTGAGCCCAATATCAACAAAGGGAATGAGAAAATCTTAGCTATGGATGGTGTCTAAAGGCAACAAGAGGAAATCTAAAAGTACCTTTCATACATGAAGGTTTGAGGTGCGATGCTTATGTGAAGTATGTTGAATCGAACAAGCTAGGAGATAAATTTGACAAATATTTATTTGTGAGACATCCAAAGAAAACTATTGTATACTATTTTTACAATCATGTTGAGATGAAAGTCATCGTATCGAAACATACCGTATTTTTAGAGAAAGAGTTCATTCTATGAGAGGAAAGTGGGACCAAATTAGATCTTAAATTTGTTCAAGAATTCATGAATGAAATTAACCAATTAGATGCGCAAATGGCTAAGCCTATATCTGTTGAGGCACATATTTGCAATGGAGAACCACCAGTCTTCGAGGACACGCTAGCTCTGCGTAAGTCAAGCAGGGTCATTCATCCTCTTTGGAGATATGATATCCTGATTACCAATAATATACTAATAATCGAGATAGACGAACCCACTACTTATACAGAATTGATGTCAAGTATTGATTCAAAAAGATGGCAAGAATCCATGGAATCCAAGATGAATTCCATATATGAAAAAAATGTTTAGACCTTGGTTAACTCGCCTCAAGGGGTAAAACCCATAGGCTGTGAAAAGGTTTACAAGAAGAAGGTCGACATGGGTGGTAAAATTCATACTTAGAAGACAAGATTGATTGCGAAATGTTATATGTAAAGACAATGAATTGACTTTGACGAAACCTTCTCTCCTGTAGCCAAATCTAAGTCAATTCGGATTCTGCTTGCGATAGTAGCATACTATGAATATAAAATTTGGCAAATAAATATCAAAACTGCATTCTTTAATGGAAATCTTGGCGATGATGTGTACATGACACAATCCGAAGGCTTTGAATCCACAGAACCAAACAAAGTATTAAAGTAAGCCTTCCGGAGCTGAAATCTTCATTTTGATGAGATAATAAAAAAGTTTGATTTTATCAAAATGAAGACGAACCATGCATTTAAGAAGGTTAGTGTGAGTTAAGTCGTGTTTCTAATTATGTATGTGGATGACATACTATTATAAGAAAACGATGTCCCCATGCTAAAATCACTAAAATTGTGGTTATCCAAAAATTTCACCATGAAGTATATCTGAGAAGCAGCATATATTATTAGAATATAGATCTATAGAGATATATCTAAGAGCATACTTGGTCTAACTCAATCTACATACATAGAAAAATCTTGAGAATATTTAGTATGGATCGGACATGGATTTATCTCTCAAAAGAAATGTGTTCAAAAACACAGATTGAGAGAGATCACATGGATAAAATTTCTTATGTATCAGCAATATGATCTATCATATATTCTATACTATATACTCGATTGGATGTTTCATATGCTTTGAGCATCACAAGCAGGTTCCAAGCGAACCCTGATGAAAAACATTAGATCGCGGTCAAAAATATTCTTAAGTACTTAAAAATGACTAAAGACATGTTATAGGTGTATGGATGAAATGAACTTAGAGTTCAAGGATATATCGATACCAGCTTTGAGTCTGATAAAGATGATAGAAAATCCTAGTCCGAATATGTATTTATTCTAAATGGTGGTGCGATCAGTTGAAAAAAAATTCAAATAAGATACGACCATTGATTCGACTATAGAAGTTAAATATAGAGCTGTTTCAGAAGCAGCAAATGAAGTGGTTTGGATCAAGAAGTTCAATACAGAACTTAGAGTAATTTCTAGCATTTTTGATCCAATACCTTTGGATTGTGATAACAATGGAGCCATCGCACAAGCGAAAGAACCCAAGTCTCATCAACGATCAAAGCATATATTGAGACGGTATCATATCATCAGGGATATAATCTTGAGAAATAACATAAAGATTGAAAGGGTCTTGACTAACGATAATGTAGTAGATCATTTAACACACCCATTGTCCTAGCACAAGCATGATAGTCTTGCTAAATTAATTGGTATTAGATACATGAGTGATTGAATCTAGTTTGTATGAGATATTTTGTGATATATTCTTTGTTAGACATTGTTGTGTATGAACAATATTATTAATTAAAATGGTAGACCTATTATTATTTAAAATAGTAGAGTCCGAAGAAAGGTTTATGATAACTTGTTAATTACAAGGTGTTGTGATTGTGAGATACAAGTTATGAATAACTTATTCTTGAATTATCCATATTCATACATGTGTTGCATTATTTTGAAGAAAGTATCTGATATCATGAGCTAAGATGTAGAGAGACATCTGAATAAACACATGAATGCATTGTTATGAAAACAAGACATTAGATGACCTGCCTAGAGATTCTACATGAATAACTATCCAAGCGTCAGTGGTAAATATCTAATATGCGGTAGTGAATTTGGTCCTTTGATTTGAGGACATCATAGAATCTTATGTGAGGATCGTTGTACTTTGGCGAGTGTTTTGATGAGGCTATAAGCTTTTGAGTCATTGGGAAGACGTCGTACACGAACATGTATTTTTCCCACTTAAGTTGATATAAAGTTCTTTGGCTGGGGTGGAGTTTTGAGTTGAAAATCTTTCAATCATAACTAGGTTGAATCAACAAAGAGTTGAGGTGAATAATATAATTAGTTGAAATCAGATTCAAGTTTATCCATATCTCTTAACCAATTGGATTATATTGATGAAGAGGCTATATTTCCATGGTAACCACCTATATATTAGTTCTATCATATCACATGACATTTTCTTTCACACGGATTGCTTTGACACATTTGCTAGATGTCAATCTTGGACGGTGACATGAATTGATCGATCTAGGTGAATTGATGAGAATATCATTGCGTTTTCCATCTTGAATGGGAACCTAATGGGTCACATACAAAAGACAAGAATTGAGTATCTGGAGTTGGACTTTGTTCAAGTGGGAGATTGTAAGATTTATGTCCAAGATCCAAATTACCGGGTAGGACTTAATTACTTATTAGGCCAAATTAATTAATTAGTCCAGTTAGTTGTGGACTAACATAGTTCAAGTGAGACTAGAACTTTGGTTAGCGCCGCCTATATATACTAAGCAACAGTTTTAGAATTACGATCTGTCTTTACAATTTGCTATAACAAGAAAGAGACATAACCAATATCAATTACTCATGCAGTTACACTTTCATCTATTCTTGATCGTGGAAGTCCATATCTTTCTTGTTGTGTGGATTAGCATCGGAGGCTGGACAATTGAACAGCTATGGTATTGAAGATTATACCTCCAGCTAATCAGATAATTAGATTCTACAGTGTTTATTAAGGTATTTTTCTATCAAAAATTCTATCTAAGTACAATGTTGATCCAACTTATAGGAATTGAATATTTAATTTGTGATGTGTATGTATTCATTGATTTCTAGCATCTGCGGCAATGAAGGTGCCATCTGAGATGCCAACGCCAATCTCATTTCTTCTACCGCAAGTTGTAAATCCCGGATAGCTCTTGCTTGTGTAGTCAGTGCCATTTTCTTTAGGATAAAGAAAATAAAATTAATTTGTAATCCATCGAAATATACACCATATACAAGGAATATCAGAAAGAGTCGTTGATAAAGGAAAAATTAAATAATATCTTTTATATTTATAAATCATCGTTCGAGATTAACAAACAACATACTAAAAGTGTCTGGTGCTAAATTGCGATAAAATAACTTGTACATGTATACTGAATTAAAGACTGAAAAGAAAACATCAGTTTGCTAATGCTACTACTATACTATCTATAAGTGTCATCATCGTTGATCCAACCTCTATGAACTCTAGGCCTCTTCAGCCGTGGAGCCTCGTTAACCGAGGTAACACATGATTTGGCCTTAGTCTCCTCTTCAAAATCCTCTTCTGGGTCCACCTTGACCTCTACAACTGGCTCAATCTCAATAAATAGAATTGGCTCAGGCACAGGTTCAACCACTAAGCAGGCTTAGGAATGGGGTAAACCGCTGGAGCCGACTCAGGGACGAGATGGAGACCTTCACCATATAGATTGTACTTCACCTAGCGAATAATAAGCACCACGTAACACACATTATACTCCACCTCAGGATGGTAGACCTCTTCCAGGTCTTTTAGAATCTCCATGACAAACGGTTATCTTTGGCCAATCATGAATCAACCATATGTGCAATGGACTCAGCACTTGTTGTCACCAAACCATTGTCACCAAACCATAGTTCATTGTCCTGATACGTGCTACCCTATGGATACAAGCTGTAACGCCCAAAATTTTCTTAACTCGGAGGGTCACTTAAATCTCAATATTCCACGCAATTGAATGGTTTTTAAAATTTAATTGTAGCAAAAAATAGCGGGTGCATAAGAAAATTTTTGGGAGCATTTTGGCTGAAAATTAAGTGGGTTAAATGATGGATAAAAGGTGTTGAAAATGGAAAGAAAGTAGGTTGAAAGATGGGATAAAAGTGGGCGGTTTTCTACTAGGGTTATTGGGGTTTAGGGACTGCTTGAGGGGTTGTTTGGGTGTTTATCTGGCACAGAATAAGAGGCTGTTTGGGGGATATTTTTTGGTCATTAGGTGGACTAGGTTTTGAGCTAAATATGGGAGGATAATTGGGCTAAAAATGGGTTGATACTAAGGTGGATAAATAAACTAAATTTGGGCCGCAATTAAGATAAATAAATTGATCGAAATTAGTCGAGAAGATGTTTAAATCTTGTTGATTTTTAATTTAAGTTGTTGGTCTAAAATTACCACAAAATTAACTCAAGAAAATTATTCGGGCTAAGAAAATTTAATAAGTCTTGGTAATAAATAAATTTCATATTCGTCAAATATAAGGCATTTACGTGCAACATTTAATGTGACTAAACTATTTTAAATCGATTTAACAGGAATAAATTATTTTAAATCATACTAGGAAGTTCATAGCGACGCCAAGAGTTAAAATTTTATTTTTATGAAATTAAATGACAAAACAAAAATTCCGATCACTACAAAGACTACCAAAGAGCAACTTCAAAACTTGTATTGTTCATTTTCACTGCGAGCAAATTCTATAAATATATAATGAAGCCTAATCCAACTGAGCTATAAGAGTACAAAGAAATGCAGTGGAGATTGTCAGATTTGAGCTTCCATTTCTACATAGTTTGATTGTATTTGAGTTTATTTATTCCAATATTTCTTCACTCGTGTAAAGATTTCAAGATTTCTTCATATAGAATTATTATCATCGTTTCACTTTCATGATAATTTCTACTGTTCTAAAAAACTTGCCTAAGCGGCGCCTAGACAGAGCCTAAGTGTGAAGTGCGGCCTCCACGCCTAGCTACGCATCATGCCTTGCCATCACCTAGGTTTTGCCTAGGTCCGAAAAACTTGAAGCTCGACCTTTATGCTTAATCACTCTTTACGCTTTTTAGAACATTGATAATTTCAACAGTTTTAAGAGTTGCCCTAGTTTGCTTGAGCACCATAAATCTATGTTCTCAATTTAAATTCAACTTGCAATTTTTTAATATTGTAATCTAATAAAAAAATTGAATCCAAATGAAGCAAAATCGCTTGGGATAATTTAGTTACTTGAATATCTTTTTACATTATGCTATTTTCATTTTGTATAGTATGAGCGGACAAACACTATTTAAATTTATTAGGTTTTGATATGAATGAGAAACGGTATAAGAGACGTAGAGAACTGTATGCTGAAATGAAAAAGTAGCGATGTGATGGAATGAGGTCTACACGTTTTGTTGTCAAGAATGTAATGTGTAGTATTTTAATAATTTTACTTGTTGTTGTTGTATGTTGCTCAAGTGTATTTTTTTTTTGGTTTCTGAGTTCTTTTATTAGTTACAAGTATACATTGAGCTTCCAGCAGTGATGGATATCATGTGCTTGGAATAATATTCTGCTTGCTGATTAGGAGATTGGCTTGTTAATTTCTAAAATTCAGTTTTCTTCAAAAATTGTATTGCCTAACAATAAGAGATGAGTGTAAGAGATTTTCAATGAGCTTCTTCAATGAATTCTACGTTAGATTTTAGGTTTATGTATTGTAACTCCCTAGATTTTCGCAACCAAGATGGTCACTAAAATAATTTTTTAATAATGTTTGATGACTCCAAATAGGTTTTCGTGTCCTTGAATGGTTTTAAAAACGTAACTATTGCAGAAGATAACAAGAGCGCAAGACAAAAGAAATCTACTTCTAAATTTTTAAAGTTTTTACATATACCATGATAGTTGTCGCTACAATTTATTTGACAATTCAAACGAACTCCAAAAACTCCAAAATCTAAATTATAGATATTTGGGACCTTGGACTAGGCCATGTTAAAATTTCAGACCTTAGCTACATCATTTGGTAGGTGAAAACGTTAGTTAAAATTGCTTGAAAAACTGTCCCGGTTGTCTTAAGGCAACCCACTAAACGTTCATAATAAATTTATAATTTTTGAGTGATTTCAATTGTTGCCATTAGATCACATATAAGGCTTTCTATATCCACTAGTTTCACTCAAAAAAATCCAAACGTACAGAGAGTTATAATTTTGCAAATTAGGGGCAGAAAGCTAAAATTTCAAAATGTAAAACAAGGCAATTTCTAGCTTAAAATTTTAAATGACAATTAAACCAACATCTTGTTTTCTATGTACTTTTCATGATTAAATACTAAAAAACCTAACATCTAAATTATAGTATTTACATCATGATTGACTCGATCATCTCGATGCCAAAATTTAATTTAAATAAAAGAAGTCCACTTCATGTCGCTAGCCCACGCCATCGCGTCAACGTCAACCATTTCAATCTAAAAATTTATTTATTTTGGGAGGAGGGGGTGAGTATTTCATAAGAAACACTTAGTAGAAATATATAATAACATGTGAGAAATATATAGAATTAAATTGCGATATGCCAAACATTTAAAACATACATATGAACACGGTCGGTAACCGGTACCACATGAAACTTAAAAGTGATTACCTTCAATCACTAACATACATATGTGATTACCTTCAATCACAATCATAAAGTTCAGACTTTGGCATTAAGCATGGCAATTAATTTAAATAATATTTTCTCAATTTGATATCATGGAATTAAATCGGTAGTACAAGAAAGTACCTTGTAAATTCGTAGCTTTTTGTTGAGTTGAAATGTAAACAATGGATGCAACTTTTCTCAAAATAATAACGGTGTGTACTTGCACCTTTTTTTTTTACAAATTATGTATGTTGTATTGGGGTTTAAGTGACTAAGATAGAACGTAAAAAAGAGAAGAAAAATTTGATCTTGCTTGCTGAAAATGAGGGCTGAAACAGGAGCAAATTGACGCAAAAAGGGTTGCTGATTTTACATTGTTGAAGCTGGGTCTTTGGACAGAAAAAGAGGAGAAAATGATGAAGCAACAATAAGGTATTGAATGTCTACT
The DNA here is from genome assembly GCA_023638005.1 of Forsythia suspensa. NCBI lineage: Eukaryota > Viridiplantae > Streptophyta > Magnoliopsida > Lamiales > Oleaceae > Forsythia > Forsythia suspensa. Next base: position 12,033,254 of record CM042664.1, on the reverse strand, counting down.
GGTGGAGGCTGAAATGTATAAGAAAATATACGAAAAAAATGATGTAAAATTCAAGCATGGAAGGTAGGTGCTGGGGCCGAAAATTATAGAAAAGAATGGAGCTGCTATATTTGTAAGGACTGAAAGGAGGAGAAATAAGAGGACTTATGGAGGCCGAAATCTAGACAAAAAGAGGGCAAAAATGATGAATGATATGGGTGTTAGTTTGCTGAAAAGTGAAAGAAAACACCAGGTTGCACTGCTTTCTGCTGTGGTCGAAATATGAAAAATGATGAATGAAATTTGGAATTTTTTTGTGACTGAAATGAAGGAGAGTTGGGGGGGGGTTTAAGGTGGATGAAATTTTGGGATAATTTGGAGGAGAAAGAAAGTAGTTTAATGGCTGAGAAATGAGAGGAAAATGGAGAAATTGTAGCAGTTTCCATCTATTTTTTAGGGAAACAATTCAGCCTATTTGGAGGAGACTTTAGGCACGTTTTTGGCAGCTGAGGGGAACATTTTTCTAGAGAGTAATGGAGGGTGGTTTAGCTGAAATTAGAGGGTAGAAGATGTGGGAGAAATGTGTAGGTAATGGGTTGAAGTTAGGGAGATCATAGGTGGTTAAGTTTTTGGTTTTTAGGGGTTGTTTGGAGGCTTATTTTGGCATGAGATTAGGGGCTGTTTGGGTGTTTAATTAGCATAAAAAAAATTGGTTTGGTGATTGAAAAAAATTCCTTTTTGTTTGACATAAAAGATAGGGCAAATACGTGAAAAAATTCTTGACTTGGATGCACTATTTTCAGTCTCATCTCTTGTAGAAAAAGTTGTTGTCAACCTCCCAAATGAGCTCAAGGATTTATCCAGGTCGGGTATTAAAGTTGTTGTCAACCTACCAAACGAGTTCCTCTCCAACGCCGCCAGATGAAGTGGGTTTGTTTTTTTTTTCCTTAAATTATTTTTAATGCCCCATTTTTTGGGCCCGAACTGGAAAATATATTTACATATTACCACCATCAATATCTTCTTTGTTGAATAAAGCATAGAACTGTTAGTTACCAGAAATTTTGTAGGTAATAATAGATTGAGGAAAAGTTGTTGAATCTTGAAATTATAAGTGCAATAATATGCTTTGACTTTTGTGATTTCTGTAATTTGCATGTGCATTATGGTCCAGTGATTTCTCTACCACCGTTTCTACCAAGTTTAGGCGCAGGTTTACAAAGTGGGGGTGGGTTTGGTTTTTTTTCTCCTTAAATTATTTTGAATAATAGAAAATTAAAAGGTTTAGGATTTATTTGTATTTGTAAAAAGTTTAGGGGTCCAATTGCAATTTTTCTATTGTATTTTTTTTCTATTATTTGAATTTATTTAAGTCAGGGGCAAAATTGTTGAAGAATTGTCAAAATACTCATTTGGGGACCATCTGTGCGAATAAATGAAAGGATGATGATGATATCTGCTAAAAAAATTGAATGAGAATGAAATCGTTACAAACTTGAAAGAATGTGGACTATTAATGTAATTAACCCTTATTATAATTATGTCATAACCAAATCTGTATCATAACTCCAACATTTACTAAATAATTTACACGTTTGTATAACCTTTAATACTTTTTATGTCATTAACATGCACAGGGGAATAAAGCTCAAGAGACGATATATGATAACAGCATTTCAGAATAAACTGCTCCTATCCAAAACCTATTTGGTGTCGAGTGCGACCGTTAAACTTACTAAGGCACAATACAGATTTGTTATCAACAATGTGCAATGGACAATCACTGGGTGAACAAGAAGCAAAGACATTCAAGAAAGCCACACACCTTTTCTGTTAGGTGTTGGCATTTTAACCAGAACCAAACCAGAACCGGAGGTTCCAGTCTAGTTCCAAAAAAATAAAATTAGGAATCGGAACTGAGAACCGATTGGGTTTAGGTCGATTCTTGGTTCTTAAACTAGAACCGTGGGTACCCGATTGGAACCAAATTTGTCATTTTTTATAAATTTTTTATTTTTTACAATTTATTCATCCTAACCCAATGACCCACGATCCAACACCACGATACCAAAGATAAGAGTCCAGCTGTTCAAGATCAAAACAAAAATTACAAAACCCATTACTTTTAAACTCAAACTTAATGGACCAAATTCTAATTTCACAAATCTCAAATTCTCAATCGTTATTTGTTCAGATGCTCAATACAAACATTGTCACATGTCTCGCACTTTTCACTAATCTCTCTCTCGCTCAACACATAGTAAGATGGCGAAGGCGAAACCCCGCTGTAATTGAAACGAATTCTCAATTTTGAGAGCTAATTTTCCTTTTCCTAACCTTAATTTATAAATTTGTAATTCTTGTGTCTATTGTTCTAGTTAATGTTTATACATTTCACAAATTGTCTTAATATTTAACATACTTTAATATTAACGGATTTGTAATTTGTATTTTTTTTTTTCAAAACATGTTGTCAACTAAATTTTTTTTTTTTTTAAAATATCATGGGTAGAACCGAACCGGAACCGTAACCGAACCGAGATGAGATCGGAACCGATGGTTCCGGTTCGGGTTTGGTTCCAATAATTATGTGAAACCAAATGGTTCCATTTACGAAATACCCGAACCGACCCACCCGACGCCCTGGCCTATTTTTTGTACTCTACATATTAATTAGTGCCAATTGACAAGCTTCAAATACACATGGATTCAAATTTAGAAATCTGTATTTTCTAAAATTTATCTTGCCTAGATATAGATACAATATTTATATTCTTCTAATTAAAATAAATTAATATAATTTTTTACCTCAAATTAATTAATTATCATGTATATTTTCAAGTATTCTTGCAGTGGCATGCATCCGAAGAGACAAATTCAAACGCTCTCTGAAGGCCAATCAACAATTTAAGAGATTATTCCTATCAATGATCAACACATTTATAATCATTTTTCTTACATTTTAATAAATTATCTTTACATTCATATACTTTGTTTGCTTTGTATCTTATGCATTTAAAAACATTTGCGGGTTTGAAACTGTAGTGCCAACGCAACACAATCTCAAGCATCATAAACAAAAAATATGTCATTCTAGGCAAACATTTAAGATAAAAACAATTACATAGTTATATCATATTTATCTATATATGAGAAAATATTATTATATTCTATGTTTCTTTTAGGATGATCTTTTTCAACAAAATGAAACAACTCTATATTAATTGATCCTCAGTTCCATCAAGTTCTACAACTCAAATCTTGGTAAATATTCACTTTTATATTTCTTGTAAGATACCATTTATATTATTACAAAAAGGAATTCTTTACTACCCATTTGTTTCTCAATAATAATTCAATACAAGGATTGATAACCATATGGAAAGATTAGATCATACTATATCCAAGAAATAGTATCTTCGATTCTCATCATCAAACTTGTTGGCTCCAACACAAAACAAGGACACAAAAATTCAAAACATTTGTGGTACTGAATTCATTCAATCAAAGATACCTTTTTTTCCTTATTCATTTTCTTACATTATCTCTTATTACTTTAGATAACTTTGTTATGAATTCATATTCTTATATGATGATTTAGCAAAAGTTTTTCTGGGTAAAAGCAACCATCAATATCATCATTCCTCTAAGACACTCAATTGTAACAAAGTATCAAGTGTCAATTTCAATGAAGCGTACGAATACATTTATTGTGAGTGTCTACAAGCAAGGGCCACAACAAGGTAAATTAATTTTTTCCCAAATACTTTTATCCCTTTCAATGCCTCTAACAATTATTTTTTTCGCAATGTTATATTAGTTATTTTTTTATTAGTTACACATATTTGTTCCATTCTAATAATTAGGGCTAGAGCCTACATGGAATTAAATGATTTGACTGGCTCCATCAATGCAACCATCATCAGTGAACTTTGGAAAAATTTTTACAATGCGCAACAAACAAATTAATGCAAGAGGTATGAACAATACTTAAAAACAGCTCCATATTATTTTTCCTTATTTTGTACATATTAATACTTTTAATAATAATATTTTTATTTCTGTAGGATGCAAATCCAAATATTTTTCAAGTTATACGTACCACAACTGATGAAAGATTACATCTTATATGTAAAGGCTTTGACCTCGAACCCAAGTGTTTGCCAAATCAAGTATGGAGTTGAGTTCATCCTTGATCTACTATGTGTCCTAGAGATAGCTACAAATACAGAAAACAACTCCGTTGAAAATCGTTTACCTGCTATAAACGAAATCTACAATAAAGGAAAGAGAAAATCTGTTGCAATTACAATTCGACGAGCTCTTTTTCTGCCAACAATCGAGTTTGATCAAAACCAAAAAAATAAACAAAAAATGTATGATGATGATGCTTCCGTGTTTCATTTACTGATAGTAAAATTCAAACTCGTGCATGAACAATCAAATATGATTACCCAAATGCTGCACATATATCATTCTTAACAAGTTATTTTTGACTACATTATGGTCTCTTTATTTTATTTTGCCTTTGTCTACTTATTGTAATGCACGGATGATGAACCTCCATTGAACTTGTTTTGTGTGTCAATCTATTAGCTTAATCAACAACATAAAAATTATCTTGCTGCCAAAAACAACAACATAACTTCGGTTTTGTTGAATGTTTAAGTCTACCATAGCTAGAATATTTTGAAGAATATGTCTGTAATCTCATTGGAAAAATGACCGATACATTTTTAAAGTATTTAATGGAATTATCTTTTGCTCAAGTCCAACCAATATGATGAACAACAATGTTCCTACTTCAAAATAGAATTTGTATTGTTCTCTCTTTGACGAGCCCTATCATCTGTTTAATTTGTATTGTTTTCCCTTTGACCAGCAATGTCTTATTTTTTGGCCTTATAACGATCACATTTTCTTTTATCTCATTCAAAAAATAAAATAGCATTCCAGAGTAATACATGTTTTTTTTTTCATCCACGTGTCTCTATCTTTGTAAGCATATGGCCTAATCAAGTGATAACCTCGTAGCACTACATTGCAATATGTCAAACACCATATTATTCACAAAATAGGCAACAATGCAAGAGTATCAAATTGCATTGTACATATTCGTCCTCTGACTTTTTTTTACTCTAGGATTAGAAAGTCGCTTACTTGGTGGAAAATCATTAAAGAGACAGTTATCCATATTCATATGCAAGTAAGAAAAAAAAATTCACCTAATAAGTAGCATCCTAATATGGTACATGTCTGATTAAGAATCACTCATCATTGCTTTATGATTACAAAAATTTCTCTAGTTCATTTCATAAGAAGTTAAAATATTGTGAACAAATGTCGGTGATGCTATTAAGTGCATTATTTCAGATACATCACGTACATTCCACTAGTATTCATATACAAGTGGCGTGAATGGTAGAAGAAAGATGAGAGAGAGAAATCCTAAGTGTTTTTTGGCTTAAATGTTTGTCCACAATCTTGTCTCATTATTACACTTGTCTCTAACTTTTTTTTTTATTGCATTCGTATCCTCAACATTCTATTAATTAGCACATCTTGTGCGTTATGATAGTTTCCGTCCAAAAATTTCGTTAAAAGGAAGTAAAAGGACTTATTTATCCTTTTTATTTTTAAGTAAGTAAAAAAATAACAAATACAAAATTGAGACAAATATTTGTCCCTTATTTTAAAGTACGCTAACATAATTTTTGGACGAAAACCATCATTAGAGAAGATGTGCTAATTAATAGAAGGTTAAGTATAAGAATATGATAAAAAAAAATTAGAGTCATAAATGCTACAATAAATAAAGATTAAATATCTTTATTTTAATTAAAATATAGTGCATTTATAAAAATTTATAATATTAATATAATTACCCTTTAGTAAATGTATAAAATGCCTATTAAAGAAGAAAAAGTAAAAAAAAAAAGACCTTAATTCATGTTCTTGTTATAAATCTAAAGAGAAACAGAGAAGAACTAGATATAGAGAATGTGTTGAAAGGAATGAATTTCATTAATAACCAGAGTCCTCTATTTGTAGAGGCTTTAGAGGCATAATAGTCATTTACATTTAAATATTATATAATATTCTAACACTCCTCCTTAAATGACTATTCGTACAACAATTGCAAAAAGTGTACAGTTAACTTGGGGTATTGTGATGCTGCCTCATTAAAATCTTGCCAAAAAAATCCAGTGGGATAAAAATTGGACGAAGGAAAAAGAGTACATCTACTCTCCTTGATTTTGATCACTGAAGATCTATGAGTCGACGCATCCGAATCTAATATACCAATTTCTTGAATGTAGATGTCGGTAATGCCTTAGTGAATAAATCTGCCACATTATCATTTGAGCGAATTTGTTGAATATTTATATCACCATTTTTCTGAAGTTCGTGGGTATAGAAATTTTTTGGAGAAATATGTTTTGTTCTATCCCCTTTGATGTAGCCTCCTTTGAGTTGTATAGTACAAGCTGCATTATCTTCATACAATATTGTTGGACTCTTTTTTGTTGAAGGTAATCCACAAGATGCTTGTATATGATAGGTCATATTTCTCAGCCACACACATTCTCTACTTGCCTCAATAATTGCAATAATTTCAGAATGATTGATGATGTTGCTGATAAGGTTTGCTTTACATATCGCCAAGATATAGTTGTTCCTCCACGTGTAAACACATATTCTGTTTGTGATCTTCCTTTGTGTGGATTAGAGAGATAACCTGTATCTCCATATCCCACTAAAGAACACCCAAATTTTTGCGAGTAAAATAATCCCATATCTATAGTACCTTTCAGGTAACGAAGGATATGTTTAACATCATTCCAATGTCTTTGAGTTGGCTCGAAACTATATTTTGCAAGTAGATTTACAGAAAAAGCTATGTTTGATTGAGTAAAATTTGCAAGATAAGACAATGCTCCAATTGTACTAAGGTATGATACTTCGGGACTAAGAATCTTTTTCCCATCTTCAAGTAGACAAAAGAGATCATTTTTCACATTAAGTGAGCGAACGACTATAGGAGATGCTTGTGGATGTGCTTTATCAATATTAAAGCGTTTCAATACTTTTTCTGTATATGATGATTGATGAACAAATAATCTTTCTTGAAAATGTTCAATTTGGAAACCGAGACAGAATTTGGTCTTTTCCAAATCTTTTATCTCAAATTCATTTTTCAAGTACTCTACGGTTTTGTAGATCTCTTCAAGAGTGCCTACAATGTTTAAGTCATCAACATAAATTGCTACAATTACAAATCCAGCATTTGTTTTCTTTATGAAAACACATTGGCAGATATCATCATTTTCATACCATTCTTTCAATAAATATCCGCTAAGACGATTATACCACATACGTCTTGATTGTTTTAATTCATACAATGATCTTTGCAATTTGATTGGGAACATATCCCTTTTGCATGAATTATGTGCTTCTGGCACTTTCAGTCCTTCACGAACTTTCATGTATATGTCAATATCAAGTAGACTATAGAGATAGGTAGTTACTACATCCATGAGGCAAATATCAAGCCTTTGTGATACAGCCAAACTGATTAAAAATCTAAATGTTATTGTGTTCATTACGGAAGAATATGTTTCATCGTAATCGATTCCAAGTCTTTGTGAGAAACCTTGTGTTACAAGTCTGGCTTTGTACCAAGTAATTTCATTGTTTTCATTTCACTTTCTTACAAATACCCACTTGTATCCTACAGGGATAACATTTTCAGGGGTTCAGACTACATGTCTAAATACTTTGCATTTTTCCAAAGAATTTAATTCTGTCTGTATAGCTTCATTTCATTTTGGCCAATCATTTCTCTTTTGACAGTCTCGTATGGACTGTGGTTCAGGCTCTTCACTTTGCACAATATCAAGAGCTATGTTAAAAGAGAAAATAGTCCATAATAATATCCTTTCGTTCTCATAATTTATGAGATAACAAATAGTTTATTGAAATCTCATAATTTTCGGACACTTGTAGTTCTTCAGGAACCATATTTTCAAGATTTGATTGACCAACCTCTTTAGGTTGGTTTTTCTTTTGTACATTTATTTTTTGAGGTACTGAGTTTTTAGCACCAACAGATCGACCACGTTTTTGGTGTATTTGTGAGTTACTTGCTACCACAGATTGTCCTACAGGAACATCTATTTTTGCTGGAGTATTTGCTGCTGGGATATATGACTTTGTTACTTTTCTTGTATCAACAAATGCATCAGGCAATTGATTTGCAACATTTTGTAGGTGGATGACCTTTTCAACTTCTTGCTCACATTGAATACTTCGAGAATCAAAGTGAGATAATGTTGGTTCATTCCAACAAATTTTACGTTGTTCTTGAGAATGTAGCTTTGCTACTCCCAAAGTTGAAAATTTTGTTTCATCAATATGACAATATACAAATAGTGCAGTAAATAAATCATCTGTTACAGGTTCAAGATACCTGATGATGGAGGGTGAGTCAAATCCCATATAAATTCCAAGTTTTTTGCTGGAGACCCATTTTAGTATGATGTGGTGGTGAGATAGGTACTTGGACTGCACAGCCGAATACTCGTAAATGAGAAATATTAGGTTCTTGACCAAGTGCAAGTTGTAAAGGTGAATACTGATGATAAATAGTTGGTCTTATATGAACCAATGATGCAGCATGTAATATAGCATAACCCCAAATAGAAGTTAGGAGTTTTGTCCTCATAAGTAATGGCCTGACAATAAACTGTAGACGTTTGATAAAAGATTCTACTAAGCCATTTTGTGTATGTACATGTGCAACTGAGTGTTCAACGTCAATTCCAATTGACATACATTAATCATCAAATGCTTGGGATCTAAATTTACCAGCATTATCAAGACGAATTTTCTTGATTGAGTATTTAGAAAATTGAGCTCGCAATTTTATGATTTGAGCAAGTAGTGTAGAAAAAGCGGCATTACTTGTTGAAAGCAGACAAACATGGGACCATCTTGTTGATGCATTGATCAAAACTATAAAATAGCGACATGGTCCACATGGTGGGTGTATCGGCCTACATATATCTCCATGAATTCATTCTAAGAAAATGGGAGATTCAAAATTAACCTTTATAGATGAAGGTCTAATGACTAACTTGCCTTGTGAACAAGCAACACATGGATAATTATCAGGTAAAAGAATCTCATAGTTTCTTAAAGGATATCCATGTGAATTGTTAATTATTCATCGCATCATTGTAGCTCCCAGATGTCCAAGTCTATCATGACAAAGTATTAAATTTTTAGGATCAATGAATATCTGGTTCACAAAGGTATTTATTTCAATTGTTTTCATAACTGTAAAATATATCCCATAAGGTAGTGCTGGGAGTTTTTCATATATCCGTTTCTGGCCAGATACAAAAGAAGTTATACAAAGATATTCAATATCGTTTTCTTCCATTGTCTCAATGTGGTATCCATTGCAGCATATATATCTGAAACAGATAAAATTTCTTTGAGATTGACTAGAATAAAGTGCATCATCAATATATAATTTTGTATTATTTGATAAAATAATACAAGCTCTTCCAGAGCCTTCAATGATATTTGATTCACCTGCTATCAGAATAACTTCATTTTCTATGATCATTAAGTCTAGAAAATACTTTTTGTCCTGAAGAATGGTATGCGAAGCTGCACTATCGGCTAAACAAATATCTCGATAATTCATCCTGAATTTATAATCAAATAGATCATTTTAAAAATAAAGTTTACAGAGAAAAAAATTTAAAACATAACCATGAAATAGATCACTAATACAACTCTCAAAATTTAAAAAAAAACAACAAAATAAATTGCAACATAAACTGTTAAAACAAGACTGTGATAAACTAATCAACAGTATTCCCAATATGATCAGTAATGCCATTATTGACAAAATCAGAGATATCTAAGTGAGTTACATCAGTTGAATAATCAACAAAATTTGTCTCAATTGTGCCTTTTCCTTTGATTGATTGTTGGTAAAGATCCACAAGATGTTTTGCCGTACGACAGGTACGAGACCAATGCCCTTTCATTCTAGCAACTTTCTTCATGCTTCTTTTTGAATGTGATAGGTTTCTTAAAGTTGCTATCTTGTTGCTGATAGTGTTGCTTATCACCTTGTCCACGATAGCAACCACGTCTAGAATCATATCCACGTCCACGTCCGCGTCCATGTCCATGCTATAATATTGCATTTGCTTCAGGCAATACTGTGAAACCAGTTGGGCGTAGCCTGTGATTTTTCATTAGCAATTCATTGTTTTGTTCAGCAACTAAAAGGCAAGATATCAGTTCAGAGTTCTTTTTAAAACCACGCTCACGATATTGCTGCTGGAGGAGCACATTTGAGGCATGAAAAGTAGAAAAAGTCTTTTCCAACATATCATCTTCAATGAGCCTTTCTCCACATAGTTTTAATGTTGAAGATATCTTGAATAGTTCATAATTGTACTCATTGATAGTTTTAAAATCTTACAGGAGGAGATCTATCCATTTATAACGGGCTTTGGGAAGGACAATGGTCCTTTGATGATCAAATCTCTCTTTGATATTTGTCCAAAGAGTTTGTAGATCTTTCACAGTGAGGTACTCAATTTTCAATTCACCACGGAGATGGTGACGAAGGAAAATAAGTGCTTTTGCACGATCCTGCAGGGATTCTTTGTTTCATCCTTTTATCGTTTCACCCAATTCTTTTGAGATAAGGTGGATATCAGCGTCAAGTGTCCATGATAGATAATTTTTTTCTGATATGTCGAGGGCAACAAACTCAAGTTTTGTGATGTTGGCCATAGCTATATGATGAAAAAGAGAAAAGTTAATTTTCAAAATAAGACGTATAAATAATTGTCAAATTGATCAATATAAATGACAATAAAATTGAATATTATTTCTAAGCAAATAATATTAATATAATTATTATCATTGAACTATATAAATTTGCTCTTTTAAATTAAGTCGTGCCATAAAGAGTAAATATGTAAGTGTCATTGGTAGGTTATTTAAAATATCACCATATTATATAAATGATATACATGTGTGAATATGAACGTTGTATATAAAAAAAAATCATGACATATTAGTAATGTTTACACAACATTTTATGAGTACGGTCATTTCAAGTTTCAAACCAACCGTCTTTTAATTTGGAAAATTTCTTATATTCACACGCTAGCCGCAATTTCAATTTTCAAAGAGTTGAAAAAAAATTCTGACATAATAACTTGGCAAAAGGGATATTGCAGTATTTCAATTTTCAAGAAAGCATGCATTTTGCCTTGTGTATGTCTGCATATCATATAATCAAACAACACACACATAACTATACCCTTACTTATTGAAATAGTAGATTCAAATGGATGATTTATACAATATTTAATTATACTTAATTACACAAGCACATTTAGAGATAAATTAACGTGTACGAAGTAACATAATTATATTTTGCTAGAGTACTTTAATTATTTAGGTGGTAAAACAATATATAAGATAGTATATAATTAGAACCATCATTTGAAATGATAGAATCACTTAGGAGGTATAAAGACATATAGGAGTACAGTAAATTTAAAAAAACCATCCTAATGGCGGAGCCATGGAGGGATAAGCAGTATGTGAAATAATTAGATCCATCCTAATGAAAAACCATGGAGGAAAAAAAATAATATATGGTATAATTAGATCCATCCTAATGACAAAGCCATGGAATATTTAGAACCATCCAAATGATAAAATCATAGAGGTATATGAAATATTTAGAACTAGTAGAACCAGCCTAAAACCATGCATTTAGGTGGTAGAACCAGCTTTTAGGTAGTAGAATAAGATATACTTAGAACCCACCTTTCTCAATTCAGTTGAAGAATATTTCTCGCTTAATTTGGCTAGAGTATTCGTGTTGATAACGTGTTATAAATCTAAAGAAAAACAGAGAAAAAATTAGAGAGAGAGAATGTGCTGAAAGAAATAAATTTTATTAATAACCAGACTCCTCTATTTATAGAGGTTTTAGGGGCATAATAGTTATTTATATTTAAATATTATATAATATTATAACAATTTTCAAGTAAATAGGGTCTTTACAAATAACAGTCCTGTTCTAGCCCCCACTGTGGAGAAATCTTATAGTCCCCACAGCTTATTTGGTAGCTGACTATGCTGCCAAATGGGATTAAAAATTCTTCTCACAACCCACACTCTCTCCGCCCATCTACGCACCCTCTCATTACCAGCAATCTCTCTCTCTCTCTTCACGATTTCTCTCAATGTCTTGTGCCCTAGCTCTCCGCCATTGACCACCATCGCTGTTGGAGTCTCATCTCTCCACGTGTGTCCTCCTTCCACTGCGATGGTTGTCCTCTCTCTGCTGCATGCAGTCTTGTTCTAGCCCCCACTGTTCTAGCTCATGATTTTCCCAAATTTGTTGTGCCCTCTGCTGCGCTCCCTCCTCATGTGTTTCTCTCTCACCGCGCACTCCTTCGCCGCCGTGTTTCCTCTATCTGCCGTGGTGACCTCCCTCACCGTGTTTCACCATTTGCAGACGTGGTCCTCCCACTGTCTCAGCCGCATGCTCCCTTCGCCGTGTTTCCTCTATCTGCCGCGGTGACCTCCCTCACCATGTTTCACCATTTGCAGACGTGGTCCTCCCTGTCATTACTTATAGCCGCGGTTCACCCACCATTTTCAGATGTGGTCCTCCTATTTTATCACTATCGTCTCGGTTTACCCACCAGTACTGATAATTTTTTTTAACGCGCTCTGAGTTGCAATGGGAATAAATTATACAAATTGAAAATGATCATTGTTTATTGATTAAAAAGTAGCTGCAATGGGGATTAAGTAGTTGTATAATATCATTGACTCCTGATATACTAAGTAGCTGTATAATATCATTGTTGAAATAATAAACCGTATGTGATCGATAAATTTGTATTCATAATGGTGTTTGTTTGTTTATTGTTTCTATTTGATAGGAATGGAATCACAAAGTTCAGACAATATGTATATTCCTCAAGTTTTTGTTCATCGTGTCCCTGCAATTGGACAAGAATTTGAATCACATCAGGCAACCTACATTTTCTACAATAATTATACCCAGGAGGCTGGATTTAGTACACGAATTGAGAACAGTAAAAAGAATAAGGTTAGTGGTGAGATATACTAGAAATTGTTTGTATGTTCGAAGGAAGGGAAAACAAATGACACATATCAGAAAAAAGATAAAGAATCTGTGCCGCGTGCTGGAGAAAGAAAGCATGGGCAAACACGAGTTGGATGTTGTGCTAGAATAACCATGGTGAAGCAACAAACGGGACAAATGTGGATAGTTAACAACTTTATCGAAGAACACAATCACGCCCTTACTACTCCTAGTCGAGTGCATTTGTTACGATCTCACCAGACTGTGTCGAGTACAAAGAAAGCACTAACTCAACAATTTGCTGTCGCTAATATTCCAACATGCCAGCAATTAAGGCTTATGGAGATACATGCAGGTGGTCCATCATCGATTGGGTGTGTGGAGAGAGATATTGGGAACAATGAAAGAAACATTCGAGAAGAGCAAAGAGGTCATGACGCTGAAACACTAATAGAGCATTTCACATTTGAGAAAGAAAAAAATCCCAACTTTTACTTTGACTACGAGATAGACGAAGTAAATAAGTTTGTTCGTTGTTATTGGGCTGATGCTAAATCTATACGGTTATATAGTTGTTTTGGCGATGCTGTGGTATTCGACATAACCTACAATACGAATAAGTACTCAATGATATTTGCCCCTTTCGTAGGCGTAAATCACCATGGTCAGACTATTCTGTTTGGGTGCGGATTTTTGAGCGACGAAACAACATAGTCATTTGTCTGGTTGTTGTCGAAGTTCCTGGATTCAATCTCCAATCATACTCATCCGTTGATTATTACTGATCAGGACGCTACAATTGCGAAGGCCATATCAATAGTCATGCCGTTGACTTTCTATAGTTATTGTATCTGGCACATTCTAAACAAGTTTTCAAAAAAAATTAACGCGATGGTGTACAATGAGCAGTATCACAGTTTAGTTAATATTATCAAAAATTCAGAGACACCAGTTGAATTTGAGGAACGTTGGAACGAAGCAATGGTAAATACAGGTTTACATGACAATGAATTGCTACAATCGATGTATGATATCCGGGATCGGTGGGTGCCATCATACGTTAAGCACATATTCAGTGCAGGAATGTCTAGTAGCCAACGATCTGAGAGTGGTCACGCATTTTTTAAGAAGTACGTAAATAGAAATAACTCACTGATGGGATTCATTACAAGGTTTAATAGGGCACTGAGTCATCAACGACACGGAGAACTAGTAGCTAACCATGTTGATCTGAATGAAAAACCCCGCTTGATGTCCAGTCTTATGATGGAACATCAGTTGGTTGAAATCTACACGAAGAAGGTGTTTATGTTGTTTTAGACAGAAGTTGATAAGAGTAATGTATACATTTGCTCGAAGAGATCAAATTTCATCAGTGGGAAAACATACAGTGTGCTTAGATATGAAGCTGGGAAACATTTTGATCGGCCACGAGAGCTTACGTATTACACGGAAAATGACTATATGTCATGCAGTTGTCGCACTTTCGAGTTTGAAGGTTATCCATGTCGCCACATGGTATGTTTTTTGAAAAAAAAAAACAAGTTCTCTTACTTCCAGATAAATATATACTTCGACGTTGGACAAAGAATGCCAAAATGGGTACTGTTTGCGAACCACATGCAACTTCAAACATGGACGACTCATCTACCCAATCTTTAATGGCCCGACATGAGTTGTTATCACACAAGGCATCTATGTTAGTGGATAATGCGGCCTTAACAGATGCCCGAAGTACGTTCCTTTTACATGAGTTTGAAATGTTGAATTTGAAAGTCGACCAAGTTGATAATGGTGGGAATGTCGGTAAAAGCAAATCCAGTTCCAAAAGTTGGGAGGTCAAACAAGTTATACACGATCCAAATGCAGTTCGAGCAAAGGGCTGTGGAAAACGATTGAAGTCTTCTAAAGAGAAAGCAATCTCTAAAAGTAGTCGACAATGTTCGGTTGGTGGAGCAAATGGACATGACAAAAGAACTTGCTCGAGATTTACTGATAGGTAACTTTGCATATTATTTATCAAATTTGACATTCATTTATGACACTAACAAATTTGTACTAATATTATTCATTTTTGTAGATCAATTGTACCGAACATACCCGAGAACCAGTATGACTATGATGGCCCTCAAGATAGCTGGAGAGAGGACGTTACTTTCACTTCATTAGCTTGTAGTTCGAATAGGGATGTAATGAATTTTACATTTGATTTGTAGCAAATCTATTGTCATTTGCTACCTTATGTATTTCAAACAATGCATTTATTTGTAATTTATTAGCCAATGGGTAATTATTGTGTTTTGTTGGAACGATTGAATTTTAAAAGATTTGATGAAATGAATCATTTGGCTATTACATTCATCCTATTATGTGTTACCAAAAAATATTCAATTCAACAAATTAGTAAATATGAACTCCATGTTGATAAACAATTTTCCATATGGGAATCATAATCATATCACAAAAGGTTAATGTCCATTTCCTAATAAATAAAAAGTTATATTTATTGGATTACAAAATTAGACTAGCAAATGCATTACAAAAAAGACAATTATGGCGGATACATGAAATGAATACAACATCTGCATAATTGTATCCCTTACTTCTAAGATGCCGAAGTGAACGAACTTTGTCTTTTAGCTTCTCTACCTTGTCTATTAAGCTCACCAATTCATCCAATTCTGTACGCGTATGTTCACGTCCTTCTGACTGCGATCCAAAATTAGATTCAACCTCGTCGGCCCAACTAAAGCCTCCACACATTGCACCATCCTGCAATAGCATAATATAATTCTAGTCAATGCAATTGAACAATCCAAAACATACATATGAAAAGTGACTTACCTTCACACTATGACATCTCCAATATCGACGGTGTGGATTCCTTTCGGAGTGGAGTGCGATGTATGAATCTTCATATACACACCACATCTACCACATCTACATCTAAGTCGTGCTTGGAGAACATTTCCACTAGACGAAGACATCGATCCTTACCTATCTGTTATTCGAAGGTCACACAAATATTACAAGAATACCAATAAGTTCCATACGCTATACATTACATTACGAATTAACAAATACATTAGAGGCTCAGATCATTTTTTCGGACTACATTGATTAGCACCGCCATGGCTACAAACACAGGTTGCATGAACGTACGGGCTACATCCCTTTACTCATGCCATCCGGGATGCCAAGCCAAGATACGGAACTAATTATGTAGTTGCCGAATTCCAACAATCACAACAAATCAACAACATTGATCATCACAGCCCGTTTATCGAATTACAGTCTTGATCTAGTCCCCACATTATCATCACATACCCTATCTCCCTCTCCCCTCATACAACAAACGGGGCAAATCATTGGGTTAAATGGAGATGGATAAAAAAATAACCTTCAGACAAAGCATGCCAAATCATGCAAATCATCACAAATCAACCCACAACACACCTAATCAACAAAAATCATCAAAATTCATCATAAATTATAACAAATTCATCACCCATTTCAGATTATATCAAAACGTCCAAACCCTCACATTTGTCAAATCATTGGGGTAGGATTACGATTGGCAACAAAATAATTGTTCTCCAATCTCACTATACCCTCAGAACACGTTAAAAAAATTATCAGTACCGGTTGGGGACGACAGTGATAAAATGGGAGGACCACGTCCGAAAATAGTGGGTCAAGGTGAGGGAGGTATCCATGGCAGATAGAGGAAACACGACTAAGGGAGCGCGTGGCAGAGAGAGGAGACTCTCGGCGGCGATGGTTGTCCACAGTGATGGTGGTCAACGGCGGGGAGCTAGGGCACAACAAATTGGGAGAAATCATGAGCTACAACAA
Source organism: Forsythia suspensa (assembly GCA_023638005.1). Taxonomy (NCBI): domain Eukaryota; kingdom Viridiplantae; phylum Streptophyta; class Magnoliopsida; order Lamiales; family Oleaceae; genus Forsythia; species Forsythia suspensa. The sequence continues at coordinate 12,016,249 of CM042664.1, read as the reverse complement.
TGGGGCTAGAACAGGAGGGAGCGCGGGAGAGAGAGGACAACCATCGCAGCGGGGAGCTAGGGCATGATAAATTTGGGGAAATCGTGAGCTAGAATAGTGGGGGTTAGAACAGGACTGCACGCGGTAGAGAGAGGACAACCATCGCGGTGGAAGGAGGACACACGTGGAGAGAGGAGACTCCGACGGCGTTGGTGGTCAATGGCGGAGAGCTACGACACAAGACATTGGGAGAAATCGTGGGGAGAGAGGGAGAGATTGCTGGTAATGAGAAGGTGAAGGTGCTTGGGTGGGAGAGGGAGTGTGGGTTGTGGGAAGAATTTTTAATCCTATTTGGCATCCTAGTCAGCTGCCAAATAAGCTGTGGGGATTATAAGATTTCCCCACAGTGGAGGCCAGAACAGAGGAGTTACAAATTATTCCCCTAAAAAGAATCCATGTTAAAAACTCAAAATGGCTACTGAACTTTGAGTTTTGTTTCAATTTGGTCACTTATTCTTTATAATTACAAAATGGCTGCAGAACTTTATGATTTGTTATAGGTTAGTCACTTTATCTATCTCCATCATTAATTTATGTCAAAATTAGCATTGTACACAAATGAGCTGTTGAATCTAAACAAAATATAAAGTCATGGGACCTTTTTGAAACAATTGAAAGATAAGTAACTAAACTGAAACAATGCTCAAAATTAAGTGGCAACTCCAGTTTTTTTACCCATTGTCATGTATTCAGATAAAAAAAATAAAAATAAAAATAGGAAAACCCTTTTTCTACTCTGTCCACTCTGTCACCTATTATCCGTTGCTCGCTCTCTTGCTCTTCAATTTGACCTGTGCTCGTATAGTTTTCATTTCTCCAGAAGACTGTTGATTTCTTCTTCTTCTTCTACCACAAGGTATGTTCACAATTTACTAAGTTATTAGCTTTCTTGCAGTCTTATATTCTTCTTTCCTTTCCATCATGTGATTTTTGAAGTTAAACTTTCCATTAATTTTGTTATCATGTTTATGCAAAAACGGCGATTAAATATATATTGGACTGTCTCTGTGCGTTTGTGGGCTGACGTTTATAACTAGTTATTATTATTGAAATTTGCTATTATATGTTTGATAGTAGAATGTTAATAAAATGTTATTTGGAAAATATTTGGAAGAAATGCATTTGATGATTCACTTGTACCCCCAGTTTAGGGAAAATGGTTCAGAGATTTTTCCAACTTATTTACTTCTTAGGTTTGTTTTGATTCAATTTAGTGTCCATTCCCCTTTTGCTGGAGATGGGGTGGGGGGTGGGGGTGGGAGGAGGGTGCAGGTGAGGCATTTTTATGTGCAAAGGGTTGGCATAGTTCCCTGCATATATTGCATAATGAATGAAGAAGAACTGCGAGGGGTTCTTTTAAGAGAAGAAAATATAGCACTGTTAGACAGGTTAAGGAGTAGTGATAGTTCTTTGGGCACGATAAATAAGCCTTTAGTCAGGACAGGTTAGAAAGGTTAAACTGAAAGGGGTTCTAATTGGAGTTCTCTAGAGATTTGGAGATGCTCATCAACAACTTCCCACATCTCAAGGGAACTGAAGTGGATTTTCCCCCACACTTTTTGATCAGATGGGTGCTTCTCTGATAAAGTTAAGAGTGAATGTTTTTTTTAAGGCAATTCGTGACCCATTACTGAGGCTTAGGCATTGGCTGAAGTGAAAAGGATAAGTACCATTGTAGAAAATAAACATGAAATTTGAGATAATACTTCCTTCTAGAGAAGATAGTAGTAATTTTGATGTTCTCTTTTATATATTTTTTAATTTGAGAGTTTATTTACACTCCACTTGAAATGCTTAAACTTCAAGTTTTGGGAGTCATATAAACTGTTTCAATTTCTAGAATTCCATATAGAGTTTCTTGAGTTTTTACATTGTTTATGTTGTTTCGTTTATTTCTTTTCTTTTTGGATGATGAATTATGTATTTGTTATTAAATATTTAATTTTTCTATAAAGTATAGCCATATAGTTTTAAATTACATATTTAGAAAATGCTTAAATTGAAGGCATGCACTCCACATGGTGAGTCTTTTGCCTCAGTTTGTGAAGCATAAAATGCCGTCTTCTCCTTTCACTCCTCAAACACTGGTTTGAGTGCCCGTATTTTGTTTCATTCTCCATTATTTTGTTTCATTCTCCATTATTTTTTTATTTGCTTCTTTTTGGCCTGTTCATTATCTCATTGGTGGTACTTCATGTGCAACATGGTTTTGAAAATGATCAGATTGAGAGCAGTTTTTCAGTTATGTTGAAGTGGATTTCCTATATTGTATGAGTCTTTGGACATGATTGGTTTCCACCTGTGCTTAATTTTTTATTTTTTCCCTTCTCATTTGCAGGGTGTTGAGGTTGATTAGTTACCTGGAGACTCAACAATGTCATCATCTGGATTAACTTGTAGCCCCTTGAGATATAGCCTTCACTTACCTTCTAGAGATGTGGGGTTGAGTAATGACCGAGTTACTTTCTTTCATAATATTAGGAGATCTGAGGATTTGCTCTATTTACACGGGTACCTATTATATCTTGTGTAGTATGTAGTTGCATGTATCACATGTACTAAACTTTATTTCTCATCTTGATTTCCATAGAAATAGTTGGGCTGGTTCGACTCAGCAATGTATACGGAGAACTCCTTTGCTCAAATGTGCAATGGACGCGTCCTATGGTGATTCTACAAATGCCGGTAAAGTTTGTGCATTTCTTAGTTACTTATGGATTTTGTTTGATTGAAATGCGTGGTTAAATAATCTATGATGGTAAAGAATGATTATTCATTCAGCCATTTGGTGTCTGGGATTCTAATATTTGAGGACATGACATTGGTGGGAATCACTATGACCACATGGATGTGTACTCGAAATGAAGAATAAATGATGATTAGTCTCTTTGTTGATACGTAGGGGAAACGAAACGCACTTATTGAAATTTATTTGATTATTAAATCAAGATAAAATAGCCTTCAGGTCTGTTTGACACGACTATTGTGAGTAGATTTTTGGTTGGTAGAGCTTTTTTTAGTAGAGTTTTTAGTAAAATATTGTTGAATGTTTGGTTGTTAATCTGAAAAGTGCTGTCAACATTGAATGAATATTCGATAGCATAATTAAAATTATTTTTTATGTAAACTACATATTTATTTAATTAAACATTAATTATTTCCTGAATATTTCACATTTTAATTCAATTATAATGGTGCAGTTATTTTAATATACTCTCTTCATCCTACAAAGATACGCTTACTATCTTTATTTATTTGTCTCAAATTATAATCCACTTTTCTTGTGTAGATTATAGTTGATTTCTTAGTATTCTAATATGTTCCTATTTAATGTGTTTTGTTATCAACAAATAATAACTGCCATTATTCAATGTAGACATATATTAAGCAAAAGTTAAGTAAAATTTATGGTTTTAACTATATTAATTAAATTTTCTTAATCTGTGTGTGAAAATGAAAGTAAGTCTATTTTTGTGTGACAGAGGGAGTATATGATATTATGTAAAAAAAATTTGTTTTAAACCATACACATAATGTTTTAAACTATACACATAATGTATTATTTCTTTAATATATATAACATACCTATGACATATATTTGTTAAATAAAGTACCTCTAATAACAAAATAAACTGTTAAATAATGGTAAAAATTATGATTAGAATATGTCATAAACCCTCCCAAGATTAATTGATAATATTAGGATTAAGAAAGGTTTTTTTGTCCATTTGATGTGAAGGAAAATTTGAATATATTTGAAAATTTAAAAGTTGTATTAAATCTAGATTCAACTTCCCGTAAAAGTTAAATTTAAAGCTTTTTAGAAAAGCTCCAAATTTGAGCTTCTCTAATACAACTTAAAAAACCTGTTTTTATGGTCAATGAGCCCTTATTGATTTTAACCAAACATCCAAAATTTTAATGAAAATTACTTCTGCCCTCCAAAAAGTGCATTTGGACTTTAGAAAAGCTCTGGAAAACACACACTCAGTCTTCACTTTGTTCCTAAAGCCATCTGTTGGGTTTACTCATTAAGGTTTATGATAAATGCTTAACAGAAAATAAGGCTACTTTGTTATTGGCTCAAAATTATTGATTTTTCTCATGGAGTGGTGACCACAGACTCATACCTGATTAAGTCATAAAGATCATGTGTCCAATGTTCTTACTTATGTCTAAAAATGAGAAATTATTGTCTGCCTTTTGACACACTTTTGTTGGATGGGTATAGCCTTTGTTTCTTGTCATATTGGGTGTTGTAGAACTCCCACGCCTAATATACATAGTGGTTATAGCTTTGTTGGTACTATACATGTAATTTTTACTTTCATAAAATTGGCAGCAGTAGCATATTATTGGCTTGTAAATAAACCTTGATTACTTATACTGAGCACACTAAACAATTCTAATATTCTGTCTGGTTGTTGCTCCTCTATGACAATAACTTTGTCAATTAGCAATCTGATACTTTTTATCCTTCTACGTTTTTCCAGATGCAGCTATCTTTCCGAGAATCAATGTAAGGGACCCATATAAGCGACTTGGAATTAGTAGGGAAGCTTCTGAAGATGAAATTCAAGCTGCCAGGAATTTTCTAATACTAACATATGGTGGGCACAAACCAAGTGTGGATGCTATTGAATCAGCACATGATAAAATAATAATGCAAAAGTTCTATGAAAGGAAGAACCCTAAAATCAACATCAAGAAAAAGGTCACGGAAGTAACCCAGTCTCGCGTTGTGCAGGCTGTTGTGAACAGGTTCAGAACTCCATCAACGAATGTCATCATAAAAACTTCCATTGCATTTGCAGTGCTTGGAGTGCTCACAGTACTCTTTCCAACTGAAGAAGGCCCTACCCTTCAAGTTGCCATTTCTTTACTAGTTACCATATATTTCATCTATGATCGGCTGAAGAGCAAACTCCGAGGATTTCTTTATGGGTAAGCTCTTTATATTGCTAAATGAAGGTATCGCGTTTTAGACCAATGGATATCCTAGATTCATGTCAAATTTTAAAAGAATTGATAAAAGTACCAGGTATTAAGATAGTGGAAATACTTTATAGTTATATTGCCTAGCTTTAATTTCTAGATACCATGTCCATCTTATCTAGAGCATAGAAATAAGAGGTTGCTGTTTAGGGAAGGATCAAGTTAGAGGGACAAAATGAAATTAGGCCTTCATTTTCAAAATTACGTAATCAAGTATATTCTTGTCAAAATCTTAATATGATCTCTCTCCTTATTACGCACCCCTTGTTCTTCTCCATGCCACCCCATGCTTTTCTAATCAGCCCGTCCTTTGGGCAGAGTGGCACTTATTTGTATCGCCATGACTGGCACTTGGTTCCAGTCTTTTCCCTTTTGTTGGAGCTCTATCAATCCTTATTGTTAGATCACTCCACTTGCTATTGTCAGATGAGCCTGACTGATGTTTGGGGACTTTGTTGGTTTGATGCTCGTCGAAGGCGACTACTTGAGCCTTCTCCAAAAGCTTGTGGTATGTTGTACTATTGCAACGCCCTTTTGAATGTCAATCTTCAGTTGAAGCTCAAAGCGTCTGACTCGCCTCTCCTCAATGTCCACTAGATGTGGAGCAAACTTTCTCTACTTGGGCTTGGACACTTTGCTATATCAAAATTATAAACAGTAGCCACCCATACCCCTAGAATCTTCTTCTTCCTTTAAACCCCGCAGCTCTCCAAGCGCTCGCACCTCTCCCAGCCGCAGTTTAGAATCTCTCTCTCTCTCTTACACATACACAGAGGGAGGGAGAAAGTAGCCATATGAACAACTTTAGATGCACTTAATATTTGGCTTAAGTTAGGAGGCCAACATTAATAATCAGATTTTTGGATTTGACTACCATAGCATTTTGAGTGGACTCTTTGTTTTCAATCTATTGTCCTCCAGGCAACGTTGGACAATCCTCTTATGTAATTACACTACATTTATGCATGTCATTAGACATAGTTCAATTGGATGGCTCTATGTAAACCTGAGGGAGGAGGAGCAATTTGTACTACCCACGCCTTTAATTTTCAAATATAGGTGCACGTTGAAAGATTTGATTTCACTCTGATGGATCAGATTTTCATCTATGTTATCTCTTCTTCCTTGATTCCTTTTGTACGCTTGTAAAACTAGTATTGCATGTGATATAGAAACTGCATTGCCTCTTGAATAACTGGAGCGGTGGTGTGACTTGCACACATGCCATTCAGTTCAGACAGGCATAAATAGAGATCGAAGCAGTTTGAGGGTAAGGAACGTCAAGTATGCTCCCCAGACATAGACTATCTATTCTCTAATTTTGCTTCATTTGAAACACATTTTTATAAGTTTAATTATATTTAGCTATTGACGAAATGAATTGATATTTGCTTCGAATTTTAGCATAATCTAATTAATTATTTAAGAAAAGAAAAGATAATATGTTTGTTAAGCTGTTTCTTGATGCACACATGAGGAGTTCTTTATGATCTTCGACAACCAGTCCATTCTGAGTATGTCGTCTAAGTCCTTCATATCTAACAGGACTAAGTCTGTTCTATTATCCAACCACTGATTTCTGACTTATGTGGTCGGCACTAAGTATCTTCCTAGATATGAGAGAAACTTGTAAAATGTTGTCGGTGGGTACGCATTCTATATTTGACTTTGAAATAAATGCAGGAGAGAGAAAAGAATGTGTATCTCCAAATCTTTTTGAATATGAAAGGAGGTGTATCAGAGACTCTTGTGATACCTGCTAACATGTTCGGATCCTGCTCCACCTCCGGGTGGGTTAAAGAAAACCCCTAGCCTTGGCTTTCAGCAAATTGTTAGTTCTCTTAGGTTGTCCCTCCTGGCATTCCTTGATAATGTCCTTGCCTGTCACATTTATAGCAGACGTTCTTTCCAATCAATCACTCTCCTTTAAGATGTTTTTGGCACTTTGGGCAGAGTGGCCACTTATTTGCATCACAACTATTGGCCCTTGTTCCAGTCTTTCCCCTTTTGTTGGAACTCTATCTGTTATTCTTTTTATTTCCATTCCACTTGCACATGGTGGATGAGCCTGACTACTGTTTGGGGAGTTTGTCATTCTGATGCTAGTCAAATGTGACTAATTGAGCCTTCTCTAAGACCTCACGGGATGTACTTAATTGTACATTGTGACGGCCTTTCGAATGTCGGTATTTGCTCCACGTTCAAAGTGTCTAGATTGCCTCTCTCAGTATCCATTAGATGTAGATCAAACCTGGATAATTCTTTGACCTTCAGCTCGTACTTGGACTTGAACACTTTGCAACATTAAAATTATGAACTGTAGCCATCCGTACCCCTAGAATCTCCTTTTTTAAACCTTCTTAGCTCTTCAAGCCCTCTAACCTCTCTTGGCTGCAGTTTATAATCTCTCTTCTTACGCGCACACGCAGAATGAGAGGATTTAGGAGTTTTGGATTTTTATGATAATGATCTTGCAGAGTGCCTCTTTGAGTAGCCGTATGAAGAACTTTAGATGCATTTCATAACTGGCTTAGTTTGGAGGCCAAAACTAATAATCAGATTTTTATTAGATCTGACTGCCAAGGCATTTTGAGTGGACTCTTTGTTTTCCATCAATTGTCCTCCAAGTAGCCTTCGACAATCCTCGTATAGAATATAGGTGCACGCCATTATTAGATATAGGTCGATTGGGTGCCTCTAGTTATACCCGAGGGAGGAGGAGCAATCTGTTCTACCCACACTGTTAATTTCAAATGTAGGTGCACTTTGAGAGATTTGATTTCACTCTCCTGAATCAGATTTCATCTCTGTTCTCTCTTCTTCCGCTGTTCCTTTCCTATTTGTCTTGTGACATGCACAGACAAACACTAACATTTCTCCATTTAGATTCACGTCAATGATGGATGGATTTGAAAAGCTCGCTGAAACTAGAATTGCTTGTTGATAAGCTTGCTGCATTGTCTCTTGAATAACTGTAGCGGCAGTGCGACTTGCACACATACCATTCGGTTCAGAAGGGCTGAAAGAAAGATTGGAACAGTTTGAGCATAAGGAATGCTTTCTTTTAATTCCTGTGCCTTTCTTGGCTTGTTTCAAACATCTGATGCTCGTCAAAGGTGACTAATTATCCAGGTTTGCTCCACAAAAGCCATCCGTACCTCTCTATTCACTCTCAACTCTCCCAGCTGCTACCCCATTTCCCCACCCTGCTACTCCAATCCCCCCACTTTTCATTTATTTAGGAGCTCCCGAGTAGCTTCCGTTCTCCTGAGGCGCTGCCAGGGTTTCGACTTTTGAGTAAGAAGGGGAAGCAGGTGGTGAAGACCTTCTCTGATAAGGGCTTTAATTGACTGTTTAGCGCAAAAGAATGCCTTTTATATCTAAAACTTTATATATAGGCTCTTTTTCAATTTGACCTCGACAAAGGTTCTTTAAAAATAAATTCCTTAAATTTACAAGTACGTGTTCTGAACTTTCTTGCTTAAAACATTGCTGAATTTTACTGTTTTTCAGGGCTGGGACTTTTGTTTTCTCCTGGCTTCTAGGAACATTTTTGATGGTCTCAGTAATGCCACCCATACTCAAAGGGGCAAGAAGTTTGGAAGTGACAACTTCGTTGATAAGCTACATTTTCCTTTGGGTCGCTTCTACTTACCTTAGATAGAACCTGAGCTTTTGTAAATGTCTCAATTTTGACGAGGTAAACATTATGTAATTTCGTGTTGTGGTATTGGGAAAGTTTCAAGTGCTTTATATACCTTCAATTAGTACGCGAACACTAACACTAACTAATGAGGGTTTTTTTTTGAGGTAAGAGATACGGATTAATTGAAAGAGTTGGTGTATCATTGTTTGGATTGTTAACGATTTCTTGAATGAGTTCCTATTTGACATCTTGCCGAAAATTTATTTGCTTATTCCTGAAGGTTTGAAGCTAGTTTCTTATGGCTGTGAAATTCTTGGAATGATTGTTGGCATTTGGCAAATTTTGCTGTACTTGTGATATATTGATAGGCAGGTTTGATGAGGTGGCTCTGGTTATATGAAAACTACTACTAGAAAAAAAGAAAAAAATAAAGAAAAATGGACCAAGCTCATAATTTATTATGGGCCAATTTTTATTTAAACTGTGTCCACAGAGACTCCTACAATGTGTTATTTGGATGTATTGAGCCAAGGTTCCTGTGAGACTGCAATCAAATATCTATTTTCAATTCGATAACAACTAATTTATTTTTAGTCAAATAAACAATTTTGATCAAATAAATTAATTTATAATTCACACTAAATGGGCTCATAATAATGCCTGCATCAACTTGCAAATTTGATGGCGCCCCACAATTGCATATAACTTTAAACTTTTATTTCAATATAGTAACTTTAAATTTCACTCTCTTTGGAAATTTCATGTTCTGTAAATGTAAATGGCTATCCCGGTCCTCCCAAGTCCCAGAGCAGCCATCATTATTTGTATTTAAAATAAAACAAGCAAATGAATGAAATTTGGTGACATGGGGGTAGAGAGCGAGTCGGGATAGCAACGGGGGATATTTAATTTAACTATCTTAATTTTTTTTTTTTTTAATTTAACTATCTATTTTTTTAATATTATTTTATTTAAAATACGATTTATATTTAAAAAGATAAAAATAATTAAATAAAAATAAAAATTAAGAGTTACGGCAGAGATGGAGAAGGGATCCTCATCACATTTCGGCCAGTACAAAGCGGGGCGGGATATTTTCACATCTTTAGAAGCAAGACTTTGTGTCACTATAAGTCCATTGGGTAAAATTAATGAATGACCACCGAACTTTCTTAAGATTACCATTTACTCACCGTATTTTAAAAGATTACCTAATGCACATCCAACTTGTCTAACGATTTCACATTCATTACTCTGCAGCTATACATTTGTAATACCAGACAGAATTTTTCACGTGGCAAACGGAATGTACAAGTGGCAAGATAACGACATTAAAAAATTACACCTCATGAAAACGTTCTTCCCAAACACGACTTCTAACTTCTTAATTTAAAGACTTTGCTGAAATCTGAACGTAAACAGCAAAATTCCCAAAAAATTGAAAATCCCCAAAATGAAGACTCTTTAACCATAACTGTTTGTGATTCGTACCAGATTGCTCAAATCAGATTCATACAGTTTGCTCACAATCATACCAGATTGCTCACTATCCTCCCAGATTGCTCAAATCAGATTGATACCAGATTGCTCAAACCAGATTCAAAATTGATTGCTCAAACTCACAAGCATACCATATTGGTCAAACCATATAACAAATTGATTGCTCAAACCACTAACAAATGAATACATTCTCATCAACCAGCAAATTACCAAACATACTATGAACATAAACAAAATAAAATCACCATCTACATTAACATGAAGGTCAAATTACAGATTGCTCTTTCAAGTATTAAAAAAAAAAAAAAAGAAGCAGCAAAAACTTCAATTCAGAATACTTGTGAATAATAGCACCAATCTCAAGCACCTCAATTACAATTTGATACAATAACACACTAGCTATTTTTCCACAATAACACACTAGCTTGCCTCCTGATTTGGGTAATGGATGATGGATTTTCCATCGCAATTCGTTTCACCATGGTATTGAACTGATATGAGTAAAGAGATTCACTTCAATTGTGTTGTTTCTTGGTTCTGATTTGGAGGAAATCAGTTAGAGTTCAAGAGAGAGAGAGATAAATTAGGGTTCTTCAATTCAGATTTAGGAATGAGCAATGTTTTTTGGCTGAGGATGTTAGAAGTTGTGTTTGGAAAGAACGTTTTCATGAGGTGTAATTTTTTAATGTTGTTATCTTGCCACTTGTATAGCAAACGTATAGCTGCAGAGTGATGGATGTGAAATCGTTAGACAAGTTGGGTGAGTATTGGATAACTTTTTAAAGTACGGTGAGTAAGTGGTAACCTTAAGAAAGTTCGGTGGCCATTCGTTAATTTTACCCTAAGTCCATTTGATTCTCCAAGATTTTTTCTTTTTGAAATTTAAGGTTCTTGAGTGACAGCATGATTCATCCTGATCTGGGACTTTGACGTGTTAGGCCGTTCCGAACCTAGTTGACTCGACCCTAAGTTTACAATCCTGAGACATCGATAGCACCAATGTCTTGGTCCAAATAGCGTCTAATTTCTGGGGGTATTTTCTTAAAAGGCCTATTGAAACAACTCAAGTCTTTTCAAGGCCTAAATTATTCTTCATATTTTTTTAAAGCCTCTTTTGTGGAAAAAATCTATAACACCCTTACTATATTTTTATAATAACTTGAATGTCATTGACACAAAAGACCCAAAACCCCCAGCGTTGATCTCACTCCTTAACGACATGAAGTTTGTAAATTAAAGACACCATACTCCCTCTAATTTCTCCACTATAATCTTGGGTTTCTTTCTTCATTTTCTGTAGGCGAAGAGAAAGACTTGCCGCCATTTGTTGTTGCTGCGAAGAGAATTATTTCTCACTCCATTTGTTGTTGCAAATTCGTCATTGGTAATATATTCTCATCCATTTCATTGTTTCATATGTACATGGCATTCTTTTATGTCTGTTCAAAATGGGTGTTGATGAATATTATTCATCTGAAATGGTGGAGCTGGGGAAGAAACTGCGTTATTTGTGATTTCTGAAACGTTTGAAACTATTGTGGAATGTTTTAAACTACTGTAGTCTTGTTGAACGACATGAGTCGTTTTAAACGACGGTGGTTGTTATAAGATAACCATGTGTCATTTTAAACAACGAAACACATTTTGAACTACTATTGTAGCGTAGTTGAGGTTGTTTGAAGTACAATATTTGATTTTTTGAGAAACAAATTTTTTTAGATTAAGTAATCGAGTTTTAATGAATTGCAGGAATGGAGTCACCATTATAGATAACTGTATTTTATTTTGGTGAGTTTGTTAGAGATGATCAGGGAAAGTGGAATTGGAAACGGGGTGATAGTCATGTTGTGGATGGACTTGAAATTGTTACTGAGATTTCATATAAAGAGATGTATGGTAAACTACTAGACCTGTCCAATGTTGACTCTTCCTTACATGAATTGGAGATGAGGTTTCTTCTACCTAGTGATGTAATGTTTACGGAGCCAATCCAGATTACATTTGACAAACATGTACACTGGTATGTAGGTCTCAATAAACAAGGCCAGCCTCGTCCCATTTGCGTAACCAGTGTAAGCAAAGGTCCAGCACTGGTTAATGATAAAACTGATGCAGTCGAACCGGGTGAACTCAAGCGTGAAATCGGAACGGAGACATTGTCATTCAACAATGTTCAATCACAAGGGAATGGCTATTAGCAAGACTTGGAGATACTTCTAGAAACGATGTACGATTGCAAGCTAACGACGATGAATCAATTGTACATGAATTCAATCGATTGTACATGAGTTCGATCAATCAATTGATCGATTGTCGAACTCGATCGTGTCGATCAATCAATTGTACATGAGTTCGATCGTCGAACTCGATCGTGTTGATCAATCAATTATACATTCTTCGATCGTCGAACTCGATCGTGTCGATCATATAGTTGTACATTACTTCGATCGTCGAACTCGATCTTGTCGATCATATAGTTGTATAGTTGTACATTACTTCGATCGTCAAACTCGATCGTGTCGATAAATCAATTGTACATTACTTCAATCGTCAAACTCGATCGTGTCGATCAATCAATCGTGTCGATCATATTGTAGAACAACGTAATTGTTTTAAAATGATTGAAATCATGTTGAAAACATCTCTAGACGTTTTTGAAAAACCCTAGGGCTATTTACAATGCCATGTGTAAAATGACGGAGTTGTTTTATAATGTCTCTAGACGTTTTTAATAACTACCATTTTTATACTTTTTACTTATATTTTACTTTACTTTATACGATGCATTCACCTACTCACTGAATGATTGTTAAAAAAAGGGGAAAAGTTCGCGATGTAAAACCTCGTCGTTGTTCGCATGCAACTGTACTATTGAAGTTCCGCACTCTAACTCCCACTGTCAAGAAGCAGAGTCAGGTGACTGGATTGTTATAAAGATTCCAAATCTCCACTATTATGGTTGTTGTCAAATTAATTTCGAAATTAGGGTTTGTTTCAGAAAATAGGGTATGTTTGGTAAAGTTGATTTTGAAATTAGGGGTTTTTAGGTAAAATCACAATGTCTCAATGTTTGGAAAGTTGTGGGTTCCAAACATTTGTTGACATTCCTGTAAGAAAGTCATCCCAAACACACATTTATGATGAACGACAGTGAGTGGTGTTACCACACGATTACGACATGGTGCCGCACGCGCAGCACAGCCCCATCCAAACTCGAAAGGGCCGGTTCACAATCTTTCAAGAACCCTATCCGGCCCCTGCTAGGGGCCTTGGAAGGGCCCGTCACACGCTGGGCCTTCAAAGCAGCCTGTAAATCTACGAGTCATGTGGAGGGCCTCAGCGCACCGCATGCGAAACCATAGGGCCTCGTCGGGGCCACGCATCATTCGTAACCAATGAAAGCAACTCGATATGCCGGGGGCAACCAGAGAAGTAATTAAAGAAAGATTGCATTGGATTGGGCGCACGAATCTCCACAAGGAAACACAATCATGATCTCTTAAAATTATGCAACGTGATAAACTCAAGGAAGGAAGGTAATCTTGGGTATCCTTATCACATAAGGAAGGAGGATCCGATTGAAGACCGAATTGATTTGTCTTCCAAATCAATTAGAATTCTTGCGCTATAAATACAACGCTCCGGTTGTTCCCGTTTGGTTGTTGGACCGGCCATGGTTCTCGAAAGGAACTCTCCGTTTCGACGGCCGAACCCTCGAAACCCAGCTCAAAGCCCGCGGGATGGTCACAAAGGAGACCCTTCCTGTGCACGAGAAAGCCACCCAGTCCTGCGGCTAGCGTGTTTGACAGTTGGGAGTGGGGTCTTGATTGCACCCCAACCCACACACGGCAGCGATGAACATAGCGAGGCCGTCTGCGAAAAGAAGAAGGACCCAAAGAATCAAGAAAAGGTCAAGACGAAAAGGAAAGGCTGGAGTGTTATGAGGACGATGATGACGAGAACCTACCATTCACCAACTACATGAAGGCAATGGAGGTGCCGGCCCAACTTCGAATGTCTATCATGGACAAGTATAATGGAAGAGGTGATCCCACGGACCATATAAACACCTACAAGACAAAACTCGGGGCCAATCTCCCACGGTGAAGTGTCGAATTTCCATACCACACTCACGGGCGACGCGAAGAGGTGGTAAAATGTTTGAGGCGGGGGAGTATCCGAAGGCCACACAACTTAAGAGGGAGTTCGTCAACGCCTTCATTGGCAACCGGACGATGATTGCTGACATCGCCCAACTCAATGATATCCGACAAAAGGAGGGAGAAACCGTCAAAAGCTACTTTAAACGATTCAGCAACATCATCAACAAGATCGAGACGGTGACCGACGAGAAGGCCCGGATCTTACCGATAGCAGGGGCTCACATGCGAACCCCTTTTGGAGGGACGTTGAAATAGTCAACCGAAAGTCTGACCGGTGGTGGACATGATCGGTAGCAATCTGATTAGAAAAAGCGATCGAGAACAGAGAAGAGCTGAAAGAAAGAGATGAGATCGACACAGAGAGAGGCGTCGCTCTCCGAGCCCTTGATTCTCCCGTTTTCGAGGCGTTCTCCGGAACCAACTAACAACCATTAGAAGGTTCAATCAAACGGAGGTAGCCCCCACCCCGCGGGCACCGATGAGCGGTCCCCCACGCGCGGTGACCCCGCCCAAATTTCGTCGTATATCAGGACCGACGGTGCATAACGTAAGATTGCTCGGATGTGAGGGAGCTAATCAATCGCGGGAACCATGGATCGGCGAGAGGATCACTGCGGCGCGGACATCGAGGACCGCCCACACAGGCGAGACCTCCTCCTCGGCCACGAACGATGGACCTCGCCGAACGGAGGAAGAAACGAGGGGGACAGGGACCAACCCAGGCCGAGAGGCCCCAAGGAGCCCCACCGTGTCAGAGAGATAAATACCATCTTTGGAGGACCGTATGTCGGGGGAAGCACGATGAACTCGTGGCGTAACTACGTGAAGGCGGCGAGGAGGAACCACAGAGAGTTGGCGGTACACGGGCATCGGCCTAGAGTGCCGCCAATCTCATTCATGAAGAGGACGAATCGAGATACACTACCGCATTGCGATGCCCTAGTGGTACGCGCCATTGTCGCATGAAGCGGCTAGGGCCGGATGTTGGTGACGGCAGTATCTTTGTGAACATCCTATTCGGCAATGCGTTTGACCAAATGGACGTAGATCACGAACCGACGGCCATCACCGAGCATTGCTATTTGGTTTCATAGGGGACAGTCTCGTCCCGCGAGGAAAAATTACCTGGCGGTAGATTTCGAGGAACCACCTTGCCACCTCCGGAAATTCATGGAGTTCTAATAGTGGACATCCGCCTCCGCCTACCATGGGGTCCTTGGTAGGTCCGTCAAGGATTTCTGCGATTACGTCCATACACCACTTGGCAATGAAATTCCGAGGCTCCGGAGAATAGCTAAAATCCGTGTGGTAATCGACGGAGGCGGCGGGCATGCTACATGAGCGCGTACGAAAAGGCATCGCCAAACGCAAGGATATCTCCCCATCCGCAGCAACACGAGAGACCTCTGCTTAGGCATTTCTATTTTGTCTTTTCCTGGATTGTTTTGATCTCTTTAGAGATTTTTCTTTTTGCCGGATGCCAGGAAACTAGGCGCCGCTTAATAATATTCGTCTTTTATGAATCCGAAGCGTCCCCCAAGTGGAAAGTACCAATACGGCAGCGAGAGAGTGTGGTTCGCGGCCAACTCTATTAACTCGTTGGGTAAACATTTTACGCGTAAGAAAGAAAGTACAAAGAACACGGCAGCGAGGGAGTGTGGTTCGTGCCAACTCTATTAACTCGCTGGGTAAACATTTTACGCGTAAGAGCAAGCAAGTACAAAGAACACGGCGGCGAAGGAGTGTGGTTCGCGGCCAACTCTATTAACTCGCTGGGTAAACATTTTACGCGTAAGAAAGCAAGTACAAAGAACACGGCAGCGAGGGAGTGTGGTTCGCGGCCAACTCTATTAACTCGCTGGGTAAACATTTTACGCGTAAGAAAGCAAGTACAAAGAACACGGCAGCGAGAGAGTGTGGTTCGCGGCCAACTCTATTAACTCGCTGGGTAAACATTTTACGCGTAAGAAAGCAAGTACAAAGAACACGGCAGCGAGGAGTGTGGTTCGCGGCCAACTCTATTAACTCGCTGGGTAAACATTTTATGCATAAAGCAAGCAAATACAATTAACTTGGGACAATGAGGGAGTATGGTTCATGGCTAACCCTATCAAATCATTTGGATAAATAGTCAAGCGAATGTGTGCAACTAGGATTCATTCGATGGCGAGATAAAATTCGATCATGACATGCGAACCACCCCGCGCCACCAGGGGCATTATTTGCGACCTCATACTTGTACCAATGACTTCGTAAGCGACACTAAACATCGGCGAGGCTCGAAACAAGTATGTAAAACGTGGGCATCACAAACACGATAAGGGCATGCACACGCAAATATGAAGGTAACTCGGTACCTTTTTATTAAACATGAAATACAGTACAGAAACAGATATAACTACAATATATTCTAAAACCCCGCCACCTCATTGGCCCAGCACATAAATGGGGTAACTAGATCTACTAACCCTATCCCCTGGTCTACGCTGGCTCCGCCCAGGTTGGGAAACCTGACTTTACCATGATTGGGAGTCTCCCGAGCCAACCTGCGTTAATTTGGTGGCTTATTAGACCATCTTGCTCAAAAATGCCGTTGATGCCTTTTGGCGTGGAAGACCCCAAACCCGTCAACCGATTCGGGAAGGTCGGCTAAAAATTGCTAAGCCCAAATCTCCACCCGTGCACGTTTGGTCCCCAATGTTGATTGGCCGATTTTGGTCCTCACAATGTTGATTCTCAGTTGACAGCATCTTAGATGCCGACCTCCCAACCGCACCACCATCACACGTTTTCTATTCTCGTCTCTATCGCACGATAATGGCAAGTTAAATGCAACGGTCTCACGATGGAAGAGTCTTGTTAGGCTTGCATCCTATTTATAAAGGATTATGTTAGAAAGAGGTGTGATGCAATAAATACGGTCATAACCGGAGTCTGGAATGGCGCACGGACGTTCTACCTCCCCAAGGCATTGAAGACGCCAACCTTCCGGGTTCCACCAGGTGTCTGCATCATCAATGCTAGGAGAATGATTCTCATATTTAAAGCGTCTTCCCTCCCACGCGCACACAGAATCGAAACGTCAGATAAGCAAAAGGTCAATTCCAACTTTGTTTTCAATTAATTCGGGCACTAGAAAAAACATAAGGATTACAAAATATAAATGCCCCGCCGCCTCTTCAGGGCGGTCGGCACTGCGTGGGCCTCCCTCGGTTGGAGGGTATCGATCACCACCGCGGTACTAGATCCGGCGTCGGGAGCTTGAGCCTCGGTGAGGGCCTCGCCAAGGAAAGAAAGGTCCCATTCGGGTGGACCTCCATGATGCTCTCCACCAACCGCCGCCTCCCATTTGTCATCAAGCGTTGGGCAAGGTCACGATACTCGGGCGTTTCCACAAATGCATCACGATAAGCCTCCACCGGCTTGGTCCCAACAACCGCACATCTCGGCCGGACCTCTCGGTTCCAGCCTCGTGTCCGCCAACAACTTGCCCTCCTCCGCGACGATGGTCTCCAGCCTACTAGTCGCGTTGGCGAGGGCTTCCTCGGCGGCAAGTGCCCGGTCCTCGGCCAACTTTTGGGCCTCTTCAGCGCGCTTCTGTGCCTCTTCGGCACTCTTCTGAAGCTCCTCGGCTCGTTTTCGAGCGGCCTTGGCAACCCGCTTTTTGTACAGGCGTCCTTCAGGCACTCTTCGAGGCCTTCAATTCAATCTCATATTTCTCCTTAATATCCGCCTCCTTGCAGCAGGCGTTGAGTTTGAATCAAGTCCCCTCTTCGGACTCCATTTGTGCCTTCTCGGTGAGCGACTTTCGACTCCTCGGACTGACTTAGCGGACTTGGTCCCCTCCTCATGGCACTGGCCGTCATAACTTTCCACAATACTGAACAGCTCCTTGCTCAAAGACTGGGCCCGTATCAAGTTCATTTCCGCCATCTTCAACCGCTCCCGTACAGTGGCCCCCTCGGCAGTCTTCTCTCATTTCTGGGTCCAGTACTTGTGCACGCTTGCCGCCATCATCATCGCGGGATGAGTGGGAGCATCTCTAGGATGAAAGTTTCAGTTCCCCAGTATTTGGGTTATCCAGGGAGGGCTCCCTTGGTCGACGAGGGCGGGTTTCTTTACACCCTCGGTTCGTCCCGACTTACGGGCATCCTCCATAAACTCCCCTCCAGACACGGGAGCCTTCCTCTTTCGCGCACCCGCATCGCCCACGTCCTTGGCAATGCCCTTCCCCTTGTCCTTAGCTAGGATGGGGTCGGGAGACGGATCAGTAGCCAACGGAGGAGAGAGAGGAGGAACGACCTGACTAGGGATGGGCTCGATTGCTTGTGATGGCAAGAGATACCTTGCGATGACCCTGGCACCTGAGCAGAAGACCCCTCTCCGATAGCAGGGCGAGCAAGGTGGAGTGTGGGCACGCCTTTGAACCTGAAAGCTGTTAAGCACATACTTTAATAAGCACATACACCAAAGCAAGTGAGACTTACACATTAGTCCGCAGCTGACCAAAAGTTTATCATCTTTCAAGAGATTTCCGAGGCTCCGGAAGTCAGCTGCTGAGAGACCGAACCTTATCCCACTTCCACCTCAGCTCTCCTTGGCTTCTCTTCGGGATCGGTAGCTTTCCGCAGTCTGCAAAAGAGAATAAATACATCAAGTCAGGAATCGTAATCAAGATTTCATACGATTGTGGCGAATTATACCAAGATCCCCGAAATGTCGAGGGATAGACACGTACGGAAGGAGGTCCTCGGGCGTAAATTCCCAATCCCCGCTAACGAAGATGAACCTCTCTTTCTAGTTGTGCACCTTGTTGGGACTGTCGGTGGCCGTCCCCATTTCTGACATGGCCGGAGAGATATATTATACCAGTCGGCAGATCGGCAAGGTCGGTATATGGACTCAAACTCCCTGGAAGACAAGTCTCCTCCAGCCTTGGCAACGCTCCACAAAATATAGGAGGCTACCATCTGCCCCCAGCCATTCGGCATTATTTGACAAGGGGCCAGGTTCTAGTCCCTCAACACTTGGTGGAAAAAAGGATGCATGGGTAGGCGAAGGCCTTGCTGCATCGCAGGCTCGTAGACCGCCACATACCCTTCGGGAGGATGGTCGGCACGCTCTTTTGAGCTCGGGGCTCTGAGCGTCACGGTCGAAGGAATATCGTAAGACAACCGTATATCCTCCAACTTCGCCTCCGTGATCCTCGACTGAGCCATGGACGCTTCGGTTGCCGACCGTTTCAGCTCCTCGTCC
Source organism: Forsythia suspensa (assembly GCA_023638005.1). Taxonomy (NCBI): domain Eukaryota; kingdom Viridiplantae; phylum Streptophyta; class Magnoliopsida; order Lamiales; family Oleaceae; genus Forsythia; species Forsythia suspensa. Next base: position 11,996,650 of record CM042664.1, on the reverse strand, counting down.
AGAGCCCTCGCAGCCGGAGCATCCCTCTTATCCAGAGATCCCCTCATCTCAGGCACCCCCGCGTCTGGCCTCCTCTTCACTACCGTCTCTCCCGTCGGCATGGGAGGCCTGACCTCCCTCCCACTCATCGACGGAGCCGACGGGTTCACAACTGGAGGCTCCGGACTCACCCTTCCCACGACTCCAGAAGAGGAGGATGATGTAGAGGCCGACGAAGAAACGCTCCCAATAATACTAGGGTTTGTGGGAGCGTCGGACGGGCTCTGTGAGTCGTCGTTTCCAGATGACATTTGGCCGTCTCCAGGTAAAGGTATCGTACTGTGACTATGAAAATAAACAATGCAAGCAAATTTCAAGCGCTTACCTCGAATGTACGACTCAAATGGCACACCAGCTACAAGCGTCTCACTTATCGGCAGAATAACTACAGTAAGCACGAAGGTAGGAGAAGGTGCAACGTTTGGGTGGATGCCTGGTTTTATAAAGGCGCACTCACTCATCCACCGTCCGGATCCCAAGCGTTCCATCTGGGCATACGGATGGTCGACGCGTGTCTTGAATGGTATAGTAGGCGGGAAAGCGAAACCTACTCATTTAGCAAATCAAGGACGCACGCGCCCCACGCGCGCCCCCATTCTCCTTCTCACGCGACCGCATTTAATGCGTACACCCCCTCTCTCATGATTGCCTGACCAGAGAGGGACAATCTTGATAGACAGAATCACGCCATTAGGGGACACTTCAGCATTGGCCTGGCCCCTTGAAGCCCTCACCCGACATGAATGTTCGGCTTCGAACTTGGGGGACTATATATTGGGAGTAGGTCGAATTACTTCCTGCCGAACCACCTTGAGAATATATTTTCCGCGAAGCGCATCAGCATTCCGTTCCTGCGAGGCATATCAACTTGTGGATATCCTCAAAAGTCCCACGCCCATTATAAATAATAGGCTTGGACTTGGGGGACTATTGTTACCACACGATTACGACATGGTCGCCACGTCAAGACAGGCCCCATCCAAGCCCAAGAAGGACCCGGTTCATAATCTGTCAAGAACCCTATCTCGGCCCCTACTAGGCCTTGGAAGGCCCGTCACACGTTTGGGCCTTTGACTAGAAATCTGCGAGTCATGTGGAGGGCCTCGGCGCCCGCATGCAAACTATAGGGCCTCGTTAGGCCACGCATCATTCGTAACCGGCGAGCAACTCGATATGCCGAGGCAACCAGAGAAGTAATTAAAGAAAGATTGCGTTGGATTGGACGCACGAATCTCCACAAGGAAACACAATCATGATCTCCTAAAATCATGCAACGTGATAAACTCAAGGAAGGAAGGCAATCTTGGGTATCCTTATCACATAAGGAAGGAGGATCCGATTGAAGACCGAATTGATTTGTCTTCCAAATCAATTAGAATTCTTACGCTATAAATACAACGTCTCCAGTTGTTCCAAGGTACGCACTTTTTATGCTCAAGAATCCCACCCTAAACTCTGCTCAAATCTCTGCCTACTTGTCTCTCCCATACCCTTTTTTGTTCCCGTCCTCGTGTATCTCCCATATACCAGCAGTTGACTTGATCGTCGGAGTGCCAACGATCGTCGGACCCTTTTTCTCTGGAGATCTTGGTGCCTAACGGTCGTCTTAGTGTGCAGGTAACATACGAGCTGGCAGAGGAGTGACTGGAGATTTGTTAGCACGTGGACTGGTGCAGGTTCAGACATCAACAAGTGGTACACAATATTCTCACTTTACAGGTTTACAACGTATGACTGCAATTATTTCACACGTGATTGCATTTGTCACTGAACGACTGCTTGACGTTACAGAACGAATGTTATTATTCCAAAAAGTATGTGGTCTTTCTAGAACTACACCTGATGTTTCACTAACTGATCGTGTTATGTTATTTGTAGGATGGAGTATAGACAGACATTTTGTAACTGAATCTAAGGTGTCATCGAGATCCACGCTACCGAAAATTGATGTAGTAAATGATGTATTAGATGATGAACACAAAGAGCTATTCCTCAACTCATGTTTTGGAAAGTTGTACAATGTAAGGTCTATGCAAATATCTCCAAAGCTAATTCACAACCTGTTAATCAAGAGGGTACGTTCAGAAAATGCAGACGAGCTATGGTTTTGTTTGGGAAATGAGCAAGTTGCCCAGTTCTCTTTTTTTGAGTTTACGCTCGTGATTGGCTTTAAGCCAGGAGATGAGGCTGAGTACAAAAATAGGATAATGTAGAATGGGCGGTTGTTTGAGAAACACTTTGGAGATGGAGATAAGATCACCCCTAGTCGTTTGTATAAAGCATTTGACAATGAGGAAGACGATATGGACGACAAGTACATGTTAGGACTGGCATGTATCTATGAGTCGGTGCTGAGAGCCAAAGAACTGAACCCGAAGATAGATGGTCACATATTAGATTTGGTTGACGACTTGGATTTATTCAATGAATATCTATGGGGGCGGAAGATTTATGACCTCACAAGGCATGCATTTACGAGAAGTTGGGAAGACCAGAAAGAGAGGTATTCTTTGTGGGGGTTCCCATTGGCGGTGCAAGTAATGGTCACTGAAACTGAATCTAAAATTTCCATTAAGTGAAAAAATTTGATAAATAAAATTGTAAGTAAATGACAAGTACATCTATTTGTAGGTTTGGGCATTTGAGACAATACTATGCATAGCGCACTTGTTTCGTGCTCACATGCAAGAAAGGAGACTCCCGAGGATGTGCTCATGGAATTCGCGCTTAACACCTGAATCAAGAGACATTGCAGAAGTCTTGGACGATCCACAGCTACGCGTCCGGTGCACATTGCATGCTAGTCCAGATGAGAAGGAAGAAGAGTATGTGAGATTGTTTGTCTTCGGCCCTAGACGGGAAGATTCAATCCTCGATGCCTACCTTCACGAGGATGGAGCCGATGGTGCTACTGGAGATGAAGAACCTGATGATATATTCGAACATGTACGAGAGGATGACCTCCACGCTCTCTAGTTGCACAGGATGAGCATGAGGTATGTATACTATAATAAATTAATTGCATCAAATCCTGTCACTTGCATTCGTTTGTAACACTATGTTTTTGTTATTCTTTGTCATGTCTAGTCTGGTCAATCATCGCCCGCTGCAGCACCTCATGCACCTGTACAAAGGATCTGTCTGTGTTGCGAACACGAAAATACGTTGAGGCAAATACTTGAACAAATCAAAAAACTGACGTATCAAGTTGACGAGCTGAAGAGAAAGGTAGACAAGTCAAAAGAACGGATATAGCGTAGCCCATATTTGCATGGCGAATATATGGACGACGACAAATGAATGAATTGAGATGGGTCTGATGTATCATTTGGTGATCAGGGATAGATGGGTGCAGATGAGACGTTTGATAGAAAAGTGGATACATGGGTAGATGGAACGGGGTAGGAGAGTGTGGAGGAGTCGGTAGATAAATGTGTAGAAACAATGGTGAAGGGTGAAGTGGATGCGGCCATGGATACAAGGGTCGGGACAGATCATCTCGAGGATGAAGCGGAGGCTCCGGTAGAAACAGAGGTCGGGACAACGGTGGAGGGTGATCAGGAGGAGGCCGTAGATACATGTGTAGACACAACGGTGGAGGGTGAAGCGGAGGCGACCGTAGATACAAGGGTTGGGACAACGATGGAAGGTGATGCGGAGGAGGTGAATCAACCACGTAGGCGAACTACACAATCTGTCACACGGAAGGATGTACAAGAAAAACCAAAAGTGTTCCTATGTTCAGATGAAAGTCGTAGAAAAGCTTGACGTAGACGAACAGCCACGGTGAAATGAGACTTAAAAAGCCTTTACACTGGGTGACTTCTCCATACAGGACTGAAGGTCAGTGGAGAAAACACGTTGATGCTACGTCGTTTGATTTTTTTCGAGATGTTGACCCTGTGAAGGATAAGGAGTTCTCTTCATGGTACAACCAATTAGGTGACGGGTAAACATCGTTTCCAACTTAGTAGACGTATTATGCAGCTGTAATTTTCAATTTTGTTTTTATTTCATTCATATTTTTTTCATTATTGATTTACGCCCAGTGTTAGCTACCAATTAGAACATTTAAAGTTGAAGGATGCAAAAAAATGGTTCCATGATATTTTCACAGAGGGAGCTTGGCTTTCAAATGAGGTAAGTAGCCTCAACATGTGAAATATATGTTTAACATACTTAATTACTTTGGATAACACTTGCTTATTTTGAAGTATGTTGATTTGGCAATGCAATTGCTGCGTCAGCGGCCGATAAAATATCTGAAATCTTTCGGTCGTCTGCGAGTCATTCTGGACGTCAACTTCTACGTCAACTGCATGCTAGCGATGCTTGAGTTAGATGCAACAGATCATTCGACGGAGCTACTAGAAGGGTTTGACAGTTACTTCGAAGGTGAGTTCTCAAAACATGGTCAGAAGTGGGAAGGGTGTACCCATTTATATTTTTCAGTTTGCAGTCGTAGTCACTGGTATGCTGTCGAGGTGGACATCGCCAAATTGACGATGTTCATATACGATCTAGATAAGAGCTGCTCTACGGATGATCAAATTAGAGCTGACTTGAAGCCCATGACAACTATTCTTCCTATGTTTATGAAGAAATCAACATTGTCATCGATGCTCTAGAAATAGAACGGATAATGACAACTTCGAAACAATCCAACTCGTAAGTTTCATATGACAATAAACAACTGCTCAACTGCGATCATCTATTTAATTTGCACTATTAATGTCCAACTTCGAAACTGTGTTGCGGGGTGATTGTGGTGTTTACGCCATCAAATACATAGAATTTTTGAGCATCGGCAGACAAGCAGAGCTAGTTAACGAATTCCACATATAGAAGCGGAGGAGAAAACTGACTGTCGAGTTATACACCCTTGATTGTACCCCATAAAAAATAATTTCTCGTTTGTTTTGGTTTTTTATTTTGATCAGCTTTTTGTTCAGTTTAATGATGTTGATATGAGGGTAGGGTAGTTGCAAACGTTGTTTAAGATGTACATTTTAAGCTGATTGCATACTGAAACGACGGAGTAGTTTATAAACGATGTCAGTAGTTTTAGAACAACAACAGTAGTTCAAAAACACGTGTTGTTGTTTTAAAACTCCTCTATGTATTTTAAAACATCATTACTCGTTTTAGACTTTCGTGAACTAACTTTGGCAGATCCTTTTATAAATTTTATGTACTTATGGGATTACGACTTTTGATGGTTAATTATTATTGTGTTTGGGATTCAATTTGTCAATGAAATTCTACAGAGTTTTCATTTTATGTTATATCTCGTGTTCATTGTTATTACACAGTTTTCACTACGACCATAATTGTGTGAAACTCTAATAAGAAATTGATGTTACTATTATAATTGAAAAATGATTTTACATCTATTCAAACAAAACTGTAAAACAAAACCAAAACTTCATCGATGCCAAAATACTAAAAAAAAAAGCAATACAACAAAACCAACGTAAACATAATTTCTTCAAAACATTACAAAAAGAAAAACTGTAACAACCATTCCAATCAAACTTCACAAGCGACCAACACAAATCCTCTTCTCCCTGACTGCTTAATTCATTTCCTCTTCTCCCGACTGCTTAATATTGTCCTCCATCTCATCAGTCTCCAAATGGCGAGAGTAGACTTCATTAAAATACTCATAAGGGTGAAAAAACATGTCAAACAAAGTTTCTACTTTTCAATGCGCAACAATATTTGGTGGGTATTCTTGAACTTTCCACTGGCGTTCATGCTTGTCAAGAAAGACACCAAATATGCGCTCGTCTAACTGCACCTTAACTGTAGCCAATGAAATATGAGGGTTGAAGAAGAAAAGATCAAAATGATCCCTACCACCAATAGACACTCTTACCACATTGTCAATGCAATTTTCATGTGCGAGGGATGGACGAATTGTGTGGCATTGAAATAATTTCGGTGCCTCCGAATAAGCAAATGGAGCTGATGCTCCCTGGAGTTAAATTGGTTGGAGAAGAGGTCCGTTACTTGCCATCAGTACGATAGAAGTAGACCACAAGAAAATATCAATAGTAGCAAGTAGCAAGTAATGATAAAATAATTGAAAAACATGCATACTTTATAGTACATAATAGAACAGACCAAGAGTCATTAACACAGCAAGAAGGGAAAAAGCCTCAGTCCAGGGGTGATCAATCGAATTATTCTTTACCAAAATTTTTTAATACAAAGGAGATGTGAAAAGCTTTAGTGTCTTATTGGCCATTTACTATTACTGTCGTTCCATGGCGAATTGATGCAGTTTCATAGATCGTTCTGCACATCTGGATTTTTCATAAACCACACTTTTAACAGATATCCAGCATCAGAGGGAATTGCATATGGCTAACATTATCCATGAAGTTCCGACTTAGATCAACGATAAATAGTAAAAAAAAAACTTTACATAGTTTCTAGAAAAATCAATAACAAATAAACAGTTTACATCAGCCATACAAATTAATATCATATTCTTTTTTGTACCTTGAGGATTCACAGAAATGTTGTCGAATTTGAACACCAGTGTCGTTGCAATTTTTTCGTTTCTTTAAATGAGCCTAACGTCGTGAGGAAAGATGGACGTTAAGTGGATGGAGATGAAAGATGGGAATTAAAATTACGTTGAAAGTAGGGACAAAATGGAAAAACGCAAACTAAATAATTTTTTTTTCTTTTAATTTTGGTTAAAGGCTTCAAAAGTCTATTGACTCTTTTTAAAGGTTATTTGAGGTGATTCCCACTCTAATTTCTTCTCCAGTAGTGTTGCAAGTCTCAAGGCAAGTCAACAAGTTATCACCCCACCTGGCGCATGTTGATTGGTCAATGTATTATGGCCTCAAAATATATATCTATCTGGAACTATATATTTGTGCAATTTTTGTTAACTAGGAGTATAGAAATTGTAGGGGTAGGAGAAGGCCAAAGATAAGAAACTATATAGTAGAAATGGCATCAGCATCCCTCCTTAAGTCATCACTAGTCCTCAACAAGTCTGAGTTTGTAAAAGGGCAGCCTCTTCGCCACCCATCCGCGGCCGTCGTTCGCTGCCAACCGGTTTCGACCTCCGCCTTCACTGTTCGGGCTAGCTCATATGCTGATGAACTTGTCAAGACTGCGGTACGTTGTACAATTCAACCCTCATGTAGACAATCTTAATTTATGTAACCTTTTATCTGATATTCTAGTTACTAGTAATCACGTTAAGTGTATGGCTAACGCAATAAAGAGTGTTTACTAAGTATATGAATCTACAATATTAGTCGTCAATAATGCACGTAAGTATGATGTAACTAACCAAAGATATGGAGAGAAGGAAGGGTCCGGTACCTCTCAAGAAGTCTTGGCATCTAATTGGCACGTAATAATTAACAATATTTATCAAAGGATAGTTTTACTTACAATATGAGATAAGGATTAATTGAATTGTATAGTTACTTTAAGTAGTTAATTTTTATCAAATATTCTTGGATGGAGGAAAGCTATATATATAAATACCCAGCAGTTATCAGTTAAGTATCAGCAAATGCTTCAATTGTGATACTGTAGTTTTGATTCCAGAAAACTGTTGCGTCTCCTGGCCGTGGAATATTGGCCATGGATGAATCAAACGCTACCTGCGGGAAGCGTCTAGCCTCCATTGGACTTGAAAACACTGAGGCTAATCGTCAAGCATACCGAACACTGCTCGTAACAGCTCCAGGACTCGGCCAATACATCTCGGGTGCCATTCTTTTCGAGGAAACACTCTACCAGTCCACCATCGATGGAAAGAAGATTGTGGATGTACTCGTTGAGCAGGGAATTGTTCCCGGGATCAAAGTTGACAAAGTGAGTTATATACTTTTCTTGGTGCTAATGATACTGGTGTATGATGTTGACTGGTGTATGATCAATATCGTAGGGTCTAGTTCCCTTGGCTGGTTCGAACAATGAATCTTGGTGCCAAGGTCTTGATGGGCTTGCCTCTCGTTCTGCTGCTTATTACCAACAGGGTGCCCGCTTTGCTAAATGGTACAGATTTCAACTCACTTTCGAAGTTGTAAACACTTGATACAATTTATTGTCGACCTCATCGATTAGATTTTATATCATAGGCGTACCGTTGTAAGCATTCCCAATGGTCCGTCTGCACTTGCAGTGAAGGAAGCAGCCTGGGGTCTTGCTCGATATGCTGCCATTTCCCAAGTACGATAAACTGAAACTGTTATTAGCCCCTCGTGTTGATGTATTGTATGACAATTTACCGGTTTAATCTTACAGGAAAATGGTTTGGTGCCCATTGTTGAGCCCGAGATCTTGCTTGATGGTGAACATGGGATTGACAGGACATTTGAGGTTGCCCAAAAGGTGTGGGCCGAGGTTTTCTTCTACCTTGCTGAGAACAATGTCATGTTTGAAGGTATCCTCTTAAAGCCGAGCATGGTTACTCCCGGGGCAGAGAGCAAGGATAAGGCCACACCGGAAAAGGTTGCTGAATACACCCTCAACCTCCTCAAGCAAAGAATCCCTCCAGCAGTCCCCGGAATCATGGCAAGTACACGAACTTTTCTATGTCTCTATCAACTTTCAAGTTCATACACCTGACAAACTACATTGTTTTGCATACAGTTCTTGTCTGGTGGGCAATCTGAAGTGGAGGCCACTCTTAACTTGAATGCAATGAACCAAGCTCCAAACCCGTGGCATGTGTCATTTTCATATGCACGAGCCCTTCAAAATACATGCCTCAAGACGTGGGGAGGAAGACCAGAGAATGTGAAGGCGGCCCAGGATACTTTGCTTGTTCGAGCAAAGGCCAACTCTCTAGCTCAACTTGGCAAATACACTGGTGAGGGAGAGTCCGAGGATTCCAAGAAAGGAATGTTTGTCAAGGGATATGTCTACTAAGCTGTCTGAACCGAAATCTACTCATTGTTGGATTTTTTAGCTTATGATGTAACCAATATAAAGCTGTATTCCTCATAGCTCTTGTAGCATCTCTTTCCTAATTACATCTACTCTTTCTTTCTTTATTAATTAAATTTTGTGTCCCTTTGACATTATTGTGGTCAATTATGAGCAAATCTATGCCTTGGTAGCAAATAGCTAAGTTCTCGTCTTGTTTAGTATTTGAATCGCTCGATGTGTTTTACAACGAGTTAGTCCGATATTAGATTAAAATCTGTTAACTAATCATAACACATGTTTGGTGAGTGCATATTGTAGCATACATCAAGCCACCTACTACATTAGCACCAGCAACATGAGTCATCTTTTCCTATCAAGATTATTAGGACACAGGTTTTGGTTTAAGAATTTCCCTTTTGTTATTAGGAGTGTCAATGGATTTGTAAAGGTGCTTTGGAATTTTCTCATGTAAATTCTTTGGGACAAACTAACTTCAAAACTATTTATGTACCAAGATTATATTGTAACCCCTCATATTTAATCTCGAATACAAAGCACAACCACCTCTTACTAGCAATGAGTAATTCCTTATCATTTGTTGGTAAAAATGTCGTCGACTACAAAGAAAGGACTATATGAGATTTCCCGTTGGGCATTTAATATAAAACAATGATCTTCCGCAATAATGTTAAACCCAAGAGATCTATGAAATCCCATATATCCTATTTAGACGATTGTTTGAAGTCATCCATATAGAACTCGCCATCCATTTATCCACCAAGAAATGCAATTACAATAGTTTATCGTTGTTGCACAAAATACGAGCTCAACCAAAATAATCTTCTTGCAGTATGCTTTCAGAACTTCTATTTCTCAGACATGACATGAAGAGCCATTTTTGTAAGAACAAACCAGTGTCAGGTAAACAAAATATCTTAAGACTCAAAAGTAACATAAATCTTTTTTGCATGGGTACACCTTAGGGGACACAAAAGTTACAAATTTACCTAACTGTATTTCATTACTAGCTGCAAGCCATATAAAATAAGACGCTAATGTAACCTATTGACTATTACGACCGAGTTGAAACAGAGACAGTTGCAAAAACCTCTTGACTCGGCCTTGAAAGGAAGCACAACAGAGTCGAAGCAGAAAGGCTATATGAGATCCTTGCCAGATCTACAATTCCTGTTTTCAAAAAACAAATTTTCCATGCTTTAGAGATCATATGGGTACTGGTACAGTTCTCAAAATTGAAAAACAAAATGCTCGATAATATTTTAATAGTAACTAGAGACCGAAGTTAGCTATATGCTAGTTCCAATGAGCAGAGATGTTTAGGATACGTCAAATTTGTTGATGCACCCAACCGGAGTACAACCTTGATTATTGGAGCAGAAGTGCTAATTTCTTGTTTATCAGGTAAGGTAGTCATATATCCTCAGATTGAGTACTGAACATCTAGACCAGCACCAAACTCGGACGTGCTATGATGTAAAATATTCGTCTCTATCTTCGTGTGTGCATGTGCACAAAATTAATACATCTTTTTAGACATGAATCTTCTACGTCATAAAGAGCAAAACAATTGTACATAAATGAAGTCCCCATGCAGATTACCCCGCCCCAATCCCCACCACCGAAAGCAAACTAAAGAAATAAAAGTTTGTAGCGATTCAGGGCAATGCAACTTCCTTCAAGCAAGAAGAAATTCATTGATTCCTTTGAGATTACATACTAAGATAAAATGCCTTAACCTCATGAAATCTTCTAGTGAAATTGCATAAACAAAATGAAAATATGTTCTTCATCTCTTAATTATTCCCATTTGCTGTTCATAAATGAAATGTTTAAATGCCAAGCCTTTGAACTCTCACTGCAAAAGTTACCTGTGTCCTTTGGCAGATATGCGAAGACTCTACATAATGAGCTAACTTCAAACTGAAAAATATACAAAAAAGGTCTTCAACTGACACGACTAGAGTAATTCTTCTCTTTCATGCTAAATTGCTACACATTCGAAAGATTTCACTAGATCCACTAGATGTGATCAAAGTTATGCTGTGCATCCAATAAAATGAAACAAGCTGGAGCTTTGTCATGTAAAAGATAAATGAAATAAATCCTATAAGCAGAATTCAAGATTATATTTGCAAGAGAGTTAGCCTGCCTGATTATTTGAAGCTTGACCATGGAATCGTTGTGGCTTCATATTCAAATCAATCATTGTAGTGCCCATCTTAGTAGTTCTATCAGAAGCGGCGTATAAATTTGGAACGGTAGAGGACTCAAGATTCTGCTGCTCATCTTGAACAATTGGCCTAGATGAGTTACCATATTCCCTCTTGTTTTCAGTTGAATCCACTGGCTGTGTAGCAAGCTCTTCTTCACAGCCAGATGTATTTCCTTGAAACTGTAGACAAAAATAAGGTAGTAATTTATTGGTAAGAACCTATTTAACGATACGAAAGAATCAAACATAATACAAGAGTTAAGAATTTTTTTTACCTGAACTCTCTGCCTTAACAGGAGATATCTTCCATGAGTTCTTTTGCCTCCAACATGTACAATTGTATCACATTGCAAACAAAGGGAGCTTGCATCCACTTCACAATAAAAGAATGCTGGACAAAGGGTTTATTTTGCTTTATTTTTTAACAATCTTATTGAAACAAAAAGAAAATGCAAGACAAATATCTGCATACCAGGTGAATTTTCACATATATCACAACGAGGCACATCAATGGGATCAGCAAGCCCAACTCTCACATGTCTACTAGCTAGCTTATTACACATGTGAACCTGCGATCCACATTTATAAATAAATGCATGTCAACAAAAGCAGAAATCAGTGAATCCATAAGGGCTTTTCCGAAATTATCAATGCAACTTTTAGAATATATAAAAGATTACCCAAACCTTGAGGTAATTAATGAGAAATTGCTAGCAAGTAGCAACCATGAATATCTGGCACATCCCTTTGATACAAGGCAGCAACGAATAAATGTGTAATGGACATATAGATAATGGTGCGTGTAATTCTTCCGAACATTCTTAGCATCCACTACAATGATACACTCTATCTCAGTGGCGATGCCATCTCCTAATGTTCATGCAAGCAAAAATCTATGGCTAGGTCGTCAACTGAGGTTGAGTATCGAGTGTTTACCCCTATTATTGCCCATGTCCTTTGAGTTGTCTCTACTAAGTGAACTTTAATTTCAACTGTCTCATCAATCAATAATTTACTGAGACAACATAGGCAAAACAATCTGCCAGTTAATCAAGTTTTCAGTTTTCACTTCACCCTGTAATCAAGTTAGAAAAGGCACTCTAAATGTCTCTTACATTTCCAACGAGGATCAACTAGTGCCCTCACTAAACCTCTTGCCTGACAATAAATTCTTCGTCTTCGGTCTGAGATGGGCATCTCCAATGGAGTACCATCTTCCGGGGTTCAGAAGCTTCCCTAAATATTTGCTTACCAAAACAAGTCAACAAAAACATTGAAAGAGTTGCGAACATTACCGAAAATAAACCTGTGAACTTCTCTTTATATACTTACCAACTTATTTTGTGTAATTTATAGCAGGAAATTACTGAGTAAATATTACCATAACTAGTGCAAGGCAGGATGACATTCTCAAAAAAAATATATGCCTTTATGCTTTGTATTATCGGCCAGCACAGTATCTTCCCTTAAATTTCTCAGCCTTTGCAGTAGTTATTTTAATGATTGTTTCCTTCTAAATGAAAAGGGTTTGAGTATATTACCATTTTCAGGCAGTAAGGCACTATTACAATATTGTGCATTATCAGCTACATATCTTCAGACAAATCTGAAGTGAAATCATTAATTTTCCAATCCTTCTTTGGGATTAATATATCATATAACATTCAATAAAATCATTTCCAGATCCTAAAATATGGAAGAATGAACCAAATTTGAACATTTCCAAATATGGGCACATCAATCAGTAGCCCATGTACTTCGACAGAATGCATTATTTACAAGTGAAAAAATAAAAATAAATTGTAGATTTTCTGTATGCAATAAACAGAAACAAAGAAGAGAAAAAAGATAAAAAAATGAAACCTTTTCGTCGCAGGTTCGACAAAGAGCGGCCTCATCTGCGGCACAGAAGAGAATGGCCGCAGCACTCTCACATACATCACAAAGTGTCCGCATACTTCATTGCTACGATATTCAAACACAATATCAACACCAAAATCCAATACGCCCAAGACAGCGACAAATATGCAAGGCCAAATTCACCAACTGATATATAGAGCCATAAAAATCACTGCAAAACACTTAGATATTTGATGATATTTTTCTGGGTCATACATATGTTTTGTGGGTGTTAATAAGAGTTTCCTATTTGATATGATAATAATGAGAATAATATTGGTACAAGAGAGCACGAGTGACTGAATCGATGCGACATTCCAGAAAATTACAAATGGCGTACGTGGCTGAACAAAACTTTGCTTCAATTCTTTGGGCAGTACGCAGCCACAAATATAAAGGCAGTGGGGTCGAAGATTTGCTGCAAATTTATTCTCGACGTATAATTACCCATCGCAGCCATGGCCCATATCGACTTTTCTTTCTTGTTTGTTTGATTACTTGTAATCCTGGCCCCGCCACCCTTTGCATCTCTCCTCCACAAGTTTGTTGTGACTTGTGAATTTATGTCACCTTTTCTTTTGTATTTTTTTGAAACTCAACCGTAACAGTTGCATAACCGTTAAAAGTTAAAGTTAAAAAATCGAAATTAACTCAACATGAATAACTATAAAAGCAAGCTTGTGGGTTATTTTGCTTTCTAGTCTAGATAGTAGATACTAAAGCAACATGAATCACAGTTCACATTTTTCAAAAAGTTACAATATTAAAGAGAACCAAAACATACATAGCTAGGCTAAAATTAGAGTGTGGATTCCGAACTATTTGAAGTGGACTAAAAGAATCACAATTGAAAATTAAAATGGGAGTCCATAAATATTTTTTGATTTGGTGACTTGCATGTACAGGGCGGTCCTGAGATTTGAGGGGCGCGAAAATTAAAATGGGTAGCTTAATATATTGAGATATTTTTAAATTATAAATTTTGAGACAATTAAAAATGATTAGAATTTGTGTTAAGATGTGGGCGCAATATGTTGTCTTCCACGCAGAATCGAGCACGCGATCGACCTTGTGCAGTAAGGTCAGTGGGGGGTTGGAAGGGGCATGTGGCCCCCCCTCCGGGGGCTCGAGGCGGCACCCAAAGAAAGATATCTGATATTTGTATTTTCTTAATTAAGGGTGTTTTTCAAAATTTTGCTTTATAGTTTCATTATAATTAGAAAACTTTCATTGTGTTATTATATATAAGACTAATCTATTGTAAATAAAAATCATATTTTATAGGACTATATAAATCTTTATGTTCTTTATTCTTTGTCATTTTATTTATTTTTCAAATCCTAACAATTTGAAAAATCGTTTTTATTCAAGATAAAAATGTTTAAAATGATGTTTAAAAAGAAAAGTGCATAGTCTACAATTTAATAACTAGATTAAGATGGATAATGTATGTTAGATTTGAATTTTTTTTCTATTTAGACTTATTTCATATTTAAATAGGTTGATCTTTATTTTTTTTTTTTTAAAAAAAAAAAATGGCCAAAATTGGGCCCTGCATGGCCGGGGGCCCTAGGCGGTTGCCTGGCCGCCTAGGGCCAGGGCCGGTCCTGTGCATGTACCACATCTTGATTTTTTCACGATTGGAGTTGTTAGAGAGAAGTTGCATTAAGTAAATGAGTGTTGTGCTTCTTTCTTGAAGAGGGAAACTAAAATGAAAAAAGGTATCAAAACGCGCCTCAAAGTCTACCATCTCTTATTGGGCACAACGAACGACCCAATTATTAATTAGGTTAGGAGTCAAGCTAGATATGTGATCGGGGGTTTGGCTATGTAACATTTAAACAAGTTCCATGAATGATGGAGGGAAAAATTAATATGTATTAACATTTAACATGATCTTGAAAATAAGGTAACTTTTGGATATTTTGAAAAAATAATTATTTTTAAATACAATACATATTTTTTTATTAAACAAAAGCAAAAAACGTGATATTTGATTAAATTTTGATTTTCTCTCTTCAAATAAATGACCTTAAATTAATGCTCAAAGTTGTTATTTCTAAATTTATGGGATACAAATAAATATTCATTTTCCATCAAATAACTAACAGACGACAATTTCTTCATAGTACATTTACGGTCTCAATTTGTAAGTAGCTCAAAATAATCGCAACCTTATTTTTCAATATCCTAATAATGCATTTTTTTTATATGTAAATGTGACATTGTAATTGCAGTTGAGGGTGACACACATGAGGATTTGAAGGTCACAACTCTGCAATGCAATGTCACATAAAACTATAAGTTCCATGATAGGTAACACATACGTTACTAATACAATATTATCACAATTATAGGTCATGTATTAGGCAACTTAGGTGTTAATACATGTATTACGCTATAATAAAATGGATGGTAGATAATATCATACACATACGGGTATTTAACTCACAATTACTCAACACATCAGATTTGCATTATATCTTAAAATGGAGGTCAAATGGAGGTCAAGTACAGTAGATAAGAAGGCACAAATACTTAACTAATCAAACTTTACGTATGAAATCATGCATCAAAAGCCATGTACAAAATGCATATGTCAAAATGTCTCGTTCCCTACACCAAAAATGGATAATCAACTTCATAATTGAAGTCAAATGTAAGGTAATATAAGAACAATCGAGGTGCACGCTAAAGTCACACAAGAGTTATGTCAATTCTCAGAAGAATTGTGACATTATTTTTTCTAAACATAATATTGCAATATTATATTTGAATGTGACATTTTGTCTTGAAGTGGTTAATTATTCGATTACTCTCTATTTACTCTTATTAATGTTTCTTCTCATATGAAGCCTTGACTTCAATTTCTATGGTCAATCACGCTTTAAGTGACAATCATTGATGTATTGGATTAGATTGTTGACAACAGGGTTTTGAATCTTCAAAAAAATTTCTACAGTTGAAAATGGAGTTTCAGGGGGTGGGGGTGGGGGGTTTCGTGCTTTTGATTAGTAAGTTTTTTTTGTTACATTAATTTAACAACAGATTGTAGAGAAAGAATACGTAGAATAGGATGATATATACAAAAATAAAAATAAAATTTTAATATTCTAATTAATTAATTTCTAAAACAATTGAAATTTCAAATTAATTTTCAACAATATGATTTCCAGTACTATAAATTAAAAGGACTGACTAATTTTCTCCACGATGAAACCCTACTCTTACACCATCCACCAAGCAATTGGACTTCGTTTGTTTTTAATTAAAATTTTGCTAAAAAGCTGAAGTCAAAATCAACAATTAATTTTAACTACACATTTCATAGAACCACAATATTTTACAACTTTTCAACCACACATTTCATCAACTTTTTCAAAAAAATTGATTTTAATCACCCAAATTATCGTCACAAATTGCCGACTACACTTCCATACTTATAGCTTGTTTCAAAGAGTTTTTTTTAAAGCAAATTTTGATAAAAAAATTGATAAAATGTATTGTTAAAAATTTAATAAAAGTTGTGGGTCACAAAAAATATGTGGTTAATTAAATTAATTGTTAACTTTTGATCACACATTTTTTAGCAGATTAAAATCTGAAACAAACAAGTATTTAGTATTTGTTTAATTTTGTTAAAAAAAATCATATTTTTAATAGATTTTGGTAAAAAAAAATGATGAAATATGTAGTTGAAAAGTTGAAAACGTGTGGTTAACTCAAATTTTTATCAACTTTGTAAACAAAATTAACCGAACAAAGGCCTAATTAGTTAAGCTAAAGTTCAACCCGTTTTTCACAAAACAAATTCGATTATTGAATGCATGAAATATAACCACCATCCTTAATATGGTGTGGGGGAAACTCAATTAAATGCAAGATATAACAACACATTGATTTAAAAGATCAAAAACCGACGGAAGAACACTCCAAACTCAAGTTTTTATTATTAAATCAAAAACAAAACCAAAACACAATGTGATGCGGCTGCTGGTTATAAGCAACAAACCTAATCGAAAATTAAAATTACAACTCTAGTCGATCCCTAGACTTTTAAACTGACATAAAAACATAAGGACGTAATAATGAAAATTGATAATGAAGCTTGTTGTCTCCTATGCCACATTACATCTTCATCATTATGCTAGAGTTGATGAAGATTCACTCTCGAATCTTGTGTCTTATCTTCTTCGGATCCCTTGCAATAGTTACAATCCATACAATAAAATCAATAGGAAAAATAATAGCAAGCTCATCCATTAAAAGGTGAATAATCCCGAACACCGCGAATCTTGTTGTGTAACCTTGGCATTTAATTTACATTTGAATCTATTAAGATTAATGATTTGTGTTTTTAATTGATAATACATCTCTATAATTACAAAGAATATATATGGTATTCATGACATAAATCCTAGAATCACTCTAAGATTGTGATCCTTAATTACAGTCTTGCAATCTTCGATAGTTAAGTAAATCCTTCTAAAATAGGAAAGAATCAATCTATACAATTAATGACATATTTCAACACTCCCCCTCAAATTGGTACATAGATATCACACATGTCCAACTTGTCTAAGAACTTTAAGAACACTCGATTTGAAACTGCTTTGGTAAGGATGTCAGCCAACTAGACATCTCATCGAATCTTAGGTAATTTCACAATCTTTCCATCTAATTTTTTCTTAATGAAAAATTTATCTACATCGACATGCTTTGTATGATCATGCTGAACTGGATTATGCGCGATGTCACATGCTACTTTGTTATCACAAAACAGTTGAATAAGTTGTTCAGATAGATAACACAAATCCTGTAATAGAAGTCTTAGCCATAATGCCTCACAAAGTACGTTTGTCAAACTTCTGAATTCAGCTTTTGCACTTGAGAGAGAGACAACATTTTGTTTCTTGCTTCTCCATGTCACAAGATTACCTCCTACAAAGGTAAAGTAACCAGAAGTAGATCGCATGTTATCCACATCACCAGCCCAATCAGCATGAGTATATACTTCTATCACTACTAAAAATTTGACCATTGGGGATGGTTCATAACCGTTACCAATACTAGATAGCCCATCCCCAATATATATTGGGAACTATAACGGCAATTGTCCCTGTTAGGCATGTGGCAGATACTATTAGGGACGGTCTTAGCGACGGCTCCTCAAACGTGACAAAAATATATGTATTAGGGACGATACTTATCTAATCTTGGTCCTTATTAGGGACGGATGCCAACCGTCCCTACTCTAACGTGGTAGGGATGATATGTATCGATATCGTCCCTTGCTCTTGGTTCTTATTAGGGACGGATGAAAACCGTCTCGAATGTTAGTAATTTTTTTTTAATGTTTTGATTATATAATACATGAGCACCTATAGTTTCTAGTTACACAATTTATCAATACATGAAGGTGGGAATGAATAACAAAATTTGAATAAAAATTGAAACATTTATAGCTCCAAAACTACAATTTATATATAACAAACTAACATATCCATGTTCTTTTGGAAATCTAAAATAAAATCATGCACGTTCGATTCTCAAGTCAAAATAACATTAGCATGCATTCTATTTAGAGATTTAAAGTTTTACACATCATCTGTACACAAAAAACTATATATAAGTTCCTGCACATTCCATTGACAAGCCAAAATATCATCCAAATTCCTCTATCTGCATAGCAATCTTGTTAGATATCTGCAAATACAATAGTACTTATTAGCGTAAATGTAATCCAAATGGCAATCAATTTCATGTTTCACAAGTACTTAACAATAAAACTTAATTTTCATAGCATAACTTATCATCAAATTCAATTCCAATTGGATAACAACAAAAATGGGACAATAACAAACATGTCCCTATATTCTTGATGTTTTTCTATTCCTCAAGCATTATATATATATTCTCTGTCATTTCAAATGGACATATTATTTCTCCAACATAACATGTGATGTTCATGTCTAGACACCATTTCCAAACTTGCAAATTGAAATAGTGAAATGAATACAAGAACGTCGAAAATCAGTCAACCAGCAATGGCTCAAAACTCTGAAGGTGTGTGTGAGAGGGTCTATAAAGCAGTTTCTAGTGGTCGAAAAATTTGCCTTATTTCGCATCACTTTCAGGGCTCAGTGTCTAGCAAAATCTCTCTAAAATCCCGAGTTCAAACAAGTAATAATCCCAAAAAAACTAGCGTTCTGGGAAGCAAGCCAGTTTTTTAGATCCACATGATGATTCCTTTTGAATTTGAACCTTCCATTAGGTCATCTCCAATGAGTCAGAAAGAAAATATGCAAACCGCAAAAAATGCTAGAAAAGACGATGGTACTAAACGCGTTTCTGAGCTTTTTGTACAAGAAATAGTGACAAATGGAAAATGCCATGGCCTAAAGGGTAAAATGGAAGGCAAACCTCATGACCAACTCAAGAAAGTTCCTTCGGCGAAAGATAAACTTCCCAGTAGTGTTTCAATGGAGGGAAAAACAAAGTTGGAGGGAAGGATGGCTTTATTGGCAAAGACTAAGTCCACGAAGAAAAAGGCGATGAAGATAAGAAAACTGAATTCGAAAAGTCCTTCTCGGATTATATTAAACATGTGAAAGACCAAATGGCGACTGTCTCAAATGTTGGTAGTGGAGCTGGTGGCGGTGGGGTTGGGAGAACTGCTACAAGAAGAGATAGCTTCAACAATAAGGTCTCGAGTTATATAAACCGCACAAAGATGAAGATCCGAACCACGACCAATTTTGATGGAAAGAGTAACTCATTTAAGTAAAGATTACAGCACTGATTATGCATAAGCATGATTATATATATCTATTGATCTGCATACATGAATTACCTAAAAGTGTTGAGTGTTAAGAACATTTTATACAAGTCTGATAAGCATGTATGAAGTTTATAACGTTGTGATTGTTTTAATACATGATTGTACTGTAATCCTTAAACTTTGTAATTGTTTGATTATGATATGATTATAAATGAACTCCTTAATTTATCCAATAAAAGTAGCTTCTTCTTCAATTTTGCTTCTGTTTATTGTAAACGAAAAAAGACAATGCCTATTGCATGGAAAAGGCTCACCACCATCAATAAATTGTAAACAAAAAAAGACGATGCAAAAAAACAAAAAAAAAAAGATTATCACTTTGAAGCTCATCCTGTGATCATAAAACTACAACGCTAATATCCGTAGACTAAAATTCTTTAATTCATTGTTAAGTAAAATTTGGTTTAGACCCATCACTTATCAGCATGTCTATGTAATCATAATTGATGTAGAAAAAATTTCAAAAAAAAAGACAAAAACTCTCACATGATCATATATCCGTAATTTAAATTATAACCTATGAATCAAATGCCATAAAATACTTGACCTTGGTAGAAGATTGGGTGGTCAAAATATATCTCATAGTGAATTTTTTGTTCCATATTCAATTTCCTGAACTTGGAGTCTTGTAAGACTAGACTTGAATCAAAGTGATGCATACTTAGAATATCAATATAACTAAAACCAGGAATAAACGGATCAAATCAGATCCTCTAAAGAAGTGTGCCAAATCGAGAGCCAATGCTTCAAATTGATTTCTCATATGTATCGTTGAAAAAAAGAGTATATTGAACCTTGAATCTTTTCCCCAAGCACATATGTATTTGAATCCCACGGTATCATAGAGAAGAAACTTAAAAATAAATAACCTATTTGATTTAACAATTAAACTAGCAAACAGAACACAGAATAATCAACTACAGCAGAATCTACAAGCTAATAGTAATTACAATGTTGTCTGTTACTTCACATTGCCATCTCCAGTTACACTTATCGAAATGTTCCTCCATCAATCATGGTAATAGTAAAATTACATGCATAATTTCATAAAGCATTACCTAGAATGAATTGACATGCCTCGTATGGTTGAGGAGACTGGTTTAGTGATAATATGGTTGCCTAAGCAGGAGATGGATTGACATGCATCTGTATAAGCATTTTAGTGTAGAACATTGTGTCCATTTATGCACCCAAAAAAATGAAACATACTCAAGACTGACATACTTCAAAACTTACAGCTCAAATATAAAATAAGATAGAATATGACCCTCTCTAGCTGCATTTCTTAAATCTGTCATCCATTTATTTGTGGTGAAATAAAATTTGTAACAATGTGACCAAAGATCAAAGGCATTTGCAATCTAGTGATTGACTAGAACACAGCTTTAATGAATTTAACCATTCCATCTAACAATATATGATTTCTTGCAGTTTGGTTTTTAATAAAGCTTCAAGCTAATAGAGTTCACCGTTAAAATGTTAGTTTGGAGCAGAAACTTCGCAACTTTATCAAATACACGGTCCAGAAGGCATTGAAATTAAACAAGCATTTAACAGAAAATAAGAATTGGTGTCATTTTCTGAATTTTCTCTTTGGTGTAAGATCCAAACAGTAGATCAAATGTTTGACTCAATCCCATGACTTCCATTCAGATTCATATCATAAAGAATTGGTGTCATTTTTCTTATCCACTAATACAACATTTAAGACTCAATACTTCAAAACTAACATATGACTATATGATGAAATGCTAGATCTTATGAAAGGTTTTATACTTTTCAAAGCAAAACAACAAATAAGTTTACAGTGATGCACTGCATAAATTTTTTTTGCACAAACACAAATAATTTCTTGATTCTACCACTTGTTAAATAATTCTCCAAATGTTCAATGAAAATTCAGGATAATCATATCAACCAAATGCTTATTTACCAATTGTCTAGGCAAAATTACTCAATAAATTTTCTCTTTGGCAAAATTACAAACACATTAGAGGCACATGTTCTGATAAATTGATTTTCAAGCTCTTCTCCACAAAATTATTCATTTGGTGCCGTCCACACTAATTCTCGTTCCTTTGCATTGCCTACTTCTATCACTACTTTAATATCAATAACAGAATGAAAAGAATAAAAAAAAAAAGGTTAGGAACGGAGAAGAAATTAGAGAAAAACCAAGGAACACATATCTTGTTTTCAGAAATTCTTGTTATCCAAATCAAATTAAACCAAATTTCTTGTATAAACCAACTGATCGTGTGTCAAGTCAACAAGAAAATCATGTTTTCATAAACAAAATACGGAATAGACACTCTCTATAAAGTAAAACCAGTTAACACATATCTTTGGTTATTAATTTTGATTAAAATGGACTTTCTTATAATGAATTAAACTTGAATTTCATTTGGTTCAGTGTGCTGCTACTGCACTGAAATCAGAGAATTTCATAATTTACTTGGACGATAAATATTGCCAAGACACTAAGCAGTAGACAGAGATGGCAACAACTAGATGCTAGACGGAGGAGAAAAATTACCCTTGGACAAGTAACAAACCAGATCTTTGGACGGAGGAGAAAAATTATGATGTATCAATTTGTAAAGTTAGGGCAAAATTTGTGAAAATGTTAAATATTGAAGGAAATGAAAGCGTTTAAGTGGGAAACTGATAATGTTAAATGCTAAAGGAAAATTTAGGCGCCAAATATGTTTTCCACGTCAAATGTTTCCCACTTAAACATTGGGGACGACAATTTTTGGAAACATCCATCCATGATAATCTTATTTGGGACAGTTTTTCTGAACGTCCCTATACATTTTTTTGCTAAAAAAATTAGTGTTTAATTAAAGGACCATCTAGGACGGATCAAATTGTCCCAAATAATTCATAATTGGGGACGAAGCTTGAGAAAATCGTTCCTAATGACAAGATTTTTGGGATGCATAATTATAACCAGTCTTTAATAATTGACTATTGGGGACGAATTTTTCCACCGTCCCCAATAATACGTCCCTAAATGTCAAATTTTTAGTAGTGTATGCTTTGATAGTCTGCGTTTTTAGTGAATAATACTCCCTTTTCTGGAGCAGACTCCAAATACCTCAAAATGTGAATAACTGCATATATAAGTTGTTTTCCAAGATTATGCATAAACTGGCTGACAATACTTAAAGCATAATCAAGTTTTGGTCTAATATGAGACAATTACATCAATCTTCCTACAAGTCTTTGGTATCTTCCTTTATCAATTGGTACTTGGTTGGATTTAACACATAGCTTTAGACTTTCTTCTACTGGTGTATCAATTGGTTGTCATGCTAACATACCAGTCTCGTGTAATAGATCTAAGGCACATTTTTTTTGAGATAGAACTATTTCTTTATTAGATTGGGATACTTCAATCCCAAAAGGGCCTAGATATTTCATTTCAAACTCTTTGGACAAGTAATTATGTAAGGCATCCATTTCTTTAGGATCATTCTATGTAACCACCATAATCCACATATAAAATTAGTGCAGTGATCTTATCTTGTATTTTTTTAGGAAAAGAGTATGATCTGAGTTGTTTTGATGATAGCCGAAGGCTATCATAGAATTTGTGAACGTTCCAAACCACGCTCTCGGAGATTGTTTCAGTCTATACAATGATTTATTTAGCTTACATATCTTTTGGCTGTGTCTTTTAGGTATCATGTACCCTGGTGGAAGATCCATATAGACTTCTTCAGATAATTTACCATGTAGAAAAGCATGCTTCACATCGAACTGTTGTAATGACCAATCCAAACTTGCAACTAAAGACAGCAGGACATGAACTGTGTTGATTTTAGTTACAGGTGAAAATGTTTATGTAATCAATTTCATATGTTTAAGCATATCATTTTGCTATGAGTCTTGCTTTAAAGCGTTCAATTGTACCAATAGCTTTGTACTTTACAGTGTAAATCCATCGACATCCAATTGGCTTCTTTCGTAGTGGATGATGAACTAGTTCTCATGTTTCATTTTTTTTAGAGATTTCATATCTTCGTTCGTAGTTGGTTTCCACCTAGGATCAATTAAGGTTTCATGCACACTGTTAGGAATGGATATAACAAATAATTGATTCATAAATGACATTTTTGATTCTGACAAATATTGGTTAGATACATAATGGTTCATGGGATATTTTACTTTACTAGTCAGCTCAGGTTCATATGTGGCTTTAGGAATACCTTTGGTATGATACTGTGATAACTGTCTTTTGTGTGGCTCAGGAACATCTTCATTAAGCAATTGGTGTGATATGTCGACCAGAGATAAAGCCATATTTTCAACAAACTCGGTTTTAGGCTGAGTTGAAGATAGACCCACTTCTTCAGTTATTTGGTGCTCATCACTTAGTTCTTCGGTTATTAGGTGCTCATCACTACTTTGATCTAATGTCATATTACTTAAATCCATATTTCACACATCTTATTTATCATCTTCATCATAAACTATAGTTGAATTTCCTTCTAATACTCCCCCTGAAATTTAGAATTGGAGAAATACATTGTATCTTTACAGAAAACAACATCCATCGTAACAAATAATCAACATGTTGGAGGATGGTAACACCGATATCTTTTTTGATGAGTGGCAGACCCAACAAAAATACATCACAATGCTTGAGGAGTTAACTTGGTGTGTTGATGCTTGTGTAGGCGTACAAACACCACATACCCAAATACATGATGAGCTAAATTTGACAGTTGGGCAACAATTGCATCAGTAAGGGTTTGGAATGGTGTTTTGAATTTGATGGTACTGGAGGGTACCCGATTGACTAAATAAGCTAGAGAATTGAGTGCTTCTCTCCAGTAAGATAATGGCATATGGGCTTCGATTAACAAAGCTCAGAAAATCGCCAACATGTGTCGATTTTTTTGCTCGGCCATCCCGTTTTGTTGGGGTGTGTTGGAGTAAGTTGTGTGATGAGTCATTCCTCGTGTTTTCAAATAGTATTGAAATTCAGTACTCTAATACTCTCCACCATTGTCACTGCGAAGAACTTGAATCTTTCTATTGTATTGAGTTTCAAGCCTTTTATAAAACTTTCGAAATATCGAGTTTACTCAATTTTGGTTTTGATCACGCAAAGCCTTGTCATTTGTTACAATCATCAACAAATTTTACAAACCAACATGCCCCACCCACCCAAAGTAGTAACTTTAGATGGACCCCAGACATCAGAATGAATAATCATAAAAGAAAGTAGACATTTATTCAATCGTAATGAAAACAAAGCATGATGTCTTTTTGCAAGTTCACAAATATCATACTGAAAACTAGAATTATCAACTTCTATAAATAAACTGGGAAATAATTTTTTGAGATATCCAAATGAAGCATGCCGAGAACGGCGATGCCACAACTATATATATATATATATATATATATTTCGTGTCTTTAGAACCACCCATGACCAGAGCTTGTCGTACACTATCGGTACTCTTTGATCTCAATTCCAAGTAATACAGCTTCCTCTGCCTAATACCACAACTAATCGCCTTCCTGGTTTTGATGTCCTTAACAACACAAAAATCATGCCAAAAAATTACAACACAAGATAAGTTAGAGGTTATTTGAAAAACTGACAAAATGTTATAATCTAAACACGAAACCACTAAAAATAGAATCTAAATTTAATGTATCGGTTAGTGTTAAAGATCATTCTCCAATAACTTGGGTCGAAGTTCCATTTGTAGTAGAGACAAACTTTTAGGTAGATGGATTAAGTGGTGAAAATGTCTAAAATCATATGTCATGTAATCTGTTGTGCCAGAATCAATTATCCATGCACTATTCAAAACAGGTGTAGAATTACTTAAAAACGTACCACCATTGTCGGCAGCTATTACCAATGCCGATGTTGTGTCAATAACTTCATCTTCTATTTTTGTTTGAGCAACTGCTGCAATGGAAGGATTTTGTTGATTTTTCTCTATTACCAATGCCGATGCTGTGTCAATAACTTCATCTTCCATTTTTGTTTGAGCAACTACTGCAGCGGAAGGATTTTGTTGATTTTTCTTTGCGAGACTAGGATCCCACCATTATGGATATCCCATTAGATCAAAACAATGACTTTTGGTATGACCAGTCTTATTGCAACGAGTGCATTTGTAGGAAGACTTGTCAATATTATTGGTTGGTCTACCATTGTTAGGTCGGGCTTGATCTTATTGACCTTGATAAGGATGGTTCTGAGCCACCATGGCACTCGATTTAGATGCTTCAAAATAACCTTTCAGGGTGGTACTACGAAAAATATGTGAAATCTTAATCGTTCAACAGACTTGTTGTAATAGGCTTTGACATCGTCTAGATCTTCATAACCACCATATCACGATGGTCGAACTCTTGAAAAATTCCATTTACCTCTCTATAATACACAAAGATGATTCTTCTTTTTTGTTTTGTAGAAAAAGCCTTCTGATTCAGAGTAAAGACTTGCAATTCATCATTTCCATCGTGGAATGCTTTTGACAAGGCATTCCAAATGTCGTAGACAGTGGGTAAGCGTAGATAATGCCTTATAATTTCTGGAGACATAGACATTAATAGCCACTGTTTGACCTTTTGATTTTCAACATACCATTTTTCATAAACTTTACCAGATTCTGCAGGTGGCTTGGTCTTGCCACGAATGTATGAGATTTTTTCTCGTTTAGCAGTTTGCATTTCCATTAGTTGAGACCATATGTCATAATTTGATTCGGTAAGGGTGATTCTTATATTAAAAACTTATTTGGGCTGCACTATAACCAGATTTTTTCCAATCATTTTTTTAGATTCGAAGAAGAGAATTTTGAGAATTATGGTTTGGCTATGGCTTGATTTTGATTTAATTTCTGGGTTTACAGCCTTGCAATCTTCTATAGTTAATTGAAATTCTCCTAAAATATGAAAGAATCGATCTATACAACTAATGACATATTTCAATAGAATCTTTAATGGATAGACTCGAGGAGAAATATAGGGTATATGAATCACCTGGTTAGTATCATTTTTCTCTTCATGGCTTTCAAGAGATAAGCATTCACATGATTCAAAGAGATGTTCAATATGAGAATACTAGTCAGATGTCGGTGATGCTCGGTACAGTTGAATCTCCTAGAAAATCTTGATCCTTTGAAAGAGATGGCAAACGATATGGTTCTTTTCAAGTTCCATCACTTGACAAGAGCAACTGCAACAAATGGATAATATCTAAATTGGCTTGTTCCAAATGTACAAAGGAGCATCTATATTTATAGTGCTCATTTGACTCTTTTACACACTTCTCAACAACCAAAATAATTGTATCTTCCATGTACCTACTAATATTCACCAATTACTCTCTAATACAAGACAATTATAGATAGTAGATAATTCTAGAACAAAAATTTATTCTATAACATAGACTATTCTAAATGTAGACTTATGGACTCACTTAATCACGATAATTAACAAGCTCAAATTAAAATAATAAAATGGCCCAAATCAAGTCTATTTTACAACACACCCCCTTAAACTTGATTTGGTTACTCCAAGTCTCTTAGCTTGGAAAAATTTCATGCTTCAATGGCTTGGTGAAGATGTTCACTACTCGATCTTGAGTCTTCACATACTTCAACTCTTCTTCTTTTCTTGCTATGCTTTCTCTTATGAAGTGATACATTGTATCGATGCACTTGTTTCGATCATGAAACACTGGATTCTTTTCTAATGTAATTGCCATTTTGTTGTTAACAAAAATCTCCGTTGGCTCCTTTTGTGTCATCTTGAATTCTTTCATCAAGTTTTTTAACCAAATCTCATGGAAAACACATGAAGTTGCAGCAACATATTCGGCTTCGCATGAAGAGAGTGTGAAAATTGGTTGCATTTTTGAACTCCAAGTGAAAACGGTATTTTCTATTAAAAAAAAAAGACAAATCCTGTTGTGTTTTTTCTTTCATCCAAATCTCCAGCCCAATCGCTATCACTATATCCAACAAGTTTGAAATAATTAGAGGATGAATAAAGCAAACCATAATCAATGGTACCTTTGATGTAAACAATAATTCTCTTTGTGGCCTTCATGTGAGTGGGTGACTCCATGTAACGACTAACAAGGCCAACTCCATAGAGAATATCGAGCCGTGTGCATGTCAAATACCGCAAACTTCCAACAAGACTTTTGAAATTTGTAGGATTCACTCTTTCTCCTTCATCATTTCTTAACAACTTGATTCCACAATGAACGGGTGTGTTTGTTGACTTGCATTCTCCCATGTTGAATTTATTGAGCACTTCTCTTTCATAGCCTTATTGAGAGATAAAAATGCATTCGTTGCTTTGTCTCACTTCTATGCCAAGATAGTATGACATCAATCCAAGATCGGACATTTTGAATTCTTTGGTCATACCCCTTTTGAATTCTTCAAACATTCTTGGATTATTTCTGGTAAAGATCAAATCATCAACATAAGCAAACAATCAACATGTCACCATTTTTATTTACCTTGGCATAAAAAGCATGTTCATGTAAACATGCTGTAAATCTATTTTCTTCAAAATACTTATTAATTCGACTATATCATGCTCTCGGCACTTGCTTTAATCCATATAAAGTCTTTTTCAATTTTAAGACTTTATCTTCTTTCCCATTCACTTCATAGCCAAGAGGTTGTTCAATGTAAACTTCTTCTTCAAGATATCTATTAAAAAAATGCATATTTCACATTGATTTGATGATTTTTCCATTTATTTTGAACGGCCAAAGAAATAATTAATCTTATAGTTTCTAAGCGAACAACAGGAGCAAATACCTCGTCATAGTCAATGCCAGGTCTTTGATTGTATCATTTCGCAAGCAATCTTGCTTTGTGTCTCTCAACTTCTCATTTAGCATTCTTCTTTGCTTTGTAGACCCATTTCACTCCAATTGATTTTTGGCCTTTCGAAAGTGTTGCTAGCTCCCATGTATCATTCTTTAAAATTACTTAATTTCTTCATCCATAGCTTCTTGCCATTTCTTGTTTTGCACCGCTTCTTCAAAACCTATTAACTCACAATCCACAAGGAAACAAAATAGTGTTAGCTCAATTTGATTATCAGTTATTCATATAACTTTTGCCAGCATTTTGTTAGTTGTCTCCTTGGTGGTGTGCTTGTGCTTGAATTTTCACTTGGTTAGTGTCCTTGAAGGCTAGCATGTGATGAATGAGGTGGAGTTGTATGTTTTTGTATTTATTCTCTTGCTTGCTCTACTCCTATTTTTTCTTCTTCTTTGGTAATTGATGAAAAATTGTAGTCATCATTTTGAGTGTCCCATCTCAATAAATCTTCTCCATCAAACTCAACGTCTCGGCTAATGGTGACTTTCTTGGTGTTTGGATTATAAAGCTTATATCCTTTAGATCTTTAGTCATATCCAATAAAGAGAAAATTTTCACTTTTATCATCAACCTTGGATTTCCTTTGTCGTGCACATGGACATACATAATGATTCCAAATACTTTCAGGTGCGAGATGACGGGTTATCTTCCACTCCATACTTCTTGAGGTGTCTTTCTCCACACACTTTTAGTTGGAGACCAGTTGAGCAAATAAACTGCACAATCCATCGCTTTGGCCCAATATTCTTTTGGCAACCTCTTGCTTTTTAACATGCTTCAAGCCATGTTCAGGGCGGTTCGATTCTTCCTTTCATCAACACTATTTTGTGGGGAGAGAGGAGAGCTTGGAACCGTAAGGAACCGTCAAATTCCATTGTCTTCAAAAAATTTGTTTAACTCCATTGATCTAAATTCTCCTCCTAGATTGGATCTCATGGCTTTGATTTTGAGACCACTTTCCTTTTCGACAAGTGCTTTGAATTTCTTGAAGACATCGACCACCTCGGACTTTTCCTTAAGAAAATAAACCCATGTTTTTCTGCTAAAATCATCAATAGATAGGAGAAAATAATTGCTCTTACCCAGAGATTTAGGATTGATTGGCCCGCACATGTCGGTGTGAATGAGTTCTAGTGGTATCTTTGCTCTTGTACTTGATTCCTTAGGAAAGCTCTTTCGAAAATGCTTCCCAAATAGGCATCCTTCGTACAATAGATTTAGGTGACTAATAGGTGGTAATCCCCTTACCATTCTTTTCTTTGATAGCAATTCCAAGTCACCAAAATTGAGATGCCTGAAGCTTAGATGCCATAGCAATTATGTATCTTTCACACAAGCCTTAAAAAACTTTGCTACATCATTTTGGATAACCAACAAGAACATCATATTATTTGTCATTGGTACCTTAGTAATTAAATTATTTTTGCAATCTTTTAGGAAAAGAATTTTCAGTAAATGTCAGTCTTTCTCCAAAAGTTGTCCTAAACTCAAAATAATGTTTTTTATGTTAGGCACATAATAAACATTTGAAATAAATTGATGGCTTTCATCTTTCAAGCGTATAAGGATATCACCTTTGTCCCTTACCGAAATTTTGGATTCATCTCCAAATGTGACATTGCCACTCACCAATTTATCAAGCTCCACGAATATTTTTTTATTTCCACATGTATGATTTCTAGCGCCGGTGTCAAGGCACCAAGTGTTGCTTTTCCTTCATTATCCTCCTTTGTATGCCAATAGCAAAATAGAATCAAGTTGCTTCTTATTTTCTACAAAATTTACTTCTTCTCAGACTTGATTAGTAGCTCTACATTCCCAAGCAATATGTCCAAACTTTTGACAATTATAACATTGAACTTGAGATTTGTCATACATTTACTTTGAATTATTACCTCTCCCACAACCTCTTTTTAAAGATGAATTTTGTCTAAAATCTTTATTGTTGGGTGTCTTGTATTCTCCTCTTCCTCTGCCACATCCACGGCCACAACCGCATACTCTTCCTCTTCCTCTTCCATTGTTGAAGTCACCTCCATTTCTTTCCTTCAACGCGAGCTTTGTTTGAAGTAGTTACTCCAAAGTGCTTTGCTTTTTCTTTTGACATCCTTCATATGCTTGAAAAGACCCTATGAGCGCCTCAATTCTCATTGCCTCCAAATATTTTTTTTCTTCAACGGTGACCACAATATGCTCAAATTTTGGATTTAAAGATCATAGAATTTTCTCCATGATTCTAATATTATCCAAACTTTCTCCATTTGCCTTCAATTGGTTAGCCACCGCTAAAACTCCAGAAAATTTTTTGGAAATTGTTTCGGATTCTTTCATTTGTAAAGATTCAAACTCATATTAAAGTTTGTAGACGAACCTTCTTGACTTTCTCCGCTTCTTTGTAGGCGGTTTGAAGCCTATCCCAAGCTTCTTTGGAGGTGCTTGCATTCGAAATTTTCTCAAATTCATCATCATCAAGTGATTGATAGATGAGATAGATAGCTTTCTTGAATCCTTCAAGGCGTCCCTTTGTTCTTGAGGTATATTAGCCACATCTCTTGGCTTATTGTACCTCTTCTCTACGATCTCCCATAAGTCTTGTAACCCGAGCAATGCCTTCATTTTAATATTCCATTTGTCATAGTTACTCTTGTCAAGTGATGGAACTTGAAAGGAAACCATACCATTTGCAATCTCTTTCAAAGGATCTTATGTGCTTTGATACCACTTTGTTAAGAAGATGACTTATTTGGATAATATTTTAGGGGAATCTTTAAGAAGCTCAAGATGCTAGAGAAAGAACTTGTATTATATAATATCAAAATTGGCTTGTTCCAAAAGTACAAGAGAACACCTATATTTATAGTACACTTCTACATACTTCTCAACAACTAAAATAATTGCATCTTCCAACTACCTATTAAAATTCACTAATTACTTTCTAATACAAGAAAATTCTAGATAGTAGATAATTCTAGAACAAAAGCTTATTCTAAAATATAGACTATTCTAGATGTGGACTCATTGACTCACTTAATCACAATAATTAACAAGCCCAAACCAAAACAATAAAATTGCCCAAATCAAGTTTATTTTACAATTGCATGTCAGAAAAGACATTGAATTATTAAAAATATCTGCAACATAAAAATTAAGAGTTATTACGGTTGTCTTGGTCCCAAAATTTGCAGTACAAGACTTAGGGAGTGTATTCAATTCAGATTTTTTAAAAAATTTATCGACCTTTATTAGTGGGTGACTTTTGTGGAATTCGTGGACTTTTAAGCGAATTTTATAGATTTGTTAAGAATTAATAAAAGTCTTTCATTAACTTTTGTAAACTTTTATTAAAGACTTCTATAGACTTCTATAAACTTTCATTTTTATTAAAAAAAAAAATACTAAACTAAATTTATATATAATGTAATATTATTTTGAACAATTTCTCGTTGTGCAAATCATCAATAACACATGTAATTAAAAACCCAAAGTAATAAATCATATTTCTCTTGTAAATAAAAAGATTTCTTTAAAAAAAATCAGTCATATCAATTAGATTAACAAATAACTTAAAATACCAAGATGAATAATAACATTTTAATAATGTTCAATAAAAAAATACTTGCAATTTTATAAGTTTATTTAAGATTCAAATACAAGTATTGAAAAATCAAATTATTCCAACCTCAATCTTAGCCAGCCCATTTCAAATCAATTTAAATCCAAATGTATTCACGTGCATGTGCATCAATCAATTAACAAGAAGTATGTGTGTCTGGGAGAGAAAAATTTGACATTTTAATTAATTGTTCAAAACGGACTCAAAAGCAAAGTGATTCCAACACAAAACACATGAATTTAACAATATTTTTTTAGGACAAACGAATCTGATATCAAATAAAATCAAGACTATTATGCATTGGAAAAAATCCATAATTGCACAATTGTCATATTTAGAAAGTAAAACAACCCATTACAATCGTGAGAACTCATTAAACATAAAATCGATTGATTTTAAAAAAATCTTGTTATGCAATCAAACGCACACGAGAAAATAGAAAATTCAAATTTCACATAAATTAGAAAATAGTGTATCTAGAACAAGTAAAATCAAATTCTTATCACGATAGATACAAGAAAAGGAAAAATGAGTTCTTTATGTTGGGGCTCAACAAATCTCATATTCCATTAAAAAGTCTCCTAAAGTTTAATAAGTAGATAATTTCTTAAAAGTCATTCTTAATATGAATACCTAATGACTTATAGAGAAGTCTCTATTGAATACATCATACTTTTAAAGAGTCTTAAAAATTCTACATTGATTATTCATAAACTTTTAAACCCTTAAAAGTCCCAATTTGAATACATGACCTTTAGTGCTTTGAAAAAAAAAAGGAAAAAAATATTGAGGCAAAAATTAGGAAATTAATGATCTATATCAATCAAACAAAAGTCCCAATCAAATACCCATTGAACATAAAGAAGGATAATTTTGACAATTTTATTTTGTTAGACATTACATGTTCCCAAGAAAGAGAATTCGTCAACAATGAAACCATTCGTCAATTAAAAAATTCCTACAAATTGCAAAATAGGACCCATAACTATTTTTCTATTTCTGGTGCATACACATTCTTCCTTCTCTGCATGAATAAAATTGTTCACAACTAATGTATGAGGGTTGACACCTCGTAACAGAAGATGTCAGCGTTGACTAATTTATCATTTGAATATCTGATTTGTCCTTATCACAGAAATGGTTTGATTGTGACACTAGTACACTTGGAGTGTATTGAACGGACCATTTGTCGAATTTAATTCTACAACATGACCATGCGAAAAATTAAATTTCACTTGATCGATGGGTATTTCATCAAAATCTCTTGACATGGTTGTGTATATATTTTCATGAGTTTGATGGTTATTTGATTTACCAATGAGTGAGATCAATTTGATTGATGAAATATTTGGGTGATTTGGGAGCTTGAGAATGAATGAAGTAGATAACAAGAATTTGTGTCGGGAATTATCTCCTTGAAAATGGGTCGAGTAACTACTTAGGCATTTTCTATTGAATGGTTAGAAATTTGAACTTAGTATTTAGCTACGACTAAACTTCGACATCTGTAAATTAGTTTACAAGACTGTTGAAGAAAATATAACTTAAGTTAGTGAGAATAATTAGAGGGGTCAAACGGTCATTTATGCTCGGACGGGGATGATATATATATATATACACACACACACACACACACACACGGTAGGTCGGAGGAAAGTACCACAACTTCTGTAATTTTATATATTCTGTGAGTGCATTCTTTTGTCTTTAGTAGAAAAACAATGGACTAATAATTATATTGGAAGGTCTGGGTCCACTGAACATGATCTAATTATTGGAGCTTGGAAAATATATGTCCGGACAGGTCCTTGTGGTAGCTCTATAAAGTTTTAGACTTAATCACAATTGTTATGAAAGTTTTGGACTTGATTGTAATTGTGATATAAGTTCAAAGATTACATGTGTAATTAAATCAATCTTAAGCTAATTGGACTTGGATGCAAATTAGAACACTTGTCTATGTATGTAATTAGGACTCTTGTTCCTTATATGCAATTAGGATTCTTGTCATATTTATATCACATTGCATGTGACATGAAATCATTCAAAATTTAAGAAAGGAGGGGAGAGAAAAATCTTAAGTCTTGTTTGGCCTAAATTTTGCCTTCTTGAATTTTCATAATCTGCTCAGTCCAAAAATTAGTTATTTGATTTAATTAAAAGGTTCTCACACGTCTGTGTAGTCTATATTTTGGAGAATACTGTATAAGGCTTGAATGTTGAGAGCGCCGAGTTCATAAATTAGAAAGTAGGAAGTTCGTGATTCAGACTGACAGTAATCGTTTATCGATTCAGGTATAATACTAAACTTTTAGTATCAGTTATAATAAACACGTGAACTCCTAGCAAAGATCTTAGTTTATTTAATTAAAGAAAATTTTATTTTCTGGCTAATTCTCGTGACAGTTTCTAACATTAACAGCCCTTAGTCGACCATTCTGGAACATTCAAACTGCCTATGCTCAAATTTTTCACAATTATAGTACCCGATTCCACATTTGAGATGCTCAACCAAGGCTACTGCCTGTTACGCACCACCAGTAGGTTGCTAGTTTGGTTGTAGGGTAGCAACAGCTATGCCAGCGCCTACGATGGGATTGGTAGGTGTTCGACCAATCTTTGGTGCACCTAGAGTAGATTGACTTATTGTTGCAACAGTTGGTCGTGAATGGGAAGCAAAAGCTGCCTGGAAAATTTTTATTACAACCAGCTAACTGTCTGCTTTCTGTCCAAACCTACTATTACTGCTACTCAAGAAGGATCTTCCAATTGTAGAGCGAGTAGGTGTAGAAAGTGGAGCAAATACATTTAACATATCCTAGATCGGAACACAAATCATCTATGTATATAAGATTGTTGAGAAGATTTTCTCTAAACATTAGTTTGGATATTGGTTTGTTAAAATCAAAGATGTCATATGAAGGATAAAACTAGAACCAAATTTGAAAGCAAAAATGGAGACGAACGCATGCGGATGCTGCCTGGCGCGTCAGAGCCCAGTGAACATGCGTTTTCGAGCCCATTTACCTCTTGATTGGATTTTTCTTATGTCCCTTAGTTTTTTCAATTATTTTTTTAATGTAAAGACATCATTAAATGATTGTATCCATTGAAAACAATTCTATACAATGATTAATGTAATGCTTTTATCAATTATATAATAAAATATCAAAAAATTTCTCTTCTTATTCTCTGTTATTTTCAATAACTTTTACTAAAATTCTCTTTCAATTATATCTTGCTTTGTAGTTTGATATATTGCAGAATCAAAGTACAAAGACTTTCATATAAGTTTTCTTCATCTTTTGTTTTATGGTTTGTTGTGTTAGTACATAAATGCCAACAAACACTCATTTGATTCCATTGTATCTTGGAGGCTTATTTGGATCCATTGTACACTCTTTGATGAAGGAGAAAGTCTTAAGAAATCATAATTACGTAGCTTGGAATCTACTACAGTTTATTAAAGAAAGTCATTGCAAAGAAGGAAAAATTCACCAACAATCTTAAGACTTTATTTTTAGGATTAATTATACTTACAGTCCCCATTCTTTTAATTACACTCACAATATCCCTCGCCGATGGGTTGATGAGTGACAAATATGTGTTAGGATTTCTTAAGGACTTATTTTGTGTAAGATTATAAACTTGTATTTTATTGTAGCATAGCACCACGCATAAGCATCGTTTTTGAGAAACGTGTAGAAATTAGTGAAGTAGAGACAGTGTTGAAGTTGATGTGGAAAAAATACATCTAGGGACACCAGTTGAGCCAATTGTGGAAGAAGTTGAGGAAGGATGCAATCAAAGTATTTCTGAAGTTGAAAAGAAAGAAGTTGTTCAGTAGATATTGCAGAAAGTCAGTCATTGTCTGGTTCATAGCCTCCTGTTACATCGCAAGAAGATGTTGGTGATAATAGTGAGTATGTAGAAAAAGTATGGCAGTAGGAGAAGATATTAATTAGTAATCAGGATTTTGGGATTCAGTTTGAGGATCTATTTGACTGGAATGTAATGTTTGATGATCATGGTGTAGGATTCGATGATCACATAAATGAAGAATGTGAAGTTAGACAACATGGTGACTAACAGAACGACGAATGTGAATTTAGAAGATGTTGAGGAATAGAATGAATAAAGTGAAGTGAGAGGAGATGGTGAACAACCTAATGAAGAAACTGATGTTC
Source organism: Forsythia suspensa (assembly GCA_023638005.1). Lineage (NCBI taxonomy): Eukaryota > Viridiplantae > Streptophyta > Magnoliopsida > Lamiales > Oleaceae > Forsythia > Forsythia suspensa. The sequence goes on along the minus strand of CM042664.1, from coordinate 11,960,043 downwards.
GATATAATGAAGAAGTTGGTGAAGGATAAAATGAATAAGTTGATCGTGGTGTTGATGCAAACGACCACGATAACTTCAATTATTCGAACTATGAGCATGAGGTTCTAATTGTAAATGATGATGCCAATTTCGAGGCACATTATACTTGGGATGATGATAGAATGATAGTGCATGAAGGCAGTGACGATGATTATTCCGATGAATTGAAGAGGTTAGACAGTGATGAAGAAGGCAATTGAAAAAGAAAGCAGCGTGATAATGTCTACCTAGGTAGGGCTGATAACGAAGACCCACAATTCAAAAAAGTATCTAATTTTTACTTCTTATCTCCATTCTTTTACTTTTTATCATCCTAAGTCCTTACTTAACTTACAAACTAGCATTACATTGTTAATTGAGAGTTGATCATGTATATGCAAGTTTGAAATTTGAAAGCAAAGCACGGGCTTGGTCCGACAATACTTGGTAAAGCACAGTAGAGCTATCAAGTTTATTAAGGATGACACAATTCGATTAAGTGCTAAGTGTGTGGAGGATTGTCCATAGGTGTTATATGAGAGGATGATACCGAAGACTTCTACATCCCGGATCGATACACTACACATGAATCACAATTGGGGCATGCCTTCTGAGAATAAGTGTGCCACTTTAACTTATTTTTCGACAAGTATATGGACATGTTCAGACATCAGCTCAATTTGATGTTCAACAGTTTTGAGGACATGGTAAAGAAAGATTACGTTGTGAATGCATCAATTTCCCAATTCTATAAGACTTGGACAAAGTGTTTGGTGGCAATAAGAAGGTCCAACAAAGAACAATATAAATTGATTTTAGATTATATGGTGGAGATGCAGAAGAGTAATGCTGAGAGTACAGTAGTTTTGAAGATGGAGATGGTTGGAAACTGTAGAGAATTTAGGAAGATGTATATCTATTTGGGAGCTTTGAGTAAAGGGTTTAGAATAGGGTGTAGACAGTTAATTGGGCTAGATGGGTGTTTCCTAAAGAGTAAAAATGGTGGGCACATGCTTACTAATGTTGAGATTGTTGCGGATAATGCAATGTATCCACTTGCGTATGCGGTTATGGAGAGTGAAAATTCGAACAGCTGGAAGTAGTTTTTGGAGATATTAATTGATGATGCGAGAGTTAGTAATAGTCATGGTTGGACCTTCATTAGCGACAAGCAAAAGAGTTTAGTGGATGCATTGGAGACGTACTGTGAAAATGCCGAGCATCGTTTTTGCGTAAGACACTTGTATAGTAATTCCAGGGACAAGTTTAGTGGGTTAGCTTTGAAACGGATGTTGTAGGCAGCTGCAAGAGCATCTATGGAGCCACAGTGGAAGGTTAAATTTGAGATAATAAAGCTATAAAATATGGATGCATATAATTGGTTGATTGAAAAGCTGGCCATGCAGTGGATTTCCTCACATTTTAGAAAAACGAACACGTGTGACATCCTTATGAATAATCTGTACAAGTCATTCAATGTAGCCATTGTACACGCTAAGGACAAACCAATAATTTGTTTGTTGGAGAAGATAAGGTAATATCTAATTATGCACTTGCCAATACGGAGGGAAAACGCCATGAATTGGGTTCATCCTTTTGGCCCTAAAATTTGAAAATTTTTGAAGAAGACGAAGCTTGAAAAAATGTATTGTAAAACCACATATGTAGGAGACAGGCAGTTTGAGGTAAAGGATAATGCTATTGGATTTATTTATGTCGTCGATGATAAGTGGGTTTTATGCACTTATTCGGGTCCTTAAACTAAGCTTTTATCACGTCATTTTATCGATTTTCTATTAATCTAGTTTGTTATTGCTTCTATTTCAGTTTTGGACCCGTGTGAAAGAAAATGGAAAAGAATGGAAGTTGAAGAACCAAATTGGAGCTATTGGCAAGTTGAAGGACCAAATTACAAGTTATAGAAAGTTGGAGGACTAAAATGATCAAGACCCAAAGATTGAGGACCAAATTGGAAGGTGCAAAAATTGGAAGGACCGATTTGTGAAGATTGAGAAAAGCCAAGCTGGGCGATCGCCCAGCACTGAAAATCAAAAATAGAGAATGAAACAGCCACCCTGGGCAATCGCCTGGGAAAGCACTGGGCGATCGCCCAGTGTTAATTTCTGATGCGTTAATTTTTTTCCTTTTTAGACTTCTACTTCAGTTAGGAAATTTTTGGGCCCACATTTTTTTTTAGATCTTTTTGGCATATTTTGGGGGACCATTAGGATAGTATATATATGAGTTATTAACTCTTAATAGGTTGTTGAGTTTTTAAGAGAAAAACATAGACAAAAACATCAAACGGAGATCAAGATTGCTCTTTTGATGAATTCAACGAAGATCAAGATCAAGCAATTATTCTTTCAAATTTTCTTCTTCTCCGGATGATGAATTCCATATTTTTTCTTCTTTTTTTTTTCTTATTATTAGTATGCTAGGCTAGTTTAATTAGTGCTAGTGCTAGAATTACGATGAAGCTTGTCATTTAAATTCTTCCATCTTGAAACTTGGTTTTTGACAATTTATTTCAATATAGTTTTGAATAATTAATTTTGATTTCATTGCATCTACAATTATATACGTAGTAATTGTATGATTGTTGTGGTTTGTTTTACTATCGAAAGATCGAAAGCATGCTAGACACAATTTTAATTATCTTAAAGTTTGATGGGGGATAGAAATATACTGCTATGCTTTAGGTAATCTTTAATTATCCATAGAAATTTAATGCATTTGTTTGTGTTCGCATTCATCATAGAAATATAGTCGAGTCATACATATGAATAGGTTTAACTTTATTCGAGAGAAACTGTTGAACAATCTAGAGATATTGATCTTCATAACTGATGTAATTTGTCAAAGCTAAGAATTAAGATAGATGAATTAACAACTATAAGTGGATTCAAAATTCTAGTACTTTTCCTTTTTAAAGTTAAATCAAAATTTCACCAATTTAATCTTTCAATTATTTGAGCCATAATTAATTTCATTGTTCTTAGTTTATGTTTTAATTAGTTTAAATATTAAACTTTCAAAAGTTCATTAGATTCGGTTAAGGTTAGTATAATTGAACTGAATTATCTAAATTCTCATGAAAACGATACTTGGACTCAACATCCACTTTATTACTTGTGCGATCCGTGCACTTGCGGAATTATTAAAGATATAAAATCGCTGACAAGTTTTTGGCACCGTTGTCGGAGATTTAGTTTTAGTTCTTTTCAATTACTTTAACACTAATTCGAACTTTATTTATTTATTTGCTTTATTTACTTTTTTTTATAGATATTACAGTGTTTGCTTTGTTTCTTTTTAGACTATTGCATACGAAGTGTGAGACACGAGTCTCTAATTCCAGTTGATCTAAAGATTGAATGCACTTTTCACCATAGGCAGAGAGAAGCAAGAAAGACACAACAAAAAGACCAAAAACAGGAAGACATAATGCAGAACAACGAGATCGCTCAGGCAAGACAGGAGATTGATGAAGACAATATGCTAGTTGGAGACTTTTTGACTCCACAGATTATCCAGAACCGATCTAGCATTGTCTACCCACCTTTTGGGCACCCGAACTTTCAGTTGAAGACTAACGTCATTCATCTATTCTAGAATGGTCATCAATTCTATGGCAGGACCGATGAGAATCCACATACACACGTTTCAAGATTCTTGGAAATGTGTCAACACTTCAATTATCAAAGAATCTCAGACGACGCCATCTAGCTACGTTTGTTCCCGCATACTCTTAGGGACAAAGCTCTTGAATGGCTGGACTCACTGCCAATTGATAGCATAACCACCTAGAATGATTTGGCCCAAAAGTTCTGCACAAAATTCTTTCCACCAACTAAGGTCTCGAAGTTGAAGCATGATATATCCATATTTCAACAGTCAGAAATAGAATTGTTTGATAAAGCGTGGAACGGATTCAAAAATATGCTAAGGAAGTGTCCTCATCATGGCGTTAGCAGGGGGTAACAAATTCAATATTTCTATGCTGGACTACTCCCTTCATTTAAAAGTATGATTGATTCTTCATCTAACGGTTTCTTATCTACCAAAACAGTGGTTGAAGCTTTGGATTTGTTTGAAAGAGTAGCTACCACCACTGCCATGTGGCCATCAGATAGAGTCGTACAAAAGAGAACAGCAGGAGTACATGAGATAGATACTTTCACGGCATTATCTGCAAAGATAGATTCATTGGTGCACAAAGTTGAAAGTATGTCACATTCAGCCAATGCAGTGCAAATAAAAAATTCAACATGTGAAGAATGAGGAGCTGGTCATAGTACATCAGAATGTCCTATTCTATCACTACAGCCTGAGCCGGTCCATTATATTCAAGGTGGTCAACACCAACAAAATAACCCATACTCCAACACATATAATCCAGGTTGGCGAAACCATCCAAATTTCTCTTGGAGGGATAATCAGAATAACACTAGACCATAGTTCTAGCAGCCAGAAAAGAGTATATCATTAGAAGACTTGCTCAACAAATTCATCGTAAAAACGGATCAGTACATAGAAACTACTAATCAGTTCATGAGAAAGACAGAAAATAATATTCAAAATCAAGGTGCTTCAATAAAGAATCTCGAGACACAAACAGGTCAGATGGCAATTGCTCTTTCAGGCAGAGCACCAGGTGCTTTGCCAAGTAATACAGAGGTGAATCCCAAGGAACATGTTAAATCTATTACTACCAGAAGTGGGGTTCAGTTACCAGAGATCTATGTTAAGAGATCAGTTGCAAATAAAAAATGGTACCTTCCACTGATGAGGAACACGTAGAACAGATTGAGCAGACAACAACTATGAAAGAAAGTTCAGGCACACCACAAGTTAATGCAACTGTTCCTATCAAGCCATATGATCCTCCGATCCCATTTCCTCAGAGGTTACACAAGCACAAGTTAGATAAGTAATTCAGAAAATTTCTTGAGATCTTCAAGAAACTACATGTCAACATCTCCTTTGCAGATGCACTTGCTCAAATGTCCAGTTATGCAAAATTCTTGAAAGACATTCTTTCAAATAAACGCAAGATGGAGGAACATGAGACAGTGATGTTGACAGAAGAGTGTAGTGCTATTTTACAAAATAAACTACATCATAAACTCAAAGATCCATAGAGTTTTACAATACCTTGCACAATTGGTGATTTTTGTTTTGATAAAGCTTTGTGTGATTTAGGAGCTAGTATTAACTTGATACTGCTTTCTATTTTCAAGAAATTAGGTTTGGGGGAAGCTAAAGCAACTACGGTAACTCTGCAGCTAGCTGATCGGTTTATTAAACATACAAGAGGAGTTGTTGAAGATCTTTTGGTAAAAGTGGACAAATTCATCTTCCCAGCTGATTTTATTATTCTTAACATGGAGGAAGATAAAGATGTTCCACTTCTTCTTGGTCGACCATTTTTAGCCACTGGTAGAGCTCTAATCGATGTACAAAAAGGCCAACTGATTCTGAGGCTTAGTGAGGAGCAGGTTACATTTGATGTCTTCAAGGCAATCAAATATCCAACCGAATTAGATAGCTGCTTCAAAGTTGATATGGTCGATAGTATAGTTCATGAAAATTTTCAACTCAATAATCCATCAGATCCTTTGGAGGCCTGTATTGTGCATTCTCAATCCACTCAAGCTGATTCTATTGAGGTTGAGATGTGCGCAAGGTATCTTGAAGCTAACCCTCCATATATGCGCCGACCACGCTTTGAAGAATTGGGCACGGGTTCTACAAAACATCTACCTTCTATTCAACAGCCTTCAAAAATAGAGCTCAAGCAGTTGCCTTCTCATCTCTGCTATGCCTACTTGGGAGAATCCTCCACTTTACCTGTGATAATCGCTAAATCTATTAGTGAGCTTGAAGAGAAAAAATTACTTCGAGTGCTTCGAGAACACAAGATAGCGATTGGGTGGTCTATTGCTAACATCAAGGGCATCAGTCCTACACTATGCATGCATAAAATCCTCATGGAGGATGATTTTAAACCAAGTATTGACAGTCGGAGGAGGCTTAATCATAATATGAAAGAAGTGGTCAGAGCAGAAGTCATGAAGCTAATGGATGCTGGGATCATCTACCCAATCTCAGACAGTTTTTGGGTCAGTCCAGTTCTAGTAGTGCCAAAGAAGGGAGGTATCACTGTGGTTCAGAACGAAAAGAATGAGTTGATTCCAACCAGAACAATCATAGGATGGAGAGTTTGCATTGACTACCGCAAACTCAACACTGCTACTAGGAAGGATCACTTTCTCCTTCCATTCATTGATAAGATGTTGGAAAGACTGGCTGGATATTCCCATTACTACTTTTTAGATGGGTACTTCGGCTATAATCAGATTCCAATTGCACCTGAAGATCAAGAGAAGACTACATTCACTTGTCCCTATGGTACCTTTGCTTACCGTAGGATGCCTTTTGGTCTATGCAATGCTCCTGCTATTTTTCAGTGTTGCATGATGGCCATCTTCTCGGATATGGTGGAGAAATTCATTGAAATATTCATGGATGATTTCTCGGTGTTTGTCATCCTTTGATGAGTGCTTGGAGCACCTCCACTTGGTTTTGCAGCAGTGTGAAGATACAAACTTAGCTCTTAATTAAGAAAAGTGTCACTTCATGGTTCAAGAGGGTATTGATAAGTACAATTTTGTACTTATTGGAGCTCGTAAAAAGGGATGATTATGAGTCATATTATTTGATTTCAGTTTAATTGCATGTTGTTTTCTTATTAATTTAGGAAATATTCAAATTCAAAGGTTAATCTGACGAAAAGAGAGCAAATAGAAGAAAAGGGACTCAAACTGCTAAGAAAAGATACTTCAGGAGCTCAGCATGCAAATATTAAAAGAAGAAAACCAGATCTGCAGCCAAGTTAACCATGCGATCGTATGGTTAAACACGTCTGCGATTGCAAGGTGGACCAAAAATCAGCAGAATGTAAAACGATTGAACCATGCGATCGCAGGTAATTACACCATGCGATCGCAAGGGCATAACGGGCACCAGTTTTGGCAGTTTCCTAATAGGATTAGAATTCTACAACTCCAAATCTAATTCAACTACCTAGAACACGTCTTGGAGTCTTGAGAGAGCGTTATAAAATCCAGATAATAGCCAGAACAAAGGGAGACGAATTTTGGGAACAAGATACAAGAGGAGAATCGAAGATCAAGGCACGGAATTGAAGATTCATCAGCCGGAGTCACGGGTTGTATTTATTTTTTTCTTTTTTTTTTTCACGGATCATGATGAAGTCAATTATTGTCATAATTGACGAAATCATGTCCCTGCTAATTACTTATTTCTAGGATGAACGATGAAACCTCCCGATTTTTAATTAATTAGAAGTTTTTCTGTTTTATTAGTTAATTACCTCTTGGGTTGATTATTCTTTATTCAGTTTTTATATTATTTTAATGCTTGATCACCATTAGAATATATTGTGATCTATATTGAAGTCGAGAGATTCAATATAGATTAAGCACGTGGTATTGAATAACATAAGGTCCAATAATAGATAGAGATTACTATTATGCTTTATGAAATCCATTTAGGTGTTCTTGAGATTTTAATGCATGTGTTTATGTTCGAAGCTTAATTAGAGATAATTAGGTTAGCATAACATATAGAATTGATTGACCATCGAGAGAGGCTTTTGATTATTTTAGGATTATCGATTTTCAATCTATGGTAATTATAAGTTAAAGCGGTTAAACGGATATTTGATTAAGGAAAGTGTTGGTGGATTCGCAAATCCTAGTGTTAGTAAATCTCGAATTCGTTCTCTCTATTTTAAAGTTAATTGTTTGATAATTTATGTTTAATTAAAATAGTTTTAGAATCACAAAACCATAATTTAAATCTCTGTTTATTCATATTGTTAGAATTTAGGTTATAATTTAATTGGTTAAATTGGTATCTAGTCCTCGTGGGTTCGACACTCTAGACATGACTTTATTACTTGTAAACGATCCGTCCACTTGTGGGATTATAATTGCACAATAGGTATCATGTTGGGACATCGGATTTCAGCTAAGGGAATTGAAGTGTATAAAGCAAAAATTCAGGTTATAGAGAAATTGCCACCACCAACTTCTGTCAAGGGTATTAGAAGTTTTCTTGGGCATGCCGGATTCTATCATCGCTTCATCAAAGACTTCTCGAAAATCACAAAACCCTTATGTACTCTGCTAGTCAAGGATGTGCCCTATGTCTTCTCTGAAGAGTGTTTATTGGCATTCAACACTCTAAAAGAGACTCATTTCAGCACATGTGATAATCGTGTCTGATTGGAGTCTACTATTTGAATTAATGTGTGATGCAAGTGATTATGCAGTTGGAGTAGTGTTGGGGCAGCGAAAAGATAAAAATTTTCATGTGATACACTATGCTAGCAAGACTTTGAATGATGCACAGCTCAATTATGCCACTACTAAGAAGGAGCTCCTGGCTATAGTCTATGCCCTTGACAAATTCAGATCATATCTTGTTGGATCAAGGGTGATAGTTTACACTGATCACACAGTCTTGAAGTATTTATTGGCAAAGAAAGATACAAAACCGATGCTGATTAGATGGATATTACTTCTACAGGAATTTGATCTCGAGATAAGAGACAAGAAATTGAGCGAGAATGTAGTAGCTGATCACCTATCCAGACTTGAGCAGGAAGAGCAGATCGAGAGCTTGGATATTAATGAGGTCTTTCTAGATGAACAGCTTTTTCATTTGGAAGAAACACCATGGTTTGCAGATATAGTGAATTTCTTGGCCAAATCCATCATCCCGCCAGATTATTCAAGTCATCAAAAGAAGAAATTTTTCTCTGACTTGAAGCACTATTTTTGGGAGGATCCCATTCTTTATAGACGAGGTCCAGATCAAATAATTTGGCGGTGTGTTCCTGAAGAAGAAGTTCCTCAGATACTTGGGCATTGTCACTTCTCAGCCTACACTGGACACTTTGGTGCCTCTAAAACAGCTACTAAAGTTCTACAGTCTGGGTGCTATTGGCATTCCCTCTTCGAAGATGCTTACCTTTTTGTGAAAGAATGTGATCTATGCCAACTCACGGGAAATATCTCAAAAAGGAATGAAATGCCTCTCAACAGTATACTTGAGGTCAAGCTTTTTGATGTTTGAGGTATTGATTTCATGGGGCCATTCCCTTCGTCATTCTCGAATCAATACATTTTGGTTGCTGTAGACTACGTCTCTAAATGGGTTGAAGCCGTCACCTTACCTACTAATGATACGCGGGTTATGATGGATTTCCTGAAAAAATACATTTTCACTCGTTATGGCACACCCCGAGCCATTTTTAGTGATGGGCGTAAGCACTTTTGCAATCATTAGTTTGAGTCTCTATTGTCTAAATATGGTGTTCGGCATCGTATTGCTACTCCCTATCACCCTCAAACTAGTGGGCAAGTAGAAGTCTCCAACCAGGAGTTGAAGCGGATTTTTGAGGTAACGGTGAGTTCATCAAGAAAAGATTGGTCAAAGAAACTAGAAGACGCTTTATGGGCCTACCGGACAGCCAAAACTCCTATTGGCATGTCTCCTTATCAACTAGTTTTTGGAAAAGCATGTCATTTACCAGTTGAGTTAGAGCACCGAGCATATTAGGCTGTCAAGAAGTTGAACTTCGATCTAAAGGCAGCTGGTGAAAAGAGACTCCTTCAATTGAATGAAATGGATGAGTTTCGGTTGGAAGCTTATGAAAACGCAAAATTGTATAAGGAGCGGACCAAAAAGTGGCACGATATGCATATGCAAAGAAGAAATTTTGAGGTTGGGCAGCAAGTCTTGTTGTATAATTCTCGTCTCAAACTTTTTCTGGGCAAGTTGAGATCTAGATGGTCGGGTCCGTATACAATCACAAAAGTCTATCCATATGGGGTGGTAGAAATCAACCATGAGAGCAATGGGACTTTTAAAGTCAATGGGCAGCGGTTGAAGGTTTATTGGAACGGTGGTTTCTCGAAAGAAAAGTCCACCGTGCATCTTGCATCACCGAAATGATCAGCCTGAAAAGTCGAGCTCTAGACTATAAATCGAGCGCTTAATGGGAGACAACCCATTTTTCTATCCCTTTCTACCTTTTAAACATAATTCTTTGAGTATTGCATGTGGGTAGGGATTTTACCTTAGTTTTTGGTTATAGGTTTGTCCAATTTTTGCACTTAGAATTTTTAGCATAGTTTGGTCTTTATGTTCATTTAAGCACAAATTTAAGATTTCATATGATCATATAGACCTAGATAAATTAGTCAAAAGCATAAAGTGAATTTTAGCACAGGTTTGGTTTTTCTAATTCACCATTTTCAGTTTGGCTTGTGCTTAAGATCTCACATGTTAAGGTTTGTCTAGTTAGTGACATTTAAACTACATTTGCATGCTCTCATCATTTCCAGCTTAGCACGTTTTAAAAGTTTGACATGTTGAGTTAGCCTATATACATTTAGTTGGAAGTAAACATTAAAAAAAAAAAAAGGATTTGGTAAACTGGGCGATCGCCCAAGTTCAGCCTAGGCGAACGTCCCCAACAAGACAGAATGCCCAGCGATAAGCCTAGGCGATCGCCCGGGATTAAACCAGCAATCGCAAGAAGCTTAAGTCAAGGCGTAATGCCCAAAGACGTATACATCAAAATGGCCAAATTTTTTTTAAACAACACCTATCCTCACGCACCAACACTGGACACCCAACATCGCCATCACGAATTAAATTCATCCTCAAATCGCACATTACCCTGCACTTACCAATCACATTTGATCTCATTTGCCTAGCTTTCACTTCACCTTCTTCGAATTCGATCAAAATCCGTCCAAGGTAAGCTTCTTCATCCGCTTTGCCTGTTTATGCCTTTGGCATCCAATTTTTTTCAAATTTGTTATGATATATTGAGGAGGATGGGATTAGTTAGATGATGGATTCTTGATGTTGCGTTTTTAAGTGGAAATTTCTAGGCTAGATTCAAACTTCCAAGTCATTTGCACTCTATTGAATATTTGACGCCTCCTATGTGTTTGATGAAATGTCTAAGTGCCACTTCTTAAACAGTTAGGTCTAACCTTCACTTGAGCTTTATTCTTACACCTTCAAACCTGCTAATTGTGCATGCTTTCCATAGAATTGCACCACACATTGCACCAAAACACCTTACCCGTTTTCTGCAGCCATGGCATCCCATGGCTAAGCTCCGGCCACTTCACTTCACTTCACTAATTTCGTTCCCTTCCCATCCTAGTCATATGACCTCTGTTTTACCTCCATTTTGAACATGTTAAAGACCAATCTATGTAGCACCATATATCCGAAGATGTCTTGGAAATATTTCAATATTTCCTCAATTTTTTCAGTGGTGAAAAGTGGTGTTCGGCCTAAGTTTAAAACAAGAAAATTCTCTCCATTTTTCTTTTTTTTTGGTGTGTTTTAAATATTCTTTCATTCATTATGGTGCTTAATGAAATAATCTTTCTTTTTCCTAGGTACAATGGTACCAAAACGTAAAGACCCACCGACGAAAAAAGGGAAAGAGAAGGTCGGCTCATCATCTAGCCGACACCAACAAGTGGAAGCCATTGTTGAAGACGGATGTATCCCAAGATTTCAGGGTCTCGAAAAAGAGAAAATTTACAATAAGTGGTTAATGAGGAAAAATGTATGGGCCGAAAGGGAGGTAATTTTGACAGACTTCTCCTACTCCGAGATGGCAAATCTTATCAATTCTTGTGGTTGGCAAAGGGTTGCGAAAAAACCTCATTTGGCCTACCCACTCTTGGTCAAAGAATTTCTTGCCAATTTCAATCACGCCATTGAAGAACCTGAAGCAGACCATCGGTACACCACTTGGGTCTGTGGAAAGTGGATTAAGTTCATCCCAATTGTGATTGAAAATTATTATGGGCTAACTGCCAACGATATTGAGTCCGTCCCGACCGATCTTGACATGACACAAGTGACTCAGTTTTTTTTATGGACGAGTAGACGCTTGGCCTCTTGTTGGACCCAAATTCTTACAAAACCAGCTGACAGAGAGTCTACGTATCTTCCATATTTTTGTGTGTCATAACATCGATCCTACCTCCCACCGCACGGACTTAATGAAATTCGATCTCAATTCTTATATCATCTTGCAAGTGGGCACAAAATTGACTTGGGGAATCACATATTCCGATTCATTGTTGATCTTACATCGCAGTGTGCATCTGGCCAATCTCCCATGTTATCTTGCCTCATTAGTGCACTTTGCCTAGCATAAGGAGTGCCATTACTTCCTCATGAAGAGCCCGAGACCCCTGAACCACAACAAACGGACATTGGGAAATTCTGTGGCCAGACGAGCATCGGACAATCCAGCTCCGATACCAGTTGCCAAGACTGATTGCCTATTGCGTTAAATTTTCACCCAGTTATTCGAGCAAGGTCAATTTTTGAGTTTCATTCAGCACACTCAGCAGGCCATGCAGTGCACGATTGACCATATGAGGATTGAAATGGACTCCTTGAACACATCAAACACTACACTCAGAGGGGAGCAACGGACTATAAACTACACATACGACGATGTCAACCACTGAATGCTCTATTTTGCGCGGTGTATGGATGACATTTATACCATCATCTCTCAGCCCTCAGCCTCGAGAGCTCATCTCCATGGGTCCACTCCTGATGCACCATCCAATCAACCAAGACCTTCTTCTCCACATTTACCTCCAGGAAGTACCTGATCTTTTCCTCCTTTAATTTTGTTCTAATTTGCTTACATTGGGGACAATATAATATTTTTATTTGAGGGTAGGTTAAGTATTAGGATACTTAATGGCTGCTTTTGAATTCGCTTATCACTCGGGTCTGTATAACTGAAAAAAAAATTTAGTTTATTTGTCTAGTTGTTGTTAAACATCTTACTACTAATGATGATATTTGTTTGAAAATTGGGTACATTTTAGTAGAATATTAGACAACGCTTGAACTCGTACTTTTATCTGAATACTTATCTATGTTAGACCTGATTAATGAAGCACATAGCTACTATTGACTTATCATTTATTGGGAACATGACTTGAGTGTACGAGTTGATATTGTTGACTTAGTATCATTATGAAAAATTCCGTTCGTAAATCCTTAAGCTAGTAACCAAACTGTTTGAGAACAGTTTGGGGGTGTTAAAGTTACTGCTTGTGTTTTGAGAATTTTGATGGTTTTGGTTTTTTGGACCTCATCTTTGGTTGAATAGGTTATAGTCAAAGAATCTAAACCGAGCACTACTCACTGCTGATAAAATAAAGTAAAATATCTGACTTGAGCAATTAAGCCTGTTAGGGTATCTTAAAATCTGGTGCCCTATGGTCATCTGACTTGGGAGTCATCGGTTCAAAGCTCGCTACAAGGGTCACATAGAAAGCTAGTGAGAGAGAAGTATTGCACAAGATGTAAAATCGTTTATATTGGTTAAATAGAATAAAAAGAGTTAAAGTACTCGGTAAGGATTGGTGGGTTAGAACTTAAGAGACTGAAGATGAGAACTTAGAAATCACTCACCATCCTAGTTCTGAGAGTACAAGTTCTAATTTTTACCACTTTATTTGAAAAAAGCATATTGTTGATCAATAGGAACCAAATTTGCTAGAAGACCTCGGGATTAGAGAGAAAAGCGTTAGAAGTGTGATAATTTACGAGAGGTGTAAGGAAGAAGTGCCTACAAAGGGTTTGAGACTGTAAAAATATCAATAACACATTATTGGTCGTGGTTTAATACACGTGTAAGTTTAATTTTTGGCTAATCACACACTCACTAAAGGTCGAGCATTGGATAAGTGAAAAGTTTTTTGTGTTGTTTGATGTCTTTCTAAACGTGTTACTTTATTTTTCAAACATGAGGCATATGGTAAGAAATTTGACATAAATTCAATCCCTGTTAATTTGTTTAGCTTAGTTTAAGTTTATGGTTTATTTTATTTTTGTTCGATGACGAACAAAGGTTTAGTTTGGGGGTGTTTGATAAGTGTGTTTTATGCACTTATTCAGGTCCTTAAACTAAGCTTTTATTACGTTATTTTATCGATTTTCTACTTAATATAGTTTGTTATTGCTTTTATTTCAGTTTTGGGCCGTGTGAAAGAAATTGGAAAAGAATGGAAGTTAAAGGACCAAATTGGAGCTATTGGCAAGTTGAATCACCAAATTGGAGCTATTGGAAAGTTGAAGGACCAAATTACAAATTATGGAAAGTTGGAGGACTAAAATGATCAAGATCCAAAGATTGAGGACCAAATTGGAAGGTGCGAAAACTGGAAGGACCAATTTGTGAAGATTGAGAAAAGCTAAGCTGGGCGATCGCCCAGATTAATGCTGGAATAGCGCCCAACATTGAAAATCAAAAACAGAGAATGAAACAGCCAGCCTGGACGATCACCTGGGAAAGCACTGGGCGATCGCCCAGTGTTAATTTCTGATGCGTGAATTTTTTTCTTTTTAGACTTCTACCTCAGTTAGGAAATTTTTGTGCCCACGTTTTTTTTAGATCTTTTTGGTATATTTTGGGGCACCGTTAGGGTAGTATATATATGAGTTATTATATCTTAATAGGTTGTTGAGTTTTTGGGAGAAAAACATAGACGAAAACATCAAACGGAGATCAAGATTGCTCTTTTGAAGAATTCAACGAAGATCAAGATCAAGCAATTATTCTTTCAAGTTTTCTTCTTCTCCGAGTGATCAATTCCATATTTTCTTCTCCTTTTTTCTTCTTCTTATTATTAGTATGCTAGGCTAGTTTAATTAGTGCTAGAATTACGATGAAGCTTGTCGTTTAAATTCTTCCATCTTGAGACTTAGTTTTTGACAATTTATTTCAATATAGTTTTGAATAATTAATTTTGATTTCATTGCATCTACAATTATATACGTAGTAATTGTATGATTGTTGTGGTTTGTTTTACTATCGAAAGATCGAAAGCATGCTAGACGCTATTTTAATTATCTTAAAGTCCGATAGGGGATAGAAATATATTGCTATGCTTTAGGTGATCTTTAATTATCCATAGAAATTTAATGCATTTGTTTGTGTTCGCATTTGTCATAGAAATATAGTCGAGTCATACATATGAATAGGTTTAACTTTATTCGAGAGAAATTGATGAACAATCTAGAGATATTGATCTTCATAACTGATGTAATTTGTCAAAGCCAAGACTCAACATAGAGGAATTAACAACTATAATTGGATTCGGAATTCTAGTACTTTTCCTTTTTAAAGTTATATCAAATTTTCACCAATTTAATCTTTCAATTATTTGAGCCATAATTAATTTCATTGTTCTTAGTTTATGTTTTAATTAGTTTAAATATCAAACTTTCAAAAGTTCATTAGATTCAGTTAAGGTTAGTATAATTGAACTGAATTATCTAAATTCTTGTGGGAATGATACTTGAACTCAACATCTACTTTATTACTTGTGCGATCCGTACACTTGTGGAATTATTAAAGATATAAAATCGCTGACAGTCGACTTACGAAAAATGACATGCACGTGTATGGGGATGCAGCTTTCAAGTCTGCCATGTCTCCATTCAATTAGCTCAATTTCCAAGTAGGGGTTTACGCCTCGAAGACTATGTGGATACATGCTACAGTAAAGAGTCATTCTTAAAGGCATACCTTTCCAGTAATTTGTCCAATGGCGAGTTCAAAATTTTGGGCAGATAGTCATTAGAATCCAATACACTACCACCACATCGTAAACAACCTAGAAGGCCGAATAAAGTAAGAAGAAGAGAAGTTGACGAGACACCGTCGCTGAGTACTAAAAGCTGTAGGTTTGGTTTTCGTATGTCCAGTAAAAATTGTGGCCAAACTAGACACAATAAGCGTAGTTGCAAGAACACTTCAGGGAGCACCACCAGCACCAATGGAGCAGCAAAAAAAAAGGCATGACATGTTACTGTTGTAGATCTGTCGATGAAGTTAAAAAATTTTGGTCAATACATTTTTTGAAGCTACATAAGTACATGGGTTTTTAGTTGTTTTGTTGTAAGTATTTAGATGTATTTACAACAACTTATATCAGTACTTAGCTTTGCACGGATGGGTGAAAGATTGTTGTGTTTTGCCTTGTGAAAATGACATCCTTATGATCAATACTGCTCGACCTGTTTTTTGTCGGTGATCAATGCAAATTGTTGTTTTTTGCTTCTATGTGGATATATGTTGATGTAAAACAGGTGATTTATTACGTTATTGCTAGGATATTGTTGGTTGGAAATTGTGGATGTCATCAGATGTGCGTAGACATGTTTAATATTTCCTTCGAAAGGTGTAATAGTGTAGGTTCCCATCCTTTATATTTTGGCAGCATAGGTCTTAATTCTTTATATGTAGTCACAACATAGGTCCCCATTCTTTAACTAAACTCATAGCTACCATCTCCATCCTTTACATAAAGTCACATTGTAGGTCCCCAAAATATGATAATAGCTATAACATGTTAATACTACATTTTGTACATTCATTCTATTGAAGGTTGAACAATAACATCACAATAGGTTCATTAAATTCAAAATTGGAACATAGCAGCATCAATACTAATAAAATTTCCATTTACTATATTTATGTAACCTAGTACACCAATATCTAGGCTACAACCAATAAAAGTATAGAAAAAAAAATTCAAGTGCGACTGCCTCCAGTTGCCGATGTTTGTTTTTGTGCTCGAATGTCGCCACTATGTACTTCTAGTCTTCTATTCTCAGTATGTAATATTCTATTCTCTACATCTAGTCTTCTATTCTGAGCTTGCAATGTTCTGTTCTTAGATTGAAATCTTGATTTATCATCTTCTAATCTATTGTTATCTGTTGTCAATCTTCACGTTGACCTCAACAAACCTAGAATTACTTTATTTGACTGGTCACACATGGGTGGATTATAACACAAAGCATCGACAACGATATCCCTACAAGAAGATAAATTAACATTAGGGATTAGACTAAAACTCAGTCGTTTGTGCTAAAGGGTACCTTTTTGTCACAAACAAATAATCTTCTTCCTAGGTTCACATCAATCCAAGAAGTCTTCTGATTCATGAGATTACCACATCTGTATGTTCTACCTTCCATATCTTTGTTGCAATGGCATGACACAGGACAGAAAAAAGTAGATGAGAGAAGATGGACGAAAACAGTAGAAGAGAGGAGACAGATGAGAGATGAATTAACAAATCTGAACTTGGATCCAATAATATAGGACTTTCATTCTATTACATGACAAATGGAGGGAAGTAATGCCCTCGTGTTTAAAAGTAAAAAGCACTACACCTAACCCACTTAATGACAATTTTGGACGGTTTCCGTGGGACCATATGTGAGAATTAATAGAATGATAGGGACAATATCTGCGAATAAAATTGAATGATGATGATATTGTTATAAAGCTGAAAGAATGAGGATTGTGGGGATAATTAACCCTTATTTTTATAATTTTGCAATTCCTCATATGTCTTCACCAAGGGACTTCGTTGTTGATTTCGTGAAGTTGGAAATGTTGATGGTCCAAATTTTCGGCATTGGCAAAACAAACTACATTTTCTTCTTATAACATTAAATGTAGTATACGTCTTCACCACTCCAAAGCCGAAAGAAACAGAGATGAAACTTTGGCAAATGCAAGAGCTAGGGAAAAATGGGATCAAGATGATTATACTTGCAAAGGTCATATCTGCAATGCAATGTCGAATGTCCTTTTCAATCTATGTCATGGCAAGAATACCGCAAAGGAAGTATGGGATTTAATGGAGGCTAAGTACACGTTGAAAGATGCCACAAGTAAGAAATTTCTAGCCTCTAAATTTTATCAATATATAATGGTTGATAGTAAAAGGAAATGGAGCAATTTAATGAAATTGTACACATTTATAATCAATTTCAATAACATGGTATGAAAATTGATGAGTCATTTGTAGTTTCTTTCATTATTGATAAACTTCATTCTATATGGAAAGATTTCAAAAAGAATCTTAAGCACACGAAGGATGATATATCCATTGAGGATTTGGGTTGTCATCTTCACTAACTAGAAGAATTTAGAATGAACAACTCCAAAGAACAAAATAACCAATCATCTAGGGTCCATGTGGTAGAGGAAGAGAAAGAAACCAAAAGGAACAACAATGGAAATCATCAGTCTTCAAAGGAAAAACAAAAAGAGAAAGTATGACTTCAAAGAAAATGATTCAAAGAAGAAAATATGAACATGCTTCAACTGTGGTGAACCGGAACGCATCAAAAAAGAATGTAGCATTTTGAAGAAACCAAAACAAGAAGGTAACTCCAACTTTGTGGCAATGATTAGTGAGGCATTTGTTGCGGAAGATGAAAATGAATAGTAGATCGATTTAGGTGTCACAAGGCATGTGTACAAGGATCGAAGTCTCTTCACCACTTATAAGCTTGTTTAATATGACAAAGATCTTTACATGGAAAATTCTTCCACCGCAAATGTTCAAGGCAAATGTAATATCAAAATTGAGTTTACTTTCGAAAAACCCTCACTATTACTGAAGTGTATTATGCACCAGAAACTAGAAAAAATCTTGTGTCAAGAAATCTTCTTTATAAGTTTCATTTTAAACTTGTAATTGAGTCAAATAAATTTGTATTGTCCAAGGGAGGTTTGTTTGTAGGAAAATGATTCTTGTATAAAGAGATGTTCAAACTTAATAGCAAAAATAAAATGACGACAAGTTATATTTATTTTGTGGATTCTGTCTCTTTGGAATTCAAAGTTAGGTCATGTTAATAATAAAAGATTACACGACATAAGTAAATTCGAATTGATTCCTAACTACAAACATGACATGCATGAAAAATTTAAAATTTGAACTCAAACTAAAATCACAAAGAAAAATTGAAAGAAAGATATCATTGTTACAACTTGTGCATAGTGATGTATGTATTTACATGGTATTCATAGTAGAGGAGGTGAGTTTTCCAAAAAAAAATTATGTTTATCTTATGCATGCTAAAGATGAAGTTTTGAAAATGTCTTAGAAGTGATAGACGAGGTAAATATCGCTTACTGAAATTTTGTGAAAACATCGGAATCATTCATGAAACATCTATTGTCTATACTCTTCAACAAAACGGTGTAGCAAAAAAGAAAAATAGAACTCTAACATAAATTGTAAACTTTTGCTTTGCAACTCAGATTTAAATAAAGGATATTGAGGGTGAAGCTCTCTTAACGGCTTGTCATATTCTTAATAGAATACCAAATAAAATAAAAAACAATGTTACCCATTATGAATTATGAAAAAATGAAAAAGCCTAACTTGTCTTATTTACGTGTTTGGAGTTGTAGTGATATTGTTAGACTTCCAGGACTTAAAATAAAGAAGTTGGGAGAAAAGGATATAGAATGCATCTTCCTAGATTATAGGTTTCTAGTTATGAAACCTAAAATCTCTATTGAAGTTAACACTATTATAGAATATAGAGATGCAGTCTATGGAAATAGATTTTTTACTATTCCTATGTTAGCAAATTAAAATCCATCTCCACTTTTTGGAATAGATTCTAACAAAAGGATTGCAATTGATAATCCTCCAGAATTACAGGAAAGTAAAAGGATTAGAAAGGAAAAATATTTTGGGCTAAATTTTATCATGTATCTAGTAGAATATTCTAGAAACTCACACATTAAACAAACTGCAACCATGCAATCATTTGAATTAGACCCTCTTACTTAGGAAGTGACAATGAAATCCAATGACGTTGCATTTTAGAAAGAAGTAATAGATGATGAAATGACATCTCTTATGAGCAACAAAACATGGAATTCAGTAACTCTTCCACTTGGTTCTCGGCCTATTGGTTGCAAATGGAACTTTAAAAAGAAGATGAAAGTAGATAGAATCAGCAATAAGTTCAAAGCAAGACTAGTAGCGAAAGGCTTTACTTAAAAAGAATGCCTTGATTATTTTGATATATATATATGCACTAATTGATAGAACGGACAACTACTATAAGAGCCTTAATAGCTTTGACCTCCATACACAAATTAGAGATCCATCAAATGGGTGTTAAAACAACATTCTTAAATAGAACTAAGCAAAGAGGTATATATGAAACAATCAGGAGGATATTTCCTACCGGATCAAGAACACAAAGTGTGTAAGTTGATTAAGTCATTATATACTTAAACAAACACCAAAACAATGGCATGAGAAATTTGATAAGTCATTGTTACAAATGGTTTTAGGATCCATGAATCAGATAAGTGAGTTTATAGATACTTTAATGGGCTTTATATGTCATAATTTGCTTATATGTGAATGACATGTTGATATTTGGTACCTAATAACATTAAGTCTTTGTTATCATCCAACTTTGATACGAAAGATATAGGACTTGCTGATGTGATTTTAGGAATCAAAATAATAAGAAAGGATACTGGGATCATACTTACCCAATTCATCACATTGAGAAAGTATTGAGAAAATTTGATCATTATAACTGCAAGTCGGTAATTACACCTTTTGATTCTAATGTTAAATATATTCTAACACAGGTAGAGTGGTATCTCAATTAGAATATGCATTCTATTTGTACAAGTAATAAGAGGTTCCATGTTAATAACTCAATCCACTTTTAGAAAATATATTCTATTCCCTTCATTGATAATAGTGAAAAAATTGGACGTATGTTACTATTTCAACTTCGTGAATGGTATGAGGATTTACAGGAATGGAATAGGGTAATGGGATATCTTATATATGGATATTTCTTTTGCTATTGGAAAGTTAAGTAGGTGTACAATCAATCCAAGTCAATAACATTGACAAGCAGTTTATAGAATCTTATATTTAAGAATGATTATGGATTATGGCATACATTGTTATCTTCAAGTTTATGAAGGATTTATAGATGCTAGTTAGATCACCTATAGAGAAGATCATGCATCAACTAGTGGATGTGTTTTTACACATGGTAGAGGTGTCATTTCATGAGGTTCAAATAAGCGAACATGTATTGCAGACTCTGCCACAAGGGCTGAGTTCATAGAACCTGCTTCATGTAGCAAGGAAATAGAATGGTTAATGAATTTATTAAGAGAAATTCCTATATGGCTTAAACTAATGCCACTGGTCTCAATTTACTCTAATAGTAAAACTACATTGTCCCAAGCTTATAGCCAAATATACCATGGAAAATCTAGACACATTGAATTAAGATATAACTCATTGAGACAATTAATATCGGAGAGTTTAATTACCATAGACTATGTTAAGTCAAGTCAAAACTTGATGGATCCTTTGACGAAAGGTCTTGCAAGGAATTTAATTTGGAAAATGTCTAAGAATTACTCATTTCGGTTACCTCTTGTTAATAAAACCATAATTCATGACGTTGCACTAATTCAAGTATATACATTCAACCAATTGAATAACCAAAATAAATATGTAAATGCAAAATGCAATCATATAATTTAAATTTGAGTACATACTGATAAATTCTCATGCAACTGTGATCAAGTTATTGTGGAAATTAAAAGTATATGCGGGTACTAATCTTACGAAAATTATTGTATACTTCCATCATGGATAAGTATTCATTCATAATTTTCGTATGTAAATTGCATCTCTTCATGAGATTAGATCATCTGGTGTTCTTTAATATTTTGTGCTACTTCGAGAGCACAACATAACATTCTTCGAAAATATTGAAACTTATAAATTATGCTCTTTAGGAACAATATACAAATCAAAACTAAAAAAATTTAACTCATCCAAAAAAATGCATATAATCATAGAAAACTTGATATACAATACAAGCAAAGAATTTTTAAGGAATGAACTTACTTGGTTTTCATATTCCATACATCTAGAAAACTCCAAGTAATTCACAAACCTTGAATTGTTTTCGAGGTTAAGTAAATCTTGAAAATTTTGATTAGTCCACAAAATTTTAATGTAATGCATTCTAATGTTTAGACAATCTCACAAAATTATATAAAATGAATATGAGAGAATCAAATGTGAGTTGTATATCTCATTGTAATGATGGACAAGGTTTCAATAAAAGTTACAAACTGTTCAAGATACAGATTTCTAGAATAAATATGACTGTTTTCTAGGTATGTTGATAAAACGAAATAGTCATCAATAATTATTTATTACATTTACAATATCTTATAGTGAAAATTATATCATGTACCTACTTTATTAAAAAAAAAATTGAATTTTACAAGATAGCTTCTTTTTTTTAATAAAATTACTATTTATTATTTATATTGTACTTTTACAATATAAAAATAAATTATTTATTTATTTATTTATTTATTATTATCATTTATTAACTGTTACAATTACTATTAAAGGATTTAATTGTAGATAAGTATATTCACACCACATTATTTGTTAACCACACCACATTTTAATTGTAATGAAAATCTTCAACTATTATTCATTTTTGTATTTATGTCCTCAACTTTTTTATCATATTCTTATCACCAGCTTATTAATTTGCACTTCTTATCTCTATATTTGATGATGATTTATGTCCAATAAGTTAATTAGGAAGGCATAAAAAGATTTTTATGCCACTCGTATTTTTAAATAAACAAAATAAATAATAAATACAAAAGTTTGACAAAATATCTTTTCCTCATTTCAATGTACATTAGCAGAATATTTGGACAAAAATCGTCATCATAGACGAGATGTGCAAAATAATTGAAAGTTAATGAAAAAATTACGACAAAAAAAGTTAAGAGACATAAATTGTAAAATATCAAAAGTTGGAGGACCTTCATTGTAATTAAAATGTAGTGTATATAATAAAAAGTGTAGTGTGTATTGTAAAATTATAGATAATGGTGGATGACTATTTGGTTTTATCTAGATATCTATGTAGTTATATATTTACTCTAAAAGAGTGTATCTAGTGAGGTTGTAACTCCTATTGGAATCCTATAAATAAGTGCATTGTTATAATAAATTTACACACTTAAATTTTGACTCTCTCTCTATTCTCTTCTCTTTTTCTCTTTACTTTTCTAGTTTCATAACATGTTATCAGCACGATAGTGCTCATCCAAAATAGAGAGAAAATTCAAGAGTTAGTTTAGAAAATCCGCAAAATCTTGGCAACCTGCGTAACTGTGATCAAATATTAATATCTCAACACTCGTGATCCGATCATTGTGAAATTTGGAAAGTAACTTCAAAACTCATTGTTCTTAAAATCCAACGGTTATGATTAGGATCAACGGTTCATGTTTGAGAAATCGCTGTGTGAACAGTAACAAATTTTGAATTCGTTGGAAGAATTTGGGCAATCTGTGCAGATGAGATCAAATATTGATATCTCAATTTCCATGGTCTGATCATTATGAAATTTGGACAAAACATTTAAAACTCATTGTTTTTGAAATCCAACGGCTACAATTAAGATCCGACGGTTTATTCGTGAGAAATCACTACATGAACAGAAGTAAAGTTTAAATTGTGTATATGGAGATGAAGCCAATTGAGTTATCAAAGCGATCTTTATTTTCTGTTTATGAACAAATGTTAGTATTCTATTTGCTATCATCTTTGATTATATATTTTTTTGTATTGATAAGTAGTAGACAAGTATTGCTTGAATATTATTAATTATTACATATCAATATTTAAAATAATATTTTGTTAGTATTTCTGAAAATTATCAATTTATACAAATTAATATTCCAAAAGAATATTTCGGTCTTCTAGAAGAAGCCCAACTTTATATTATATTATATTATATTTCATTAATATATGTTCAACTGTAATTATTATGAGAAATTATAAATTCTTGAACTACATTTGTTTTTCAATTATACTTTTCTTGAAAAACATAATTTTATAATTCTATTAATATTCCAGAAGAATATTATGTTGTATTTCAATACCTAGACATATAAATATTCTAGAAGAATATTTTGTTAATCTCAAAGAGCACAATTTTTTTAGATTTATTATTAAATTATTGCTCCTGAAGAGCATAATTTTATAAATCTAATATTTTATAAGAATATTATGCTATTACTCTTGGAGAGAAAATCTATATACAGTTCAATATTTCAAAATAATTTGTTGCTCCTGAAGAAGTACAGCATTACTTTAATATTCTAATAGAATATTACTTACTCTCGAAGAACGTAATTTAAAAGATCTAATATTATGTATTGTTCTTAAAGAACAAATTTTGTTAAAGTTTAATATTTTAAAAATTTATGTTGTTGCTCTTGAAGAAGCACAACGTTATATTCATATTCTGGCAGAATATGACTTGCTCCCAAAGAGCATAATTTATGTAATTTAATATTAAACTATTTGTTTCTAAAGAGCAAATTTTTATAAAGTTTCATATTTTAAAATAATTTGTTGTTGCTCCTGAAGAAGCACAACATTATATTAATATTTTGACAGAATATTACTTGCTATTGAATATCGTAGTTTATTAGATTTATTATTAAGATATTGTTCCTGAAGAGCAAATTTTTATAAAGCTTAATATTTTAAAATAATTTATTGTCACTCCTGAAGAAGCACAACGTTATATTAATATTCTACTATAATATAACTTGCTTTCGAATAACATAATTGTATAAAATCTAAACATTTATTAAATTTTTGCTCTTGATGAGTAAATTCTTATATAATCTAACATTCCTAAATAACAATTTGTTGTTGCTCCTGAAATAGTACAACATTATATTAATATTCCAGTAGAATATTACTTGCTCTCGAAGAGCTAAATTGTGTAAGATTTTTAAGTTATTGCTCCCGATGAATGTTTTAATATTTTGTAGGATTATTATTTTATTGTTCCGTAGAAATATAAAATTTATACATGTCAATATTTTAGAAAAATATTGAGTTCATCCTGAAGAAAAAACAATTATTTGTATATTAATATTTATACAAATATTTTATTAATACTCATAAAGAAGTATAACTTTATAAATATCAATATTGTAACAAAAATGATATTGTTTTTCCTAGAGAAACACAAAATATAGAATATTTTAGAAAAATATTGTATTGTTGTTCTTGGAGAAGCACAATTTAATTAAACAAGTATTAAATGATTGTGTTGGGGAAAATAATTCATCGGATCGTTGAGACATGGCTCAGATTAATACTGTCCAACTCCACAAAGTTAACACCAAGTTACAAGGACAAACTAAGAATGACCTATTTCACAAAAGGAAATAAAAGGAGGAAAGGGGTTGCAATTTTCACAAAGAAAATATTAAACAATGGCTGGCTGAAGCTTTCTGGTTTTGCTGCTGATTTCGTCTTTTTCACGTGTGGTATATTATATGGTGGATATTGGTAGTAATCTTTCTGCCCAAAACCAAGAGTATATATATAGTGTAATATATATTATATATATGGTATAATATATATATTTATATATGGTAATAATATAATAACTCATATTATATTATACCCCCCTAATATATACATATTTCCTAAACCTAGCCGTCCCACTTTCAACCGGGTCAAACATATTGGGCCACTGAGCAACGACCCAAAAGTATATTAAAACCTCCAAGTGACCCACACACGTTCTTCATTAATTTGGGCTAACACACTTGTGGAGTGGACTATACAATTATCATTCAATCCTGCGCTCAAAGCCTATGAAGATATAACGGGTCTATTAATCATCACTGCCCGGGTTTATTTGAGATCACAAAAATCCCAACAAACATCCACCTTGATCCAAATATACCTGCAAACCCCAAAAGTAAAAAAAAAATAGCTTAGTAGTTGTTAAAAAAGGATTCCAAACAAATTGGAACTTTACATACTTTTACCGAAGTTTAGAAGTATCAGCCAACTTCTAAACTTTACCATTGTGAGCACCTTAGTGTCCATATTTGCAAGGTTATAAACCTTCAAATATCTAAACAACAACTTTAAAGCTCCCCAATGTTTGGGACTTGGATCAAACATGTACCTGCTTAAAACACTAACAATAAAGGCCAAGACTGGCCTAGTGCAAACTATCAAGTACATAACGGAGCCAATAACATTTGAGTAGGAGTTTTTACACATAAACTCCTTTTCCTTATCATGTTCCTCAGACAAGATAAATTGGTTACCAAGAGGCACATAAGTGGGTTTGCAATTAACAATGCCAAATTTCTTAAAAAATTTAAGCATATACGTAGTTTGATACACAATTAAGCACGAATTTGACCTATCTCTATCAATCATACCAAGGAACCTTCTAGAATGTCTTAGGTATTTCATGTCAAATTCTTTACTTAACTCAACACTTATCTTGTTTACCACTTTCATGTTAAGGCCATCCAATAACATGTCATCCACATAAAGTAACAAATACACACAATCATCATTTGTGCTGTGGTTCAGGTAATACAAGCAATTATCAAACTCATTCCTCTTGTATCCAAAAATATGTAAATCAAACATTCTATACCACTTACCCTTGGCTACTAGCCTAGCCTCGTATCTCACAGGCTCATTCTCAGTGGTACTATTTTTCACCTTATAAATCCATTTGCATCCCACTATGGATTTATTCTTAGGTTTAGGAACTAAATCCCAAGTTTGATTCCTAACTAGAGAACTCATCTCTCCTCTCATGGTACTAAACCATTCTATGGACTTCTCACTCTTTATAGCCTCCACAAAGGTATTTAGCTCTTTATCAGCTAGTTCCTGATAACTAGCATAGGCTATAGTGAAGTCGGATAGTCTTTGGGGTTTCCTACATGGTCTCTTCTCTCTATCTCTAGTCAATTGATAATCAACTAAAAGATTTTGGTCAACGGGATTTTCCTCTATCACATCCTCGTTACCTTCTGCATCTATGTTCTGCTGATTTTGATGTGTGTCACTCTCCACCTCACTAAGGGTGATGGGGATGTGGGTACTCACTTTCTCCACCTCAACTAGGCACTCTTCCCTAATGGTTTCTTGCTGTTTTTTACTCTCTAGACAAGGCATCTCTGACTCGTTGAATTTGACATCTCTACTTATGATAATCTTCACACCACTTTGGCTTCTATCCCACAACCTATATCCCTTAACTCCTTCAGGATAGCCCAGAAAGACACACTTCCTATCTCTAGGTTCAAGTTTTCCCTCACTCTGATGAGAAAAAGCAGTACAGCCAAAAAGTTTTAAGCATAGTATAATCAGCACATTTACCATGCCATTTTTCATAAGGAGTATCTCTATTTAAAACAATGGATGGAGTCAAATTAGTCAGATAGCATGCAGTCATAACAGCTTCACCCCAAAACGATTCAGGCATACCAGAACTCAACATCATACATTTAACCTTATCAAGCAAAGTACAATTCATCCTTTCAGCAACTCCATTCTGTTGGGGAGTGTAAGGCACAATTTTACATCTAGTAATGCCATACTCATAACACAAATTTTCAAAGTCAGCATTGTAAAATTCAAGACCATTATCATTACACAAATATTTTATCTTTTTACCTGTCTGATTCTCCACCTAAACTTTCCAATTTTTAAATTTAATAAAAGTTTCACTTTTATCTTTCAATAGATAAACCCACACACGTCTAGAGAAATCATCAACAATAGACAAAAAATATTCGTTACCACCAAAAGTAGAATTGCTCCCGGGATCCCACAAATCAGTATGAATGTATTCTAACACTCTACTTGTCTTGTGTGTGCTAGATGAAAACGATATCCTACGATGTTTTCCAAGCACACAATGTTCACAAAATGGGATGTCAGACACCTGGTCCTTACCAAACACACCCTTGTCGTTAAGGAACTTAAGTCCCTTAACACTAATGTGAGCTAACCTATTGTGCCACATTTGTGTGTGATCAGTGTCAATGGAAGGGATAGTGGAATTTAGACCACTCATCACTTCAGCATGTGTAACATATATGCCATTTCTCCTAGTAGCTTTAAAAGCTCTAAGTGCACCCTTACACATTCTAATCATGCCATCACCAAGCCTACCCATGAAACCTGTATTCTCTAACTCTCCTATAGAAATCAAATTCCTACCCATATGCGGAACATATCTGACTTCTTTTAATGTATGCACAAAGCCACTATCAAACTTAATAGTTACATTACCAACACCAGTAATTCTATATGCAACTCCATCCCATGCAACTACATGTCCATGATCAGCCTCATGCAAATGATCAAACCAAAACTTATTTGAAGTGACTTGAAAAGATGCACCGGAGTCAAGAATCCACTCATGTATATGGGAGTTCATAGACAGGTTAATCTCACCAGGCTCAGAATTTAAAAGTATGTAAACCTCACCAGACTCATCACTAGAGGTCACTACATTTGTCTCTCTCTGATCTTCTCCTCTCTGTTTGTTCTTCTCTTTATAACACTCACTAATGAAATGTCCTATTTTTCCACACCCGTAAAATTTCTTTCCTTTTGCCCTCCCATGTGACTTAGAAGGACTTCTACCCTTTCTATTGCTACCACTGTTTTGCCCACCTTCACTTCCACTCCCATCCCCCGACTGAGGTCTACCCCTCACAAAATGGACTTCACCATTTTTTTTCTCATTTTTCTCGAACTTCAACTCTCTCTCCTTACTTTTTAAAGAGTCTATGACAATGTCAAGTGTAAGGGTCTCCCTTCCATACTTAATGGCATTCTTGACTTCCTTATATGAATCAGGAATGGCATTTAACAAAATGATAGCTTTGTTAATTTCAGGGACCGTTTCACCACAGTTTGTAATATCTTGCACAAGCTTATTAAAAACGTCAAGATTGTCATCCAAATCCCTTGAGGGATCAATTTTGAAGCTGAAAAATCTTTCAAGGAGATAAATTTTATTTGGAGTGGATTGGATTAAATAAAGCTCTTCTAATTTTTTCCAAAGCTTTTCTGTAGAATCAAATTTTCCAACTTTTCGCAAAACAGGGTCTAACAAATGCAATATAATAGAAGTGTAAGCAACTTCATCAAAATCCTTTTTCTGATCCTCAGTAACATTAGGACCATAAGAGTTATCAATAGCTTTTGAAACCTTTTGCTGAACCAAAATGTCTTTCATTTTTTGTTGCCAAATAGAAAAATCACCTTTACCAGTAAAGACACTCAAGTCAAAACGATGTGCAGACATCTTAACAAATAAGAATATACACCAACAAGCACCTCAAGATAATCACGCAGAAATACCTAAGGCCTCAATATACACCGTTTTAGATTCCCAGGGTTTCGTGAGATTCGCGATCTCAGATCAAGGGAATTGTCAAACGGGTAAAGTCCAGGTGACAGTTCTAAATAATAATGCACAAAAAATAAAGTATCGCAAATAATCAGCACCAAAACAAAAGCTAACACAAGTCACAATAATGGGCACCTAAATTCCTAGCAACAGACAATGGTTACCCTACACGGTAACCCCAAAACTAATGGCCACCCCACACGATGGCCTGGTAGTACTGGAATGTAAAAGAGATTAGCTAATTTACCAGAGTGGACCAAATCTGACGGTCCATATTAAATAGGAGAGATGCGAAACAATTTAAATAAGAATTGACGACAACAAAGAACCACACAAGTGGAAAAACCACGAAGGTTTTGTAAGCGCCAACACGTTCACTATCGAACCATTGTCCAGCATGTCCGGACCACCAAAATATAATCGACCACAACGGAAGGTCGAAAATAGGGACGAGGATCACAACGCCACCCGACCACTCGCCGAAATACCCACACGCGCGCCCCCGCACCGCACTGGAAGGAAGCTGCGGCACCGAATTTCACGCGCCACCCACGCGCCGCCTCATTTGACCACGCACCACACGCGCTCCACCGTCAGCTCCGCCTTGATGTCAGGAGTCGAAATATAGTCTCTGTTCACAAAGATGACATCTGCTTTGGCCGAAAAAAGGACGGACAGATTTGGGCAGATTTGTGCTTCTTCTTCTTCGTTAATTTGACGACCCAAAATTAATTTTCTTGCACTACGGAATGCCACCGAGGCTCTGATACCAATTGTTGGGGAAAATAATTCACCGGATCGTTGATTCTTGCAAGAACAATTGACAGGGCTCAGATTAATACTGTCCAACTCTACAAAGGTAACACCAAATTACAAGGACAAACTAAGAAGGACCTATTTCACCAAAGGAAATAAAAAGAGGAAAGGGGTTGCAATTTTCACAAAGAAAATATCAAACAATGGTGGTTGAAGCTTCAAGCTTTCGGGTTTCTTCTTGATTTTCGTCTTTTCACGTGTGGTATATTATATGGTGGATATTGGTAGTAATCTTTCTGCCCAAAACCAAGAGTATATATATAGTATAATATATATTATATATATGGTAATAATATAATAACCCATATTATATTAATAAAGGGTTGTGATTGTGGTGTTTTTTCCGCCAAACCAACTCATATATATAGTGTAATATATATATATATATATAATATATATATATATATATATATATATATATATATATATATATATATATATATATATATATATATATATATATATATATATATATGGTAAGAATATAATAACCCATATTATATTATACCCCTCTATATATATATATATTTCCTAAATCTAGTCGTTCCACTTTCAACCGGGTCAAACACACTGGGCCACTGAGCAACAACCCAAAGGTACATTAAAACTTCCAAGTGACCCACACACGTCCTTCATTAATTTGGGCTAACACACTTGTGGAGTGGACTATACAATTATCATTCAATTCTGGGCTCAAAGCCTATGAAGATATAATGGGTCTATTAATCATCACTGCCCCGGGTTTATTTGAGATCACAAAAATTCCAACAGATTGCTTTTGAAAAAGTATTAAATTTATACAAATCAATATTCTAGAAGAATATTATTTTGTTTCTTTTGAGAATCGCAACTTCACTGCATAAATTAAATTAATGCTCTAAAAAAAGGATAGAGAAAAAGAGAAGAGGATAGAGAGACAAATATTATGTTATTCATTTCTTTTAATTTGTACTACACAAATATTGGTACAATTAAACAAGTACTATATTGAATCAGAAGTTCAATGTCCTAAAAATTTTATTGATTGACATTACCGGTTAGACCATCTCGGATCAATATAATGTGAATTATTAATAAAAATATCTATAGAAAACTAGAATATTTTTCAATATAGTGAATTCTCACGTGATGCTTGTTCTCATAGTATATAAACCAGTAGACCTTTACTAAGTAAAATCGGGACTGAATTCCTTGCATTTCTGAAAATTATTTAGGGTGATTTATGAGGCCCCATCACCCTCCATATTGACCATCTATATATTATTTGTATCTAATAGATACATCTACTAGATGATTGTATAGTGTTATTATTCGCAACTTGAAATTTGCGAGATTACTTGTTCAAATTTTAAATTATGAGCATAATTTTCAGATTATACAACTAAGATGGTGATGTGTCTTGTCAATGCTAATGAGTCTAAATCTCGAACTTTTAATAAATATTAGTTGAGATGATATTAAATGGTTTAGCAATATTGTTTTTCAATGCTTCCAATTAAATTCTAAACTATTACTATTGAGAACAAAGCACTTCTCATTATTGTCTAGGGAATGTTATTTTATATGCAGAAATACTTATACACATCATGCCAACATCGAAGTTAGTCCCACTATAGTTGACTTATGGTCAGAGCCTAATATCACAGTGCAATATATGTACAATCGGTCCACCATAGTGCACTGAGATGGGCATTAAAAAATGTTGAGAATACATGTTTAGTTTGGAATATTATAAAATATCTTAAGTTCTAACGAGTGATATTTTACAATACGGTTTTTCGAATGTCATTTTGATAAGACAGTTTTCTCAACATTATAGGAGAGAAATTAAGTAGCTGGAAAGAATATATGAAAATGCAACATATTATATTTTCTAGATCCTTACACAAGACAATATGAATTAGAAGTTCGACAAATAACTCATTTGTAAGTTATACAATTGACATATGCATTTACTGACCAAAGAGATTAAATCAAATCTCATATACCAGCTCTAAATGGTCCAATTTATATTAACATCCTTGAAGGACAATCCATTGACATTATTTTCGGTAAATGAATGACACGTCTGAAGCGTGCTGACATTTGATTCCAAAAAATTCTCAAATTAAAAATGGATCCAATTATAAAGATGATCATATTGAGGAGGTGTATACTCTTGGAGTATATATAGACATAACTAATTATAAAAACCCCAGAAGAGGTTTAGCTAGCTGAAATAATAAAACGAAGAGATCTCATTAAGTTATGTCGTTATGAAAAAGAAATTGATTCAAAAATAAATGTTGTTGCAACGCTTTTGTATATAAAGAAGCGTTTTATATCATGAAAGGTAGCGAGGATATTGAAAGAAATATGTCAAAGAATTAATTGACCAAATAAAATGATGCAATCCAAGTAAATTGAACTGACTAAAGAAACTTGAAGTTTCCAGACCTATAGTCTGAGCACCTAAAGATGTATATTTATGCGAAAAGGAAATGAGAAAATGAAGTTGTAACATGTAATGCACGACTTTTAACATTATGAATTTCGTAAAGGTTTATGTAAAGTAATCACAAGTTGATATTTTGTTAGCTTGTTAGCCTGTCAATGCGTGACATATATGCATACAATGAATATTGTTATAACCAACTCATCTCGCATGACTAATAAAACTATATATATAAATCCCTGGAGGATTTAATATGCCTGAAGCATATAGTTCAACTTTTCAAAACTTAATCGATCGAAGTACAGATCTGAAGAGATGTTATAATGAGGGGGAGTAAATACGTGTTGTACTCTTTTCCTTGACCAATGTTTTGTCCCATTGAGTTTTTCTACCAATGTTTTTAATGAGACAACTTTAATGGCGTATTAAAAGAATTATGTACTCTATTTCCTTCACTAAGATTCTTGCCCACCGGGTTTTTTCTAGTAAGTTTTTAACGAGGCATATTCTTTCTGTAAATGACATACAATTGGAAGTGGTATAAATATTATAGTTATGGATGTCCATAACTTACAAAATATTTTACTCTCATCATAACCCTATAGCTATACTCATGTGTGTTATAAAATGTATATGAGACCCTAAAGGAAATAACAACAAGATCTGTTTTTAATATAATTGCATTACATCATCATGCTAATTACAGTCAATCAGAGATAATGTATGAAGATGATATTGCTTGAAGATTATAACATGGAGCACATTTTACTAGAATTGTTTTATACAAATTTTAAGAAGATAGCAACATTGAAGACATTGACGTCCAAGCTATAGATAGCTCGATACAAGTTTTTTTTTATTGATTGAAATCAGTGGGAGTAGCTGTACTCTTTTTTCTTCACTCATGTTTTGTCCCACTGAGTTTCCTAACAATGTTTTAATGAGGCAGTATTTGAGTACTTCAATTTTTGATAATTTTTTTCAGCTTATTTGCACAAATGGTCCCTGACTTTTGCACTTAATGCGGGTTGAGGACCTATCGTTTCATTTTTGACAGTTTAGCCCCCATTTCAAATATTTTTGGTGACAATGGTCCTTTTCATCAATTTCCATCCAAATGATCGTGAAATTTGACGGTGGGAATTTTTTTATTTAAAAGGGGCTTATTTGTACAAATGGTCCCTAACTTTTGTAAAGAAAATTTTGCAGTAAAAGTCCCTAATCTTTCAGAAAGTGTTGAAAAGTCCCATAACCTTCTAATCCTAACACATATGACCCCAAACCTTTTTGAAAATTTTACCCCTAACTTAAATAAATTAAAAATAACTCATAAACTTTTTTAAAAATACAAATAAGTCCTAAATATTTTTATTTTTTACAAATTTATACTTATAATAATAAAAAGTGTGTCATCAAGTTCCAAAACTTTTAATTTTATTCACCAAAATGACATTTAAAACGTGTTTGATTAAAATCAGACTTTTTAGTAAAAGTTATTGAAATGTGTGGTTGAAAAGTTTTGGAGACCATAAATTGTGTGGTTAAAATTAATTGTTGACTTTGACTTTAACTTTTTAGTAAAATTAAAATTGAAAACAAACGGACTCTTAGAGTCTATACAGATTTTGTCCAGTGGTCCATTAATTAACAAAAAAAATTATACCCATGATCAAAATTTTACCAATTTAAAATTTAAATTTATTTTTCATATCAATTACTAGAGGTGGCAAAATGGGCCAGTCCAGTGGGCTAGCCTAGATAGCTCGGTCTCTGGGCTAGGATGGTCCAATAAAAAATTGATCAAATAAAAATTCAGTCAATTTAGCCTGGTACAACTAGCCAACCGGGCTGGCCCAATAATTTTATTTTGAGACTCTAACCTTTTCAAAAGTACAAATTAAATAAAAAGGTGGTGGTGGAGGAAGATGGTGGATTTTGTTTTGTTTTTACAAAATTATAAGTAATTATTTTGAAAAAATAAGTTAAAAATATATGTTGGGCTGGCCCATTGGCCCTGGGGCCCAAAATCGAACTGGGGTGGCCCAGCAAATACCAACCTATGTAAAATTAGGTTAGGGTTAGTCCAGTCCAATCTTTTATGTGGCCCGTCTAATTTTGGATTAGGCCAGTCCATCTGGGCCATTTGCCAGCTCTACCAATTACTAAATAATAATTAAAAAAAAGTTCTTCACAATCTCCAGTCTACCACCACCTTTTTTTTAATTAGTATGAAAAATAAATTAAAATTTTAAATTGGTGAAATTTTGATCATGGGTATAATTTTTTTGTTAATTAATAGACCACTGGACAAAATCAGAGAGACTAAGAGCCGTTTGTTTTCAATTTTGATTTTGCTAAAAAGCTAAAGTCAAAGTCAACAATTAATTTTAACCACACATTTTATGGTCCCACAACTTTTCAACCACACATTTCAACTTTTACTAAAAAATCTAATTTTAATCAAACATATTTTAAATGTCATTTTGGTGAACAAAATTAAAAGTTTTGAGATTTGATGACACACTTTTTATTATTTTAAGTGTAAATCTGTAAAAAAAAAAAAAATATTTAGGACTTATTTGTAATTTTGAAAAGGTTTATGAGTTATTTTTAATTTATTTAAGTTAGGGGTAAAATTGTCAAAAAAAGGTTTGGGGTCATATGTGTTAGGATTAGAATGTTATGGGACTTTTCAATACTTTCTAAAAGATTAGGGACTTTTACTGCAAATTTTTCTTTACAAAAGTCAGGGACCATTTGTGTAAATAAGCCCT
This sequence comes from Forsythia suspensa, assembly GCA_023638005.1. Lineage (NCBI taxonomy): Eukaryota > Viridiplantae > Streptophyta > Magnoliopsida > Lamiales > Oleaceae > Forsythia > Forsythia suspensa. The sequence continues at coordinate 11,924,709 of CM042664.1, read as the reverse complement.
TTTTAAATAAAAATATGGCCACTATCAAATTTCACGGTCATTTGGATGGAAATTGATGAAAAATGACCATTGCCGCCAAAAATATTTGAAATAGGGGTTAAACTGTCAAAAATGAAACGATAGGTCCTCAACCTGTAGTAAGTGTAAAAGTCAGGGACCATTTGTGCAAATAAGCCATTTTTTTTCCTTCTATTGTTATTTTTATCCCATTGGATTTTTGTCAAACAACGAAACAGTTATTGTGTAATAAGTCATTCAAGGGGAGTGTTGTAAAATTATAGATAATGGTGAATGACTATTTGGTTTTATCTAGATATCTATGAAGTTGTCTATTTACTCCAAAAGAGTGTATTCTATTCAGGTTGTAGTGTAACTCCTATCAGAACCCTATAAATAAGGGTATTATTATAATAAATTTACACACTTGAGTTTTGACTCTCTATATTCTCTTCTCTTTTTTTCTCTATTTTTTTAGTTTCATAACAGTGTGAATATAATTACCCTTTAATTATATTATTACCAAATTTAAGTAACAATAAAATCATTTTCTAATTTACCCTTCCTAGTACTACGAATTGAATGCTCACCATTTAAATCAAATATATCTTAATTTAAAACCCTATATCATAATGTTGTGCATTTCTTATTTAACCCCTTATTTATTTCTTAAATAAGAAAATTTTATATTTTTATGATCATCTCTTTTATTCAATCTTTTATAAGGATTTTTGTTTCAAATCGATTTTTCTCGGATTGTGAGAAGGCTACGGTGCGTAGTGGCAACAAATTCAAATCCAAAAGTAGAATCGTGTGCACCCTTTCTATTGTGGAAAAAAAAATAAAGTTTGGCTACTATTAAATGTTATTGTATTATGCTACGATGTATGGTGGTATTTAATTATCTTGATTGGCACAAGTACGTAGTCGAACATTATATACGTATATATACAAGTATACGATGCTTCAAATTGTTACTTCAAATTAGTCTTTGGTTAATTGTTATTGCATTCTTGTAACAAATGTTTGTGTTACGTTGTGTTGGTTCACGTTGTTACTTCAAATAAGTCTTCATATAAAACTGAGTTTCGTTTATGTTATATGTTGAAAAAACTTCAAGTCTAGATTATAGTAATCATCCGAAAAGTTAGAAGACAGTAATATGTAATTACGTGCATTGGAGGTTCAATGTTTCTGGGAATAGTTTCACTATTAACCATAAAATATAAAATAATTTAGAAAATATTATCTAACTTTTTTTATTCTAAAAATACCGTTTTTATTTTTGTAACACTTGTTATTATATTTGTTACATTTGTTATATTTTTATAAAAAACGTGTGTTACATTTTTTATTTTTTGAGTTTAAAATATTAAAAAGTAACTGTAGAATTTTAATAAAAAATCAAGTATGTGGCACAATTATCACATTTTTTTTTTTTTTTTTGCAATAGGTTTCTTGCAATTGTTTTCTAAGAATATTATTAACATTGTTGATTACATTAGGAGAATTTGATTTTCGAAAATAAGATTAAAGAGAATTTTTGGGATAAGATTTTTAATTGAAACGATTTCATTGATTTTCAAGAAGGTGATATTCTATAAATAACATAACTTTTAAATGTCTAGTATTTTTCAATTGATACAATCATAAATTGATAATTTTTAATTATTTTATACTGGCTAAGTATATTTTAATTTCTATCCAAAAATTAGTGTATATATGTAAATTTTTCTATGGACTCATTGATTTGTTGATAAAACTATTTATCTAGATAAAAGTTATAAGGATAAGAGTTATCCGGATAACATATTTATTATTATCTTATTTAGTTTAGCTAAGTATAAAAATGAAAAAAAAAAGTCGCTTTTAAAAAATCAGCTTTTGATTAAAAAAAAACAATTATACCATTATTCTTAATTAAACGAAAAAAGGTAAATAAAAAAACTAAAAGAGAAAAAAGAGGAGTAGAGTGGCAGAGGGTGGTGGTAATGGCGGACATTCGCGGAAGGTGGTAGCGTAGGACGGTGGCAGAAAGTGGTGGCGGGAGGTGGTGGTGGTAGGGATGGCAACAGGCCATGGTAGTCATTACCATTCCTACCATGTCAGAGATTTTTGGAATGCGGGACGGGGATAAAAAATTCTCATTTACCGCCGTTTAATTAATTAATTTTTAATATTTAAATAGGTTTTAAACATTAAAATATAAATATAAAATAAAATAAAAAAAGATTCGAGACGGGTTCGAGGAATTGGAGCGAGGATCATGATCCCCGGCCCCATCCCAATCACTAATGGAGCGGGGCAAGGCGGGGGTGAAGTCGGTGCATCTTGTCATCCCTAGGTGGTAGTGATTATCCTAGATAATATATGTTCAAAAATAGATTATTATTTTTTTATATTATAAAGATTACGTTCATTTTTTTTTTTTAAATAAGGGAATCATTATCTGGATAAAAAAAAATTTCACATCTTTCTAAAAACAAAATTTATTCTTATTTTTAGCTTAAATTATTATCCAGATAAAAATTTATCTAGACATCATTTATATTCAAACATGATAAGATAAAATTTATCCTTTATCATTAATATTTGTCCATATACCAACTATCCCTATATTTTTACTTTTGAAAGAGAGAGAATGTATGGAGTTTCATTTCCAGATTCTTGGACCTATCATTTGTGGCCCTTTAGACCATATACGACTCAATGCCTAATCTTTGTCCCTCTTCGTTTGGCCCAAATTGTGTAGATTATAGCTTCTACAATTTGGACGAAGTTTGTACAGTTTGTGAAGGGTTTATGCTTCCATCAATACTTCCTCCAAAACTTAACAAAGTTTATTGTGTTCAAATTACTAAAAATGTTTTGAAAGTGGCTTGTATTTTATTGCTTCACTTAAATAGAAAAATGTACAAATTATACTTCTAAATTTCTCAATAAACATTTTTAAAATAATCCTTTATGCTAGACTAGACAATATCGATATATATAACAACATTCATCTACTGTCTTATTTTATTGGGAAAATTTCAACATTGGTCTTCAACCTATAGCACTTGTCACAACTGGTCCCCAACCTATTTTTCTTGGCATCATGGTCCCCGATCTATATGTTTTGTTTCAGAATTGGTCCTTATTGGTAAATGTTTTCACCGCCAAATGCCGAAGCTCGGGCCACCTTTACTCCCACTTATTTTGGTGCCGATTCCAATTAAATTAAAAAGCATGGCGAGAAACATTCTTCAAAAGGGCAACTGATATATGCTAAAAGGCACAAGAGAAGAGAAGAGGATGGAGTATGAATGTATGATGATTCTTGAAATGGATCAAATGGTTTCCATAGAAGCAAAAATTAGTCTGCTACCCCCTAAATCCATTTCCATAACATAGTAGAATCAGTTGAGATTTTTTGAAATTGTGGACGGGGACGATAATGGCTGGTTTTGAATATGCAATGGTGATGGCTTTGAACGTGGTTTTGGTCCTTACCTTCATTTCATGGTTTTAGGGAAGTTGACTGTGGGTTTGAGAGGTTCGAGAGTTGTGACCCAAGGCGTCGGAAGGAATGGTGCAGCTTGGTGGCAGACGGTGGCCGGGGTGAAGAAGATGAACTATTTCTTTTTCCTTTTTTCTTTTTTTTTATATTTTTATAATTGAAAATAAATGTATTAAATAAGTTTTTGACTTTTTTTAACGGTCAAATGAATGGTAAGAACGACAAAGCATATAGGTAAATAATTAGGCTGGGGACCAAGATGCGATGAGTACTATAGGTTGGGGACTAATGTTGCAAATTTCCCTATATTCAACACATCAAAAATATTATCATAACCAAAATAATTGGTGGGTTTGGCTATAAATAAAGAGTTGAATAAAAGATGAATAGATAATTTGATCTTTAAATAAACTTTTTATGTTAATGTACCTGCTGTCCTACTCCACCAAAGAGAGCTTGTGGAGTCAGTCAGCTGGATAAATTTTTAAGAGTGTGTTCAGGGTTTGGAATGGTTTTTAAAGTTTAAAAGTACTTTTTAAAGATAAAAATATTTTTGTTATATTTACAATTATTTGACTAAAGTCAATAAACACTTTTTATTGAAAAAATAGCTTGAAAATTTGTTTTATAGAAGCCTAAATTTTTAACTTCTCAAACTTCTAATTGAACTTTATGAGAATTTGTAATTAATATTTAATAAAATTTAACAATTAAAAAATTGTCATTAATACTTCAAAATAAGATATTAATTTATTTGTTACATTAATTACTTATTTCAAATTGTCTATATTGGTGTGTTAAATATTATAATACAAATTACACATAATATGTTTGATTTAAATAAATAATTTTAAGTAATTAGATATATACTAAAATAATTGTATTATCATAGTTTAATTAAGATATTGATTTTAATAGTTATTATAGGATATGAAAAAATATTATTTATTTTAAAGAAAATAATATGAGATATATAATAATTAATTACTATTTAGTCAAATAAATATAAATTTTATGCAAAAGTACTTTTATAGTTATGCAATCAAATACTCAATTTAAAATTCACAACACTATTTAGATTTACAGTCAAACAGTCAACAGTTTTTTATCAAAAGTTCTACTACTACTTAACTCTACTCACAACTTTAAAAATTAATCTTCTATTAATTAGCACATCTCATCTCTAATAACTGTTTAAAAAAGTCCACTTGGAAGGCGTAAAACGACTTATTTATTCATTATACTTTTAAAAAGAATAAATATAAAAGTGCGACAAAATATTTTTCTCTCATATCAAAGTACATAACCTATAATATTTTGATAGGAATCAATATTAAGGACGAGATGTACTAATTAGTAGAATGTTGAATATAAAAATTAGACGAAAATAAATTAGTGACATAAGTACTACAATGAGTAAAGATTGAGAACCTTAAATTTAATAAAAATGTGGTGCAAAAAATAAAAACGGTGGTGTCAATATAATTACCCTTAAATAAACCTTTTTCTTATTTAATGTTTAGCTTTTTAGGTGGTGTTATTCTAGTAATATTAAAGTAGATAAATATTTTAGGTTCAAGTTTAGGTGACAATGAATAATAAGAATTTAGTGTCTGAAAAAATAAATTTAGTTGGAGAGGCCTAAATTTGAAAATCCTTTTAAGTGTCTCAATAACCATTTTAAAGCTTTTCAATGGGAAGGACTAGGATAGAATGAGCCACATCAGGTCTAGTACAGACCATTGAATACATTAGAGAGCCAATAGCATTGCTTTAAGGAACGTTTTCCATTTCAGCAAGTTCTTCTTTTGACTTAGGCCAATCATCCTTATTAATTATAAAATAGTTTCCAAGATGGACACTTACATCTTTTGCTTCAAACATAGCAAATATATTAATAATTTTTTTATATATAAGGAGTTTGAGTTAGTTTAAGTTTAAGTTTAAGAAGGTTTTTATTTATAATAATTTCCATTCCCAAAATTCACTTTGCATTTCCTAAATCCTTCATATCAAAACTCAAAACAAATCATACTTTAATTTCTTGTTTTGATTTAAGCAAGAACTTATCAAAAGCATATCATCAACATATAAGAGTAGGTACACGTTGATATTGTTTTCAGGTTCACATTTAAAATACAAATAATGGTCATATTCACTTCTTTTAAAATTTAAATTCAAAACAAAAGTATCAAATCTATTATACCATTGTCTTGGAGATTGTTTCAGACCATATAAGAATTTCTCAGCAAACAAAAACATGCAGATTTTGATTCATCTTTAAAACTAGGAGGTTGCTGCATATAAATCTTTTCATCCAAATCAATATATAAAAATGCTGTTTTTACATCAATCTGTTCAAGTTCTAGTTAAAGTGAGCAACTATAGCAAGCATCAGTCTTATGGTTGTATATTTAACCACAAGATAAAAGATTTCATTGTAGTCAACACCTTCAATTATAAGTAAAACCTTTAGCCAATAATTTGACTTTAAATCTAATAGGGTTAGAACTGGAAAATCCTTATTTAACCTTATAAATCCATTTACAGTCAACAATAGACTTTATTTTTAGGTTAAGGAACTAACTCCCAAGTTTTGTTTTCTACAAGGATTTCATTTCTTTAATCATAGATCTTTTCTACTCATTCGAGTGACTTCTTCTCATAGCTTCTTCATAAGTTTCTTATTCTTTTTCACAAAGATCTTGATAACTCAAGAAAGAAAAAGAAACACTATCTTTAAACCCTAATCTTTGAGACTCTCTTATATTTCTTTTCACTCTGTCCCTAACAAGCTAATAATTCCTAAGATTACCATATGGGACATGGACTTCTTGATTAATCATAGGATTAGATTGAGTTTCATCAGACCCTTCAAGATCAGTCTGAGTCTGATGATTTTCAAGCTCTACCTCAATTTCTGAATCAGGGTTAGGTTTATTCAAGTCTTCATAAGCAATGATTAAGAAAAAATCCTTTTTCTTTTCACTTTTTTTTCCCTACAGATTTAGGATCTAAACAATGCATTTCACTTTCATTAAATGTAATATCTCTACTTATTATAACTTTTACCCCACCTTGACCCCTAACCCACAGTCTATACTCTTTCACACCTTGGGAATAACCTAAGAAAATATATTTTGAGCCCTAGGCTCAAGCTTACCTTCAATTTGGTGAGAATAAGCAGTGCATCCAAAAGTTCTTAAAGAAGAGTAATCAGCAGGCACATTATTCAACATTTCAAAAGGAGTTTATTATTTAGAGCAGCAGATGGAGTCAAATTCACAGTATAGCATACAGTCATCACAACTTCTCCCATCCAGATCTTACTTCATCTCACTTTATCTAAAATAGTTATATTCATTCTTTCTGTCACTCCATTTTGGTGGAATGTATATGAGACAATATTACGTCTTAGAATTCCATACAATTTGCAAAAATTATCAAAATCAAAATTACAAAATTTTAAATCATTATCAGTTCTCAGATTTTTCACTTTCTTTCTAGTATGATTTTCAATCAAAGTTTTCCATTTTTTAAAGTTTTCAAAAGCGTCTGATTTATGTTTCAATAAAAAAAAATCCAAACTTCTTTTGAATAATCATCAATAATGGAAAGAAAATAAACAATGTTCCCCATAGTGGAAACTGGAGAAGGGCCTCATAAGTTTGAGTGAATATAATAAAAAATTCTCTTAAACTTATGAGTTTCGGTTTTAAAATGCAATTTATGATGTTTGCCTAAAATGCAAGTTTCACAGAAATGCAAGTCAGAAACTTTATCTTTGCCAAAAATATCATTTTGTTTTAGGATGAAAAGACCTTTATTGCTAACATGAGCAAGCCTTTTATGCCATTTCAAAGTCTTACTTTGGTCATTTGTTATAATGACTGCTGAGTGATTATCAGTTAAAGCAGTGGCAGTAAGGACAAAAATTCTATTTTGTTTAGTTCCTTTAATTATAACAAGAGAATCTTTTACCACTTTTAGCTCACCCTTATCAATTTTAATAGAGAACTCAATATGATCAAGCGCACCTAATGAAATCAAATTTCTTTTCATTTCAGGCACGTATCTTACATTTTCAAAATTGCTCACACACCATTTTCAAATTGTAATGAAACATTGTCAATTCCGGAAATATTATTAGTATTATTGTTTCCCGTTTGGTAATCAAATTTCTTTTCATTTCAGGCACATATCTTACATTTTCAAAATTGCTCACACACCATTTTCAAATTGTAATGAAACATTGTCAATTCCGGAAATATTATTAGTAATATTGTTTCCCAGTGTTACCAAATGAATGTCCTTTTCAATCAAATTTGAAATCATTCTCTTTTTTAAGTCATATCTCATTCTCTTTTTTAAGTCATATGAAAAGAACGACCAGAGTTTAAGACCCACTCTCCTTTAAAAACAGATTTAAAAGTCAAATTTGATTCAGAAATATCAGAAATTTAATTTATGACCACATAGACTTCAGCAATATCATAATTGGAAGAACAAGCAATATTTGGCTCTTTCTTATTCTGTTCTTTTTGCTAATTTTTCTTTTTATAGCATAGCAATCTTTTATGAAGTGTCCCATTCTGCCACATCTATAACACTTATTTCCTTTGGCTCTTGACTTTAATCTACTTTTTCCTTTATACTTCTTTTTATTTCCAGTTTGATGATTGTCATAGTGCCCATTTTGCCTAGTGAGTGATCTACCTCTCATATTTAGTCATTCCCCTTTATCAGAATCTAAACTATGTTGTTGAATATCCAAATTTTTAGTTCTAAGAGAATTAACCACAATTTTAGTAGTTAAAGAATATCTGCCATGTTTAATGACATTTCTTACATCTTTGAAAGTTTCAGTAAAACATTTAATAAAATGATGGCTTGATACTTATCAAAGAATTTTTCACCACAACTTGCCAAATCTTGGTTTAATTTAGAAAAATTATCAAGATTTGTTTCAACGTCCACAAAAGGATTTATTTTGTAACCAAAAAATTTCTTTAAAAGATATATTTTATTGGGAATGGACCTTGTATGAGACAAGGATTCAAGTTTTTTCCAAATGAGAGTGGTAGTTATACAATCACTCACTTTTCTCATTACATTATCAGTCAATTGCAAAATTATGACACTATGAGCCAACTCATCAGACCCTTTAATTTGAACATTGGTCATATCATCAGAAAAATACCCATCAATAGCTTTAGACAGACTGTTGAATTAAATGAGTTTTCATTTTCTGTTGTCATATTGAAAAATCACCTCTACCATCAAACATCTAGAGGTCAACTAGTTCCAATTTTATAAAAAAAAAAAAACAAGATTTTTCACAAAAACAAATAGTGCAATCTGGTAACAAAAACAACAAAGAACGAATTTCTAAAGACAAAGAAACACTTTCGCAGAATACTTGTACACAACAATACTTTTATGCAATATGCAAGATAAAATCATGAAAGTTCTAAAGTCACAATTTATACACCGTTCAGAGATCCCTAGAATTTTGCGAGACTCTTATTCTCAGGTCAAGGGTACCAAATAGGAGGCTTATAGGTGATGAATATACCTAATATGAAAAAATCAAGACAAGATGCTAGTTATTGGTAAGATTTCTTAGACACAAAGTACAAAGAAACATGCAACTCACTTAATCAGGTTGAAACCACACTTAAAACGTAGCGATCTAAATAAGAAAGGGACAAACAGTCAGTTTTATGCATAGATACATGCTAAAATACACAACTAAAAGAAAAAAACTTGGTGCGTATTTAAAAGAGAGAGATTTTCACCGAGCGATTACCCAGTATTCGTTAGATGCGAGTCTAGCAAGATTTACGGTTTCAAGATTTAAGCAGATTTGAACCTAGGGTTTACAATTTTTACCCTAGGAACTTTTTGAGTTTCTTTTCTTAAGGCTTTTCAAGATTGCCCCAAGAACAACAACCAGAGGCCTTTAGATGTTTCAAGATTCACACCCATAACTAGATTTCAAACATCAGAGTCTTTAAGAACACAAAGTTCTAATACAATTGTTACGATTTTGCTTTGATGTTTGAATTCAACCATAAACAAGTGTGCAACGCAAAAAGTAAAAGAACACAAGAGTTTTTGTCCCTAAGGACTCGAGTTCGCCCAACCGTTTGCTATTTCCTGTTGAATTTCTACAAAGTGGATTACGGCTTCATGCATTAAAAAAAAATTCAAAACGTCTCAGATATTTCAAGTATTCAACACAAAATCACCAGAAATCTCCTAACCTACACAAATTGAGAGTCAATCAAAGATTGACTTTTGAAACTATCACTACTGAAGATAACTCTCACAGAGGGGGTATAATCACCAATTTCTAGTAAGATTTCACTAATGAACTCAAAACCAGAGAATAGGAAGGAGAAGGGACAGATTTTAGCCATAATCAGAGAGAGAAGAAGGAGGCAGGAAGTAGGATTTCATCTAAAGATCAACAGACGCAAGAAGAAGTACTTTTTATACCCTTCACCAACAACTCAGATCAAAACCACAGAATTGATGACTCAGATGAAGTTGTAAGTCTCTAAAAGAAAACTCATTTCCTTATGCGACTTAAAGGGAAAACAGCAACATCAGCCACCATAACAATATTGATCACATATTAACATCTATAAATTTTCTCCCTTCTTAAATAGTTAAAGAATTAAATGATGTAATTCAAAGAAATTGTAAGTACACAAATATTGAAGATTTAAGATTTACTACCAGTAAACTAAGAAAGTTCAATATATTGAGGGTTTGATGGATTCAAAAATGATGTATAGGTATGGGAGGAAGTGAACATAAATCTCGTTCGAATGAATCCTTACTTTTTTGTTTCATTCGAATTAATCTCAAAGTTACACAATTTATGTTAATTAAAATGTGTTCAAATTATTGAAATTTTGATACAACAATATATGGTTAAAAATTGTAATCATTTTCTTACTATTTAAACCAAATAGTTAAATTATTTAAATAAGATATGACTTTTAAAAAATTCATATACAAAAGTAAAAGGAAAGATTCGATTATATGGACAATAATTATAGATAATAAGGATAACTATTGTATGTTTTGACAAGATTGAATAAGAAAAGGAGAATGCTTTAAAATTTGACATTTGTATTTGATACATAATGAAAAATAATTAAAAAATTATGTCCTTATGATGTCACCATTAGAAGCTGTAATTGCAAGAAAGGACTCAAATATGATATAAAACATGTTTAGTTGTACTTAAATTTTTTTTTTTTTTTTTTGAGTTAATTGTGATATTGTTTTATCGGAGGCATTTGTGATAGAAAACATTACATGTTGGATAGTCCAATTCCCAGGCCTCCATCAGTGTTCTAATCAACTTAAATTCAAAATTTGTAAAGTCTTGATCTAGGATAGCACAATCTAGAAACAGAGATGGAATAAGTTACATAAACAAATTTTAAATGTTGTATCACTTTTTCTTACATGTCAGAATTCAAATTCTACAATAATTTAGTATGTCTGAAAAAATAAATTTAAGAAGGTGTAATCAGCACAAATTTTAATAGATTTTTTAATATTTATAAATTTTTATAGATTTTCTAGGTTTTAATAGAATCAAAAATTTCAATAGATTTCTATATTAAATTTCAATAGATTCTCATAGATTTGTGATCTTTTTATTAAAAATTGTATTTTTACCTCCTTAATTACTTGAAACACCGGAACTTTGAAGAAAAATTACCATATCATTTCAACTATATTTTTTTTCGAACCAAATTATGTCAGGACAAAGCAACTTGATCTAATGTTGACAACCCAACTCTCCATAAAAGTACATTATTTTCTTTGTTAAAAAACTAAACTAATAACCCCACCCCACCCCCCCACCCCCACCCCAAAAAAAAAAACCCTAAGTCATGATCTATTTATATCCTTACAATAACATAAGAGCCTTAAACTTTTTACTGCTCACTTTTTCGTCTAATACGCTGTCGTTTTACAACAATCATTTAATCTTATTACCTACTTCATTCACCCACTTTGTACGCTTTTGCTTTCTCCTTTTCAGAAGCCATTGTTTCGCCTGGTTGTCATCTGTCCATAGTTTTCAATCCCATAGTTTCCATTGGAGCTTCTAATTCCTTTTCAGAAGCCATTGTTTCGCCTGGTCGTAGTTTGTCCATAGTTTCCAATCCCATAGCAATTTTCATTGGAGTTTCTAATTCAGAGTTCTTGTCAAGTTCAGTGTATATTATTTGTATGACAATAACAAATTTTTAAAGCAGAACTTCATTCATTCTGTTTAACAACAATTTCATTCCATGTTGTTCGTCCTTCTCCCATCCATTGGAGCTTGTAATTCATAGTCAAGCAAGTTAGTATATTATTTGTATGAAAATGACAAAATTTTGAAGCAGAATTCTTCTTGTTTAACAACAAATCTATTAATTGTTTCATAGTTTTGGGAAATTTCAAATCAAATATTGATGTTTACTTTGTCTAAAGATTACATTTGTTCCGAATTCTTTAATACATTCTTGGTGCTATGTTTGCTTGATATTTGGCAAAGGTTGCAGAGCCATCTCTTTGTAGCAACCAAACTAGCCAGTAACCATGTGGTTGCTGAGCTACACTTGCTACCGAGCTGCTCTGGTTGCCGAGTAGCCGGTACCTACACTGGTTGCCGAGCCAGCTCGACAACCAGTACCTACACTAGTTGCCGAGCTGGCTCGACAACCAAACATGGGCAACCAAAATTAATTTCCTTAGTACTTAAGATAATATAGCCGACAAAGTTCAGTTTCAATGAAAGATAAAAGGACTACGATAGCAGATTGTGTGGTGAAGGGAAATTGGGATAGGGTCATAGAAGGCACAAGGGATAACATGGTTTTGTCTTTCAATCGCCACCTAAATATACAAGCACTGAAATCACTGCATAGATATTCTGAAACATTAGTCCCCACAATTTTTGATATCGATGTGCAAGCAATAAACTCACTACACTGAAATCTAAGTTATTATTATTGTTTAGCAGTTAGTTTTGATTAAATCAATGGATAATGCATAAAGGGTTGAGACATATTAGTTCACATGTTTCTCTGAAAAAGGTGACATATAGACAGGCATACTTGATTCTCTATATGAGGTGATGTAGAAATTACCGGCAAGAAAATATACCTGTTGACACTTAAAATATTTACCTAGCAGAAATGCAATCTTCTCTAGGAATAAATAAAAGTATGGTACTTGGTTGGTATTATAATCCATATGTTCTGATTCTCGGATTAAATTATTCAGTTGGATATTTTCCACCTGCTGCTACTGTATGTCCAACTGAGAGTTGTTGAAGAGAATCCTTGATGATTTAAGATATTTTGTGGTTATATGTGGTTTTAGGTCTGCTTTCTATACGGGGAAAAATGGAATTTCACTAAAAAATAAGCCAAATTCAACTCACAACATTCAACATTATTTTTGCAATTCCGTATTCAATTATTTTCCAGAACAGCTCGACAACAATGCTGTCAAGCAACTGGAAAATGCAAAATTGCCCTGGTTGATACCTTCCTTTGTTGTAGTTAGTACTTGTTGTAGTCAATACAGTAATGTTTGTTATAACCATGTATGTTAATAATTGTCCCAAGAATTCGGTATCTTGTGTTGCTGGGTTTTGGGGAGATTTTCCTTTCTGCCTTTCAAAGAAAATCCTCTCCTTGGCCCTTCTTCTTCTGCGTAGGACTCTTTTTTCTTTTTTCTTTTATTTTTGAAGTTTCACATTGTTTGTTTTGGAAAGATTTGCGCTTTGGTATGTGCTCTTTTGTTATTAGGATTTATAATGACCTTCAGTGAATGTTTTAGGCATTACTAATTGAAACTTTGTTGCGAAACAACAGAATTGAGAATATGAGATTTTTGAGTTTGTAATTTATTTTAACTTACTGTGCAAATTTAATGTAAATTTGTACTAATACTGGTATTTTGCCAAATTGATACCATCAAGGATATGTGTTTGAGTTGAATAGAGAGGTGAAACGAGATTTTTGCAGTTAGGTGGAAAATGAAAATAGTTGGAATGATCTCGGTTGAGTGAAAGATGATGATTGATGTTCTTCATACATTAGTTCTTTTGCACTCATACATTAGTTCTTTTGCACTCATACATTAGTTCTTTTGCACTTCCTGTTTGTATATGATGCTGGTATTGTGGTTTAATTGGAGGAATTGTAAATTATTGAAGTTGATTCACAAATCAAGTATGTTTATATGGTAATGAACATTTGTTTAAATATGTTTAAATGAATAGTAGGATTTTAACACACACACACACACACACACACACAGAGAGAGAGAGAGAGAGGCGGTTTAATATTTTGCACATCGAAGGCATCAAAATTATCATAAGAGAGATATTAAACAAAGACATCAAAGGATGAAGTCAAACTAGAAGAGGAGGGTGCTATGGAAAATTTAGAAAAAAACCAAAGGAAATGGAAAATGCCAAAAAAAAAAAAAAAAAAAAAAATCGGGTACTGCTCGGCAATGAACAGTAACTTTCGAGTTACTGTTCATCTAATTTTTTTTTTTTTGGTCTTTTTCTAATCTTTTGACAATTTTTTTTTTTCCTTTAGTTTATTTTTCCTTATTTGTTTTTATTTTACACATTTCATTCAATTTTTTAATTAATCTTTTTTATTTTATCTTATAAGCAAATTTGAATTTTTTTTATTTTTATTTTTTATAATGTTGTCGAGTTACTCGACAACATTGAATTTGAATTTTTTTTTTACACATGTTGGACATTGACCCATTTTTATTTTTTATTTTATTTTAGGAATAATTGTATGAAAGGTCCCTATTGTTTCAAAATCGTTAGGAATATACTCCTAATCTAAAAAAATAACACCAAACATCCCATGAAGAAATAAATATCGTATGTCTCTTTTCACACTCTGTCAGTTTTCTCCTTTAAATGCTATTATTTTTTCCTTATTTTTGTCCTTTTACTATTCCAGATTTTCATTCAATTTTTCACCAAATTTTTTTTGTTTGACGATATAAACAAATTGTACACAATTCTTTAATATTTGACTTTTGAGTCATTAGTAAAAGTTGAAAAAGTTGTAGCCAATGAGAGTTTGGTCCAATTCAAATTCTCGAAGTGGTACAATTCAATAAAAATACAAAAATTGTCACTTTACCAAAGCCGTCTACGAATCTTAGTTATTTAATTTTTTTATACGAATTATGTATTTATTTGATTCTGCTTTTCCATTTCCTTTGTCTTTTTCTAATTTTTTTTCTTGTCTTTCTTTAATGACATTAGTATTTTAGTTTTATACTCGTTATAAACATATTATTGTTAAATTCTGTTTTCTAATTATCAATTTCCATGATTGGCATGGAAGTTTATAGTTCTGATTTAGCAACTAATCTAAACTATATATGCTGCACGATTGTATTTGGAAGTTTTTGGCTTTCTTACAGATGTGACTGTTTTAATTTAATGCTTGTTTTCTACATAAACTCTTCACTTCTAATATAACACATTAACTTTGTGTGTTAACTTGCAATTTTGACAAATGCTAAGTTGTGCGATGCATGCCTTTTATCTTTATCATACATGAAGCCTCATAAATTGTCACACATGGCTTTACAAATGGATAGCATTTTGTTTGTGTTTGTGGTTTCAGTTCCTTCTTATTCTGACATTCTTCAAGAATGAAAATAGAATTTAAAGTTGAGAATAAAACATTTCATCAACTGCTATATTTATTTTCAGTCATCAAAGAAGTGAATGTCTAGATTTTGTCACTTGTTTGAAGAACATGGGATTGAAATTGGAGTATCAATTTCTTTTAGAAGAAGTTTGAGTACTCTGAGAAAAGAAGTCATTTCATCTAAGATGAGTTGTTTTTAATGTTGGGACAGAGTGAAGCACACTGTAAGAGGAAAAGAAAAAAAAAATTCTAAATGGTTGTCGAGTAAAATATATATGTAAAAGAAATTTTTTCTTGTCGAGTGAACTTCTGACAAGAAAAAAAAAATTTCAAGTGAAAAAAATTAAAAAAAGACAAAGGAAATGGACTAAAAGCTCACATACCCTACAAAAAAAAAAATGTCGAGTGAACAGTCACTCGACAATGAACAGTAATCTTGTCGAGTTATCATCCATAGCTGATTCTCTTCTTTAATATTTTGTTTTGTTTACATGTAAACTAAAATCGTTGTGAGTAAGTAGGTGAACAATTAGTACAATTGAATATACTAATATTTCATCGTCTGAAGCTTTACGGATCTCTCTTAAGAATTACTTGCACATCCAAATAAAACCTTCTTGATTTTTTTTTTAATGTTGTTAAGTAACTCGACAATATTTGAATGTTTTTTTTAAATGTTGTTGAATTGCACATTGGAAAATTTTTTCCAATGTTCTCGAGAACATTTGAATGTTTTTTTTTTAATGTTATCGAATTACACATTTGATTTTTTTTTTTTCAATTTTGTCGAGTTACTGTAACTCGACAACATTAGAATCTTTACTTTATTTATTTTTTCCATTGTTGTCGAAAACAATGGAATGTTGTTTTTTTTTTCTTGGTTGATACATGGCGTTTATGAGTGGAGCGGTTTTGGGTGGTTTTTAGTAGCGGCTTTTAAAACGATCTAACTCATGCTTGGGAGTTTATTATCCAGCTGTTCTAAAAATTTAAAAAAAAAATAAATTACATATATGCTCATATATTAAAAAAATTAACTTTAAATATTTTATATATCAACCTATCATTGAAAATATAAAATTAAATTTATGTTATTACATTTTTTTTTTGGTGTGTGCATATGTTCTTTTATTTTTACAAACATTAAGTTTAGAGAAGTTAGAAAATAATTGTTTAAGAGAGGATAAAATTGGAAGAAATTTTGAAGAACAGCTAAAAACCACTGATTTGTGGGGGAGGGGGGTTAGGAGATACAATCCAAATTACACTACACCATTTTTGGACGGTTTAAAAAAACTCAAAAATGGTACTCCAAAAAACTAACAAACATCGATTTTTTCAACCCTTCATAAACGGTACCATCCAAAATCGGTCAATAACGATGAAAAAAAAAATCTAAAGCAGGCCCTAAATGCCATGGAGATATGATCATTCGACGACTCCAATTTACTATAAGTCTCATAACACCGAGCCCATATCATTTTATTCCATTTTCCGGAAATTGCATGTAATGCCAATACAAACAACAATCTCAAAGGATTGAATCCCATTTCCACCACTTCAGAAATAGAGGCTCTAAACTCATCACTTTTTTGCATTATGGCTTCTGGAAAATGTGTCAATAACAATATGATGCACGATTATGGGACATTAAGTTCCTTCAAAACCGTAATATTGGGAACAAGATTCTTAGTAAGATCCTCTAGAAAAATCGATGATGTTCACTTCACAGCAGCAACAATCCTTTCATCAGTCAAAAGCATACTCTTTAGATAATTATAGTTGGGAATAAATTGTTGACATATTTGCACGTAATTATTGATTTCTACTTACAATTTTAAGTCGATCTTTTTGGGGTAATACAAATCATCAAAAAATTTCATTTCTGGGAATCGTTTTCCCTATTTGTTTAAAAATTTTAAATTTTTATTTTTTTTATATCTTGTTTCAATTACACCTAAAACTTTTCACTATATTTTTCACATACGTGCAACGCACGTGGCCAAAACTATATATATATATATGATTTACATTTTAAATTTTGTAAATGAGTATTGAAACATTTATAATTTTTAATAGAATTCCAAATTATAGATTTTAATAGAGTTTGTACTATGTATTTGTGATTTTTTCTTCTTAATTTGATCACTCATTGTTCATAAATTGATATGAATTTTTTAAGAAAAAAATAAAACAAGAAAATGATATAACTTTTTACTAGAATACCAAAAACGTAAATTTCTAATTTTATGATTAGAAAATAATAACCATAACCTTATCGTTTATTAAAAGAAATTCGTAACTTTGTCATTTAAAAGAAAAAAAATCATAAATTTGTCCAAGCAGAATTCAATTTACATCACTCTTCATTCACATCGCTCACTATATCTCTCCACATATCTGAAGCTATATTATTTTTCCATTCATTTGCAAGCTCTCTTTGTTGCTCTTGAGTTTCAAAAACGTCTTCATCATCTTCAATTTCTGATAATGATGGTGATGGAGATGAATCATCACTATCTTATTCAACAAAAATTCATCAGAATTACACTCTTTACAGAAAAAAAATTGTGCAACCATACAGAAGCTAACACTGGTTCTGCTTGTGTTTTAAATGGAAATGGAACACAACAGGCTATTAGCTCAGTGGTAGAGTGCGCCCTTGATAATTGTGTCGTTGTGACTGGGCTGTGAGGGCTCTCAGCCACATTGATAGTTCAATGTGCTCACCGGCGCCTGACCCTAAGATGTGGATCATCCAATGCACATTAATATGATATACTCATCCTGTTCGAACCGGGGTTTGAAACCAAACCTCTCATCAGGAGGATAGATGGGGAAATTCGGGTGAGATCCAATGTAGATCCAACTTTCGATTCACTCCTAGGAAGCATTAACGATGCATAGACCAATGTACCGATTGCGGTACAATAGAGTTGTAATTCATTAGTTATTCTAGATGCTCGCCAAATTGGGAAAAAAAGCCTAGAGGTTATTTGTATTCCTCAAAAACCCCGCCCACATCACCATTCAATATTTCTTGTCACTTATTGGCCAAACCACCTGAAAAATTGTGAATTGCGATTTGAACATGCCAAATATTCTCTCGATTATATTTCTCAAGGTAGCATGACGAAGATTGAATAGTTCATTAGCATTTTTAGGATTACGATCCTAGCCACTAAAATTCTAGAGATGATATCAAACAGCTCGAAATAGAGCTAAGAACTGACAACGATTTGAAAATCCACAAGAAAAAATTTACCTGTGTATAAATTACGTGCACAAATCATATGTAATTTTGATCTCGTGTTAAGGAAAGATAACTTATAACCAATTCAAGAAAAAAAGGGTACTTATCTCATGGTGCTTTAAGTCCATTTCTTCTTACTAACGCGTCATTTAGTAATTTTGAATCATGTGCTCAACTCTCTCATCCACTAAGGATATACATGAATTTCAAATCAAAATTGCAAGCCGCCAATGCATTTTTTGATAATGTTCTGTGACGATTACAATAGCTGTTCATGTCACATCTTGATATTATAGCCAGTATGTGTGTGCCATCAGTAGCTCCAACACAATCCTAAATAAATATGGTATTTTTAACAATTTATTTTGTTGTAATAAATAATAATAGTAGTTATGAATAATATTGTATAATTTACCTTAAAATAAGGATAAAACTTTGTACTTTCTCTTATTTTGTTTGTTTGGCACTATAGATCCATGTTTGACCATCATATCAGGTGCAATGATGTTCAAAGCCTTCAGAATTTTGTTGAAATTTCCGCTAGATGTGGAACTTGCCTGACCAAACTATATAAAAACTCACCTCTTTAATTAAGTTTTCTTAATCTATGTGAAAAGAGAAGTAAATCTATCTTTGTGGGACGGTTGGAGAAAAAAATTTGTAAATTAATCTACAAGAAAAAACTATATAAAAACTCAACTCGAAATAATTATCTCATACTTCATCACTAGCAGTGAACTTTTTGTGTTTGAGTCCACCCAAAACTAGAGTTTTACTGCATAAACTCAGATTGTTTGTGATATCGTTACTTAAACCAACCCAATCAACTTTGGTACATAACATTGTTCTTAATGTTGGGTTGTATGCCCAAATAGTATAATTTTGCTGTGATGAAATGATAATTTTATATTGAATAAAACTTTGGTTTGTTTTCATTTATTATTATTGCATTTGTTTAATATTGAGTATGTAAATAAAGTGCTAATAATCACTTGTGATGATATAAGTTAGAAGCTTGCGTTGAGAAGTATAGTGTGACACATCTTATATTTTGATCATAAATAAAATTGTTCACAACTAATGTATAAGGGTTGGCATCTTATACTAGAAGATTGTAGTGTTAACTATTTAATCATTCGGGTTTGCGATTTGTCCTTATCACAGAAATAGATTAATAGTGACACTAGTCACTTGGAGTGTATTGAACGGACCACGTGTCAAATTTAATTATATAGCATGACGGTGCAAATAATTAAGTTCCACTTAATCACCAGATATTTCATCTAAATCCCTTGACAGGATTATGTATATCCTTTCGTTAGTTTGAAAGTTCTTTGATTCACCAATGGGTGAGATCAATTTAGTTGATCAAATATCTCGGTGAGTTAGGAGCTTGAGAATGAGCGAAGTAGAGAACACAAATTCGGGCTGGGAACTGTTGTCCTGAAAAATAGGTCGAGTGACAACTTAAGTATTTTTGTTGAACGGTTATAAATCGAAGCTCAGTATTTAGCGACGGCTAAACTTCGACATCTGTGAATTAGTTCACAGAACCGTTGAAGAAAATGTAACTTAAAGTTAGTGAGAATAATTAGAAGGGCAAAACGGTCATTTATACTCATACCTAATTATCGAATCTCAGACAGAGATGAAATATATATACAGTAGGTCAGAAAAAGTATTACAGCTTTTGTAATCTTATATATTCCAAGAGTGCAGTCTCTTGCCTTTAGTGGAAAAAGCAAAAGACTAATAATTAGATCGGACAGTCTAGGGTCGACTAGACAGTCTAATTATTAGAGCTTGAAAAATATATGTCCGAACAGGTCCCTGTGGTAGCTCTAATAAAGTTTTGGACTTAATCACAGTTACTAATAAAGTTTTAGACTTAATTATAATTGTGATATAAGTTCAGGGATTACATGTGTAATTAAATCAATACTATGCTAATTGGACTTAGATGTCTTTTCATTGTTAGCAATCAGGACTCTTGTCATTGGTTGTAATCGAAATGCTTGTTACATTTATATCACATTGCATGTGATGTAAATTAATTTAATTCATCATTTAGTCAAGAAAAAGAAGATAGAAAATTCTTAAGTCTTTGTTTGACTTGAATTTTAGTTTCTTAGTTTTATAGATTTGACTAGTCTGGAAATTAGTTTTTGATTTAATTAAAAAGGTGCTCACATGCCGGTGTAATCTAGACTTGGAGAATACCATAGAAGGCTTGAATGTTGGGAGCACTAAGTTCGTGAATCAAAAGCAGCAAGTTCGTGAATCAGATCCAGACCAATATCGTTTATCGATTCAGGTATAATACTAATCTATTAGTATTTTAATTATAATAAATATGTGAACACCTAGCAAAGATCCTAATTTTATTGAATTAATGAAATTTTTTATTTTCTGGCTAATTCTCGTGCCAGTTTCCAACAAGTGGTATTAGAGCGGTCTAGATCTTTCATGTGTTTGTTATGTTATCTAGATCTGATAATTGCATGTTCTAGTCGAGCGATGTCTAGGATTATCTGTTTATATGTTGATTGAGTAATTGGTATTATTTTAAACTATGATCCAATTATTTTGTGGCCCCACTTGTTCGTTGTATTTTGTTATTTCAAGTATATAACAAGATCGGTGGATTACGACTCCATCATCTTGATTTAATTTTTAATTACAAAATAGATTCAAATTGTGAGCCCTAAATTGGGACATAGTTATTTTTGTAATGTTGAAGATTCAAGATTAGACCGACGAAAAAGAAAAATCAAATATCTGGATCCGGCAGCTGGAGAGCAGCGTGCCAGATGATCTGCGATTGCGCCAGATCCAGCGCTCACCGGAGATCTTTGATTGCACAGATCCGACGTACCTCAGTTGTACACCAGGTGATCTGCAATCAAATCAGGCGATTGCACGGATCCGCTCATCTCGATCGCGCACCGGTGATGCATGCGGTAGAGTGATGGAGATTTGCGTGCAGATCTGGTGCTAGATCCGCACGCAACATCGTCCAAATCTTCACCGCGTGCAGTATCTGGCCAGATCTGTGCGCTACCCACGTGCATATTCGATGCACCAGATGATCTGTGCTAGGCGTAGATCAGGCACTCGTTGGATCTGTGCATAGATCCAGCGCAGATCTTGTGCACTCGATCGCACGACGAGTCTACTCGTGCAGATCAGGCGCTGCGCGTGGTGTCTCCGGCGGTGTCCTTCTTGCGTGTCCGACAGCTGTGGTGGTTGTTTGTTTTGAGGAAGAGACTCAAGGTAGAAGAAGACCACGTTTGGTTGCTAGGGTAGTGTCTGCTTGGGACTATGGATAGCTGCTGTTTGGTTCTATGAATAGGTGCTATTTGGATCTTTGGGCTGAAATTTCAAGTTAACAAATTGGACTTGGGCCCAATAAGTTTTGTAATTTAATTTTTTAGTCTTGTTTTGGGCCACAAATAATTGTTAAATTTATTGCTAATGTATGCTTTAAATATTTGTTTGAAATATTATTACTCTGTAAATCATGTCATATAGAATTAATTTTGGCATCGCTTGTGAAACTTAGAATAGAATGCATATCATTAAAATATTGGTTTTCTCCTGATTAATTTAATTTCAATTAATTTTTTCTTGAAAGGAAAGTCCATAATAATTAGACTGTATGTTAATTTGATTAATGTAAACAGTTGGTAATTATTTAAATTAAAATTTATTTTTTAAAATATTGAGTGGGAGAGGGTATTTATTTAAATAAAAACCCACGGTCTCCTTTTGTCAATTCATAAGCAACAAAATGTGTTAGCCTCGTACCACTAACGCAACGGACTCCGATAGGAGGGCTACGTGATTCGGGTTATTTGATTGGATTCTTTTTTTGGTAAGATCGTCTAGATAGAATATAATTTGAGATCATCCTATAGATGGCGGGATTATTTTTCAAGTATCTAGAGATCTAGACAAAGGTTATACACTTAAATCGAGATCATCTACGAACCTCCTATAGAGGCTCTCGTTTATGATCTTGGTGACCAAATAAAGCGATACTGGATTTATCTAGACATTTATTGTCAAGATATGATTTGTCTAGTGGGAGAATCCCAGCTTAATCAGTGGACACGGTGACCTTTTCTATAGAGAGGCATGTTGGATCACAAGGATTAAGTAGTCGTTACATTATTGTAGTTTTATGGATCTGCATGTGCATTCATGCATCATATGTTAAATTCTCTGCTCAATTTTAATATGCAATAATTTTGTTATTTTTAGCAAAATGTCTCTCGGTCCATTTTCTGTTATCCTAAAACGAAACCAACTAACTAGGGAAAATTATGTGGATTGGAAACATAACCTAATAATTGTTCTCACCGTTGAGAAAATTGATTTTGTGCTTGAAGAAGATTGGCCTGAGCAACCCACTGAGACTGCAAGCAAGTACATGAGGGATTCTTATGATAAGTGGGTGGCTGCAGACAAGTTGGCTCGCTGTTACATTTTGGCATCGACATCGAATGTGTTACAGCAGAAGCATGACAGTCTTGAAACCTCTTATGACATAATGAAAAGCTTCAAGGACATGTTCGCACATCAAAGTAGGAGTCTGTTCGAAGTCATTCGTACCTTACAGAACATCCGCATGAAGCCTGGAACGCCAGTGAAGGACCATATGTTAACCATGATTGGACACTTCAATGTGGCAGAGAATCAACTATTGATCAAAATACTCAGGTGGATATGGTATTGAACTCTCTACCTGATATGTTTTCACAGTTTACTGTGGACTATCACTTACACAAGATGGATATGCCATTGACTGAGCTGATGAATGAGTTGTAAAATGTGGAAAGTGGTCTTAAGGCCAAATGTGGTAAAGCTTATGCAGCAATTGGTAGCTCCTCTAATTCCAAGCCGAAAGGCAAAGACAGAAAGAAAAGGAAGAGAGCAGGCAAGAAGCCAGTAAGTAACAAAAATACCAAAGCAGATGGAAAGCCGAAAGGCAAGTGTTTCGAGATTGGCGAGAAAGGTCATTTGGAAGAAAGATTGTTCCAAAGCACTAGTTAAGCGAAGCATAGTCTTTGGTGAGTTTTTCAGAATGGCGAGTATTGTTTAGTGGTTGATTCTACATAGTCCTGGGTTGTAGATTCTGGAGCTACTAATCATGTTTGCATGTCAATGCTGATGCTTCAGGAGAGCAGAAAACTCAATGAAGGCTAGTTTACTATCACAGTTGGCACATGAGCAGTAGTTTCGGCGAGAGCTGTAGGAGTAGTTTATTTTTATTTCAGTAGTGGTAGGTGTTTAATTCTTAAAGACTGTTATTATGTCCCGCAGATGAAGATGAATTTGACTTCCATTTCTTGTTTAATAGGACAGGATTATTCTCTTGATTTTGCACCTAATAAAGCGCTTTACATTTTGATGAATAAAGCTCCTATTTGTGCTGGATATTTGATGAATGGTTTTTATATATTAAACTATTCGACAAATGAAATTAATAATACTTCTACAAATCATAATAAACAAAATACATATCATACTAGTAATACTTATCTATGGCATATTAGGCTTGGACACATCAACCTTAACAGGATACAAATACTGGCAAATGATGGTCCCTTCAACTCAATTGAGGTCGAACCATTGCCAGTCTGTGATTCGTGTTTAGAGGGTAAGATGACCAAAATGTCATATTTAGCGAAGACACATAGAGCCAAAGAAGTATTAGAACTAGTTCATTATGATGTATGTGGACCTATGAGTACACCTGCGAGAGGGGGCTATGAGTATTTTATCACTTTTACAGATGATTACTCTAGATTTGGATACATTTACCTGATGACTCGAAAGTCAGACGCTTTTTAAAAATTCAAAGCATATCGGACTGAGGTCGAGAAACATTTGAGTAAAAGTATAAAGACATTTCGATCAGATCAAGGTGGCGAATATCTGTCGAGAGAATTCAGGGACTACTTAACAGAAAATGGTATAGTTTCTCAACTGAGTGCGCCTGGTACATCCCAGCGAGCGGTGTTTCGAGAAAGAAGAAAGCAGGACATTGTTAGATATGGTTAGGTCAATGATGAGTTTTCAACTCTACCTATCTCATTTTGGAGATATGCACCGGAGACAGCCGCTTATATTCTTAACCTAGTTCCATCTAAGTTTGTTCCCAAGACTCACCTGGAAATATGGAATGGGCGCAAACCAAATTTGCGTCACATCTAAATTTGGAGATGTCCGGCTCATGTGCTGAAAGAAAAGACAGAAAAGTTGGAGTCTAGATCAGAAATATGCCTGTTTGTGGTATACCCTAAAGGTACCAGGGGATACTAGTTTTATAGTCCTCTAGATATGAAGGTTTTTGTCAATACAAATACAACCTTCCTAGAGGATAAATATATTAATGAACGTCAGTCCATGAGTAGGGATGTTTTGGAAGAAATGAATGAGAGTAATCCCAACTCATCAATTCCTGGAACACAATCTAGTGACAGACGGCCATGCAAGATTCTAAGAAATGCAATTTGCCATTCAGACATAGAATCTAACTATCTAAGGAGCGTTCTTAAAGAAACTCCTGAAGAGATAGATGACATGAGTAGAATACTTTATGCATTTGCAATGAGTAGTCTCATGTTTGTTACGCTGTTGGTATGATAACTCGTTATTAGTCTAGACGGACTAGAACATTGGGTGATTGTAAAGCATATCCTTAAGTACCTTCGGAGAACAAGGAACTATATGCTGGTTAACTCTTTTCCATTGGGATATATATATTTTAAGATTATACTCTAGGGCAAGTGGAAGAACTGTTGGGTTGTATGCCCAAATATTATAATTTTGCTGTGATGAAATGATAATTTTATATTGAATAAAACTTTAGTTTGTATTCATTTATTATTATTGCATTTGTTTAATATTGAGTATGTAAATAAAGTGCCAATGATCACTTGTGATAATATAAGTTGGATGCTTGCGTTGAGAAGCATAGTGTGACACATCTTATATTTTGATCATAAATAAAATTGTTCACAACCAATGTATAAGGGTTGGCACCTTATACTAGAAGGTTGTAGTGTTGACTACTTAATCATTCGAGTTTGCGATTTGTCCTTATCGTAGAAATAGATTAATGGTGACATTAGTACACTTAGAGTG
Organism: Forsythia suspensa; assembly: GCA_023638005.1. Lineage (NCBI taxonomy): Eukaryota > Viridiplantae > Streptophyta > Magnoliopsida > Lamiales > Oleaceae > Forsythia > Forsythia suspensa. Next base: position 11,899,085 of record CM042664.1, on the reverse strand, counting down.
TATTGAACGGACCACGTGTCAAATTTAATTATATAGCATGACCGTGCGAATAATTAAATTCTACTTGATAATCGGATATTTCATCTAAATCCCTTGACAGAATTGTGTTTATCTTTTCGTTAGTTTGATGGTTCTTTGATTCACCAATGGGTGAGATCAATTTAGTTGATCAAATATCTCGGTGAGTTGGGAGCTTGAGAATGAGCGAAGTAGAGAACACGAATTCAGGTCGGGAACTGTCGCCCTGAAAAATGGGTCAAGTGACAACTTAAGTATTTTATGTTGAACGGTTATAAATCTGAGTTCAGTGTTTAGCGACGGCTAAACTTCGACATATGTGAATTAGTTCACAGGACCGCTGAAGAAAATGTAACTTAAAGTTAGTGAGAATAATTAGAAGGGCAAAATGTCATTTATGCTCATACCTAATTATCGAATCTCAGACAAAGATAAAATATATATACGGTAGGTCAGAGCAGTCTAGGGTCGACTAGACAGTCTAATTATTAGAGCTTAGAAAATATATGTCCGGACAGGTCCCTATGGTAGCTCTAATAAAGTTTTGGACTTAATCACAGTTACTAATAAAGTTTTGGACTTGATTGTAATTGTGATATAAGTTCAGGGATTACATGTGTAATTAAATCAATCCTAAGCTAATTGGACTTGGATGTCTTTTCATTGTTTGCAATTAGGACTCTTGTCATTGGTCGCAATCGGAATGCTTGTTATATTTATATCACATTGCATGTAATGGAAATTAATTTAATTCATCATTCAGTCAAGAAAAAGAAGAGAGAAAATTCTGAAGTCTTTGTTTGACTCGAATTTTAGTTTCTTAGTTTTCTATATTTGACTAGTCCAGAAATTAGTTTTTGATTTAATTAAAAAGGTGCCCACACGCCGGTGTAATTAGACTTGGAGAATACCATAGAAGGCTTGAACGTTGAGAGCACTAAGTTCGTGAATCAAAAGTAGCAAGTTTGTGAATTAGATCCAGACTAATATCGTTTTTCAATTCAGGTATAATACTAATCCATTAGTATTTTAATTATAATAAATACGTGAACACCTAGCAAAGATCCTGGTTTTATTGAATTAAAGAAATTTTTTTTTCTAGCTAATTGTCGTGCCAGTTTCCAACACTTCAGACATCCAAACTTTTCATTTAGAGCTGGAAGTATTTCAACCATTTGTTTACTTGGCACCCCATTGTTACTACACAGTCCAAGATTGACAACATCAACCATATGTGCTAATAATGTAGAGCTTTCTTTCGCGCTTCATGTATTAAATCTAATTATACATTTTTCTTTCTATTTATAATCTCACTACATAGCCCGTGATATAAATCATGAATTGTATTTATATATATGTCAATTAATACAAAAATATAATACATTAAATATGCCACTCTTCTATTGCAATGACCCACAATATTATCAAAATCAAGCAAAACCCCACACATTGAATTATCTCTTCCCATATACTCTGACAGGAATTCCTCTCACATATTGTACTAAATTATTATTATTATTCTCTTTTTTCTTTTATATTTTTATAATTAAGCATTTGTTTGATTTAATTCAAAAAGTTGAGGTCAAAGTCAACAATTAATTTTAATTACACATTTATTAGGATTCACAACTTTATCAAGATTTTAACTACAAATTTTATCAACTTTTATCAAATTTGCTATTTTTTTTTAATCAAAACATTGTCAAACAACCCCTAAAAATAAGGGTATTAAAAGGGTTTATGACTTGTTTTAACATAAAATAGAATCGAAGGACTAACGCTGCAACCAAACAAATAAGTTGAGGACCACACTATCAAGAAAACTAGGTTGGGATCCAGACGCGATGAGTGCTATAGGTTGGAGATTAGGACGACAATTTTCCCTATTTTATTCAACACATCAAAAATATTATCATAGCCAAATTAATTGGTGGGTTTGACCATAAATAAAGAGTTGAATAAATGATGAATAGGTAATTTGATCTTTAAATAAATTTTAGACTACACTACTAAAAATTTGACTTTTGGAGACACATTATTGGAGACGGTTCAAAAATTCATCTCAAATAGTCATTTATTAGAGACGATTTAGAAATATGTGTCCCAAAAAGTGTTTCAGTAAGGACGGGTTTTACAAGATTTGTCCCCAAAAATCGATTATTTGGGACTATTGGGTCCGTCGCGAAAAATATTTTTATTGTGGACTCAATTTTTAGCAGAAAATTGTAAGAGAACTGTTGTGTAAAACATCTCAAACAATGTTATCGGGGACATACGTTTTCCAAACAAAATGTCCCTAATAAGTGAAAATTTTGGCGCTAAAGTTTCCTTCCACAATTTTAATCAAATTTTTTGTAGGGACCGAATTTTTATCATTTAGGGACCAACTTGTCCATGGCTAAAACTATTTCTAATACAACTTCTCTCCCACTCTCTCAGACATGACCTAGCAGCCGATTTTTGGAACAATTTATCTCCCACTCTCTAATTGATGGAAAAAAGCAGTGCTATCTAGCTCCGTCTGCAAAAGTTCCAGCACCGTCGCCATCCAGCCAGGTATTCTTTCCCTATCTCATTCCTTTGTCTCTCTCCATTCTTTCTATAAGGTTATGGTGTTGAGGAAGATGCTGATGTGGAGGGAATGGTGAGGGATGATTACTCAAATGGTGGTTAAGAGAAAGAGGAAGAAAGGGGAAAAGAGGAGAAGTGAGGAAAAGAATGGGAAGGGGGAGAAGAAGTTTATTGAGGAAGAGTGGAGGGACTTCGAGGGATCACGAGGTGGATCTTGAGATGAAGGAGATATGGGACACCATTGCAGGCAGTGATTCCGAGGTTTGTGTTCTTCTGTTATACAAGTTGACATTTAAGAAAGTTTGATTATGTGAAATAGCAGCTTAACATTTGAATTCAGCTGCTGTACGTTTTTATTAACACTGAAACTTTTACAGCAAGCAAAGAAGTTATATGACTCAACCAACTAAGCAATAGAAAGATAACACATATAACTATATCCTTGAAAATAAAGAAACAACAATAGACTAGGTGGCAGATTCTGTTGTATGCATTATTCCATATTTTACAGCAGCTGATATAGTAGATGATCATCATCATTTATCTTGATATTTCAACACCCTCTCTCAAGATGGATCACATTTCTGTGACACCAAGTTTGTCCCTAAGATACAAGAACCTTGATTGTGGAAGTGGCTTGGTTAGCAAATCAGCAATTTGATCAACCGATGGAACATACCTAACCTCCAATCTTTTTACAAGTACCTTGTCTCTTACAAAATGTACATCAAGCTCTACGTGTTTTGTTCGAGCATGGTAGACTAGGTTTGAAGCTAATGCACCAGCACTCAGATTATCACACCATAATATAGAATCATACCTCCACATAGCCTTAATTCTTTAAGTAATGACTCTACCCATGTAATCTCAGCAATTGCCTGTGCTAGAGCCCTGTATGCAGATTCAGTGCTGGACCTGGACACCACATGTTGCTTCTTAGATGACCAATCTACCAATGTATCACCTAAATGAACACAGTATCCAGCAGTTGAGCGTCTATCATCAGGGCAAGAAGCCCAGTCAGCATCAGCAAACCCAACTACATTAAATCTATCACACTTTTGAATTAATAACCCTTGTTTCATTGTTCCTTTCAAGTATCTAATAATCATCTTTAGTGCACTCCAATGTGCATCTGTTGGTGTCTGCAAAAATTGGCTTAATTTGTTGACTGCATAGGTTAGATCAGGTCTTGTATATGCAAGATATTGTAATATTCCTATTGCACTCCTATACAATATTGGATTTATCATCTTTTTTCCATCATTTCTGGATAGAGGTTTTCCCACTGTCATAAGAGTAATACTAGAGGTGTCAATCTAGGTCAGGCGGGCCAGGTCGACCCGCATCCGATGAAGCCTGGTAATTGTCCGCGTTTGAAAAAGCCCGTGCTACAGCAGGTTGCGGGCCGGGTCAACCCAACCCACAAAAATTTTTTTACGAGCCCGACCTACCCGTCGGTTCATCCAGGTCGAGCCCATATTGGCCGCGGTTCGACCCAGTTCGGCTCGTATGAATAAAAAATTAATTTTTTTTAAATTACTAAAAAAATTTAGCAACTTAATGAACTTATTGTAATTCAAAAAAATATTTACATTTATAGCCAAAAATGTGTGAAATTACTAAAAATAAATAAATAACAATGATAAATTCACATTTGTTATTAATAACAAAAAGTGTTTACATAGAATTTATATCTTATTTTACATTGAATTATTTTTAACTTTGTGAATTTAAATAAAATGCAAACAAATAACAACTAAATATATCACTATAGTTAAAGGACGTCCCAACTAGGTTGACACGTACATAACTATCAATCATTTGCATATTTATAGTTTAAGTACATTCTAACTAGGTTGGCACCTACCTAACTATAATTTAATTGTTTGAAATTATGTATTATTTGCAAATCAATCTTCAACAATAACTAGATTTTTAAAATCTTCAGCAATATCATCAGGCATTTTATCTTGCATCCTTCTATTTGCGAATAGCCAATATTTTACACATATGAGAGCTTTCAAAATATCTTCTTTAAGTCTTGATCTTCTTTCGTCCAATATCCTGTTACCTGCACTAAAAGCAGACTCGGATGTCACTGTTGAGACTGGAAATGTTAGTAGATCTCATGCCATTTTTTATAATACTGGGTATGACCTCTCATTTAATTTCCACCATTCTAAAATATCTAAATTTTCTACCTCTTCTTCAGGTATTAAACTATAATGATCAAATTGATAATATCTTTCTAATTCAGTAGTTGTGGTATTTGTATCTGTAGTTGATGAAGTACTAACAATATGTTGTTTTTTCCTAGCTACCAAAGAGAAAAAAGATTTACCTTTAGAAGTTGTACTAGAGTTTGTAGAAGCAGAGATATTTTCATTGTTACCGGTATTTAATAAAATAGTAGTTATACATTTCATTGATAAAAATTTCTAACTATCGATTTGTAATATTTATGTTAAAAGCTAATGTTTCAGAAAGTGATTCTAAAGCAGTATGAACTCCAAATAATTTTAGGCGATGATCCATTACAGCAGCCACTGGAAAAATTAGTAGAAATTTTTCTTCCATTGACAAAATAATTTGAAAGAAAAATGGATCGTTTCAAAATTTTGATAATTGGGTAGAAATTTCTACCAAATGTATAAGTACAAGATGACTAGTTGAGTAATATACACCCGAACTAATTTTTGTTGACTTATAGAAAGGTTTCAAAAATTTCATAACTTTAAATGCATGTTCACAATGCGAATCATCTATATAAAATTGATTCTGTTTTGAATTAACGAATGCATTAATAGCATTAGTGTAGCCAACACACGATTTTAACATAAGAAAAGTTGAGTTCCATCTATTTGGAATATCATCAACAAATTTTCGCAAATCCTTGTTGTCTAGAATCTGAAGAAGAAATATAATTAATTGCTTTTCTAATTATACGAATTTGTGGGGCTATTAATTTCAAACCATCTTGAACAACTAAATTATATATATGACAAACACACCGCACATGAAATAATTTAGAATCAAACAAGGGTTTAACTGTTCTAATTAGCAGATCAATGCATGCAGTATTCAGACTTGCATTATCATATGTAATACTAAATAATTTGTTTAACACACCAAACTCATTAAATACTTGTAATAAATTTTCACACAAATTTACTCCATTATGTGGATATTCAAGTAAACGAAACGTAATTATTCTTTTATGCAGTAACCAATTACTATCAATAAAATGTGCTGTAACACAAACATACCCATTGTGATTGCTTCTAGACCAACCATCAGACGTGAAACACATTATTCCTTCAATTTTGTAAGTTCATTTTTTAATTTTTCAGCTTTTGTATTAAATAATTTCAGACAATCAGAACGAGCAATAATTCTACTTACATTCCTGTAAGAGAGTTGAACATACTTTTGCATGAACTCTTCAAAATATACATCATCTACAAAAGTGAAGGGCATTTCTCTTGCTGAAATAAATTTTGACATTCCAGCTCTCATCCGTTCCAGCGAATAAGTAAAATTAGAAAAAGTGACTAGCATTAGTAAATGAAGTAATTTGAGCTTATCTCGGATCTAAATGTCCTATTTCATTTAGATGTTTTTCATTGTGTCTCCATAGCATGCCGGTGCCTTGACCACTTCTCCATACATAAGCAATTTTGCAAATATTGCATATTGCTTTACTATTTTTTCCATTTATTTTAAACATTTGCCACACCTCTGATGTCCACTTTTTTTTTTCTTTAATTTCTAGATGATCCAACATCTACGTCATGATCATCTTCTAAATTTATTGGAGAACAACTAAAAAATCGTAGGAATCCATATCACAGTAGTAATTGTACAAAAAAGAGTTTCAAAACATTTGTGTACAAAAAGGAGATTAAAATTTTTTTGAAATAATCTGAAGATTGAAAATAGCAATATATATGATCAAATAACGAATTACAGAATACAGATAGATAGAGTTGTTGAGACTCTGAGTAAGGAGAAATGATTTTTGATATTTAGAAATTGTAGACTCGTAGTAATTTGCTGATTGCTGCCTTGCTGGTGCTTGAAATTTATAAGCAATTCAAAAATTAACGTTACAGAGAACAATAATTTTTTTGAACGTTTGTGACTTTGTGTAAGTGTGATTTGTCAACACACTTACACATTTTTTTATTAATTTTTATGAATTTGTTTTACTTACTGACTGACAAAGCAGCCTGCTATAGTGCTCTGCAATATAATTTGGACCAAATACATGTTCTGGCCGCACATTTTTCTTTTTATTCATTTTTTTTAATTAAAAGTTGACACTTGAGCAGACAGAAGAAGTGCGGGCTGCCGGCTGGCTACTACTGCAATGTGATGCCCGCAGCGATGGTTGTCACGATTCAGATTATGGTAGAGAGCCGTTTGCTCATGGCTCTCTACCATTTGAATTTAATTTTTTTATACGGCCGCTGGCCCATTGGGGGCTGAACCACCCAGGCCTGCGGTTCAGCCTCCTCGGTCCACAGCCCACCTGCCCGTCCAGTTCACGGGCTGGCCTGCAGTTCTAGGTCGAGATGGGTGAGCCGATGCAAGTTCAGTAGGTTGGCCCTCCCGTCTTAACACCTCTAAATAGTACAATGCTTTACATTCTGGAATCCAAACTTCTTCAACAGATCTACAATGTACTTGGTTTGAGTAAGATGAAGACCACAATCATATTTTTTAACTTCTACTCCCAAAAACTGATGTAATTCTCCCATGTCTTTTAGAGCAAAGCTTGTGTTTAGCTTGACGATGAAGTCTTGCAACATCGCTCTGTCATTTCCTGTTATTACAATGTCATCCACATATATCAATACAAACATTACTTGCTCCTGATTCATATAAAAGAATAAGGAATTGTTAGCTTTGGACTGCACAAACTCCCAACCTATCAATGTTTTCTTCAGCTTCTCATACCATGGTCTAGGTACCTGTCTCAAGCCATAGAGAGCCTTGTCAAGTTTTCATACAAAATCAGGTTTAGTTTTATCAACAAATCCTTCTGGTTGTTTGAGATAAACTTCTTCATCCAACTTTCCATTTAGAAATGCATTGTTCACATCCACTTGTCTAATGCTCTAATTTCTTGAAATTGTAAGAGTAAGAATTACTCTTAGTGTTGAAGATTTAATCACTGGACTAAAAGTCTCATAGAAGTCTACTCCTACAGTTTGTAAGAACCCTTTTGCCACCAACCTTGCCTTGTACTTTTGTATCTTCCCTTCTAAACTATACTTGGTTTTAAACACCTATTTACTTCCTATGACTTTCTGATAAGCTGAGGGTGGAACCAGTCTCCATGTTTTGTTCTTAATAAGAGCATTGTACTCTGCATTCATTGCCCATTTCCAATTATCATCCAGTAACGCTTCTGACACTGTAGATGGTTCAAGCACTTCCTGATTGTCACATAACTGATGTTCTTTTGCATTAGCTAGGTAAGTTTTAGGTTTAAATATATTTGCTTTACCTCTGGTAATTATGGGATGCTCTATGATTATTTGATCAGAAGTTCTACTCCTTTGAGACAACTCTTCATCCATTCCCATATGCTCAATTTGATCAATTTCCTACTGAATTTGAAGTACTGAAGTGTCATCACTGTTCAATTCATCAGTCTCTGCATTATTATTAAGACCTGACACTACATCAACATTTGTTTCATCAACAATCTATATAACGTGTCTTGTTGTTTGAGTTGCGTCAGGATGAATTGTACCAATTGATTCAGATCTTGTGACATTGTTGTTTGACTGTGTATAGAAGAGAAGATACTGAATGATGACATCTAAAGTTTGAGGAGTCGAATGTTTATTTAAGAAGCATGATTCAAAAGAAAAATCATATTCATTGAAGACTACATGTCTAGATATATAGATCTTTCCAGTTGGACTCAAACACTTGTGTAACTTGTGTGAATTATTAAAACCAAGAAACACATACTTAATAGAGTGGAAATTGAATTTGTGTTTCTAATATGGTCTAAGGCAAGGAAAGCATGCACAACCAAATGTTTTAAGTGTTCTGAAATCAAAATTTTCATTGTAAAGTAGTTGATGAGGTGATTTCATTTTGAGTACAGATGTAGGTAGTCTATTTATTAAATAAGTGGCTGTTTGGAATGATTCCCACCAATAAACTAGAGGCATTTTGGCTTGTGCTAGAAGAGTTAGGCCTGTTTCAGTTACGTGTCTATGCTTTCTTTCTACTCTGCCATTTTGGGCTGATGTATAGGGACAAGAAACTCTCAATTCTATGCCACATTCCTTCAAGAAACCGGAAAAATGCTCTAAACTCACCACTCCAATCAGATTGTAGACTCTTAATCTTTTTACTAATTTTTTGAACTGAACAAACATGTGTAATGCCTTAGACTTGTACTATAAAGAGTAAATCCAGGTGAACCTACTATAGTCATCAATGAATATGATGTAGTATTTGAAACCAAATATGAAGTTTAAGGATGTAGGACCCCAGACATATGTGTGAATTAACTCAAGGGCATGTGACTGAGAGATTTTAAAAGGTAAAGCATGAGATTTACCATATTGACAAGCATCATAAAAATTAGAAATTGCATTATCATCACGATTTTCAATACAGAACTTGAGTACTTGAGTCATAACAGGAATATCAGGATGACCAAGTCTCATGTACCACAATTTAATACTAGAATCTCTTGACTTAAGACTTCTAGAGGAATGAGTGGAATTTGTTTTTGACAGAAAAGCTGAACTATCTAACTTATTTGAGTGAATTGAGCTTTGATTATTTGATTTGTGGACTTGACTTGGGACATCAAACTGGTACAAGCATTCCTTAAGCTTCCCTTGCAATAGTATTTTTCTCGTTTGTTTGTCCTTGACAAAACAAGAATCAATATGAAACTCCATGAATACATTATTATCAGAGGTTAACTTAACTGTGAAACACTGATCAAGTCTTTCTTAATTTTAGGCACAAGCAACATTTTATTAAGCACAAGTGAACTACCCTTCAATGTATTTACATTTGCAGTGCCATTTTGTGAAATACTCAGCATATTACCATCTCCAACTATGAGTTTTTGCTTACCACCATAGTCATGTGCTTCAATCATGTTCTCTTGTCTTGCAGTTACATGGTTGCTAGCTCCAGAGTCTGCAAACCAAGCAGGATCTGTCATGATGTTGGGTGAGGCCACCAAAGCAGTAGGGCATTGTTGATCTGGTTTATTTCCTATATACCTTTCATCATAACGATTATAGCACCAGACTGTTGAGTGATTACTCATACCACAAATTTAACAAGGGCTTTTATTAGTGCCTGATCTGCCTCCTCTGTTTCTGTTCCTTCCACGGCTTGAATTACTGTTTCTTCCTCCATAATTTGACCTTCCTCCTCTATAATTTGTAGTGCTTGACCTTTGAACAAAGTTAGCTGAAGCTTGGCTCAGATTGATTGATGATAATCCACCTCTTGTAGCATTCAGATGTTCAATCCTACTCTCATTTGTCATGAGTAGAGATTGTAGCTCAAGCCATGAAATATATTCCTTACTGATTATCTGAACAACAATAGGGGTATAATCTTCATCCAATCCTACTAAGACTTGTGTGACTAGATCAATATGAGTAATGGCCTTGCCTACAACTTCAAGATTGTCTGCAAGTTGTGTGACAACATTGAGATACTGATCAATACTCATAGACCCTTTTCTAGTTTTCTAAAGGAAATCACCCTTGATCTGTTCATAACTCCAAAGCTTTCTTGGACAGCATTCCAAAGCTTTGAAGCACTGGAGGATCCCGTAACTCTTAATGCAATCTATGGTGTCATAGAAGAGTATAACCATCACATCAATAATTGATCTGTAGATAACCATTTCCTAAACTCAAGATTTTGAGTCATCTCTACAGTTGTTCTAGCCTCACCATTGGTTTAAATGGTTAAAAACTCAGGTGGTCGTTCAGTTGTTCCTGAAAGAAACACTTCTAAGTTGTGTCCTTTGATGATAGGCATGACCATATTCTTCCACAGCAGAAAATTATTCTATCAAGTTTTATTGGTGGTATTTGAGTGAGACTAACTCCAAAAGGGGACATTTGATTACCTCCTAACAATAGAGGTATCACAGAGACGCATATTCCCTGTTGAGTGCTGAATTACTTCCATCAGAACCAACGTTTGCCATTTTAGGTTGTTATACCAAGTTGAAATTTAAGAAAGTTTGATTATGTAAATAGCAGCTTAACATTTGAATTCAGCTGTTGTACGTTTTTATTAACACTGAAACTTTTACAGCAAGCAAAGAAGTTACATGACTCAACTAGCTAACCAATAGAAAGATAACACATATAACTATATTCTTGAAAATAAGGAAACAACAATAGACCAGATGGCAAATTCTGTTGTATGCATTATTCCATATTTTACAGCAGCTGATATAGCAGATGATCATCAGCATTTATCTTGATATTTCAACAATACAAAAATCGAATGTTTTGATACAGCATTGAATTTTCTGAGTTTGGGATCGGATTGTAATAGGTCCAATTAGAGGAGTGAGTTCGAAAAACTTTGTTATGATTATGTGTATCTTTGAATTGCTCTTTTTTCGATGGTTGAAATCTGCTATTTTTGACACTCAAATCTAAATTTGTGCCGGTTGTTTTATGCTCTTCAATTACTTTTCAGGTGAACTCAGTCTTGGGATAGGTTTATGTCAGCGGATTTGTGATTTTATGGATTTTTATTAAATTATGTGAATTTGCCGATCTGGATTTGGATGTAGTTAATAAAGTTAAAAAATTGTGGGGTTTTTGTTAAGTTGGTAAGTTTTCTCATTTATTGTGAACTTAAAAAATGGTGCGATATGGGTTTTGGTTTTCCTAAGCAACAATTTGAAATCTTTGAGCAGTTTTTTGAACAGAATACAAATTCAGGACATAACGAGCTTTTTAACTAGACACGGGTTTTGGTGCGTGTGAATATGTATGGAACATATAAAAATGGGATTTTGGGAACTAAAATAGCTAACTAAATTGACGAGTGGTTTTCACTAGTCTAAATATAAAAATGGGATTTTGGGAACTAAAATAGCAAACTAAATTGACAAGTGGTTTTCACTAGTCTAAACGCTATGGTGTTTTATGGTGTTTACCTTCGGGAATTGCTACAATTGAAGTTATTATATGGCATCATAATTGTCTCAAAAATACTTTAAACATTTGGCTTTGTAGCTAAACATGTTCCAGAGAGAAATTATGTTCACAATTGCTAGATATATCATATACTAAATTTCTTTTCTTTTTTTTCGGGGATGTTAACTAGTTACTTTGCAGTCATTTACCAGCCCAGTAAGCTAAATATTGTGATGACTGCCTATTGCATTTTTTGTCCTTCCGGTTCTTGTATATTTTCTTTTGAGACTGTAAGATTTAAGCTTTAAACTAAATGCATGACCAAGTGCGGCCCTTTGGTGGAGCCGATGGTGGGCACTGAGTCGGGGCAGTTCGACATTTCGGGGCGAGGCGAAGTTCGTAAATTAGGCCCCCCAACCATGGGCGCTGCGTCCTCTCAAATTGTAGTATGCATTTAACATCCACAAGGATAAGGAACTAATTGCAAACTTAAAACTCGAAAAAAAATTGACAAACAAAATATATTATAATATATTGTTAACAATGCCGAAAATATTCTAAACTATCACTTAAATACAACTCGTCTAGCGGTTTTAGAAGCAAAAATATTTATCAAATTTGAGTAATCTAATTGTTCGACAATTTCTTTCTCAATTGATATCATAGTCAATCCATTCAATCTTTCTTGTGACATAGTTGATCGGAGATAAGTCTTGATCAGCTTCAACTTGGAAAAACTCCTTTCCGCAGATGCAAGCAGTAACTTAGGTATGGTTAGAAAAATTTTGTAAGCAATATAGGCATTTGAAAACAACCATCCAATGTCTTCAAAAAATGTAGCACATCAATTGCTTTTTTTGTTTCACTTGGTAAATAGCACTTCAAGACTGTCAATTCTGAACATAAATCATCTCCATTAATGTCCGAACGTCCATTATGTTTCAAATATTGCTCAAGATTCTTACAAAACTTCAACAAAACCGACACAAGATGTACGATATAACTTCTCCAAACTAAACAAAAATCCAAATGTCTCTTCAAATTGTTTAAATTGTTGAAATCGTGTCTCAAGTGAAGATCGAGCTTGGTCAACGATAAAAGAAAGTAATCAACTCTAAAAGATTCTTACGTTGATTGATTTACCTCATCGCCGCCACTTTCATCAAAGCGCTTCTTTCTTGAATGACACGTTTTTCTCGAAATCTGACTTCAATTCCCATTTCACTTGCTTTTGTTTTCGCTTCATCCATGGCAATAGCAAACCCATTTCTCTATAATCGTCGAGAAAGCGTAACAAGTCCTTGTAAGAGATTGATAGCACCATCCACATCCATGTTTTCGACTTGGAGATATTTACTCACCGTATTAATTGCATACAATAACTGTACTAAATTACCATGCCAAGCAAGAACTCAAAAATTTCAAGTTCATATGTAGCTAAAGACTCAGCTTCACACTTTATTTTACCATCTTCACTAATGTCTGCCAAGTCAAGTAAAGCGTCTCTTATTTGTGCAGTTTGTTCTTTTATAGGTTTGACACTTTCAACATGACTTTCCCAACGTGTTTGTGACAATGGCTTCAATCATCGGACCTTCTACATTATCTTTGAAAATTTTCCATCGCTTAGGAGAAGAAGCGAACAATGTATAGATCCTTTGTATCACTCCAAAGAAGGAAAGAGCTTTAGGACAACAATTCACCATATCACATAATGCTAAATTAAGACTATGACAACCATATGGAATATAAAAAGCTCTAGGATTAATTTCAAGTAATCTTTTTGTACACCTTTGTGCCTTCCGCTCATGTTAGCTCGTTGTCATATCCGCCTCGAATATCATCAATATCAAGCTCAAGATTGGTTAAAACATTTTGAAGCTCGAGAGAAAGTCCAAGTCACGACGTATCATCTACCTTCAAAAACTCAAGCCAATATTCTTCTACTGTCGGTGATTTTGCCAAATCATTTACACATCGTATGACTAACGACATTTGCTCCTCGTGACTCGCATCTGGAGTACAATCAAGTATAATTGAAAAATATTTTGCATTTCTAATTTTCTTGAGAATTGCACTTCTAACCTCTCCTGCCAACATCTGTATCAATTCATTTTGAATTGATTTACCGAGATATGTATAATGAATCTCACGTGCTTTAGCACGCCGAATATGCTCTTGCATTACTGGATCAAACTCAGCAACCATTTCTACCATTTGCAAAAAGAGACCATTGTTCTCAAGATAAAGTTGTTCATCATCTCCTCGAAATGTCAAGCTGTTCTTGGCGAGTCTTTTAACAATAGCAATTATCCTCGTTAACACTTCTCTCCAATGTTTTCTTTCTTCATCAATCACCAATTGCACGCTTCTATCAATTGTATTTTTTGTTTGAAGTCTATTTTCCAAATCAATCCAACTAGACATGCAACGTATATGCTCTTCATTTCCTTCATGACTTTTAATAGACCGCTGCTGATTATGCCAATCTTTGTATCCATCATTACCCAATTGGCCTATTTTATTCATCGTAGATGGTGTTTTAAACAACTTCTGAGAAAAGCAAAATATTCTATCCAAAGATCTTGAATATACTAGCCATTTTCTATCAATAGTCTGCCCATTTGGTAGCAATCGCGTGTATTGTGGACAATCAAAATGTCTATGTGCACCATCTTTGGGAAATAAGATGCCATGGACTATTTTTGGACCCATTTCAACTAAATAATCCCTCATTTTTTTATCAATGTTTTTCCAATTCCCAAGATCCTCGAAATTTTCACAAAAGCCACCGTCTTCATTTAAATTTATATGGTGAACATCATCTTCAACATTTTCAGTTGGTTCTTCCACATTCTGTTGTTCCTCAATCACAACAGTTTCCACTGTTTCTTCACTCTCTCTTGTTTTGTTTCGATTAAAATACTTATCCATATCTCCTGCTTGACTTTGAACTAATGCCATTTCCTTTTCTTTTCGTTTTCTTTTTTGGGCTCCAGATGCATGTTTAGGAGGCATGATTAGCCTAAAAAATTAATAAAATATTTTAATAATCTCAAAATTAAAGCCGACAAGGCCACAAAACATATAAGCCGACAAGGCCACAAAACATATAAGCCGACAAGGCCACAATTATATAAGCCAGCAAGGCTTCAACTATTTCTAATAAGTCAATAATTAAGTGAGGGATAGCCATTGCTTACTTGAGAGTGAGATTTGAGCGTTAATTATGAAATGACAAATGTGAAAAACCAACTTCTTTTTCAGTGAAAAATTTATCCTCTTGTTTGCTAACCTGCATAGAGCAAAACATTTAAAACTATGTCAGACCTTATACATAGTCTGTTGCTTCCTGCTTTCTATCAGTCACAGAAAATAAAAAGTTATACTATACATTAGGATTTAGGAAAAGGTCAAATCAACAGCATCTTGAATGAATTGAGATAATTAGTAACTAAAGTGAAATTGAGTAATTATTCTAAAGTTTAAGACTATGGCAGCAATGAAGAGGGACGAGAGAATGATTTTGCACGTTTCATCTACAATTAATGTATGAAATTTTAATATTGATTAATGATATAAATTTTACGGTTATCATGTAAGAAGAAATGACGCTGTAAGCATTTATTTATTTGTTCTAATTTTCTGACTTTAATATTGAATCATTGATAGAATGATAGTTAACCTCACGAGAAGAAAACAAATGCTAAAAGCTCCAAAGTTAAAACTTAAAAAAACATGTAATGTTTGAAGTATAACTCCATTAAATCCCAAGAGATGACATGAGTATGATATAGTTGTTCTTCAGTAATCAGTATAATTGTTTAGATAGAAGTTTCACTTTCCCTAAAACATTACATACAAATCTACAATAGCATAATAAAAAATCTGGTGACACAAATTAAATAAAAAAATTAAAATGACCTTTCATGTATCTATTAATACAACAAATCATTTGAAGCTCAAATGACAATACCCATTAAGAAAAGATTAAGAAAAACTAAAAAGAAAAAAAGAAAAAAGAAAGGAGTACCTGCTTCTGCTTATAGGACCAAGAACGAGACAAGATGCAGGAGAAATATTCTTGTTGGACTTCGACAAATTACGGACAAATTTTATTTACGGACAATGGAGAAGGATTAAAATTTAAGGAAGAATTAAGAACCGTAAATCAGAAACTCAGCCGCTGGCCCGCTGCTCTGGCCTCTGTGTGTATGTGAAATGTGAATTTGTGCCAATTGCCATGGAGTCATGGACTCTAAGAAGAATTGTAAATGTTGGGCTTGGTTTGTGGGCCTCTTGTTTGTTTTAATTTTTTCAAAATAAAAGAATTGTAAATGTTGGGCTTGGTTTGTGGGCCTCTTGTTTGTTTTAATTTTTTTCAAACTTTATTTTGGTTTTGGGTTTTGGCCTTTGGGCCTTAACTGCTGCAGTTAAATTTTTTTTTTTTATGGGCCCCTTTTGGTTTTGGGCCCGAGGCGGTCGCCTCACTCTCCTCGGCCCAAAACCAGGCCTGCTTGGAGTTCACGTGACCTCCAAAAAAAAATATTTCATCTTTTTTCTTTTAGTATAGTATAAAGCAAAAATTAAGTGTTTGTTTATTTGTGATTTTGGCCCAATTGTCAAGCATTTAATGGATGGATTTATTTTTTAATTTACAATTTAATTTTGACTTAATATCAATTTAATGGATGGCAATTGAATCCATTCACCTAATATAAATTTATGTAAGACAATTGGACATATTCACCTAATAAAATTAATAATACAAAATTACAAATGATTGACACATTCCTCAAATGATAATACAAAATTAATAAATACACTTTACTTGTTAATACTTATTGTGTTCAATTGATTTTTTTCTTTTTTTCTTTTGAGCTTGAGTAATAGTTATTTTAATTTGTGAACTGGATCTTACTATTTTGGAGGATAATTTTATATAAGGCAACGTGAATAAAAAAGTTTGACTAATTTTAGATCTTGAATATTTTTTCAAGAATGACTTATTGTAAGTTTTTAAAGATTATGACTTAAAAAAAAAATTTAGATTCTTATAAAAATGAGCTTAATAATTATAGTTTTAGAAAAAAAAATCCGGGGGCAGCACCGCCGTGAGGGCTTCCCCCTCCTTCGGCTCGCCCTATAGGTGACCCCTAACCTAAAATATCTGGCTCCGCGACTGAGTGCGGCAACCCTTGCAAACGTGTTGCATGTTGTTTACTTGTTTGGTTTCAAAATGGTATAGGATGATCAAGAGACAGTGATAATTTCATTGATGACAGTCGTGTGGATCCTGCTCACTGGTATGGAAGTGACCACGAACATTGTCCAAGCCGTGCTCCGCAGGTTGGAATTCTATCCTTTTCGGATGACATAATATGGATATTTAGCATCGCTATAGACTGTTTTGTCTTATTTATTTTTTCATTTTTATAATCTGCAATCTCAAGTATTGGAGAATTTCAATGCTATCTATATATATATGTAGTCACATACTTTCAGCAATGTGGGTGCAAAGTGAAGGGCATTACATAAGCAGTGGGGAAAAGCCACCTGTCATAAATACGTGTAAACTAGTGCTCTGTAATTACTAATGCCAATTAGTGATGTTGTCCCCTATGTATATGCATGCATTATTTTTACGCACAATTTTTGTTTGGGTGGGATTTATAATTATCATGAACGCCCATTTTTGAGGTCTTCCAAATTCTAAACAATTTGATATTTGCATTATAGACCTTTGAGGAAACAAAGATTGTCAAGATTTGTCATATTCCTTGATTCTGAATTAGTCTGCAACTTCTTCAATTCCCATGGACCTTCAGTGATGCTCAACCACATGATACATGGGATTGGGGGCACGTTGAATTTCTGAACTTTGCTGTCTTGCCAAAATTAGGGATATGTTGAATACAAATGAAGTTTCCAGGCATATAAGAAATTAGGCTTGAGCACTTAGCTTTAAGAAAAGATAGAGTTAGTCTTGTGAAAATAATGTGATTGCAAGTGAACAATATTGCAAACAAGTAATAAAGTGGACCTATTGAGTTCGGATTATCGTTCCCACGAAAACTATCTTATTTAGATACTAGTTAAATTAATCTTAATGTTAATTTATTTTAAACAATTTGAATTAAGTTGATTTGAAAGATTTAAATTAGAACTATGAATTTAAGAAAATAATATAATAATTTGTGTGAAAGCAAATATCAAGAATTATCCAAGAATGATAGTTGAAGAATTTAGATTCACGATTTCACCATAGTTGTCATCTCTAATTTCTACTCTCAAGATTTATTCCTAATGTTGTATTCGGTCGAATTCACGAATTTAACCTAATTTACTTCTTTCAAGTTCAAATTAGTCCTATCTAATTAAGTCAACCTATAAATTCAGAATGATCCTTAATTAGATGCATTAAATCGCCTAACAATTCAAGTCAAGACCGCGACAATAATAAAAGCGCATCTCTACATTTTATCAAATTGTCAAATTTTAGGCGTGGTCTAGATTAATAATTTACTTCTCAACTCATTACAATCTACAAGATCAATGACAAATAATGGCCAATTAATTCAAGCATTAAGAGAAGAAATAAAATCAAAATATAATTAATTTATAAGCAAAACTTGAGAGTCAAAAATAAAAAACTAAACTAGGCTACATCGTTCATCCAAATTAAACATTTAGCTACACATAATTCAGTAGAAAAACAATATGAAAATTTCAAAATACATAATCAGATCTTGAATAAAAGATGAGAAGACGTTGAATATCTTGCACCAAAAATTCTTTGTCTTCACGTTCCAATCTTCAAGATCTTGGTCATTCTTTATGTTTTTTCCGTTGTTTCCTCCCTTTTCTCTTCCATTCTCAAAAATTCAACTCCTTTCTTTTGACCTAGGTTAGGTCTTTATATCGTGTTTTACTAATATTGAAACTTATGTACGTGAAAAGACAAAAAAATGTCCTGACTAGAGTTAAAAATGAGTCAAAAACAGTCCAGACAAATAAGCCGCGTATTGCCGCGGTCAACCGCGGTTTCACCACGCAAACAGTAAGAAAATTACCAAAATTTGGTTCCAATCCAAAATTGCAAACCTAGTCTCCAATCTTTGATGTACATTTTATTTGGTCCTTGTTCATAATTTGTCTTTTTGTCCTCTTTAGTCCTCTTATTTGCAGTTCAAGTCCTTTAACTTTGGAATTTGTCTTCTGTAGTCCTCTAATTTTTTATTTCATTTCAATTTAGTCCTCTTTTATTTGCAATCCAAGTCCTTCAACTTTTGAATGTTTGCAAGTTGGTCTCCATTTCCAAATCTTCGTGCATTTCGGTCAATCTTTGTTCATTTTACTTTGTCTTTCTCCAATTCTATTCGAACTCGAGTTTTGACCTAAAATAATTAAATCAACACACAATTAAATAGAAAATCACTTAAGAGTACTTACAATCGTTTATTTTTTATAGTCCAGATAAGTGTAAAACCACACTTATCAAATACCCCTAAACTTGAACATTTGTTCGTCCTCGAACATGATTATTTACTTAAGCAATCAAACAAATAATATTAGAATATACTATAATAGATAGCTTGCCGTATTTGCCTCATGTTTTTGAAACAACTCAATCAATTCATAAAAAAACTTTTAAATTATGCTACCAAAATAAATTTTTTACTTATCCGATACTCGATTGATATATGGGTGTGCGAATAGTCAATCCAATCAACATAGACCTTTAGGTTGGTAATATCTACCCCCAATGGTCAAATATTTCCTTGCTCTCTCGTAAGAATACACACTCCCATATTGATATTCAAACTCTCACCCTATGTGTTAACTCTAAAGTTGCACTCAAAACACTTATTCTTTTATCGTTCAAAATTTGGTTAGGTGTAGCCAATACAGTTGCTATTTAGATCTGTAATGATTCTTCCTTTACTGAATGCTTCGACCATCATGCGTCCACTAAGTAAGTCAAACCCACTTGTCATCTACATCCCCAAGTTACGCACATAAAGGTTCAATCTTGCTTTTGCTTCTGTTTTTTCTTTTTTGTTTCTTTTTTTAAATCTATCTTATGTGCAAGACCTCACTTCCTTAAGCTTTTTAGATGACCCTTGTAGCGACCTTTATGCCGATGGCTCCCATGTCTGATAGACCTTAGGGCACCGAGTTTTGAGAACTCCAACGGGCTTTATTACTCGAGTTAACTAGACTACGAAGAGAGGTATAAGATAATGCAAGTGCAATGCCTTTCTCTTTTTTTGTGCAAGATAAATAAGCGGGGATTAGATTCCTAGCATCCGGTCAATACTTAGATTCCACCTGGTAGTCAAATACACTCCACACAAATATTACTCAAGCACGAAATCAACACCTATCTAAACAGTTTCTGCATTGGTTTAACCACCCCCAAACTATCTTTTCAACTGGTTAGGTAATTGAGTTGTCAATTGGTGGTCTTGGTTTCACAACGTAAGTTCACTATTTTTTCCTTGTACTCTATTTAATATACCAACCAAAGGTAGTGATATTCATGACTATTGTGCTCACACTTAATTATATTTCACATGGATAAGTATAGTCTATAAAAACAGTTTAAGTAACATCATCAAGTCATAATTCATGAATTGATAACAATTTCAAATAGATATCTAACATAGAAGTACACAAATAATTTTTTTTTTTTTTAATTCATAGCGCACACAACAATAACCAAAATAATTAATGTCACCCCAAGCTTAAAGTTCACATTGTCCTCAATGTGACTAAAGAAAACAAAATAAATAAAAAAAGGAAAGAGTTAACCCAAATCAAAAGTCGTGGAGACAACATCAAACTATCAACTGATCAGTACACAATTGGGATTGGAATGACGATGTAGCCTAAAATATATATATAAAAAAATTAAATGTACTTAATTACCAAAAATTGGAAAACGTGCTCTACCTCCTAATACAGTCTTAAAATTCTACATGCAATGCAATAAAACATATAAGAAATAGAAAAATAGGTTACCTCCTATTAAGCGCTCGATTTATAGTCTAGAGCTTGACTTATTGTCTGGTTACTTTATGACACTTTAAATAGGGTTTTGGAAGACTTGCTTTGCTTGCATCTATTGACTTTACATCATTTTTTGTTTATCCTCAAAAAATTTAACTTGCGCTTCTCATACAAATATAATTGTAGTTTAGCACATTGCTCGAACACCAATACGAAAACTTCAACTTTCTCATCGGCCTTGATCACAAAACCAATTTTAGAATAAATACGGGAGTCGGAGAATTGCTTGATAAGTGCAATATCATTGAATGTCAATTTTTTATTTTGCTCAGTTAGGATCAACTTCACTTTTTCCACATACTCTTCTTCTTTTGATATTGCATCTTGCTTCCCAGGTTCTTCTTCTTCAATTGCCAACTGTTTGTCTTTTTTCTCTGACCTTTTCACGTGAATTTTTTATAGTTGTACCCCACTCCTAGTAGTGATTGCTTGTACTTGCTCTTTTGAATTTGTTACAGTATTGCTAGGTAGGATCCCTGGAGTTCTATCTGATAGTTGTAAGGCCAACTGGCCAATCTGAGTTTCCAGTTTTTTGATAGAAGCCTATTGATTTTGATAATTTGTGTCCTGCCTCTCCATCAATTTATCAGTCCTTTGCATATACTGTTGGGACATCTCTCCCAGACTTGGTCCTCTTTCTTGTGGAGCGTTATAGGTATTACCACTTTGTTAATTCTCAGACCACTTAAAATTTGGGTGTTGCTTCCAACTTGAATTGTATGTTTGTAAATATGGATTATACTGCTAATGTGTATTATTTAGCATAAAACTAACTTGGTCTGAAGAGGCCAATAATATACAATCTGATATCTAGTGGTTAGCTCCACAATTTTTGCACATGATGGTTGCTTGGATGTCATTCATTTGTTGCATCTGTGTTCTGACCAAGAGCTTCACTTGCTTTATCAACGCAGCAAATTGTGCATTAATAGCATCTGTCATTTGAAAGAAATAAACTAAGAAAAAAGAAAATAGTAATAATAACAATAATAAAAAAAATTAATAATAATAATAATAAAATATATATATAAAATTAAAACTAACACTAACGATTAATCTAAACTAATATTGAATAAGAATAGTCTCCGACAACGGTGCAAAAAATTTGTTGTGAAAATAATGTGATTGCAAGTGAACAATATCGCCAACAAGTAATAAAGTAGACCTATTGAGTCCGGATTATCGTTTCTACGAAGATTATCTTATTTATATACTAGTTAAATTAATCTTAATGCTAATTTATTTAAAACAATTTGAATTGAGTTGATTTGAAAGATTTAAACTAGAACTATGAATTTAATGAAATAATATAATAAGTTTGGTGAAAGCAAATATCAAGAATTATTCAAGAATGATGGTTAAAGAGTTTGGATTCACGAGTTCACAATAATTGTGATCTTTAATTTCTCCTCTCGAGATTTATTTTTAATGTTGTATTCGTTTGAATTCACGAATTTAACCTAATTTACCTCTCTCGAGTTCAAATTAGTCATATCTAATTAAGTCAACTTATAAAGTCAGAATGATCCCTTAATTAGATACATTAAATCGCCTAACAACTCAAGTCAAGATCGCGACAATAATAAAAGCGTATCTCTATATTTTATCAAATTGCAGGATTTTACTACGTGGTCTAGATTAATAATTTACTTCTCAGCTCATTACAATCTACAAGATCAATGACAAATAATGGCTAATTATTTCAAGCATTAAGAGAAGAAGTAAAATCAAAACATAATTAATTTATAAGAAAAACTTGAGAGTCGAAAATTAAGAATTAAACTAGGCTACATCGTTCATCCAAATTAAATATTTAGCTACTCATAATTCGATAGAAAAATAATATGGAAAGTTCGAAATACATAACCGGATCTTGAATAAAAGAGGAGAAGACGTTGAATATCTTGCACCAAGAATCATTTATCTTCACGTTCTAATCTTCAAGATCTTGGTCGTTTTTTGTATTCTTCGCCGTTCTTTCCTATCTTTTCTCTTTCGTTCTCAAAGATGCAACCCCCTTCTTTTGACATAGGTTAGGTCTTTATATCGTGTTTTACTAATATTGAAACTAATGTACGTGAAAAGACGAAAAAGGTCCTGACTAGAGTTGAAAATAAGCCAAAAACAATCCAAACAAATAAGTTGTGGTCAACCGCATTTTGACCACAGTAAACAGTAAGAAAATTACCAAAATTTGGTTCCAATCCAAAATTGTAGACTTAGTCCTCCAATCTTTGATAGATATTTTATTTGGTCCTTGTTCATAATTTGTCTTTTTGTCCTCTTATTTGCAGTCTAAGTCCTTCAACTTTGGATTTTGTCCTCTTTAGTCCTCTAATTTTTTTTTTCATTTCAATTTAGTACTCTTTTATTTGCAATCCAAGTCTTTCAACTTTTGAATATTTGCAAGTGGGTCTCCATTTCCAAGTCTTCGTGCATTTTCGGTCCTTCTTTTCTCATTTTGCTTTGTTTTTTTTCAATTCTATTCGAACTCAAGTTTTGACCTAAAATAATTAAATCAACACACAATTAAGTAGAAAAATCACTTAAGAGTACTTACAATCATCTATTTTTTATAGTCCAGATAAGTGTAAAACCACATTTATCAGTTAGTATATTTTTAATTTCTAAAACGTTTTGATTTTTGAGAATATGAAGAATTAGGATGTTGCAAAGAATTTTGCAAGGGCAAGATTGAAAAGAGACATGAATGTTATGGGCAATCATGAGATGCAATAAAAATAAAAATAAGACATTGTGTTAGTGGTCTAACCATATTGCATTTGTCGATATCTAACAAGATAGTTATGCATGTAGAAGAATTTGGACACGATATAAAGGTGGATGGCATTTTGGCTCGTCAATCGAATGTTCAGATTCTTAAATATAGTTTTTTGTGTACAGATGAAGATGTGAAACTTTAAATCTCCAAATGGAATGCAGGCTAATGTTATTTTGACTTGACAATCGAACGTGCATGATCTTATTTTAGATTTCTAAATAGATATGGATATGGATATGTTAGTTTGGATTTATAAATTGAAGTAGTTTAGGAGCTATTTGTAAATGGACCGTGGTAGTTATATTAACTTGAAAGTAGTATGTATATATTTAGAATTATTACATATTTTGTGGATGTGGAATGGTTATTATTTTTTTATATTTGAATGATTTATTTTTTTGATGTGATTGATAAATTGTGTAACTACAACCTACAGATGCACATGTACGGTATAATCAAAAAAAAAAAAAAAAAAATACTTACATTAGGGATGGTTGTCATCTGTCCCTAATAAAACCCAAGAGTAGTATCGTCTCTAATACATATATTTCTGCCCACGTCTTATTAGGGACGGTTAACATCCATTCCTAATAAGACTCAAAAGTAGAGACGATACTTATCGTCCATAATACATATATTTGTGTCCATGTTTGAAGAGCAGTCGCTAAAATCGTTCTTGATAGTATCTGTAACACGTCTAACACGTCTAACAGAGATAGTTGCAGTTATAGTCCTCAATATATATTGGAGACGGAATATCTAGTAATGGTCAAATTTTTAGCTGTGCTACCTATTCATGCTCAATCACAAGTTCACAACTATGTACCTGCTCCACTAAATAGAGCTTGTGGAGTCACCTGGATAAATCTTTAAGATCACAATAATTAAATAAATGTTTATTCTTTTTTAATGTTAACTTTTTAGACGGTTTTATTCTAGGAATATTTAAACAAGATATGACTTTTAAAAAAGTCATATGCAAAAGTAAAAGGATACATCATACATTCGATTAAAAAGATTTTTTTGAATAAGAAAAGAAGAATGTTTTAAAATTTGACATTTGTGCTTGATACAGATTGAAAAATAATTAAACAATTATTCCTTGTGATGTCACCAAAAAAATGGCTTTATAAATGTTCTATGGCTGTAATACCCATTTGTGACCGCCAAGGGTCGATAGGACAATATTATCGGAAAATTAAATCAAATATCGAAGTTAAATTGAAAGAATTTTCTGTTGTTTTTTTTTTTTTTTTTTTGGCGTACAATTAGAAGATGTACTTGCGGGAAATTCAAACATGATATAGAACATGTTTAATCATGCTTAAAAGATATTTTTTGAAAATATTTGGGATAATGTTATTTTGAAAATATTTGCAGAGAACCATAGAGATTTTCTCTTGGATGCACGAATCCATACATGTTTGATAGTCGAATTCTAAGGCTTCTTTTGATGTTATGACCAATTTGTAAAGTCTAGACTTATGATAGCACAATCTAGAAAGGGGGATTGAGTAAGTTTTAGGTACAAAATTTCCTATGTAGTACCATTGTTTCTTAAATGTTAAACTGAAAATTCTACGAGACTTAAAATTATGGAATTAAAAAGTCATGATCAATTTTAGTATGCTTAGACTAAATTCAAGTTGATTTGACCAATGTTTGACAATTTGAATCCATAAAAAAAAAAAAAAATTACAATGCTACCAACTGTAATAAAGTTAGTTATATTTACACTACAATTTTTATTTGTCATACTATATTTTAATTGCACTTAAATTTTTCAACATTTGTTCATTATGACATTTATATCTCTAATTTATTTCTGTTGAATTTTTTTCTTGAAATTCCATTTATTAGCATATTTCATCCTTAATGAGAGAAGGGAAAAATATTTTTTCACACTGTTGTATTTATTATTATTTTTTAAAATATGATAGACAAATAAGTCATTTTACACTTTTCTAACAAATCAATATTAGAGACAATATGGTAACTAATGAAAAGTTGGGAATAAGAATACGACAAAAAAAGTTGATGACTTGAGGACTTTGAATGCAATTAAGATGTAGTGCAACAAATAGAAAGTATAGTGTGAATATAATTATTCTTGTGATAATAATATAAAAATACATCATTATAATCTATGTCCGTTTTAGTGTATATAGAAGCATAACAATAAATAACTTTTGTTGACCAAACGCTAAAATACAAATTTTGAAAATATACAACCATTCTAAAACAAATGTTTATTAAGCACTTAACTGATTTTTCTTCTAATTAGTTTTTTCTTAGCACAACAAAAGTCAATCATCTTCAAATCACAACAATACCAAATCAGACCTGAGTTACAATTACAACGAATAGGCAAAATAAATATAAGGTTGAAAATTATGTTTAAATAAATTAAGTAAAGCAAGTCAAATAAGCTCATAACTTACTTTTCAATCACAAACAAACAAGATCGAAGATTAAATTTCAGATCATGTACTATTAGTGAAAAAAGACGAATACTTCAATCTTTTCGATGAAATTTAATTTTTACCGTACCCTACATAAAAAATTAGATGAAAGTAAGTATGGGTCCGGATCCAGAAAGGATCCATTACAAGTAGACCCATTCAATCTCTTAATTAAGTTCATTTAACCTGAAATCTCCTCACAAGCCATACCCATTGTCTGATATATGGCAGTCGGACAGGAGCATTAGTCCACAATACATGCCACCTATTCTCTAACCTATCAATTTATTTGTTTTCTTTGACTTCTTTTGACTTTTTTTTTTTTTTTTTTGGCTGTTTTAGACAAAATAAATAAACTTGAATTGCTTTTGAATTGGTTGGTGAATTGCAATTAGAGGTTTAAGGACGGGTCAAGTTATATTGTAAGTTATTCCGATTTTAGAGAGAGTCGCGTTGGCCTATATATATATATATCAAGACTCGTGAGATGTAAAGGAAATGTTGGATTTTAGACCATAATAACTTATCTATTGCCGAATGAAGTCACAAAATTGACCTCAATCAAGACAAAAGGAACATGCTATAGCCAAAAAAAATTAAAATTTATTGCCACCAACTTAAAATCCGGCAATGTACAAATAATAGGTATAGAAAACAAGATCTACAAATATACATAGACTAGACATCGACGATGTCCCAACACCACCTCATCTTCACCACATTCTCGTCCCTCGTGTGGTTGTGCCACATCTAATGTCGAGTGATTGCTCTCAAATTTTTTATGACAACTTGCGAAGGAAGGACATCGACATTAATGTATATATGCATTGTTGGATTATGTGTCCAAAAGTAGCGGTTTTGCTTTAGTAGTTAGACAATTTAATTGTCTATTACATAAATAATACTATGTGTTGTTTGCTTATTTTGAATTGAATATTGTATTATGTTACTTAATTGAACATGTTATGAATTGTCTTCGATTACTTTATGACAATATAAGTTGGGTGCTTGTGTAGAGAAGCACATACACATATATCCTTATTTCAATCAAGAATTAATTAGTTATAGACTAGAGAATAGAGGTTAGCACCCTGTTCTGATTAGGTCGGAGGGTCAACTACTCCACCAATTAGGGTATTCTGTCTATCTTGACCGTAGAGAGTGGATCTCCACAATAATGATCAATACACTAGAAAGTGTGTTTGGATGGTACCATTGTATAGTGTTTAATTCTATAGATAAAGCGTGCAAATAATTAAACTCCGTGACTACCTTATGGGTTACCTATATTCATAACATGATAATGTACACTATCGTGAGCTCAAGGATCTTCATGTACGAATGAGTGAAATAAATTAATATGGTCAAATACCACGGTGCGTTGAGAGCTTTGAGTAAACTAAGTAATGAACATGTTTTCGTGTAACAAAACCGTCGCCCTATTTGTTAGAGTCAAAGAGTTCGCATAAGTATTTTTTACTAAATAGTTTAAATTTTAGCTTAATGTTTAACAACTAAATAACAATTTTGATTTGTTCACAGAAAACCATTGAAGAAAATATTAGCTTAAGAAAAAAATAATAATTATAAGGCCAAGACGGTCATTTTAGCTCAATTATAATTATAAGATGTTCGGTATGGTAAGACATTAGCATGTTTAACCGTGCTTATAAGTACTTATAAGCTAATCAAATATTATTTTTTGATATATCCCCAAAGTGTAGCACCTATTCTTTCATCTTCAAGTTCTTGTGTTTGGTTTATAATTATGAGCTTGCTAAACCTCTCCTAAATTGGCATTATCATAATTCAACTGCCTCAATTTCAATTGAAAGCATGCGCTAATTGTAGTATAGGACTAAATCGAAATTGGGAGAGGTGGGAGAATGAAGGGAAAAAAACTGATTTGTGGATAAGACCACTTCTCTCTCAAATCAGTGTAGCTATATATACTGCCTCGACTACAAGAACTTCTCTAGAGATCGAAGAAGAGTCAGGAGTAAGCTTCGTCACTCAATAACACGTATCTTTACCTGTATTCTCCCACTTACTCGGTTTCATTACAAGATGATTCTTTCATGTCAGACTAACAACTTTTATCTATTTTTTATCAACACATTTTGTAAGACCCATTGGTTATAATATACAAAAAAATTTACCAAGCAAGCACTAAGTTGGTAAGTCTGAGGATCTAATTGCAAAGAAAAATTAGCTTATGTGATTTTAATTATATAATTCAAGAATGCACGTAGACTAATAATTAGGCTAGAAAGTATAGGGTCAACTAGAATGTGTCTAGTTATTAGAACTTGAATTATATAGGTCCGCTAAGGTCCTTTTGTAGCTCCATGAAAAGATATGAACTCAATTACACTTTAATAAAAGTTCAGGGTTGTACAATCCAATTTGGTCAAATGATTTTGACCAAGTCAAACAGTGAGTTGACTGGTCAAACAATTTTTACCAAAACTAATTAGCTGCGACTAAAGCTAATTATGACATGGATTTAGTATCCGCTGGACACGACTATTGTGAGTAGAGTGTGAGTAGAGTTTTTAGTAGTAAAATTTTTGACAATAAAGTTTTTGTAAAAAAATTGTTGATTGTTTGAATATGAAACAAAAAAGTGATGTAAATATTAAATATGGTAAATAAATTAATATCTTTTTTTGTATTAATGATAATTTAGTTAATCTTTAAGTTTATTAAATATTAATTACAACTTCTCGTAAAAGTTTAATTACAACTTTTTAGAGAAGCTCAAAATTTAAGCTTTTTTAAAATAATTTTTTAAAGCTATTTTTTTAGTAAAAAAGTGCTTGTTGACTTTAACTAAACGATTATAAATATAACTAAAAGTATTTTTACTCTTTAAAAAGAGTTTTTAAATTTTGAAAAATTCATTTCAAATACCCTATTAGTATTAAATCATATTACTTTTCTAGAAAAGGGAGATACTCGTAATTCTATACATACATGATATTAGGCAATCGAGAATATTAAAAAAGATTCGAGAATTGCAAACATTGAATTTAAATAAATAAAAAACTTTATGATGAATTAAGAATGATTAAAAAGTCAAGAGTCAAAATCAAGAGTTTAAGACACACATTCTTTGTATTGGGCACGCTTATTACAAAGTATAAGTATATTTAATGCAAAGACATTAAGAAGTGTCCTAATTAATGTTGCGTCAATCCCATGTTTATGTTTAAAAAAAAATGGAGAAAACGGCAATTGCTAGTTCTTCTAATTAGAGGTGGCATATGGGCCAGACAGCCTAGCTCAACCCGAAATTGAATGAGTCACACAAAACTTTGGACCGGATTGGCCCTAGCCCAATTTTGTCCACAGGACTAATGGACCAGTCTAATTTTAAATTTTAATTTATTTTTTCATAATTCCTCGCTTTCCTTCCTCGCTCCACTTGTTAGCCCCCCCCCTCCCTCCCCTCCCTCCCCCCAAAGCGGATTTTGCCTACTAAAACTGTTTAAAGGAGATCTTAATACCCTTGTAACTTACATGAAGGAACTCTAGTTTTAAATTTAATAAAAAAAGAAATCAGACAAACGTTCTTCACCCCCCATCCCCCGACGATCAGGGGGGAGAAATCCCCCACTGATTTGGTAGGAACCAAGGAGAAAAAATCTCCATGGTTTTGCAGAACTATGGAGGAAATTTTCCCCCCCATTTTCGGCACCGGTGTCGGTGTCGATAACAAGGGGGGAAATTTCTCCCCGTTCCGGCATAGGGTGGGGTTGGGTAGATGAATGGATGGGCGATTTGGGTTAAAATATTTTTTTATCGAACCAGCCCGGCTTTAGCCTGATTGGCCCAGCAGGTTAGTTATACTGGGCCAAATAAACTCGATTTTTATTTAAATTTTTTTATTGGGCTAGTCCCGGCCCAGAGTCTAGGTTATCTGAGTACCTCCAATTATATTGTCACATGCCTAAAACCTACACTACAAGAGACATTTCATTTCTCTACAAATATTCCTTAACAACTACATTCTGGAGATTCATATACTTTCTTTAAACTAATACTTTACTAATTTAGAAAAACAATAAATTTCTTTTCAGGGCCGGATTTTATGTTTTTCGGGCTTGAGTCGAATTTTAAAAACTGGATCTTAAAATTGTAGTGTGCATTCAAATTTTTTTAATAAAAATTTTTCAAAACTATATCTATAATCACAAAATCCAACAAAAAAACAAAAACAAACAAAAAACAAAATGTATCCAACAATAAAGAAAGCCATTGGATTTATTTTTAAAGAAATCACAACCTATTTTGCAAGAAGTTTATCATTATATAGTTATATTGGAGGAAAAAAAATTCAGTATATAAAATCTGATGTCGATAAAAAATGACAAAATCAAGTCCATCTTAATCAATTCAATTGGTTAAATCATTACAAAAAAAATGTAATAGGTTA
The DNA here is from genome assembly GCA_023638005.1 of Forsythia suspensa. Taxonomy (NCBI): domain Eukaryota; kingdom Viridiplantae; phylum Streptophyta; class Magnoliopsida; order Lamiales; family Oleaceae; genus Forsythia; species Forsythia suspensa. Next base: position 11,868,575 of record CM042664.1, on the reverse strand, counting down.
ACTCGTGATTATCTAAAATGAAACGGAATGGGTAAAAGAGTAATATTGCTTAAAACTCTTGTAGAAAAATACAGTAAACAACTATGGCGACTCGACATGGCCTGTGGGGGTGGATTTTTGTCGGATTAGAAAGGAAGATGAGTGGTCTGAACTTTGAATAAGTGGTCTGAACTTTGAAATCAAATCGAAATTATAAGATTCAACTTTCAAATTAGAAAGAAAATAATATTTTAATTAGGCAATTTTTTTTAATTAAATGTGGGTTTGGACTGTCCAATTGGCCAATCCTTTCAAATAAACAAAAAAAAAAAGAAAAACATAACACATTTATTAGACTTATGAGCTGCCAAATATTTTGGGCCCGAGGCAATCGCCTCTTAGGCCTCATATAAAATCCGGATCTGTTTCTTTTCAAATTTTAATATCAAAGTATTATCGACCATTCATTCCCATCAATTACTTCAATACATATACATAAATAGTAATAGCACCCACACTATATTAAAGGTTTACACATAAAATATTGTTGTGGCACATGCATTCATGGTCCTTCAATGAAAGAGAAAAAAGACGAATCACTTGTTTTTCTTGTACATTATGGGATGTACCTATTATTTTTTACAAGGTATATTGACATTGAAAGTTCAAAATGAAATATAGATATTTCATATTTTAGGTAAAGATGAGGTATCATCTCTCCCTCCTTATTGGACAAGATATCATGTGGAGACCTTGAAAAAATTCAAGAAATTTTTTTTAAAAGGTTATGAGAACGAAGCCAACAGTACATCTGAAAGACAATGGCAAAGAGATTTTTCAGATGCAAGAAGCTCATATGGATGAACATGTGGTTAAAGTTGAATAAGACATCCTGATGCACATGTTGTATTTGTTAAATGGAAAAGGAATGACAAGTCACAGAACATAGAGAAATAAATCAAGAGATTATTGGAGAGTGACACATTTAATGATCCCGAGATCTCTACTTCTTACACTTGAGCAACCAGACAGAAAGTCAAGCTAATGACTATAAATAAGCACTTAATGAAAAAAAAAAAAAAAGCCCATTCTATATCTTTACCAACTAAGTTAGGTTAAACACTGCATTACACATAGTTTTATAATTTGCATTCATAAGTTAGGCACACATTTCTCCATTATCCTAGCTAGATTTTTTATTACACTCGTAAGTCCTCATCAAGTCAACCACAGGAAACTCTACTCTGCGAGTTGCATGGATTATATCTATGACATCAGCTCTTGACCTTCAGCCATAGCTACACCACACCATATGTCCACTTCAGCTGGTTCATCTGATCATCCCAGACCGTCTTCTCCACATTTACCCTTGAGAAGTACTTGATCATTTCTTCCTTTATTTTTCTTTATTTTGTTACAACATTGTGGACAATGTAATATTATTATTTGGAGGCAAGGGTTTGATCATTGATTAACTTGATATTCGAGTCTATATTTTGATCATTGATTAACTTAATATTAAGGTTTGTATAGTTGGGGAGAAAAAAGACAGGGTCTTGTTTAGTATTGAACTGGTTGCCACTGATAATGGATTTATGTGTTTGAGTTAAGTACAACTTTAGTTAGAATTGCTAAGCAATACCTTAACTTGTGTTCTTACTATAATACTTATCCATGTTATACCTGAGCACTTAGCTAATTTTGACTTATCACTGTATTGGAGCAGGGCTTGGGTTTACCTAGGTGAGTTGAAAAACCCCGTTCTCAAAATCTTAATTTAGTAACCAAACTGCTTGAGAAAAGTTTGGGGTGTTAGGGTTATTTTGTGTGTTCATAGAAGTTTGATGGGTTTGGGTTTTCTAAGTTCCATCATTGGTTGAATATGTTCTAGTCAAAGAATCTAAACCGGGCACTAATCATTGCTAAGAATCGAATATCATGAAAATTGAAGAAAAAAAATGAGAAAAAAATTACTCTTGTTCTTCTCTTGTGGCCTGTGTGACTCGAGAAATTAAGCATGTTAGGGTATCTTAAAACTTGGTGCCCTATGGTCGTCTGACTTGCGAGTCATCAGTTTAAAGCTTGCCACATGGGTCACATAAAAAGCTTACGGAAGAGAAGTCTTGCACACAAGATGTAAGAATGTATATATTAATTAAATAAATAAAAAGAGTTAGAGGTGCTCGATAAGGATTCTTAGGCTAGCACTTCAGATACTGGAGATGAAAATTTAGAAATCACTCACCATCCTACTTCTAAGAATGCAAGTTTCTAATTCTTATCACTTTGTATGGAAAAAGCAATATATTGATCAATATGAACCAAATTTGCTAGAACACCTCGGAATTGGAAGGAAAAGCGTTAGGAGTGTGATTACACGAGAGATGTGAGAAGAAAGTTGACCGCAAAGGGTCCGAGATTGTGAGTATATCAACAACACTATAATGGTAGTGCTCTAATATGGGTGTGAGTTCAATATTGGTTAATAACACACACACACACACACTGGAGGTCGAGCATCGGATAAGAAAAATTAATTTGTGGTGTTGTTTGATTTTTTTTTAAGTGTTACCTTATATTTGAACATGAGGAATATGGTAAGAAATTCAATATTGAGTCTATTAATTGTGATTTTATTAGCTTAGTTTTGTAGTTTGTACCTTAGTTATGTTTTGTTCGAAGACGAACAAATGTTTTAGTTTGAGGGTGTTTGACTTGTTGCAATATTATTCTGCGAGTATACGGATTGCACAAGTAATATAGTGGATTTGAGTCTGAATGTCGTATCCACAGAGATTTAGATAACTCAACACAATTAAACTAGCTTTAACTGAAACGATTGAACTTTGGATGTTTGTGCATAAAAAACTAACAAACATGTTATACTAGAGAGAATTAACAAATGATAATTTAAAAATATAATGGATGTAAGTTTCACGCAAAATTACTTTAAATATACGAAGGAAAAGTAATAGGACCCGGATTCACTTGTAGAAAATAGGAATTCATTCGTTTATTCTGATTATTGAATTTGACAACATACACCAGATATGACGACCAATATCCATAAATTGTTCAATTATCTCTCTCGGATAAAATCAAATATATTTCTATGAATGACCCAACTATATCTCTATGACGAATGTTAACACATAAAAACGCATTTAATTGCCATGGGTAATTAAGTATAACATAACGTATAGAGGTATATCTATTTCCCCAATTGGAATTTACGACAGTTAAAATTATGTCTAGCTTTTTTTAATCTCTCGACGATAAAACAAACTACAAAAATCATATAATCATTGCTCATATAATTGTAGATGAAAAGCAATCAAAATCAATTGTTAAAAACTATATTAATGCATATTATCAAAAATCAAAATCCTAAATTAAAGATTTAAGATACAAGTTTCATCATAATCCTAGCACAAAATAAATCTAGCCTAGCGTACTGAGAGGAAGAAAACAAAAAGAAAAGATAAAATCTATCACCTAGATAAGAGAAAATTCCAATATGTGATCTTTGTTCTTTGTTCGATCTTGCCCAAATGAGTTTTCAATCCTTCGTCTCTTGTTTTTCGTATTCAAATCCTCAAATTTTGCTCATCCTAAAATAGAGTTCGTCCCTCCTATTTATAGCCTTCTCCAAGTGTTCCAAGAGATCCCAAAAAGTCATAAAAATTATGACCCAAAAAGTTTCCTAGTTGGAGTAAAATTCAAAAAAAGAAAAAAATCCCGCTAGTGCCAAATTGCACTAGACGGTCGCCCATTGTAAGCTCAGGAGATCTCGCCTAGCAAATTTTTTTACATTTTGCCGGTGAAATACAAGGCTGGGCGATATAAACACGGGAGATCCCCAGACAAAAATTTTACATTCTGTTGGTAAAATACGAGGCTAGGCGATCGCCTAGCTTGATACTGGGGCGATCGCTCAGCCCAAGTATTGCCTTCTATATATTTTAAATCTCAAACTTTAAATTTTGGTCACTTTAGTCTTCAAATCTTTCAAAACCTCTAATGTAGTTCTTCAAGTTCCAATTGAATAAAATCGAGTCCCCATACTTTTAGACACTTGTCAAATTGTTGTTCTTTCGTTTATTTTTTCTCCAATTACTTATAAACTGGTCCAAAACTGAAAACAACGAGAATTAAACTATATTAAGTAGAAAATCATCAAACTAATACAACAAGAGATTAGTTTTAAGGTCTGAATAAATACACAAAATGCACTGATCTCTCATCATCATCAGGATCAAGCAAAACCCCACGTATTGGATTATCATTACCCTCTCAACTCCACTGGCTCTTCACATAACTCCGACGGGAATTCCTCCCACTATTAAACTAAATTAGTTTTTTTCCTCTTTTTTTCTTTTATATTTTTATTCTTAAGTGTTTGTTTGGTTTAGCTTAAAAAGTTGAGATCAAAATAAATAATTAATTTTAATTACATATTAACTTAATTTTAATTACACATTAACTGGGATTCACAACTTTATTAACTTTTCAACTACTTATTTTATCAAAATTTGCTCATTTTTTTAATCAAAACTTTTTCAAACAACCCATAAAAATAAGGGTCGGGTTTATGACTTTCTTTAATAGCAAATTGAATGGAAGGACTAATGCTGCTACCAAACATATAAGTTGAGGACCACACTATCAAGAAAACTAGGTTGGGGGCCAAGACGCGCTATAGGTTGGGGACTAGTGCTACAATTTTCTCTATTTTATTCAACACATCAAAAAAATTATCCTAGCCAAAATAATTGGTGGGTTTGACTATTAATATAAGAGTTGAATAAAAGATTAATAGATAATTTTGATCTTTAAATAAAACTTTAGACTACGTAGTCATGCTCAATGACAAGTTCACAACTATGTACCTGCTCCACTAAAGAGAGCTTGTGGAGTCACCTGGATAAATCTTTAAGACCACCATAATTAAATAAATTTTTATTCTTTTTTAATGTTTACTTTTTAGACGGTTTTATTCTAGTAATATTTAAATTTAAATAAGAGTCATATGCAAAAGTAAAAGGATACATCATACATTCGATAAAAAAAAATTGTTTTGAATAAGAAAAGAAGAATGTTTTAAAATTTAACATTTGTACTTGATACAGATTGAAAAATAATTAAACAATTATTCCTTGTGATGTCACCAAAAAAAAAAAAATGGCTTTATAAATAGTCTAATACCCATTTGTGACCGCCAAGGGTCAATAGGCACAATATTATTGGAAAATTAACTCAAATATCAAAGTTAAATTGAAAGAATTTTATGTTTTTTTTTTTTTTGCGTAGGTACAATTAGAAGATGTACTTGCAGGAAATGACTCAAACATGATATAAAACATGTTTAATCGTGCTTAAAAGATATTTTTTGAAAATATTTGAGATAATGTTATTTTGAAAATGTTTGTGACAGAGAACTATAGAGACTTTCTTTTGGATGCACGAATCCACACATGTTTGATAGTCAAATTCTAAGGCCTCTCTTGATGTCATGGCCAATTGGTAAAGTCTAGACTTATGATAGCACAATCTAGAAAGGGGGATTGGGGTTCAACCTTTAGAAAGGGGGATTGAATAAGTTATAGGTACAAAATTTCCATGTTGTACCATTGTTTCTTAAATGTTAGATTGAAAATTCTACATGACTTAAATTATGCAATTAAAAAGTCACAATCAATTTTAGTATGCTTAGACTAAATTCGAGTTGATTTGACCAATGTTTGACAATTTGAATTTCATAATAAAAATAAATTTTACAATATTACCAACTGTGATAAGGTTAGTTATATTTACACTACAATTTTTATTTGTCACACTATATTTTAAATGCACTTAAAGTTTATTATGCATTTATGTCTCTAATTTTTTTCCGTTCAATTATTTTCTTGAAATTTCATTAATTAGCACATTCTATCCTTAATGAGAGTTGCTGTCAAACTATTCTGTTTGCGTGCTTTGAAATGGAGAAAAATATGTTTTCGCACTGTTGTATTTATTATTATTTTTTCAAATATGATGGACAAATAAGTTAATTTACACTCTTCTAACGGATTTTTTTTGACGAAAATTATTATTAGAGACAATATGCTAACTAATGGAAAGTTGGATAAGAATACGATAAAAAAAGTTGATGATTTGAGTGCAACAATGAACAAGAGGATTGAGGACTTTGAATACAATTAAAATGTGGTGTAACAAATAAAAAGTGTAGTGTGAATATAATTACCCTTGTGATAATAATATAAAAGGACATCATTATAATCTACGACTGTTTTAGTGTATATAGAAGTATAACAATAAATCATTTTTGTTCACCAAACGCTAGAATACATATTTTAAAAATATACAGGAATTCTAAAACAAATATTTACTAAACACTTAACTGATTTTTCTTGCAATTAGTTTTTTCTTAGCACAACAAAAAAGTTAATTCTCTTAAAATCACAACAATGCCAAATCAAACCCGAGTTACAATTACAACAAATAGGCAAAATATATATAAGGTTGAAAATTATGTTTAAATAAAATAAGTAACTTAAAAGCAAGTCAAATAAGCTCATAACTTACTTTTCAATCACAAACAAACAAGATCGAAGATTAAATTTCAGATCATGTACTATTAGTAAAAAAAGACGAATGCTTCAGTCTTTTTGATGAAATCTTATTTTCATCGTACCCAACATAAAAATGTTAGATGAAAGTAAGTATGGGTCCGGGTCCAGAAATGATCCATTACAAGTAGACCCATTCAATCTCTTAATTAAGTTCATTTAACCTGAAATCTCCTCACAAGCCATACCCATTGTCTGATATATGGCAGTCGGACATGAGCATTAGTCCACAATACATGCCCCCTATTCTCTAACCTATCAATTTATTTGTTTTCTTTGACTTGGTTTGACTTTTTTTTTTTGGCTGTTTAGATAAAATAAATTAATTTATATTGCTTTTGAATTGGTTGGTGAATTACAATTTAGAGGTGTAAGAACTTATCAAGTTGTATTGTAAGTTATTCCAATTCTAGACGAGTCGCGTGAACTTATATATATATCAAGACTCGTGAGATGTAAAGGAAATGTTGGATTTTAGACCATAATATATTTGCTATTGCCGAATGAAGTTACGAAAGACAAAAAGGAACATGCTACGGTGAAAAAAATTAAAATTTATTGCCACCAACTTAGTCTCTGGAAATATACAAATAATAAGTATAGAAAATAAGATCTGCAAATATACATAGATCAGACATCGACGATGTCCCACCACATTCTCATCCCTTGTGTGGAAGTGCCACTTCTAATGTCAAGTGATTGCTCTCAAATTTTTCTATGGCAACTTGCGAAGGAAGGACATCGACATTAATGGATATATGCATTGTTGGATTATGTGTCCAAAGTAGCAGTTTTACTAGTAGTTAGACAATTTAATTGTCTATTACATAAATAATACAAGTGTTGTTTGTTTATTTTGAATTGAATGTTGCATTATGTTACTTAATTCAACATGTGATGAATTACTTTCGATCACTTTATGACAATATAAGTTGGGTGCTTGTACATAGAAGCACATAAACACAACTTATATTTCAATCAAGAATTAATTAGTCATAGACTGGAGAATAAAGGTTAGTACCCAGTTCTTATAAGGTTGGAGGGTCAACTACTCCACCAATTAGGGACATCTGTCTATCTTGGCCGTAGAGAGTGGATCTCCAAAATAGTGGCATCAATACACTAGAAAGTGTATTTGGACAGTACCATTATATAGAGTTTAAATTTATGACTAGAGTTGTGCGAATGACTACCTTATGTGTTATCTATATCCATAACACAATAAAAAACACTGTCATGAGCTCGAGGATCTTCATGTACCAATGAGTGAAATGAATTAATGTGATCAAATACCACAGTATATTTTGATCTTTGAGTAAACTAAGTAGTGAACTTGTGTTTATGTTACAAAACCGTCGCCCTATTTGTTAGAGTCAAAGAGTTCTCGCAAGTATATTTTACTGAACATTTTAAATTTTTGCTTAATGTATAACGACTAAATAACGATTTTGATTTGTTCACAGAAAAACTTTGAAGAAAATGTTAGCTTAAAAAAAATTAGAAAGGCAAGACGATCATTTTAACTCATTTATAATTATTAGATGTTCAATAGGATAAGATATTAGCATGTTTGGCAATGCTTATAAGTACTTATAAGATGGTCAAATATTATTTTTAATACATCCTCAAAGTGTAGCAATTATTCTTTCTTCTTCAAGTTACTCTATTTAGTTTATAAATATGAGCATGCTAAACCTCTCATGAATTGGCATTATCATGATTCATCTACCTCAATTTTTATCGAAAGCATGCTCTGGTTATAGTATGGGACTAAATCGAAATCGGGGTAGGAGAGAAAGCTTATTTCCAGATAAGGCCATTTCTTGAGATCGAAGAAGAGCTAGGAGTAAGCTTCCTCACTCAATAATACGTATCCCTACATGTCTTCCTCTACCTCCTCAGTTTCATTAAAAGATAATTCTTTCAAGGGGGGTTTGGACTCACAATTTTTATCTATTTTTCATCCACACGTTTTGTAGGACCCACTGGTTATAATCTACACAAAATTTTATCAAACAATCACTAAGTTGTAAACATGAGGATGTAATTGCGAAGAAAATTTAGCTTATGTGATTTTAATTATATAATTCAAGAATGCAAGTAGACTAATAATTAGACTGGACAGTATAGGTCGGCTTGACTGTGTTTAGTTATTGGACCTTGAATTATATAGGTCCGTTAAGGTCCTTTGGTAGCTCCATGAAAAGACATGAACTTAATTTCACTTTAATTAAAGTTCAGGATTGCACAATCAAATTTGGTCAAATGATTTTGACCAAGTCAAACAGTGAGTTGACTTGTCAAACAATTTTTACCAAAACTAATTAACTTTTACTACAGCTAATTAAGACCTGCCTTATTACTAAACCATACTACTTGAAATCTCAAGTTTTCTAAAAAAGGGAGATGCTTCTAATTCTATATATACATGATATTAGGCAATTTAATTTTTGGAGAATATTAAAGAAGATTCTAAAATTGAAAGCATTGAATTCAAATTAAAAAAAACTTTATGATGAATTAAGAACGATCAAGAAGTCAAGATTCAAAATCAAGAGTTCAAGACACACGTTCTTTGTATTGGACACATTAAATATTAAAGTATAAGTATATTTAACGCAATGACAATAATAATAAGATATTAAGAGTCGTCCTAATTAATGTTGCGTCAATCCCATGTTTATGTTAAAAGAACGGATAAATCGACACTATAAGATACATTTCATTTCTCTACAAATATTTCTTGAACAATCGGTAGAGTCAAACATTTTGAGTTGGGGGTCCCCAAATGACATGCAAAAAAAATTGAAACAACATAATAGTAATGAAATTTTTTTTATACATTATTACAAGTGTTCCTTACGAGTTCTCATATTCTGATAACATTGTATAATTACATCATCATCAATCTTGTCAAATACATCCTTCTCAATATACACAATCAAGCTATCATTCAACCACTTATCATCCATTCGATTGGGTAATCGACTCTTGACATGATTCATTGTAGAAAATATCCTCTCTATTACAGCAGTAGCAACTGGAAGAATTAATGCCAATGTCAAAGTTTGAATACTAACGAATATACTTTATATTTTTTTTTTGTCTCAACCAATCTTTGTGCAAGTTCACCAAGACTCTGTAATCTTCCAAAATTTTCATCAATGCGCATATCAATGATGTATGTGTCAATTTGATTATCAAATTGCAAAATATCTGATCATTGACAATCTATCGAATAAAATTTATACATTTGAATTAATTTGCTCTTGTTAAAAGTAAAAAATGAATTATCCGGACACAAACATGCTATAAAAAGAAGTAAGTCATTGTTCATCTTAGAAAACCGATCATTCAACTCTTGAAATTGGATATCATTTACTGTATAAAATAAATCCACACAGAAGTGATGTAAATTTGTCACAGTGATAATCGTGAACAACCTAGAGGTGTATACATATCGTTCATGTTGGGGACACTAATGTTGTGACATTAATCGTTAACAAAAAAGAATCTCATTCGTCATTGCTGAACTCTTAGAGCTGTGTTTACACATTTTTACCAATCTCACGACATTAGCAATATCCTGATATTTCCTTTGTAATGCATTTGACAATTCATTGGAAATTTCTAACACATTTTTCATGAGATGGAGACCAAATACAAACTCAAATGTAAGAATTGTTGCCAACTAAACACGTGCTTCACCTTTTTTTTGCTGTTTGTACTATTATTAGCAATTGTATCAATAACATCAATTGTACTTAAAGACATGAGCATCAAATTACATAAAACAACTATAGTGAGAGCCCCAACGTGTATCACCAGAACGTTTGATAATAGTTTCTTAATTAATGCCTCGTCCTACTTGATATTTCACCAAGATTTAGGGGTGGGCATGGGTTGGTTTAGTTCGGTTTGAGCCCAAAGATGAAACCGATCCAACCGAACCGACCAATCTTGGTTGGTTTGGTTCGGTTTTCATGGTTTGGACTTTAATGTTTTGGGCTTGTTTACACAAAAAAATTAATTTTATAATTCCCATTTCAAATTTTCTTTACAACATGCAACATGTTATTAACAAAAATTTACAAAAAATTTAAATATAACTCCCATTTATAAAATAACCTATTATTTACAACCTGTTTTTTGACATGTTATTTATAAAAATAACTTCCATTTCTCGGTTCGGTTTATTTGGCGGTTTGGTTCGATTTTTTTGCCCAAATCAAAACCAAATCAAACCAAACCGAATATATTTTTTAAATTAGTAAACCAAACCAAACCAAACCGCCGGTGTGAAAATCGAACCAGTGCTCCAAGGTTTTTGAGTCTGAGCTTTTTGATGGTTTGATGCCCACACACCGCATTGAGTGCTCCAAGATTTTGAGTCTTTGTTTTTCATGAATAATATCACACCGCTTTGCCGATCCTCCAACAATATTCACCACACTATTAGCCAAAATAATAGAAAGATTGGATATCCACATGCTTTTTTGCCACAGCTAGAAGAGCTAGTTGAAGTTGATGAGCAAAGCAATGAATCTAGTAGGCACTCGAGTTATCTTTCAAAATAAGAGTTTTGAGACCATTGCACTCACCCTGCATATTACTAACTCCATCATAACATTGTCCTCTCAAATTAGATATACTTAAGCTATATTTAGCGAACAATTCTTCAATAGCAATCTTAAGTGAGAGAGCCGTAGTACTTGAAACATGTTGGATGCCAATAAAACATTCCATTATATACCCATTCTTCACATATCGCAAAACAATTGACATTTGCTCCTTAGTTGAAATATCACGAGATTCATCAATTAGAATAGAAAATAACTCATCACCAATCTCACTGATAATAACCCTATTCGTTTCAAAAGCAATAGCACTTACTATATCCTTTTTATGCGAACCCGCGAAGAATTGAATCTCGGAACTCACAAGAAAGATTGATATGAAACCCCCAAAAAGCTAAAATCAAGCCGCAAGACCTTGACCCGATGATTTCTTGAATCAAAGTACCAAGTTTGAACGCTACAAATATTTGCTAATTATTTGATAAATTTTGGTTAGTTCAATTAAGAACAAGGAAGAAAAGTGAATCACACTTTTATTTAATCTCTCAATAATCAAATTTGTGAATTGTCTACAATAAGAGTTGTTTATATATGCAAAAATCAATGAAACCTAATCTAATTCGAAAATAACTAAAACTTAACAAAATTAAAGCTCAAATTGGAAAAGAAAACAAAATCCGAATTTTCTCGAATTTGGCCTGGGTGATCGCCCAGTGCAATTTTGAGCATTCGCCCATACTAAACTTTTGGTCTTTGCATTGGTTCCATTGTGTGGAACGAACGCCCCACATTTGGCATGGGCGATCACCCTGACCTAATTTTCAGTTGTTCGCGTTTTGACCTCTAAATTTTAAATTATGCTTATTTTGGTCATTCAATCTTCCACTAGCCTCCAATATGTCTTTATTATGATCCTTAGTTTGAATCAAATGTATTAAGATTGACTCTTCATTGGTCATACTCATTTTGAAGGTTAGTGTTGCACTTTGGGTATCGGCTTCGGCCTACGTAGCTTGGACAAAACTTTGTATGGCGTCCTTGATCTTCTTGGCTCTTGATCTTGTTATTAGCCCCACTAGAATATGTAACGAGTCTTGGCTAGTCGGTCTGTGGCTCGCATCACTTTTGGATATCTGTTGAGGTCAATTTGAAATTTGCAGGAGCATTCCTCAAATACACATCATTAATCTCAGGATTATGATCACACAACTAATTTAGTAGTTCAAGAAAAATTTCTTAATTGCTTGAATCTTTAGACTCATCACTTCTACGAAAAGTAAGCCATTGTCGTAGAAGATATCGAACACAATCGATTGATACAGTTAGACGTATTCGATACTCACTTCTTGTTTGTTCTGATTGTTAGAAAAGACTAGTCTCAATACTTTCTACTTGGTTATTGAATAATTCAAAATTAATCTGAGTTAGATTGTGTGCACTACTAAATTTTTCAATATATTTTATGAGACTATGTTTCTTATTCCAATTTGAGAACTTGTCAACAACAAAAGAATCACGACTTGAACTAAAAAGATAGCGATACAAGCAAAATACAATTTTTTTTTCTATACTATATTCTAACCAACTCGGATACTCATCATATCATTTAATACTAAATCGTCTATCCTTGTTTTTTTTCTTTGTCAACAAAAACTCATGACTGTGAAGCTGACAAGGACCCCTTTGCACATACTCTCTTCTAATTACTTCTCGAATATTAACTTCATATTTATTGATTGATGTTCTTAATCCAGGACCTAAAGGTAATTGTTCAACATTAATTTCACTTATATCTTTTCCAACATCAATGTCAATCATTTCATCACAATCATCTCCGACATCAATTTCTTCTATTTCATCATTTCATTCACAATATCAATCTCATTCATTTCATCATTATCATCCTCCATATCAATTTTATCTCCAACATCCCGATCATTATTCCGGACATTCTTATCATCAATAGTTTGCTGACTCGAAGAAGGATGAGATTTACATAATCTTTTGAAGTACTTCTTATGGTAAACATTTAATTCAACAGTCAACGTATAAAAAGAAAAAAACATGGTTGGCAAGGCCACAATCACACTAGCCAACAATGCTGCAATCATTTTCAATAATTTAATACATGAACAAGAGCAAGCTATTGTTTACCTGGATGTGGACTTGAGCAAACCAGACCCCAGGCAGAGAGTCAGAGAAGTGAATCAAGAGATGTGCGGTGCTTAATCTTTTCTTCTAGGAAAGACATAGTCAAGCATTTTTTGGACATCAAAAATCACATTAACTACATTATTAATTTATTATAAAAAATATCTTTAAATAGTTGATTCAATATTCTTTTTAGACCAAAATGGAGTCGGTTGAAATAAGATTCAATATTCTTTCTAGTTTATACAAAAAAAAATTTAAAAAATTATATTCTTTTTAGATCAACAAATGTAGCTCAAATTTTCTATTTATACACACATTTTTAGTTTATTATATTTATATAAATATTTCAATTAATATATCATATATCATATACAATTATACATAATATAATAAATCAATTAATCAATAATACTGTCTTTTATCAGACCAAATGAATTATCATTCATCAAGAAATAAGGTTTCTTTAAGGGATGGTTTCAGGGTTTCGAAAAAGGGTTTTGATGCTGAATGTCAAAAAGTCATAATCAGCATTTTTCATTATTTTTTGTACGTGAAAATCAATAGAAACTCAATCTTATGGCATACCAACTTAATACATACTATGAAATAAATCAAATATAAGACAACTCACATAATGAAGAACACACAAATCACAACAATGGAGTATTGAAGTGATGGAGTCGGCAACTCGACACTTCGACAGAACTCAAATTACGTGAGCGAGAATACGTGAAGAAGATGAACAACAAACAGTCAAACAAGGAATGAGGGAATATATCAGATGTTTTCAAATTTTTATTTTGTGAGCCTTAGTTGGTTAGTTTATTTTTGGGCCTAATTAATTTTTGGTTTAGGCCTCAAATTGAGTATTTTTAGAGATGGCAATGAGCCGAGCCAGCCGTGTAAAAAAAGTGGGTTCGGACCGACCAGTTGTTCGCGGGCCACAGGGCCGAGCCACGGGCAGGTCCGCGGAGCCACGTGAAATTCAATTTTCTTTTTGTAAAGTTCAAAAAAAAAAAGAAATATGGAAATATAATTGTTAATTACAATGTTTGGTCTCTAACAAAACTAGGGACCAATTTGGTCCCATTTGGACCATGTGTCAGCTCGTGTGTCATTTTAAGTCTCGGCCCAGCCCGGGTCCTTTTTTTTACGGACTAAGCCGTCGAACCGACGAGTGGCCGGATCCGTTTACCATCTCTAAATATTTTTTTTTTTTTGTTATATATATATATATATATATATATATATATATATATATATATATATATATATATATATATATATATATATATATATATTATAGACCACTCATTCCCTTCAATTACTTCAATGCACATACATAAATAGTAACAGCACCCACACTGTATTAAAGGATTAGAGATAAAATATTATTGTGGGCACATGCATGCATGGTCCTTCAATGAAGGAGGAAAAAGACGAATCAATCGTTTTTCTTGCACATGGGATGTGCATATTATTTTTTGTCAAAACTGGGTCCCTTTAGACCTTTTTGTGTGTCTCGCTTTAAGGGTTTCACAAGAAATTGGTTGCCTACAACTGCATACTCTTCTTTCCATTATTAAATTTAATTATATTTAGTAAATATTTTATTTTGTAAATTATAATATATAGATAAACGATATAAATTCTACAAAATATACGAAAAAATATTGTTTCACTCTCAAACATACTTTTATCGAATGTTTAGTGATGTTAAAATTATTTTTTAAGTACTTATAAGTTGTGTGTTCTATAGAATATATAGATAATAAATAATTAGTAAGTTGTAAATCTAACGAAAAGCGTGAATAAAAAAAAATAGTCGACAGTTTGACTAACTAAAATTGCTAAGACAAATAAGCACTTATTATCTTAATAGTGTTTTTTACATGTTAGAATAAGGGAAGAGAAAAAGATGCTACTATTAATATATCGTCATAGTTTACACTATTTTAAAAAATTGAACATCTCTTAGAGACTATAAGAACATAGTTAGTCTATCAAAGATTTTAATGTCTTTCTTTTTAGTGATATACGTAATACGTACGATATACTTTACAAATAAGTCAAAATTTACGCTTATGACTTATTTGATAAAATAGAGTAAAGTTAGAAAAGGAAAATTAAAACTAAAATATTGTCAATTAAACGTATTCGTGTGTATCAAACAAACATTCACTTAGATTAATGCTAGAGAAGATAATGTCCTAATAATTGTTAAAATTTTAACACAAATCATCGAAACTAAATTTGATCATATTAAGAATTAACTTAATAAAAATAATTAAGAATAAAAATGATAATGAGGCATTAATTAAAAAAGAAAAACATGAGAGTGAGAGATGAGAGCAGAATCTGTCTGAACTCACAGAATTATACTCTTTTACCTGCCTCGTTGAGTCTTAATTTAATAATATTCATTTGGTAATAGAATTTTGAGTACATGGGCCGGTGCTATTATTTTTTGTTTTAAAAGGAAAATGATGTGATGTGATGTGCCTCTCTCCACACAAACCTTAAACATTGATATTTTACATTTAATATTCGTATTTAGTACGTTAAATTAAATTAAATTAAAAATAAATTAACATATTGTGTGTCAGTTAAACTAAAATAATTAAAAATATAATTGAATAAACTAAAAAATGAACGAACGATTTCCATGTCGCTACTGCAATCTTATTTTTATATCATCGACCACGGGCTATGAGAAAAAAAAAAAATGTAGGAAATATATAATCAGATATAATCATTTATGGATGAATAATCAAAAGACAAATATGTTTTCTGTCCATTGAATTAAACGTAATTAAAAATTGATGTATCTTCCTAATTCTTATTAGTATACACTCAGGTGCTGGCAAATATGGGACATAATTAAAAATAGGAACATTATTATCAGGTAATTAGTCAATTAAGGTAAACTAATACATAATTATGTATGTAATAATTTGAGCTGTCCAATGATGTATGACAACTAATATTATCAAAATTGGAAATAATCTGATTCAAATCACAAAAATCAAGAACTGGTAAAAAGTCATCTAAAGTGAACAACAAGGTTCCTCAATTTTTTTATTTTTTTAATTTGATTACAGTTCACAGTTTAATGCTTTATCGTTTTTAGGTCAATATTTGGACCAATTTTCACTATATGGCCCAAAAAATTTACTTACGTATGTCTTCGCCTTCTTAAATATATATATTTTTTCAATTTTTTCAATTCTCTTTTATTTCACAATTCTTCTCCAAATCTTTCATTTTTAACTTTATTCCTCTTATTAATCTCTATTTATTTTTTTACAGTTGGATTCCATCGATAAACAATATTCTAATTTTAGTAATTATAATATTGCACGTGGACAATTTATTCACATAACAGTAGCTAAATGTAAATGAGAAATTTATAAATTTGGAGGATTAATTACGTTTGGATATGATAGTTAAGAAATTTGTTAGATCTAGTCATCTAGTGTTAACTTTGCTTATAAGGAGAAATCTAAAAAATCAAACCGGACCCCCAAAAAAAAGTCAAGAAAAATAAGTAATTATTATATTTGCATCTTTTTGCCAGCATCAAACCAGACTGAAAAAGAAAAAGAACCAACTTTTATTTCAAATCCAACAAATATCCCAATTTCAATTCCAATTCCAATTCACAACTCTTTGTTTTCTATCTCTCTGAAATCATATTCTGCAGAGAGAAGAAACAGAGAGATTGTGAAAAAGAAGAAAGTTTCTTGATTACCAAACATTCCATGAAAACGACCCTCGAGAAGAATTTATTTTTCCTCAATTTCCCAGGTAAAGAATTCTGTTTTTTATGTTCAAGCATTACATTTTTCAACCTAATCCCACATCATCTTTTTGAATTTTTAATCCATAATTTAGGAAACATTCATGAGAATCAAGACATTTTGACAGTCTGTAAATGTGGACCATATAATTTTAATAAAAAAACGAGCTATCTTCAATAATGAGACAAAGGGGTGACCACAATATATGATTGGATTTGTATATATTTCCATTGACTAATAAATTAGTTTGTTTAACAGATGATCATCATTGGGTGAACCAAAATTTGGAGGCCCTTATGTTTCTTTGAAGAAACAAAGCCTATGGAACTGGTCCATTCAATTTTGATATGAATATCTGTAGATAGATTGTATAGTTTTAGATATTTTGGCTGAAAGAATGGGGACAATGGATTGTGGAAAGGAGGTAATGCCAGGGTCTGGAAGCCATGAGGAAAAGATTTACGTGTCGGTGAGGTTGAGGCCATTGAATACTAAGGAAATCTTGAGGAGTGATGTTTCAGATTGGGAATGTATCAATGATAATACAATTATCTACAAGAATGCTAATCTTTCTGCATCAGAACGGTCAATGTATCCGACTGCCTATACATTTGGTAAGAAAATTTTGCAATTTTGATTTATGGATTAAATTTGATTGCTTCTTGTTCTGTGATTTTCATTTTTCTGAATTTTGGCTCTTAATGATGTCGAAACATGTATTTTGCTTTATACATGAGAAGATCGTATATGTGCTGCACTAATTTTAGTTTTTCAGCGAAATAAAAGAATGGTTTCTTAACAATGTTTAGCAGACTGGAATTTTCTTTAAATATGTTTTTATTTTTGAATTTTTTTTTCTGTTTTATTTCTTACTTGATCCTCCCTTTCCGAGAAGTATGTGCTTACAAGCTATAATTGTTCAAGCGCTGTGATTTGTGCTACTGCTGACTATTATCATTACTCTATTAATGTTTGCTGGCTTTCCCCTGTCGTCACTTATGCTTCTTATTACTTCGTGGGAATATGGTTTTATTCTAGACAGGGTATTTAGAAGTGATTGCTCCACGAGACAGGTGTATGAACAAGCAGCTAAGAATGTTGCTCTTTCTGTTGTCAGTGGGATGAATTGTGAGTGTAATTTTCATTTCTTCTCAAAATTCTTTTTCCCTTCTGAGTTTTTGGTATCTTGTTGAATCTCATCAAATTTCAAATTTACTTGTAGCAAGTGTTTTCGCATATGGACAAACGAGCAGCGGAAAGACATATACGATGACTGGAATTACTGAGTACGCCATAGCAGATATATACGAGTATATGCAGAAGGTAAGCTAAATGCTACCATTATTAATCTGCAGCATCAAGTCAACATTAAAGTGACACATTTACTGATTCTCGTACTTGAGTTGTTTTCAGCACACAGAAAGAGAATTTGTTTTGAAATTCTCTGCTATGGAAATCTACAACGAATCTGTAAGAGACCTCCTCAGTGCAGATTGCATTCCATTAAGACTTCTAGACGATCCAGAGGTGAATTCCTCTTAATAATATGGTAGTTTGGTAGCATAAATGTTTTCATCAACTGATTATAACTATTGTAATAGAGAGGAACCACCGTTGAGAAACTTACGGAGGAAATGTTGAGGGACTGGAATCATGTGATTGAGCTCCTTTCTGTTTGTGAAGGTAAGGAACTTGAGTGGCTTTAGATTTTATTAGTGCATGTTTGATACAGAGCATTGGATAGGATGACCAGACAATGGAATGAACAAGATTTTTAAGTTCTTTTTACTTGTCAATCACTATCTAATACTCCCTAACAAACATGCCATTATGGACTCAGAATTGTAGAGTTTAAAATGTTTCTATCAATTTTGTGCAGCCCAAAGACAGATTGGAGAGACATCCCTAAATGAAACAAGCTCTAGATCACATCAGATCATTAGATTGGTATTTCTATTTGTTACCTCTATACATGTTTCCTTGAGAACTTTGATATAACAAACCATTACTAGCATTTGTAATTTCCATCTATTGACTACTGTGTTGTTGCAGACAATTGAAAGCTCTTTGCGTGAGGTTTTTGGCAAGGATAACTCGAGCATTCTTTCAGCTACAGTGGTATGGTTGCACTTTTCTTTCTTCAGTGGTTATAGTTCATGACTTGTCCATGACGGTTCCTATCATTGTCTTTTAATTTTTTGATTGTGATACAGAATTTTGTTGATTTGGCTGGAAGTGAACGGGCATCTCAATCATTATCAGAGGGCACAAGGTTAAAAGAAGGTTGCCACATAAATCGGAGTTTGCTGACCTTGGGAACTGTCATTCGCAAGCTGAGGTCAGTTACATTCTCTCACAGTTTGTTTCCTTGAAGAAACGTTTTTAACTGTTTCCTGATCATTGACATAGCTTTCTGACAACATTTATCTATCTACTTATTTATTTTTTGAATTGAAAAGCTAAATGGCAGAAGTCGAACTCTGAAAGTAGGTCTGGAATAATTTTGTTGGGTTGTTTAAGTTTGCTCCTTCATTGGACCAGTGAACTGAATTCTTTTCCTGGTGTTTCTGCGTAGAATAAATTTAGTCATATTGTTGGATATGATGAACATAATGGAGTAGAATAACAGGATTCCTCTAGCCGACCTGAAATTTATTGAGAATAAGGATTAGTTTGTTGCTATTGTTTTATACAGTTAAATGAGCCCTACGTTAAATTTTACAAATTAGTTTCACTTGGGTTTGGCTGCCTTTTGGTCTATCATGAATCATTTATAGTTTGTTGACTTCCATTTTGATTTATCCTTCTCATAATTTTTATTTTGCAAGCTTCAAGCTTTGTGCCTCAACTTATTTTGCTTTAGCAGCTTTTGAAATGTTCCAGAGTTGGTTATACTAATATTCCAATAGTTATTAAAAAAACTGTATTGTAAATGACTCGTCTAATTATGTTATTGATTCTTAGATCTAGTGATTCTATTATTTTTCCCAACACAACTTCTCAAGAACTATTTCGAAATATTATCTTGTCATATTAATAGTTTAATTTATTTATAATGTCATGTGGTTAATATTGAACATCATTAATGAATTCCGCATCTTGATTTATGCAAATTCCTTCTCTTTCATATTCTTAAACCAAGGACTTTTGGTGTATTTCTGAATTAAGAAATTTACTATTGTTTTGTCATGCTGTTTATCCATGCTTCCTTCCACTGAAGAATATAAAATGCAATTGTGGTCTGTCAGTTCTACTCAAGTTGACAGTGTTTATGGGATCAGAAGAAGTTTGATGTGCTTACATGAAGTTTCATCTGTTACTCATTAATGTTGTTTCACAATAATGTGCAGCAAGGGACGAAATGGACACATTCCTTACAGAGATTCAAAGCTAACTCGCATATTGCAAACGTCATTAGCAGGCAATGCTAGAACAGCCATTATCTGTACTGTGAGCCCTGCACGCAGTCATGTTGAGCAATCAAGAAACACACTTCTATTTGCAAGCTGTGCAAAGGAAGTGACAACAAATGCCCAAGTTAACTTAGTCATATCAGAAAAAGCATTGGTAAAGCATCTACAGAGGGAGCTAGCAAGACTAGAGAGTGAGTTGAGAAGTCCCCAATCTACTTTGTCCACATCGAGTTATCCCGCATTACTGAGAGAAAAAGACCTTCAAATTGAAAAGGTAAAAATACAAGATGAACTGTTAAAGGATGGCCCTGTTAAAGGATCCTCCAGTTCAGTGGCGGAGGGGAGGGGGGTCCTTGGGGTGCCCAGGACCCCCCAAATTTCTGAAACCTTTTTTTTTTTTTTTTAAATTTAAATTTTTTTTTTTTAAGTGATAACTATAAGCCCAAACCAAAACACAAGAAAATGGCCCAAGCTATAAAATACTCAAACAATGCTGTAAACCCAACAAATATTACCCAACCCAAATTCCAATTACCCAACCAACCAAAAGCCCAATTCATACTTCTTCTTCAATCTGATAGTCAGAAACGCAATTGCAAATACACAATCAGTAAAACTTCAGCAGTTCAACCCTTATTTCGGAATACGCAAATAAAAAAAAATTAAATCACTTCCTCATCTTCTACAAAATTCGGATCGAAGAATCGATTTGACGATTCCCTATATCATGTTCACCGCGTAACATAACAGACTAACAACAAATTAGCAATGGGGAGTCCCTCTTTCTAGTAAAATCTTATGTTTCTGGGGATATGAAATTGATATGGGATTACAAAATTACAAATGATTGACCCATTCCTCAAATGATAATACAAAATTAATAAATGCATTTTGCTTGTTAATACATATCGTGTTCAATTGATTTTTTTTTTCTTTTGAACTTGAGTAATATTTAATTTCATTTGTAAATCGGATCTTCCTATTTTGGAAGATAATTTTATAGAAGACAACGTGAATAAGAAGAGTTTGACTAATTTTAGATCTTGAATATTTTTGTACAATTACTTCTTGTAAGCTTTTTAAAAACTATGACTTATAAAAAAATATTATTTTCATAAAAATGAGCTCAGTAATTGTGGTTTGAGAAAAAAAAATTCGGGGGCGCTGCCCCCGAACCCCCGTGAGGGCTTCGCCCCTCCCCGGCCTACCCCATAAAGGACCCCCCAACTTTAAAAGTCTGGCTCCGCCACTGCTCCAGTTATATGGTGAAATTCGAACACAAGCAAGATAGTTTGCAGCTTTACCATATAATTTTAAGCTTCTTTTTCTTCTGAACAACTAAATTAGGAATCTCTTTGTAACCCAACTGATGTGTTTGGAAATACCAAAGCCAAGTTGTTGTCTACCGCGAATTTTTAAGCTATCTTGTTGATTCTTTGCGTTCTTTTTCCTGAGGCATTACTGGCTTGTTTATCTATTAGGACTAATTTAACTACTTGCTCTCCTCAGTCAGATTAAGCCAGCAAGATTTCATTTACAACAATGATTAGTTCTCATATAATACACGAGAATTGTTTACAACTTGGGGCTTTTGTTGAACTTCTGCCTTTTGATGTAGCTTGAGAAGGAGGTAAAAGAACTGATTCAGCAAAGAGATATTGCTCAAACTCAAGTTAAAGATTTGTTACATATTCTCGGGGATGATGGAAATTCCATGATACGGGTACCACATTTATTAAATCGAATATTTTCCTGACCTTTGCATACTTTATTTTCATTACATAGTTGTTTTTGTTGATTCTTTTCCAGGTAGGTTTGGGACACTACCCTCACTTGCGAGTGCAGAAATCACCGGAATATGAAATACCAGAACAAGAGACATCCATTGTGGCAGATCCTAAGTCGTTAGATCTTGATATCAGATCAGATGGTCATAGTAGGACCAGTTCTGATTATCATTTTGCACAAGTTCCATATTTTGAGGAAAACTTTGTGGACAGGAATATATCTCCAAGGCTTGTAATAAGCAGTTCAAATTTTAGTGAAAGTGATTCATTTCAGGGATGGGAGGAGATGGAGAAACAAAGTAATGAGCCTTCAGATGATTTATGCAAGGAAGTTCGTTGCATAGAGATAGTAGAGTCAAGTAACAAAGGATCTGTTGAATCCAATTGCTTATCTTCTGAAGAAAATATTAGATTCCCTGCACTAAGAATATCCGGAAATGGTGACAGATTAGAACCAGAATCAGTATTAACTACTCCAGCAAAAGATGAAGATATATTGTCATCTCAGTTGAAGGGCGATATTCAAATGAACAGAGAATTGGGCCCCATGCCCCCTATTGAAGATGAAGAACCCGTTTTGACATCATTGAAGGAAGATAAAAAGTCGGTTTCACCATCATTCAAGGAAGAAAGAGAATTGAAGTGCTTTCCTTTTCTTGAAATGTCATCTTTAGCACATGATCTGGCTAAAGATTCATCTGGCTCTAGAAGTTTGAAATTAACAAAAAGTAGAAGCTGTAAAGCAAGTATTATAACCGACTCATCTTCTCCGTGGTTCAAGATGATACAGTACAGTGAAAATACACCACCCAATGGATCAGAAAGAGAATACACCTCGAGACCTGAGGGTTTTGAAAGGAAAATATCTCCTTTAAACTTTGGTTCTAACACCCAAAGGTCATCAACAGAAGATTCTCAGTCTTCTTCACAAAATGATTTTGATATTGATATTGATGTATCAAAGGGCAAAGTTTTGACTGTCGAGGATGTTTCTATCAATGGTACATGCAATGTAGAAATTAGAGAAAAGGGCGAGCTTCCTATTGAAAAGGAGTTTGCTGAAATTCCAACTGAAAAGGAGTTTTCTGAGATTCTAGTAAGTTCATTCAAGAACCTTTTTGACTTCGTAAAACTTAATGCTACATTATTAAAATGTCCGATGGCTTTCGGGTTTGATGTTGCTCTTACTCCTAGCATTCGATGTTTAATGCAGGAGAAGGAGACAGAAACAAAGGCCAATCAAACTTCAAAGTCTGTAAAAGATGTTGGCTTGGATCCAATAGAAGAAGATGAGCATAAAGGTTTCCCAAACAATAGGCCTTTGGATTTCAAAAGACTCCAAAGAGAAATAATTGAATGTTGGCATGCATGCAATGTCTCATTGGTGCATCGAACCTATTTCTACCTTCTTTTCCAAGGTGATCCTTCAGACTCCATTTATTTGGAGGTTGAGTTGAGGAGGATGATGTTCCTTAAGGACAAATTTTCTCGGGGAGAGAAGACTGTCGTAAATGGACGAAAACTATCACTTGCTTCAAGGTAAGATCTTTATACGAACTCTAGTTTTCTGGAAAATTGTAGATATAATTGGACTGTCACTTATATGATCATTAGATACACTATCCAATTGGAAGTATTTTCTTTCTGGATGACTGATTCACATCTTCTTTTTTGTTGGGCGATTGACCAATTTGCATCTTGACCAAATATATCATGAAATTGATTTGACGCTTGCCGGTTTCTGTTTCCAATGATCTGTTTCTTCTGTACTCAATCGTGGTTACATCATCAATAATATTACATGGTCTCATTTTATACTTACAAATTTGCTTTCATATAGAGCTTAAATACAAGTGCATGTTTGGTACAAGACACTATGAAGAATATGATTTTAACTTATTTTTCTTCTTTAATAGTGTCTAGTGCTATTCAATTCTCCCTGCCAAACATGACACAAACAAATTGTGAGAGCATGTAATAATAATCCCATTCCCTCGCCCCCTGACGCATTTCTTGAAAACAGCGTGAAGGGTCTTCGTCAAGAGAGACGGATGCTGAGCAACCAGATGTTAAAGAAGCTTTCGGAACAAGAAAGAGACAGCCTCTTCCTCAAGTGGGGTATTGGGATCAATACAAAACTCAGGAGGCTACAGTTAGCTCACCGCTTGTGGACTAACACGGAAGATATGAGCCACATTGCTGATAGTGCATTTCTTGTTGCAAAGTTGGTCGGTTTTACTGAACCGGGGGTGGCTACAAAGGAGATGTTCGGGCTTAATTTTACACCTCGCTTGACAAGCACCTATAGTTTCAAACGCAGTCTGGTATCTCTCTTGTGAGAGTTTGCTATTGGCAAGAGTATATAACTGTGGTTCTATAATATTTTTAACTAGCTCTTTTTTTCCTTGGATGTTTGGATAGATTGTTTCCACTTCTTTCTCGTGATTGTAATTTATCGTAGAGAGGTTTGTAAATTTCTTGAATTAGAAGAGGTTTGACTGTAGTGTCCTTGCGTCGTTTCCTTTATCATACAAGAGTTCAGAAATGTTGCAGTTATGGCTACCTTAAACCAGGCAATAGATATGAAAACCAATTGTAGAGCAATTTGATCTCTTTTCCTCCTACTATAAGGGAATTTGTATTTACCTTAAATATCTGAAAATAAAGAAAACTACACTCAAAGGAATAAAGGAAAAGAATCGGATAAAGAAACATACTATATTATACTATATTGGTCTTGGAAAGACCCTCGAACTAGGTGATGTTTGAAGGGATCTTTTAAATTTCACCTCAAAATAGTCCATGTGTTACGGCCGATTCTTTTAGTCGTGCAGTACAATTATTTTTTGTCCATGCAACAGTAGTCTTACACCATTTGATTACCTTCTGCCTTCTCCATCATGAGTCTAGACACGATTTGTGTAGTTCATTTCGCCCACAAAACTTACTACCGTGTAAACACTCTATTGAAAAAATATGTGTCATATTTTTTCACGTTCTTCATCGATTCGATCGACCGAGATAATAATGATTATTTTACGAACAAGAGAGTGCTGCTTTTTTTTTTCTGTTTACTTATATATATAACAACATGTGCACGTGAATTTCAGGAATAACCCACTTGTAGGTTAAATGATCTTTACGTATTCTCTTGGATTTGTTTAGGAAGTAAATATTTAAAGATAATCTTGAGTTTCTTAAATTCATTCATTCTACAAATCTGGAATATTTTTTTATAGATTATTTCCTACTAATTGTCTTACTATTCTTATTGCAGATTTTTAGTTAAGAAATAATTCTTAATTTGATTACTATTTTACCTATAAGTAAGAGTAAAAATTAATAAGGAATTAAGTTTTGAAAAATATTTTTGTGTTCTTGTTCTCCAAGCTCCAAACCGCCGACATCATTGATGAAAAAACAAGACATCAAGCTTCATTGATTTAGTTTCAAAGAAAAAAGATTTTCTTCAAACTCATTGAAGAATAAAAAACAAATTGGTGCTCAATGAACAATTCCATATCTTTATTAATCTACTTGGCGTGAAGTTAAGAACGGGAGTTCTTAATCTAAGTGGTTGTTGTAGTCAAGTACAATAGGGAAGTGGGGATAAAATCAAGACCGGTGAGTTTGATTCCACTTCATCAACAAGTCAAAAGAAGAAGTATCAAAGGGAGTTTATCTATATTATTTTGATTGTTATTTTGTTAATTTTGCAAAATTACAAAAAATGGATACTATTGTATTTTTAATCAAGATTATTAGTGGATTATTTTTTTTCCATGGCAAAGGGTCCGTGGATGTTTCCCTTCGGAGTTTACCACGTTACATCTTGTGTTAATATTTAATTCTTTTAATTTCATTCTACACAAACTAGGTAAACGAACACCGCTTTAATTTACAAGTATGCGTCGGAACTGTTTCTCAATACAACCAGCCAGTTCTAACTGTAATGTGTCCACTGCTCATTTAATTAAGATTAAAATTGTTTTTAATTTAATTAATCTAGGTTTTATAACTTTCACACTCGAACGCATCCCTGCACTATACTTGGTGCCAATGCGCTCGCCTATTCGCAATGCACATCATTATCGATATTCTCAACTCTGTTAGACCCGATTTAGCTAGTTTGCCTGCATAATCATGCACAACATATGCTCAACTTGAAGCATACTCGATGGATGGAAGCTCTCCTAGCTCTGTCCAAAGCATTGAGAGTCATTTGCATGTCTTACAACACAATCCTTGTGCTCGTCACTTTCTACAGACATAGTAGCTCATTGTGTGTGGCAATGCCCTTTGTTAGGGCATTGTCCAAGCAGGACCAACTGATAATCTATGGCTAGCTTGAAGTGCCTTCACAGTATACTCATTCCAATAATATTAACATCTTGCCATATTTTCCTAACTATACGTTGTCACCCCATGACCGTATCTTTAGCCAACGGACCCCAAAGTAACGCTAGAACCCATAGCCAAAGCACATGAGTTAGCATACGAGGCCTTTAAAGTGCTTTTCTCAATAGCGCATTCAGCCTAGAGGTGTTACCATATCCTTAGGATAGCCCACGGAACATAGCAATGTTCAATCGGTAACCTCAGGCCCCATCCGAGTGCCCACGAAGGCCACGAAATCCAATACCACCCGATGAGTTTCTGAACTCAAACGAGTACTTTAGCCCTCTCTTGAGGTGCCTAAAGTAGGCCTTTAGTTGCCCATGTGTCCTTAAGGATTGCGCATTTAGTGCATAAGTTAGCTCCCAGACTGCCCCTCCGTTAGGACAGAAGCACGAGATAGGCTGTTGACTGCTCACCAAGCATGTCCCCTTATAATATATGCGGAGAAATAATCCAAATGACACCAATAGACGTATTTTTGCCGAGAAATCATAATTTTCATAAAGTTTTAGCCCCAACGGATACTCGATCGTTAAGTTATTAACCTCGCAATATTCTGAAATTACGACAATGTCACCTGACACTATCGCCTTCAGCCCCTACATTTCATAACCAAACGGACTCCGATTGCCGTCTACCTTGGTAGGAAGTTTCTTAACTCTTTAAAAGAATCTATTTGTAAAACAGCTTCTCCAAACTTTATTATTAAGGTTCTCTGTTCATCACACTAATTTTTTGTCATTACGGTCACCTATAATCTCATGTCAAGCCAACTTTTCCTGTCATCCTCGATGGTCACATATATTAGTATTAAGCTAAGATGCAATTTGTGACACCATGACTATCTCATGAGCCGGAGGAAAAAAAGAAAAAGAAAGAGAGAATGCTATTTATATGCACAAAAGAAGAGACTTTTTATTCTTACTGGATGTGGGATTCATATTAGTCCTATATTACACATTCACACGTGGAAAAGAGAAATCATCATATCCTAAAAGGTACTTGAGATCATGGCATCTTCGTTTAGAAAGATTTCCCAATTTCCCGACATGTTTTTGCCAATGTTGATTGGGCTAGAAACTTTGATGATTGCACATCTACTAAGCTAATATATGTTTGTCTTCTTTTGTGTTAATCCGATTAGTTGGTCCTTGAAAACAGTTTCTCTCTCTTTACTAAAGTTGAGTATGGAACTATTGCGCCTACCATTGTTGAGTTCAACATAGCCACCAATCTTCTCAAAAGAATATGAAATATTTTCTTGTGTAATCCGATTAGTTGGTCAACTTCTTAATTTTCTTTAAAGTACCTAGTAGGGCAGTCATATATTTTTCGATGCCTGAAGCGAATACTATAAATTAAGCACCTCAAATTGTACTACATATTCAAAATCCACAATTTTTTTATAAAATTAATTATTAACTTAAAATAAAAAATAAATAAATAAACAAACATGAACCAAAATAATAAAGATGAGCCCTTTAGATTTTGGGTCATATAATTTTTTAGGCCAACTTTATACATATTTCATTAGATAAATGATCTAAACGTTCTTATATTTATGCAGTGAATATAACACAATGTCATGA
Source organism: Forsythia suspensa (assembly GCA_023638005.1). Taxonomy (NCBI): domain Eukaryota; kingdom Viridiplantae; phylum Streptophyta; class Magnoliopsida; order Lamiales; family Oleaceae; genus Forsythia; species Forsythia suspensa. The sequence goes on along the minus strand of CM042664.1, from coordinate 11,840,246 downwards.
TAAAACAAATGATCTTGATAATAATTTTAGATTAATAACGTAAATTTGTAGAAGAAATAAATTTTACAAATTATATTGATATTAATATGATAAATACATAAAGCAAGGGAACAAAAATGAAATTGTTACCACCTGAATTTGGCGAAGACACCACGTTAGCAGAGGGCCTCGCGAAGGCCTCAGTGGCCCTCGTCCCTATCACATAAGGTAGCCTAGACCCTCGCCAGACAGTATCTTTTCAAACGAATCCCATAAAGGGCTTCACCACTTATGATAGGCTTGAGCCCTCCATCAATTACCCTTATACCCCCACAACACCACCCAGACAATCTGATATTCTGGAACAACCAAAAAGATATTTGAAGAAAGATTATGTTTGATTGCCACACAAACTCTTACAAGGAAACTCAACCTCAATCTCCTAATGATTAGGCAACGCAATATTAGAGATCAACTCAGATTAGGACTAAAATCTAGAAGATTGTGTTCACACTCAATATCCCTTATTCTATAAGGAAGGAGAATTTTATCAGATGTCTAAATGATTGCTTCTCTAAATCAATTATAACACTTGACCTATAAATATAAGATCTCTCCTCATTCCATAGTACGTATTATTCTCTACCCTTAAACTCTGCTCAAATATCTGTTTGCTTGTCTTTCCCACACGCAAATACTCTCCCCATATATTTGTACCACCAGTTGACTTAATTATCAGAGTAGTAACGATCGCCGACCCTCTTTTCTCCAGTGATCTTGGTGCCTAACGATTGTTCTAGTGTAGAGGTAACATACAGACTGGTAGATGATTAATTGGAGATATGTTGACATATGGATATTATGGATTTCAAGGTCAACATATTGATGACGTCTGTGGAAAATGAAAATACGTTACACAACCAACAAATCTGTAGTAAAACGTATTTTTACCAGAAAAGACATGGAAATAGATAACTCTCAGGATGAAATTGAGTCCCACCACACAGATCAGCAGCAGGAAAGCATTTCAGATCTCTAGAATGTAATCTGCAACCGAAGAATGAGACAATGACAAAGATGGACGATAGAACAAAACATCCAAGATCTGAAAAAAGAGAAAGCCCGAATGAGGGTTGTGATCGAGTGATTGGGAAATCAATCTCCCCAATCCTCTCCAATCAGGGAACAAGCGTGATCGTGATTAGCGAAGTCCTTCAAGGTCCGACTCAATCAATCGAAAGCTGTCGATCTCAGGATACTCCGCCAATAGCAGAAGGACAAAACCTTCGTAATCGAATCGAATCGTAATCGTAATCGTAATCGAATCACGCCGCCGTATGATAACCAACGGGAAAATCTTCTCCTGTTACGAGGAAATAAGCCAGCTGCGTCTATCAGTGTATTTGATAGACTAGGGGCCGAATCTTCTATGGCACTGCTCCAATCATTGTGCACAGCGAGGCTCGTCCATAGAAGAAGAAGGATTCCAAGGCTATAGATGTGAAGTTCGATGATGAAAGGTCGGTACGATCATACGATCTCGACAACGATGGTGAGAACCTCCCATTCTCCAAAGAACTAAAAGCTAGAGAATTCCCCGCTGGCTTCGAAATGTCTCCTATGGAGAAGTACAATGGATGGGACGATGCTACATACCACATCAATGTGTATAAGATGAGGCTCCAAGGCTATATTCTTGTAGTGAAGTATAGAAAATTTTATACCACCCTCGTCTCTGACGCGAAGCTATAACAAGTTGAAGCCTAGGAGCATCAGAAGTTGGCCACAACTAAAGTAGGAATTCATCAATGCCTTTATCTGGAATAGAACGATGATAGCTTATGTGGCCCAACTCCACGACATTCAACAGAAGAAGATGAATCATTGAATAGTTATTTCAAGAGATTCAGCAAGGTCATCAATAAAATCGAGAATGTGACCGATGATAAGGCACTGGATGCAATAATAACTGGGCTCCACATGCGCATTCCCTTCTAGAGAGACGTCCAGAATAGAGAGCCCAAGATATAGACTCAGTTGGTAGATCTGATTCAGCAAGAGATTCTCTTAGAAGAAACCATCTAAAATAGGAAGAAGACCGAAAGGAAAAAAGGATAATGCTACCGACGTGAAGGACGACGTTCTCTTGAACTTCACATCAACCGCTACAGAAGGTTCAATCAGATCGAACTAGTCCTAGGACATCTGTCCAAAATGCCTATACTCCCACCGCCAATTCCTCATCCCAAGTTTTTTCGTATCTACTGAACTTGAAATCACAACACAGAAGATTGTCCATATGTACGAGAACTAATCGATCAAAGAAACTGGCAGTAAAGAGAAGGAAATCGGCATGCACGAGGAAGGTGAGGGCCACCCAACCATGGGCAAGGACCTCAACCTCAGCACCAGGATGACCACCATCGTTGTGACAACAAAAGAGATGACGAAAATATGGACCTACGTAGGCAGGAGGGACCCACGAGAGCCCTTTCAGTCCGTAAAATCAACACTATAATTGGATGACCCTTTGTCGGAGGCCACATGATGAACTCACGATGAAATTATGCTAAAGCTGCAAAGGAAAAACTAGTAGAAAGATCGCAGGTTTATGGACACCGACCCAAGGCCCCACATATCACATTTATGAGGGATGATGAGGTTGGTGTCCATTACCTACACTGCGATGCTCTGGTAATACGCACCATTGTCGCTAGAAATGGATTAGGAAAAATATTGGTCGACGATGGCAGCGCTGTAAATATCCAATTTGGCAGCTCCTTCGATCAAATGGAGGTAGACCATGAGTTAACAACCATCTCAGAACTATTGTTCAGTTTTAGGGGCGACAGCCTCATCCCACGAGGAGGATTACCAGTATCCCACGGGAAAGATTACCATCGCTGTGGATTTTGGAGAGCTTCCATGCCACGTAAAGAAGTTTATGAAATTCTTAGTGGTGAACACTTGTTCTACTTATCACGGGGTCCTCGACAGACATGCGCTCAAAGATTTACAGACAATCATCTCTATCTACCATCTAGCAATGAAATTTCCAACACTATGTGGAATCGCCAAGGTTTGTGGTAATCAAACAGAAGCTAGGCCATGTTACATGAACGTACTTCTCAAGGTAACAACGCGCGAAGACGCTACCCACTCAGTCATGACAATACAAACATATGATATAATCCTCGACGAAGGCCTCGACCCGTATATCATAGGCTCAGATTCTCTAGTTTTACTGATAGAAGAGTTAGAAATGTTCCCAGTAAGTCCATTAGACCCTCACAAGTACTACACTTAGGACAAATGCTGGAAGAAGTGATGAAAGAAAAACTAAAACGATTTTTACGAGAGAACGTAGACGTTTTTTTTTTCTTGGAAACACTCTAACATGGTGGAGATAAGTCTATCCATAGCTTGTCACGCCTTGAGAGTGGATTCGAAGATGCACCTCAAGATACAGAAGAGAAGACCGCTAAGCACCGAGAGGTATGACGTCCTGAAGAGGAAGTAGATAAGTTGTGGACCAATAGATTCATTAGAAAAGCAGTCTACCCACAATGGGTATCCATCTCCATTTTGGTAAAGAAGAACAATGACAAGTGGAGGGTGTGAATAGACTTCTCTGATTTGAACCAGGCATGCCCCAAAGATAGATTTCTCTTACCTCGCATTGACCAATTGGTTGATGCCACTGTCGACCACAAGCTGCTTAGCTTCATAAATGCCTACTCTGATTACAATCATATCTCCATGTTCACAAGAGATGAGAAGCACACTTCTTTCATAACAGACCGAGGTTTATAATGTTACAAAATGATGCCATTTGGCCTGAAGAGTGTTGGAACTACTTATCAATGGTTAGTGAACCGTATGTTTGTAGAACAAATTGAAAACACGATGGAAGTCTACATCGATGACATGCCTGTAAAGAGCATGGTGCGAAGATCACATCACACACTTAGAAATTCTTTGAAAATATCAGTTGAAGCTCAACCTCTTGAATTGTGGTTTCGGAGTTATGTTTGGAAAATTCTTGGGCTGTATGGTGAATCAGCATAGAATAGAGGCCAACCCCGAGAAGATCAAGGCACTCAACGACATGCGCTTACCATCCATATCTAAGGAAATCCAGAGCCTTACAGAAAAGTTGGAAGCCTTAAACCAATTTATATCACAGGCAACCAATCAGTGCCAACATTTCTTCCAGACCATCAAATGAGAGAAGAAGTTTGAATAGAAATAGGAATGCGATGGTGCATTCTGAGAGCTTGAGGAGCTCAACGGTAGAGCCCCGTTACTATCCAAATCGAAGACCAGAGAAATATTGTTGATCTACCTAGCAATGTCTGAAAAAGTAGTAAGCTCAGTACTGATCTGCAAAGAGGCCTGATGCAGCTCCTGGTCTACTATGTAAGTAAAGCCCTAAAAAACATAGAAACGAGATACCTAGACATGGAGAAGCTCGCTCTATCTCTGATAGTTGCATCAAGGAAGCTTCAGCCATACTTTTAGGCTCACAGCATCGACGTCTTGATGAACCTCCCTCTGAGACAGATTCTCTAAAAGCTAGACACATCTGGAAGGCTAATGAAGTGGTCTGTAGAGCTCAGTCAGTTTGAGATCTCCTACAAGTCGAGGCCATCAATAAAGGGCCAAGCACTAGCAGATTTTTTAGTCAAATTCCTCTACATCTCTGAAGGATTGCTCGAGGCCAAGTCCCAAGAGGTACCAACATGGAAACTATATGTTGACGGATCCTCGAGCAACGCCAAAGCTGGAGCTAGGATTCTACTAATCAGCTTGACGGCCATAACCTTAACAACACACTTCGCCTAGAGTTCAAAAAAAAAAATTATGACGCCAAATATGAGGCACTCCTTACAGGTTTGAGGTTAGCACACGAGATGAAGGCTATGAAAATTGAAATTCGTAGATCAAGTTAATAGTGAACAACTATGGTGGTGTATCTCGAAGAAGGTCCCAATGTTAGTCTGTTACGCAGATGTCCTAATGGGACTTGATGAAAGCTTACTAGTCGAGTGACTCAAGTGACTCACAATCGAAGTTGTTCCACTAACCCGAATCAAGTTAAGAAAATCATCACTTGCCTAACCGATCAAGTATTGCCAAATGATAAGGACGAAGCTCGAAGGCTACGCTAGGAGGGCCACAAAGTTCGTCCTACAGGACGGAATCCTATACAAAAGAAGATTCAGTTTGCCATATTTCTACAATGTGTTACTAAAGATGAAGACGACTATATCACATGTAAAATACATAAAAGAGTCTGCGGTAATCAGGTTGGGAAAATGGCTCTGGCGCAGAAGGTCTTGAAGTAAGGATACTATTGGTTGACTATGAAGAAGGACTCACACTCTTTTGTGAAGAAATGTGACAAATGCCAAAGGTTCGCCATCATTTCGAAGCTCCCAGCTCAAGATATCACCCTTTTTACTAGCTCGTGGCATTTCACCAAGTGGATGATCGACTTCATCAGTTCCCTCTCAATAGGCAGGGGTGGAGTCAAATTTACGGTAGTAGCCGTAGACTACTTCATAAAATGGTGTGAAGCTAAGCCTCTAGCCAAGATCACAGAGACAAACGCATGGAAGTTCATGTGGAAGAATATAATATGATATTTTGGGATCCCGCACTCCCTGGCCTCAGACAATGGGACCTAGTTCATAGGAAAGATGTTTAACTCGAACTGTGAAGAGCTTAGAATCAGAAGAGATTTCTCCACCTCCTACTATCCATAGTCCAACGGCCAAGTAGAGACCATCAACAAGATCATCAAGTACACTCTAAAAAAGAAGCTAGAATCTGTCAAAGGAGAATGGACTGAAGAGCTTCCCGATGTCCTCTGCTCGTATTGAACTACCTTCCGAACAACGACCGGTGAAAACCCATTTGCTATGGCCTACGTGGTTGAGGCAATGATCTCCATCAAAGTAGGGATGCCTTCCCCAAGACGCTTGTACTTCAATGAAGTAGCCAACGAAGGTCTACATAAGGCAAGCCTTGACTTACAAGAGGAACGGCATATGAGTTCTCAGCTTCACCTAGTTGTTTATCAAAGGAAGATTGCTAGATACTACAACTCCAAGGTCAAAAGTAGGAGTTTCCAAGTTAACAATTGGGTCATTTAAAAGGTTTTTCTCGCTAAGATAGAGGTCGGAGCTGGAATCCTTGAGCCCACTTGGGAAGAACTGTATAAGGTCATCGCAGTAATTCGACCCAAAACTTACAAATTGGAAGACCCTAACGGAAATAAAATGAAGTATCCTTGGAACATCGCGCACCTTCGTCCGTACTATCAGTAGTTTCCATTTATTAGTACCAAGTAGAATGTCAGTTTGTTTTTATTTATTTTTGCGAAATTCAAGGATAATCGTATTCAAAGCTCAGCTAGTTTCAAATCAAAGTTCTCTCATCAAGATTATAAGGCAGCGAGAGAGTATGGTTCACAGACAACTCCTTAAATCGCTAGATAAACTACTTACGCGTGTAATACAAACCAGGCAACAAAGCAGATAGAGTATAGTTCGCAGAGATAAACTACTTACGCTTGTAATACAAACCATGCAACAAAGCAACGAGGGAGTATGGTTTGCGACCAGCTTCTTAACTTGCTGGATAAACTATTTACACGTGTAATACAAACCAGGCAACAAAGCAGCAAGGAATACAGTTCGTGGCCAAATCCTTAATTCGCTAGATAAACAACTTACGCATGTAATACAAACCAGGCAACAAAGCAACGAGGGGATGTGGTTTGCGGACAACCCATGGCTCGATAGGTAAATTACTTAACGCGCATAAATTACAAGTCAAGTAATGAGAAATTGTGGTTTGATTACAGGTTTAGAAAAGATTAGCACGTTTAGTTGAAAGTTACGAAGGCAAAAGAGAACACAATCATTTAAAACAGAAATATACTTCTCGTTTATAAAAGTGCAAATTACAAAAAATTTAAACATACAAAGCTTTAATTTCTATTGCCCCGCCGCCTCTTTAGGGTCAGCCCAAGCTTGGAGAGTTGGAAGGAGTAGCTTCAGCTGGGGCCAGAAAAGTAGGGACAGTATGCTCGGCATATAGAACAACTTCAGCTAACAGAAAGGAGAGGTCCCGCTCAGGATGCACGAACCTGATCCTCTCTGTCAACTAGTCTCCGTCGGCCTCCATAAACAAAACAACGAGGCGTGCATACTTAGGCGTATTTGGAAAGTTTTTCTTATATGCACACACCGCCATCGCCTCTACCTCGGCCATAGAATCTATGGCGGCTACCAATTCTTCCTTGGCCTTCTCCAGTTCTCTCATCACCTCGGTTAACTACATATCATTCTTAAGGACCATGGCGCAAAGTCTCTGTTAACCAAGGTGATGGTTTTCTCAGCTACAGCCACCATTTTCTTAGCCCACTTTTGGGTGGCCTCGGAAATCTTCCTATGGCTATGGGCCTCCTGTACCATTTACTCAGTCTGCCTAACCTCTTCGATAGTGGCCTCCAGCTTCATTTTCAAAGTGGCCTCAGTCGAAGAAAAACTCTCCACCTTGGACCTTAGGGCCTCATTCTCTAAACCCAGCCTTGTGTTTTGGAGCCATGGCCTTCAAATCCTCAATGAGTTTTTTAGACTTGGCCTCAGCCTTATCAAATTTTTCCTCTAAGCCGGTGATAATTCAGTAAAGTTCATTGTTCAAAATCAGGCCCCAGGCGGTGTTCATCGTCGACATCTTGATCAACTCTGCCAGAGTGGTTTGCTTGGTGGCTCTTTCCCATGTCGACGTCCAGTACTTGTAGATTGTGGCCATTACTACTGCCGAGTGAGATGGGATCATCTCCAACACTAAGGGGTCTAGATCGTTATGGCGACACCCGATATTGACACACTCGGTTCTACTGAAAGATGTGAAAAAAGGCCTAGCCGCTGAGGTACCTTGGGAAAAATTGGACCCAGAACGGCAAGGCTCTTCATTTCTCCTGGCCCGTTTGGCATCCCTTATCAGCCTCTCGCTAGATGCTGGCGTCGTCTCCTTCTTTTGACCACAAGCTTCGTCTCTCTCGGTAACCCTATTTTCTTTGTCTGGTCTGGCAGTGGTTAGAGAGAACGATGGAGAAGGACCTTGAGCAGATAGAGGTAGGAACGAGGCAGTTGGGGCTGGAGCAATAGCAATAACTGGGATAGGGGCTCGGGCTGGGATCAGAGATAACAACGGTATCGCCTAAATGGAGCTGCCACGTGCATCTCAACGGGCAAAGAGAACGGGACTGTACCACCCATGTCATTCTCGTCATCATCGACACTAAAGACGGGAATGCTCCTAAAGGTGTACTTGGTTGCACATCCACAGAGAAAAGGTTAATACAAAGTAAAAGTTAGACAACACTTCCAAAGGTTGAGTGAACATCCTCAAAAGTAAACTCACCCATCCAACCAAAATGGATTAAAAGGCTGTCGTCTTTGAGTAGGTTGTCGAGGCTTCTAAAATCAATTCTGAGCTCTACCTCAAATCTCCTTGCTCCCTCTTTAGGATTGGTAGCTTTCTCCAAATCTACATGGTTGATAGACTATCTCAAAGTCCCTCGTCGACAAGTTCCCACTAACCTCAGCAATCTTCTACAAAAATAACACGGCCACCATCTGACCCTATCTATTTGGAGTAATTTGATACGGGGCTAGGTTAAAATCATGGAGTACCTCACGAAAGAAATAGTGGAGTGATAGTCGAAGACCTTGCTACATAGTGGGCTCATAAATTGTGACAAACTCCTCTGGAAGATCGTTGACTCGCTCGTCTAGGCCGGAGGCCCAAAGCTGAATGGGGTCTAGAATAACATATGCCAATCGAATAACCTCCAAATCCACCTTTTTGATTTTGGAATGAAACAATGAGGTAGCAGTCACGGAGGCTGTTAACTCTTCATCTAGCTATCGGGCTGCTGGGGAAAGCTAGGCTCTTATTTCTGGGACACCAGTGCCTTGTTTCTTCTTCCTGGCCTTCGCCTTAACCGGGGCCCTTGAGAGTGTTTTCCTTCTACTCGTGTATGTTAGGAGATAGTGGGTAACTTTCGGCCTTTGATCAACCTCATCCTAATCTTCTAACAAGGACAGGACCTCTCTCCTAATATAGGGGTCGGTACGAAGGTCAGACTGGTTTTGGGAATCATCATTTGCAGAAGATATTTTTCTGAATCTTTTTTAGTTAAGGTAAGGAGTGAGAAATGACAGTTTAACTTTGGCCAGGAGGACCTGTTGGACTGGCCGGAGTACAAAAAGAAGAGTTATAAAAAAAAGGACGAAAAAAGAAACAAGAAATAAGAGGAGGAAGACAAACGCGTGTAAATATACTTTTTACCTAAGTAGAATAGACTAACAGAAGGGTCTAAACTCTGAACCGAAGCAAATGCCCAAAAAACTTCGATGAATTGCCAGAAACCTCAGTGAATTTGAAGAATATTTTGCTGAGTACCAAAAGTAAAAAGGAGATTTAAAGAATGAGTGAGTTTAAATAGGCAAGGCCCATTGAATCTGAACAATTGATTTTGAATCGTCATATCTACATCGTTACATATGTAGACACATGGAGACCAAGGAATGACTCGTGGAAAACTAAAGTATGGACATTAAATTTTGGGTGTCAATGCATCTCACACACTCCCTCATAATGGTACCAGCAATGATAGTGATGTCGCCTCGGTGAAATAAATAGCACTTCCATCATTATTTCTTTTAATATGAGACATAACTGATGGCCTATTCAATACAAGTCAGCTGACACCTCAACTCCAACAACGCCATGTGGACCCCACTCAATTCTCAAGAATGCACAAGTCAAAGCCCTTGCCTGCTATGAATAAACATGTCCCAGACTTAGGAGACTGTGTACATATGCGAACGACCCATTTGGCATAGTAGCTTCATCAAAGGGTTGCGTACACATGTGAGGGACTCCCTGGGCAGAATGGCTTCATCAAAGATTCACTCTTCACATAGGCCTCCGCCCTCGCTAAGAAAAAAAAGAGAGGAGTTTTTTTCTTAAGTCCACGCCTAGCATAAATAACAGGCTTGGATTTGGAGGACTCTTGTTACCACCTAGATTTGGTGAAGACCTCAAAGACAGAGGGCCCTGCGAAGGCCTCCTTGGCCTTGTCCCTATCACATAAGCGGCCCAGACTCTCGCCAAACAGTACATTTTTAAACGAAGCCCATAAATGACTTCGCCACTTATGATAGGTCTGGACCCTCCGTCAATTATCCTCATAACCCACGACACCACCCAGACATTATGATATTTTGGAACAACCAAAAAAATATTTGAAAAAAGATTGTGTTTAATTGTCACACAAACTCTTATAAGAAAATTCAACATCAATCTCCTAATGATTAGGCAACGCAATAATGGAGATTAACTCATATTAGGACTGAAATCCAGAAGATTACATTCACACTCAATTATCCCTTATCCTATAAGGAATGATAATCTCATCAGATGTTTAATTGATTGCTTCTCTAAATCAATTAGAACTCTTGACCTATAAATATAAGATCTCTCCTCATTCCTAGGTACGAATTATTCTCTACTCTTAAACTCTGCTCAAATCTCTACTTGCTTGTCTCCCCCATATCCAAATACTCTACCCATATATTTCGTGCTGGTTCACTAGTGTGATAGTATGGTTTATATATAATGAAGTTTTTAATAAGGGTTTTCGAGCATTCTTCAAACCAGCATGTCGATATGATCGACATTGCCCTCACTTTAATCTTCACATTGTGTCTTGTAATCTTGATTATTTTTCTGATATTCACAATTTTTCTTGATTTCGTATGTATGAAGCAATTAAGAGTCGAATGGAAATCAAAGCTCACTCGAGTACCTTGGTTGCAGACAACCGCCAAACTACAGTCTTATAACAAGTCTTGTTTTGTATCTACTATTTTCTTTCACTAATTTGAAATAATGTATTTTTGTCAACTTAATTGATTATGAACGAGTAATATTACTCTAATTATGTCTGTTACGACTCGTTAGATCTTTGGTTAAAGATAAAGGTTCGCCAAAGATCCTTTGACTTATATGTCTGGTGGAGGCATAAAACTAAGGAGCCCAGTTGCAAACCACTTGAGTTCAACTTCGTTTTGTTCTTTTTCCTTTGACACTCAGTTTAGGACTTGGTGAATGGTCTAAACTTGGCCGTCGCACCATTTACTGATAATAGAATATCTCTTGGACCTTATGGTAAATCTCCACGAGGCAAAGTTAGTTACAAGAACCCATGTGGAGATAATTGCCACAAAATCCATTGAAAATGATGGTTGGAGCAATGGATTGTGTTCACTTGTTATTCTAGAATTATGAAGCCTCCAATAAGGCAGCAACACGTGGCAGTGTAAAGGAAAAAGCCCTAAAGCTTGAAACATATATAAACAGCTGAAATTACATAAAAGAAACGTAGATTAATTGAAAACCTTGGCCAAATTCTTGCTCCAAGAAAACTATATCCTTAGACGCCAATCAAGAGTGTTAAGTTTACTCTTTTGAACGATGAAGTAGGTAAGGATTTGCTGATATCAATTTATTTAGGTAAAAAAATTGGCAATGTCTGTGGAGAACGCACGGTTTTCCTTGAAAATCAGAAATCACAGGTGAGTTTTTGAGCAATCTTGGAGAAATAGATAAATATGTTGTAAGAAAGCTCACAAAATGAGTGATATAGAAAGAAAAATGGGTGAGAATGATCTGAAAAGGCAGAGCGAGCACCTAGAAGATAATGATTTCAATCCTAATAGTCAGAGAGAAGAGATCTTGGATGTAATGGCCAACGAATGGAGAAAAGTTCCCAAAAAATGCAACCGGTGGCAAAAGAATATTTCTATAGCAAAAACTGTATCAACCTTGGTAGAACAAGTTCAAATGCTGATGGAAGAAAATAGAGCAAAGAATGCTGTTCTCGGAGTCCAAGTAAAAAATAAAGAAGAAATTGGAGCTGAAGCTAGAGCCCCAGCAGCTAGCCACTCCCATCCGCATATAGAACCACGTAATTCTAGGCATCGCCAGCCTACTGACCAGCTGAAAGAGCGAGAGCATAAACTCACAAGGTCTGCCATTATCTTTGATGGGCTTGGTGATGAAGTTGATTCAAACCAAATGAAAGCCCGTTTATTTGAAGGGCGAATGTTGGGTTAATCTCAAGGAACCCCCCCTCTCCCCGCCCTCCTCCCTCCTCCCTCCTCCCTCCTCCCTCCAAAATATATACCATATTATTATTATTATGATGACGAATGAGATGATCTTGCTAGATATTTTGAACTGGATGATGACAACGAAGACCTCAAATTCTCTCATGAAATATAGAGTACTCACATTCTTAGAGGCTTCGTGAACTCAGACTGGAGAAGTATACTCAGTGAGGTGACCCCATGTATAATTTGGCAGACTATAAGACAAAAATAAAGCTTAAAAATGCTTTGCCTTCAGTGAAGTGTATGACCTTCCATATGACCCTCAATGGAGCATACAAGAGATGGTACCTGAAGTTGAATCATGGCTTTATTCGAAGTTGGCCTCAGCTAAAGAAAGTGTTTATGAGCACTTTTGTGGGCCATACTCTAGATGATGCTCTGACCAAGAGATTAAACATTATCAGATAGGGGCTAAGTGAATCCGTAAAAAGCTACTTCAATAGGTTCTAAAATAAGCTCATCTATATCTGACGAGAAAGTATTGGATGCTTTATGGAATGGGTTGAGAATGAAGACCATATTTTGATGAGATGTGCGATATAAGAGACCTCAGACATACAACCAATTGGTGGATTTGATTAAGGCTGAGATTCAGATAGAGGAAATAATAGAAAATAGAAAGAAACATGAAGGCAAAATGAGAATTATAGCATAATGAGTGGCAAACAGTGCGTTCCAAAGACAAAACAATCCTAACAGGTCGTCAGGACCTAGACACCGACAGTATAATGAGGAGATGAACGTGGTTGTACTTGGGACAGAAAAATCATTAGGCGAGGCTACTGTTCTCCAGCCTAAGCCAAAATACTACAGAATACTTTGGTCTGAGAAACATGACAGGAAAGAATTCTCTAATATAAGGGCCACCATTGACAGAATGGTGGAGAACCAGTATCGACCTAGCAAAGGAAGCCAATCAGGACAGCCTTTGCAAGCACGGGCGCCGAATTATACCTACAACTGAGGACGATGTATAAGGGCAAGGAATGGAGACTATCGCTAGGCTCCTCGTGTGCCTTAGCAAGGAGCCCAACGAAGGCCGGACGTATATTCTCCTGCAGTCCAGTCTCCTATCAGAGAGATCAATACCATTATGGGAGGGCCTATCATTGGAGGGCCCTACATCAGAGGAGCAAGCAACATCTCTCAGAAAAACTATGTGAGGGTGGCCAAAAAATCCATGTTGGAAAACTAGTATGTGCGAATGGAAGCAAAGCCGAAGAGACTAAGCATAACATTTAATAGTGAGGATGAGGCCAACATCTATTACCCAAACTGCGATGCCTTAGTAGTCCAAGTGGTGATTGCTTGCAACATTGTCAAAACGATGTTGGTTGACAATGGAAGCTAGATAAATGTCCTCTTCGGCAATGCCTTTAACCAAATGGAAGTTGACCACTCCTGGACACCCATGTTTGAATCATTGCATGGTTTTACTGGTGATAGAATCATTCTCCATGGAAATATTACCCTCGCAGTTGAGGTTTGAAAGGAGACTTTGATGGCTAGAAATTACATGAAATTCTTGATTATTGACTGAAGATCGGATTACAATGGAATTTTGGGTCGTCCGAATTTAAAGTAGTTGATGGCGGTCACTTTGATTCATCGTCTCTCCAGGAAATTCCATACTCTGATGGGGATAGCTAATGTGAAAGACAATCCAGAATCCACTCGGGAGTGCTACCTCAACGCTATAAGAAAGAAGGCTCTACGAGCCCCTGTGGTGAATGTAGTAATTGTGGTTGAGCTGGCAGTGAGCAATGTAATAGAGCCTAAGGAGGGCAATGACAGCGAAGGTAAAATTTTCATCAATGACAGCCTAGACCCACGAGTCATAGAGTCCTATTTCGAAGCAGCTGCAGTAGAAGAGATCGAAAGTTTTCAAATAAGTGAAGAAAGGTTGTCTAAGCATCCTTGTGTAGGGTTCAGATTTGAAAAAGGAATGAATGAGAAGAGTTTCTTGAAGGCAAATCTCGATGTCTTTGCTTGGAAACACTCTGATATTGTCAGGATACATCCAAGTGTAGCATGCCATGCAATGAAGATCGATCTCCGAGGTAGATCAAGGGTTCAAAAACGAAGGCAAATGAGCGCAGAGATATACAAGGCTTTGAAGATGGATGGTTGATAAGTTGCTGGCAAGCAGTTTTATCCACGAAGTACAATACAACCCTGTCTTAGTGCCGAAGAACAATGGCATGTAGAGGACTTTCCAAGACTTCACAGAACTAAATAAGGTCTACCCCAAAGATAACTTCCCGTTGTGAAGGATCAACCAGCTTGTGGATGCTACAACGGGCATGAACTGTTAAGCTTTATGGACGTGTACTCAGGGTACAACTAAATACCCATGTTCAGCCTAGACAAAGAGCACACCTCGTTCATTACTTATCAAGGCCTCTACTGCTATAAGGTAATACCTTTAGGTTTAAAAAATACTAGTACTACATATCAAAGACTTGTAAATAAAATGTTTGCTTACCAAATTGGAAAATATATGGAGGTATGTGTTGATGACATGTTGGTGAATTCAAAGCCTCTAATCACATTAAACACCTAGACGAAATGTTCATGATTTTCCTAAAGTACTGGATGAAGCCAAACCCTTTAAAGTGTACTTTCGGGGTTGTATCGGACAAATTATTGAGATATATGGTGAATCATCGAGGAATAGAAGCTAATCCCATAAAATACAGGCTCTACTTGATATGCAACCCCTCAGCAAACCTAGGAGGTACAAAGCCTCACATGAATGGTCGTCACTCTAAGATGATTTGTATCGACGGCAACTTAAAAATGTTTTCCTTTCTTTCAAGTTATCAAAGCCGAGAAAAGGTTCAAATGGATGAAGGATTGTGACGCTACATTTGATGAGTTGAAAAACCATCTAGGAAAAGCTTCTCCCCTCTCTAAAACAACCCTGGGCGAAACCCTGATCCTATATCTAGCAATCTCAAAAGTAGTTGTGAGCTTGGTGCTAGTAAGGGAAGAAGGCCAACAACAGCTACCTATATATTATATAAGTAGGGCATTCCAAGATGTAGAAACTAGGTACCCAGAAATGGAGAAGATAGTTCTTGCCCTGGTAGTAGCTTTGAGAAAGCTTCGCCCTTACTTTCAGTCGCACTAAATTAAGGTACTAACTAGTTACCCCTTGAAGTATGTGTTGCAAAAACCTGAGACCTCTGACCGTTTGATGAAATGGGTAATTGAATTGGAGCAGTTTAATATAACTTTTAGGCCTAGAGCGGCCATCAAAGGGCAAGTGTTGGAGATTTCATTGCTAAATTTGCAAAAGGTGCAGCAATTGACCTGACCCCACCTCTGCCAAAGCTACCACCATGGAGGCTTTATATAGATGGCTTGTCTGGCTAGGCTGGATCTAGAGCACGATTTGTATTGATAAGCCCAAAGGGATACAAACTCAATTGTGCCATTCTCTTTGGTTTCAAAGCCACCAACAATGTGGTAGAGTACGAGGCTTTATTGGCTGGCCTTCGCTTGGTGAAAGAAATGAAGGTCAATGAAATTGAAAGTGGGCTTCAAATGTTTTCCATCTCTTATCATTCTCTTCTGGCCTGTCATTCATTTCCTGAGCCTCTCTCTAAAAAGATAACACCTTATCAAATTTAGTACTAATTTCAGCTAATTGATTTCAATGAGACCTAGTGTTGAAATCCCCATGTATGAAATCGGGATTTTCTTTATTTAACTCATCTTGAACTTTACCTTCTTTTTTTTACCTTAGACACCAATACTCCATCCACCATATGATGTTGTAACTTACCTATAGTTAGACGACCAACGTAACTACAAGGAAGGGGGGGTGCAAAAGGTTGAACACGTAGATCAAACTGGCAGCGGTCAAAGAAATCACTGATGGCCATACCATAGTATAAAATCGTACCAGGATTAAGTAACACCATCATATTCTTCGTAATTATGTTATAATAACCAAGACTAAAGTATAAATATAATTAATGTTTGATGGGACAAGTTAAAAATAAATAAATAATAATAATAATAATAATAATAATAATAATAATAATAATAATAATAATAACAACAACAACAATAGTAATAATAGTAATAATAAATTTTCATGAAAATGCCACATTCGAGTGAGGATGACATAAACATTGTCATCAATCGGCTAACTCAACTAGGGGAAACCCGAGACAAACAACTAGCTCGCCTCGTTAATCAAGAAATGAGACAGCACCTGAGACATGTGGTGAACGTTATTGCTAACTCAACTCTCCAACTTTCGAAAGCTCAACCAACTTAGTTAAGGTCGGAGATTGGTTGAAGACACTGGATAATCCAATTGTGCATCTTTTATGATCCAAAAAAGTTCATGATAGTGGTGGGATATCGTTCAACACTTAGGAAATGTGCCCGAAATGACATGGGAAAGATTTTGCGAGCTATTTCGAAATAAGTATATCTCTTCCACTACCAGAAATTAGAAAATGGAAGAATTCATTCACCTTCGCCAAGGATCTATGACAATTGGAGAATACATCAAAAAAATTAAAGAATTATCTCGATTAGCACAACATATGGTACGACAGCACTAAAGATTGATCGATTTTTGGAAAGACTACGACCAGAACTAAGCAGAGATGTACAAATGGATGGAATTGAAGTGGCTACGTTTGCAACTATAGCCAACTGAACTCTTACAGCAGAACAAGTCAAGCAAAAAATTTTATGAGCAAGCGAGTTTTGGAGATGGACCTTCAATTACATTCAACATCGAAGCTAGGCTGGTAAATTCCATAAAAAGAGCTTCTATCCACAATCAACCTCTAAGCGTGAAAATTGGAACAATGATATGCCAACCAATAAAAAGAGAAAAATTGAACCACAAACAAACATACGCCCAATATGTCATGGAGGTGAATGCTAAAGAGTCGGGACTTTACTACTTTTACGGACAAAAAGGACATATGGCTAAATACTATTTGGACAAAGTAAACAAGCCCAACTCACTAGCCATTACTAGAGTCTTCAACATTACTACGGACAAGATAAAAAAATATCATGTGGTTGTTTCGAGAGATGTACAAGATGGAGGTAAAAAGGTTGACACCCTTATTGATTCTAGAGCCACACACTCTTTTGCATCTCGTCATTTTATTTCCGTTATACCATCTTCCCCAATCTCAATTAATGACAGTATTGAAGTTTCCATACCTTCAGGAACAACTTGGAAGACAAACCAGATTGTCCTAAATGTCCCAATTAAACTAAGAAATCGAAAATTTTCTGTCAATTTAATCATTCTAGATTTACAATAGTATGATATTATCTTTGGGATTGATTGACTACCCAACCACCAAGTAGTCGTCGATTATAGGGGAAAAAATAGACGAGTTTTTGGAATGGAACCTATCTCGTTTAAAGTTAATCCTAAAAACTGTATAATCTCTGGTGCCAAAGCACGACTAATCCTCACTAATGGAAATGATGCCTATTTCATCAGTCTCAACCAACTAAGCATCGATAAGTCTTTCTCAATTGAAACCCTTCTGATCCTAAAGAATTGTCTAGATGTGTTTCCCAATAACCTACCAGGACTTTCTCCCGACATAGAAATAAAATTCACAATTAATTTAATCCCTGGAACTCTAGCAATCGCGAAGTCTCCGTATTGCATAGCTCCAATAGAGTTGAAATAATTAAAAACTCAACTACAAGAAATGCTCGATAAAGTCTTTATCCAACCCAATTTCTTTCTTTGGGAAGAGCACTAGTCCTGTTTGTCAAAAAGAATGACGGATCCATGTGATTTTGCATAGATTATCGATAACTCAACAAAGTAACCATCAATAATAAATACCAATAGAGTGGGACAAGTCTCCTACTAGATGCAAATATCCACTAGCGTAGAGCAAATGTACAATGTTTTCCATGTATCAGCCTCACGAAAATACTTATCAGACCAAATGCATGTATCGACAGAAGCTCCGAAAAATTTACAACCAAATCTTACTATAGAAGAAAAGCACATACAAATTCTAGTGCGAAAAGGAAAACAATTACAAAATAAGAATATTCATTTAATAAAAGTTCCATGGAGGAGTAACACAAATGAATAAGCACGTGGAACGAGAAGACGAAATGTTAAAGAATTACCCGAGTTGTTTAGGTAAATTTCAAGGATAATTTTTTTTATAAGATTGTAACATACCCGAAAAATAATAATAATAATAAATAATTCGAAATGGGTTCTAGAATAATGCACAAGAGAAATAAAATAGCAGAGTAACCCAGGGTGTACGTGGCTCACTTATTCACCAACTATAATTTATCATGGTTCAAGTTTAACCCAGAATCACACATATATATACACGTCTCTGTCACACTCAAAGCTATCAGCAAACCTACACACACTTCACTCTTTGAAACTTAATAATTTGTCTTTTTTAGCTTTATTTAGAAATTAATTTATCTTAATAAAGAAAGTGTTAATCCGAAGAAAGCTGTAAGGAAAAGAAGAAAAAAAAAATGAAGGTACATAGGTACAACTTAAAAACCTTTGAACTTGAAACCATAATCCCCACTACTCAACTATCGTCAAAACTTGTGGGAATCATGGTCCCCACCAGTTGGGACTCGTCCCAACCAGTGAGCACATGTCCCAACCGGTTGAAATTTGTCCCCACCAGCGGACACCATGCTCCCAACTGGTGGTCACCTTAAATGATTGTTTTCCATATATTCGTTCGCTTAAATGCAACTAATTTTTCTAGATAACAAGGATTAATATTAGAAATACCAAGGCTAAGGTAAGTGGAGTTAGGGCTGCGGACCAATGAAGTTGTTCAACAATAAATTTCTCAATCAAATTCTTTGTACACATTATATTCTTGATATTACTAATTTAATTTGAGTTGATTTATCAATTTAGGATTTTTTTAGCAGCAAAATATCATAATCAAGTACTTCATTCTGGGATTTAAATTAATATGTGAATATGAAATATAAGCATCCTAGTACGCCCAAGAGCTTGGTTCAAGGTAAGATGATGAAGATGATGATTACATGATATTTATGTGATAAAGAAATATTTGTATGACAAAGCCGAAGCTATTAGCCATATGATTGAAGATTTTTTTAAGATGAAAGGGCTATAGCACAATGGCAGAATGATAAATGGCCAAATGAATATAATGAAATTACGAAATGAGCAATTTGAAAAGGATGAACAAGTATTACAAGCGTACTATCATGTAAAATGTTAATATATTTTATGTATACCATGTGGATGCAAATATTACACACACAAACACCTCCACTCACTGAACTATAATTGTTCACGTGTTTCTTTTATTTCTTTTTTTTTTTAGGTGAAGATGGACAAGGAGTATTTTATAACAATGATCGAGTGGTAGATCGTGCTACTTGATCGACACGAAGATCGTTGGGTGTGGTTGTATGAGATTCAAGCGCCAGGTCATAATAAATAGAAAATGTTAGCTTGTGTTTGTGCTTTTGGTTTTGTATGAGATTCAATTTTGACTTTTCAACCCATTTTAACGTGAAAAGTCAACAATTTCATAATAAATAGTTTAAAATGTTAATAACAAAAGAAAATATATATGATTCCCATTTGATGATCCTTAAAGGAATTCATGCTGACTTTGAATATAATGGACAATAAACAACAACAATAATAATAAGCAGTTGTAATATATTTTCGATAATGACTCTTGAAAATACACACACACACATGTACGTCTTTTGAGAAAAGTGTTGGTGGGTACTCTTTGAATAAATTATTATGGAATGAAGGTCATGAAATTTTGACAGTTGCATTTAAAATTTTCACTAGCTGAATGAATATAATTATGTGGATTTGCTAAATTATATTCCTTAATTTTTATTTCAGTTATAAGATAAATTAAATAATTATAAATAACATAGAGTGCCCACAACCTTTTCCTTATACCACCATTGTGGTGAGATGTCTATTGTCAACTACCATCACATCCTACTTTTGCGACGCCGTGGATCATATTGTGGTTTCTCCACCTTCTTCGCCTCCATCCGCCACCAAAAGAAGTGTTTCAATCTAATTATATGATTTCTTTCATGCGTTTTGTTTTTTCTTTGAGATAACACAGACATGGTGGTGGTGGAGAGTGGTGATTACGAGATCTAAATTGTGTTGGTTGGGTGACCAACTGATTTTTATGATTATTTATAGTAATAAGGGCCGTAGTGAGATTTTATTTGTCGTCGCAGTAAGATCTCCACCGCAACCAATTTGTGCCTTCTCTATTCTTTTTCTATATTGCTTTTTCTTCCAAATTTTTACATTTTTGGTACTATATTTTCAGTAATTTCTTTACAAAAAAAGTTAGTTGTGGTGGAGATGGTGGTTTTTATGGTAGTGAGATGGTGTGCTTATGCCATTTGTGTTGGTAGTGGTGGGATGAAAATGATGGAGGTTGCTAGTAGTGGTAGTGGCGGGTATGGTGGCGGTGGCGATGGATGGTGACAAATGATGATGATGATGTGATGGTGGTGGTTGTGTAACACATGTTGTTTACAAGTGTTACACTTTGTTTAATGTCATCTACAATGGAGGCAGTGACAGCATACCAGTTAGAAATGTAATGGCGGCAACAATATTGGTAGGGCTGTGGTAATAATGGTGGCTTCGACATTGATGGTGAAAACAAGGGACGGGATATGCATGCGTAACACACCAAATTATAAAGTGTAGTGTAAAAAAAATAATAAGAAAAAAATAATTTGATAAAAGTTAAAAAAATTAAAAAGTTGGACAATATTTTGAGAAACAGTTTGTTTTTTTTATACTATTTGTGAAAATTTCCTGTTGGAGAATTCGGTTTTTGACATACTTAATTATATTTTATTTATTGATATGAGCCAATTAGGATTCAATGATTATCTAGTAGTTGTATAGAAATTGGAAACCTTAATGCTATATTTTTCACAATCTATTTATCAGTTTTAGTTATTCTAAAACTCTTGTTCCTTATCAGTTAAATAAGTAATTGAATAAATTGCATGTTTAAGTATTCTAATTGAACTAGGTTTCTAAGTAGATAAGATATTAAAATATTATCTTTATATTTATCTACTTAAATGAAAATATATAACTGGATTTATTTTCATATTCTTGTGATTTATCTCACCTTATCTTTTATAAAGTCTATTTAAACTTAAAGACTTATTTTGTCTTATCCATGTATAAGATAAATAATAAGTCATTAAGTTTAGAAAAGCTTCTTGTACTATAAATAAGACAGGTGGTATTCTAAGAATTCTACGGACTTTGAAAGCAAAGATACTCAAGCATCTAAGAGTAAATCATTTATGAGTTGAGAGTTCAAAGAAATATTCAAAAGTCCTAGCTCGAACAAAATTCTATTTTTGAGAACGGCTCTGAGAAACTGAGCATTGTAGAAATCCATTGTGAGAGAGAACGGCATTTCGGCGGCAAGATAAGGACTGGGTCCTTATTCTGATTTGTGGAATCAATCCGGGGACACTCGTGGAATGGACCAAGATCAAGATCGAAGTACTTGACTGCATTCCTTGACTAGTTGAAGAAGATATAAAACAGGAAAGTTTTATTATTGTTCTTAACTAATTTTTACTTTTTGTAAATTGCTGATAAAGTTTTAGATTATGTCTAAAATTATAATTTTAAAAAGTTGAGACGTATGTAACCTGTTTTAAAATAGTGAATTTATTTACCCGTGGCATGGGGGTCCGTGGATGTTTCCCTTAGGGGTTTACCACGCTATATCTGGTGTTAATTAATAATTTAATCGCCTTATATAATAACTGTCTCGAAACTGCTAAAACGTTTAGTGAAATGTTCTGACGTTCAACAAACTTTCATCAACATCAGAACATTAAAGTGAACGTTGTGTTTTAAAAAAAAAAAATTACAGACTTTCAGTAACAATCTATTCAACCCCCCTTCTAAGTTGATTGTTATCTAGATTTAAAACTAACATTTCTCTTTATTAATACTAAAATCGTCGAGCAGAATGGTAGGGTTAGGCCCAAGATTTAAATAGTGTACCACAAATGAACATAAAAACCATACACAAAAGGGATGCCATAATTAGACCTATAAACTTCATTAGAAAATTAGGTGAAACCCATTTATAAGTTTATCTACAAAATTGTACTCCCGTTACATTATTTTTGAACCTTTCAGGTTTTTGTTATTTTTATTTTGACATTAGAAATTGAAATGAAAATTGTCTCTCTCATCAATTTATTCCTAAATTATATCATTCTTTTCCTTATCAAGCAAAACATTCAAAATAGAAAATTCTCATTTTAATACCCTTTCTCCACCCACACTTTTTGCTGAGATTGAACAAAATCAATCCCTAATTCCCACCATGCCCATTCGACCGAAGTCATAAATGCGCATGCTATTGATGATTTCATGTGACTTTTTAATTATAAGTTTTGTAACTTTAAGATATTAACATTGTTTTTTGAGTAGTTTGATGTGAAGCATAACATTTAATTCTCCTTATATGGCCACGATTGTTCACATAATATCGCCTGTAGTATGTTCTATAAGAACATGGGATATGATATTTGCATTTTGGGGTGGTAATGTTGAGTGTGGCCTTCATCTCAACTACTGTGACTATAGAAATTCGAATAATGTTACATCCTTAATTTGAAGTTTGGTCGCTGGTTGAAATCTTGCATAAATTCTCCCTTAGTTTGGTCACCAGCACTGGCACAGCTCCGCCAGTGGTGGGCCTTGGAGGTAACATGACCTCCAAAAAACATTCCATTTTTTTTTTTTTTTTAGTATAGTATAAAGCAAAAATTAAATGTTTGTTTATTGTGGAAATTATGCCCCTTACTTTATTTTTCAAAAAAAATTGAAAAATACAGTTATTTTTAAAAAAATTGAAAAGTAGACTTCTTTAATATATCAGAATGGAGGGGTAAAAATGAAAATTAATTACTACAGTGCCTTAAACCCTTCCTCACGTTTTTTCTCTGCGATTTCTGGCGAAATTCCTCAAATTCACTCGCTAATTCATAGTTTCTGTTCGTTTCTTCTATATTTTAACACTATATTGTTCAACATGGTTGGAGAAGGCGAAATCATCGTTGCAGAATCTTCAGGGATGAAGAGAAAGTGTAGTTCAGCGGAAGGATCTTCAAAAAAGATGAAAAATATTGTTCGTTTATTCTGTATTTCTATATTTTTTTCGATTGCTTTGTTAATTCGAATTTATGTTTTCCATTATTATTCAATTTATGATATTGCCTTTAGAAAAATCAGTGACAATGGTTGATGATTGAAATTTTTACATTTTGAGGGATTTTGTTCTGTGAAATTGCATGTCTGTTTTCAATGATTAACTGGTTGATGATGGTGCGTTTAGGAATCCAATAACACATTGAAACCATTGCCAAATCAATGATATACCAAATGCAATAAGTTTGATATGTCCCTTCTCGTTTGATATGTTAGTTCATATTCTAAATGCAATAAATTTAAACATGCAAACTAAAAAATTAATATAATAAGTTTGAACATCCAACTAACATATGATTTTTGAACATTCCACTATTTTTTAAGATTTATATCACTTTTAAAGAGATCCATGTCACTTTTTGAAGATGTTTGTCACTTTTTGGTGATGTTTGTCACTTTTTACTTAAAAAGTGACTGAGCATGTCACTTTTATGTAATATATAAATACAATAAGTATGAATATTCAAACTAAGAAATAGATTGTATGATCACCGTTTTTTTAGATTTGTGTCATCTTTAAAGAGATCTACGTCACTTTTAAGATATGTTTGTCAATTTTTACTTATATAGGTACAATAAGTTTGAATGTGCAAACTAGTAAATAGGCTTTATGATCACTGTTGTTGTATATATATGTGACTTTAAAAGAGATGAATGTCACATTTTTATATCTATATCATTTTGAAGAGGTATATGCCACTTTTTGAAGATGTTTGTCACTTGTTGGTGATGTTTGTCACTTTTACTTAAAAGTGACAGAGTATGTCACTTTTTATTTAAAAAGTGATGAGCATGTCACTTTTATGTAATATATAAATACAATAAGTATGAATATCCAAACTAAGAAATAGATTTTATGATCATTGTTTTTTGAGATTTATGTCACTTTTAAAGAGATTTACGTCACTTTTAAGAGATGTTTGTCAATTTTTACTTATATAGGTACAATAATTTTGAATGTGCAAACTAGTAAATAGACTTTATGATCACTGTTGTTGTATATATATATGTGACTTTAAAAGAGATGAATGTCACATTTTTATATCTATATCATTTTGAAGAGGTATATGCCACTTTTGAAGATGTTTGTCACTTTTTGGTGATGTTTGTCACTTTTAAGTAAAAGTGATGAGATCATGTCACATTTATGTAATATATAAAACCAATGAGTATGAACATTCAAACTAACAAATAGATTGTAAAATCACTGTGTTTTTGAGATGTATGTCACTTTTAAAGAGACCTCTTGTCACACATTTTTAGAATATATCATTTTGAAGAGATGTATGCCACTTTTGAAGATGTTTGTCACTTTTTACTTAAAAAGTGACATAGCATGTCACTTTTATGTAATATATAAAAACAATAAGTATGAACATCTAAACTAACAAATAGATTGTATGATCAATGTATTTTTGAGATGTATGTCACTTTTAAAGAGTTGAATGTCACATATTTGGATATATATCATTTTGAAGAGATGTATGTTACTTTTTTGAAGATGTTTGTCACTTTTTAGAGATGTTTTTCATTTTTTATGTGTTCATTCTATAAAATTATTATTTAACTAACCATCTCTGTTATTTTTTTTGTAGGACTGTGAGCTATTGATTCCCCAGACCTATTGGTTTCCTGAGAAAGTCACCTTCTACTCACCCCATATAGTGATCAAAACCTTAAACGACAAGCTTATTGAAACACAAAAGCAAATGTTTAAGAAAACATGCTTTGGACCATATCTTGATTTAAAAAAAGCGTGATTCGAGCTCGGTTGATTCACCGATTGTTATTAAAGCGGTGAAGCAACCAAATGTAAATGAATTATGGTTCAACATCGATGGCAAACCGGTCGATTTTTGTTGAAGAATTTTGTCTAATGTCTGGACTTCGGTGCGTGGGTAATGGTGATTTTACCAAGTACAGAATGCGTAGTAGTATTATTAAGGATAAATAT
This sequence comes from Forsythia suspensa, assembly GCA_023638005.1. Taxonomy (NCBI): domain Eukaryota; kingdom Viridiplantae; phylum Streptophyta; class Magnoliopsida; order Lamiales; family Oleaceae; genus Forsythia; species Forsythia suspensa. The sequence goes on along the minus strand of CM042664.1, from coordinate 11,814,766 downwards.
TTCAAGAAATATGATAGCATTTCAACAGAGTGTGTTGAAAATGTGTTTAAAGAGTTGCCATCCGCATCGTTGACAAGGATATGGTGGATGTTGGTATTATTTATCTTATTTCGTCATTCTTATTTGCCACATCATACCATAAATGTGTTGATGATTCAATTTTTGTACTTGTTGAATCGGGTGAAATGGAATTTTTTCTATGGGGGAAGGAGTTATATAGTTTGACTTTAATGTCTTTGAAGGGTGCATTCAGCAAGAGGATCATGAAGTTAGATTCTTTAAAAAAAAATTTGGAGTATAGGCTTAATGGTTTTCTTCTTGCTTTCCAAGTTTGGATATACGAGTCTATTCTTGCAATAGCTCAGAAAAAATTTTGTGTGAAGTACAAGCCATCACTTCCTCGGATCTTGAGCTAGAGTTCTAATGTGCATTTGACATCTTTACAATTGCACAAACGTATTTTTGACTTGATTAAAGTAAGCTCTATTTATTATTTATGCAATTTTGCTTTACATTTTTAATTACTGTTTCTTATTTTAAATTTATGAATATGTGTTTTTGCAGATAGAAGTTAATGACGTTACAATAATTGACGCAGAGAAGGGGGTGGCATATGCTGAGGGGTTGTTTGAGAATTGCAAATCTCAAGGGCAAAACCCTGATGACGATGAAAACTTTGAGCATCCTGTTATTCATCAGTCAAAGCTAATGATTACAGCACAAGAAACATTAGTTGGCGATGACAGTTCTTCAAAGTTGAAGAAAAAAAAGATAGTTGAGTTTTTTGAGCATTTATTTACCTTTTTATGCTTTCTATACCTTTTTTGTTTATTGTTTCTTATGATTATGTATTTTTCTCTGATTTTTGTATTTTCAGAGACGTTCTGAATCAAATGAAGAAATATTAAAACGTCTAGCAGAGATTGATGTGAAACTTCAATCAAATGAAGAAATTTTGAAACGTCTGGCAGAAATTGAGGAAAAAATAGAATCAAATGAAATTATTTTGAAACGCTTGGCAGATATAGAGTCAAAAATACAATCGAATGAAGAAATTCAAAATCGACTTGCTGAGCTTGAACTCAAAATTCAATTTAATATTCAACTTGAGAAACAAATAAAACAACTTGAAGAGAAAGTGAAATCAAATGAAGAAATTCTAGAATGGGTGGCAAATGTTGAAAACAAAGTGAATGACTTGCAAATGTTGAAGGTATGTCACATTTTTTTATCTATGTCACATTTTGGACACAGTTTGTCACTTTTTGCTAAGAAAGTGACACAGTTTGTCACTTTTTGCTAAGAGTGTGTCACTTTCTAATAAGAAAGTGACAATGTGTGTCACTTTTTGCTATAAGTGTGTCACTTTTTGCTATGTCACTTTTTACTCTAAGTATGTCACTTTTTACTATGAGTATGTCACTTTTAAGAGATTTATGTTACTTTTTATATAGATATGTATGAGACTTTTAATTTATTCTTATGTCTAGAATGCTGCGGAAAATATTGCTAATGATACAATGGGCATGAAAAAGAATGCAACTGATTGTCCTAGTTTTTCATTGGGTATTGAGTTTGATTCGACTGGAAAAAGTATTGAGATGCCAGCTGAAACTAATGTGGAAAAGGTATTATTCAATTCCAAATAAATTGTATTTTTAATTTGATATTTAATTTTTTGTTATTGTGCACTATATAATGTGACTTATTTATTTTTATTCAGTCTATTGATGAAGATATAATAAATTTTAATGAAGAGGACTGGAAGATCTGTTGATGATGTTGTTGCTCATAGTTTAGCCAAAAAAAATGCATCAAGATGTATTTTTTCACATTTTATTTTGTGTTTTACTTTGTTAAATACATTTTTTTGCACCGCAAAAGTAATCTTTTGTACGTTTTTATTCGATTGTTGATGTAAATGATGATGATGTTGAATTGAAAGATGAGGATTGGCAAAAAATTGATTAGATTGTAGCAGCTGTTTTAGGTAAACATAAGCATGAAGAGGCAATTGTTTGTTTGATTATTTTTCATTTGAAAGACTTATTTTTGTGTGTTCTGCACAATATAACTTGACACTTTTTAATGATTTTGTGACATTTTAGACGGATGATGAAGTCACTCCGAATGCGCCCCTAAAGAGGCAAAAGAAACCTGCTGCACTTCTTCAGTCTCCATGGATAAATCAATATGATTCTACGATGGGTACTTCTACAGCGGGAACTTCTACTGCGAAGCGTGTGGTGAAGGGTACGTTTGCATTCAAAGTTGGGTTATGCCCTCCATTTGCACCAGATGTGGAAGCATTCGAGAGTTGGTACAAAGAAGGGTTGGTGACGAAAAACAAGTTAGTATGTGACATAATGTCACTTTTTAATAAGAAAGTGACACATTATTTTTATCCAAATGTGTTTGTGTAAAAATTAAATCAACCATAGAAAAGATTTGTTATTCAAATGTGTTTGTGTAACTTGCATACATTGTTCTGTCACTTTTGAGCAAAAAGTGACAGAGCATATAACTTTTTAGGCAAAAAGTGATAAAATATGTTACTTTTCAATCCCAAGTCATAATTCATATTCAAGATAAAAAATTGATGCATTAATGGTTGTTCATGCTCAATAATTCATGTCACTGTATAATGCACAACAAATATCAAGTTAAATCCTGCATTCAAATCAACCACATAGATGATTTTGATTCAAATTTCTTTCTCTAACTTGTATACATTGTTCTATCACTTTTTGAGCAATAAGTGACAGACCATGTCACTTTTTAAACAAAAAGTGACAGATGATGTCACTTTTAAAACAAAAAGTGACATAGCATGTCACTTTTCTATCCACAAGCCTCAATTCATATTCAAGACGAAATAACGATACATTAATGTTTGTCTAAGTTTTATACAATGTTCTGTCATTTTTTAAGCAACAAGTGATATAGCATGTCACTTTTTAAGCAAAAACTGACAGAGCATGTCACTTTTATAACTCCAAGCCTCAATTCATATTCAAGAGAAAAAAACGATACATTAATGTTTGATCATGCTCAATAATTCATGTCACTCCATGATGCACAACAAATAACAAGTTAGACCTTGCATTTAAATCAACCATAGAGAAGATTGTTTATTCAAATGTGTTTGAGTAACTTGTATACATTGTTCTGCCATTTATGAACAAAAAGTGACAGAGTATGTCACTTTTCAATCCCCAAGCCACAATTCATATTCAATATAAAAAATTGATGCAATAATGATTGTTCATGCTCAATAATTCATGTCACTATATAATGCACAACAAATATCAAGTTAAATCCTGCATTCAAATCAACCACATAGATGATTTTGATTCAAATTTGTTTTTCTAACTTTTATATATATATATATATATATATATATATTGTTCTGTCATTTTTTGAGCAATAAGTGACAGACCATGTCATATTTTAGACAAAAAGTGACATGGCATGTCACTTTTCTATCCCCAAGTCTCAATTCATATTCAAGACAAAATAACGATACATTAATATTTGGCTAACATTGTTCATCACTTTTTGAGCAAAAGTGATGGACCATGTCACTTTTTAAACAAAAAGTGACATAGCATGTCACTTTTCTAACTCCAAGCCTCAATTCATATTCAAGATAAAAAAACGATACATTAATGTTTGATCATGCTCAATAATTCATGTCACTTCATAATGCACAACAAATATTAAGTTAGATCTTACATTTAAATCAACCACATAGATGATTATGATTCAAATTTATTTGTCTAACTTCCATACATTGTTCTGTCACTTTTTGAATAAAAAGTGACAAACCATGTCACTTTTTAGACAAAAAGTGACATAGCATGTCACTTTTAGGAAAAAAGTGACAGAGCGTATCATTTTTCTATCCGAAGCCTCAATTCATAGTGTCACTGCATGTTACAAAATTTGTACCAGTGTAATTGTATGTGACATTTCTTTTTTGTAATGCAGAGTTAATCATTTCAATGATGAGAATGTTAAGATTAGCCATAGCTTCTACTTCAGCGATGTTTCAATCTCTTCTAAACCGTGGTGGTATGAATTAGTGACAAGCAATGAGGCTTTGGATGACACAAGAAGTTTTTGTTTGTTAGTTGTTTGGTTTAAGATTTATGTATAAAATTTATTAATACATTGTTGATTCTTTTTTTATACACTTGTTTTGTAGCATATGGATGTGTGTTTTATTATTTGCGAAAGATGTTAAGGTATGGACAGGGTAAAAAATCAATGCTATAACAACGGACTTTGCCTTTGACAGCCAAGTTAGGGAGTTGTATGATGATTTTTTGAAGGATCCACTAGTCCTTGTTAAGCAAACTTCTCTACTGTCGTATTCAATTGGATTGTACATGCCTTGCAACACAAGTTGGTGAGAAGTTGACCATATCCTTATGCCTTTGAGGATGTATAACTCGGCTCATTGGCTTCTTTGTCATTTTGACATCAAGGAGATGTGCTTGAATATTTATAATTCCTACACTAAGGTGGTCAAGAAGTCTGTTCTACTTGAAGCTGTTAAACCATTTTCGATTATTATTCCTCATCTTTTGTATAACACCGGGTTCTTGACGGCAAAAATATTACTGTAACAAGAGGCGCTAAAACCACTTGGTGTAAAGTTGGTTCCAAAACTACCACAAAGAAAAGAACGAGTTAGTTTGCTTTTTAAAAGTTTGAATTTTTATATGTTGAATAGATAGAAATGTATGGTTTGCCTTCAATTATTGGTTAATGTTTCATTTTGTTCTTTGCAGTGGTGATTGTGGAATCTATGTGATTAAATATGCTGAGTATTTAATCAATAGAATGTTGAATGAGATGCCAAAGACATTCAATATTGTACAGGTTCGGAAATACTTGGCCACTCAATTGTACGTGTATGCCAAGAAGAAGCAAGTGGAGAATTATGACACTGATAATGATTGGATGGCAAAAGATATTTGACAAGACAGAGAAGGCTGCAATTTTTTTGTAAATAATATTTTTGTAGTAGGACTACATATGACATGTAAATGTAGTGTATATGGTGAAGGTAGTTTCATGTAAATGAGATTAACAATGTAGGTTTTGAAAGTTTCTTTGCAAAAAATGTAAGTACAAAATATTTTTGTATACAGGTGACATGCTATTCATGTTGACAAAACATAATTATATTGGATGATTTTTTTCAAACTGTTGATTATAGATTGTAGAAGTGGATCTAATTGATATATTACATTAATTATGGAAATCATGTATACACTTTGATAGCTAAGTTATGGGTTTTAATAACGAACGGGTGACCTAGTATGTCACTATTCGTTGTAAAAGTGACATGGTGTGTCACTTTTTATTATAAAAGTGACAGCGTGTGTTTCTTTTTGTTCTAAAAGTGACATAGTGTGTCACTTTTTGTTCTTAAATTATGAAAATCATGTATACAATTTGACAGCCATGTCAGGAGTTTTAATAACGAACAAACAACATAGTGTGTCACTTTTAGAACAAAAAGTGACATAGTGTGTCACTTTTCATTATAAAAGTGACAGTGTGAGTCATTTTTTGTTCTAAAAGTGACATAGTTTGTCACTTTTTGTTCTTAAATTATAGAAATTATGTATACACTTTGACAGCCATATTAATGGTTTTAATAACGAACAAACGACATAGTGTGTCACTTTTCGTTATAAAAGTGACATAGTGTGTCACTTTTCATTATAAAAGTGACCATGTGTGTCACTTTTTATTATTAAATTATAGAAATTATGTATACACTTTGACAACTATGTTAGGAGTTTTAATAATGAACAAAAGACATAGTGTGTCACTTTTCATTATAAAAGTGACAATGTGCGTCACTTTTTGTTCTAACGAACAAATATGTGCGTCACACGAATTTGAAAAGAAAAACTAATATGCAAAAGTGACACAAAGTTACAATTTCGGTATTCATCAAATTCCTTTAATAGTTGAAGTATCATGTATACAATTTAGTGTTAAATGATTAGTTTTACATTCCACTATAATGTCATGACCTATAAAAAAGCAAAGCACATGAATGTTAACACTATTTTGAATAGAAAACCCAATAAGAATGAATAAGTGATACTTTTCCAAATAAAAAATAAAAAACTTATAAATCTTGTAACTTTCTTTTCTTTTGTGGCTTCTTCTTCAAAGGTGCTGGAGTTTGACACGATCTTCGATTGTGGCCATACTTTCCACATCTACCACATTTTGTACTTTACTTTTTTTTCTCCTTTTGATGCTATTCTTTTCTCTTTAGGTCGTCCAGATTTTCTTTTTGGATCAGGAGCCAAGACTATTCTTACTTTTACATCATTTGGTATATTCCAATCATTGCGATCTCCAAGTGGATAAACTGTACCACTGTATGTTTGGACGTACATCTCTGTTGTGTAATATTTTGAACAATACAAATATGAATCTTCCTTTATCTTTGCAATAACTGCTAATGCGTGTGCACATGGGATTTTGTCCACTTGGAATTGATTGCATGTACATGTCTTTTCTTCAATATTCACCACATATGAGGCACAAATATCATTGACTTGGTATATTATTGAACTTGAAGCCGATGCCTGTGCAAATAATGCAAGAAAATAATGTATTAATAAACTACGACAATTAAATCATGCTTTTATAACATTTAACTCCAACTTACTGAAAAATTGCACACTATGTCACTTTTTACTCAGAAAGTGACACACTCTGTCACTTTTTATTCAGAAAGTGACAACCTATGTCACTTTTTTTAGATAAGCATATTTTCATCACAATAACAATCAGATATAATAAGATTTCAAAATCATAAACCTTCTACTGATATTTAATTATAAATAGAGCCATAGACGATATGAAATCTAAGTCATGCCACTTTATACTAAGAAAGTGACACACTCTGTCACTTTTTATTCAAAAAGTGACAACCTATGTCACTTTTTTTGGATAAGCATATTTTCATTAAAATAACAATCAGATATAATAAGATTTCAAAATCATAAACCTTCTACTGATATATAATTATAAATAGAGCCATAGACGATATGAAATCCAAGTCATGCCACTCTATAATAAGAAGGTGACACACTATGTCACTTTTTACTCAGAAAGTGACACTCTGTCACTTTTTATTCGAGAAAGTGACAACCTATGTCACTTTTTTTTTAGATAAGCATATTATGATGCAACTTTATACTAAGAAAGTGACACACTATGTCACTTTTTATTCAGAAAGTGACATACTATGTCACTTTTTTTAGATAAGCATATTTTCATTACAATAACAATCAGATATAATAAAATTTCAAAATCATAAACCTTCTAATCGATATGTAATTATAATTAGAGCCATAGACGATATGAAATCCAAGTCATGCCACTTTATAGTAAGAAAGTGACACACTATGTCACTTTTACTCGAAAAGTGACACACTGTCACTTTTCAAAAACACACTATATCCTTTGTTGGTACATGCATGTTTTCATTATAGTAACACTCTAGCATATAAATGATATTTAGTTCATGCAATTTATAGCATTTTACCTTCAATTTCTTCGATTCCATGGATTTCTCTCTCAATATTTTTTCTTGTTTGTTTGCAAGTTTTGTGAAGGTTGTCCGCGTATCGTTTAAGTGCTTCACAAACCATTTTTGCAACAAATATCTCAAGGATTCCAATAAAAGTTCTATAGGACAACCTTTTGTTGTTTTTGTTATCGAATTTACTGATTCAACTATATTTGAAGTCATTGTAGAAAACCTGTTATTTGTTATGTATGCCCTTGACCACTTGTGGTAACCAATCTCTTCCTGCATAAAAAACAATCAAAATATTAATCATTTCTTGAATACATTGTTATTATGCATTCAAAATAAATATTTTTGTACATATCAGATATGATCGAATCCCTCTGTGGATTTCTTCGAGTTGTTTCATATGGAACTCAAAATCATTTTTCGTGTAGGCTCTAGCAGCTCTATTGAATGGTTGTGTAATGTTCTTTCCATTTTTTTTTGCCAAATGTTGACTTTAAATTTTGTAGCGAGTGGTAGGAACATAGACCATGTATTGAATTCTTATACACCTTCTGGATTGCACTTTTTATGCTTTTATGACCATCTGAGATTATACACAATCCATGTCGCTCATCATAAGCTTCTTTTAACATAAGTAAGAACTACTCCCATGAATCATTAGTTTCTAAGTCACCAACTCCAAATGCTAATATGAAAATGTTGTTGTTTGCATCTTGTGTACATGCTGTAAATAATGTTCCACCATAATTTTCCTTTAAGAACGTAACATCAATCACTATTATAGGTCTGCAATACTCCCACCCCTGAATAGATGCTCCTAATGCCATGAAGAGGTATTTAAATTTGTTGTTGTCGTAAGTCTCAATTCTTGTAATTGATCCAGGATTTGTTTGTTCTATCATGTACAAGTACTTTGGAACATTTTCATAAGACTCTGTCGGATCTCCTCTCACCAATTCCAAAGCTTTTTCCTTAGATCTCCAAGCTTTCTCGTAACTCATCGACACTCCGTATGTATTCATCATGTCACTTATTATGTTTGCGGGAGTGTATATTTTTTTTGTTGAGACATACTTGTACTTGATGCATTCTTCTACTATTGAGCTTGTTGCTTGACGGTGATCTCGCCAAGATGATGTTATTTGAGCACGTGTGATCGTTTTCATATATCTTATTTTGAACATTTCATTCGTCCAAGTCTTGAAGCTCTAAAACACCATTTGCAATTATCATCTATGCATTTCAAAGCACATATTCTTTCTTGTCCGACTTACTTACCTTGAACTGAAAGTTTTTATGTATCGCATACAATCAAATACTTTTCTTAACCAATGTCTTGTTCCTAAAACTTTTTCTCTGCAATTTCATTCATACTAACAAATGAAATAATTTCACTACTGTTTCATTACTCATTTCTTCAACCCCCAGATGCATAAAGAAACATTAATGACTAAGTCTTCAATAGTTGGTAGACTTTGAGGCGAGGTTGTTGCCAAACCATGAGTTTGAAAAACTTGTAATTGCATCATGTCATTTTGTTCACGAAAGAGCAGCTTCGAAAGTTGTATGTCTTCAAAACTTTCAATTCTATGACATAATGAAACCGGTGTGACATCTATGCACAAAAGAAAGCTTGCAAGATGTTTCTCCCTTCTTTTGAGCTCCAAATAAAATGTGAGAGAATTATTATCTGAAATCTTCATCAGATGTAGGTTTTTCTTCACTTTATATTGTATTGTTATTGAGTGTGTCTCTGGACTTACATTTGTAACTGAATATATCATGCCATTGAGTTCATGAAGAAGTGCATTCTATTGGAACGACAATTCCAAACCATTTTAAAATTTGTATATTGGTTACCTTGTTCCCAGTTCCCTCCATAATGGATGAATACATTTATTTTATCCATATCTGTAAAAAAAACACCGACATATGATACATTAATGTTTGATCATCCTAAATAGATGTATCATTAAGTAAAAAGTAACATAGCATGTCACTTTTCTATCCCCAAGCCTCAATTCATATTCAAGACAAAATAACGATACATTAAGGTTTGGTCACGCTCAATAATTCATGTCACTGCATAATACACAATAAAAATCAAGTTAAATCCTGCATTTAAATCAGTCACATAGAAGATTTTTCATTCAAATTTGCTTGTCTAAGTTGCATACAATATTTTGTCACTTTTTAAGCAAAAAGTAACAGAGCATGTCACTTTTTAGGCAAAAAGTGACAGACCATGTCACTTTTTAGACAAAAAGTGACATAGCATATCAATTTTCTATCCCTCAAATCTTAATTCATATTCAAAGCAAAATAACGATACATTAATATTTGTCTAAGTTGCATATATTGTTCTGTCATTTTTGAGCAAAAAGTGACAGAGCATGTCACGTTTTAGGCAAAAAATGACATAGCATGTCACTTTTCAATCCCCAAGCCACAATTCATATTCAACATAAAAAATTGATGCATTAATAGTTGGTCATGCTCAATGATTCATGTCAGTCTATAATGCACAACAATTATCAAGCTAATCCAGCATTCAAATCAACCACATAGATAATTTTGATTCAAATTTATTTCTCTAACTTGCATACATTGTTCTGTCATTTTTCAGCAAAAAGTGACAGAGCATGTCACTTTTTAGGCAAAAAGTGACATAGTATGTCACTTTTCAATCCCCAAGCCATAATTCATATTCATGATAAAAAAAAATTGATGCATTAATGGTTGGTCATGCTCAATGATTCATGTCACTCTATAATGCACAACAATTATCAAGTTAAATCCGGCATTCAAATCAACCACATAGATAATTTTGATTCAAATTTGTTTATCTAACTTGTATACATTGTTCTGTCACTTTTTGAGTAAAAAATGACAGACCATGTCACTTTTTAGACAACAAGTGACATAGCATGTCAATTTTCTATCCCTCAAGCCTTAATTCATAGTCAAAGAAAAATAACGATACATTAATATTTGTCTAAGTTGCATACATTGTTCTGTCACTTTTTAGCAAAAAGTGACAGAGCATGTCACTTTTTAGGCAAAAAGTGACATAGTATGTCACTTTTCAATCCCTAAACCACAATTCATATTCAAGATAAAAAATTGATGCATTAATGGTTGGTCATGCTCAATGATTCATGTCACTCTATAATGCACAACAATTATCAAGTTAAATCCGGCATTCAAATCAACCACATAGATAATTTTGATTCAAATTTGTTTCTCTAACTTGTATACATTGTTTCATTCACTTTTGAGTAAAAATGATGAGACCATGTCACTTTTAGACAACAAGTGACATAGCATGTCAATTTTCTATCCCTCAAGCCTTAATTCATAGTCAAAGCAAAATAACGATACATTAATATTTGTCTAAGTTGCATACATTGTTCTGTCATTTTTTAGTAAAAAGTGACAGAGCATGTCACTTTTTAGGCAAAAAGTGACATAGTATATCACTTTTCAATCTCCAAACCACAATTTATATTCAAGATAAAAAATTGATGCATTAATAGTTGGTCATACTCAATGATTCATGTCACTCTATAATGCACAATAATTATCAAGTTAAATCCAGCATTCAAATCAACCACATAGATAATTTTGATTCAAATTTGTTTCTCTAACTTGTATACATTGTTCTGTCACTTTTTGAGTAAAAAGTGACAGACCATGTCACTTTTTAGACAACAAGTGACATAGCATGTCAATTTTCTATCCCTTAAGCCTTAATTCATAGTCAAAGCGAAATAACGATACATTAATATTTGTCTAAGTTGCATACATTGTTCATTATTTTTTTGAGCAAAAAGTGATGATCATGTCAAAGTAAAAAGTGACATAGTATGTCACTTTTCAATCCCCAAGCCACAATTCATATTCAAGATAAAAAAATTGATACATTAATGGTTGGTCATGCTTAATAATTCATGTCACTGCATAATACACAATAAAAATCAAGTTAAATCCTGCATTTAAATCAGTCACATAGAAGATTTTTCATTCAAATTTGCTTATCTAAGTTGCATACAATGTTTTGTCACTTTTTGAGCAAAAAGTAACAGAGCATGTCACTTTTTAGAGAACAAGTGACATAGCATGTCAATTTTCTATCCCTCAAGCCTTAATTTATATTCAAGACAAAAAAAATAATACATTAATGTTTGTTAATGCTCAATAATTCATGTCACTCCATAATACACAACAAATATGAAGTTAAATCCTCTATTTAAATCTACCAGATATGTGATTTTGGTTCAAATTTGTTTGTTTTATTGGCATACAATGTTCTGTCACTTTTCAAGCAAAAAGTGACAGAACATGTCACTTTTCTATCCATAAAACCATATTCATATTTACATTTTTACAAACACATTGTATGTATCTCTGTAATTGGTAATTTATATTTACATATGTTTAGAACATCTTACTCAATACTATTGATCTAAGGTTGAAGTGGATGAAGAATGATATGTCTAGATTAATCAAGAAGGATATTCTGAAATAAGTTATTAACACAAACAAAAATATAAGATATCACAAATCTACAATGAAGTGAATAAAGAACGATATGTCTAGATGAAAATCAGAATATGAGTTCAAATTTTATGTAATTCAAATGAAAACTATGAAGACGAAATCATATTACCTGAAATTTTAGATTTTGAGTTTTGATTGTGCTAAATTGGAGAAGAAACAACGAGAAATTCGTTACAATAATCTAGAAGAGATCCGATTTTATTATGAATTTGGATTTGTATGAAAATTTTGTTCATTTCTAATTTGGATTTTAGCAGGGCAGGTTTTCAGTTTGAATGTGGAGTTGGTTAGGTTTTGATTTGGGTTTGAACGTGTGAAATACGATTTTAATGTGTAAATAACTTTTAAACTGATTTTTCAAAAAATCCCCAAATTTATGGGCGTTTGTGTAATTTGCCCTTGTTTATTTGTGATTTTGGCCCAATTGTCAAGCATTTAATGGATGGATTTATTTTTTAATTTGTAATTTAATTTTGACCTAATATCAATTTAATGGATGACAATTGAATCCATTCACCTAATATAATTTAATGTAAGACAATTGAACATATTGACCTAATAAAATTAATAATACAAAATTACAAATGATTGACACATTCTTCAAATGATAATGCAAAATTAATAAATACACTTCGCTTGTTAATACTTATTGTTGATTTTATTTTCTTTTGAGCTTGAGTAATAGTTAATTTAATCTGTGAACTGGATCTTATTATTTTGGAGGATAATTTTATATAAGGCAACGTGAATAAAAAGAGTTGGACTAATTTTAGATCTTGAATATTTTTGTGCAGTGACTTATTGTAAGTTTTTTAAAGATTATGACTTATAAAAAAGGATTAGATTCTTATAAAAATGAGCTTAGTAATTATGGTTTTAGAAGGAAAAAAATTCGGGGACAGGGCTTCCCCACTCCTTCGGCCCGCCATATAGGTGACCTCCTAACTTAAAATGTCTGGCTCCGCCACTAGTCACCAGTGGAAAATGTATAATTTCTAAAATTTCGTCAAAAAATGGAAAACAACATATTCTTGCAAGATTATGGAGAGATAAAATTTAATTGCAGACATATATCTTAGTTGTCTCATCATTCTCTTATTTTCAATTATAGTCTATATATCATTTACACAATTATAGTTTTCTTAAAATTCTCCTGTTATTTTTTCAAAGACGTGATTTTTTTAAAGATTATAAACTTTCAGTTTTTCTCATAAAAATTGTATTAAGTTTTATTTCTTCATTATTGTTTGTTGCTTGTAATTGAACGAGTTGGATTGGTTCATCGAAATAAAATTATTCTTGTTGATGTTGGAAAATGGTTTATATTGATTCCAAGCCAACTTAATGTTAAAGTATTGAGGTCAAATGTGACTGTGATAAGCGACAGATATGTAAATGTGTTAGAAGACCTGATTGTATAATCTTTGTAAGAGTGCTTTTATTTCAGCAGTTTTTTTTATGTCCGACCTGAAAGACATTTATGTCGCTTATTTATAAGAAATATGTAATGATTACCTCCATTTAGCGCTAAGGCATTTAATGCTTACAAGACATCTCCTTTTTAGGGCATTTAATATGAAATGACGTCTGACATGTGAAAGGACAAGCTATGCTGATGACGTGAGTTATGACGTCATGAGGACGAGGCCTGACCTAGGACATTCAGGGATGAGATCTGAACTGAATTCAACACCGCGGTGGACTCAAATTCAAGATTATAGATGAGGTTCGAACTGAAAGCTGTAAAGCTTTGCTTCAAGTCGGCCATCTTTTACTGGACTGATAAGTAAAATAGTATCTGACATGGCAGAACTAGATCAGAGGCCAATAATTGCCCCCCAAGACCTGTTTTGACATTAATCAAATGAGGTTTTTAGTTCCTACTACGGTTCAGACGCGTGCTGATCTGAATTCTGCCGTATTGATGTGATATTTCTGGCAACCCACCTCGTTGGTTGACACATGGAACAAGCTTAGAGGTGATGTCAGATTTTTGTGTGGCTCGATGGCACACTTTACTGGAGTTTCATCATTGCTGCATTGATGGTGCTGACCCTTTGTCTTCCTCTTCTATAAATAGGGAGGGTAAGGGTCATTTGGAACTCTTACCTTAAACGTTTCCTCATTTTCTAAGTTGCTTTTGTCCAAGCTGAGTGTCAGAGCGGTAGGATTCTTTCGATCTAAGAGTCACTACGATTTATTGGATTCGATCTGGGGGTCAGAACGGTCAGTACCTACTTTTTCTTCTTTCACGTTATTCTTTGTCTTTCTTTATTTCTCTGAGCTCATCTGCTAGGATGTCTAGTGAGGTCGGTAGTGATAGTGGGAGAGAAGTCATGTCCTAGGGTAGGGGTCAGGAGGAAGAAGAAGCCAATTCAGGTAGGATGGTGAGGGAATAGACGAGGACGAGGTACTCAGTCCAGCTCCACTGACTGTTGTTCCTCCTCCAACTAGGTCGTCTCCACAGGTCGAGATGAGTGGTGAGAGCGAAGTTGGGCCTGGGACTTTAGGTCGGAGGGATGCAGAGGTTGAGTCCGGGCTTAGGACGGCCCCAGTTTGGAAGTGCAAGTTTTTCTCCTCTGAGGTCAATGAGAAACAACTTAGGGATTAGCATCGGACATATAGGGTTCCGGACGACATAGAATTCTTCGTCCCCGACCCCAATGACCGGGCTGACGACCTACCATTGGGTTACGTGGCTTTAAATCAAGCCGTGTTAGTGTTAGCGGCTGGACTCCGACTTCTTTTTTCCATGATAGTTAGAAAGTTCTTGTAGGAGTAGGGAATAGCTCCAACACAGCTCTGCTCCAACGTTTGGAGGATTATGATAGGTTTTCCTATTCTGTGGGACCAGCTCAGCTTCTCTCGTCCTTCAGTTAGGGAATTTAATAGTATGTACTCTTTTAAGTCAGATGGGAAGAAGTTGGGCTGGTGATATGTGTCGGTCAAGGCGAAGACTGGGGGTAGTGTCATAACCTAGACCTCGGACTCTATTAAAAATTGGAAGAAGTTATGGTTTTTTGTCCGAGGTCCCTGGAAATTCTCTGTGAATGATACTAGGCCCGATGTGAACATTCTAGTTCGTTACCACGAACTAAGTAAGCATACTTCTTTACTTGTTTAGTTCGGTTCGATTGAATTCGTACTGAACTGTTTCATTTACTTTGTTTTCCAGGGTATATCTCTCAAGACCCAACAGAAGAGTCTTCAGAAAGAACTCAGAGAGCCTGAGATATCAGTGAGGATCTCCGATCTAGTAGTGCACTAATAACTGAAGAGAATTTAGTATCAGCTCGACTCTCTCCGTCTAGTTCAGATCGTCCCCAAACCCGTGAGCTATTCAGAACTCGTTACCTGTGATTTCTATCATACCAACTTGTTCAGTTTTGACTTTGATAGTTTAGGTCAATCCGGCGAAGGGATGAAGGATATATCAGCACTCCTCAAGAAGAAAGGTCAGACTGGGAAGGGCAAGAGAAAAACTCCAATTGACGATCAAGTACCCCTGTCTCGCCACGCGCCCACGCCCGAGCTCCTGCTTCCCGAAGACGTTCCAAGCCCAGCTAGGAGCACCGAGGAGATAACTTCTTTCCCAATTTGTCCGTCTTCATCTCAGCCTCCTCGACCTCCTCCACCGACGCCTCAGATTTCGCCCGTATACTTGGGCCCGACCCCAGAGAAGGATGAGGAGTATATGAGGCTCCGCATTTCTCTTTCCTAACCTGTCCGTGACTTTTTTAGGTTGAACTCCTCCACTAGAGAGGATATTGTCGGCCTTTCCTCTTCGACAAATAGGGCAATAAGTGTGATTGGGAAGAGTTGGACTCCAGTCCAGTAGAGATACTTGGACAGCATGGAGACCGTGGAGTCTATTATTGCAGCGTCGATCAATTCCTCCAGGGCGGCCATTCAGCTTACTTCAGTCGTCGAGAAGATGGAGAGGATGTTAGCTGACGTCCAAGTTATGAGGGAGGAGAAGAAGAAGGTTCTGGCCGAGCTGACTGAGGAGAAGAGGCTTAGGGCCACCTCCGAGGACGTCCTCATGAGCTGGAAAGAGGAGCTCAGGAGGAAAGAGGCTGAGATGAAGGCGTTGGCAGCAGAGCTGGAGGCGGAGAGGAAGAGTAAGGCCGAACTAGAGCAGGAACTAGAGGCTGAGAAGAAAAGCCGGGCTGAGCTCAAAGCTGCCTTGGATAAGGCTGTTGGTAGGGATGAGGCCGTGGCAGATTTCAAGTCCTCTTATGCCACTGATCAAGAAAATGTCTACTTCTTGACGATGGATGAGATGATGGAGATGGCAGCTGAGAAGTACCCAGACTGGGACGTTCAGTTCCTGAAGGACGAGCTTACCGAGCTAAAGAGAATTCTACACTCAATCATCCATCACCTAAAGAGGTGGATCAGTCCGGTGCTGAGGACTTAGTTCTTGCTTGTAATGTTTTTTGCTGTATTGTACTGGACTAAAATATCAATGAATTACTCTGTTTTGTTAACTTGTGCTCATATTTGATTTCATTGTTTCACTACTGACTTTGGACCTCTGACTCATGACTTCCGATATGACTTTTGACTTCAAATATCTAACTTCTGACTTCAAAGATCTGACTTCGAAGACTTGCTTTGACTTTTTACTTGGAAGATCTGACTTTGGCAGGTCAAACTGTTGACTTCAAAGGTCTGACTTCGAAGGTCAAACTTTTGACTTCAAAGACATTGGAGATCTGTCTTCGAAGGTCTGACTTCGAAGATCTGACCTCTGATTCTGATGTTTGTCCTTGGTACATGGGCGAGCTGAAACTAAGAATACTAACGTTTGACCTATGATATATATAGGTTTAGATGTGTGAATGCCCCAAGTTTATAGGTCGGCCTCGTGTGTCTTCAGGTCGGTCAAACAGATGAACTAAAAGTTGAATCACCTCAAAAATTTGGGAAAAGTAGTTCAGTCAATTGGACGAAATGTATTCCTTGGAAATATTATGTCCTTGGGATTAAGGGATTTTATTTTTGACGTTGGTGACGTAGCACTTACGCCATCCAACATGGGTCCCGGCTTTGTGAGACCTATGTGTCAAAAGGATTGTGACCTTGATCACCTCTTTTAGTTAGGACTATGTCTAGACTTCTTGTTTTTTATATAAGTCCTCATCTCACAAAACGTCCTTCATTTCATAAATACGAAAACTTTTTACAAGGTGGAAGTCATGGCTTCTTTTAACAAAAGTAACTCATGCCCGTGGGCCTTTATAGATAATTTTATTGGTAGTACTTCTTGAGGTGTTCAGCATTCCATGGGTGTGTGAGTGATAGACCTTCTGCATTTCGAAGCACGTAAGCTCCGTTTTTTAGGATTGTGACGATCTTGTAAGGTCCTTCCAAGTTTGGAGCAAGTGTCCCTACTTTGCTTTCTCTTGTTGCCAGGAAAACCTTTCTCAAGACCAAATCCCCAGCATTAAATTTTCACTCCTTGACCTTGCTATTGTAATACCTTGCACTTCTTTATTTGTAAATTGCATTTTTCAATTCTGCCCCAAGCCTCTTCTCTTCTAGTAGGTCGAGCTCGGCTCTCATGGCATTGTCGTTACAATTTCTATCAAAAGTTTGAACTCTTAACAATGGGAGTTTGAGCTCTACCGGGATGACGGCTTCGGTTCCAAAGGCTAGTGAGAAAGGTATTTCTCCTGTGCTGGACCGACATGTTGTGCGGTAAGACCATATTACGCTTGGGAGCTCTTCTGCACAGGCTCCTTTCAGTTTCTCCAAGCTCGTCTTCAAAGTGTGCTTGATGATTTTATTAACAGCCTCGACTTGCCCATTGGCCTGGGGTGATTTGGAGTGGAGAAGTGTTTCCTAATATTCAGCTATTCACAGAATGATCTGAGCTTGGAATTGTCGAATTGCTTGCCATTGTCCGTAATGATTGAGTAGGGAACTCCAAACCTACAGACGATCCATTTCCATATAAAAATGATTGGTTTTTTTTTCTATTATTTTAGCTAGCAGTTTTGCTTCTGTCCATTTAGTGAAGTAGTCGACAGTGACTATGGCATATTTAGTTCCACCTTTTCCCGTTGGCATGGGTCCGATTAGGTCAATCCGTCACTTTGAGAAGGGCCATGGGCTAAGGATTGAGGTCAGCCTTTCCGGACGAGCTCTAATAGTGGGGGCAAACCTCTGGCATTTGTCGCATTTTCTAGCGAATTTGATGGAGTCTTTCTTCAGTGATGGCCAGAAGTAACCCTGCCTCAAGATTTTGTGTGCCAGTGACTGCCCTCCAGTGTGGTTGTCACATATTACTTCATGAACTTCACTGAGGGCGTACTTAGCTTCGCTTTCCCTTAAACATCTCAGTAAAAGAAGCGAGAAATCTTTCTTGAATAAGACGTCGTCGATGATTGTGTATCTAGCTTCCATGATCCTTAATTTTCTCACTTATGTGCTATCTAGGGGCACCTTACTATTATTTAGAAATTGGATGATCTCATCCATCCAGCTAGAGTTTAGGTCAGCCGTGGTGAGGATGTGCTTGGACTGACTGATTGTTGCACTACTGATTCTCCTGATCGAGATATTCTTCAGCTCTTCTATTCCTTCGCTGGTAGCAAGTCGTGCTAGAGCATCAGCAAGGCTGTTTTGAGTTCTTGGGATCTATTTGACCTCAATGGTGTTAAATGATTTGAGTTCTTGTTCTACTATCTATGAGTAAGATGCCATCCTCTCGTCCTTAGTTTGGTAGGACTTGTTGATTTGATTGACCACTAGCTGGAAGTCGCTGTAGACAAGTAGTTTGAGTGCACCCATTCTTTTTGCAAACCTCAAATCGGTGATTAGGGCCTTGTATTGAGCCATGTTGTTAGAGGCATGGAAATCAAATCGCAGAGACTGACAAAATGGTTCCATGTCTGGGCTCATCAGTACAACTCCAGCTCCAGTGCGCGTTTCGGTTGATGATCCATCTACAAAGAGAGTCCTACATTCTTCTTGTTTGGTACTAGCTCGTACTCCGAACTGAACTCAACAACGAAATCAGCTAGAGCTTGACCTTTGATTGAAGTCTGGGGTCTGAAGTGGAGTTCAAACTGGCCGAGCTCTACTGCCCATTTCACAAGTCTTCCAGAAGTATCTAGTTTTTGGAGGACTTGTCTCAGAGGATAGTTTGATAGAAATTCTATTAAATGTTGCAAGAAATATGGTCTGAGTTTCTTTACAGACATAACGATGGCATATGCCAGCTTTTCCATTGGGCTGTACCTGAGTTCGGCATCATGTAGTGCTTGGCCAACATAGTACACCGTTGGATTCTTACGTCTGACCTGATTAGTACAGAGCTGATGGAGTGCTTTGAGACTGCTAAATAGAGGGTTATGACTTCCTCAATCATTGGTTTTTACAACAACGGAGATTGTACTAGTTGTTTTTTCAGCTCTTCAAAGGCTAGCTGACATGCCTCACTCTACTTGAACTCCTTGCCACCGTGTAGAGCATCAAAAAAGGATTTGTACTTGTCCGTCGACTTTAAAACAAAACGGCTAAGTGCTGCTATTTGCTCAGTTAAGCTTTGTACTTCTTTGATTTTGGTAGGAGGTCTCATCTCTTGGAGAGCTCTAATTTTCTTCGGATTGGCCTCAATACCCATTTGGTGGACCATGTAGCCTAAGAACTTTCCTGACCCCACACCGAAAGAACTTTTGGTAGTATTGAGCTTCATCTTATACCTTCTAAGTATGAAGAACATCTCAACAAGGTGTTGGATGTGATATGTTGCTTTGGTGCTTTTGACAAGCATATCGTCAACGTATACCTCCATGGTTTTTCCAATGAGTTTGGAAAACATCAAGTTGACTAGCTGTTGATAGGTTGCTCTGGTATTTTTCAGTCTGAAAGGCATAACTCGATAACAATACAGACCTCGATCAGTAATGAAAGAGGTATTCTCTTGATCACTTTCGTGCATTGCGATTTGGTTGTAATCGAAGTATGCATCCATAAGGTTTAAAAGTTCATGACCGACCGTGGCATCCACCATTTGGTCAATTCAAGAGAGTGGAAAACTATCTTTAGGGCACATTTTGTTCAGGTCAGTGAAGTCAATGCATACCCTCCAAGTTTCGTTGCTCTTTTTCACCAAGACGGGTTGGCTACCCACCTAGGATATAATGACTCCCTGATGAAGCCACATTTGAGTAGCTTGTCAACCTCCTTGGCACGAGCTTCATATCTTTCTAAATTGAGGAGACGTCGACGCTGTTGCTTTAGTTTGACGTCTGGACTAGTGTTCAACTTGTGACATGCGACATTGGTATCTATCCCCTTCATATCTGTGTGCTCCCATGCGAAGACATCATTGTTGTCTTTGAAGAAGGTCGTAAGTTGAGATTTTATTGATTTACTGAGCTCTTTTTCTATACGGAGGACTTTCTCAGAATGGTTGAAGTCGACCTCAATCAGTTCCAGCTCTTCTATTGGCTCGACCTTTTGCTCATGCTGGTTCGACCTTGGGTCGAGACGTCCTAGGTCTTCCACCGGACCCTCCTCCAGTTTATCCATGTCTGACCTACGGTTTCGACATTCGGGCTCTGCCTGGAGCATGTCTACTTCTACTCAGGAGAAGGTGATGTTGCAACTCCTGGCTACCAGCTAACTTTTTCGTACTATTCTTACTCCGTGGGAAGTGGAAATTTTGATAGCATAGTGGTAAATGGATGCGGATGCTTTGAGTTCATGTAGTATTGGTCGTCCCAGAATGGCATTGTAATTAGACGAGAGGTCTACAATTACGAAATCTACAATGATTCTTCTGTGGCATGGAGGTAGTCTGAGCTCTACTACGAGGGTGATATGTCCTTTTGGATTCACGTAGTCCCCCGTGAACCCTGGGGAGGTTTCAGGAATGGCCTAACATGTCGATCGTCGATCTCTATTTGTTTGAACGTTCTCAGGTATAGAACATTTACGTAGCTCCCGTCATCTACCAGTGTTCCATGAACATCAATTCCAGAGACTAGCATAGTAATGACGAGTGTATCCGAATGTGGTTGCAATATGTAGGACGCATCTTCCTCGAAGAAAGAGAACTTCTCTGCATCTGGATTGGTTATGGCGCTTGACAGCACATGGTAGCTGGTATGAGCTTTCCTAGAGAGCTTGCGGTGTTGCCTCCTTGACCCTTTCAGGTATTGACTTCCTCCAACTATCATGTGAATTTTGCCTCGTCCCTTTTGAGGTGGAGGTGGTAGTTCAGCCCAGTCTTGTGGTTGGGGTGGCTCACCTCTGCCAGCTGGTCGTGCTAGGAACTCTTTCAGGTGACCTCGCCTGATGAGGCTTTCTATTTCTCCTTTCAAATCTCGACAATCGTCGGTGTCATGTCCAGCGGGCTGATGATATCTACAGTAATTCCTTTGGTTTAGCTCAGACCAGTTTGCCCTCATAGGAACGGGTTTTTTGAGGATGTCCTTGCCTTTGGTTTTCATCAGGACATTCTCAAGCGAGGTGTTCAAGATATGGTATCCCTGGAACCTCTGCGGAGTAGGTCTTGGCCTACTTGGGTGTTAAATTCCAGTGCTTTCTTGGGACTTTCTTTCTTTTTTGATTTAAGATCTTCCTCTTTGCTCTTAACGTTGTCTCTCCGGTTGGATCTGTCATTCTCCTGGTCGGAGGTGGCTTCTTTGGTACTGATGTGCTTCTCAGCTCTAGCTAGAAATTTTTGGTATGTCACCTGTCTGTCCTTGTGAGCAGACCACCAGAACCAGGTTTTAGTTCGTAATCCTGATAAGACTGCCATCAGAGCAGCGTCGTCGAAAATTTTATCTACTTCTACTATCCTCTTGCTAAATCTGTCCATGTAGGACCTCAAGAATTTAGTTCGACCTTGCTTGATGCTGATAAGGAGCTCTTTTGGAGTAGATCGAGTTCTTGCCCCCATGAAGGTGGAGACAAACTGAGCCGAGAGGTCATTCCAACTTCGAATGGAGCGTTGTGGTAATTTTTTGAACCACCTCATTGCTCTGTTTCTGAAGGTTAAAGGAAAAGCTCTGCACATGATTGAGTCACGGCTCCTTGGAGTTCCATCCAGGATGTGTATTTGTCGAAATGACCAACGAGATCGTTACTGTCGTCATACCTAGTCAGTTGTCGCATTTTGAGTTTTTCTGGTAGTGGCTTTGCCAGGATGTCCTCCGAGAATGGAGAGTGTCGATCAGCTGTATATTCTTCAGAGATGTTCTTCTATTTGTTTTCTAGTTCGGCCAGACGCCGTTTCATCAGTTCTAACTCATCCAGAGTGTTTTGTACACTTGATGCCGCAGCAGATGGGGCACATTCATTTCTCTGCACTTTTTGCTCGCGTGGTGTAGGTGGGATTTGAGAGGATTGACCTAGACAGTCGAAGATACTGGCCGACCGCTGCATGGTAGCTTTCCTAGGAGGACTGGGGTGCATGCTCTTTCCTCTCTTGCTTTCTGATGAACTTTTATCGCCAAAATCTAATCTTCTTTTCACGCGAAGATCTTCGAATTTGTCGCGTGCTGGTGACTCTGCTTCTGAGTCGAAAATTTGTCTAGTGGTAGCCTGATTCTTCTCAAGCCGTTCAATAGCATGAGTTAGGTATTCAAGCTTCTGTAGAACTGCATCTCTTTCGGCTACGCACGTTTGAGCTGAAGTTTCTCCTTGTTGTCTGCGACGGAAGACCTGGAGAAGGTCAACATGTTGGCTTCCAGATCTTCCGTGGCTACAAACCCTCGAGTCGTGACTGCGGCTCATGTTGAAGGCTTTTTATATGTTGAAGTGTTTAGATATGGTAATTAGGTGTTGATCTCTTGGTGAGTTTATGGAATATGGAGAGCTTATCGAGGACCCCTTCCTTCTAGTGCCAAACTATTGATGTTGGAAAATGGTTTATATTGATTCCAAGCCAACTTAATGTTAAAGTATTGAGGTCGGATGTGACCGTGATAAGCGACAGATATGTAAATGTGTTGGAAGACCTGATTGTATAATCTTTGTAAGAGTGTTTTTATTTTAGCAGTTTTTTTTTATGTCCGACCTAAAGGACATTTATGTCTCATATTTATAGGAAAATATGTAATGATTACCTCTATTTAATGCTAAGCTATGCATTAAATGGCCAAGCTAGGCATTTAATGCGAAATGACGTCTAACATGTGAAGGGACAAGCTATGCTGATGACGTGAGTTATGACGTCATGAGGATGAGGTCCGACCTGGGACATTCGGGGATGAGGTCCAAACTGAATTCAACACCGCGGTGACTCAAATTTAAGATTATATATGAGGACTGAACTGAAAGCTGTAAAGCTTTGCTTCAGGTCGGCCATCTCTTACTGGACTGATGAGCAAAATAGCATCTGACGTGGCAAAACTAGATCGGAGGCCAACAATTCCTATAAAGTATAAACTCCCTCAGGAAATCATTTAAAGCATAACAAAAAACTGAAAGAAAATGGGTCACATTAAAGAACTACTGTTATCAAATTTTCCATAAAAAACCCCAGAAAAGAAAGTGGGCCATAGCTTGAGAGGGGGTCAAAAAGAGCTAAGGTAGATCACCTAAAAATGCAAGAGGCCCAATAGAAAAAGAATTGTTCTACCAACTATATAGATGGGAAACTGCTAGGCCAACCTGTGTAAAAAGTATAGAGGAAGCCATTGAATTGCTCATTCGATGTGTTAAAAATGTTGTGAAAATTAGGTCCCTACCTACTTTTTTTTAAAATTTTAAATTTTACTAGATATTTTTATTTTTGGTCAATATTACTAACTATCATATCTTTTTACTGTATAGATGTAAAATAATTAATTTTATTGTTTTATTTACAAAAATCAATTTATTAACTGTTTCAACTAGTTTTGAAGGGCTAATCTTATCAACACTAAAATGATGGAGTAATTAACTTCAATACCAAATTAACATTCAAAGCCATTCAATGTAATCTGTCTCTTTCACAAAACTCACAAATTTTAATAACATAAACCCCTACTCCAATACATAATTTTACCCTGTTTCTCGCTACATTTGTCAACAATTCTTTGTTTCAAATCAACTTTAATAATCAAAGCAACATAGTGTTCATTTTCATACTTTGCCAGAGCATCACGTTATGACTGATATTTTTTAAACCCACTTTGATAATTTAAGCACCATCGTGTTTGTTTCAATACTTCGCCAGAGAATCACGTTTTAGTTTTTGTACATTCTTTTTAAATCAAATGATGACATTTAAGTTAGTGAACATGCCAATTTAGTTGTCTTTTGGGTTCGGTCAGCAAATCGTATATGTAAATGGATTGCAACGTCGTTGCACATTTGGTCTGTTGTTTATTTTATCTTTTGAATCTGCATTATGATATTCTCGATTGAAAATGAAGGCATATGAATTACTTGTTTCCCTTTCCTAAGTATTTCATGATCAATTCCAGGTCTGCTGTGTAGAAGGTTGATATGTTTCGCAGATTTTTTATGTTACGAATTTTCAATTAATCCTGATGATCGACAGTAGTTGTCATGACTTCTTGAATCAATTCATCGACTCTAATGTTGGATGCTTACGTTTGTTAACTTGCTTTTAATGATAATCTATTTTGAATAATACTAACTATCGATTAATTTGCATGAGACGACAACAATTGTTACGCTTTCTTTTGTTAATTAATCGCCTCTTACCTTTGATGCTTGTGTTTGTTAACATTCTTTCATTATTATCAGTAATTTAATATTACGACGTATTGATTAACGCACACGAGACCACAATAATTGTTTCTCCTTACTTTGTAGACCATACCCCTTACCTTTTGATGTTTGCGTTATTAACCCGCGACCAATATTAACAAATATATGTAGATTGATTTATCAATGTTTACTTAAACAAACACCAAGTTATTCACTTAAACCATCCAAAAAAAAAATTGCATTGTTATTGAAAATATAAATCCATTCTTAGATTGCAATCTTCCCAATCAACTTCACACTTACCAATCGAGCAGTATCATACTAGATTATCAAGATTCTGCCATGGCTCAAACACTTGTTCATGTGTTTATGGAGAATAAGATGTATTCATCATGAATGCTAATGGTTGAGATTAGAATTGAAACATTACCTTAATAAATCTTCAGCACAAAACTGAAAATTTCAAAATCATGTTCCGCTTGAATGAATTCCAAATATGGAGATGCTTGATACTAATCCACTTGCCCGATGATTTCTGGCCCCGTGCATTACAATTAATAATTTCACTACATTCAAAGCCATTTCCTTCTTGATCTATATTGTGTTTGAAATTTGAATCCACATTTATCTTCACTGGTAAGAGGTAACTTGCCATGGTTATCTTGTCTAGTATCAAGGGCGGTAACTATGGAATTTTATGTCTATCTATTTTGGTAACAATCCTCATCAATTGGGCCTTTTATATACAAAAACAGTACTAATATAATTTTTGATATATAATAAAGTATTAATATAATTAATGATTTACCCCAGTATTTTTAAAATAAATTATACAATTAGTTTATATATGTAAAAGAACCCAAAAATGTTTGAGTCATTGACTTGGGCGCGACTTAACATTGTTTCACTTAGACCCACATGAGCTTATTTTTCTTTTGGACTCGTGATCCAACACTAGAAAGCCCAAATATCTACTAGGAAGTACTCGTTTAGATACAAGTTAATTTCTGTGTGTACAATCCTATTAGGAAATGTTAATTAAAATAGGACTCAAATTTAATTTCAAAATTCACAATCTACCAATTCTCAAATTTGGACCACACTATTACTCACAAAATATAATTATATATTCACAGAGAATCAAAAGTGGAGGAAGACGAGAACAGCCGACAGCTTTGAGGAAGAAAAAGGGGTAATAGTTGTATCTCTTTTTTTCTTTTTCTTTTTCTTTTTTTCACTCTATATTTCAAATAATCAAAGGGAGTTTATATATTAATAAACCACTATTAAATTATCACCAACTTCTTGACCTAATGGTCAATAATGAATGTAGATAGACATGGTAGATGTGTATAACTTTAGTGGATGTAAATAATAAATTGAATGTGGTTACTTTAAATTGGGTCAACGAGCAATAACTAAAAAAGTGTTAAATTTTTCAAGTGATTCATTAAATTAGTTGAATTGACACATTATGGATTTAACTTTACTTTCTTCAATCTCAAGCTCAAAGTCTATGAAAATATAATAGTATTTCAAATCATCACAATTCCAAAGATTATTTGGGATCAAAACTCAAAAGGAAATTATGTTATATTTACAAGAAATACGAGTACATCTATTATTCAATCTTGGTTAAACTATTTTAGTTGAGTCCTTGTAGAATTAAGTTGGCTCCATGTAAAGATATTAATTTATTTATCTTTGTTGGCCGTAGTTAGTAATATTTAATTTAGTGCGCAAGTCTACGAATCGCACAAGTAATAAAGTGGATTTTAGAGTCCAAATATCGTACCCACAGAGATTGTATTGGTCTAATTTCGAATTAACTTAGTTTTAATCGAAACTATAGAATTCAATGAATTTTCTAAGATTTAATTATTAAAATACTTAACTAACTACTCAATGCAAGACCTAAATTAACTCAAATTAATGCAAAGTTGAGATGAATGCGAATGTAATATAAATTTAATAAAGAAAAGCATATTAGGATCCCGGATCCACTTATATCAATTTCCTTTAACTCGAACCGTTGAATTTGACAACATGATTTAATTATGAAGATCAATATTCCTAATTTGTTTAATATTCTCTCTCGAGTAGAATTAAACATATTTTTATATGTGACTCAACTATATCTCTATGACGGATGTAAACATACAATGATGAGTTAGAATTTGTGAATAATTAAAGATCACGTAAATCATATTAGTATATCTCTATAATCTATCAGACTCTACGACAATTGATACTATGTTAATTTATTTTCAATATCTCGATGGTAAAACAAGCCATAAAAATCATACAATCAATATGTATATATTTGTAGATGAAAAGAAATCAATATCGATGGTTCAAAATTAAAAACGTGTTTGAATATCAAAGATTATATTGAAAGAATTAAATGTTCGTGACATAAGTTTCATCGCAATCCTAAAACAAAATAAATTTAGCCTAACATACTAAGAAGAGGAAAATCAAAAGAAAAGATAAAATCCACCACCCGAATAAGAAGAAATATGTAATCCTTGTTCTTCTTTCAATTTTACCCGAATGATTTTTCAATTTTCATTTCTTGTTTCTCCTCTTGAAATCCTCCAACAATTGACCATAGCCCTCTCTAAGTGTCCCAAAAGATCTCAAAAGATTGTAAAAATCATGGCCCAAAAGATTCCTAGTTGGAGTAGAACTCAAAAAAGAAAAAAAATTTGCTGGCAGAAATTTGTGTTTCTCTCCAATCCCGAGGAACCTTTGTAAATCCGGGCGTTCGCCCAGGCAGATAAAAAATAGGTTCTATTGGATGTTTGTGCTTAAATGTTTTGCTCTGCACATTTTAGTCTTCCAACTTTGGATTTTGGCTTTTTTAGCCCTCAAATCTTTCAACAACCTTCAATGTGGTCTTTCAAGCTTCAATTAAGTGCAATTGTATCCTCGTCCTTCCTAAACAATTTTCAATTTGTTGCTCTTTTTATCTATTCTTCTCCACTTGCTTATAAACAGGTCCAAAACTGAAATAAAAAGAAAATACATTAAATTAAGTAGAAAATTTATAAAATAATGGGACAAAAGATTAATTTTAAATTCTAAATAAGTGCACAAAATGCACGTATCAAACACTCCAAAACTAAACATTTGTTCGTCCTCGAACATAAACCAAACTAAAATACAACTTAAACTAAGCTAAGAGAATCTTAAGAAACGAATTCAATGTTAAATTTCTTACCAAATGCCTCATGTTCGAATAAAATGCAACATTTTTAGAAAGATATTAAATAACACCACAAATAAATTTTTACTTATCCGATGCTCGACATTTAGTGAGTATGTGATTAGCCAATAATGAACTTACAACTATATTAGACCACGATCAATATTGTATTGTTGATATATTTATAATTCCAAACCTCTTGTAGTCATTCTTTTCTTACACATCTCGTACAATATTACACTTATAATGCGTTTCTCTCCAATCCTGAAGTGCTCTATTGAGTTTGGTTCCCATTTATCAATACAATATTTTTTTCAAACAAAGTGATAAGAATTAGATACTTGTATTCTTAGAAGTAAGATGGTAAGCGATTTCTCAACTTTCATCTCCAATCTCAAGGATCCTAGCTTAAAAATCCTTACTGAGCACCTCCAACTCTTTCTACTTATTTAACTAATGTAAACATTCTTACATCTTGTGTGCAAGACTTATCTCCTATAAGTTTTCTATGTGACCTATGTAGCGAGCTTTGAGCTGATGACTCCCAAGTCAGACGACCATAGAGGACCAGGTTTTAAGATACCTAATAGACTTAATTGCTTGGGTCACACATGCTATAAAAGAAGTGTAAAATGTAATTTCCTTTCACTTTTTTTTTTTTTTTGCATGGTATTCGATTCTCAGCAATGATTAGTGCCCGGTTTAGATTTATTGACTAGAACCTATTCAACCAAAGATGAGACCCAGAAAATTCAAACTATCAAAATTCTACTAATACACGTACTAACTTTAACACTCTTAAACTATTCTCAAGCAGTTTGGTTACTAGTTTAAGGATTTAGGAACTGTGTTTTTCACAATAATCATAGGTCAACAATATCAACACATAACCCCATACACTCAAGTCATGTTCCATATAAGTGATAAGTCAATAATGGCTACGTGTTCTATTAATATATTCTAACATGGATAAGTATTCAAGTAAAAGAAAAAGTTAAAGTGTTGTCTAATATTCTAACGAAAAATGTATTCAACTTCAAACAAATATTATCATCATTGGTGGCAAGTCTTTCATCAATAACTAGACAATATTTTTGGGTTTTTCAAAAAGTTCTAATTTTTTAAAACCCTACTATGAGAGTTATACAGATCCGGGTAGTAAGCAAATAAAAAATTATCAAATAAGTATATTATCCCACCCCCAAACTAAAATATTACATTGTCTTCAATATAATATAAAAAACAACAAGCAAATAAAAGAGGAAAGATGTCAGGTACTCCCCGGAGGTAGTTGTGAAGATGATGGATCTGGCTGGTTAGACGGTTTGGCTGAAGTGGTATGGTATGGTGTAGTGCGGTGCGGTGCAATTGGGGATGAAGGTCGAGAGACGATATCATTGATATTATCCATGCAGCTCGCAAAGTGGAGAGTCCTGATATTGACATGATGAGGACTTACGAGTGTAATCAATAATCTATGGAAAAATGTGTACCTAACTTACGAATGCAAATCCTAAAACTACATGTAATGCCGTGTTTAATCTAACTTAATTGAAAATGATATGAGAATGGGTTGTCTCCCATTAAACGCTTATTTATAGTCATTAGCTTGACTTTTAGTTCGGCTGCTAAAGTGAAAAAAGAAGGGATTTCGAGATCATCGAAGGTGTTACTCTCCAATAATCTCTTGATTTTCTTGTCCATGCTCTGTGGTTGTCCTTCCTTTTCTATTTAACAATTGCAATGTGTGCATTAGGGATGTCTTCTTCAACTTCAACCAAATGTTCATC
Source organism: Forsythia suspensa (assembly GCA_023638005.1). Lineage (NCBI taxonomy): Eukaryota > Viridiplantae > Streptophyta > Magnoliopsida > Lamiales > Oleaceae > Forsythia > Forsythia suspensa. The sequence goes on along the minus strand of CM042664.1, from coordinate 11,784,945 downwards.
CATGTCAGCTTCTTGCATCTGAAAAATCCGTTTACCATTATCTTTCACTTGTACTATTGGCTTCGTCTCCCACAACCTTTTAAAGAAGCTTTTCTTGAATTTCTTCAATATCTCAACTTGATATCCTGTCCAATAAGAAGGAGGTGGTGGTGCCTTATCTCTACCCAACATATGAAATACCTCTATTTTCTCAATGTCAATATACTTTGTGAAATATCAATGAGAGCATCCGAAGTAGCTAAGAAGGGTCGGCCCAAGAGAATAGAGATCTTTGCATCCTCAGGCATATCAAGAACAACGAAGTCAATGGAAAATAAGAACTTCCCCACTCTCATCACCACATCTTCTACCATCTCAAATAACTTTTTAATAGATCAGTCGGCCAAGTGAAGAATGAACTTTGCAGGTTTAACTTCACCAAGTCCTAATCGCCTAAAAATAGAAAGAGGCATTCAATTGATACTTGCACCAAGATCGCAGAATGTTTAGTTGATCACGAGACTACCAGTGGTAATTGGAATTGTGAAGTTGTCTAGATTATTTTTTTTGTCTGGTAGTTGCTTCTCTACTATAACACTTACTTTTCCTGTAGGTTTTAGTGTATCCTCTTCTGCCAAATTTTTCTTATTTGCAAGCAGTAGTTTCATATATTTGGCGTAGTTGGGCATTTGAGTCAGGGCCTCTAAAAATAGTATGTTAATATGCAACTTTCTTAGATGATCAAAAAATTGTGTACATTATTGATCCAGCTTATTCTTCTGTGAATTTAACCTCTTATGGGAAAGTGATGGGTTGTACATATTTTTTTATTAGCTCTGGAGTTTTTGTTTTTTCATAGTCTGCCAACTACTTATGATTAGTCTGCACATTTGGAGTTACTTCTGTGTCGTGCTCTTCAAAAACTTATTTTTCTTCATTGACCTTTTTGCATGTATTTTAGGTAGCTGCACCCCATTTCTAGTTGTTATTGCATGTACTTGCTCCCTGGGGATGACCCAGTGTTGCTTGGCAAGGTGCCTTGCGGTCTACCTGACATAGCGACTACCATCTGATTCGTCTGCGTTTCTACATTTTTTATTGAAGCGCTCTAATTTTGGAGAGTGGTCTTTGTCCTCGTCATGAACTATACTGCTCATTTTTCTCCACGAATTTACCAAACATATGTTCCAGTGAGACTCTCCTTTCTGGCTGCTCAAACTAAGAACCATGTGGTCTACTGTTTTTCTGATTATCCATCTAAAATAGATTTGGATGATTACGCCAACCTGGTTTAAATATGTTAGAGAACGAACTATTTTGCTGGTATTGACTACATTGAACATACTCAACTTGCTCGGGTTGTTGTGATAGAATATGACATTCTGATGTGCTGTGATTAGCCACACACTCTTCACAAGTTGATTTCTTCGTCTACATTGCATTGACTAAATATGGCATACTCGCCACTTTGTGTGCCAATGAGTTTATTTTTGCAGATAATGCAGTGAAAGTGTCTACTTCATTTACCCCTGTAGGTTTCTTGTGTATAGCTCGATTTGATGCCCACATGGTAGTAGTGGTAGTCATTCTCTCAAACAGCTCCAAGGTCTCAACAATAGTTTTGGTGAATAATGAACCGTTTGATGAATAATTTATCATACTTTTAATATCATACTTTTATAGGAGAAAAGAAGACCTGCATAAAAATAATGAACTTGAAGCCCCTTACTAATGCCATGATTGGGGCACCTTCTTACCATATTTTTGAATCTGTTCTATGCCTAATCGAAAGATTCAGATTTTGACTAATAAAATATATATTTCATGTTTCAACTTTGCAATCTTTGGGCTAAGTCATTCCAAGTGGTTATGCTAGCAATCGGCTATGAGTTCAACTACTAAAGAGCTTTGTCACGGAGAGTATGTGGGAACAAACATAGTTGGATGACGTTGTCTGAGATCCCTTGACATTTGAAATGTTGGCACATTTCCAAGAATCGAGAAACATGTGAATGTGTATTCTTGTCGGCCCTGCCATAGAACTGATGCCCATTATGAAAAAGATGAATAACATTGGTCTTTTATTAGAAGTTCAGCTGCCCAAATGGTGGGTAGACAATGCTAAATTGGCTTTGAATAATCTGCGGAGTTATAAAATCACCCACTAACATATTTTCTCCATCAATCGCTATCGCCTGATTTTCTCGTCCTGCTAGAGCAATCTTATTGTTATCCTTGGTGTTTTGCTATTTTTTTGTCCTTTTGGTGTGCTTTTCTTGCTTCTCTTTGCCTACGATGAAAAGTACGTTCGATTTTTGTATCAGCTGTTATTAGAGACTTGTGTCTCACGCTTCGCATGCAAGGCCTGAAAAGAAACAATTCAAACACTGAAAAGAAACTAAATAAATAAATAAAGTTTGAATTAATGCTAATATAACTGAAAAAAGAACTAAAACACAATATCTGGCAACGACACCAAAAATTTGTTAGCAATATTATTTTATTTCGTAAGTGTACGAATCGCACAAGTAATAAAGTGAATTTAGAGTCCAAGTATCGTACTTACAGAGATTGTGTTAGTTTAATTTTAATTAACTTATCATTAATCAAAACTATAGAATTCAATAGATTTTCTAAAATTTAATTATCAAACTACTCAATGCAAGACCTAAATTAACTAAAATTAATGCAAAGTTGAGATGAATGCGAATACGATATAAATTTAATACAGAAAAGTGTATTAGAATCTCGAATCCACTTATACCAATTTTTTTAACTCGAACAGTTGAATTTGACAACACGATTTAATTATAAAAATCAATATTCATAATTTGTTTAATAATCTCTCTTGAGTAGAACTAAACATGTCCTTATATGTGATCCGATTATATATCTATGACGGATGCGAACATACAAGAATGCATTAGAATTTGTGAATATACTTAAAGATCACGTAAAACATAGTAGTATATCTCTATACTCTATTAGACTCTACGATAATTTATACTATGTTTAACTTATTTTCAATATCTCGATGGTAAAACAAGCCACAAAAATCATACAATCATTGCACATATAATTGTAGATGAAAAGAAATCAATATCAATTATTCAAAATTAAAAAAATGGTTTGAAATTCAAATATTAGGTTCAAAGAATTAAAGGTTCATGATATAAGTTTCATCGCAATCCTAACACAAAATAAATCTAGGCTAACATACTAAGAAGAAGAAAATCAAAAGAAAAGATAAAATCCATCACCGGATAAGAAGAAATATAAAATCCTTGTTCTTCGTTCAATCTTGACTGGATAATTTTTCAATCTTCGTTTCTTGTTTCTCCTCTTGAAATCTCATAACAATTGACCACCTTATTTAGATTTAATCTATCCTATTTATAGCCCTCTCTAAGTGTCTCAAAAGATTGTAAAAATTGTAGCCCAAAACGTTTCCTAGTTGGAGTAAAACTCAAAAAAAAAAAAAAATCTGCTGGCAAAAACTTGCATTTGGCGATTGCCCATGCCAAAAAAATAGGTTCAGTTGGATGTTTGTAGAGGCGGCAAATGGGCTGCCCGGCCCAGCCCGGCCCGAAATGGATGTGCCATACATGAAAACGGGCCAGGCTGGCCCTGGGCCAATTTTTAGATCGGCCAATAAATTGTTGGGCCAGCCCAGCCCCATTTTGGACCACCGGGCCAATGGGCCAGCCCGGCCACCATTTTTTTTTTTTTTTTTTGTATAAGATCAGGTTTGCCATGCCAATATCTTTCAGCAGCCTCGGATAAACTATCCACACCAAATTCATCAAGTGATGGGGGTGATGGCGAAGTTGTATGGTCTGTGCGTACACGTGCAGATGAGCTTAAACCTTTGGCTCTAACCTGTAAATTGAATAACACAGCACTATCAGAACTTAGAACCATAATTATCATAGCCGGTGAAAGGTTCCCAAGAAGACCATATTCAACACTAAAGAACCTTCAGGTTATGCACTTTGAGATGGTTACAAATATAAAAATTCCCAATAAAAGAAATGGTTGACTAGGTTCCCATCTGGTGCAGTGTAATACACCTCCTCACATGAGGGTTAGCAAAAATTTCAAGTGAATGCACCGTCAACAGAGAACCAGCTTAAACCAACAAATAATAGAAGAGACTGAAAGAACAAAGGGTTATTAGCAAAGGTCGAAATAAATACTAGAGATATATTTTTGACAAATGGGAAGCTTTGACAAATGGGAAGCTCAAAGATGGTGGGGCGAAAATTACGATAGAATAATGGAGTTCTACAATGTTCAGAAATTCAATCAGCAATCTTTTAACACTCCTGGGAGATCCAAGGATAGGGTAAATCACATTTTCATTAGTGTTCATGTAATTAAAAAAAAAATCCCAATTGTCGAACAAATTCACATAAAAAATTCGAACAAATCCCGATTGTCGAACAAATTCACATTTTCATTAGTGTTCATTTGCATCAAATTTGCACTTCGTATAAAAAAGTAACACAACTCACAAATTCTAATAAATAAATAAATAAATACAAATATTACATATTGTTTTTCGCACTTCACAGTCAATTATCGAACTTTTCGCATTTCGCAGTCAATTGTCGAACTCAATTATTTCCCATTTCATCATCCTCATTTGAAGTCAGGATAGCTCGAATATAAGAAGTAGAAAGTTTGCCCAAATAATGTTCACGCCCATTAAAAACAAGAAGCACAATATCGATTAGGGTGGGCAAAATAACCGCCAAACCGCTAAACCGATCCAGGAACCGACCGACTCGGGTCGGGTTGGGCTCGGTTTGGGAGTTTGGTCGGTTTTCGGGTTGGGAAAACCCAACCCAAACCGACTGTTTTTTTTAAAAAAAAAAAATTTTTTTTTTTTTTTTTAACTAAACTTGGCCTAAAATCGAAACCGACCCGAACCGAGTCGGTTCGGGTCGGTTTCGGGCCCAAAATTTTTTCGGTTTGGTTTCGGTTTGGCATTTTGCCAAACCGAATTTGGGTCGGTTGGGTGGGTTGGGTTGGGTCGGGTTGGGCCCACCCAACCCGACCCACGCCCACCCCTAATATTAGTAGAATTTTCAAAGCACAAACTGATCTAGCATTTCTAGTTGAACTCCAAGCTCCAACATTGCACTTAAAAATTAAAGTGATAAATAATCTAAAAAGCAGCTAATTTAAAGATTTGACAACATTAAAGTAGACAAATAAATGCCACACATTACGCAAAAATACCACAATTTTATCGCTAAGGTTCACAAAAATCAATTTTGACACCATTTAACATCAAATTAAAAGCATATTCACTCTAAAAAACCAAAAAAAAAATCAACTAAATTTGGGAAAGTGTGCAAAAACTCCACAATTTCATCGTTAAGGTTCACAAAAATCAATCTTGACACTAATTAAACAGAAAATTACTAAACAGATTCACTCTAAAGAGTACAAACCATACAAAAATCACCAAAATTTGGGGAAAAATTACCAGAAGGCGGATAAATCTAGATAATCCTTAAAAAGCTTCTGATAAATAAATAAATAAATGGATCAAATAAATGAGAAGCTCCTATTTCATTACAGATCGAGATTTTTTCAGTGACATCTTTTGGAAGTAAAGCGATTATGCAATGATGTTTGAAATTGACAGGCCACAAGCAAAATGAAAATGAGGGGAACTATTCTTTTGTTTTTTTCATTTTTCATTTTTTATGGGTTATGGATTTTGGGGCAGATTTCGGCGGAATGCAGCATGAATCGAGGAAATGGAGTGAAATTTATGAAAGAAATGTAATGGGAGTTGAACGGAGGGTTATCAAGCTGGGAGCTTGGTTGAGAGGGAAGGGAAGAAAAAGTAGCGGGCCAGTAAAAAAAATAGGGCCAGCCCAGACCTAGGCGAATTGGCCCAGCGGACTAATAAGTCCAGGCCAAAATGGCCCTATTTTTTCTAGGCTAGGTTTTTTTAGGGCTGACCCAGCCCTAAACCTGGGCTATCTGGGCTAGCCCATCGGGCCAGCCCATTTTGCCACCTCTAGATGTTTGTGAGACTAGGCATTCGCTCAACTTAAATGTTTTGTTGCAAGTTTTAGACTTCCAACTTTGGCTTTTGAATTTTTTAGTCTTCAAATCTTTCAACAACCTCCAATGTGGTTTTTCAAGTTTCAATTGAGTGCAATTGTATCATCGACTTCCTAAACATCTTCCAATTTGTTTCTTTTTTCATCCATTATTCTCTAATTAATTATAAACAGGTCTAAAACTAAAATTAAAAAAAATACACTAAATTAAATAAAAATTATATAAAATAACGGATAAAAAGATTAATTTTAAATTTCAAATAAGTACAAAATGAACTCATCATTAAGATTTTACAAACTATTATTTAGAGTTGATAATGATATCATCATGTCGTCTATTTGAGCTGGAGTTATATTATATGTTCTTCATGACAGATTTGATCAAAAAATACTGAAATATCATGAAAAGTTGATAACGAGAAATAGGAAAAATAGCAAAATGAAAAGAGAACTCTTTCCAACGTGGAAATTGGAAAATGTCCTCGAAATAGAATATGGGAGATGCAATTAAACAAAAAAAAGAAAAAGAAAAAGAAAAAATCCTCCTCCCACCACCACGGTTGATGACGCATGCCAATGTTTCTTATTATAATATTGCATTTAGGCCGTCTACAAAATTAATATTATAAATAAATTTTTTTTAATATATATACTTCCAATAACATTAGACAACTACTAATAAAATAGTTCATTATATTCTTCGACTCTCTTCATATAAATATAATATAATAATGACAAATAGGATATTGTAACAGGACAAAATAGATGACTAATTATATATTTTTTTTTATTTTCTAGTAAATATATGTCAAGCTTAAACCAATTCTGAATTTTGAATTTTTGTAGAACATAGATATCGACTTAAGTCTCATTTTAAATAAGTGAATAAACTTTTACTACTACTTAAATTTCGTTAAATATAAAAATATAATTAAATTAAATTAAATTAATTTCCACCGTGTTGATTTTGAATTTGCATAAGGTATTTCAGTCCACATCAAAACTACATTATTAGGTTCACAGTATATTGCTGCCGAAAGGACTCAAAAGTCAAAAAAAGAAACACATTGACTGCCGAATTTGAATAACAAATTTATTATTTACACTATATTTTAATTGCAATAAAAGATCTTCAACTTTTGATATTTTAACATTTATATCTCCAATTTTTTTTGTCATAATTTTACTATAACTTTCAATTAATTTTTATATCTTATCTCTGATAACGATTTTTATAAAAATATTCTGCTAATGTACATTGAAATGATGGAAAAATAATTTGTATTTGTTATTTATTTTGCTCATTTAAAATTTCTAAATACCAAAAAAAAAAAATTATCTTTTTAATTAATTTTTTGAACAAAAATCAACATCAAAGACAAAGATAAGATATTTAAATTAATAAATTGATGATAAAAATATAATAAAAAATAATTTGAGACATAAATACAAAAATGAGAAATAATTAAAAAATTTATTATAATTAAAATGTAGTGTATTTAATAAAAAGTGTCGCGTGAATATAATTATTTGAAAGAAAAAAGGCACACTAAAGTCCAAAAAAAGTAATGGACAAATGGACAATAATAGAAAACAGAAACCCTAATATGCCAAAAATGTCCTTTCTCTTTTCTCAGCATTAATTTTAATTTAATTTAAATGTTAATAAATGTTGATAAAGTTGAATATTTACACTATTATGCAAATTTTATCTCATTTTTCAATATGTTTATAATATGTTCAATGCGTTCAACTAATAAAAAACAGATTTAATCACGAATCTCTAATTTTAAGCACTTATAAATCGATCCAACATTGACCAGTTAAAAAAAAAAAAAAAAAAAAGACAAATATTGATTGCCCAATTAATCTTATTTAGATATCCCATATTCTTCAATCGAAGAGGCTGATTTACTATTCAATAGTTAGCAAATGTTCGAACTCGTTTATCAAAACTACAAATATATTAATATTTCCTACTAAACGTATTCAGTTACAACTTAAAAGTTAAAATTACTTAAACATTATCTTTTTATAACAAAAAAAAAAAAAAAATTTGTAACAAAATTAAACAAATTCAATATCACAATGCCCACATAACTCTCATCTATTAAAATTGAATGCATAAACAGGTGAGTAGAAAGTAAATGGACCAAATAATTAACACAAGTTATTGAGATTTATGGCTGAAAATGGTGCTATAAATAGCCAACTAGGAATCTCAAAACAAAAAATAAAAATTTATTCACACATTTTATAAAATATATAATTTATTATTAATTTTTTTTTTATGTACTTTACATATTTTATAATTATTTAAAAAATATGTTTAGAACTGTGAAAACATGCACGAATTTAAAATGTGTTTTAATTGACAATTAAGATTATTACGTAACATTATATTTTTTGAATAGGGTAAAGGATAGTATAACTAGGGGATCAATGATTCAACCCATATGAGGTTAAAAAGTGCCAACCCCAACCCACAACCCCTACCCTGCCTTTGAAAATTGTTGCTGCTTTTTGCTTTGGGAACAGTACACACACAAGCACACACTGAAAAGAGAGAGAAAAACCTTTATTAGTTAGTAGTATTACTGAGTACTGAAAAGAGTGTGAGAGTAAGACTGTGAATGAGGAGGGCATGCGCACAGCGGCGCAACATATGGCCACCATTCTGTCATCCTCCACTGTCAACACTTCCAGGCGAACCCTGCTAACTTTACACTCTCACTGTGCACTTTCATAACCCAAACCCACTCTCCATCAAACAATAAGATAAAAAAAAAAATTCCAAGCTCGCTATTATTTTTTTTATTTTTGGTTTCCATGGCCGCCACTGCTATTGTATTCTTCCTGCTGGTGATTTACGCCCCTTTGTTATCGTGCGCCGATACCCAAGACGAGATCCAAGCCTTGAACGCATTCAAGCTGAGCCTACATGACCCTCTCGGTGCACTCACCGGTTGGGAGCCTTCCACGCCGTCAGCTCCCTGTGACTGGCGCGGAGTTAGTTGCTACAACGGCCGGGTTAGTGAGCTCCGCCTCCCGCGGCTCCACCTCAGCGGCGCACTCTCCCCGCAGGTTGCTAACCTGCGCATGCTGCGCAAGCTGAGCCTCCACTCCAACTCGTTAAACGGCACTATTCCCTCATCTCTCTCCAAATGCACTCTTCTTAACTCAATATTCCTCCAGTACAACTCATTTTCCGGCACCCTTTCACCGGTAGTCTCGAATCTCACCAACCTATTAGTCCTCAATGTCGCCGGAAACTACCTCTCCGGTGAAATCCCCGGAGACCTCCCCAAGAACCTTCGTTTCATTGATCTTTCTTCGAACTCATTTTCCGGTGATATACCGAAGAATGTTTCCTCTGGCTCCCAGCTTCAGCTCATCAATTTGTCATACAATCGAATTTCCGGCGAGATTCCAGCGAGTCTCGGGGAGCTTCAGAATTTACAGTACCTCTGGTTAGACTACAATAATCTGCAAGGCACATTGCCTTCGGCCCTTGCCAACTGTTCGTCGCTAGTGCATCTAAGCGCCGAGGGAAACGCAATTGGTGGCGTGGTTCCGGCAGGGATCGGCTCGCTATCGAATCTTCAGGTGGTTTCCTTATCGCGTAACAATCTATCTGGTTCGGTGCCTCGGTCTATGTTCTGCAATGTGTCGGATTCTCCACCGTCGATTCGGATTCTTCAGCTAGGGTTCAATATCTTTACAGAAATTGACTCGCCGGAGTCTGACGCGTGCTTCAATGTGTTGCAGGTTTTGGATCTTCAGAAGAATCGAATTGCTGGGAAATTTCCGCCTTTTTTGACTAATGTTTCTACATTAACAAAGCTGGATATTTCAGGTAATTTATTTTCGGGTTCCATTCCCAATGAGATTCAAAATTTATGGAGATTGGAGGAGCTGAAAATGGCAAACAATTCATTCAGTGGTTTGGTTCCTGTTGATTTAAAGAAATGCAGTAATTTACAAGTTCTTGATCTTGAAGGTAATTTATTCTCAGGGGATGTTCCTGGATTTTTAGGCGATTTAAAAAGTTTGAAGTTTCTATCCCTTGGTGGAAATAACTTTTCAAGTTCCATTCCTTTGAGTTTTGGTAATTTGACATTGCTTGAGAGTCTTAATTTAAGAGGCAATTACTTAACTGGAGGGTTGCCTGAGGAACTGATGCTTTTGAGGAATTTGAGTTTATTGAATCTTAGTGGAAACAAGTTTTCTGGGCGTATTCCAATGAGCATTGGAAATTTGAAGCAACTTACAGTCTTGAATCTAAGTAATAATGGTTTTTCAGGCACTATTCCAGTAAGTTTTGGGAGTTTGTTTAAGTTGACAGTTCTTGATTTGAGTAAACAGGATCTATCAGGAGAGTTGCCATCTGATCTTTTGGGTTTGCCTAATCTGCAAGTGATTGCATTGCAGGAAAACATGCTTTCGGGTGGAGTTCCTGAAGGTTTGAGTAGCTTGTTGGGGTTAGGGTATTTGAATCTCTCTTTCAATTCATTTTCTGGTCACATTCCGTCCACTTTTGGCGTCTTGAAGTCTTTAGTTGTTCTATCATTATCTAACAATCACATTTCTGGCTCAGTTCCTCCAGAGTTGGGGAATTGTTCAGCTCTTGAAGTTATAGATCTTCGCTCAAATTCTTTTAGTGGGCAAATCCCGGTTTCTCTCTCGCGTCTTTCTCATTTGGGTGTGCTTGATTTGGGCTGGAACAATTTGACCGGTCGAATCCCCGATGAACTTTCAAATTGCTCCTCGCTAAATTCTCTTTTACTTGATTCAAACAATTTGACTGGACAGATTCCAGCTAATCTTACATTAATTTCCAACTTGGTGAATTTCAATGTGTCAAACAATAACTTGGAAGGTGAAATTCCAGGAATGCTAGGCTCTAGGTTTAACAATCAATCATCATTCTTGGGGAATCAGGAGTTGTGTGGGAAGCCATTGGATAGAAAATGCGAGGAAGGTGATATGGGAAATAAGAAAAACAAGCTGATCCTCTTTATTGCTGTGGCTGCTAGTGGAATTCTCCTTATGGTATCATGTTGCTGCTTTTATGTTTACAGTTTCTTAAGGTGGCGCGAGAAGGTCAAAAAGGGGGCTGCCGGGGAGAAAAAGCACAGCCCGGCTAGGGCTAGTTCAAAGAGCAGTGGAGGTCGTCACAGTAGTGAAAATGGTGGACCGAAGCTTATTATGTTCAATAACAAGATCACATTAGCAGAAACAATAGAAGCAACAAGGCAGTTTGATGAGGAGAATGTGCTGAGCAGAACCCGGCATGGGGTAGTCTTTAAAGCCTGTTACAATGATGGAATGGTGCTTGCAATTCGCAGACTTCCAAATGGATCACTCGACGAGAACATGTTCAGAAAAGAGGCAGAAGCGCTGGGCAGAGTGAAGCATCGAAATTTAACAGTTCTTCGTGGATACTATACCGGTTCACCCGACCTCAGACTCCTTGTCTATGATTACATGCCTAATGGAAACCTGGCTACGTTACTTCAAGAAGCATCCCACCAAGATGGCCATGTCCTCAATTGGCCAATGCGTCACCTCATTGCACTTGGCATTGCTCGTGGTCTGGCTTTTCTCCACGCAGCCTCAATGGTACACGGCGATGTGAAGCCCCAAAATGTGCTTTTTGATGCAGATTTTGAAGCCCATCTGTCAGACTTTGGGCTCGATAAGCTCACAGTGGCCACCTCAGCTGAGCCCTCAACTTCAACATCAGTTGGGACATTAGGCTATGTATCACCAGAATCAACATTGACGGGTGAAGTCACGAAGGAATCAGATGTGTATAGCTTTGGCATTGTACTGTTAGAACTTTTAACTGGAAAAAGGCCAGTGATGTTCACACAAGATGAAGATATAGTGAAATGGGTAAAGAGACAATTGCAAAGAGGTCAAATCTCCGAGCTTTTAGAACCCGGGCTGCTTGAACTAGACCCGGAATCATCAGAATGGGAAGAATTCTTGCTTGGAATAAAAGTGGGTTTGCTTTGCACAGCACCCGTCCCATTGGAACGACCCACCATGGCTGATATCGTGTTCATGCTTGAAGGTTGCCGGGTCGGTGCAGATATTCCCTCCTCTGCGGATCCGACCTCCCAACACTCTCCGGCATGACCCATCAACTCAAAATTTTAGCCGGAGTTCATTTACATTTTTTTCCTGCTTTTCTTGTCAGGATAAGATTGTTATCAGTAGCTAGCTTTTCAAACTTCAATTTTTTTGGAGTAAAATTTCTTATTTTTGGTACTTTTTGCCGCTTTCAGTTTTGTGTGTGATACATTTTGTTGACTGGCCGTGCCGTCCGGGATTTTGTTGGGGACCAATCCATGGAAAGTAAGTGAAATATGGTGGTATTCAATTCAACAGTGTTTGGAGTCAATGATTTCGACAGCTCTGCAAGTGGGACCATTTAGGGGTTCCCGCCAAGTACATTTACTTTTTTCGCCATCTGTCCTGTTATTATTTCATACAGATTATCTTTTTAAATTATTTAATATTCAGTGTTGGAGGCATCTTTTGGAGACTGAAAATGGGATTTGGTGCAAATAGTCTTTTAACTTTTTTTTCTTAGTATGGAATTGATTCCTACTAATTCCTAATCTATGAAATTTTTTGACAAACAAATACCTAATCTATGAGTTTTAGTGTGAAATTAGTCTTTATGGGATGAAAAAGACAAATATATCTTTAGTTTTAATTAGAAAAATTGTATGTGGATTTTTAATCATTACAAAATGTGTAAATAGATCTAATATTTTTATTTTTTTATAAAAAATTAAAGAAAAATAATAAATTTTTTTTGAATTAATACTTTAGTAATAAATATGTCAAATAAAATTATTATTTTTATTATTAAGTAATTATTATTATTTAAATTTAAAATTTTTATTTTATTGATGTATAAAAAATGGTTGTCACAAACTTGATGTTCAAATATTTTTATTTAATTGAGTTATATGTTTATTAACTACAAATATTTTATTACTAAAATGTTAATTTTAAAAAAAAAAAATCATTCTTTTTCTTTAATTTATTTTATAAAAAATAAAAGTATTGAATCTATTTACATATTTTGTAGGATTAAGAATCTACATATAATTTCTTTTAATTAAAATTAAGAGGATATATTTGTCATAAAGACCAATTTTACACCAAAATACATAGGGTAGGAATTTGTTTGTTTAAAAAATAAATATTAGTGACCAATTATATACTAAGAATAAAGATTAGGGACCATTTGCGCCAAAATCCCGACTGAAAATATAGCCGTTGACGTGTAGAATCGGTGCTACTTCCCACGCATGAGAATAAACAATAACGCTAATTATTTAAATTTCCTGCCTAGGCTGCTACGTATATGCTACTTCTAATCAGATCACGACAATTATTTGATTTTTTAGACAATTACAACTTGGAGGATTACAGGATTTATGAAAAATTGAAGGGGAATTTGAATGTGGCAACTTTAGAAAATATTTGCAAAAATTGCTAATTATACACAAGGTTCTAAAAACTTGCATTAGGCGGTGCCTAGGTGTGCGATTTTCATGCTTAGTCACACTTCACGTTTTGGCATAGTCTTGCTCTTGTCTCGTCATCTCCTAGGCCTCGTGTCAGGACCCGCAGCTATATTTAGCCCTCTGACAGCATTTACAGCCGCAGTTGTCCAACTTCGACCGCACTTTGTAAATATTACTTTAGTTGTTATTTTCATTAGTTTGTAATAGGTTATTTTCCGTTATGATTCTTCAGCTTTTAAACGTTTACTCATGTAACTTAGGTTTTTGTTACTTAAGCTATTATATGGGGTAGTTGGTATTCAAAGTCTTGTCAAGCTTACTGGTGTTCACCCCCTGTACCAGCAATTGTAATTTTCTGCTTTCGTTAATCAATCAACAAGTTATTTTCGTTGCATTCAAATCTTCTGTTGCAAAGTTTTCTTTATATTAGTTTTATTACTGAATTGATCGAGAACAGGCGGAAAGTAGTCTAGCAGAGTAGACTACTACCGCACGGTGTCCATTTCTGTGCTAGAAAGAAAGGCGCCCCGTGATAATTCGCCTGGGTCCGAAAAGCTTGAAACTCGAGTTCCACGTTAAGTCACACTCGCTTTTTAGAACATTGCTTATACCTGCAAACTTTTAAAGATATTTATGCTTGACCTCAAAATCTAGATTGATTTTAATGTTAACAAAAGCAAGCCAAATCACTGTCCATGCAATGCTATCCTGTGCACTGAAAAACACATTAGACTGTCCATGGCCAATCCTATGATGCAGCGGCAATAGATTGTTCGACGACAAGTCAAGCACCAGAATAATATATGGACACAAAAGTAGCTTAAAAATTTTGTTTTGCAAGTCAAATGTGTATGTATCAAAGAAAGATTACCCCTTAAATGAATGGGAAATGATGAATTTATAGCCGAGTCTCTGGGGTATTTTGGCCATTTCTCTAACTTTTTTCATCATTTGATTGAGAAATATAGTCATATTTAACTTTCCAATATCCCTCACTTTTGCTGTTTTTTACGAATTCTAGGACCAGATGTGCATGTAAATAGGGATGTCATGTCATGCACGCAAATATATGGTGCGCTAGGACCAAGGAGGGATTTTGCCAGAGCTATCATTTATCAAGCTTCGATGCACTAGTTCTATTACTTGACTTAGTTCCATATTTCTTCTTCGTTTTCCCTATCCTAGGTGATTTAAAAGATGGGGCATCCGCAATTCGAAAAAAAAGGGGCGGTGTTGATTTAAAAAGGAATTTGATGGGGCCGGCCGCAATTCAAAAAAAAAATAGAGGGTGGGGGTGGGGTGGGGTGGGGTGGGGTGGTTGAATTGTCCAACTGCCGACACGTGGTAATCGAAAAATTGATGCTCCCCTCTTATACGTGCATGTGGTGCGTGGAACATTTGGATCACCCATTTGAAATAATTTATGGTGACCTTACGGATTCTACTCCAATTTTTTTTTTTTTTTTTAATCTTAAATCAACGATTGACATCTGTGATAATTTGATCCAATATATAGGTTTCAGAGTGTGATATCTATAAAAGGGGGACAAGTTTGCAAACATATTTATTTACTTTGTTTTCAACATACCTAGAGCATTTCTTGCATTTTCTACAATATGGGAGAGTGAAAACTTCGTTGCCACTTAAGAGAGAATCGTTTCCACTGAATTCTAGCTACGATTTCATACTTTTCTTCTTTTACTTGCATTTCGTCATCTCCCAAAAAAGAAAACACACTATAACGTGTCCTCAAGAAAATAATGCTCGTAACATAGAAGAGTGCACCAGTAGTTGTGATAGTGAAGATGTTCCGGTGGTGGTGCCACACTCTTCAAACGTCTGACTACTTATTGTCCGGCCTGGGAGGGCCGTTCATCTGATTGGTGATGTGTTGGAGAGTGACAACATAGTTGATTTTATCACTAGAGAGCCAGACTTCATGGCTTGGGCTATCGATTGGGATGGCATTGGGTTAGCCAGTGGACCGAAGTGGAGGAATGAGACAACAGTGACAAGAAAAATCGGTAACAGGGATGAGAGAGTTTGTGGTAGGGTTGAGGCTAAAATGACAGTCGAGGTAGAGATGGTGAAAGTAGAGGTGGCGAAAGGTGTCAAAATTCCTTCCCGATGGGTTTCTTTATAAATAGCTATGTGATAACCGAGGCAGACCTAGAAAAGTTAGAGAGACCTTCTGCATTCTAGAAGACATAGAACTGATCGTGCTCGAGCTAGACGACAAGGTTGGCAATTCTCCATTAGGCTATGTGGTAATTAGTGCACAGTGTTAGGTATAAGGCTATCCCTCTACCAGTTCATTTGTGAGGGCCTAAGGAGATTTATAATTTCCCTTACCTAGCTTCTTCCCAACAGCTGAGAGTGTCTCTGCGTTCCTATTGTGAAAAATGGTAGGGAATGAGGGAGGCATTCACTTGAAGATCTTCAGGGTCGTTTACAATCCAAAGAAGGCCTCGAGACCTACGAGGATGATACTATATGTCCTAAGGGTGAATATAGTTTGTTTCGAGCAGTTTTTGACTTATTTTCAAACCAGGCTATTTTATTTTCCAAACTAAACCAAACCAAATCATTTTTTGTAGTTCGGTTTATTTTTAAACCACAGTTTAACTATTGACATAATAGTAATATATTTAAAACAAATTAAAATATAAGTAAATTTGTCTAAAATTATAAATACAAGCTTAAACAGGAACTTTTGAAACTTAAATGTTACATTACATTAATATTTGTCTCAATTTCTGAATACGAACTTAAAGTTAAAAAAAAAAAGTAATAAGATGTTCAACTAATAAACAACAAATGAAAAATAACAACAACAACTTCGACATTAGCAATTCATTGCTCTAGTTCACAACATATAACAAGCAAGGAATAACAACAACAATACTTCGTTAGCAAATATCGACAATAATTAATTAAAAAATAGCAGCCAACAAACATCAATTAGCAGCAACATCAGCACTTCATTAGCAAACAACAACAAAGTTCATTAGCAAAAGCAGTGGCTGCAGTAGATTTTCTACATTTTGTTCTCCCTGTGAAACAAACAAGATTCACCCAAGGTTTTTCTAGTATGAGTCAATTTGGAAATAAATAATAGATTATAGTCATTGGGAGTGGGAATGTACATTAATCAGCTCAAAAATCAGCTCATAATGTAGCATAAATTTTAAGTCTAAGAGTGTTAAAATTTACTCATGAACCAGCTAAAAAATATGCTCATAATACCATATAAATCTGAAGTCTAAGAGTACAAAAATCTGCTCATAAATCTACTAAACTTACAAAAACTAGCTCATAAATTATAATTCCAATAGTGTAAAAATCAGCTCATAATATTGTGGCTATAAAGAGTGTAAAATAACTACTTATGCCATATACAATAATTTGAAAATAATGAGAAAATAGCATTTGAGTTCTAATGTCTCAGTTGATATTAATTGACGCAAAATCCCAAGTTATCACACATGATTCATTATTTGTATAATGATAAAAATATAGTAAATGTATTAATTAATAATTATGTATACGATATAAATAAGAAACTTTAAAAATAATAAGCATTGAAGTGTGAAATACAGTAATGTAATATTGATATCACATTTTACAGCTTTCTCTGAGTCATCCAAAGTTCTTGCAACCAATTCTTTGTGCATATTAAGGCCTCAACCATCTTTTCACTCAATGAACTCATAAAATAATCAAGAATCCGACCACTAGTGGAGAATGCAGAATTAGAAATGACTATAGATATTTGAATTCCTAACACATGTTTGATAATTTGAGAGACAATCTTGTACTTATGTGCATTTAATTTCAACCAAAGTAATATATCAAAATTTTGATCGGTTAAATCTTCACAACGGTTAGTCAAATAATCTTCCAAATCATTATTCTTAGCTTGATCATCTCGCATGAATCTGGCTTTAAAAATAGAATGAATGGGTTTAGAAGTATTTAAAGCATGTTATGAATGACTAGAGTTACTACTTTGAGTAGTTTCCTTTAATGGAGCTGGAGGTGGAGTCATCATATCTTTATAGCTTTCATATAACCTATGAAGTATGTCTCCAACTCTCTTTAACATTTTCGCTAGTTATACATCGTAAATAAGTTCAAACCCGACTTTAAGTAGTTCTAACTTGCATCTTGGGTCAAAACCTTGTAATAAACAACAACTAATTAAATTTTTTAAGATTGCCCAAATACTTATCATATTTTTTCGCATACTAATTGCCATGGACCCCATCAATATGCTTGGCTATTTAGCTAATTCATTCAACTCTCTATGAATTTCATAAATTTCTTGAAAGAAAGTGTTGGATGTTACATACAAATTTTCAAAGTCATATCATACAAAATCTTAAAAAAGTCGACAAATACTTTTGCTTGGTTCCAATCGGCATGTGTTGGGAGTCCATTTATATTTCTTCCATTACATCTTTCTTCATCAAAGTATTTTGTATAGTTTGTATCACATTCCAAAACATAAAATGTCTTCTTAAACTTCATGGCAGCTTGTAACATCATGTATGTAGAATTCAATCTAGATGTCACGTCCAAACACAACAAAGCTCAAGACTTTATAATTGATTCCTTGCAACTCTACTTAAACCTTTTTAGTCGTGATGGGAAATATATAGAAAACTTCACTGCATTACGAATAGATGAAATAATGTGATTTATTTCTTTTAAATCATCACAAACAATAAGATTGAGTATGTGATCACAACACCTTATATGAAGTATTTCTCCACCAAGAACTCGACCATTTTTTCTCTCTTTCAATCTCAATATTGCTACGTCGTTGGATGATGCATCATCAACAGTCACACATAAAATATTATTAATTATCCAATTATTAAGATAAGAAATCAACTCATTTTCCACCATATTTCCCTTATGGTTGGGGACTTGGATGAAATTTATAATTTGTTTTTGAAGTCTCCAATCATTGTCAACACAATGAGCAGTCAAACACAAGTACCTAACATTTTGTATTGATGTCCATCAATCAATAGTCAAAGAGACTATGGCCCCCTTAGTAAGTGAAATTTAATATAGTTATCCATCAACTTCATTTTTATTTTTACCGTCGATACTGAACTTGCCCTTTATTTTTTCTTTTGGCATAGGCTAGCAAAAGCCTGAGCTTTTTCAAGTCGAAGAAGGAGAAAGTCAATGAGCTATTTGAAGTCCTTGACAGCGAGAGGTCATTCTCTTATCTAATTGACTAGAATCAGTTCTTCATCGTGTTTGTCGTATTGAGGAGCTGCCAACTCACCGAGGCCTAACTACTCGAGCTTGAGCTCTATGGCGGTGAGGCAACAATAGAAATTTTTTAGCTTTCAATCCTTACACCAATAGACTTCATCAGGGTCAGGTTAGCTACAAACGACAACATAACTATTACTGCTCTTGTTGTTAACCTGAAAAGAAAGGCAAATGTTGGTCTTTCAACCCTCATTCGATCTGTAAGAATAAGACAACCATAGGTTGTCCGATAAAGGACCTAGAGCTAATGGCCAAGTGTTAGGTTGTTGAGGAGGCAAAGCAAAAGGTAGCCAAAAGAAAAAAAAAATAATGCAGAGCCAACGAGCAAGAGGCCTCGAGTGGAACCCATCCATGATAATATTTTTAACTTCTAAAGCCAAACTGAAAGGAGCTACAAGAGAGGATGACAGGTAGAGAGCTGTAACGAGAAGAATATGACTAACTTGGGAGTCTGCGTTGCAATGAGATCATCACACCTTACTTTTGAACTTGGTAATGATTGGCTAATTGAGCAGTCAAAGCGCAGGCATGAGGCCGAGGCTACAATGTCGGCGGCTGAAATCCTAAAGAGAGAGAACGAAGCCCTGGAGGTTGAGGTCTCTAAGCATAAAGATCAAGTTACTTTTGCTACAGAGGTTTCCAAGGAGAAGCTTCGCCTAGAAGAGAGCCAATGACAACACAACGCATCGCTTGGGCAATGTTATCACGCGTACTGGAAAACACGTTAGACTGATGTCGACTAATCCCACGAGGTGGTGCATCGGTTGTATGGACTCCGACAATCATGTCGGGCATTAGAATAATATATTCAAATAAAAGTAGCTTAAGAAGTGTTTATTGCAAGTCAAATGTGCATATAGCTGAGTTGACGACGAGCATTTTTGCCATTTTTATATTATTTTTTATCATTTGATCCAAAAATATAGTTATATTTTAGTTCCTAATGTCCCTCACTTTTGCCGCTTCTTATGGGTTATATGAACGAACGTGACATGTAAGTAGGAATGTCATGTCATGCATGCAAAGATGCAATACGCTAGGACTTAGGTGAGATTTGCCAGAGCCGTCATTATGGAGCTTCGTCCAGCCCTGAAGCTGCCCTGGTTCTATTTCTTGACTCAGTCCCATCTTTCGTTCTTCCTTATCCTAAGCTAGGCTACAACTTGCGTTTCAACCACTGAGGCTTCAGATGGCCGAAGTAAAGCTTCAATTTTCTGACACGCAGGCAATTGGATGATAAGTCCGATGGGCCCTTGGTTTAATGCTAGTTGTACTTCTGGCTCTACGTGGCAACCACGTAGGACATGTATATTTTTAGATATAACATCCCTTTAGTAAAAATGATAAATTTTTTGTAAGGTTTGGCAGATGTGAAAGTTGGTGACTTATGGTAGTACATTTTGAAAATACATTTTAATGGCTATATGTTAAGTTAACAACACAACACTTTAATCCTTCATAGCTAAAGTACTCTGAACACAAAACTAGGTTTTAATCGTTAATAGCTAAAGTACTCGGAACACAAAACTAGGTTTAATCCTTAATAGCTAAAATACTCAGAACACAAAACCAGGTTTTAATCTTTCATAGTTGAAGTCATTATCTGAAGATAAGAAAAATCACGTGTCTAATTTGAAAAATCATTTGCATCTCTTTAGAAACTTGGATATGGAGTGGTTTTCAACAATCTCCCTGTTTGAAAAGTATAGTGATTTTTTGGGGATGTTATATTGAACTGTCGAATCGAAAGTTCATCATTATGAATGGTCAAATCGACAGTGAATCAACAAGTCACTGTGTTATAATTTTTTATCCGATAGCTCATAATAATGAATTGTCGAATAGTGATCAACTGTTGATCCGACAGTTCATCATTATGAATAGTCAAATCGACAGATACTGAAATGTGTATTTTATTATGTTTGGAATCCACATCTTATCTTTTAATTATTTTTTATATATGGCCGATCCACTACAATTAATTGTATCATATGGTGGAGATTTTCAAAACAATGACGACGAATTGAAGTGGGACGATGTAACGCCCCAGAATTTCTAAGGTTCTGGAGTGTTAATAAAATCCATAACCATTAAATATTGCAAAAAAATGACTTTAATAATAAAAGAAAAAAAAATTCCAATTGCCAAACAATTGGTTAACTCATAAACAATTAAGAAAATATTTGTTAAATGATAAATAACTTGAAATTGTGAATAATCATCTTATTAACTAAACATCATAAATAAACCAATTTATTCTTTTGGCGACCATTGGCTTGACAACTTCACTGACCCTCCACGCATCCATCCTATTAATCATTACCTGAAAATTATTTAAAATGAGGGATGAGTATAACTAAATATACTCAATGAGATACTTGCTAATTTCTACGAACAATCTAAATATTATAATTAAGCATGGAATTAACTTACTAAACTGAACTGTGAATTATCATACCATGACAATGATAATTCATGCAAGCGCTGCAAATAAATGGAACTCAAGGGTTTAACTGAACCCAAAAGTTTAACTGAAACCCGAAGGTTTAAATGAACTGGTTCATGATTTCTCCCGAAGGAGCACTGAAATTAAGTAATCAATTTACATGCGCAAAATAATAATTAGAAAGTTGTAGACATCAACAATAGCACGTAGTATCTCACCTTATTTCTTGTGACTGATTGCACTAAAAAAAATGAATGGAAAGCTTGAAAAAGGGTACCACCAGAAACTGAAGAAAATAATATTTTCTACGCAAACAGCCTGTTGTGTTCTTCAAGACGTGAGGTTGGTCAAAAAGGCTGTACTTTTTAAATGAAACAAGGTGGTAATTTGGTTTGTTTGGAGTTTTAAATTGATTAGGAGAAAGATAGAGATAGAAATAGAGATAGGGATAGAAACAAATTTACAATTCAAATATTGCATAGTGTTCGACCGAGAGAAGCTATCCAAAAGAGTCCCTTTTAACTTTCATTTACTATAAAAATTTTGAATTGTCTATATCTTGAATTTAGCTTATCTAAAAACACTTTTTCTTAAGCCGATAATCATGATTAAACACGAGCTATCCAACGAGCCCAGTATTGAAATATTAAAACTCAAAATTTCACAAATAAATTATTTAGCCCAAATAAATTAATTGATTCTAAAACATATTTTCACTTAGGTCCTTTAATAATAAATAATAATAAAATTCGGGATTCTACAAACTACCCTCCTTAAAAAAAAATTCGCCCTCGAAATTTTACCTTTACACAGTGAAAAGTTCCGGGTACTTGGCTTTCATCTCATCTTCTTTCTCTCAAGTCGATTCTTCCATTCCATGGTTACGCCATAATACTTTAATTAAGGGGATTTCTCTGTTCCTTAGAACATGAAATTTTCTGTCTAGGATTACCATTGGCCTTTCTTCATAGGTTAGATCGTGGTTTACGTCCAAAGTCTGATGGTTGATCACATGACTGGGGTCTTGTAAGTATTTCCTGAGCATTGATACATGGAAAACATTGTGTACTGCTGAAAGCCCTGGCGGTAAGGCTAATCGGTATGCAACTTCTCCGACTCTGTCTAAAATCTCGAAAGGTCCAATAAATCTTGGTCTTAATTTTCCTTTCTTGCCAAATCTAAGTACTCCTTTCATTGGTGCTACTTTCAAGAATACTTTGTCACCATTCTTGAACTCGAGATCTTTTCTCCTCTTATCAGCATAGCTTTTCTGTCTATCTTGAGCAACCTTAATTGCATCTCGGATCTTATCTATTGCTCGAACTGCTCGATCAATGATTTGGGCCCTAGAATCCTTCTTTCTCCAACCTCGCTCCAATAAAGCAGTGTTCGCACTTCCTTCCATATAATGCCTCGTAAAGTGCCATGCCTATAGTAGCACGAAAGCTATTATTATAGGCGAATTCCACCAAAGGTAAGTGTACTTCCCAACTACCGCCCAGGTCTAGCACACAAGCTCTTAACATATCTTCGAGTATCTGAATAGTCCTTTCTGATTGTCCGTCGGTCTGCGGGTGATATGCGGTACTAAACTTTAGCCTCGTTCCCATAGCATCTTGTAAACTCTTCCAAAATTTTGATGTAAATCTTGGGTCTCTGTCTGAAACAATAGAAACAGGGACTCCATGTAGTCTGACTATTTCTCTAACATAAACTTGTGCATACTGTTCCATGGTGAAAGTCATCCTAACTGGAAGAAAGTGAGCCGACTTTGTAAGACGATCCACTACTACCCATATAGCATTGTTTCCCTTTACAGATCTCGGAAAACCCACCACAAAATCCATGTTTATGTGTTCCCATTTCCATTCTGGTATATCCAGTAGGATAAGCAACCTTGAAGGTTTCTGATGTTCCGCTTTCACTTGCTGACATGCCATGCACTTACTTACGAAGAGTCCTATTCCTCTTTTCATATTTCTCCACCAAAATATATCTCGAAGATCTCGATACATCTTCGTACCGCCTGGGTGTGCTGCATAAGGAGCCGAGTGTGCTTCCTCAAGAATTTCCTTCCTTAATCCCTCATCTTTAGGAACGCACAACCTGCCTTTATACATGAGTGCCTTGTCATTAGCCACTTCAAAACCTAAGCGTTTCTCTGTCCCAACTTCAGTCATGATCTTACATAAAAATGGGTCATCCTTTTGGGCTCCTCTAATTCGTTCCCTGAGTGTGGGTTCAACAGTTAAAGTTGCGATAAGAGCTGATACTTTCATTAGAGGTGTAAAAACCTCTAGCCTCAAGTTTTCATATTCCTTAATTAACTGTTCCTGGGTGGTCAAAGCTGTCAATTTTCCCGTCGTCTTTCTACTAAGCGCATCAACAACTACATTAGCTTTACCATGGTGGTAAAGAATAGTGCAATCGTAGTCCTTAACCAATTCCAACCATCTCCTCTGTCTCATGTTTAAGTCCTTTTGAGTAAAGAAGTATTTGAGACTTTTATGATCGGTGTAAATTTCACATTTACCACCGTAGAGGTAATGACGCCATATCTTTAGGGCGTGAACTACTGCTGCGAGTTCTAAGTCATGCATCGGATAATTATGTTCATGTGGTTTTAATTGCTTAGATGCATAGGCCACAACCTTTCCATGCTGCATCAACACACATCCCAAACCGTGTTTGGATGCATCGCTGTATATCACAAATCCTTCTGAACCTTCTGGTGTCGTTAAAACCGGTGCTGAAACCAATTTTTGTTTCAATTCTTTGAAACTATCCTCACACTTCCCTGACCATTGGAACTTTATCTCCTTTCTAGTTAACTGAGTCATTGGTCCAGCTATTTTAGAAAACCTTTCAATAAACCTTCTATAATAGCCAGCAAATCCTAAGAAACTACGGACTTCTCCTACATTGGTTGGCCTAGGCCAATTTTCCACGGCTTCAACATTGGTTGGGTCCACTTCAATCCCTTGTGAAGTAACCACATGACCAAGAAAGCTAATACAGTCAAGCCAAAATTTACATTTCTTGAATTTGGCATACAATTTCTCCTTTCGAAGGGTGCCTAACACCGTTCTCAAATGTTCCTCGTGCTGATACTTATCCTTTGAGTATACTAGAATGTCGTCGATGAAGACTATAACAAACCGGTCTAAGTACGGATGAAAAACTCGGTTCATTAAGTCCATGAATATGGCAGGTGCATTTGTCAACCCAAAAGGCATAACAGTAAACTCATAGTGTCCATAGCGAGTCCTAAATGCTGTTTTAGAGATGTCATAGTCCTTTACTTTGAGTTGGTGATAGCCCGATCTCAGATCGATCTTTGAAAACACCTTTGCACCCTTCAACTGATCAAAAAGATCTTCTATCCTCGGGAGTGGGTATTTGTTCTTTATAGTCAAACGGTTTATCTCTCTATAGTCGATACACATCCTCATCGACCCGTCTTTCTTCTTAACGAATAACACTGGCGCTCTCCACGGAGAAACGCTAGGTCGGATAAAACCCTTATCCAATAATTCTTGTAGTTGCATCTTCAACTCTTGTAACTCTTTCGGTGCCATTCGGTAAGGGGCTTTAGACACTGGTGCTGTTCCAGGGGCTAAGTCAATTGTGAACTCTACTTGTCGATCAGGCGGTAATCCAGTTAGATCTTCAGGGAAGACGTCCTCAAATTCTTGAACCACCGATGAACCTTTCATTTTCTGTTCCGATTTAGGTTTGCTAACGATGTTTAATAAAAATCCTCGGCACGAATCCTTACTTAACATCTTTTCTGCGTTCAAGAAAGACACAAATTTGGGTGGAGTCCCAAATCTTGTCCCGAAGAAACGAAATTGTTCTTCTCCAGGCCTTTGAAACAAGACTTCATTCTCGCGGCATAAAATGGTTGCATGATTTCCACTCAGCCAGTCCATTCCCAATATTACATCAAAGTCCTTCATTCTTAAAAGGTACAGGTCTGCGTTTAAAATCATTCCTTCGATTTCTAACTTTACGTCCTTAACCATCTGATTTGTATTAATGATCTCGCCTGAAGGGATACTAACATCTAATACGCCATTCGTTTTCTCATATCTATTTCCAATCTTATCTATGAAAACATTAGAAATAAAAGAATGCGTAGCTCCAGAATCTATCAGGACAAAAGCAGGTATATTAGATACTGGTAGAATACCTGTTATCACGTCCGTGTCCTGCTCTCCCTCTTGACCTGCCAGAGTAAAGACTCTAGCCTTCCCTTTCTTAGGTTGGTAGTCTTTCTTCTTCTTTTCTGGACACTCTCTTAGAAAATGGCCAGTCTTACCACAATTATAGCATACTCCTTTCCCCTGAAGGCATTCGCCAAAATGTCGTTTGCTGCACTTGGGACATGTAGGGACATTTCTGGTTGGGCATGACTCAGTCCTTCCTTTCTTGTTCTGGTCTTTGTACTTTTCTTTGTTGTGACCCTGCCACTTTCTCTTCTCCGAAGACTCGACACCGTGCAGGGGTTTCTTTTCCAACCCTAAGCCATTAGAGATTGCCTGTGCCCGACGTAAACGTAAGTAGTATACTGCTGGGCGGTCATGATTCCTTTGATCTCGGGTCGTAATCCCATCTCAAACCTCTTGGCCTTCGTCGATTCGGTGTTAACCATATGCGGTGCATACCTAGACAGTCGTTCGAATTTTCTTTCGTACTCCCCAAGTAGCATGCTCCCTTGCGTGAGTTGAAGAAATTCTGCTTCCTTTTGGTCTTTCAGTGACTGAGGAAAATATTTTCCCAGCAATGCTTCTTTAAATTGGTCCCAAGTGAGACTACGTTGCTGCTCTGTAGTCCTAGTGCGTGAATCGGATTCCCACCAATGGCTAGCATCGTCAATCAGCATGAACTTCGTGCAAGAAACCTTCTGCATATCGTTGCAGTTTAGATGCTCAAATATCCCTTCAAGTCTCCTCAGCCACTCCTCGGCTGCGAAAGGATCATCCTGGCCATTAAAGGACGGTGGTCTGAAACGACGAAATTGTTCAACCATGGAACTCATGTTGTCAGCCCTTGTTGCATTTGGGCGTGGCTCTTGAGTCTGCTATCTGCCCAAGTCTTGCACAGCCCTCAACAAGTCTCTGAACATAGTTGCCTGATTTTATGTTTGTCGAGGCATTTCCTTTGAAAGAAAACAAAATAAATTTTATCTTAGGATTGCTCGACAGCGTGACACTATACGGAGTAATTTCTAACGGAGGGAAAAGAAAGGAATGAAATTTATGCAATTTTATTAATTAAATAAAAATAATAATAAAAAAAACGTTTATGATTAAATTCAACTAAAGTTTCCGCTAACCTCAACATTTATTAATCTAAAAAAAAAAAAATGCAACACGAATAGAATGGAAAAACTAATATTCCAAAATCCTAATCCTCGTCTTCACTTATCCAGCCTCCATGTACTCTTGGAACCTTGGCCGGCGGAGCTTCGTCATCTGAAGTAATACTTGATTCTGGTTCAGATTCTGGTTCCACCTCATGCCCGATTCCTCCTTGTGCCTCGGCCTCAACTTCTTGTCCGACTTCAGGCTCAGGCTCAGGCTCAGGCTCAAATTCTTGCTCAGGTTCAGCCTCATCTTCAGGCTCATCTTCTGACTCGGGCTCTTCAAACTCGAACCTGAAATCGAGTTCGTTTTCTAATTCCAGCCCAACTTCAACTTCTCCAACGGGTGGTACATTAGCCTCCACAGCATATTCTTCCCAAGTGTCAATAAGAGCACTACAAAAATCTTCAAATGTGCCCTGATCCAGTATACCCTCTAGGCCCTAAGTATGGCTGTCGTAGCGCGCTGGCCCTCATCTGAGAAGGTGTCTATTAGGCGGGCTATCGCTTGTGCATGAGTGCTTTGAAATCCGACTTCCAAAGCGTGTTCCCAGGCTGTATGGAACCGTTGCACATGTTGTTCGATTGTAGAGTCGAGATCCGGAACGAAATGTTCATAGGCACGAATTATTGCAGCATTGGGATTCCCAGCGCCCTCATACCCAACACTTTTCCTCGCGGTCTGCCTAACTCTAACCATGATTGTCACCTATGTTACAACAATTCTAACATGTTATGCATTTAAAGTTTCTGGTCGTAAAAATACACTACTTAACTTTAAATAACTATACCGCATTACTAAATAGTTCAAAGCAATAAAAATAAGCGACAAATACTTTATAAAATCATGCTAATCAATTTATTTAGACTAGCAAAAATAATTTACGGTAATTAAGCATATTCACTTATTTCATATCTCAAAATATTGGATAGTGGCTGATCAGTGAGCTCTGGGTGCCAAATATCTCGTACCAAAATATTTTTTTTTTTTTTTTTATAAAAAAAGATTCACTACTACTATTCAAAAATAAAAAAATAAAAAAATATTTTTTTTCTATTATTGTTCACGTGAACAGTAAAGAGGTACTGTTCTGTGAATAGTAAAAAGTTACTATTCATCAAAAAAAAAATTTGTTTGCTGTTCTCGCTACTATTCACGTAAATTAAAAAAAAAAAAAATTTCGTTACTGTTCATCATTACTGTTCACGTGAACAGTAAACTTGCACGTTTCGTGAACAGTAGAAAGTACCTGTTCCTAAAAATTAATTAAATTTTTTTTTTTGCGAGTCTACAGAAAGTAAACCCGGCTGCTCTGATACCATTTGGAACGCCCCAGAATTTCTAAGGTTCTAGAGTGTTAATAAAATCCATAACCATTAAATATTGCGGAAAAATGACTTTGATAATAAAAGAAAAAAAATTCCAATTGCCAAACAATTGGTTAACTCGTAAACAAATAAGAAAATATTTGTTAAATGATAAATAACTTGAAATTGTGAATAATCGTCTTATTAACTAAACATTATAAATAAACCAATTTATTCTTTTGGCGACCATTGGCTTGACAACTTCACTGACCCTCCACGCATCCATCCTATTAATCATTACCTGAAAATTATTTAAAATGAGGGATGAGTATAACTAAATATACTCAATGAGATACTTGCTAATTTCTACGAACAATCTAAATATTATAATTAAGCATGGAATTAACTTACTAAACCGAACTGTGAATTATCACACCATGACAATGATAATTCATGCAAGCGCCGCAAATAAATGAAACTCAAGGGTTTAATCGAACCCAAAAGTTTAATCGAAACCGAAGGTTTAAATGAAGCGGTTCATGATTTCTCCCGAAGGAGCACTCGAAATTAAGTAATCAATTTACATGCGCAAAATAATAATTAGAAAGTTGTTGACATCAACAATAGCACGTAGTATCTCACCTTATTTCTTGTGAATGATTGCACTAAAAAAATGAATGGAAAGCTTGAAAAAGGGTACCACCAGAAATTGAAGAAAATAATATTTTCACGCAAATGACTCTTTGTGTTCTTCAAGACGTGAGGTTGGTCAAAAAGGCTGTACTTTTTAAATGAAACAAGGTGGTAATTTGGTTTGTTTGGAGTTTTAAATTGATTAGGAGAGAGATAGAGATAGAAATAGAGATAGGGATAGAAACAAATTTACAATTCAAATAGTGAATAGTGTTCGGCCGAGAGAAGCTATCCAAAAGAGTTCCTTTTAACTTTCATTTACTATAAAAATTTTGAATTGTCTATATCTTGAATTTAGCTTATCTAAAAACACTTTTTCTTGAGCCGATAATCATGATTAAATACGAGCTATCCAACGAGCCCAGTATTGATATATTAAAACTCAAAATTTCACAAATAAATTATTTAGCCCAAATAAATTAATTGATTCTAAAACATATTTTCACTTAGGTCCTTTAATAATAAATAATAATAAAATTCAAGATTCTACAGACGACACATGAACAACGTCTATAGAAGTCTCAAGTGATGTATCTTTTGATGAACTTGTTCTTAGATAAAGGCAAAGATGAAAGTTGATGATAGTAGGTGTGCATTTTATTTGAAATTCACAGTGCCGTATTTGAATTTTCTGCATGCTGACTTAAATGATGAAGATGACTTACGATGTACATTTCACTTTACCAAAAAACTATATTGTGCGTTGTTTTTCTTCCACGTGACATGGAAACATCTTAGAGGGTTGGTGCTGATACACAGATTACAGTAAAAGTTCATTTAAATGGTGAGAATAAGGTTGTGGATATGTTAGTTATTTGTTCTTCAAGGTTGATGGGTAATTTAAAGTTGATGGGTTTATCAGAAATTTTTGTAAA
Organism: Forsythia suspensa; assembly: GCA_023638005.1. Lineage (NCBI taxonomy): Eukaryota > Viridiplantae > Streptophyta > Magnoliopsida > Lamiales > Oleaceae > Forsythia > Forsythia suspensa. The sequence continues at coordinate 11,755,354 of CM042664.1, read as the reverse complement.
CCAATTTTTTTCCACTGAAGTAGAGTTGAGCAAGAAATGTCACAAGCTTGTTATGACTAAAAAAAAAATCAACTCAAGGTGAACAAATCAAACAGAAGTTGCTTGACATTGTCATGCATCGATGCAAACTATAATTAGCTTTTACGTGCTTTAAAGGTGAATTCATCGGATGTGTTTAAGGTTCAAAAGTATGAACCAGGCCACACATGTTCCTTAAATATTCAGTGCAACGATCAAAGACATGTATCTAGTTTCGTTATTGGCAACATATGATGCAAAGATTGAATCATGCATATCAACCATATGTTCTGATTGGTATTACTGGTGACATTCAACGGGATTTCAAAGTGACAATCAGTTATAATAAGGCTTTGAGGTCTAAGAAGAAAGCCCTAATTTTTCTTCAAGGATTGCAAGAGAAAAGTTTTGGAAAATTGTCGACCTATTGTTCTATGTTTCGACGAAATAACCCGAGTACATTCACGTACATTGAAAGAGACGTGGCTAATAAATTTTTTATATTTGTTTGTTGCATTTGATGTAAGTATTCATTGGTTACTATCATTTTAGTGACCGACAATATGTGTTGACATGATATATTCTAATGGAAAGTACAAATGAACTTTGTTGATAGCATCAAGACAAAATGCAAATAAGAAATATATTTGATTGCATGATGGTTGTTGATTCTGAAAATGACACTTTACGAACTTGGTTTATTTCCAAGTTAAAGAAACAAATTGGAGACTTCGTGAGGCTAGTTTTTGTTTTTGATTGAAACGATAGCACTGTGTAGTCTATAGATACAAAGTTGTACAACATCATGGTTGTTGTGTGTGGCATTTGCAAAGAAACACTAAGACGAGGTTCAACGTACATATTTTTCAGCGAGCCGCATTGGCATACACTTTAGTTGATTTTAAAAACTACTTGCAACAAATTTCTAGAATGTATGAAGGTCTTCATTCGTACTTGGAGGACACTGGCTATCAGTTTTGGTCAAGAGCACACTTCGGTGGAGATCGGTACAATGGTGTGACGTCAAATAATGTAAAGTCGTTGAACTCATTGCTGACACTTCAACGACGTTATCCAATTGTCCTTTTGGTCGACTACATACACATATTTATGCATAAGTTGTTCTATGACCTACACAAATTGGCTTTTCAGTGTAATCGTATCTTGACCCTGAAGATAGATGCCAAATTACATACAAGTTTTGATGTAGGTACGATGTTGTTAGTTCATAATTTGACAAACATATAATTCAAGCTGGGTAGAGAAACGATACACATACGGTGAACTTTTTGGATCAAACTTGCACTTTTCGAGAATTTGTCTTGAAAAACATGTTGTGCATACATGCTTCTAGGGTTGCGTGTTCACAGAAAATAAGTTGTTATGAGTTGTGTTCTCAATACTACACAAACGTCTACTGGATAAGAGCGTACACTGAGATTGTATACCTTGTTGACAACGAAGTTGACTGGACAATTTTGCAAGATGTTTGCATAGTTCAAGTGTTGCCTCCAAATGTACGTTGTCCAGCTGGTCAGCCTCCAGCTCGGCGACATCAATCCAGAAGTGAAGGTCTAGTTAAAATACGTAAATGTGGTAGATGTGGTAATGTTGGACACAATAGACGGATATGCCCACTTGAACCTAATTCAATAGTGATGTATAAGTACTTCATGTTCACAAGTTATGTAGATATTGTAGTGTGCATACTTGCTGAATTTATAACTAGTTTATTGATTTGTTTAGACCAAGTGTGTTGTGTTTTGATGTGTTCCTTATGTTGTACATGATGTAGATCTAGATATTTTATCTTGGTTTGTCCTCTGAATAGGTTTCAGATAAATCTGTCGACCATAAAAAATTTAATATTTAAAATTGTCTAACATCGACAGTTATAGATAGCATGATATAAAACTATTGATGATCGACTATCGAAGAAATTCAAAATTTTTTAAACACAATAATTTACCCAAGTGCTATTTTTTCAGACTGACAATTCGAATTAAAGAAGTTAAACCACGACAGACATCAACTCATACTCAACAAGAAAAACAAGAGACATACATAGGATATTAAAAAACATAACAGCAAAATACAAGTTACTAATAAGAAAAGATACTGATCACTCTTCATCAGCACCTCATTATTTGTCAGACCTGATATCAAAGATTCGTAGAAGTGGTGCAAATGCTATTCGAGGAAATAGACCGCGGAGGTCAACTTCCAACACGACACCAATCTTATAATACATAACCGCATCATTGTAGCACGTATAATCACTTTCGTACCCGTCAGTTTCCATACTAGCAAGTTGACATAGAACAAGATCCCGTGTGTATTCTCAAACAATACATAATCAACAAGTGGTCGCACTTAGCCCATTTTCGACCACGTGTTGCTGGGTATCTCCCGAATGGATACAAAGGAAGAAATTCATTGTATTGCACTGTCATATCCTCAATAGGTTGGCCCAAATTGCTGTATCTAACAAATGGAGCAAAGTCCATGTCTAGGACTGCATATCTTTGAAATAATATTGTAGGATGCTAGATGACCACATCCGTATGAGCAACAACGCCTCTTCCATATCCTAAGGAAAAGTAAAAAACAATGTAATTAATTGTTACAATGTATTAAAAGTAGGTAATTTGAATTTTTTTAACATATATTACGATATCCTCCATCTGCAATGAGTAATCAAGTTTTTCGGGGTTCTTCGTTTTTGTTTCAAGAACATATCGGTGCACAAATCAAGTATATCCATGTTGTAAAACGGAAAACACTTGGTTATTTAATGTATAAGTGCATATGTATTGCTTCATTTTGGTTCTTCTTAGCCAGCATTAAACTCTATTTACTACTGTTAATGTTGCATAATATGACAACGTGATGAGGAACATAACTATTGACTCGAAAGAGATTGTCATTTATGCACTGACTAGTAATATACAAACTTCACAACGCAGCATAGACGTAATGCTGCCGACGTACGCCAATGCAGGGGTCTACATTTTCTAGTGGCCTAGTCACATCTTTGTCGTCCTCCTCGTTCTTGTCATTTACAACATTGATATGTTCAACCTATCTAGCAGTCAGCAACTCTCACATGGCCGGTAGTCACATCTTCGTCGTCCTCCTCATTCCTATTATTCACTGCATTGATATGGTCGACCTATCGAGCGGTCAGTAACTCTCACAACATGTTTTCAATTGTGGCAGAACTACCTCGCAATTCAGTCTGGAATTCAATCTGCAATGAATGAAACATCTGATTATAGTGTGTACGCATGAAGTCTAATATGCGGTCAATGTGTCCTTCTAATTGCTCAAAATAACTATACATATCTGCTCTAGAGCTGGATATCTTTCCATCAACATGTGCATCAATATGTGCACGCTGGTCTGTGTACTTCGTATTAATTTGCTCCATCGTGATGTAATCAGTATAGTGAGAATGAATAGATTGGGATGAGGAGGGCATGTACTCCATCTAAGACAGAGACTGAGGCACATTATTCTTCGGCATCTCGTACTTTCGCGAGGACTTTGTCGGATTATGTAAAGAAGCATCTGTAAAACAAGGCTGTCTCAAATTTGTATTGCCTATCTCTGCATGACCATCGTCTACAAGGACAAATTCCATGGGCATGTCACCTAAAAAAACTTGATACTACATTCATAAGGATCTAAATAGTCATTTGTTTTATCTTCTGGAAGTGCAAGGGTAGCAATGCATAACAGAACAGCCTCATCCTCCGTTAGGCGAAGAATAGTCAAAGCCCAAATCTGGATTAACATAACAACAAATATCATTATAAACTTTTATGAACAGATTACAATTATGGTGCATAATTTGTATAATTGTTGTTAATAGTTATCAATACGCACTTGTTTACAGCTGGAGATGTGCATCCCATTTCAAAATTTTAGCACCAATTTCAGGCAATGCCACGTACGCCCAAAACCACAAATGAAATGGACAATTATGATCATAACAAGGCATTAAAGTTCTTTATTTCATATACAATGCAAACAACTCATTCAAGTTCATTAATAAATGTACGTTACTAGGTACTTGAAATGTAATCTGGAAACCGTTCAATGTGTACAACAATAAATCGCTAACTTTGGAACTAGCCTTCCCCGTCCTTTCATCCCAAGAGCAAATCAGGGAATTTAAAAGAGCGAAGTAGCAATGTTGACCACATTGATACTCGTAGAACATGTCTAGTTATGGACAACGTCTCTAAACTGATAGATTTATATCTACATGTTTACATACTCCCTCGATCAATAACATGAATTCCAATTTGTACTTGTCGCCGTGATGTTGCAAGATACAAAAGTGGCTACTAGCTGCTTCAAATATGTGACGCTCTAGATTGAAGAACAACTTCCATATCAACCTATGTTTGAACATTACCTTTTCTACCAATAGATTCTTCGGGGTGCTATGGTAAATCAACACAGTCTTTAATGCGTACTCTTGCATTTAGAACCGGCTAACTTGATGTTCACTATAAACCATGTCTCATTCTTCTTTTTCGACTGTACCATGCAGAGGATTATTTGATGTACACTGTGGTTGCCTGATTTGTAAAAGTGCAAACTGTAGAAAGCATGTTTCATGGAAAGCAACCTTATGATCCTTGTCATAAATATGCGTTATTACATTAATATATCTGGTATTGCTAATCTGCTTGATTTGTCCTTCAAACCTTAGTTGCTTAGCTACAATGTATTGAAGATTTATCTACAAAAAATATTAAAATATTTTTACAAAAATTATCAAATAATTTCTCCAATATATATGACAAAAAAACAAAAATTAGTATAGTTTCTAACTAAGAGATCCTAATCAATTTCTGTAAGCATCCAACATCCAACAGTTGAACACAATTTAAATTGTTGAATTGATAGTTGTTTCTATTCAACTATTGAATAAATAGTTTTAAGGAAACGATTGTCAGTTCGATATTTTCAAATCGACAGTTTAAATTTTAACGTGGAACTGTCGAATTGAAATTGAACTATCGATTTGACAATTCAAGTAAACATAAATCCATGTGCAACAATAAACCATAAATCACAAATCTAACAAATTGATTAGGAAAACAAGTAAATAATAAGTGGGTGAAAATTACCATAAAACTTTAAAAATCATATAACTAATAGACTACAACTATGTACCAACATACATTATGAAAAATGGGAAAAATAAAAACATAGAAAGGGTCAAAACATACTTGAAATGCCTCAGTTTGAAGACGATTAAAGAGTCAGGTTTGGGTGCGTTCTCTCGATTGGCAGCGATGCAGTGTTGTGGTGGGTGGTTGAAGAGATAATTTTTTGATTTTGGAGAGAGAAGGGGAGAGAGAGAGAGATGTTGAATTAATTTCGAATAATGAGAGAGGGGGAGGGGGAGGGGGGGTTATGGACATGGATTTTGTAAACTTGTTGTGGGTATTTTGGGAACATTTTAAGTAAAACAGTCACTTGGTCAAATATTTTAAAAATTTCCATATTTCAAATTGGTCCGTCAAAATTGGGCATTTATTGCAATTTCCTCAAAATTGTAACAGAGGTCAACAGTTTAATAAATTTATTCAAACGGCTCCAACATTTAATACTTGCCATTTTAGTCTTCAATCTTTTGTTGTTGTAACACTTTGTCATCAATCAACGAAACCATCTATTTCACTTGTCTATTAATAGTTTCACATGTCACCAATAGACGAAACCATCAATTTCATATTAAAAATTTCTAGTGCAAGGCATGCAATGGCTTCATATGTAAAATGGATAAACAATATGTTGTCAAGATTGACGGAAACAATTGAGAATAATAATAATAGAAATGTAGAAACGAGATGAAGCGAGATATGCCGTAGCAAATATATTTAAGACAGATTTTGTCTCCTACAAATGTGTTAACATAATCAATGGACGCTTGTCTTCCAAAATACAACGCTTCTTCTAAAGTCGTAACTGTACTATACCTACTTTGTCGGTTGAACCAAAGACTGAATGCATTCTTTTCGAAAGGAAGGAAAAACGATCTTTTGAAAAAGCTTCAGAAATTATCTTTTCAGAATTTTGCTGAAAAATATTTAAGTAAAATTTTGGAGAGAAAAAGATAATTTAAAATTAATTAATTGAGAATTGATTTGGTGTATAAAAATTGAATTTAAGGGTCCATATTTATAGAATTTGAAGTGTCTCTTTGAATGAGTGTGTGCATTTTCATGCAGAGATACACCAGTTGGTCTAATTAATATGTGCCATTAGATCGTACAATTTCATATTTTTATGAGATCTGATAGTTTAAATTAAATCTTGAATAAATAGGTCTATTTATTATATATATTTACCAATTATAAATGAATATGTCCATTTATCATATCTATTCACCAATTACATACTTTTAATGGGAGACTTTTTTAATTCACCCAAAATTAATTTTAATGGCCCACATCATTAAATATACTTAATAATTTAACCTAATAAAATTCAATTAATTCCAACACAATATGCATCTTCTTCCACATATCCTACCCCTATTCCCACAACAAGCATATGCCTATTAACCCCGCTCAAGCCATGTTCACCCCCAACACCTACCCTTGTTACCACCCTTTCACTTTAGTTTCACGCTTTCTTTCCGTATAGCTTGTTGGCAAGGGTTCAATTTCATTTCCTTTTAATTTTTGTTACTTTATTTTATTTAACCAAACATCAGGGTATAATTGTCTTTTAATCAAAAATAACTTTTTAATTGTCAATTCGAGGGAAGTTGTCTGCTGCGGACCAATGTGCTATAAATTTTTAAAGTTGAACGCAACAGTCATATGTTATGAAATCGATTCTAAGTTAAGCAATACTCCCTCCGTCTTATGAAGATAGTGTTACTTTCTTTATTTATCTGTTCTAAATTATAATCTACTTTCATTGTTGATAATATAGTTAATTTCTTATTTTTTTTATACATATCTATTAAATGTGTCTTGTTATTAACAAATATGAATAATCATTATATTAATGTAAGGCATGTTACGAAAACGTAAGTAAAATTTATTGTTCCAACTATAATAATTAAATTTTCTTAAATCTAAATAAGCCTATATTTATGAGAATGAGAAAGTATTTATTTTTGTTGAAGTTTTATTTTTTAGATCTATATTGTAAAAATATTTTCATCTTGTAGAAACATATTTGAATTATGTTGATATATTTGTTACCGTGAAGGAGCATCACTCCAGCAAAACTTTTAACTGAGAAGAAATTTGGGTTACAAATGAACCCCTTTTGTTGTGTTGAATTAAGAGATTAGATTATCTATACCTGAAATTGCATTGCCCAAGGCCCAATTTCATAAGACAATGGTAACTTTGTCGATGTAGAAGGACATGCACAATATTGCGTTGTCTCGGCCGTTGTCCATGTCATTTGGGTCGTTAAATAAGGAGACGGATATTAACGATATGTTGAATTTGGAATGAAAATTAAATTTTGGTGACCTTTTTGAAATGACTTGAAGATGAGTGGTGAATTTGAAACAACTAATAAAGTTTGGTGCTTAATAGTGTTCTTTCTTCTCCTATACTACAGTTGTTCTTGTCTCAATGACTTGTATTTTGATTAAGGCAATTCCATATGTTTTACACTTCCTATCAGTGGTGGACCACCAATGGACAAAAGGGATCAATTGACCCTGCAAAGATTTTGAAAATTGTTCAAGCCTGATTCCAAAATGGCACAAACCCAAATCCAAAAATATAACTTAACTCCAAATAACATAAGTCAAATATCAACCCAAATTATTTTAATTCAAGTTTCAGCCCAAATTACAATTGTGTTAACCATCCTACATTGACCTTGACCACCAAAGGTACACCATATGCCATCTCCTTTGACCACTAAGACGCATCTCACATAAGACACTAATACTCATTGCATAACATCACAACAAAGTACAATTGAGTGAATTATCTTCCCTTGAACTCTAGAGCTACACAACCTATGTGGTGTTGTGATCACTACTAGAGAAGTATTTCACTTGCACCAGTGAACAACATCATGCCATAAGTAAACTCTCGATACCTTAATGTACTAGTATTGATCGATAAAACATGATTTTCATTAATAACTTAATTTATCATATTAAGTTGTGTGCAAAATATCATTTATTTTCATATGTTGAGAATATATGTGTATGCTCATCTTATGCTATGGTATGAAATGACTTGATCCTAAAATACCATATACAGTAAGACTTCTCTACAGTGACACTCTGTATAGAAATAATTTCCATGTAGTCATAAAATTCTGGTCTCAACTTGGGCTAGTTATAAATAAGAATAAACTTCACAGTTTAATAAGTTACAATTTTTCTAGGTCCAGTCTTAAAGAACTTGCCTCAACATAGTAATAATTATCTGTATATTGCAAAAAAATATGCTATATTATATTAAAGTTATAAGATGAAATAAATATTTATCTAAAGTTGTCTAAGAAGAAGATTTATATTTGAGAATTGTTATCACATATTTGAACTTGCGGGTATGTAATAACTCGTCAGCATAGACACCTTCAACGACTCTTTGATTCTCCTTGTTCACTTCATTTGTAACTTGCAATTCATTGACATCGGGGGTCCTAATTTTGCAGTGCTTAAAACAATTGGCAATTGTTTGTGGCTTCACATCAATTGACCACGCATCAACTCCATTTACAATTCCATCAAGGAAATTTATCTTTGTTGGTTTCAAGACACGATCTTCTATTCATTTGAAAAGTAGGTGATTAAAGAACTGACGATAATAACCTTTAAAACTTCTAATAATGCATGTATCACATGGTTGGGTTTTAGAAGTGCTATTTCGTGGTAGGAACATAATAGTTGTCATGAAGTGGGAGAATATTCCCCTTTTTGCCATGTGCACTACAATTATCTATGATAAGTAGGATATTTCTATCCAAACGGCTATCAAACTACTTAAGTCGTTCCATAAAAAAATAAAGATGTCATTCATGCATTTGAATTCTCTCGATACTTGATGTTGAGATTACAAGTTAACATTCTTAAAGCATCTTGAATTAAGAAACTTACGGATGATCCAAAGCGGAAGTTTGTTAGAACCATTTTCGTTGCAACAAATAACAATTGTAATTCTCTCTTTATTTTTCTTTCGACCCATCCAAATATTTTGTTACAAGTGAGTTATCGGCTTGCATTCGATGAAATAAGCTAGTTTCATTATATTGTAAATGTCCTTCCAAGATTATTTGTCTAATTCCTCTCTTATTGGGTATGGTAACTATTAAACTATCACATGCCCAAAGAGTGCCCATTAACATAATTAGGTGCTAACTGAAGATACATATCATTAATAATCAATGTTCTAAAAAGCGTAAAGCGTAGTTGGACGTGGAGGCCAAGCTTCAAACTTTTTGGGCCTAGGCGAGATTTAGGTGAGGGTAAGACAAGAGTGAAGCGTGAAAAAATGTTTTCTTATTTTTAGTATTATTTTAAATATTAAAAAAAATATTTTTAACTAAAAAACGCATGTCTAAGCGAGTCAGGACGTGCCTAGGCGTAACTAAACGTGCCTAGGCGTGATTAAGCAAGGCTAGGCGCGCGCTTTTTAGTTAAAAATATAGTTGATCAAAAAAGCGCGCGCCTAGGATCTAAGCAAGGCGTGGAGGTCACGTTTTTTAGAAAACTGTTAATAATTACAGATTAACTTATAATGCAGGTATTGCCATTAAGGAAAATTATAAGTGGTAGTCTCAACCTTTTTTTTTTTCCCTTCAAATTTCCACTCTTTAACAGTTAGAGTGCAATTCTTGCATATTTGGATTTTGAGAGCCAAAATGGGTAACCATATAAGTTTTATGAAAACGCGGATTAAATGTCCTATTAGTCATTGTACTTTCTCCAATATTTTCCATTGGTAATTTAATTTTAAATGTTTTCGGACTAGTCATTGAACATATCAAACTATTATCTCATTTGTCACTCTGTCAATCATTGTTAAAAAAAATAGACGGAATGGATAACTTAACAAATAGAAATTCACATATGGCATTCTTTTAACGTTAGTTTAGGCCACATCATTAAAGTTCAATGACTAATTGGAGAACATTTGAAGTTCAATGATCATTGGAAAATATTGTAGAAAGTATAGTGACCAATAAAATATTTAACCATTCAAGTATTGGGTCATTTGGAAAACATTATAGAAAGTACAGTGGCCAATAGAATGTTAACCATTCAATTGTCAATACTTTTACTCTTCTATATTTTGTGTTATGAGCTTGAATTACTTTAATTAAGTGATATATTAGCAACTTCTTCTAGGTATTAATTAGGCATGGACGTCAGGTGGATCAATTTGAGTATTTCGATACTCGGACTCACTTATTACACTTCGAGTATTTTATAAGTAGAGCCATTTTGATTCACTTAATTACTGGAACCAAACATGAACCGTCAGTTCTACTCATGCCATTTTCTTTTAAAATCATGACCTGACAACATTTTTGAAAAAAAAAATTACAAACCAATTAATACTAAAATACATTAGATATTAAAAAAAATTATGAACCATATAAACATTAACTGGAAGAATAGATATTAAAATTGTAAACTCATAATTTATGGTTAGAAAAAGGAAAATTACTTCTAAAAATTGAAGACTCGTCACAGTTACAGAGGAGCTCCGCCTTCGTCGTTACACTGTGTGTTGAGTGAGAGTACGAGAGAGATGACAATGTTTTGTATTGTGTATTTGAGCGAATAACGATTGAGAATTTGAGATTTAGGTATTTGAAATTAGGTCAATTGAGCTTAGGTGTAGAGATGGTGAGTTTTGAGCTTTTGGTTTGCTGGGATAGTTGGACTCTTGTATTTAGTACCGTGTTGTTTGACTGTGCCACTGCATCAGGATAAATAAATTGTAAAAAATAAATAAATTTATAAAAATGACAAATTCAATTCAGAATCAAGTACTCACGGTTCTGGTCCAAGAACCAAGAATTGACCCAAACCCGATTTGTTCTTGATTTAGATTCCTAATTTTTTATTTTATTTTATAACCAAACCGGAATGGTTAAAATGCCCACCCTTAGACTATTAATGTATAGTATGTATTTTTTTTATGCAAATCTTATCTATTTATCAGTGTCATTGTTTTTTTTTTTTATTTTTTTTTTATTTTTTTGGCAAATCAGGTTGAGATTAACTCAAGTCAAGAATTTGAATTGATTACTATGCACTTCAATAATTGAATTGAGAAAGAAAAACAATGTAAAGTCCATCGTCTTATAATAATTTTATATATAGATAATGTTTAACTGTGTTTAAAATTAACTTTAAGTTTCCATTTTTAAAGTATGTATATACTATTAAAAATGCATGTATAGACTATAATAATTGATAGACTTGTCCATGGTATATGAAAATAAATGCAAAAATCATAGTGAATTATTGGTGAATAATGATAGCCCAATTGAAGGTTAAAATATCTCACTTACCACTATACTTTTCACAATATTTTTCAATGACAATTGAACTTGAAAAGTTAAATATTCCATTAGCCACGGTACTTTTCACAATATTTTTCAATGGTCATTGAACTTTAAAAAATTTATTACTAGCTACTAAACTTTGCTGACATGGTCTAGACTTTGAATGAATGCCGTGTGTAAATTTCTATTTGCCATGTCGCCATTTCATCTATTCTTTTAATGATAATTGACGAAATGACGAATTTGATAATAATTTGATAAGTCGGTTAATCGAAAAATATTTAAACTTTAATGGTCAATGAAAAATAGTTAAAAAAGTAGAGTGGTCAATAAGGCATTTAACTTTTAAGTACATATATAAAGAAGACAAGATTATTTAGTACAAATCAAGTGGTATGAAAATTAAAGATTAGAGACATATATGCCGCAAAAAAATAATAAACTATGGAAATGGACTTGTACTCAATATTCTGAAAACTGTAAAGTGTGGGTAAGCGTGGATGTCGAGCTTCAAATTTTTTGGACCTAGGCGAGGTTTATGTGATAGCAAGATAAAGGGCGATGAAAAAGCGAGGTGTAAAGCGTGGTTTGGCGTTGATGCCGAATTTCAAATCTAGGCGCCGCTTAAGCAAATTTTTTAAAACAATGCTTGTAGGGAATATGATCTAATATTAACGGTAGACATTGTTATAATGCCCAACGAGATACTTGTCCTATATTTATTGGATGAGTCTAAAGTTCCACTTTACACTTATTCAATAAGTATAAAATAAATATCTTGGTGGATATTATAACAATGTCCACTAGAGGCATTAAAACAAAATCGATTCTTGTAGTTAAAAGATTTTTGTACAAAGGAAAGGGAGATCAATTAATCTTATCCCTAATTTTAAATCAGTTACTAGCCACTTGGCATGCTGTCATTCAATTTCAAAAAAGATGTCCCCACCACACAACCACCCATGACCCAACCCACTCCCCACCACTCAACCACCCAAACCCACTCCCCTCTTTCATTCGGCGTTTTAAACGCAATAGAAATTGAGAGAGGAGAATAGTGGAAAGGGGCAGCATATGAAGGACCCATCAGATCTGCTGCCCCAAGAAAGGGACTCTTGTCTAATTTCCATATATACATGGGCTGTTCTTATCCACTTAGTAGAAAAAATTATTTTGCTCACTTAACAAATGTCCAGTGAGTGTTTGATTTTAATATCAAATATTTTTGCTTTTCTAATGCCCACTAAACAAATGTTCAATAGATAAAATATTTCTTCCCACTAAGACTAAGTATAAGAGATCAAATCATATATACATATTATCATATAGAGCAGTGATATAGCAATCATTGTAGGTACTAATTATTCTACTTATTGTCTACGTAGTATCACTAGATTGGTCACTTTTTAAAAAAATTGTTGACAATTTTTTATAATTTTTAAAAAATTATCAATATGGTGATGATAGATATAGACAGTGAACACTATAATTAATGTTTAATATAAGTGCTATATCACCAATTTTATCACAGAGAGAGAGAGAGAGAGAGAGAGAGAGAGAGAGAGAGAGGGGTGGTTGAGTGGGGGGTGGTTGGGTAGTGGGTTGATTAGAAAGTAAATGATTGAGATAGGTGCCCAGGAATCAATCAATTATTTTATCAACTTTTTGTGACATTAATGGTGGGTCATACGACCTTTATTTGAATTCTATTAAACCATGGTCCATTTCATGTATTACCTTTGTGCTTGATGCAATGTTTTGATAATTCAGTTTGAGCTTTAATGATATATACAGGAACAAGAGTTTATAAAAAGATAAAAAAATAAAAAATGAATCGGAGTCCAATTGAGATCAAGGAGGTAGTAAAAAGAATAAGTTAAAAAAAAAATAGTACGAAATGACCCATTTTCACTGTGAGTTTATTGATTTTGGAGCTAAGCTAGACCATTCTTAATTTGAGTTTAATTGGATTCTAAATTACTAATTTTTGACCTATAAATTGACCCTTAATCTAGCAGTTATCTTGCTAACAATTCATTTTGTATATGGTCAATACTTAAAAATAATAAATAAAATTTATTTTATTTTATTTGGATAAAATTGATGTTCGGATACACTTTTGTTTGAGGAGAAGTTTTATTTTCGAAAAGAGGAAGACAATTTTTTTTTAATCTGAATACGAATTCACGCATTTTTTAAAAAAAAAAGACAAACGTACCATTTATAATATAGAACAAATCTATTTTTAGACATATCCTAAAATAATCGTCACCACACTCTATCACCACTACCCTTCGCTGTTCTATTTTTTTTTTTTTTTTTTTTCCTTTTTATTTTTTTATTTATTTATTTACTTTTCTTCCTTTAATTAAGATAAGGACATAATTGTCTATTTTATGAAAGAATATATATTTTTACTCTTATACTTAGCTGAATCAAATAGAATAATTAATAATAAACTTGTTATCTAAATAACTTTTGTCCACATAAATATTTTTATCTACCAAATAAACCTTAAGGGTGTGTTTGATTGGCATCAATCCTATTGAAAATGTCACATCCGAAGAAAATAATTTCTATTTGGCTGTTTGATACAAATGTGGAAATGAAAAATGAATTCTAAGGTACAACCACTTTAATATTGTTTTTTGCCAATTCCATGAAAAATATTTTCTTATGGGTATGGTGGTTTTTTTTTTTGTAACTTACATGAATTTTTTTTTCCCTTTTTCACATTTGTCAATCAAACACACCCTAAATGTCAAAAAGCTGGCAACAATACGACGTTTCTAATATTTTAAAGAATGATAGTGAAACACAATTAAAAAATCAGCTACTCTTCAAAATTTTAATTACAATCTACCATGTTTCTAGAGGCGCAAGAATTCTTTCATGTCAAATTTATATTGTACAGTGAATTAGTTCGTGTCGAACTTAGAACATCAATAATACAACAATATAGATTATTAGACATTTGGCAAGTAAAATAGAGACATGAAAAAATATTTAGCACGTATTTTAATAGAGATAATAAATTATATAAATTAGATAAAAGAGATTTAACACATATTTCAATAGACAAAATTATAAAAATAAATAAATAGAGGATGTTCCTCCACTTTTTTTATTGAGATACAAGTATTTTAGAGAGATATGACTCAGTTTTTAGTACAATTACAATTGTATTCGAAATGCTCTTATAATAATGCAAATTGCAAAGTGAAAAGATCGTGTCACGTGAGGCTAGTCAAATCAACCCATTTTACAATTTCATACATAAAATAATTGGATGGTCTGAACACAAAATTAATTTAGTATCATTGTCATAAAATAAGATTGAATTTAGTCCAGGTCTAAGTCTAACTGGTCTTATACATGATCCAAAAGGACCAGAAACCTAGAACACACTTTGTCCTACATAAATTTGAAGTTGATTTAGGTTGAATTATTTTTGTCACTTGTTTTGTTCATTTCTAAAACGCAGCTGAGAAATGAATTTTACAAATCTACTCTAATAAAATCATTCTTTATGAAACTAAACATCTTTAAACAAAAAAAAAAAAAAAAAAAGCTTATTACTTATCTGTTTAATTTTGTTAAAAATCAAGATTTTAGTAGATTTTGATAAAAGTTGAAATTGATGAAATATGTGGTTGAAAAGTTGATTAAAATTGTAGGTCCTATAAAATATATGGTTAAAATTAATTGTTGAATCAAACAAACCTATAGGGAATTTTTTGTATAATTTAATTTTAATCGAATTGTAGTAATATATAAATATTAAATACTTTACAAAATATATTAAGTGCTTTTTAGTAATTTTTTTTGTAGATTATAAGTAATGGAACTTACCAAATATTTAAATAAAAAATATATTTGACTTGCTTATAAGTACTATTCTAAAAAGCTCGCATAGGCTTGAAGATCGACTTCCATACCTGGCTACGCATCTTGCCTCGCCTAGACTCGAAAAATTTGAAGTTCGACCTCCACGCCTAGCCACGTTTTATGTTATTTAGAACATTGCTTATAAGTTGGCATATTTGAAAACCATTTCTTTTTCAAAAAGTACAGTAATTATTATAAAAAAACTTAATCAATGAGTTATGTTGTACTTTAATGACACGTGGTCCTGCAATTAAATATTGTACATATATGACAAAATTAGATCTGTAATAAGCTAGTGATTAATGAGAAACAGTAACCGTTAAGCATCATTCATTATTAATACAACCAAATTAGTAAATGTCCACTTTCCCACTTGCACAAATTAAATTATATATTTAAAAAAAAAAAAAAAAGCATTCTTCATTATGTGTTTAGATTCTACTAGATTGTATTTAGTAATAATACATACAAGTGATCTGCAACCATGTTTGGACAATAACGAGCATAATAATTAACAAGCGTCTCATATATATATATATATTAATTTTATCTAGGTTTATTCAAATTATGGCATCAAATATGTGTTTAATAGTTATTGTTCACGACTCTACCAATTTTACAAATATAAAACTCTTGTGGAACTTAGAATCAATATGAAGAAATTAACTATACTTGTTTATTTCTTGATTTATGTTAAATAAAAAATCAAATTAATAGAATAAATGATAATATTTTTTGATTTATCGAGACGAGAGTTTAAATCTCTTTTCTTTTGTCTCAATTACCTTATCTATTTTTGGTACAACAGAAGAAAACCGAGACTCCTTTTTTAATCAAATTTTGGATGATAAAAAACCCATCATGAAAATCACTTAGACCAAAATAATAGAGGCACTCATGCAGCTCAACATCAAAAGGAGATGGGGACTCGTCTTCTATGTTGAATTGTTGATGGAGTGGGGTACAAATAGTTTTGCCATTATCGTTTGAATGATGTTGTTTGTGAGCATGTTCGACTTTGCTTCTTTCTACTAAAGAAGCTGTTTTTTTTTTTTTTAGCTTAAAATAGTGAAAATTTTGGATTTTTTAAGGCAATAAAAAGGTGAGTTTTAATTATACATACTCACGAGCCTCGAGCAACAAGGGATAGATGATTTTAGTAGGAGTTTGGGCATTACGAGTTGGGCTACAGCCTACAGACAAAATAGGTTCTAAAGGCATTTGCAGAATTTTTTAAGAAGGCCTTTGTGTAAGTGCCATGAAAAAAGTAGTTGATTTGTGTTCAGTACAGGTAGGTTTTACAGGTTTGGGTTATTTGAGATTTTTATTGGGCTAAGATTTACATAGCCTTGGAGGATAACGCAAACTGGGACATTTGTTTATGGAAAGCATTTAACAAATTCTCATATAACAAAGGCTTACATAGACCATGGGTTCATGGGACTAAGTCAGGACTTTTAGTAGAGCCATTGGGCCAGTCAATAATATGATTTGGGCCACATTGATCAATGACACACTGACTAGGCTTCAGAGGAAGAGAACTAATAGGGATATTTACACCAACTACTTACAAATATTAAAATAATTTTAAATTTAACAACTTAACTTATTTATTTCAAAAATACTACATAATTAATATTATATTAAATAATAAAATAATGAATTAAAATTAAATAACTATTTCCACGTGAATTCACTCAAATTTGTTTTTGAGTCCTTGATTATTTGCACAATAAGTCCTTCATCTTTATAAAATTTTCACTTTAGTCCCTATACTTCATCTTTCATTTCAATTTTGTCCTTTTTATTTGCAACTCAAGTCCTTCAACTTTTAAATTTGTACAAATTGGTCCCCATATTTATACTTTTATATCAATTTAGTCCTTTGTATCATTTATTTGATACAGATGTTCTAAATGATATTTTTGTATCGTTGAATATGTTATATATTATATTATGTTATTTTACATATCACGTATTACGTGAATTGAGATTAGATCATTTGATGTTACGTATGTTACAAATGATGAAATCAATAGTTTTATTTGTTAAATTTAACATTGTATTTCATATCTATATCATCTTATAACGAACTTATTGAAGTTTAGAGTTGATTTTGCAACAGAATAATTTCTGTTTAAGATCGCATAATCATTACAAATGTTACAAATCTTATGTGTATCATTGTTTGATACAAATGTTACAAATAATATTTTGTATCATTTGAATACGTTCTGATTATATTATGTTATTTTACACAATACATGCTACGTGAATTAATATTTTTGTATCACTAATATTTTATATTTCAATTTAGAATACGATTGTTACAAAATATCATTTGTAATATTTATATCAAACATTGATACACAATATCATTTGTAACATATATATCAAATAGTGATAATATAAAGGACTAAAGCGATATAAAAGTATAAATATGGGGACCAACTTGTACAAATTTAAAAGTTGAAGGACTTGAGTTGCAAATAAAAAGGACTAAATTGAAATGAAAGATAAAATATAGGGACTAAAGTGAAAATTTTATAAAGATGAAGGACTTATTGTGCAAATAATTAAGGACTCAAATGCAAATTTAAGTAAGTTCACGTGGAAATATATATTTTGTAGTATAGATTTAATTTTAATTTATTATTTTATTAATTAATATAATTTTAAGAATGTAGTATTTTTGGAATAAATTTGTTAAGTTGATAAAATTAGAATTATTTTTAAAAAGTGGTTTATTTATGAAAAGATCCCGAACTAATAAGAGCAATCAAGAAAGCCCATAATCCACGTACTACGAAAGATTTCTCATTGCATAAATTAGGCCCTTACGCCATTTTTCCACAAAAAAAAAATAAAAAATAAAAAAAATAAAAAAAATACAATTGTTCTTAATATTTTTAAGAAATAGACTTCGTTTATATAGCATAGATGGGGATGGTGAAAATGTAAAATCGATTACTACAGTGGAAGAAAACCCTAACTCTCTTCAACTCTCGACGATTTCGGGGGGATTTCAGGCAATTTCCATTTTAATCCATAATTTTTGTCCAATTGTTCTTGATTTTAACATTATAAGTCTAATTATGGTCGAAGAAGGTGAAAGAACTATTCCAGAATCAACGAAGATGAAGAGAAAATGTGGTCCGTATGAAGGATCTTCGAAGAAAAAGAAAAATAGTGCTCAACAGGCTTAAAAACCAAAGGTTAAGTTTGATTTATTCTAATTTTTATGATTTGCTTCGATTTTTACATTTTAAGATTTTTTTACTGTGTGAAATCGGGTTTTTCTTTCCATTGATGATTGTGCCTTTAGGAAATCAATGACACACTGTAATTATTGCCAAATCAATGACAATGGTTGTAGTATTATAGTATGTCATTAAGTTGGCAATGGTTGCAGTGTGTAGGTTTAATTGTAGATTTAAATGATAATATTAAAGATATACAAAAGCTAGGGATGGGCGTGGGTTGAGTTGGGTCAGTTTTCGACCTAACCAATCGACCCAACCCGACTCGAACCGAAAAAAAAATCTTAGAAAAGGGGCCCGAAATCAAATCGAACCGATTCGGGTCGGTTCGGGTTTTCAATTCAGGCCGGTCAAATAATAAATTTTTTTTTAAAAAAATCCAACCTGAAATTGACTCGACCGGGCCTAAAAATCGACCCAAATCGACCTGAGTCGGTTCGGGTCGGGTTGATTATTCGATTTTGCGGGTTTTTTGCCCCAGCTCTAACGAAAACCATATTAAAGTGAAGTTTGAAGGTATTCAAGTTCACTAACCTGTATTTATGTTTCTCCTGCATGAACATATGAAACTTCTGGCTTGATACGCCAGTTTATATTCTAAATGTACTAAGTTTGAACATGCAAACTAACAAATAGATGGTATGATCAATGTTTTGTGATGTGTTATCATAATTGTTTTGTGCTTTTCACATATCGAGTGTCAATAGAACATAAAAAATATATGTTTGACATTTTACATAAAAAGTGCCAGATCAAATCACTTTTTTTAATTATATTTTAATTTTATAAAACTATTATTTGACCAAACATTTTTATCCATAAACTTGTTTTTCAAATGTTTGAACATGCAAACTAACAGTTTCTTTAAATGTCACTTTTCTGCAAAATCCAATTGTATATCTATTTAAATATGTATCCTTAGATAAATTAATCTTTGCTTTGGATGATATGATCAAGTAAAAGTTTAAAGATTAGTGTTAGTTGTATACAAATAGATGGTATGATTATTGTTTTGTGAGGTGTTATAATAATTGTTTTGTGCTTTTCGTATTTCGAGCGTCAATACAACACACACACACACATATATATATGTGTGTGTGTGATATTTTACTTAAAAAGTGACAGAGTATGTCACTTTTCTTTATTTTATGTTAGTTTTATTAAACTATTATTTGACAAATAATTTTTTTTTATGTGGAAACTTGTCGTTCAAATGTTTGAACATGCAAACTAAAAGTTTTTTCAAATGTCACTTTTCTGCAAAATCTAATTGTATAACTATTTTAATATGTATCGTTAGATGAGTTAATCTTTGCCTTGGATAAGATGAGTAAGTAAAAGTTCAAAGATGAGTGTTAGTTGTATATAGATATATGGTATGATAAGTGTTTTGTGAGGTTCTATGTTCATTGCTTTGTACTTTTCATATTTTGAGAGTCAATAGAACATAAAAAATATATGTGTGACCATTCTTTAAAAAAGTGATAGATTATGTCACATTTTTTAATAATGTGTGACCTTTTACTTAAAAGTGACATAGCATGTCACTTTTCTTCAACATATGTTAGTTTTATAAAACTATTATGTGACCAACTATTTTCGTTTATGGTAAACTTTGTTGTTCAAATGTTTGAACTTGCAAACTAACAGTTTATTCAAATATCACTTTTCTGCAAAATCCAATTGCATATCTATTTTAAATATGTATCCTTAGATGAATTGATCTTTACCTTGGATGATAGGAGCAATTAAAGATAAGTTTTAGTTGTATACAAATAGATGGTATGATCAGTGTTTTGTGAGGTGGCATGATAATTGTTTTGTGTTTTTCATATTTCGAGTGTCAATACAACAATCATGAAAAAATGTGTGTGTGACATTTCTTTAAAAAGTGAAAGAGCATGCCACTTTCTTTAATAATGTGTTACCTTTTACTTAAAACGTGACAGAATATGTCACTTTTTTTTAATATATGTTAGTTCTATAAAACTATTATTTGACCAACAATTTTTTTTTTGTTTTTGTTTTTTGTAGGACTGGGAGTTGTTGATTCCCAGGACTATTGGTTTCTTGGCAAAGTGACTTTCTACTCACCACACATAGTTATCAAATACTTGAATGACAAGTTTAATAATACTCAAAAGAAAATATTTAGGGGGACATGCTTTGGATGTACATTGATTTGAAAGAAACGGAGATTTAGGTTTAGTTAATTCACCAATTGTTATTTAAGGCAGGTGAAGCAATCAAACATAAATAAATTATGGTTCAACATCAGTGGAAAAAATGGTCAAATTTTCTGTTGAAGAGTTTTGTCAAATGTCTGGCCTTCGTTGTGTGTGTTATGGTGATTTCACCAAGTACCGAATGCGTAGTAGTGCGATTAAGTACATATATTTCAAGAAGTATGACATCTTTTCAACAGAGTGTGTTGTAAAAGTATTTAGAGAGTTGCCATATGATAGAATAGACAAGTATGTGGTAGATGTTGGTATTATTTGACTAGTTTTATCATTCTTATTTGCCACATCATGATGATTCAGCTTTTGGAATTGTTGAGTCGGGTGATATGGAATCTTTTACATTGGGGAAGGAGCTATATAGTTCGACCTTGATGTCTCTTAATGGTACATTGACAAAGAGGATCATGATGTTAGATCATTCAAAGAATTTTTTGGAGTATAGGCTTAGTAGATTTCTTCTTGCTTTCTAAATTTGGATATACAAGACTATTCCAACAATAGCTGGGAAAACGTTTTGTGTGAAGTATAAGCCACTGTTTCCTCGAATTTTGAGTTGAAGTTCTAACGTGCATGTGACACCCTTACAATTGAACAACTGTGTTTCTTACTTAAATTAAGTCTATTTATTATTTATTCTATTTTTCTTTATAATTTTATCATTGTTTGTTATTAAAAATTCATGAATATGTGTTTTGCAGTTGGAAGTCAATGTTGTTAGGCCATCTAATTCGGAGAAGGAAGAGACATACACCGATGGGTTGTTTGTGAATTGCAAGTCTCAAGGCAATTCATTAGTTGTAGCTGTTGATTGCAGCCTAAGAAACATCAATTGGCCATGACAATTCTTCAAGGTTAGAGAAAGAGAAGATGGTTGAAGTTTGTGAACATTTATTTACCTTTTTATGCTTTCTATATCATTTTTGTTTATTGTTTCTTATGATTTATTTTTCTATGCTTTTTGTATTTTCAGACACATTCATAATCGAATGAAGAAATTTTGAAACGTTTGGTGAGGATTGAAGTGAAAGTTCAATCAAATGAAGAAATTTTGAAATGTCTGGTAGAGATTGAGGCAAAAGTTGAATAAAATGATACGTTCGGCAGATAAAGAGTAAAAAATAGAATCAAGTGAAGAAATTCAGAATCGACTTGCACAGCTTGAATTCAAAATTCAATCTAACATTGAAATTGAGAAACATATAAAAGACTTGAAGAGAAGGTAAAATTGAATGAAGAAATTTTAGAACGGGTGGTAAATGTTAAAAGAAAAGTAATGACCTGTAAATGTTGGAGGTATGCAACATTTTTTGATCTTCTTATCACTTTCTTTAGATGTATGTCACAATTTTATTTTAGAGATATGTCACTGTTTTTAGAGATGTATGTCACTTTTTTAGATCTATATCATTTTTAGGAGATGTATGTCATTTTTTAGACCTGTGTCATTTTTGGGAGATGTTTGTCACTTTTATTTATTTTTGTGAAGAATGTAGAGAGAAATCAAATTGGAGATGACAAAGTTGATGTGACTGATTTGGAGACAACTGTATATGTAATGTTTGGAATTATATATGTTTTAACATACTTTTTTAGTAGATGAATTTGACTTCTTTTCATATTTGTCACTTTTAGAAGTGTGTGTCACTTTTTAGAAGATGTATGTCACTTTTTATATAGATATGTATGTGGCTTTTTTTTTTTGTCTAGAATGGTGCAGAGAATAAAGGTAATGATACGACAAGGAACATGAAAAAGAATGTAAATGATTGTCATAATTTTTCATTGGGTGTTGAGTTTGATATGACTGGAAACGATCATGAGAGGCCAGCTGAAACTATAGTTGAAAATGTATTATTCAATTCTAAAAATATTATATTTTTAATTTGAGATTTACTTTTTTGTTTTTGTGCACTATATAATGTGACTTTTTTTGTTTTTGATTCAACCTATTTGTACATTAATAATTGATCAAGATTTAATAAATTTTAATGATTATTTTGAATTAAATGAAGAGGACTGTAAGATTGTCGATGATGTCCCTGCACGTAGTTTAGTAAAAAAACAATGCATCAAGATGTATTATTTTCACATTTTATTTTGGTTTTTTATTTTGATATATATATTTTTGCACTACATAATTTAATCTTTTTTACATTTATGAAATTTGTTATTCAGTCTGTTTGTGCATCATCATCTAAAACTTGTGGGATTTATGTAAATGATGAAGTTGAATTGAAAGATGATGATTGACAAAAAATTGATGAGATTGCTACAGCTATTTTAGCTAAACATAAACTTGAAGAGACAATTGTTTGTTTGAGTATTTTTCTTCCGAATAACTTATTTTGTGTTTCTGTACAATACAACTAGACATTTTTTTAATGTTTTTACAATATTTAGACTGATGATAAAGTCACTTCGGATGTGCTTTTGAAGTTGCAAAAGAAACTTGGCGTACTTCTTCACCCTCTAGGTTAATGAATATGATTCTACCAGTGGTACTACAAAGCGTGTGGTGAAGGGTACTTTTGTATTCAAGGTTAGGTTGTGCCCTCCATATGAACTTGATGTTGAAGCATTTGAGAGTTGGTACATGGAAGGTTTGGTGACGAAAAATAATTAAGTATGTGACACCATATCACTTTTTCTAGCATATGTCACTTTTTAATAAGAAAGTGACACAGTATGTCACTTTTCACTATAAGCATGTCATTTTTTACTAAAAAAAGTGGCACACTATGTCACTTTTTAATATAAGCTTGCTTTAATCAGATTAAAATTACAACATGTTACATTTCTTGTACAAGTGTAATTGTATGTGACATTTATTTTTTGTAATACAGGAATAAGCATTTCAATAATGAGAATATTGTTATTTTTTCTTGCTTCTATTTCAGCGATATTTCAATTTCTTCTATGAATTAGTGACAATTAATGAGGCTTTGGATGGCATAGTAAGTTTTCTGTTTGTTAGTTGTTTGGTTTAAGATTTATGTATATAAATTATTAATATATTGTTGATTCTTTTTATACACTTGTTTTGTGGCATATAGATGTTGACCATGTCCTTATGCCTTTGAAGATGTTTAATTCAGCTCATTGGATTTTATGCCATTTTGATATCAAGAAGATGCATTTGAATGTATATAATTCTTACAATAAGATAGTCAAGAAGCATGTTGTACTTGAAGTCGTTCAACTATTTTCAGTTATGATTTCTCATATTCTATTTTACTTTGGTTCTTTGAGGGCAAACACATTCCAAAACAAGGAGCACTACAACCACTAGTTGTAAACATGGTTTCAAAACTACCACAACAAAAGAATGGGTTAGATTGCTTTCTAATAATTTTACTTTTTATATGTCGGATAAATAGAAATATATTGTTTACCTTCAATTCTTGGTTAATGAGCCCCCCTTTTTTTTTGTTGCAGTGGTGATTGTAGAATTTATGTGATTAAGAATGCCGATTATTATCAATGAAATGTTGAAGGAGATGCCAAAGACATTCAACATTGCACATGTTCAAAAATACTTGGTCACTCAATTGTACGTGTATGCCAAGAAAAAAAAGTTGGAGAATTACAACACTGATAATGATTAGATGTCAAAGGATGTTTGACAAGGCAAAGATGATGCTGGAATTTTTTTTTTTTTTTTTTTTTTTGAATATGGGACTAATATAAACAATTTTTCGTAAGATGAGATAACTAAGATTACATGTTATGTGTAAATATCATGTATATGGTGAATGTATATGTGATTTTTATTATAGGTTTTGAAAGTTTCTTTGCAAAGAATCTAGGTACATATCATTTTTGTATAGAAGTGACACGCTATTCATGTCAAAAGTGACAAAACACGATTATTGGGATGATTTTTGCTGATTGTTGAATATATAGAAATGGTGAAAGTGTATCTGATAGAAACATTATTGTAATGATGGGAATCATGTATACATTTTGACAATCAAGTTAGGAGTTTGTATGACGAATAAGTGACATTGCCTCACTTTTTATTCTAAACGTGATATATTGTGTCACTTTTTGTTCTAAAAGTGATATTATAATATCAATATTCATCAAATTTTTTTAATGGTTGAAGTATCATGTATACAATAGTGTTAAATGATAAGTTCTACGTGCTATTATAATGTCAGTACCTATACAAAAGCAAAGCGCATGCATATTAATGCTATTTTGAATAGAAAAACCAATACGTATGAAGAAGTGACATTGTTCTACTTTTTGTTTTAAAAGTGACATAAAAATTGACATATTGTAATATCAATATTTATCGAACTTCTTTAATAGTTGAAGTATCATGTTTACATTTTAGCATTAAGTGATAAATTTTACATGTCATTCTAATATCAGTACTTATACAAAAGCAAATCACATGAATATTAAGACTATTTTGAATAGAAAACTAATACGTATGAAAAGTTGACATTTTGTCACTTTTTGTTCTAAACGTGACATATTGTAATATTAATCAATATTCATCGAACTTCTTTAATGGTTGAAATATCATGTATACATCTAGCATTAAATGATAAAATTTACATGCAATTCTAATGTCAGTACCTATATAAAAGTAAAGCACAACAATATTAAGGCTATTTTGAATAGAAAAATCAATACGCATGAACTAACATATTGTATCACTTTTTGTTCTAAAAGTGACATACTGTAATATTAATATTCATCAAACTTCTTTAATGGTTCAAGCATTATGTATTCATTTTAGCGTTAAATGATAAATTTTGAAGGCCATTCTAATGTCAGTACTTATACAAAAGAAAATAACATGTATATTAAGCCTATTTTGAATAGAAAAATAATATATATGAGGAAGTAACATTGTGTCATTTTTTGTTCTGAAAGTGACATACTAGTATTATTTTAATTTTCAAAGTAAAAATGACATATAGAAGTGTGTAAACTGTTTCAGATATGTATTGTGCAGTGGGAAAAAATAATAAAAAATAAACAACTCATAAATCTTGTAACTTTATTTTCTTTTGTAGCTTCTTCTTCTAAGGTGTTGGAGTTTGGCACGATCTTCGATATTGGTCATACTTCCACATCTTCCACATTTTGTACTTTGAGTTTTTTCTCCTTTTGATGGTATTTTTTCCTCTTTAGATCGTCTGGATTTTCTTTTTGAATCAAGAGCCATGACTATTATTGCTTTTACATTATCCGATATATTTCAATCATTACGATCCCCAAGTAAGTAAATTGTACCACTGTACATCTCTGCTGTGTAATATTTTGAACAATATAAATATGAGCCATCATTTATCTTTGCAATAATCGCCTATGCGTGTGCACAACTGCACACAAAATTTTGTCCACTTGGAGAATTGGTTGCATGTGCACGTACTTTCTTCAATATTCACAAAATATGAGTCACAAACATCATTAACTTAGTATAATATTGAACTTGAAGTCGATACTTGTACAAATAATGCAAGCAAAATATTGTATTGACAAACAACGACTTTAAATCATGCTTTCATCTCGTTTAATTCATACTGATATCTAATTATATGTAGACTCAAAGAACATATGAACATCATCAAATTTCATGTCATTAAGAATCCAATTCATGTCACTTTTTTGATGAGAAAGTGACACTATGTCACCTTTTAGTATAAACATATTTTTATTACAATAACACACATCATATAATAAGACTACAAAAGTAGTTCATTCTAATCAAACATTAATTCAAATGACAAAAAAGAAACAACTAAATATTATATTTAAATTCAATATCAAATGAATGATATTTAGTTCATGTAATTTATAGTCTTTTACCTTCATTTTCTTTAACTCCACGAATTTCTCTCTCAATATTTTCTCTTGCTTGTTTGCAAGTTTTGTGAAGGTTGTTCGTGCATCATTTAAGTTCTTCACACACCGTTCTTGCAACAAATATCTTAAGGATTCCAATAAAAGTTCTATATGACAACCTTTTATTATTTTTCTTATCGAATTTACTAATTCAATTATATTTGAAGTCATTGTAGAAAATCTTTTATTTGTCATGTATACCCTTGACTACTTACGATAACCAATCTCTTCCTGCATAAAGTACAATCAAAATATTAATCATTTGTAATATATAATATTATTATGCATTCAAAATAAATATTTTTGAACATAATAGATATGATTGAAACCCATTATAGATTTCATCGAGTTGTTTCATATGGAACTCAAAATCATTCTTCGTGTAGGCTCTAACAGCTCTATTGAATGGTTGTGCAATGTTCTTTCCATTTTCTTTTGCCAAACGCCGACTTTAAATTTTGTAACAAGTGGTAGGAACATAGACCGTGCATTGCATTCTTATACATCTTCTGAATTGCACTTTTTATATATTTATGACCATCTAAGATTATACACAATCCTTCCGTGCACCATAAGCATCTTTTAACATAAGTAAGAACCACTCCCATGAATCATTAGTTTCTAAGTCACCAACTCCAAATGCTAATATGAAAATGATGTTGTTTGCATCTTGTGTACATGCTGTAAATAATGTTCCACCATAATTGCTATTTAAGAACGTGTCATCAATCACTATTATAGGTCTGCAATACTCACTCTCCTGAATAGATGCTCCTAATGCCATAAAGAGGTATTTGAATTTGTTGTTCTCGTAAGTCTCAATTCTTGTAATTGATCGAGGATTTATTTGTTATATCATGTACAGGTACTCTGGAAGATTTTCATATGATTCTATTAGATCTCCTCTCACCAATTCCAAAACTAGCTTTCTCCTTAGATCTCCAAGCTTTTTCATAACTTATCAACACCTTGTATGTATTCAACATGTCATTTATCTTCGGGAATGTATGTGGTTTTTGTTGAGACATACTTGTACTTGATGCATTCTCCTACTATTGAGCTTGTTGCTTGATGGTGATCTGCCAAGATGATATTATTTGAGTACGTATGATCATTTCTTATATATCTTATTTTGAATATTTACGTTTCTCCAAGTCTTGAAGCTCTAAAAGTCCAGTTGCAATTATCATCTATATATTTCAACACATATTCTTTCTTGTCTGACTTACTTACCTTAAACTAAAAGTTATTATGTATCGCATATACCAAAATACTTTTCTTAACTAATGTCTTATTCCTAAAAGTCTTTTGCTCTGCAATTTCATTCATACTAGCAAATGAAATAATTCTAGTTTTTGTTTCATTACTCATTTCTTCAACCTCTAGTATGCATGAAGTAACATCAACAACTAAGTCTTCAATAGTTGGTAGGCTTTGAACTGATGTTGTCATCGAACCATGAGTTTGAAAAACCTGTAATTGCATCATGTCATTTTCTTCACTAGTAACAACTTTTAAAAGTTGTATGTCTTCAAAACTTTCAGTTCTGTGACATCATAAAACCGATGTAATATCTATGAACAAATGAAAGCTTGCAAGATGTTTCTCTCTTCTTTTGAGCTCCGAATAGAATGTGAGAAAATTATTGTCTGAAATATACATTAGATGCATGTTTTTCTTTACCTTATATTGTAATGTTATTGCTTATATTCGCTGGACTTATGTTCATAACTGAAAATATCATGCTCTCCAGTTCGTTCGCTGCATGTGCATTCTATTGGGACGATTATTTCAGTCATCTTAAAATTTATATTTTGGTTACCTTGTTCATATTTCCTCCATAATGGATGAAAACATTGATTTTATCCATATTTGAAAAAAAGCACACACACATATACATCATTATCAAATTGAAACATCCATAATAGACACTGCGTGACCTTTTGACTAAAAAGTGACACACCATGTCACTTTTCAAATGTACAAACTCAATTAAATTTTTTTTATAAGTTCATTATATCATTAAAGAAAGTGTTCTATTAAAAAAACTTAAATTTTATTGTGTGTAACCTTTTACTTAAAAAGTGACAAAGTATGTCACTTTCTTACCGAGTACATTAATTCATATTTAAGACAAAGAAAATTATACATTAATATTTGATCATCCTTAATAATGCATGTCACTTAATAATGTACAACAAATATCAATTTAGAACACAAAAAAAAAAAACAAAAACAAAAGGTAATAATTAAAAATCTGATTGAAATACAAAATAAAGTGTGCACAGGAAGAGAACAAGTAAGTTGACCTAGAAACATAAAACTCGCAGCAGTTAAATTAATCATACTTTTGTAAAAAGCAATCCATAGAGAAGTTGTTATTCAAAGTTGTTCACTTATATCCATTGTTATATCACTTTCTCAGTAAAAAAAGCAGTGTTATCGAGACCGCCCGGCCCGTCGGGTCATCAACCGTAAAGCGGGAACCGGTCTCAAAACGGAAATTTGGTTATGTAAAAACCCTCTATTTAAAAACCCGCTCAAAAACCCGTTGACCTGCCCAGTTTTGAGAAACCCGTTGACCCGTTTTATTGGTTTTAAAAATCATTTCTTTTCACAATTAATTGTAATTGACCATTGAAATTCATCTCTCTCCTTGCACGAAATGGATTAAAAGAATGAAAAACCAAAAAAATTACTTTTGAGCAATTTTTGTGATTTTCAAAACCTTATTTTTCATTTTTTAATTTTTTTTGTACATTTTTTAATTTTTTTAATTTTTTAAAAATCACCGGGTCAACCTCGGTTCGACCCTTTAACCCTTGACCCTTTCACTTTTCCGGGTTGATGCCCGGGTCGGTTTTTAAAATATTGGTAAAAAGTGACAACGTATCTTTTTTCTTAGTAATCCAAAGCAACATTGTTTGACCTTTTAATTAAAAAGTAACAAATCATGTCACTTTTTAAATGCACAAACTTAATTCATATCCAACACAAAAGAATAGGGAGCAATATTGAAATATTAATTGTTATATCCTTAAGAAAGAGTGTTGTATTAAAAAAACTCAAATTAGATTGTGTATGATATTTTACTTAAAAAGTGGCACAGCATGTCACTTTCTTATCCAGTACATTAATTCATATTGAAGACAAAGAAAATGATACAGTAATGTTTGATCATTCTCAATAATGCATGTCACTTAATAATGCACAACAAATATCAATTTAGAATACACAAAAAGACATAAAAATCAGATTGAAATGCAATATAAATTGTACAAATGAAAGAGAACAATTTAGTTGATCTAGAAACATGAAAATTGCATCATCCATTTGTTTTGTCAACCAACAAAATAAAGTGTGTGATCCAAAAATAAAGTGATCAAATGAAAGAGATCAATTTAGTTGATTTAGAAACATGAAACTTTCAGCATCAATTTGAGGTGAAATAGTGCTAACCAACAAAATAAAATTTGAAATCCAACATAGGAAAATGTGAAATACAAAAGTTAAATCAACCATTCTTTTGTAAAAAGAAATTCATAGATAAGTTTGTGATCCAAAGTTGTTCTATCAATTGTATTCATAGTTTTGTGACTTTCTCAGTAAAAAGTGACAGAATGCGTCACTTTTCTCAGTAATCCAAAGCTTCAATTCATATTCATATTTATATTTTTGCAAACACCTTGTATGCATATATCTAATTGATATTCACACTTATTTTCACTGGGCTTTACTCAATACCATTGATCCAAAGATGAACTTTCATATATATTAACACAAACAAAAATCTAAAAAAATCTTAAATCCATTGTATGCACTTATTGAACATGTTAGTGAATATTTCGAAAGAAATTCAGAAACTTATGTAATACATAATAAAAACTATGAAGAAGAAATAAATTTTATCATATTAAATGGAAATTTTGGATTTTGAGTTCCAATTTTGTGCTAAATTGAAAAAGAAACAACAAGAATTTCATTACAATAATATGGAAGAGATCCGTTTTGTGAATTTGGATTTGTCTGGAAGAATTTTTTTTTCGTTTGTAATTTGGATTTTAGCGGGATAGGATTTGTGTTTGATTTTGGAGTTAATTTGATGTTAGAGCGTAGTTAATATGGTTTTAATGTTTAACAATCCTTTAAAATTATTTTTAATCTGATTTTTTTAAAAAGTCCTCAATTTTATAGGTATTTGTGTAATTTGTCCTTTCTCATTCTCATTTGTTTAACGAAGCAAATAATATCTCGATCCAGCAAAAGGCCCGTGGACTTAAAAATTTGGGTTGACCCGCAATTACCACATACATGCATATTAGCTTCTGAACTTGACCAAGGAAACTTCTGTAATATTTTTGTTGCTCAAAAAAATTAAATTAGTGTTGAAATATTTTGAAGCTATACCTTTTTGTTTATTGTGGTTGAAAATATCAAATAATGCTTTCAGTGACGAAATTTTAATTTTGCTTCAAGAACGAATATTCTCTAATTAGAAGAGAACGACGCCATTTGAAAGTAATGGCAAAAGAGCTTAATATCTTTTTTAGAGCTTGTTTAATAGAATTTTTTTAGCAAATTTTGATTAAAAATTGATGAAATGTGTGGTTGAAAAGTTAATAAAGATGGATCCAATGAAATGTGTGATTAAAATTAATTATTGACTTTTGACTATAATTTTTTAGCATATTAAATGTGTTTTTGATTTTGATTAAAATCAGATTTTTTGTAAAAGTTGATAAAAGTTGATGAAACGTGTGATTGAAAAGTTGTAAAAAATTATGGGTCCCTAATGTTAAAATTAATTGTTCATTTTGACTTCAATTTTTTAATAAAATTTTAATTGATTTCAAACAAATCTTAACATGTGAACTAAACAAGTACTTAGTGTTTTTAATTATTTAATTATGATATTATATTTAATAGTGTCTTTTATTTTATGGGGGAGAGAACAAGGACTGAGATTGGAATTTTTACATTGTTTAGTAACTAGGTTTACTTTAAGCTTACAGCCGCATTACTTTGTTGTTGGTTGATTTTTCATTATTGATGAAATTATGTTTGCTTCTTCTTATTTTCGAATATCAAAATCTACCAACAAAAAATTGTATATCCCTTTTTTTTTTATTACAAATGTATCCTATTTATAGAGTAGGTTCAAATATGCTGACTCTTCTATTTTCAAGTATGCTGACGTGGTGAAGTAAGTTGGAACACTTGGATACATTTTGAGTTATATTGATATGTGACCGTAAGGCATCGACGGGTTCACTTGGTGATTGCTCTTCTTTCAGATGTTCTTAAGTCAGTCGATAAATGTTTGGAAAATGGGCCTTAGCCTGTAGTCGGTCGAGTTATTCATCATCATTAGTCTCCTCACTCTCGAGTTCATGATTAACATGATTTGAGAGTGGACTCTTCAACTCACGTGTCTTTACATCACTGGCGTCATGATTGAATATCCGTATTTTGACTGTTGAAACGACGGCTTAGACAATGCACAATTTTTGAGGGCTGACGCGTTATAATAATTTGCGTCTTTTCAACTTCCATCATGACTGGTGCTTTTTCAAATTCCTACGTACTCTTTTTTAGGGTTTATTCCTGCATTTTCTTCCGTCCTTTTACTTTCTCATTTGACTTTTCTAATATTTGATCCTCCAACCCCTCATTTTTTCATCTTAATAGGATATTATTCTGTATATTGGATAGTTCGTTAGAAGAACAAGTCCGTAACTATTCCGAGGGCAGAGATATCATTTGATTCTTTGGTTCTATTGAATCATTGGGTGAACCAGAAATAGGAGAGGTGAACAGTTATCCT
Organism: Forsythia suspensa; assembly: GCA_023638005.1. Taxonomy (NCBI): domain Eukaryota; kingdom Viridiplantae; phylum Streptophyta; class Magnoliopsida; order Lamiales; family Oleaceae; genus Forsythia; species Forsythia suspensa. Next base: position 11,722,730 of record CM042664.1, on the reverse strand, counting down.
TGTTTGGATAATTCTCAGACCCCAGCCTTTACGATAACTGGTAGGTTTTGATCTCTGCTCTCTACTCCTTTTTCCCGAGTCTTCTTTTTCTGTCCCTTGCTCTATAATCTTCTCCATTTTATTTCATATATTCACACGCATTTTTGTTGTCTGAAGTGGGCACATTTATCTGATTATTCTAGAAAAAATGGTTAGGCACCGATCTAATTTATCTTTCGGCCATTGTACGTCTCCGTCTAGACCGACCAGACGCCTTGCCGAATCCTTTAGGAAATATTCCTTGTGACCCTAGCACGTATAATGAGAAAATGTTATGAAGGGTAGTGGACCACTTTTTCTTAAGTCGTAATCATACATATCGGGCTCCTGGATTGACCGAATATTTACCAGTCGGTCGTCTAGGAGAGGTAGCCATTTACCAAGACAGTCTGAAAGCCGGCCTGAGGTTTCCATTACATCTTTTTTTTAATCGACTTCTTGTGCACTTTTAACTTGGCTCTAGGACAATTAGTTCCGAATGCTCTTAGGATTTTGAATTATTATCTTATGATCAGCTTAAGGAATAACCTTGAACCTTCACTAGACATCTTTCACATCCTTTTTTATATGAAATTGCTCGATCGGTATGATTGTTATGTGGTTTTTTCCCATCGTGATCGAGGGTTACTGGTTCACAAACATTTTAGAATACCCAACTGCCTTTCTTTGAATAGTCGTTGGAAAAATAGATATTTTTTCGTGAGTCCAATCAATGGTATGTTTCATTTTCCTGTTGAATGGTATGTTTCATTTTCCTGTTGCATGGAGCCCCTCTCCACTAGATTATTTTAATAAAACCCCAATACTTTCTGAATCTGAGATTGATTCTCTGATTATCTTACGATCCCTTGAATCTCTCAGTCAATCAATGAACCATGTCTTGACTGACGAAGCATTGGTTTCTATGGGCATCGGCCGTCCTTATGGTTGGTTTTATTGGTGTTCTAAAAAATTTATATTTTTTGCGATCTATTTTTCTCTCCAGACATTGATGTTTCTTCATCTTGCTCTCAGATATGTCTGTAGATCAATTCAGCAAGGAATTTTTGGAAGAATTGGCTCAAAAGATTGATCGATCAAAACAAAAAAAGAAAAAGGGGTTCTTCATCCTCTGATTACCCAGACTCCTCTCGACCTCTTCCTTCTTCTACCCCTTCTCAGTTTTTGAGAGACAAGATTCACCTCCTCCTATTTCAACTCCTCCACCACCCTATATTTCTTTTTCTCCTAATGTGAGCCCTTCTTGTAATCTTCATCGGTCGATCGATAAGATCAACGAGGATTGTCGTGTAATGGCTGGTTGCTTAGATTGGGAAGTGATTGACACGGGTAAGGACAAGTCTCTCGAGTGTCTGGAACGGTCACTCATGATGGAGAAGAGAATGGTACATCTTCCACATTATATTTGTTATCTCTGAATTTTTCTTAACAATAACTTCTATACTGTCTTCTTTATTGATATGTACTTCCTTAGATCCTTTCGCTTCATCATTCTGTGTTCCAGAGGGCGAGGGATCAGATGGAGAAATTCGAGCAAACTAGCTGTCTTGTTCAAGAGAAAGAAGAAGCTTTGCAGGAGAGTTTGAGGACCATTTCAGAATTGGAGACTATGGCTAGCACGAGAGAAGGTTGTCTTCAGAACTTGGTGAAAATAGTCGAGGATCAAGATGAGTCTTTGAAGAATCGCGATGAGAAGATTTGAGAATTGGAAGAATCACTCGACCAACTTTGCCTAGAGATAGAAAGAAAATGTAAAGTATATGTTGAAGATTTTAAAAATAGTGATGAATACCGCACAACGGTTGCCATGGTTGGGGTCTGCGGTCGTGAGTGGCTGGCCGAGAAACATCCTGACTTGGATTTGGCTGGGGCCCTTTTCATGCCAGAAGATGATGTTGATAATAACTGATAATATACATATGTTATCTCATTTACCTTTGAATCATAATTATTTTTCCATTTTGGTGACCTTCATTTTGCTTTGTATTCGATTGTCATCGATTGAAACAAACATTATGTACCTAGTTTTACTTGAAAATTTAGGAAAAAATGTGAGGATGCGTCAACTGTAATTATCACGAATTAGGATTTCATCGACCGTAGTCTTCACAAGAAGTGAGATTTCATCAACCGTAGTCAATATGAATTGTTGTCTACTTGACCGTAGTCGAGATGAGATGAATATTGTTCGATCATAATCGAGTTTCTTTGCTGTTTATTCAACTATAGTAGTCAAATTTTTTGTAAAAAAAACTTTAGGAATTGGGAGGTATCAGGGCTTGCACCTGGTGGGGGTAACTGACTAACCTCCTTAGCATCCTCATCATCTGTGTCTCCCCATTCCACTTATTTAATTGTGTGAAATAGTAATTGTTATAACATAGAGTAATGAAATGATGCTAGTGTATGTAGATCATTGGTAATATTTCTTTAAGTGTTCCACGTTCCATGATTTTTTGAGTAGTTTCCTTTGATGATCTTTCAAATGATATGAACCTCTTTTGCCTTCTCGTATGACTTGAAAAATCTCGAAGTACCAGATCTCATTCCTGAAATTTCCTTAGTTTTACCTTCTTGTCAAAATACGCGGCTGCCCTCTTTTGTATGCAGCCATTTTCACAAACACTTTCTCACTTTCTCCTTCCAGGAGGTCGAGTTCTGCCTGGTGTATCTCATAATTGGCTTGTTGTAACATTGACCGAGGTGTAGGCTCGATTACCTCTAAAGGAACATCTATTTCGAGTCCGAAGCACAACCTGTAAGGAGTTTCACCGATGACTCTCGAGGGGTGGTATGATAAGCCCAGAGTACTTTGGAAATTTCTTTTGCCCATGCTCCTTTGCATCATTCTAATCTTGTCCGTAAATCCCACAAAATAGTTCAATTAGTTACCTCAACTTGTCCATTGGCTCTAGGATGGATGACCGAGGTTTTTCTTAGGTCGATCTTATAGCTGGTACAAAAATTCTTCAAATTCTCGATTGTAAAATTGTTTTCCATTGTCAGACATAATCACTCACAGTATACCAAAATGGAAAATTATGTTTTTCCTTATGAAGCTCTGAATCTTCTTGGTTGTTATAGTGGCGAGTGCTTTTGCTTCTAACCACTTTGTAGCTACCACCAAGAATTTTCTCTACTGGCTGGTCGTGTGGAAAGGCCTGAGTTGATCAATTCCCCACTGATAAAATGGACATATTCCAAGGATTACCGCTTGATTTTCAGTGGGGACATGTATAAGGTTGGAATGTCGCTGGCAAGCATCACATTTTTTAACAAATTCTCTGGCATCAGTCTTCATACTCGACCAGTAGTATCTCTGTCTGATAGCCTTAAATGCTAGCATGTTCACTTCTTGATGATTTCCACACATGCCTGAGAGTATTTTAGTCAGTATGATGTACCCCGATTACCATATATACATTTTAGGTATGACATTGTGATTTATTTCTTGAAAAGGTGATTATCAATTATTGTAAACCCAGCGGCTCTCATCCTTAGTCTACGCACCTCGATCACATCATTACGTTGAACTCATTCTTGCAAATAAAGTTTCAATGAATCCATCCAAGTGGATGTCTGGTCGACTTCACATACCTCGATTGTAGCAATAAAGCTCGGTTGTAGTAACGTCTATATCAATACATCACTTGGTAGAATCTTGGAATTGGAGTACGCCAATCGTGATAATAAATCGGCCTTCATGTTAGCTTTACAGTCAACTTTCTTAATTTTGAAATTTTGAAATTTCTGTTGTAAATCTCATAGTTTCATTAAATACACATCTAGACGATTATCTCTTGCTTCAAACTCTGATTGTACTTGTCCTACTACTAGCTGGGAATCAGTGTTCACATGAATCGATTGTGCTCCCATTTTTAAAGCTAGCTGGAGGCTAGTTATGACTGCATCGTATTCCACATCATTGTTAGTAGCTTCAAACTCAAATTTTAAAGAATGTTGCATTTCTTCGCCAGTTGGTCATCTTAATATGATTCCAGCCCTTGATCCCTCCTTATTAGAGGAGGACCCGTCAACAAACAGGTCCACATACTTTTTATAGGACCATCTCTGGGTGACAATTATGTAATAAAATATGATAGAACTTGTGCCTTTATCGCTGATCGTGGTTTGAATTCTAGATCCCCAGTTTGACAGCCCATTTCATCAATCTACATGATGTCTCTGGCTGATGAAGTATTTGCTTCAACGACTGACTTTTCATAATTTCGATAGAGTGTAATTGGAAGTATGGTCTCAATTTTCGTATAGTTATAATAAGGGATAAGACTAACCTTTCTGCCAGATTGTATCGAGTTTCCGCATCCTTTAAAGCATGACTTACATAGCACACCCAGTCGTTCAATTTTCTAATCGAACCTTATGAGCACTGCATTTACTGCATGTTGAGACTCAGCGAGGTATAATTTCAACATTTCTCCAACGACTGGGCAACTTAGAATTGGTGGATGTTGCAGCAATGATTTTAATTACGTCAGAGATTTCTCACATTCGGGACTCCATTCGAAATCATTCTTTTTCTTGATAGCTAAAAAGAAAGGATGGCATCAGTCTGTTGCTCGAGACATAAAGTGATTCAAATATGCTATCCGACCAGTGAGTCTCTTTACTTCTTTTTTGTCCGATGGGCTCGTCATATTAATTATGGCTTGGATCTTATTAGGATTGGCCTCTATCCCTCTTTGAGTGACCATGAATCCCAGGAACTTCCCACCAGCTATTCCGAATGTGTATTTTTCAGGATTGAACTTTAATTGATTTTGCCTGGCTTTATGGAATACTTCCCTTAAGTCTTCATTATGATTTTCCTCACAGTCCCTGTAAACAACCATATCATCCACATATGCTTCTATCGGTCGACCGACTAGATTTCTGAATACATTGTTAACCATAACGTATGTGGCACTAGCATTCTTTAGGCCAAAAGGCATAGCTGTATAACAGAATGTCCCAAAGTCGGTTATAAATAAAGTTTTCTCGGTGTCCTCAGCTACTATGGATATTTGATGGTAACCTGAGAAGGCGTCTAAGAAACTGAATCTCTTCTTACCGACTGTAACGTCAATCAATGCATCAATTCTAGGCAATGGAAAACAATCTTCAAGGCTTTCTTTGTTTAAATCGGTGAAATAGATACACATTCTCCATTTTTCGTTTGCCTTTTTCACCAACACTACATTCACCAACCATTCCAAATATTCGACTTCCCTTATGAATCTTGCTTTTTGTCGGTCGTCGGGTGCAAACTGTCTCTTCTTCTATTTTACTGGTTTATATTCGATCATGATGTTAAGTCGATGTTGGACAACCATGGGGTTGATACCTTGGAGGTCGGTCGTGTCCCATGCAAGTACATCAATATTTTCCCGAAGCATATTTATGAGTTCTTCTTTCTCTTCATCTTTTAAAGATTTTTTGATATGAACAGTTTTCTTTTCAGACAATTCAACTGCCTCTGTTTCATCTGCTGCTTCAAATCGATATGGCTGATGAATGTCGTTTTTCTCTAGAATTAAAACTTCTGAACTCGGGCCATCTCGGACACTATCTATGTAGCATCTTTGAGAGGGTAACCGATATCTTTTGATGATTCCAATTCCTCGACTAGTTGGGAATTTCATCGATTGATGTTGCGTAGATATGATATGGCCCACTGCATTTATAATCGGTCGCCCATAAATGGAATTTTATGCCATCAGTGTTTGTACCACTACAAACGGGGTTACCAATGTCACACATGTAGGATGTTTTCCAAACACAATTGGCAAATCCACTATCCCATTGGGCATTACTGGTGCTCATCCAAACCTTTGTATTGATTGGTTTTAACCGTTCTACTGATATCTTTAGTGCTTTGAATGCCTCCCAATACAATACATTTTCCACACTACCTGTGTCGACCAGAACTCTCTTAACATCAAAATCTGCGATATCTCCTATGATTACCAAAGCATCGTCATGAGGAAATGACACTCCTGAAAGGTCTTTATCCTCAAAAGTTATAGGCTGGCCAAATCTGCTTGAAACTCCAATTGAATTAATTTGTAGGGATCGAGTGTATTCCTTCACGATGTTTCTAGAATCACCTCAGTGGTTGTCTCCCCACAATGACATGTATCACTCACGCTCGTTGTTTTTCTCCAATTTCCTTAATTTCTCATTTTTCTATGTTTTCTGACTTTTTACAAAGGGTTTTTATAAACCTCTCGATATCAACCTTTCAACTTTACCTCACAAAGTTTGACATTGATCTGTCGTATGACCGTGGTCTTTGTGGAAATTACAAACACAACTACGATCACAGATGGAAGGATCGAACCTCAACTTATCTGGCCACTTGATGCGAACCCACGAAGAATTAAATCTCAGAACCAACAACCAAGAATGATATGAACCCCAAGAAAGTTAAAATCAAGCTGCAAGACTTAAACCGATGATTACTTGAATCAAAGAACCAAGTTTGAATGCCACAAAGGTTTGCAAAATCTTTGATAAGTTTTGGTTAGTTCAATTAAGAACACGGAGGAAATAAGTGGATCTCACTTAATCTGAATGGTCTACAATACGAAGTGCTTATATAGTAAAAATTAATGAAAATCTAGTCTAATTCGAAAATATAACTAAAAACTTATCAAAATAAAGTTCTAAACGAAAAAGGAAACAAAAATTGATAAAATTCTGGATTTTCCCGAAATAAGCCTGGGGACCAAATGTATTTTGTTTTTAAAAAGTAGCCTTGGGCGATCGCCCAAGGTTTTGCCTGGGCGATCGCCCATGCCATTTTTTGGCCTCCCGTGTTTTGACCTCCAAACTTTGTTTCATGCTTATTTTGGCCATCCAATATTTCATTAGTCTCCGATATGTCTTAAATATGGTCTTTAGTTTGAGTCAAATCTACGAAAGGTCCATGGCTCGCATGGATCACATCATCCACTCATTCTTCAAAAGGATTCGACCTTGAATCATTACCGACATCAAGGAAAAAAAGAAAACATTCCATCCTCATATGCACCCAAACCCAATCACCAGGCTTAAAGATGAATCTGTGGCCTTTGTTGGCTTTAATTTGATGTCTTTGAAGCTCATTCGTCTCATCTGGATTGCTTTTATAAGTTGGTACAAAGTGAAGTTGATGTGAAATGTCTCGAATATGTGATAACTTACTAGACATCTCCTTTGAAGATACGTCCTCAAATCCCTGCAGTAAAAATATAGGCAACTTGGGGAAGGATTGGTTAGTTTTGCTCAATCATTTTCTTTTTTTGTGCTTCTACCTCAACTTTTCTTTTCTGCTGCTCCAAATCATCTACCTTAATTTGTGTATGAAGAGTATGCCTCGCAAATAGGACTTCACCATCTACAGGGTACTCTACACCATCATCCTCCAACTCATGCATCTCATCACTATCATCCCCAGTCTCCATTTTTCTATTATCACGCAAAATCATTACCCTTTTGTTTGGGCATTGTGATGCAATGTGACGAGAACTCAAATATTTAAAACATTTGATATTCCTATTCTTAAAAGATTGGAAATCTGACTTAAGTATACTGTTGCTAGTTACATCCTCTTTTTCCTTAGGTGGTTCGGTCTCCCCCTTTGAAACATCTCTATTACTCACATCATTACTATCCTATCTCAATTTCCAAGAAGGGTTAGATCTAGAAGAAAACCTAGCTTCCCATTTTCTTTCAATTGCCTCTCCACCTTCATAGCCATGTGCACCATGTCCTCCAACTCCACATAGTGTTGTAATTCCACTACATTGACTATATCCCTATTTAACCCATTCAAAAACCTGACCAATGTGGCCTCCTTATCCTCCTCAACATTAGCCCTAATCATAGCTACTTCCATCTCCTTATGGTAGTCCTTTACATTATTTGAACCTTGAGTAAGACTCTACAATTTTTGATAGAGGTCCCTATAGTAATGACTAGGTACAAATCTCCTCCTCATGAGAGCTTTTGAATCACCCCAAATTTCTACAGGCCTCTCATTATTTTTCTTCCTATTTGTCACTAATTGATCCCACCACATTATAGCATAGTTAGTGAACTCAATTACTTCTAATTTCACCTTTTTTTTTTTTGAATATCTATGGTAATCAAATATTAATTCAAACCTCATTTTTCAATCTAAATAGGTTTCATGGTTATTCCTACCTTGGAAGGAACGTATTTTCATTTTATATTCCCAAGGTTTTTATTTATCCTATCGTGGCATCTATAGTCTCCTCATCTAGGTGTCCTTTCACGCCTATCTTTTCTACCCTCATCCTACCTAACTCAGCCATATAATTATAATCATTCTCATCCTCAAATTCAGCCATAGGGTTATGATCACGTCTATCCTGTCTCCTAACATTAGAGATCCTGTGTTTTTGCTCTCTTAAAAAAGTTGTAATCACTATATCATACCTATCCATCCTACCCATTCTACCCATCATCTCTTTATTACTATTCTTCATCTCTTCAAATACCATGTTCATCTGCTCAAATTATTGTTGCATGGCTTTTAACAAAAAGAATTGGTTGTTCTCTTCCCTAGGTATTGTTTCTTCATTATTAGACATTTTGGGATAAAAAAAATAGAAATTATGATTGAAAGAAAAATTTAAACTCACGTATTTATACTCGTGTTTCACTCTATTTGACTTTTTCCCGATAATAATCTCACCACTCTTGCCTTTTACCTCTCTTTGTTTTTCTTGCCAAGTTTTCTAAGGAACTAACTAAACTCAATCAAGAATTCGGTCTCCGCAACGATCAAGAACAAGAATAAGGACATAAAAGACAACGAAAATGATTAAGAAGAAAAATTACAAAAAGAATAATATTTGAGCACCAGATGACAATATGACCCAAGAATCTCAAAAGAATGTGTTTCTTGAATTATCTTGAATTTTTATTTTTTTTAATCCAACACAAGAACGAAAAAAAAGAATCACAAAGTAAGAACTAGAAAGAATTAGCTTTGGTGCCTGAACGGATCATGCCCAAACAATTCTTGAATATCTTTGGTGTAAGAGAAGATATAACCTGATTTTAGAGCCAAAGCTTTGATATCAACTGATGCGAACCCGTGAAGAATTGAATCTTGGAACCCACATCCAAGAATGATATGAACCCCCAAGAAAGCTAAAATAAAGCCGCAAGACTTGACCCGATGATTACTTGAATCAAATAACCAAGTTTGAATGTCACAAAAGTTTGCAAAATCTTTGATAAGTTTTGGTTAGTTCAAATAAGAACACAGAAGAAATAAGTGGAACTCACTTAATCTGAATCTCTCAATAAATCAAAGTTATAAATTGTCTACAATACGAAGTGCTTATATAGTAAAAATTAATAAAAACCTAGTCTAATTCGAAAATATAACTAAAAACTTATCAAAATAGAGTTCTAAACAAAAAAAGAAACAAAAATTGAAATTTTTTTTGGATTTCTCCGAAATAAGCGATCGCTCAGACTTAACCAAATGTATTTTGTTTTTAAAAAGTAGCCTTGGGCGATCGCCCAAGGTTTTGCCTGGGAGATCACCCATGCCATTTTTTGGCCTCCCATATTTTGACCTCCAAACATTGTTTCATGCTTATTTTGCCCTCCAATCTTCCATTAGCCTCCGATATGCCTTCAATATGGTCTTTAGTTTGAGTCAAATCTACTAAAAGTCCATGGTTTGCATGGATCGCATCACCCTTGTTCTTCTTCCAACTGATTCATTTCTTGCATTATGACCGATAATGGAGCCGTTAACTCTATTCTCCTAGACACCACATTCACCTCTCCAACTTTTGGTTTGTATCGATGATCGGATGAGGGTCTGTTATTTGGCTTAGTTACAACTGTTTCCTCATATATTCTCTTTTGAGTACTTCTTTCATGCCCATCTAGACTACAATGAGTCGCATTCATCACTTTTTCTTGATTTATGTATTCTTCGCCTAGCCTCAATAGTTCTGTCATGGACTCGTGAAGTTTTTTTTAGAGACTTGCCTTAAAAATATTATTTGAGTCCATTGAGTAATGCCGTTACGATAGATTACGACGGATGACATCTGCAAGTCTTTTATGCATAAGTCACCCTGTTAAATCACGATATATATATATTCATGTAATGATTCATCCCTTTCTTGAGTCACTTGCATTAGGCCCGTAACTATTCTCTTTTTCAGTGTGCTACTAGAAAAACAGATTACAAACTTGTTTGCGACGTCGGTAAATGATGTGATAGATCGAGGGGGTAGCGTAACAAACCATTCTCTGGCATCTTTTCTCTGTGTCATCGAAAAAGCTCGACATGCTATAGCATCCGACCAACCATGTAACCTCACCCAGTCTTGAAACGTACAGATATGGTCAATGGGATTAGTAGTACCGTCAAACTCATTAGTTGGCTCCTTGAACTTCAACGGCAAATGGACATTCATTAGTTCCTCTGTAAACGAATCTTCTTTGCTAGTATTACCAAGAAGTCTACTGAGGCTTCTACTTTAGGTATCTTTTTCATTGAAATAAATTTGTCTACTCCTTCAACTTCTTGGGTAGTAGATACTGGAAGTGGATCTCATATTTGCACAAATATGCAAGGACTAAAGAACAGTAGATTACTGTAAAGTGGAGAAGTAGACCTACGTGTTGGGAATGGAGCAAGAGTTGCTGCCTTGGCTGTAGGGACATACTTTTTACCGTTGCCTTCGGGCCTTGTTTTAGAATTAAAAGACTGATATTACATTCCTGCTATTACTAAGAACATCATTTCTATTTCATGTTTGGACATGGATGAGTTTTTCATTAAGATTAAGGATAAATGTTGTTCTTTTTATCTTGATGATGTGTTTTATGGATGTGGAAATTTTTTTAATGGCATCTATATTCTTCACTTGGAATGTCCTATAATGAGTATAGACAACAAAAGGCATAAAGGCGATAAAGTTAACAACTCATATCTTTGGCATTGTAGACTTGGTCATATAAATGAAAAATGCATCACCAAGTTACATAAAGATAGATACTTGGATTCAAATGATTATGAATCATTTGATAAATGTGAATCATGCCTAGTGGGCAAAATGACCAAGACCCCATTTTATGGAAAAAGAGTCAGGACTACAGACATTTTGGGACTATGTAGATACTGATGTATGTGGACCAATGTCTACAGATGGTAGATGTAGATTTTCTTACTTCATCACATTTACAGATAACCATTCTAGATATGTTTTCATCTACTTGATGAAATTCAAGCATGAAGCCTTTGAAAAGTTTAAAGAATTCAAGCAAGAAGTAGAAAGACAAACTAAGAAAAATATTCCAACACTTAGATCTGATCGAGGTGAAAAATATTTGAAGGGTGAGTTTTTAGACTATTTAAAAGAAATAAGATTCTCTCGCAGTGGACTCTACCGTATACACCACAACTAAAGAGTGTATTCGAAAGGAAAAACCACACCTTACTAGATATGGTACAATCAATGATGAGCCACGTAGTTCTTCCAAAATCCTTTTGGAGATATGCACTTAACACTGGATGTCACACACTAAATCGTGTCTTATCTAAATCGGTCAATAAAACTCCATACAAGTTATGGAAAGGGAAAAAGACACGATCTTTCATAAATGAAGGTTTGGGACTGCGACACTTATGTGAAGTACGTTGAATCGGACAGGCTATAAGCTAAATACGACAAATATTTATTTGTGGAGTATCCAAAGGAAATTGCAGGATACTATTTCTACAATCCCATTGAGATAAACCTCATCATATCGAAACATGCTTTATTCTTAAATAAGACAGTGGGAGCAAAGTAGATCTCGAAAAGGTTCAAGAAACTACAAATAAAATTGACCAATTAGATGATCTAATGGATGGGCTTGCATTTGATAAGGCACAGATTGGGAAAGGAGAACTGCCAGTTCTCGAAGACACGCTAGCTCCGCATAAGTCAAGCAGGGTCATTCGTTCTCCTTGGAGATACGATCTTTTGATTACTAGTAATGTATTACCAATCGAAGAAGATGAACCTACTACATACGCAGAATTGAAGTCAAGTATTGACTCAAAGAGATGGCAGGAAACCATGGATTTCGAGATAAACTCGAAAACAAGGTTTAGACCTTAGTTGACTAGCCTGAAGGCGTAAAACCTGTAGGCTGTAAATTGGTTTACAAGAAAATGGTCGACATGGATAGTAATATTTATACTTACAAGACAAGATTGGTTGCGAAGGGTTACAAGTAAAGACAAAAAATTGACTTTGGCAAAACCTTCTTACCAGTATCCATGTCTAAGTTAATTCAGATTCTATTTGCGGTAGTAGCATACCATGACTATGAGATCTGGCAAATGGATGTTAAAACCGCATTCCTTAACGGAAATTTTAGCGAGGATGTGTACATGACACAGCCTGAAGGTTTTGAATCCACATAGCACAAATAAGGTATGCAAACTACAGAGAACCATATATGGATTAAAGCAAGCCTCTCGGAACTAGAATCATCGTTTTGATGCGACAATCAAAGTGTTTAATTTTATCAATAATGAAGATGAATCATGTGTATATAAGAAGGTTAGTAGGAGTAAAGTCGTGTTTCTAATTCTCTATGTAGATGACATACTATTATTAGGAAACGATGTCTCCATACTAAAATCAATAAAATTGTGGTTATCCAAAAATTTCTCAATGAAGGATATGGGAGAGACAGCGTACACTCTTGGTATAAAGATTTATAGAGATAGATCTAATAGAATACTTAGCCTATCTCAATCTATGAACATAGATAAAATCTTGAGGAGATTTAGTATGGAAGAGTCCAAGATAGAACTTTGTCCTATCGGGCATGTGATCTATCTCTCAAAAGAGATGTGTCCAAAGACAGAAATTGAAAGAGTTCGCATGGATAGAATTCTTTATGTATTAGCAATAGGATCTATCATGTATGCCATGCTATGTACTCGACCGGATGTTTCATATGCTTTGAGTGTCACAAAAAGGTTCCAAACAAACCCTGGCGAGAAACATTGGATCACAGTCAAGAACATCAATAAGTACTTAAGAAAGACTAAAGACACGTTCTTGGTATATGGAATAAATGAACTTAGAGTTCTAGGTTATGCCGATGCTAGCTTTCAATATGATAAAGACAATAGAAAATCCCAATCCGGATATTTATTTACTCTAAATAGTAGTACAGTCAGTTGGAAAAGTTCCAAACAAGAAACGACTACTGATTCAACTACAGAAGTCGAATATATAGCTACTTCAGAAGCAGCAAAGGAAGCGGTCTGGATAAATAAGTTCTTTACTGAACTTGGAGTAGTTCCTAGTTGTTGATCCAATATCTTGTATTGTGATAACAATGGAGCCATCGCACAAGCGAATGAACCCATGTCTAATCAATTATCCAGATATATATTGAGGCGGTATTATCTCATCAGGGAGATAATCTTAAGAAATGAAATAAAAGTAGAACGGGTCCTAACATACGATAATGTAGCACATCATTTGACAAATTTGTTGTCCCAGCACAAGCATGATGGTCATGCTAAATCCGATAGTATTATGATACCTAAGTGATTGAATATAGTTTGTATGAGATATTTTGTGATATACTCTTTGTTAGACATTGATGTGTATGAACAAATTGATTAATTAAATATTTGTCTACATTTTTAATGGCAGATTTGTTATTTTTAATTTTATTATTTAAAATAATAGAATCCGAAAAAAAGTTCATAGTAACTTGTTAATCACAAGGTATAAGTAACTTATTCTTGAAATATTCCTAGTTATAGTAATAATGAGATATGGATATCATTATTGTGGATATATTAGCATGTGTTGCATTTCTTTTAAAGAAAGTAGTTGATCTCACGAGCTAAGATGTAGAGGGACATTTGAATGAACGCATGAATACATTGTTATGAGAACATGACATTAAGTGACCTGCTTAGAGATTCCACATGGATAACTATCCAAGCGTTAGTGGTAAATCTCTAATACGCGGTAGTGGATTCGGTCCTTTGACTTGAAGATATCATAAAATCTTATGTGAGGACCGTTATACTTTGGCGAGCCCTTGATGGGGCTCTAAGATTATGAGTCATCAGGATGACGTCGTGCGGGTATAGTGAGAATCATATGAAGATTGTGAATGTCCAATATGAAGATTCATCACTCCTGGAAAGTCGGAGATTATAACCTGTATTTTTGCCTACTCAAGTTGATATAAAGTTCCTCGGCTGGGGTGGAGTTATGAGTTGCAAATGTTTCAATCATAACTAGATTAGATCAATGAAGAGTTGAGGTGAATAATATAATTGATTGAAATGAGATTCACGCTGATCCATATCTCTTAATCAGTTGTGTTATATTGATGAAGATATTATATTTCTACGATAACCGAACATATATTGGTTCTGTCATACCACATGACATTTTCCTTCATATGGATTGCCTTGACACATTACTACATGTCAATCTTGGACGGCGACGTGAATTGATCGATCTAGGTGAATCGCTGAGAATATCATTGTGTTTGCCATCCTGAATGGGAATCTAATGTGTCATACACAAAAGGCGAGAATTGAGAATCTGCGATTGGACATTGTCCAAGTGGGAGATGTAAGAATTAATGTCCAATGTCAAATTAGTTGGGTCGAACTTAATTACTTTTTGGACTAAATTAATTAATTAAATTAATTAATTGGGTCCATTAGTTGTGGGCTAACAAAGTTCTAGTAAGACTAGAACACACAATCCTAGTCAACTAGAACTAGGGTTAGCGTCGCCTATAAATACTAAGCCACAACAGATTAAGTTAATTGGTCTTCATTACTTGTTAGCACAAGTAAGAGACAGAACCTAATACAATTACTCCCAAACCACTTTCATCTGTTCTTGATCGTGGGAGTCTAGATCTGTTCTTGTTGTGTGGATTACCATTGGAGGTTGGACAATTGGATATCTGTGAAATTGAAGATCGTATCTCTAGCTAATTAGATAATCAGATTCCATGGTGTTCATCAAGGTAAACTTCTATCACGAATTCTATCTAAGTACAAGGTTGATCCAACTTATAGGAATTGCATATTTAAATTCTGTTGTGCATGTATACGTCAATTCTTTACCATGTAAAAGTTGTCTTTCACATCTAAATGATTAAGTTGCTAAATATCTTGAAGGATTTATAGCTAAATAATTTTATTTCCATAACATAAATTATTTTCAAATATTATGGATGACTTAACTATAGTCTCTTGTGATTCATATCACTGTATCTCTATTAAATGGTCACATCACGTAAAGTTTCTACTGCTAGAGGCTAGAAAATATTGTTGCTTATATACAGGGTCCGCGTATAAGTTGAATTCATTTACTTATCTTAAACTAGTTTTTGGTCCTGTGTTTTATACTCTGCGTATTTATAGTACTTGTTTTATACTATTTTGATAAATTCTATAATTAATAGTTTAATACAAATTTGTTATAGATATATTGTTGTCGATTTTAAATCCGCAAGTGGACAGATCGTTAACAAGTAATATAATGATGGGAAAAATGTTGAACCCATGAGCACTAGCAATTAATTACCAAATTAATTGTAATTTCTCTTTAACAAAACTAACATAGTTTATTTATGATTTCTAAGATAATCCTATTCGAATTCAACTAAATCTAAATTATCACGCAAACAAAAATATAATAATTATCAAATTTAAGTTTTACGGGCACTAGGATTCTCAAATCCACCATCACGTTTCAATAATTAATTATCCATTACTCGTCTTCGAAAATTATTGCCCTATGTCGAAAATCGATGATCCTAATATAATCAAAACCCTCTCTCGATGGTCAATCAATTCTATATCTCTATATGAACCTAATTATCCATAGTTAAATTTTGAACACAAAGACATGCATTTAATCACAACAATCATCTGTAAAGATTTCATAAATTATAATAGTAATCTCTATCTTATTATTTAACCCTATATTATTTATTAACACTTGCTCATTTAAATTGAATCTCTCGAAAGCAATCTAAACCAAAAAAATATTTTAATGACGATCAAACATCAAGACAGAAATAATAAATAATAAATAATAAACCCGAAATCAATAAATTTACGAGAACAAATGACTTCTAATTAATTAAAAATGTGAGATTTCATCATTCATCTTTGATATAAACGCTCTAGCCGGACATGATTCCTATGAATATAGCAAAAATAATGAAAGAATTCATGATTTGGAAGAAAATGAAGAATAATAGATACAATTCTTAATCTTGAATTAATCCAAAATCTTATATTGTACCGTGATGAATGTTGCCAAAGAATTTTTCTTTTTCTTGCTCTTGATCTCTATTCTTTTCAATTGTGTAACCCCCTTCAAAAGACCTAAAAGATGTCTATTTATAGTCCTTGAGATGCATTGGAAGTTGTGTCCCAAAAGACCCCTAATATGACTTTACTTTAGAAAACTGCACTTAATTATGGCATTCATTGTGTGACCTCTATGTGACCTCTAGTAAGTTTGGTACAACCGCACCTAGGTCGCACAATGCATTATGTTACCTAGGTGTAGTTTTTTTTCAAAACTTACAATTTGGTCCTTGATTTGACTTTTATGTATGATTTTGGTCATTTCTTTCTTAACTCTTCTTGATTCAATCGAAAACTTCCAATTGCATTCTAATTGGTCCCCGCCCTTCTAATGTCTTCCAAAGTGGTCTTCCAAATATAAAATATATATATAAATTAGTCCCCAAACTCTTCGAAATCTAATTTTTGCTATCAAAACTTTTGAATTCACTCCAGTTGCTTTCTAATACCTATAACTTATGTCTGTGTTGTTCGGTTAGGCATCAATTAAGCCTCAAACTCTTATTTTTTGCTCAAAAATCATTCAAATTGGGTTTTGTACCTATGTAGACAATACTTGAACTGATTTAAATAGAAATTCGCTCATATAGTGAATATCTACTATGTTTACAAGCCTAAATAAGTGTGTAAAACACATTTATCAAATACCCCCAAACATAACCCTTGTTCATCCCTAGTAAGATTATATGCTCAAAACATACAAACAAAAATAAAATAAAATAATTAGATTCGTTAGATAATCTTTCGTATTTGCCTTCGAACTTGAAATTGTTCAACCAATTCATGAAAGGATTCTAAATAGTGCTACCAAGATTAAATGTTAACTTATCTTATGCTTAACTAGTGTGTGTGTGTTCATAATCAATTTCCATCGTCATAAAGCTTATGTCGGTTCCTTCCTGACCTTCAATGGTCAAATTTTTCCCCTCCATCTTATGAGATGCAGACCTTCAAACTTGATTTTTTTAAGCCTTCACCCGAGGTGTTAATTCTGAGGTTGCTCTCAAATCGCTCATTACTTTCCTACTCAAGTTTGGTTGGGTCTAACCAATAGAAGTAATTACTTAGATCTATGATGATTCTTCTTATATTTAAGTGCTCCAACCTTCAAGCTTCCACTAGGTAAGTAAAACCCACTAGTTGTCTGGATTTGCCAATATAGTGGCCAATGCTTAGTTAAGGCGAGTAGCGCGTCTTCTATTTCATGCACCTATTTTTTTCTCACTTTTTCATCTTTTTTTCCCCTAGTTTAGCTTCGATTGTATGTAGTTATTTCAATCAGACATTGGTGGTAACAATGTTAGGCCGCTTCTTCTTACTATTTCTTCTCTCCACTCTTTTTTTTTAATTCCATGACTAGTGCAATGCCTTTTTTTGGACGAATAGTTGAGATCAGAATCCTAGCATACGGTCAATACCTAGGTTCCACTTATCAGACAAAAATAACTCTACACAAATATTTAACATGCATGGAATCATCATATCTCCAAATAGCTACTCTCACCTATTCTACCATTCCCAAACAGTTTCGTATACGGCCATGTGATATTTTAATTTTTACATGATGTATTTATAACTTGGAAACCTAACTCTCATAATTCACATAACTTATTAAATTATACAAATACGGCCAGCTCGCATAACGATGGTAGTGACTATAGTGCTCAATGATATGCAAGTCTCACATAGATAAGTAATTAAACAATATAAGCATATGTAGCATCACCTGGTCACACGCCATGAATTGATTACAATTTTCATCATAAGCCATCAAGGCTATCCAACATCACACAAGCATGCACTGACAATATTTTTTTTAAAATGAAAATCAAACAACAGACTCCAAAAAATTAAACTTTAGACTTCATAAACTCTAGAAGCAAATAACATCATATAGAAAAAACGTACACCCCCATTTTAGATGCTATATTGTCCCAATGTAAAGAAAAGAAACCAATGAGAAGAATTTACTATACTTCCCGTGGACGTGTGGTGGAATTTGGTTGTCTTGTGCTCATATGTCATCTAGAGGAAGTAGGGGAGAATGTGGTTACCAAAGGTGGGTAAACATTGCAATCATTGCCTCATGCTCACGGGTGCGGGTCTCTCTTATTAACATTTGAGCTTTCGGCAATCTCTTTTCCCTTTCTCAAGGTTGTCATGTTTCGGGTTTTTGGTGGCATGGTGAATCTCTGAAGGTACCTACAATGCAACGTTAAAGTGTAAGTCATTAACTATGGAGAGTTCAAGTGGAAAAATAAGAATGTAAGTTCTAAGTATTAGTGGTAAAGTGATGTTGGTTTGCATATGTCTACTGTGTCAAATCCTTCACATAGTAGTGTGAAAATGGTGTTAAAAAAACTCCCCATACTTGGTATAATAACCTCCCAAAATAACCTTTCATCTTGAACCAAAGTATTTGGTTGGGGCATTCTATCAAACACTTTGAAGGCATTGTTTAATCAAACATAAAATCACAACCATGGGTGTGTTGAGCAAATCCATAATTTCACACTTTAAAAGCCTTCTCAAAGCACATCAGTCCATCTATCTCATATACCATCACCAAGAAAATTCTATAAATAAAGCACAAAATTCCCAAAAAATAGGTGTTTGCCATACTTACCTCATAAAAATCCAAAATTGAGATGGAAGAAGAGATGAACATTACTTGAATCTTGGTACTCAAATATTTTTTAGAGAGTATGGGTAGGAAGATTTGGGAGAAAATTTGAAAGGGGAGTGAACAAATGAGGAGAAAGGGCCGGTTTTAACAAACTGACCCCATTTTGGCGGTCGGATCATGGCAAGCCTCTATGGTCCAACCGTGAAATGTAGGGCATACTTGTTGACCCTGTTGGTCGCGCCGAGGTCATGGCATGCATGCCGCGACCTTGGCGCCGCCATGTGCCAAGAAAATCTATTTTTACTGCTATCTTCGTTCCTTATCAAACAAACTTTTACTAACACCAAATTTTAACCAGTAGTTCATTACACCATAAAATTTATGTCGCCCAATAAAAATTAGAGAAACGGACTACGATGACCTCAACCAAAATTGATCAAAAATCCTAAAAAAAAATTGCGTAAAAGGTGTAAAAAATGTAACCTAAACAAAAAATAAAGAAAGAAACTAATAATTGAGAAACAAAAACAAATAAAAATAGCTAAGAAAATGGATAGAAACTTGTGTTGCTACCCAATAAGTGCTTCTTTAAAGTCATTAGATTGACTTTTTGCAACAATCATTTCACGACACTTTGAATAGGGATTTGAAGAATTTGCTTTTCTTACATCGATTGACTTTGTACCATTTTTCGTTTATCATCCAAAATTGTATTTTGCCCATCTCTTAAAGATGAGATTTTATTTTACCACCATACTCAAGTTCAACTATGAAAACTTCAACTTCTTCATTGGCATTGATTATATAATCAATTTTAGAAGAAAGATGGGAGTCGAAGAATTTCTTGATAAATACAACATCATTAAATGTCACTTTTCTATTTTGCTCATTTAGGATCAACTTATCATTCTCCACATGATCTTCTTCTTTAGTTGTTGCTTCTTCGAGTTGGATGACCGGTCTATTATCTAAAATCTCGGGCAGTTGCTCATCACTCCTTATTTTAATGCTTAGCATGTGTTACAACGGGTCTGATAGGTTTTTCAATGTGAAAGTGTTGGTTACCCTTTGGTCAATGACATCAATATGGAAACAGGAATCTGACGAGCTCAGAAATTTAGTTGCTTTGAACGCATTGAATGATATACGTTGCTCATTCAGCCTCAACATTAGTTGTCATTTTTGCACATCAATCAATACCTATCTAGAAGCCAAGAAGGACCGACCCAAAATAAATGGTACATCCTTATCTTTGTACATATCTAAAATAATAAAATCGACAGGGAATATGAACTTGTCCAATTTCACTATTATGTCTTCAACAATCCTACATGGATGTTTGACATACCGATGTGCAAGCTGCAACGATATTGTTGTTGGCTTTACTTTTCCCAAACCGAGCTGCCTAAAAATAGAATAAGGCATTAGGTTAATACTAGCACCCAAATCACATAGAGCCCTTTCAAAGACTAAAGTCCCAATAGTACAGGGAATAGTGAAACTCCCTAGATCTTTTAGTTTTGGTGGTAGCTTGTTTGACAATATGGCAGTGCATTCCCTGGTGAGCATTACTGTTTCATGTTCCTATAACTTCTTTTTATTTGAGAAATTTTCCTTCATAAATTTTAAGTAGCTAGGCATTTGAGCTAATACGTCGACGAATGGTATGTTTATTTGGAGTTTCTTGAAAAAATAGAGGAACTTCTCAAATTGATTATCTTGCTTATGTTTGTGCAACCGCTGAGGAAATGAAATTGGAGAAACGTAAGGTTTGACCAGTGGAAGAATATAATCTGGTGGACAGTTCTCTTTTTCTTGGATAAGTGTTTCTTCTGATTCGTCAGATTTGTTCACTCTCTCTTTGTTGGACTCAATTTTCTTTACCACACTCGGTTGATTCCACTCATTGTGGTGATCGTGTTTACCTGCTCTTTTAGATTTACCTCAGTGTTATAGGATATGTTCCCGGATGTCTTTCGGTGAATAACTTAGTCAACAGTCTAATCTAATTTTCCATATTTTTCATAGAAAAATCCTGTCTTTGTTTTATTTTTCAGTTTCCACCCGTTCTGACAATTTACCAAATTCTTCTTCCCATCCTCATTTTCTTTCCTGGGGCTTTCTTTGATTTGGTAGATTTTGAATATTTTGGTTTTATTGTCATAGAATAAGTTTGGATGATTTCTCCACTCCGGATTATAGGTCTGTGAGTATGGATTATTTTATTGTCACTAAAAGTTTTGAGCATATGCTCCTTGCTCAGATGATGACATATCATCGGTATTTAACAGACACTCCGATGATTGATGATTAGTCCCACAAGTTGCACATACTGGAAGAGATAGATGAACCATATCCTCATATTAGGAATGCTTTAATATTTCTATCTTCTTTGCCAACGAATCAATTTTGATCAATAGTAGTGTATTGATTTCTACCCCGTGCATTCTCCGTTGCTTTCGTTTGTGAACCTCTATATGGTCACATCACAAATTGTTCACTCATTGTTTCATACAAGTTACAAGTTCTCTGAAAGATCTATTTTGGATAGAGCTACCAGTTGCTGAATCTATTGAAGAGCAAACAGTTGGAGTCCATCTCGAATATAAGTAATGGTTTTGAGTTGCCAAAGGAAAACCACAATTGTGGCGTTTTTTGATCAGTTTCTTGAGTCTTTCCCATGCCTCATGAAATTTTTCCAATTCAGCTTGTTGAAAATTGAATATTTCATGTTTGAGTCTGTTCACTCTGGCAGGAGGAAAATATTTCATGAATTTCTGAACCAAGTCTTTCCATGTAGTAATGCTACCCGACGATAATGAATCTAACCTTTCCCGAGCTTTATCTTTTAGTGTGTGTAGAAAAAGTCTCATCTTGAGTGCTCTTCATTAACACTTTAATATTTAAATTTTCCACAATATTCCATAAAATGAGAGAGATGGTAGTGTGAATTTTCATCGGTTCACCCATAAAAAGGCAAATTCTTTGAGAACAGATTAATCACATCCGGTCTCAGTTGAAAGTTATCGTGTCTATAAGATGGATAGATTATGCTGGACTGAATCTCAACAATAGGAGGCATCATGTACTCACTCATAAGGATATCTCTTTCGTTGACTTCGGCTGCTTGCACCAAGGGTGCGAGATGATTTCCAACATTTGCGGACGGTGGATCACGGATCTGGTTGTTGTCACCCATTGTGTCTTGTTGTTGTTTTCTCTTTTCACGTTATTCACATTGTCTTTGGTGAAAATCCTGTTTGATTTCTGGATCAAAATTGAGTAGATCAAGATTTGTCGAACGGTGCATGCACAATCAAAAACTTGAAACAATGAAGAATAGAAGAAATTTAGCGTCACAAAAAAATAAAAATAAATTATTTGTTAAAACTTAAAGATCAATTAATGTGATAAGTAATAAAACCAGTCCTCGACAATATCGTCAAAAACTTGTCGATTTTATCCTGCAAGTAGACGAATCGTTAACAATTAAAAAAGTGATTAGAAAAGTGTCGAACCAATGATGACTAGCTATCAATTATCCAATTAATTAATAATTTATATTTTAACAACGTTAAAACACAATTTATTTATGATTTCTAAGATTATCGTATTCTAATTCATCTAAGTCTATAATATCACGCAAACTAAAATAGAGTAATGATCAAATTCAAGTTTTACGTGCACTATGCTTCACAAATCCACCATCACGTTTCAACAATTAATTATCCATTGCTCATCTTTGTAAATTATTGCCCTAGTCAAAAATTGATGATCCTAATATAATCAAAAGCCTCTCGCGACGGTCAATCAATTATATACCTATATATGAACCTAACTATCTCTAGTTAAATTTTGAACATAAATGCATGCATTTAATCACAACGATCATCCGAAAAGATTTCATAAATCATAATAGTAATATCTATCTATTAGTGGACCCTATGTTATTTATTACCACGTGCTCATTTAACTTATATCTGTGTCATTTGGTTAAGCATCAATTAAGTCTTAAACTCTTTTTTTCGCTCAAAACTCATCCAAATTGGGTTTTGTACCTACGTAGACAATAATTGAACTGATATAAATAAAAATATGCTCATATAGTGAATATATACTAAGTTTACAAGCCTAAATAAGCGTGTAAAACACACTTATCATTTGTGAACATGTAAGAAAAAATCACTTCATGAATAAAAGGAATTTGCACTTAAAATTTAATAAGTGTTACGCAATACTTAATATTGAAAATACAAAATATTTATTGATAACATTAGTACACAGAAGGCAACTTCATTTAGACTGAGTTGTTGTACTTGCTGGGGCTAATTGTACTTCCTGGGGATAATTGTACTTCTGATTAGTTATATCGTGTATTATACAAATAGAAAATATATAGGATTACATAGCGTTATTATTTTTAAATTTGTGTCTAAATTGAAACTGCCTTCAATCATTATTTGTAACATGTATCTCTTCTATATAGATCTTCATTGTTTGTAATTAGATTGTAACGTAAGACTGTAGTGGATTATATCCATAAGCTCGAGGTTTATAGTTTCAAATTATTGCATGCTTGCCTATTATTTAAACTATATAGATATTTGGTAAGAGTATAAAAAATATTAATATTTTATTTAGTGTATAAATATTAAAGGAGAAAGATAGGGATATGCCAATTGGATAAAGCTTGAATTTTTAGAATGTTGAAGATTTTGAGCTATTGAATGTTAAATAATTATATCTCATTTTTCTATTACACTAAAGTTTCATTAAATATTATTGTTTTCTCTATTGTGGCATAGCTTAAAACGCACTATATCATTTGTGTTGTAATCCTTTTCGGATGCAATCCATGCAAAAGGTTCATTTGTTGGTTGTGATTTGGCTTATTATTTTGATTTTCGTTGTTGTTCACTATGAAAGAAATTTCAAATTGCATAGCAGATCTTAATCCTTCCACGTCCCTGAAAAATTTGAGGAGGCCAAATCTAGAGTGGCCTTTGTAGTCAAATATAAGTTCAAAGTAAGTGATTTGGTATCCTTGTCTTTTCCAATTATGTTTGAGGTATACGTTGCATTTCTCGACTTGACTGTCATTTTCAATGTGTACTAAAATGTTTGCTATTATTATTGTCCACGGCTTCACTATCTTGTTGTCATTACGTACTATTGTTGGCCATATTATACGATGGAAAAAATAATATTTGACAAGTGTAAATATGTATAAATGTTAGAGAATAAGCAATTGCAATTACTATTAAGGCATAATACAGTAAATAAAATTAAAACGAATTTGAAATTTTGGACATTCAATATAGTTTATTCACTAAAATTAAAGACAACAATAATATTGTATATAATAATGTGATGAAAAATGAAAATTAAGTGTAATTGGATCTTTATGTTTGTTTAATACTAGTATTTACTCTAATGATAATCTAATTGGTTTATTGATATATATATATATATATATATATATATATAAGAAATTATTAAATTTTTGAATTGAAATTGTAAAACTAAGAGAAGAGAATTTGTAATTACAGAAGTTTGTGAATATGTATTTTGAATCGTGGATGGAATGCACGTTAGTGTTTGTAGAATTTATATAGTAGAGTATGGTTTGAAAGTTATTTTTTCTTTTAAAATAATATTACTATTTATGAAAGAAAAGAATTGATTGGATGTAATGTAAGTTAGAGTTTTGTGTTTGTATTTTGTGAATTGTTGTTTAGTGCTTTAGGAATTTGTGGAAAAGAGTAAATTTTTGGGATGTAGTGAATTGTTGTTGAGTAGTTTTCAAACTTGTGAAAAATAGTATTTTTCTTTTGCTGTTTTAGTGTGTTTTGATAGATAGTTTGTTGTTCTATGTGAGGAAAGAATATTGATGGAAATAGAACATTTAATTTTATGATAATTCAATTTGGTTTATGAGTATCACTTAATTATTTTTGAAACAATTAACTTTTTAGAGCTACAATATCATTTTATTTATAGCAAAAAAGGTAATGGAAGTTCTCTCTTGAAGCTTGAAAAGAAGAAAAGTAAGAATATGGTTAGAAAATTGGTAGACTACGTATTTTCAACAATAGTTTTGAGCATGTGCTTTGCACATGGTGAATTTGTAATTGTATATCTAATTTTTTATTAGTATGTTAATGGTTTTAGTATTGGTAGTTTATTATATAATAATTATTTTAATTAATATTCTCTTTTATAATTAATTTCTAACCAATGTAGTGTATGTTACTGTATTTTATTATTTGACTTAGGGTGAGCTAGGTCTACCACACAACTATAGTGTTCAAATTTCGGTGTAATATATACCAGTGTTCTAAAAGGCCTGCCCAGGCGCGCCTAAGCTCTATGTGTTTGCAAAACGCGTCGCATAGAGGGTATGCGCGTAAAAATATGGTCAACTCTTTTTGTTAACCGCCTAGGCGCGAATAGACGAGAATATGCGAGAATAAACGCGATTAGGCGAGAATAGGTGTGAATAAAGCAAGCAAGCCTCTTTTTAAATTTGTTTCCAGATTGAGCCAAAATAAACCTTATTTAAATCTACAAGAGGTGCTAGAAATGCTCAAGATGAAATAATTTTGTATCAGATGGCACAGAAGATGAGTTAGATGAAGAAGAAGAGCTTGACTTAGAATTCGATAAAGTGTTAGACAAAAGTTAAGCTATGTTGGTATGTAATCAAATTGTAGAAAATTATTGAGTAATTTGTGTTTATGTTTGTAGTAGTTGTAATTTACTAACTTTTGAAAACTATTATGCTGGGATATTATTTTGTAATCTAATTGTAGGCTATAATATTAAAATTAGTCCTACAATTTTGATTTTGAACCATGTTGAATGTGATATATTCAACTATGATATGTGCCTTTATATAAATCTAATTTTTCTTCATTGTACATCGTGCATTTAATTTTGAAAACTCGTGTATTTTTTTTTTTTTTTTGAAAACTAGGCATGTAATTTTGTAATCTAAATCAATATATTCTAGGCTATGTTGTTAAAATTTAAAAATTGAGCATTAAAAAAAAAATTAAAATTCGAAAACGCATTTTGACGCCTAGGCTTCGCATAGGCGCGCTTAGGCCTATAATTTTTGATGCTTCACCTCACCGCGTCGTCACGCATTACGCATTTTAGAACCTTGATATATACCATATTCGACCATCATTGAAGAAAAGATTATTGCTCATCTTCAACTAATCCTGCATGGCTACAAGTATAGAGAACTCCCACAAATTTAACCCAATTGGCCTCAACTTGTGCACTAATATCCTAATCAATAATGCATATCAAATGTGTACAATAATCATTGTTCTAAAAAGTCCGCCTAAGTTTCTTCTAGGCGGAGCTTGACCGTCAAGCTTCACACTTCACGCTTCACGCATCGTCCTCATTTTTCCCTTGTCTCGCTCTCGCCTAGGTCTTGCCTAGGCCCGAAAAGCTTGAAGCTCGGTCTCGACGCCTAGTCACGCTTTACGCTTTTTAGAACATCGACAATAATCAAAAGAATATGAATTAATTGTTTGAAATAATATTTTAAGGAATATGAATTTCTAGTTCAATAGTAATGATATTAATGATTACTACAATATTTTGATTTTCTACATTATTAAAATTACAACTATCAAAATAATGTATACAAAATGATAGTTCATGCACAAATTTAAACATTGGAAGAGTACTACTAGTTCATAATACTACTTGTCAAAAAGTTAATGTCATCCATACTGAAAATAAACTACATTAGATCTTCTACATCTTGAAGTTGAAATACAAAAATATTCTACCAAAAGCTGAGAGTTAGAGCAGTATTTCCAGCTTTAAAAAAGAATTCTCCTTACTAATCTTTTGCATGGATAAATGTACTAACGTTGTTCTTATTTTGTTTATTATTTGAAGCAGGTGTGGGAGAGGATTGGAAGACTACTCTTTATGCAATTTTTTGCAGTTGGCGACTGCATGTGTTCAATTCTCCGTGAATTAGAACACTGATCAACATACATCAAAGTTTTTCCTTTTTCAGTGCTATCATCTTTAACATCTATTATATTTGAACATTGATCAAGCATGATGATTATCTCATACTTGTATTTAGTCAAATGTTGTCCCTTTTGTGTAGCTTTGATGTAGAAAATATGATCTTCCATTGTTTGTGTACGGATAACTTCAAGTATGTTTGTTTTGCTATCCTATTCATGGTTTAATATAAATCCAATTAATATAATAAATTCTTTAAGAATAACATAATTAATTTTAATTTAGAATATAAGCTTACTAGTTGAGTGATTCATTAAATCTAGCGCAAAACAAAGTAGAATATTTTCAGCTGCTCTCCAATAGCAGTTGCACTATGTCGCATGTTGAATCTTCTAAATGCAAGCTAGCTTTTCCCTAACATAATACTAATTCATATTAAAATAGGAATTAGAAAAATGTATCTAAATAACTAAATTGAATATGAAGTATGGTATAATATAGTATTAAAAAGAAGGAATGTAAACTTGTTTATGATTTTTATTTGATATAAAAACGAATTGTTATTACCTGGGATAGCTTTAGCATGGGGACACTTGCAATGTACACATTGATAGAGTCTTCATAGTAAGCACTTGAAATTTTATTGCAATCATCACAAGACATATACTAATACAGTTGTTTGAAGGCTTTGTTACTTGCCCTTCCTCTTACCTAGAAGTAACGTTGATGTGTTAATCACATTTTATAAAGTGGTGAATAGTTTCAGTACATCTTCCAAGACAAAAGTATATAATGATGCCTGGGGTTTGTATTACCTTATCTGCTTTCCGTTTGGAGGTTTTCCCTGTTGTTCATCGTGGTGGGTTATGATTTTCCTGTTGTTCATATGCACATTGTAGAAACTTCATCGTGGTGGGTTATGATTTTTTTAATGTTACAAAATGTTTTATATTTATGATTAAAGTTTTCGTATATAATATTTATGGGAAATTCCTTTGTTGATCTACAGATTCTACGTTGGTGTTTATTAAGTGGAAGTTTGCCCTGTTTTTGAGATTTTAGTGATTTGGGTTGGATGTGTAATCCTTCAGATTTTATTGTTCCCTTCATTTTGTTGTTGGAGGTGTGCCCTGTTGTTCACGTGATTTTGTGGGTATTTTAGCGTAGGTGTTTATGATTTTCGTTCAATATATGATTTACATTTATGGTTTATGTTGTTATTAAAGTTTTTTGTTGAACTTGGGTTGCATGAGAGTTAAAGGCTGTATCTTCTTTATATTATTTTAATCCTTGACGGTTTTACTTCGCTCTTTTGGTTAATGCTTTGTCTTCCAATTGTAATCTTTGCATTATGTAGTTGGAAATGCTAGGGAATTTCGAATTGGGCTGACATGTCAATCATTTATGTTATTTTGCTACAATAATTTTGGTAGTCCTTGCACATAACAATTGGCTTAAGATGCTTTATGTTAGGATTGTAAGGTGTGGAGGTCTATGTTGCCTACTATCTGATATATATCGACCGAGGAAGAATTGGCGTGTATAGAAAGTGCTGATTTTTTTAGACTTATGGGATTGCCAAAAATATAATACTTGATATTTAATCCATTCGTATTGTTGCAATTTAATCTTACATAATGACAAATTGATATATTTTTTACTATACACTTTGTATTTGTGTATTAAGGATTGCTAGTTCATTAGATTGTTGTGGAATTATGTGACGTATGGTTTTCATTTTTTCCAATTCTTTAAATTTTTTATAAAAATGGTTAACACCCAATGTAACGACAGGAAAATTTTTCATCCATTAATTTCAAGTAAATAATTTTTCTTACTTTTGGCGTTGCTTCAAACCTCATATTTCATTTCAAATATTTTGTCGCGTTAAAATTTTTGCGCGTGTTCGCTACAAATTTTTAGTCGAAGTCTGTGGAATTATTTTGAAAATGAACCTTATTCTATTTTCATTTGGTAAGTTTTTAATTTCAAGTTGAACGAAGTAATTTAAAGCTAGCCTAAATTTTTAAATTTTATTCTCCGGTTCTATCTAAAAATCTCGGTCTTTATTCTTTCGATCTCTTAGCCAAAATCGATTTACTTTTCGACTCCAAAATTTAGCCGAAAACCCCACCCAAACAACACCCTAAAAACCACCAAAATACTTAGCCAAACAACTCCTTAACCTCTACCATTGTGCATCAACCAAACAGCCCCCATGCACAACAAGAAACCACCCCATGATCTATCAAAAATCGCCCACATGCCCAATGATCTAACAAAAAATCTCCCATGATGCTACCAACTTCCCACCTTCTTCTCCCATTTTTCCTCACTTTCAGCCCTCAAATAAACTATTTTTCTCACCCCAAATTCATCCATACAGCAGGCCAGAAATCAGTCCTTAAGTTAAGCAAAAAACTCTCATTTGTTCCATCATTATTTTCGGCCTAGCATTCCTAGTTTGTGCTCCAAATTCTTGCAGCAAGAATCATTTCTTCTCCTCTTCAATATTGTGTAGCAGGAAGCCTTGAAACCTTAGTTTAAATCACCAAAAATACTCCATCAATTTTCCATCTTTTCCTTCAAATTTTCGTCTATATATATAGTGTACGGGTTTGGATTTTTGGGAAGCTGCAAAAATAAGTTTTCTTCGTCAAAACTTCAACCGAAAACTCGTTTTTGAGGTAGTTTTACTTACTACTTTTGCAATGATTTTTAAATTGATGTATGGAAAACTACGACGTGATATAAATGCCATGCAAATGATTTATGAAGAAATTTTATAATAGTGATTGAACGTAATAACTTTAACATGTTAGTGATTGAAGGTAATCACGTAAGACGTTATGTGGTGTCGACTACCAATTTTTATGTTCCTATGTACGTTTCAAAATAATGACATGTCGAATTTACGTTTACGTATAAATTTTTAACATGGTGTATGTATTGCTACTGAGTGTTTCTTATGAAATACTCACCTCCAAAACGAACAAATTTTCAGATTGAATTGTTTGGCATTGATGCAATGGCGGTAGGCTAGTGAGCTTATCATGTAAATTTTTATTTAGTTTAAGTTTTGACGTCGAGATGATCGAGTCAACTATGATGTAAATACTATATTTTAAGTATTTGATTCAATATTTAATTATGTAATATGTATGAAAAATAAGATGTTGGTTTAATTGCCGTTCAAAGTTTTAAATTAGAAATTGCCTAGCTCATTTTTTTTTAGAATTTTCAGCTTATGTCCCCTTTTCAAAAAATCATAACTTTTACTATGGTTAGTGTTTTTGAGCGAAATCAGTTGATATGGAAATCCCTATATGTGGCCTAATAACAGAAATTGGAATCACTCAAAAATTTCATCGGATGAATTTATTATGGATGTTTGAACGGGCTGCCTAGACAGTTTTTTAAGTATATTCGGCTATCTTTTTCACCTACCAAATGACGTAGCTAAAGTTTGAAATTTTAACATGTTGTAGTCCGTAGTCCCAAGTATCTACAGTTCCAATTTCGTAATTTTTGGAGTTCGTTTGAATGGTCTAAGAAATTGTGACGTCACCTATCTCGGTATAGATAAAACTATGAAATTTTGAAGAAAATTCCTTTTCCCTTACACGCTTGTTATTTTTTTGCAACAATTTCATTTTTAAAACCCTTCAAGGGCATGAGAAATATTATTTGGAGTCGTCATATATATTTTAGAGATTTATTTCAGTGACCCTCCGGTTGCAAAAATTTGGGGCGTTGTACCCAATGTCTGTTAGATTGACCTAATTTTCTTTCGTTCTATATTTATAGGAAAATACTTCATGCCAATAGACGAGGATGGTCGTTGTGTACTTTATTTAGGAACAAAAGAACTACAGAATAAGTGTTTTCGTGAGCTATATGCTGAGCCTCGACGTGAACAAATAATACAGTCACCACATAGTGATGTCAATAGTCGTTTGTTAATGGATAACAAAAGGGCCTCACAGAATAGGATCACAAGAAATTAAATGCAAGAAAGAAGGAACTATGTCGACAAAAATTGGTTGTCAATTGAGAAAATATACCAATGTGAAAGAGGAAATCCAAGAGTCTCACAGGTTTGGCAACTACGTGTTCTGACGCTATTTGGGTGACTGTGTGTGTTACAAAATTGAATGTAATGGAAAATAATGTTGATAAATCTTCTTCTTTATGTTTTAGATTATTACGTACTAAGGAATTTCACAAGTCACGCGATGATCTTATTTGTTTGTTAGCGATTGTATGAAGGCCTATTTCAAGGTTTTTTCATTTGTTGTTTTTTATTGATTTGGTAATATGGATGTGTCAACTTTGAATAATACGATATCAGTACATACTGGCTAAGGAACTATGGATAGGGGAATAGATGTTTCCGATGAGCCATTTGAGGGTGTACAAGAGTTCATTCAAAGTGCAAGTATGGAGAGTACTTTTATTAATAGTGAAGTTTAACTTATGCTGAGGCATAATCATTTTATTTAGTGTTTTGTTTTGTGGTTTAATCATCACATTTCTACATTTGGTTAATCATACACCCATTTTATTCATATTAGAGCTCAATTGTGCTGCTTTCTAGTAATATTTTTATAGCCTAAGATGACTACACAATGTAAACTTAGATAAGTATACCCGTTAGCTTTATTTTAACAAATTTGACAAATAAACATTCAAACATAGAGCTCATTCTATGTTGCCAAAACACATCCTCAAGTTGATTTCCAGACACCATCGCAGGTAATAATTATACTATCTGCTTGTTGAACATAAGGAAAATAAATATATTTGCCTTACGAGGGGTGACTATTATCAAACCAAAAATTTGAAACAAATTATGCCTTAAAAATCGATTTCGACACTCTCAGTAATAGATTTTTTCTCTTCCCCATTACTTCGCATATACACAGATTTACAAGTACAACACTATTTTTCAATATTGAGTTCTCATATTCATCTTCTTCAAATCATTCTTCATTGTGGAAAAAAATACATACATTTTTTCCACAGGCTGAAGCCTTTTTCATCCATCTGGTATGTTTTGTAACCATAGGCAATAGAAGGGTATACAATATATTCACAGGTTTAGTTGATAAATTTGACATATTGTTTGCTTAACATGCAGCTCCCGCCTCTTTGATGGCTCAAAAATACAAATTCATATAAGATATCAATGTTCAACAACAAAATTGGACATCAAAAGTGATAGTCGCAGAGAAATATGTTGCAAAAACATCACACGAACGACGAACGAGATATCAAAATATGGATTCTCATTGATATGCAGGTACATTTAGCACATATTCTTTGCATTGCTTTTATTTACAACTTTCATCTATAGTCTGCGAAATTTCCTATTTCAATTCAATAAATATTGAATACCTACATACAAAATCATAATGTTGCCATTGCATTAGCTTCGTCAAATATGTTTTCCTTATATCCACGATATTTTCTGAATTAGGGAAACAAGGTGCAGTGTATCGTGTACAATAATGACATTACTGCATTTAAAAACACTTTGATCTAGTCCAACACATATCTAATATCCAATGCAACAGTTAAATTAATTGATCGAAAACACATAGCCGTAGTAGGACCTATCCAATGGACAATAAATGGAATGACAAAGGTGCAAGCTGTTGAGGAAGATAATCATGTGTTGTTGTTTTCAACTTATCAGATAGTGTGTTTTGCTGATCTGCACCTGCATATGGACAATCATGATGAAATTGGTAGTCTATTATTAAAATTTATTTTTTCTACCAAAACAGTTCACCTAACAACTGAGATGAAGCATGATTTACACAACGTCTCTATATGCTACCTTCGTACTAACTTTTTCAAAAATTTTCAGATGTACTAAGTGTCGTCATAGATATGTTGTCCATTAAAATTGTCCAAACTATGTACCAAAGTGAATCATGCATTCAAGAGCTTGTACTTATCAACGAGAAGTAAGCGTATATGGATATTGCATAGATCACGGCCCATGTTATCACATCATCGCAGCATTTAACATCATGCATTTGTCATGTATTGCAGATTCAAGACAATAATTCTGACAGCATGTGATGTTTTCGTTGAAAACCAATGTTGAACCATCTCTACTATGCTTAATGTTCGTCCAATTATTCTAGCAACAAATCTAAGAGTGTCATCTTTTAACGGTAGGACCATTAATGTTCATTTACACTTGTACATGTTAGTATGCATGTTTTTAGATGAGTTTACTATGACAGTTCTCCCATAATGTTTCAGGTTTGGGACTATGCACCAAATCAAATAGTTCAATCTACATTAGTCCTTCATTCACACGATGTAGATCTTTGCAGTCATGGTAACTTGTTCGAACAGGAAAAAAATAAAATTTTTGTATCTGCTTCTTTACTAAGAAATGGAATAGGCACTCCATAATGCCTTACCATTGTCTTCTTAACATGTCCTTATCAGGGTGGATGAAAATATGGAATTTTTAGACAACCTAGTGTCAAGCAAAACTTATCTCAGCTCTAAGTCACCAAAAATATCTCATCCACCTCCTGAAAAGATTGTTCACATTCAAGATGTCCCTCATCTGTTAAATGGAGTACAACAATAATCTTTGTATTTATATTCAAAATGTACACTATGTTGTTCCTACATTGTTTATACTTACTATATTAATTTAATACGTGTAGAAGGACCAACAATTTCTCTGGATGAAGGCAAGAGTTCGTGTTGTAAACAACTACCAACCATTCTGGTATATGTGTTGCAGCAACTACACTAAAGTGTCTAACGCGGGCTTTAACAAAGTGTATCATTGCATTTATTGCAAGTATGATCTTGCGAAAGGAAAACCAAGGTTCCCCTAGTTACATTTCTACAATTCTTTTAGCAAATAAAATTATCTATTATGTCTACTTATTGTCGAATCATTGGCATTGTAATAATAACTGATTTTATGCTTCCTTCCAAACACATCATATAGGGCGAAGGTTCATGTACAAGTACAAAATTATACTGGGTGGATAAACAAAAATATGATAGGCAACACAGGTGAATCCTTCATATGATGCTCATCACAGAGGCTTATGAAAACGATAGAACCAGTACGTCAAAAAACTATTCATTTGTTCTTAAACTTACTGAATTTATTCGGACTACCAATAATTGGTTTCCATATTCTCTATCCTAGGAAAATCAAAACATATTGAATACCATTCGTACCTATACTACAGAGGAGCACTTCTTATATCTCAAAGCTGTCAACAATAGCAAAAATGGCACCAAGTTGAGGTACGATCTGATCTTCATGTTAGACCCAATGTTGGACACCCAAATAATAGCAAATGGAGAATTTTCAGTTAACGATGTCATATTACAAGGCAAAAATGTTCAACATTCAGAAAACAACATCCCAAACTACAATGATCAAGATGCACAACCACATACCTTTTCACATTTGAGCAGGAGATTCAGCATACAAGATAACACAGATTTCATCCTTCATCCAGGTATTGCCAAAGACAGTGGTTATGGTTATGCAAATAATTACAATTAAAGCTCAACAAAGTCTACCCACAGATCTTGCTTTGATCACAATATTTTTGTTCACAACTTTTGCCACTGGTCTTGGTGTGCTACATCGACAAATTCGTTTTAGGTTAGACATTATTTTGTCGTTAGGGTGTTATGTAGTCTTCTTTTTTGTCAACAAAATATATATTATCTTGTTACATACAAGGAACAAGATAGTTCTTATTTTGTTTAACATATTTATCTATGTTTAACTCATATAATGTATTTCAATTTTTATGGCTAATGTATCTATTTTAATTCCTGATCATACTTATGTGCTAGAAGTGATACCAAGATTTGGTAATTGACAATGCATCATGATTGGCACCAAACCTCAAAACATGGACTGGAATCTTAAAATTGGAACTGTCTTCCGTGTGAATAGACAAAGGAAGGTGCAACTCGTAACTTGGTCAACTCTGATTGCCATCAGTATTACCCACTAAATATGTGTCTTGCCCATCAGATAGTAGTATCATACTGGAAGCTCGATTTT
This sequence comes from Forsythia suspensa, assembly GCA_023638005.1. Classification (NCBI taxonomy): domain Eukaryota; kingdom Viridiplantae; phylum Streptophyta; class Magnoliopsida; order Lamiales; family Oleaceae; genus Forsythia; species Forsythia suspensa. The sequence continues at coordinate 11,687,579 of CM042664.1, read as the reverse complement.
TCCCTTTGATCTTCCATTATTTTGGTACCCGTTTTCAAACCTTCAGCAATGTTTGTCCCTCCATTTTCAACCAAAGAATTAACGGCTTGCAACGCTTTCTGTCGTCCCATTTCAGAGATCCTTAAAAGGGGAAGAGGCTCGCTTTAACAAGTAAACCATGACGGATTTAAATTGCTTAAAGGTAGTTATTACATAGCTATTCAAAATTTAAAGAAAATTCACAATCACCCATGACCCACCTGCATAACTTTCTCCGGTGTTGTAAAAGTCCCTCCCTTTATACTGTGGAAAAATTTTATACCACTGCACAAAAAATTCTAGGTTGTCAGCAGATGCATTCCAAGAGATTCAAATCAAGCTTCTATACATACAAAAATAGCAATAAAAATAATAAATGAATAAGAAACTAATACCAGTGCTTTTATCACCATTGTTCAGCAGATCATTGGAAGTGTTAGAATAAGAAAAACTTGGAAGTGTTATAATTCTTTCCCTTCCAAATGGAGGATCCAAGCTTGGGCTCTGCGAATGAATTTCTTTCCACTTTGCTCTACAAACCGGGCAAATCTGGTTTCCATGTTTGGCATTTGAAGTAATACAATGGAAATGAAAGAAATGCGAACATTCCGCAGTGAATAAAGCATGACGTTTTCCTCCTCATTGATGCTAAACATATTGAGCAAGTCTTCCGAAAATTAAATGAGTGAGGAAAAATTTAACTAAATCTCAATAGAGTACATACAAAATTATATGAGCATAAAAAATGAACATAAATAAAATGAAAAAAGAAACAAAACAAAATAGAAAACCTAATCCATATGCATAACCTATGCTCTTTTGATCGTTTCAATATTTAAGTAACCATATAGAGCAAAAACCAGAGACCATTCAATAATACCATCAAACACACAGAAATATCTCATCAATCAAAAACATAAAACAACCTTAAAATATAAACAGAAAAGATATAAAAAAATTCATGTTCTTTTGCCACTTCCGTCGACTTGTTCTAAAGAAATGGAATGGAAATAAAAAGAAAGATCAAACTCGAAACAAGCAAAAGAGAAATTGAATAAAGTTACTAAGCCAGGACTTTCACAAGAGCGATCTATCCTAAATGAGAAAACAAAATGAAGTCACTTCTATTTTATTTCTTCTTCATCATCATAATTTTCTTCAAATGCATTGTTTAAATCATCCCCATCTAATGAAAATAAATTTAAAACTGCGATGGATTGAACAGTTATTGAAATTTGGCATTTTTTTAGTCTTATTTAAGAAGTATCAAGATCAATACTGCCAAAATAAGTAGCTTCTTCTACAAAAAAAGCAAATTCGAACATGGTCGCGTTTGTCTTTTTTTTTTTTTTTTATTTCTTTCATCAATCAAACAGATAGAAAATGCCTAAAAATAATTCAAAGTTTCCTTTACACTAGAACCATCTATTCGGGCACTTGTATTTTTCTTTTTGGATATTGACATCATATAAATGTTCTTACTCTTTCAGAATGTCCGTGAACACAGTACTCTTGCCAACCCCCATCCCACCACTCATGAGGAAGATAACAAGCTTTTGTCTTTATAGATCTGCTCATCATTGCAAACATCGCCAATCAAAGTGGTGTGTTTTCTGCAGATTATTAATGGCATAGCTGAGTAGAGTCGGACCAAAAATAGTGTTCCTTGGTCCTAAGTTTTTTCATTCTTGCATCCATGTGTATCATCTTGTTATCTTATTAGTGTGCATTTTGTGCTTCAGGTTTTTTGTAAATAACTTTTGTATGGACAAGATGAATTTTGTGCTTCAGGCTTTTTGTAAATAACTTTTGTATGGACAAGATGAATTATCTTGTTATATGCACTTGTGTTAGATGAATTCTTGCCTTGTCATTTTACATGTAATCCATCAACTAATAACATTTTAATCAAATTCAAGTATGAATATAAGGAACCGACTCGATTTAGTTCATGTTGGCTTGGTTGACGCTTTCACTGTTAATTTGCCAAGACCTAAGTGCCAACATCAAATTCAACATAAATCAAACAATTATTAACATTTTTACTTACTCATATAGTGTTCATTTGCTCAAAAATTTATTACTACAATTGAAATAGTACTAAACATATACACATTCGCAATAAGTACAATGATTAATATGACATCCACATAATATAAAAAAAAAATCAAATTCTGCATCAAACAACATGATACGTGACAAAAACTACAATTTCAATTCATATACCCATCCATAATACGTAAAACCAAAAGCCCAAAATATACTCATTTCCACATGTTTTTAAACAACTAAAAAGACAATGTTGTAAGTAGAACCATACAATTTTTCATTTTTTAATATCACAAATCACCCCCTCTCTTCATATATAGTTAATTTATTCTATAACTAATTACTAAATTCAAAACACACTATATTATATAAATGTTCCAAACATTAGCGTCAAGTCAAACAAATATCCAAATAGTTCTCACATTTGAAATTCTGCATATATTATTCTTTCCTAATTTTTACAACTATGTTTAAAATAATACAATTTTTTTTCTATTTTTTCCTAGACTATAAAAATCAAATTACACATAAATTTCATCTACCTAACACAATTCCGCTTAAATATATATATATATATATATATATATATATATATATATATATATATATATATATATATATATATATATATATATAACCATACATACAAAAAAAATAAAATAACTAAAATTATTTTCCTCTATCAAACAACAAGCTACATGACAAGAACTACAAGTTAAATTGATAAACTCATTCACATTCACATTACGTAAAATTACTAATTCACTAAAATATCATTTACCAAAAGCCAAAATATTGGTATTCTCAAAATATACTCAACCAGCCAAAAAACAATGCTAAAAATATAACCACGCAATTTCAATTTACATTGCCACATATTACTCTCTCCTTTCATATTGATTCTATACCAAAATACTAAGTTCTATACAACTCGACTATATAAATACCACATATGTAAACATTCACTCTAACAAAAAATCACAGACTTATTTACATTTGAGCTTTTGCAGGTATCATTACTTTCTTCCTAATTTTTACCAAACACTATGATAATTCACTTACACATACATTTAATCTTTCTAACAATCTAGTACGTACAATATTTATTTATAATTTCCTTTTTGTAGAAAAAATTATGATTAACAATAAAAATTTAAATTTTTGTGTAATTATAAGGTTTATCTTCTAATATTCATATTAATAACAATTCCTTATCATCTTAGCTTATTTTTCGTTTAGAGTTCATAATGGCCGATACCAATAGTGGCAATAGATTCGTAAAGCCGTAGACAGTAATAGTAGAAAATCTACCGGTACACACTGAGAATAACATTCGTGTTGACAACTGCAATATCAATCTCAAACAATGTTGGAAAAGACAAGAATATCTAATGAGCAATTTTCAACCACTGTATAATTATAGAGGACACTCTGGCTTCGCCCTTGTTGAATTTCCAAGAGATATGGAAGGATTAAAATCTTCATTCCAATTTGAAATTTATTTGACATTTCGTTCATAGAAAAGAATTAAGGAAAAGCAGATTGGGAGGCACCATCAGAATAAATAGATGAAATTTTTGAATGGATGGCATGTGAAGAAGACTACAATAAAAACGATATAGTAGGGTGTAACTTAACCTACAATAGAGATCTCATATCCATACTAAATATCCAAATGCAAGAAGCAATAGAATATAGAATGGTTCTCTCTAATCTCCAAGAAAGTCTATATTCAATCGCTCAAAAGATACAGCGTTTAGAGTTTGTTTCGAGAGTTCAAAGTCTAATCCAAATGGTAGACAAGCACGAGGTTTTACTAATATCTCTATCTTTGTCATTCAATTGTCATAAGTGTGATATTAAATTATTCATATTTTAAGAGTTTTACTAAATATTTCGTGTTTAATCAAAATAACAGGAAAGCATTGAAAAATTCACATCCATGAATCTCGAGCTTTTGGACATGGTAGATGACAGCCTTACAATCCAGTTTAAATTACAAGGGTTGAAGATATACATCGACGAACTATATACTACAATTAATGATTAAACAAAAATTATGTTTACCATTAGTATATAAATTAAACAACTGTATTCTCTTATGAGCTTTAATTTTCGTCCTTTATATATGTTAGTAAGTCTTATGTTTATGACTAATAATTCTTGCTCTTTGTACATATTTTACCATTAATTACACAAATCATACAAGCTATTTAGTAAATAAATGGGTAACCCTTTTCCACGAATACATTAATAATTGAGAAGGACTGATTTGCAAACTGATTTAAGACATGATTTGGGTAACTTACATAAAGTTTGAGGATTGATTTGTAAACTTCTAAAACTTGAGAAGGACCAAATCGTAAGACTAACGAGGTTTGGAGAACAATGTTGAATTGCTTTAAAATTTTGGGATGAGTTTTATAGTGGTTTGGAGCAAAAAAGACCAAAATGCATAACATTTAAATTTGAGGGACTACACTGCATGAAAATAAGAACTTGGCAGTTTGCAAACCGCAGTCGTTTCACTGCCCATTTCTTTTCTCATTCTTGGCTGATTTCCACTATCAATCGACTTCCAAACCCTAGGTCGCCATTTTTTCACACTTTTGGTTGAATTCCACTACCCCTCGATTTCAAAACCACATATTATCTCTTGCATGTATAGTCGAACAAGCACAGATCCGGTACACATTAGAAATTGCATCTTCATCGCCAACCTCAATCTGACTGTCATTTGTAAGCTTATTTTCATCCATTTATTTTCCTTTTGTTCTCTACTTTTGGGTATTCAGTATGAGTAAAGTCGGCCGGATGTTCAGAATTTAGTATGTTCTTCCGACCCAGATCCGTTCGGTATCAAAATTGTTATAGATTTTGGTTTTTTTTCCTTCATTATTTTGTTCTTTCTTTTTTGGTTGTTTTTTGCTTGCTGTCGGGTTCACACGGCCAATTACACTAATCAATCAAAAGTACTTGCAAGATGTACGAAAAATGTTCTTTATAGAGAAATTTTAGATTGGGTTCATCTATAGTATGTTAACGTACATTGCATTATTTTTTTATTCATGCAGGAAAAATTGAAGCATGTCAAGTGCATAGTCTGGGGATGAAGATCCATGCTGCTTCTATCAGCCTATCCTTATGTTAGAACATCACAACACCCGTTTGGTCAGATTAATAAACCTTTCCTACTTCATTTGGTTATGATGTTTCTATTCATGTTGGTACATACGCAATTGAAACACTCCAACAAAATGCACTAAATCATAATATTTCTTGTACAACCACTCATTCACGCTTTTAGCAATCATTTTACAAACGAACTAAATGACCAAGTTCGATTGGTTGACTACAGTCACATAACTTGGCATATTCGAATAGAAATGAATGGTGATGAGGTGTTCCTGAGTAGCGGATGGGAGCATTTCTTCAATCACCACAATCTGAAAAATGACTACTATCTCATGTTTGAGTACACTGGAAGTTTGAATTTCGAAGTAAAAATCTTTGATGATTCATCAATGGAAATAGCATATGAAGAACGTATGTATGAATCACAAATGTCTAAATTAGGCCATCCTTGGTTTCAAATAACTTTGACAAGAAGACTTCAAGCCCATATGAAGATTGTAAGTTCTAATCATCCACGTGTAATTTTCTTTTATGTTCTTTAGTACACTCTATTACCGTTGCAAAATTTTGAAGATATTAATTACCTACGCAAATTGTATCACCGCACTTATGAATATGCAATTATTTTTATATTTCATGTAACTAATAATAATATGTGATCTAATTAGTTTTTTAATACTTTGTAGTTTATCCCTAGGACTTTTTCAACAACACATTTACCCATATACAAAGAAAATGTTGTGATCCAAGATACCGCATCAAATGAATGGCCAATCAAAAATAACATAAGGCAAAATGGTGTGATAAGATGTCTATCACTAGGCTGGCCTTATTATGCATCTGCTAAAAATATCCATATGGGGGATACATGCCTTTTTGAGCTGATTGATAATGAAGTGCCTATTCTCAAGGTTTACAAACGATGGCCTGGAAGTGGAATATTAGTCCCTACTTAGTTCATTTTTTCTTCGCCTAATGTTATTGCTTCCCTCTCCTTAGTGTACTATGACATGTTCATGTTATTGAGTACATTGAACTATAACATGTTTATGTTATTTAGTCTACAATCTTTGTCTAACAGTGCAATTTTCCCTTTTATGGTTCTAATTTTCCTTTTAATATTGAATTTTTTTATAGTTTATGTTGTTTCCTTATTAGCAAATGTTGAAATGGCATGACCTAGAGAAATTAGTAAAAAATTTAGATCTTTTCATAAGATGTGCATGTTTGCCTTTCCTGTTATGAATTTACTCGAAACTCTGTAAAAATCCATCATTGTTTGCTGTTTTAAACCCTTGTATGATGAATCATTTGTTCCTTGATCAATAAAATCAAGATTTTGTTTATGTATATATATATATATATATATTTCTTGGTCCAATGATGTAAAAAAAAAAAAGCATAAACAATGTGTAATTACCGATGCTATTAGTTGGTTAAATTTGAAGTTAGTACAACCAAGAGTGACTACCCAAAAAAAGTATTCCTTGTATGTTGCAAGATTAATCCTTTCCCACTCTCTCCTCACCCTTGGAAAATCATGAGTCCACGGCCCACTCCCTCTTAAAATACAGGAGTTAGTTTATGTAGAATTTTGATATAGAAAGTTGTAAAAGGCTTGCATTGGTTGAAACGATCTAATATATGCTGTTAGTGGTATCATTTCCTCCAGCTAGCCAAAGATTTTTGTTTCTTACTAATGGGTAATATCTACTTTACTTCATTTTCTTTATTCGCTATATTTGTAGCTCTTTGTAACAAAGACAGCAAGGTTTTTGTCACGCTAAACTCAATTAAGTGGTTTCTTTCCTCTTGTGCTTCGGCTCGTACATCGTTTCTTCTTTGTACACATTTTGCCATTAATTACACAGATTATACAAGCTTTTAAGTAAATAAAAGGATAACCCTTTTCCATGAACACATTAATAATTTTTCAATATCTTGCACCTCGGCCATGCTTTTTTTTATCAATATAGATATTTATTTTATATTATTATTGTCAAATGTAGTACTCTACCATGTGCAACACACATGTGTTCACTAGTAATATGTTTCAAAAATACGTACCTTCTGCCTCTTGTGCTTTATTTAACAAGAAAAAAAATAAGATATCAAAAAGTGAAGTGCAAAATTTACGTAGTCCAGTGAAGATGCAAAATTTAATTATTTGGGATGAAAAATAAATGTAGAATGCAATGTAGGCTAAGCGAGAATAAATACATTATTACAAAAGAAAATATCTTCAAATATAGAATAATGAAGTAAATCATTGAATCTACAAATTGTTATGAAAATACGAACTTTGTAAAGCTTGGGTGTTCTATTGGTATCTCTCTTTGTTGTCTTCGATAAGTGGCATCTAAATAGATTACAAGAGAGCAAGGTTAATCCTAACACACTTGTGCCATCTAGACATATTTTGTGGTTTGAGACATGCGGAAATTGGTGTTGGTTAGCTTTAATGTAATAAGAAGCAAAAAACGAAGTAATGTCAGTGTTTAAGAAGTACATGCCTTCCTTTAAAAGCATCCATCTCCTTCAAATTTGTTTGAAATGTGTGATTTCACAATGTACACTTCCAAGTTAAAATGGTAAAAGATATTTAAAATAGTTTCATATTAAAACTATGTCATAGAGAAGTTATGAAAGATGTGTTCTCTATGTAGAAACACTAACTTGAGTAATCTTATGGAATCGTACACCTTAACCTGAAACACTTCAAATTCCTAAAACATTTTTTTCAAAGATTGTTTCCCAAAGTAAATTTCGATAGAAGTTGCAAAGCGAAAACACATAATGTAAATACAAATTGTAATAAGTAAGTTCATTTTTATCGAATAAAGTTCCCAAATAAAAGATAAAAAATGAAATATAATGAATTGACATTTGAAGAATTCAAAGAGTTAAAAATCTATTCACCGTAATTTAGTGAATAACCGAAACACTTAAATAGAGGAAAAGTAGATCATAAGATCTTGTCTCAATTTGTAACATAAAAAACTAAATGCTTTATACCCACATTTGAAAAGTGAATTGTTTTCAAGATTAAGAAATTACCTTAAATGTACACATATAGCAAAATAATTATACCTAATTAAAGGGGCACAAAAAAAGGAAGCATGAACACCCTTTGGTTTAAGTTCAAAGATTGAGTGGACAAATGAAAAATACTACTAATATTATGCATGGATCATTGTTGCATCTGTACCGGATAACTTGTAAACCTTAAAGGCATGCACCTCATTATTGATGAGTTCAAAAATGCACATGTCACCAATGTTGATAGTTTTGGCTCTTGCATACTCTGCCCATCCTATTGTCAAACAACGTAGCACACCGTCGTTCCTTGTATAAGCTTGGACGTGTCACACGGTGCCTAAACAATCATGGATCTCAACATTTTGAAGATTTCGATAGATATCTTGTTGCAAATTTCTGAGCACATACTACAAAATGATTACAACAAAAAAATCAATGAATCATCACTACTAGAAATTTCACTTTTAACGATGCAAATTTTTGTCGGGAAAGTCATTTTTAAGTTGTTTCGTTGAAAAAATGTCATCAAGAGAATTTATAAGACCAAAATTTTCATCGTTAAAAGTGAAATTTTCTCATAGTGATACAATCAATTATATAGGAGAAATTTTAGAACAACTAAGTTTTTGTAAATGCTATTTATATAATAAAAATAGATTGAATTTTGGATAGAGTTGCATAAGTTAAGTAATATAATTATAAATTAAGATAAATATGACATATGAAAGAGAAAAACTTACAATTTTTCTTTGGGCATGAACTCTCACTTCCTATTTCACTTGAAATGGAGAATGACCCGAAGAAGAAGTTTTATCTCATCAATCAGTTCCTCATATGTTATTTCAACATATGAGCTATCGAATAGGCATGGCAATGGGCCGGGCCGAGCCGGTTCGGCTCATCCCCAAAAGGCTTGCTCGGCTCGTGGGCCGAACGGGCCGAGCTGGGCTTTCCACAGCTCGGCTTGGCCCTCAATTTTTTTTAATTTTGAAAATGAGAAAGAAATACAATATCGGGAATCTTTTATGCTGAAAATTAAAGATTGAAAACCCTATTCCTTTTTCCGGGCTTGGGACCGACTACTTTGAAAGTAGGCGGAGTTAAAATTGTACACGAACAAGATGTTACGTGTACAATTTTTTTATGAAAATAAGAAAAAATATCAAATACTAAGGGAAAATATTACTTACTACGAATCTGAGTAATCCATATTCAAATCTTCAATTTCTTCGGACATTATTCTGTCCACTTTGTCTTGAATTCGAAGTTCGACGTCATCCCAATTCTTTAGACACAGTAAGCTTTCTAAAATGTCAGCCTTGAGTCTTGACGTAATATCAGACAATATCCTACCACTTGTACTAAATGTAGCCTCCGATGCTACAGTTGAGACCGATGGTGTTAGTAGATCATGTGCCATTTTTGAAAGAATTGGATAACTACGTTGATGTTATCTCTACCATCATAGAATATCAAAATTTTTTCTATCTTCGTCATCTAACATATTAAGCACGTCATGCGCAAAATACCTAACTAACTCTACAGGTGTATCATTAGATCGAGGAAGAGAAGAACTAGAAGAAGAACCAACTGATTGTTGACATTGACCACTCCTATGTGTACTCACGTAACTCCATAAGTCAATGTCATCAGTTGATGAAGATGTACATGTTGGAACAGGGGTCGTACAACGTTCGTACCAGCCTTTTCAGCATAGACCTCATACATAGAACATAAAGTTTGTTCTAAAATACCACACGTTACTAGATGTCCATAAGTTGATTTTTGTGAAATTGCCATTATTATTACTTTTGTATCCTCTAAGTTAAATCTAGGATCCATAATACATGCTAATGGAAATAACATACGCAATTTTTCCTAATATTTTCTAAATTTAGCTTCCATAACTTGTTCAATACTAGGAAAAAGAGAAAAATTCTTATACCTATTAAAATTGTTAGCAATATAACAGAAATGATTTAAAACAAGTGGAGTAGTTGGATAATACACACTAGAACATGCATTTGTTGCATCGTAAAAAACTTTAAAAAAAATTCTAACATGACCACATATTTTCCAGTCATATAATTCTAATTCATATTCTGAGCCGTGTGAGTGTCGGCCATTATAATATACAATAATATAATATTCGTAACCTTCACAAGATTCAAACATAAGATATGTTGAATTCCATCTATTGGCAACATCAGTTGCAAAAGATTTTGATTGCAACTTATTTTCTATACATAGAGCAGTAAAAACTTGTTTTCTTGATAGTGAGACTGAAATATAATTAATAGCATATCTATTTTTTTCTAATTGGAATTGTATAAATTTTAATTCATCTTGTACAATTAAATTAACCAAATGACATACACAACGAATGTGAAATAAAATATCATCAAATTCTAGACTACATTGTTGAATTAATTTCTCAATTACTATATTGTTTGGGCCAACATTATAAAAGTAAAACTACGAGCCTTAGAATCACATTTAAATTTATGTAACACACCTAATAAAACTTGATAAATATTATTTCCATTATGAAGATAGTCTATTTGTTTAAATGTTATTATTTTTTATGTATTATTCAATTATTATCAATATAGTGTGTTTACACTGTGCTTTGAACTCAGGGACTCCGTCCACTAGTTTACCAATCGGTACCAACTCAAAATATTGCCAGGACTTAGCTTTTTGTTTGGTGGCTTTTCGTTTAGTGCTAGAACCGATGGTAGTTTGTGTATCGACATCTTCTTAAAAGTCTACCAAATCAATTGGATCAGTGCTACCAATAATATCATTTGGAATTGGAATGTCATTAAGACCACTGAAATCATCGTCACTTCAATTGTATGCCATTTGAAATAATAGAATAAAGAGAATAGGAGAAGATGAAGATGTAGTAGAAACTAGAAACTAGAAAATAGAAATGTAGAGAATTAGTAGAAGTAGAAAATTACAACTTAAAATTATAGAGTAATATCTAAATAATGAGTTATTAGATACTAATTATAACACTAATATTGAAATAATGAAATTTGAGAATTGTTAATAGAATGAGTATATAACTGAATGAGAGATAAGAGATTGAAGTGTGAAAAAATGAGCTTACATATAGGGTATTTATAGGAGAATAATGCAATTAAAAAACAAAACATAAATAAAAATAAATTGCTATGAATCGTGACTGTTGGATGATCATCCAACGGTCACGATTAACTGACTGTTACACGAGCCACGAGTCGAGTCGGCTCGTGGCTCGTGATTTTGGGCTCGTGGGCTCGTTCCTACGAGCTGGCTTGTTTTTTGACCTGGCCGAGTCGAGTAAGCTCGACCCTCTTTTTTTTTGGGCTCGGCTCTAGCTCGTACTCGTCCCTCGACGAGCCTAAGCCCAGCAGCGAGCCCATGAGCTGACGAGCTTTTTTTCCACCCCTACTATCGAATATCATAACATTCAACGTTGAATTTCCTTTGTACTTAAACACAATAAAATAATCATTTTCAAGAGCGTCATGGTCTACAAAAAAAAATTCCCATCCTTTATTAAGGAATACTGTGTCATCTACTCTTTTTAGTTGAATATACCAAATTTTTAATTGAATATACCAAATTATGCCATTGTAGTCAATCAATGAACTATGTCGCTGAGTTCATGTCCTTATCGCCCTACAAAAACTTTTGAAAGTGGTTGTAGAACATAATGTTTTATAGTTTAAGTGGGTTCAAAGATAATGTTTCAATCTATTGTACGAAAAATTTCTGAACAATATTTAAACTAATTCAAATGATAGAGTTTATTAAAACATACAAGATGAATGTCGTGGTTGAGTGATAGTCTGGTAGGCTGAAAAAACCTTTGTGGGAATTCATCTCCGTCTGACACGTTTCTTGTTTGATGTATAAATTATAAAGAATTATATATAGAAAATTAGTACTAGTATACCACTTTTCTTTGCAGTGGAATCTGACCGTTGAGGATTTTAATGGATTGAAGAGTTGAGAAGAATGTTAAAGAATGAAAGAGGGGGAGAGTTTTGTTTGAAGATGGTTTGATTTTGAAGAATATGGAGAAGAACAAGAAGAAATGGAGGAATTGAGAGAGAGATATGAATTTTGGTTTGAGAAGATGAAGACGTAGTGACGAACAAAGAAGTATTTTTTTTGTGCTTGTAGCGAAGTAAACCTCCCTACGGTCGGTGATAATTGTCCCAATTCTAAAATTTCTATCTAAACTACATTTTTTCTGCATCTTATATATAAGTTTGATTTCTTGATCAATTTTATTACGACTTTAAATATTTTCTTCTTTTAACCCTGGACAATGCAACATATAATTTGTCCATGTGAAAATACAGATTCTGGAAGATATTATTCAATGAAATCTAGAGTTTGACCTTGTGCTTTGTTTATTGTCATTGCGAAACAAGGACGAATAGCAAATTGAGTTCTTTTAAATAAGAATGAATTTTTATAACTTTCAAGTGGAATAAATGGAATCCTAGGCAAAAATACTTGATTGCCATGATATCTCCAATAGTTATTTCAGCATAAATAACATTACGTTCAAATGTGCGACAAATTAATCTTGTACTCTTGCATTTCATAAGGATTAATATTTCTAAGCAACATAATTGAACAATTTTATTTTAATACAAGTTCATGTGGTGGAATACTATTTGGAGTCAATGTACTTAGGAAATCTTTGTGGATACCTTGTTCTGTTTCCTATAATGTTTAATCATAGCTATAATATGTAAAAGTTTCTCCTGAAATTTTTCTTAGTAAAATATTATTTATTTGATCTACATATCTATTTTTTGGTGTGAAAATTACTTGATTAATCATCGTGTTTAAAGCCCTAACATAATTTTTTAAATCTTGGAAGACGATATTGATCAACTTTTTCAAAGATGTTACTTCATCTTCAATTCCATCACTAATACTAAGTAACAATTTAGAGAATAATGAATCTAATTGAGTTCTCATATTTTGATCTAATTTGAATTGTCTAAAATGAGGCTACAAATTGGAATTGACCAAACTTTCTCATATTATATCTTCCATTTTTCCTTTCTTAATAATGGGTAAAACTTGTATACAATCTCTTCCTAATACAACTTTTCCACCAAAGGGAAAATCACATTCATTAACATCTCTCAACATTTTATCTATAGTTTCAACAATATAACGATGTATCATTAGTGCTTCATCCCAAATAATTAATTTGGTCATTCTAAATAGTTTTGATAAGGTCGATTGCTTGCTAATTGAACAAGTCATATTACTATTGATTACTAGAGAAATTTTAAATCTTGAATGTACAGTTCGTGCTCTATTTAACAAAGCAACAACAACTCCTGAAGAAGTAATAGTTAAAGCTATAAGATTTTTTGATTTAACAGCTACAAGCAACACCTTATTGAAATATGTTTTCTTGTTTCACTTAGCCTATCTACAAAAAAATTCCTTCTCTATCGCTAAAAATTGTTTCAACGCACATTTTTATTCTTCATTTAAAGTATATGTACATAAAAGATCGGCTTCAGTAACAACATTGCTTATTTATTCAACAATTATATTAGAAGGTTTTTTCTTATTGTATAATTACTTCGAAAGATACAAGGCAATATTTATTTATATTTTTACCAATTGGTTCTAATAAAAAATTTATATCATGTAAAGCTCTAATTTTTGCATAATTAATAGACATACCATTATTTATATAATACTCACAGATAAAGTTCAAAATTTATTCCATAATGTTCTTGGATCATTAGACCTACACATAGTTAGTATGGTAGCAAATAAACGACATAAAGAACAAGGCATTTGATAAGCAACAACTTCTCCTAAACATAGTTCACTATAATTATCATCACTTAATAAACCATGTGAAACAGCTGCTTCACGAAATGATGCCATAGAAACGCCATTTATTACTTTTAAATTTTCAAATGATGTTGCTCCTCTAATATAATTTAATAAAACTCGTAAATAATATCTTTCACCATAAACTATATTAGTTGCAACTATTTTCCCAAGAACATTTCTTTACTTTCTTCTAATCCAAATTCTAATTTGTGCATCCCATACAAAATATTGAGAAAATTCTCTATAACAATGTTTTAGCTAATTCATTGGTAATATTCATTTGAATAAATTCAGTTAAATTGTTCGTTGTCCCTAATTTTTATTAAGAACTGTTGAAATTTTTTTAGAATTTTTATATCTAACTAAGTGGTTATTTTCAAGATGTAACTATAATGATATAACTGATGGAAAATTTCAGATAAAATAAATATGTATATTCTCCATATTGCGGAGAAATCTACCTAGGTGACTGATATGTTTCGATTTCATCAATAATGTTTTCATTTTCATTGTTATTGATAGAAAAACTAACTCTATTGTGTCATTTGTAAACATATTTATATTTAGATACTTCACAGTTTTAAGAGTTGCAACAAATTTATACATTTATATGTCAATCATATCTAACATTAATAATTGTCCTCTAACTTTAACTAATGATTATCATTGATGTGTCTATAATTTGGGTAATAATTATCACTAAGAGAAGTTTTCATAGTATATTCTTCTAGATAATTATTTTTGCATTGCCCATTTTTTTTTTTATACATACAACATTATTAGGATCGAATGCCACACAGACAATGCATCATATGTTTGATTGCAATAGAATGTAAATGTTGTTGTTTATTTTGTCTAGAATTTCACACGAAACAATTTCATCAATTATATTAACATTTGTAATTTTGGAATCTGTCTTAAAAATTAACAAAAACTAAGCATGTGGAAGTCCTCTTTTTGGAAATTCGTACGCAGAAACTAGTCCAAAAATTTGTCGTTTTAATAAATCAACTTTCAATTCTTCTAATTTAGCTCTAAATATATGAGTAATCAAATCGGGTCTATTTTGACCTATATCATTATGTGTTAACTATTGTCTTATTTCTTGCCAATTAGAATTACATGTTATTGTTAAAAATGTGCCCGGCTTACCAAATGCAATTGCATTCATATATCTTTATTTCATAACTCTAAGACCCCAGTAAAGGACGATGGTAATATAATCTTTTGACCAATTTTATGACATCTGTTTTCACCATTTTCTACACTATAAACAATTTTTTCATACATTTTATCACATATATATTTCATGTTGATTGATCCGAAAATAATCCAACCTACTTGTTTTAATTTTCAGATACATATCTACAACATACTGATGTAAAAGCCTACTAGCATTAAGAAAAATAAACTACATAGACATCTTACCTATAATTTAGCAGTAATACTCTCGGCAAGAAACTTTTGATTTTTTTTTTTTTTTTTTGTCAAAACTACAAAAGAAATCAAATAGAAATCTAAGCAAAACAAAAAACTTTCAAAATAAAATAATAACATAACCAGGATAAGGAAATCATGTTGCCATTATAAACTTGTATTCTATTTCTGAATTAATCCATTCGCAGAATTTAGACCATTTAGATCAAGCAAATTTTCTACTACATGACAATCCCAAACTCTGTATTTCATCAACGTTGTTGACTTCCCAACATTGCATTATCCACGTATCAATAGATCTTCAATCACTCATCTGCCAGTCTGTATAGTACCTATACACTTGGACAACTGTTATGCACCAAGATCACTAGGAAAAAATGAGTCGACGACCGTTAGCACTCTAATGGTCATGTCAATAGTATATGATTATTTAGGGAAAGTATGGGTGTGGGCGGTCAAGTCAATAGTATATGATTATTTAGGGAAAGTATGGGTGTGGGAGAGACAAGTATATAGAGATTTGACCCGAGTTTAGGTTAGAGAATAGTGTGTCTCTTGAAATGAATAATGGACGGATATTTATAAGAGAAGAGTTCTAATTAATTAGGGAAGCAATCAATTAGTTACATGATTGGATTCTCCTTCCTTCTAGGGATAAGGTTGATCCCAGATTCATTGTGATCTCCCAGACTTTCTCCTTTATCTTTGTCAATTCTTAAGAATGTGCTATTGTCAATCAATGATAATCTTCTTCTAAATTATCTCTCTGATTGCCTGAGATATCAGCCTGCCTGGGGGGAATTTGTAGGATATGAAGGCCTTTGACTAAGGACTTGGGTTCTCTGAAGTGGCAAAGAGTTTGGCAGAATATTGAAGAGCGAGGGCTTCTTATTGTAATATATGATTCTAGCTGACACATGTGGCACGAGAAAATGCCAGGTTGGCCCTTGTTGGGACTTGCTTGCTAACGTGGTATCCTTGTCAAATTCAGGTGGTAACAATAGTCCTATAAGTTCGAGTCTATAATTTATGCTAGGCATAAGACTTAGAGAGATTATTTTGAGTTGTCTTTGTGTGTGTGTGTGTGTGTTTTTTTTTTTTTTAGTGAAGACAAAGGCCTCTATGATAGCATGTACAGATGTGGCGAGCTTCTTGAGGAATTTTCCCACTCAAAGGGGCTTCACCAATGTATACAGTCCTCTAAGTGTGAGGTTTTCCCACGCAAGGGCTTTGACTTGGGAGTTTGTAAAGGTTGTATCGAAGAAGGTCCACTTGGCTGTATCTAGGCTGGAGTCATTGATTTAAAATTGAAGAGACGTGTGACTAGGGTGAGTAATGATGGAGCTGTAGTTTTGAAACTCGAAATGGCAGCTCATCATTACTGTAGCAAGCATTTGTGCAGGCGCGCTTGAGCTACCAGATTTTATAGATGTGCCAGTTAAATTCATGCCTTCTTGAATTAGCTCGTCACGTATCTCTCCCTTGAACGGACCAAATCTTTAGGGTTTCAATCAACGATCATGAATTGAATGGCTTCGCCTATTTAAACCCTAGAGTATCCCTAATTTCTTCTTTAATATTGCCAAAAAACTCTTCCAAGTGCTTTGAGGATTCCGATGGTTGTTTTTAACTATTTTAGTTAATTTCAGGCAAGATTTCTTGCAGAGCTCCGTGCACTAGGTAAAGTTTACATATCTTCTTCCATCCTTTCTTGTAGTGCTCGGGGTTCATCTAGCCATTCCCTATCGTTTCCTTGACTACCATTGCTTCTGTTAAATTATTGCATACTCTGGGTTTGGTTTTTAATTTAAGAAAGATGACTTCAGATAATGACAACTTCCAAAACCATTCAGAAGACCCCCCTCCTATATGTCCTGAAATTATGGATGATGTTCTTTCCTCGCCTGATCGTGATGAGAAGGTTGAGATGAGACCTACTGTTGCCTACTTTCTCCATGTCCTCACCTAGAGGGGTCCAAAGTGATAGGTCACCAAAGGCGAGGGCCAGAATTGGGCAGAAGACTAGGAAAAAGTCCCAACGGGGAGTGCCTCCTGCCATTAGGCCATTGCTCGACCGGAGGAATGCCCTGCTGCCCACCAGCTTAATAAAGAGCTTACAGCTTCAGCACACTCGGTGACCATGATCCGAAGTAAGGTCAGAGAGGTAGATCTTTAGATGTTGAGGTTGGCGTCCGACATCCCATAGTCCGTGCAGCTGCGCGCTACCTTCTTTCATGAGAGGTTGGATGACCTTCTGGAGGGTTCGCGGCCATTTCCAAACCATCAATGCAGTAGGGCCTCCGATTACCTTTGCATCATTTCTTTCGTGAAGTGCTCCGGGGCTTTAACATTTCTCCATCCCAGATCACTCCAAATGGCTGGGAGTAAGTGGTCACGTCCTTTTTGCTATAGAGGATTACGGATGCCGACGAGAACATGGCTGACAAGATATTTGAGACCATCTACGGACTTGTTGGTCGGGAAGATGGTCCAATAAGTTGTTGAGGCTGGGACAGAAGTGGAGAACGGCTACAAACAGTCCCAACAAGGTTCCACACTAGAATGATGCCTTCTTTTTTATTTGTAAGGGCTGGGAATTTTTGCCGAAGGATCCCTTGCCGGATGTTACGGGTCCTCACCATTTCAGAGAACTTAGTAAGTTTAGTTACCATCATTTCGTTTGTTTTCTCAGCACCTGAATTATTTTTTTTTGTATTTACATATTGCGGAAAAGTCCTCTATTCCCAAGGGAGAGCTGGCTTCGCTAAGGACGACTTGGGCGAAGATTCGAGGTTTGAGCAACGAGTTCAAAAGTTTGAATAATCTGCTCAAGGATAACAATTACCTGATATTAGGGGTGGCAAATAGGCCGAGGGGCTCGTGGGCTCGCCGGCTCGGCCTATAATGTGCTCGGGCTTGTCGCGGGATGAGCCCGAGCTAGGGCCGAGCCCAAACAATGGCCAAGCTAAAAAAAGAGAGTCGAGCCCATTCGACTAAGCAAAAAGACGAGCCGACTCATGTGAGGGCTCATGGATAGTCATTTTGGCTCGTGGACTCCAACGGTCACAAAAATGTGACCGTTGTACGTGTTTTGTATTTTTTTTTCTAAATCTGATTTTTTTTCTTATAAATACTCACATCTAAACTTATTTGTTTCATACTTCAATCTATTATATACTCAATTTAACAACAATTCTCAAATTTTATTACACTACAAAAAACTATGGCTTCAGAAACGGATTTTCCGTTGCTGAAGCCACGATATCCGTGCCTAATAGTCGCTACCAATGGACTATTTGAAACGGAATTTCCGTTACTATTTTGACAGTCGCTGAAAGTTACCAATGGAATTTTCGATGGTTTTCTGATGGTGATCTTCACAAACGGAATTTCCGTTGGTAAAAGTGTGTGCCATTTCCGTTGGTAATGACGCACGCTTTTATCAACGGAATTTCCATTGGTAATGTCCCAACCCTTTACCAACGGCATTTCCATTGGTAATGACGCATGCTTTTACCAATGGAAATTCCGTTGGTAACTTTCAGCGATCCTCAAAATAGCAACGGAAATGACAAGCACCATTACTAACGAAAATTTCGTAGGTAATAATGTCCCAAGCCTTTAATAGTGCAAATTTTTAATAATAAAAAAAATTAATTTTATATATTTGGTGGACCCCTGACCCGACTTGTCAATTATGGGCTTGAAACTCGACTCACCAACGTCCCGACCCAATCCACTAAGCTTTGTCAAGTATTTTTATTATTTTATTAATTTAGAATGGATGTAATGTGATTTGAACCTTTGACCTAAGAGTTATGAAGTTACAACCAAACCATTGGAGACAAATGAATTCTTGTAATTATATTTGTTTTTATAATATATATTAGTTCAATGAGTAACATTTTCTATAATTGCTTATAAAGTAAAAAATAAATATTAGTAAAAAATTAAATTCCACATTGTGTTAACACTTAAACATAAAATATTACATTTGCTCGAAAAAAAAAAAATTATATTAGTACAAACTGTATGAAATGATAATAAACATTATTTGCTTTCACATTTAAACACGAAATGTCCCAACTAAAAGAATGTCGTACAATAGGTAAACTTCGTTGGTGATAGGACGAATTATTTTTTGGTTTTCAAAATTAATTAATATCACCAACGGAATTTTTGTTGGTGATAAGATTCACTCTTCCTCAACGGATATTCCGTTGGTGAAAGGTCGGATTATTTTTTGATTTTCAAAATTAATTAATATCACCAATGGAATTTCCGTAGGTGATATGATTCACTCATCACCAAAGAAATATCCGTTGGTGAAATGTCGAATTATTTTTTGGTTTTCAAAATTAATTAATAACACCAACGGAATTTCTGTTGGTGATAAGATTCACTCTTCACCAACGGATATTCCGTTGGTGAAAGGTCGAATTATTTTTTGGTTTTCAAAATTAATGAATATCACCAACGGAATTGTCGTTGGTGATAAGATTCACTCTTCTCCAACGGATATTCTGTTGGTGAAAAGATTCATTATTTTTTGGTTTTCAAAATTAATTAATATCACCAACGGAATTTCCATTGGTGATATGATTCACTCTTCACTAACGGATATTCCGTTGGTAAAAGGTCGAATTATTTTTTGGTTTTCAAAATTAATTAATATCACCAACGGAATTTTTGTTGGTTATAAGATTCACTCTTCCCCAATGGAATATCCGTTGGTGAAATGTCGAATTATTTTTTAGTTTTCAAAATTAATTAATATCACCAACGAAATTTTCGTTGGTGATATGATTCACTCTTCACCAACGGATATTCCGTTGGTGAAAGGTGAAAATTCATTGGTGAAAAACTATTACATTTGCCTACGGAAAAGTCGTTGCTAATTACCGTAGTTGAAAGGTCATCACTTTTACCAACGGATAATCCGTTGGTAAATTTTCGTTGGTGAAAAGATGATTTTTAGTAGTGTTATCTCTCTATAGTAGTTTATAATTATTTATCTCAAATCTCATTATCTAAATAATAGTCTATACTTTTAAGTTTTAATTTTCTACTTATTCTACTACTTTTCTATATTTCTACTACATCTTCTACTCTTTTCTTTATTTTTTGTTCCGAATGGTCTACAATTGAAGTGATGATGATTTTAGTGGTCTTAATGACATTCCAATTCCTCGCAATATTTTTGATGAGCTTGGAGGTAGCACTGATCCAAATTATTTGGATGACATTCAAGAAAATGTCGACACACATACAACCACTAGTTCTAGCGCTAAACGAAATGTCACCAAACAAAATGATAAGTGCTAGGAGCAATTTGAGTTCGTGCCATCTGGTAAACTAATAGACGGAGTCCCTGAGTACAAAGTACAGTATAAACAGTGTAAAAAGAAGTTAGCTTAGCAAAAGGAGATAGGTACAACCCATCTAAACAGGCACAACTAAACATATCAAACACGGAGGTTTGAAATCAAATCATGCACAACTCTAGTTTGGATCTCCCAGAGCCAACTCTAGTAGTACTCTTAATCTAAATAATTGGGCGTATTCACAAGAAAGCATGCACCGTGAAGGACTGCCACATTTGGTGGCAAATGCCAAGTTTTCACCGAGCTTAGTGGAAAATCCTCATTTCACGAACTTCATCCAAAAATATCTACAGCCAGGTTTCTGTTGCTAGAAATACTCTCTTCGTAAAGATACTATTATTTTATTTAATAAGAAGAAATAAGCTATTATAATTGATATTAATAATTATAACAGTGTTTAATCTTTCATTTCAAACTTATGGACAAGTAATAAAAAAAGAATATATGGCTGCAACTACACACTATATTGATAATAGTTGGATAATGCATAAAAAAGTAATAGAGTTTAGACAAATTGACTATCCTCATAATGGAGTTAATAGTTTTCATGTTTTATTGGGTGTGTTACATGAATTTAATTTTGAAATGAAGATTCGTAGTTTTACTTTTGACAATGCAGACCCAACAAAATAGTAATTGAAAAATTAATGCAGCATTTTAATCTAGAATTTGATGGTATTTTATTTTACATCCGTTGTGTATGTCATGTTTTTAATTTAATTGTGAAAAATGGATTAAAATTCATACAAGTACAATTAGAAAAAAAAATTAAATATGCAATTAATTATATTAAGGTCTTATCAGCAAGAAAATAAGTTTTTGCTGGTCTATGTGTTGAAAATAAGTTGCAAGAAAAATATTTTTGTACTGATGTTGGCCATAGGTAGAATTCAACATATATCATGTTTGAATCTAGTGAAGGGAACGAAGATTGCATTACTGCATATCATAATGGTCAACACTCACACAATCTACAATATGATTTTCAAACATATGACTGGGAAATATGTACTCATGTTAGAAAATTTTTGAAAATTTTTTTCGACGCAAAAAATGCATGTTCAGGCGTATATTATCTTACTACTTCACTAGTTTTAAATCATTTCTATTATATGTATAACAATTTTAATAGTTATAAGGATTTTGCTCTTTTTTCTAATATTGTATTTGTGATGGAGCCTAAATTTAGAAGATATTGAGAAGAGTTGTCTACATTATTTCTATTATCATCTATTATAGATCCTAGACTTAACTTAGAGGATACGAAAGTAACAATAATGGCAATTTCACAAAAATTAACGTACGGGAATTCATTAACGTGTGGTAATATAGAACAAACTTTATGTCAAATATATGAGGTTTAGCTGAAAAGGCCGGTAAGAACGTCATACGACCCCCTGTTGTAACAAATAATTCGTCATCAACTCATGACATTGACTTATGGAGTTACGTTAGTTTATATAGGGATGGTCAACATAATAGTGATTTTTTTTCTTTATGCAACATTTCTCTTTTCTTTTTCTTTTAACAAAACGTAGAGTCAGAATTAATATTCTTCTCATTCTAAAATGTGATTTTTTATCCTCTTCAATATATTCTCCTAACTATTTTTTGTTTTTCTTCTGTTTCCTTCTACGAACCATGGTTAATTACCAATAGTTCTTATGAAAAAGAATATTAATATTTTTATTTCTAGTCAATTTGATTTTTTTTTCCTTTCCAATACTCTTTTAACCATTTTTCGATTTTTTTCTTTTTCTATGAATCTTTAAAGAAATGTGATTATTTTCTCAATATTTTGATTACCATTTTTTTCTTTCTTTTTTTTTCATCATTTTTTTATTTTCATTAAAAATAAGATAAATTTATAAATAGATTCTTATATAATTGTTGATTATTGTTTACTATGAATTTCATCATGTTAAAAATTAATTTTTACTACTTGATTTTTTTTTTTCAATCTTGATTTTTCTATTTGTCTTGATGAGGATGGTTGTATTTTTTTCTTCGTAAATTAGTACTTTGATTATTTATTTTATGCAATTGTGGTGACTAATAATGATATGTTACATATAGATTATTAAATATAAAAAGAGAGATTATGAACCGGATAAAAAAAATTTGTTGGAAAATATTTTTAAAAAGAGTTGCATGTTATAATTTATTGAATTTATCCACAAGCCATTTGAATGTTTATAGTTTTACCAAAAAAAAAATAAATAAATAGAGTGACTTAATAATTCATGTTATTGACTTTTGACGTATTTTACTTGCAGCAATTAAATAGAACTTTTTTTATGAATTTAATAATATTAATATAATTAAATAAATTATTATTAGACTTTTCTGGTGCGACAATTTTTTTGTAAACTGTGAGATATTAAATTTTTAGGGTGTGTTTGATTGCAAGCATTAAATTTGGGTGGAAAGAAAATGAATTTCATGAAATTGAATTGCCAAGAAATTGTTAATTGGAAAATATCAATTTAGAAGACAAATTTTTCATGGAAAATAAAACCTCCCCCCTCCTAAGAAAATGTTTTCCTTATTTTCAAGGAAAATGTAGCCATTTATGTAGAAATGAGAAAATATTTTACCTGAAAACAAAATGAATATCAATCAAATGTGTGGTTGGAAAATAGATGGAAAATGCTTTTCCAATGGAAAAAGTGTGACAACCAAACATATCAGTTGAAAAATAGGTGGAAAAAATATTTTTTTCATGGAAAATAGGCTGCAATCAAACGCACCTTTATATTCAAAATTTTTAATTAAGTCTATAAAAGTATGTGAAAGTTTCGAAATTTTTTTTAAAGTGAAATCTATAAAAATCCATAAAAGTCTGTATGAGTCTATTAAAATCTATAAAAGTCAATAAAATTTAATGAAATCTATCAAAGTCAGTCAATTGAAAAATGTCAATCAAACTCTTTAAAAAGTCTAGATTAAATACACCCCTCCTAAGTCTTGCAAAGCCAGTAATTGCAAGCAATGCAGGATTTTCAAAGCCAAATTCGAGCCTCCATAAGTGATACTTACGAAAAGTCGAGTTTGAGACTCTAAACCGAGCGCTTAATGGGAGACAACCTATATTTCTATCAATTATCCGTTTATTGCATTGCACTTAAAATTTTAAGATTACATTAGGAATTATAGCACGTTTTCCAATTTTTATTAGTTAGAAAATTTTAAATCTTTTTACTAAAGTTAGGCATCGTCGTTCAAAAAAAAAGTTCCATCATAGAAAGGTGGATATTGATTACAATTTAGGCCTAACTTCTTACATTTACACAACGGTAAAGGTGTCATGAAGAATCACCTCTCGATGCTTACTGATCGGATAACAGTTTAATGGTGTCTCCACGCCTTTGCAATCGAGTACACTCTTTCTTTTTTTATTTATTTTGCTTTCTTCTGCTCCCATTGAGGACACTGGGAATTTTATAGTTTGGGCGTGCAGTCATTTCATTTTTGTGTTTTGATTATATATATAATGTATGTTGGATAGTCTTGTCGGCTGAAGATGATATTTGTCTAAAACTATTATCGATTCATGAATTATAACTAGGTGATGCTACTTATGCTTATTTTTTATACAATACTTGTCCATGTGAGATGTGATTAATTATGAGCACAACAGTCATGAATAACATTACCTTGGGTTGGTTCACAAATAGAATACAATGAAAGAATAGTTAACTTAAGTTGTGAAAACCAAGACCGCCAAGTGAAAAACTCAATTACTTAACCAGTTGAAAGGATGGTTTGGGGTGGTTAATCCAATGCGGAAAGTATTTAGTTAGGTGTTGATTTTGTGCATGTGTAATATTTGTATAGAGTGTATTTGGCTACCAAGTAGAATTTAAGTATTGACCGGATGCTAGGAATCTAATCCCCGCATATTTATCTTGAAAAAAAATAAATAAAAGGCATTTCACTTGCATTATCTTATACTTCTCTTCGTAGCCTATTTGACTAGAGTAATAAAGTTTGTAGGGATTCGCAAAACTCGGTGCCCTAAGGTCTGTCAAACCTGAGAGTCATGGGCTTAAAGCTCGCTACAAGAGTCATCTAGAAAGCTTAATGGAGTTAGGTCTTAAATATAAGATGTAAAAAAGAAGAAGAAGAAGCAGATTGGGCCTTTGTAAGTAATAACTTGGAGATGTAGATAACTTGTAGGTTTGACTTGCCTAATGGAAGCTTGACGGTCAAAACACTCAATAAAGTGAGAATCATCATAGATCTAGATAATTACTGTATTGGCTAAACCCAACCAAATTTGAGCAGTCAAAAAATAAGTGTTTTGAGTGTAACTTTAGAGTTAACACCTAGGGTGAGAGATTGAATATGAATATGGGAGTGTGCATTTTTACGAGAGAAAAATGAAATATTTGACTATTGAGGGACAGAATATTACCATCCTAAAGATTTATGGTGATTGGATTGACTATGCGCGCGCACGCGCACACGTCGATCGAGCATCGAATGAGTAAAAATTGATATTGGTAGCATGATTTAGAAGTCTTTTATGAATTGTTTGATGTGTTTCAATCAAATACAACAGGCTATCTATTATAGTAAATTTTAATATTATTTGATTGATTGTTTAAGTAAACAGTCATTCGAGGACGAACAAATGTTCAAGTTTGGGGGTATTTGATAAGTGTGGTTTTACACTTATCTGGACCATCAAAAGTAGATAATTGTAAGTACTCTTAAGTGATTTCTACTTAATTGTGTGTTGATTTGATTGTTTTAGGTTAGAACTCGAGTTTGAAAGGAATTAGAGAAAAACAAAGAAAGTAGGCAAAAAAATGACTGAAAGCGTACGGAGACATAGAAATGGGAACTTACATGTAACATCACAAAAGTGGAAGGACTTGGGATGCAGATAAAAAAGGATGAAATTGAAATGAAAGAAGAAATATAGGGACTAAAGTGGAGACAATAGAAAGATGAAGGATTCATCGTGCAAATAATCAAGGACTTAAACCACAAATTTGAAAGAGTTTTGGCCCTTGCGGTAAACTTTGTGATAGCAAGGTTTAAGGGGAGAAAAACATAATTGAATCAGACTTAACCTTGCGGCCGCAACGATCGCAAGGGCATTTCGTGAACATAATTTTAGTTTTCTTATTTTAGTCAAATTCTAGTTTAGTAATTCTTTTGGAACACGACTTCTACATTAAATTAGGATTTTTGGGATATATAATAGAGATTATGATTTAAACAAAAGGGAGATATCATATACAATAATTAAGAGAGATTAGAGAGGCAAAATTACATGAATCAAGCTAGGGTTTCAAACTTTGCAAGGAAGAGATAGATTCTTGGTGCAAGATCTTCATCTATTTCTTGTTTTCACTTCAAACCTGGTTATGTATTATATTCTCTTCTTCTGTTTTTATTCTTTTATGATGTGTAATTAAACTACAGTTGGAATGAACGATGTAACCTAGTTTAGATTCTTCAATTTCAATTCTCAAATTCTGAATGTATGTTGATTATGCATTGATTTTACTTCTTCTTGTAATGCTTGAAATAATTGGCCATTATTTTATTAAATTGTGGATTGTAACAAACTTAGGTAAGTTATTAATCTAGACTACATAGTAAAATCTGGCAATTGGATAAAAGGTAGAGATACATTTTTATATTGTTGTGGTCTTAAATTGAATTCTTATGATATTTAATGCATCTAGTTAAAGATTATTCTGACTTTACATAGAGATGTAGTGAGTTGACTTAATTAGATATAACTAATTTGAACTCAAGAGAGATAAATTATGTTAAATTTGTGAATTCAACTGAGTACAACATTACGAAGAAAACTTGATAAGAGAGATTGGATATGATAACTATGGCGAATTCGTGAATGCCGACATTTTAATCATCATATTTGATAAAATCTTGATATTTTTGTTCACATATGTTATTATTGTTTCTTTAAATTAATAATTATAGGTTAATAGTTAAAATAAACGATTCCAAATTATTTTCAATAGATTAGGATTGGGATTAATTGAGCTAAAATCTAAATAAAATAGTCTTCGTGGGAACGATAATCCAGACTTATTAGGTCCACTTTATTACTTATTTGCAATATTATGCACTTGCAATTGTTTTCACAACACTTACCTTAGAAGAAGCACCAAGTTTGTAAAGAAGAACAAAAATCTCTCACTCTCTCCCCTGTCTCCCCTGTCTCCCCTCTCCTTTTAACCCCAATCGCACCCCACCCCACCCCACCCCACCCCACCCCAAACACACTCACATCCATGTTGAAGAAAATAATTACTCTCCAAGAAAGAAGAAGAAAAAGAGAAAAGAAGAAGAAAAATAAAAGAAAATAAATTAAGAAGAAAGAGCTAGGAGATATACAAGTTTTCTTCGAAGTTTTTTGTCATCTTTCATTCAAAAATAGGTAGGAAATAATTGTGTAAGAAGTTTAGAATTCCATCTATGTAACTTGTTTTTGATGAATATGTATTATGCTTAATGTTATGAGAAATCTATGGCCATCCAAAAAAGAGAGAGAAGTTTATTCCTTTGGAATAAACAAGAACAAGTTCATCTCATGTTTAGATGTTCAAGAAATAGAGTGGTTTAGTCAAGAAAGAATTTTGGTGTAAAAACCCTAGAGCTCTCTGGATTTAAAAAAGTTTTGGTATCATGTATATTCTCTAGTGGTTTGAAATTTGCTCACAATTGTATTCCTATCGAGTTTTTTTTCAAGGCTCACTCCTTCCACTATTAAATAGGTTAATTGTTGGTGTCATGGATGGAAGTTTGAAGAGGAAATAGGAGGTTTGGAAATTATGAAAAAGGATTTGGAATATGAATAAATAATTGGGTTAATTTCACCAACGGTCACTGAAGTTCAAAAGTTTCAGTAGTGGTCATTGAAGTTAGAAATTCTTTCACTAATGGTTACTGCATTAAATTTCTAATTTAAAATGATGATGTGGCGTGATGATGTGGTATTTATTTATTACATAATAGTCCATATACTTTATATAATATTCACTTTAGTCCCTATATTTCAATTGAGTCCTTCAAAAATTGTATCTTAGGTCCTTAACCTTTTACATATTTACACTTTGGTCCTCAAATTTTCAATTATATTTCAGTTAAGTCCTTCAAAAATTGCATCTTAGGTCCTTAATCTTTTACATCTTTACACTTTGGTCTCCAAATTTAAAATTATCTTTCAGTTAAGTTCTCCAAAAATTACATCTTGGGTCCTTCAACTTTTACATCTTTACACTTTGATCTCAAATTTTCAATTTTCTTTCGGTTAAGTCCTCTAAAAAATTGCATCTTAGGTCCTTCAACTTTATACATCTTCAAACTTTGGTCCCCCAAATTCTTGATTTTAGTTGTCAAAATAAATATAATTTTAGTGGTCAAAATAAGTGCACTTTCAATTAAATCTTTGACTTTACACTCGAATTTTCACCTAAACAAATAAAATATTATTATACGGTCTGACAACTAAAATGTCTACTTTTAGTGGTCAACTCTAAGTAATAAGTACGAATTTTATACTTATTTTGACCACTAAATAATTTATTTTTTAATTATATTATTTTGTTCGTTTAGATGAAAATTCGAGTGTAAAGTCAAGGATTTAATTGAATATGCACTTATTTTGACTACTAAAATCAAAGATTTGAGGGACCAAAGTTTGAAGATGTATAAAGTTGAAGACCTAAGATGCAATTTTTTAGAAAACTTAACTGAAAGATAATTGAAACTTTGGAGACTAAAGTGTAAAGATGTAAAAAGTTGAAGGACCTAAGATACAATTTTTGAAGGACTTAACTGAAAGATAATTGAAAATTTGGGGACCAAAGTGTAAAGTTGTAAAAGATTAAGGACCTAAGATGTAATTTTTAAGGACTTCATTGAAATATAGGGACTAAAGTGAATATTATATAAAATACACGAACTACCATGCAATAAATAAATGCCACATCATCATGCCACGTCATCATTTGAAATTATAAATTTAATGGAGTGACCATTAGTGAAAGGATTTCTAACTTCAGTGACCATCATTGAAACTTTTGAACTTGAGTGACTATTTTATAATTTGAAGGTAACTTCAATGACCGTTGGTGAAATTAACCCATAAATAATTTGATAAGTTTTATGTGGTTTTCCATGATTGTTGTCTTTTATTTTTCAGATTGCTAAGTTATGATTATTTCCACTCATGTTTATGTATGAACCCTTGATTTTATGTGTATCGATGTCAATATTTGATTTTAAGTAGCCAAGATGTGTTTGGGAAAATTTTTGATTGCTTTGTAGTGTTGTTCAGAAATTCTAGCGAGCAAGTCCAATTTCAAATGGATCCCAGAGTATATTTAGAATTTTGAGATGAAATTTGTTGGGATTGATGATATGGCAATTTTATACCTTTGAGGTTTGGAATCCCCTCATGTGGGTGACTTTAGAATGAGATACACATGTTTTGGTGATGATGGCTAGTTCTGTCGGGAATTTGCTCTACCTGTTTTGTAAGTTAATTTGGAGACTAATTTGAGTTAGTTAAATACTGAATTTTTGATATGTTTTAGTATGATATGTTATAAGTAATCACTCAAAGTTTCATAATTTTATGAGATTATTTACTATGTCAAATAAGCTTAGTAGCACAATACTGTGTTGCTGCCACAAATTTTGTTTACCCTCCACTTTGCTTGTTGATATGAAAACCTTAGTATTCGAAAAATCATGAAATTTTGACATGTCATATTAGGATAACTTTTGAGTATTTGGTTAAATTTTCATAATGTTTCATGCTCTTTTGAGTCTCCTTTTCTTATTGGGGACGTAAAGGGAAAGGTTATATTTTAGTGAACAATGTTTGAAATCTTTAATCAAAGCAAAGTACTTCAAGTATTTTTCGTGTTTTTAAATTAAGAAGTTTGTGTTTAGCATAGTAGGGAAATTAGAATTAAATTCTAAAAATGATCTTTAAGTTTCACATTAGTAGACCACCCTTTTGGTCAAGACAATGAGAAAGAAATAAAGAGAGACGTACATGAGTCTCATCTAGGAGATTTCGGGGGCTTCACAACTTGGTATCAGAGCAAGAGTTTTAAATTGGTTATTTAGAATAAGAAAATTTTAGAAATCAAAAGAGAGCGAAAGAAGTAAAAAAAAATTGACCTCGAGCAGGCCTCTGACCGCTTGGGCGGACATAATTGCCACTCCGTCCGCTTGAGCAAGCACTATTCACAAGAAAAATTCTTTTCTTCCCATGTTTATTTAAGAAGTAGGTAATGATTACTTATTAGAAGAATATGTTGCTTGATTACATAAAATTGTGTGATTTTTTTTATCAAAGAAAGAAACAAAATGAGAAAGAAATTCACATGGTTCTTATCTTCATCAAACAGCTACCAACCTTCGACTCCAAGTATGAACTTATCTAAGAAAAAGAGTTATTTACTGAAATATTTTAAGTAGTTAGCTTCAGTATTCATTTTTAAAGTTAGACCTTGTGGTTTAAATATTTCTCATTGCTTGGACTTGTGATTGGACTAGAACTAGGACAGTATGGCTAGAATGAGATACAGCTAGGTAGTCCATGGGTTTAGCACATCACTTAAGACTATGAGCCTTAGCAAAACAAGCTTATGAGAACTTCGATTCAGACGTTTTCCTAACTTGACATATTGAGAAGTTCTTTCATGTGTGGCGAGAGGCGACAAGATATGGAAATAAAATTGGTAACGACGAGACCATCAATCACATTTTTCATACCCTTACCCCGTTTGGAGTATGCATCGGTAGGATAATCCAAGAAGAAATGTTGAACGAAAACCCGGACCACATTGATGTCGAGTCATTTTGCCATACTCTTGCTCACCATTATGAAGATTATCTGAGTAGGGCATGTTCGGGTAACAAAGAAGAGTCAAATGTAGATTCGAAAGCATCTGTTAATCAGCCATCACCTAATCGCGAAGAAAATTCTGATTGAAATGCCATTTGTTATTTCTTTCTATTATGTTATTTCCTACCAAATTTTCCTTATGAACATACAATAAAACTTGAGTAGTAGCTTTAGTTTTCTTTCTTTGTTGAATTTTGCATTGTCAAACTCTATTATGTTTCCAACGTTTTGTCAAAGTTTATCTCTAATAAAATTTCCAGTTTTTCCTTAAGTTGATTTGAGATATGACAGTATTTCTTTAGCCTGGTGGATGAAATTTATTTATGTCTAAAGAAAATAGAACCACCAACCCAAAACAATCTAATTAGGAAATTACTAAGGACAATATAGGACGTTGCTAAGCAGAGTTAGGCTCTTCTTCTTCCATCTCCTCCCCAACCTACTTATCCATCTGTAAACAATCATGATGTCATGATTGAACAATTCCATCGACATAAAACTCCAACTTTCGACGGCGCTTCAGGGCCTTTAGCAGCAGAAGAGTGGCTAGTAAGTTGGAACATATATTGCGATTGCTAGCATGTACCGATGCACAAAAAGTACAATGTGCAGAGTTTATGTTCGTGGGTGATGCCAGCTACTGGTGGGAGTCAATGTCGCATACTATAAATGTTGAAGAACAAGACGCTTGGACATTGACTCAGTTCAAAGAGGAATTAATGGAGAAGTACTTTCCACAAGCTTTAAGTGACAGAAAAATAGATAGAGTTCTTACAATTGAGATAAAGAAACATGTCACTTCTGGATTACGAGTGCAAGTTCGAACAAAATATGCCCCTCACCTTGTCGATACCGAGGCTAAGAAGTTTAGAAGTTTTGATCAATGATTGAGCATAGATATCGGCTTGATACTCATGTCCAACAACTTCATAACCTAACGTAAGATTCTGGCTCGGGCTTGGATAATTTGGCATCGTAAGGCTAGAGCAGATAAGTCCGCTCCTCAGGATGAGGACTTATCTAGGAAGAAAATGTGGAATGCCCAAGACAAAGAGAAAGCAAAGTGACAAGGAAAGAAACCAAATACGAGACCCAGCAATGTCAAGCCAGGAGCAACGACTACACCCTGTCCAAACTGTAGCAAGACTCACTGGTAGATACAAGAAGGAGTGAGACAAACAAGAATAAGAACGAAAAAGGAGAAGTGTTTGCTCTTACTCAACAAGAGGTGGATGAGGATCCGAATGTGATAGTAGGCACCCTTCTGTTGTCGCATATTTCTTCTTACATACTTTTTTATTCTGGAGCAACGCATTCATTTGTCTCTGCATTATTCATTGTTTAGACTAAACTTGCATGCAATAAATTGACTAGTAAGCTAGAAGTTAGTACCCCTTCCATCAAGTTACTTATCACAAATCAACTAGCTAAATTTGTTAAGATAGACTTTAGAGGGAAAGCATTAGAAGTAGATTTGTATATTTTGAAGATGAGGGATTTTGACGTAATTCTAGGAATGGATTGGTTGATACCCAATCATGCGTCTATCTAGTGCCACAAAAAAGTGATAGTACTTCAGAAGCCTCGTTTCTTAGGAACGAAGAAAAAACATATCAAGGACATAATTTCAATGCATCAGGTAAAACACAACTAGAGGTGACTGCCAAAGACGTAGAAGTCGTAAGAAAATTTACTAATGTATTTTCTCAAAAACCTGCCTGAAATTCCACTATATAGGCAATTGCAGTTTACAATTGAGCTAGTCCCTGGAGTGACACCAATGTCTAAAGTGCCTTGCAAAATGGCCCCGAGAGAGTTACAATAATTGAAATCTTAACTTTAAGAACTGTTGGATAACTGCTTTATCCGACCAATTGTGTCACCGTGGGGTGCATCAGTGCTCTTCGTAAAGAAGAAAGATGGGTAAATGAGAATATACATTGACTATCGAAAGTTGAACCAACTGGCGATAAAGAATAAGTACCATCTTTCGAGGATTGAATATTTGTTCGATCAAGTGAGAGGATCAAAGATGTTTTCAAAAATTGATTTGAGGTCTATATATCATCATTTGAAAATCAAGACCAGTGACATACAAAAAACAGCCTTTCAAACTCATTATGGACACTATGAGTTTGTTACGCGCCAACAATGTTCATGGACATAATGAACATTGTGTTTCATGAATACTTGGACAAGTTTGTTGATAAGTATAATTTTGTACTGAGCGGGGCCTACAAAAAGGGACAGCTATGAGTACTCTAACATGTTTTCAACATAATTGCGTATTTTTTTTATCATTATAGGAAAATAACCAAATTCAAGTGTTGATCAACAAAAAGAAAGCAAACGGAAGAAAAATAGACTCAATTGAACAGACAAAGAGACTTGAGGGGCTTGTCATGCAAATATCAAATAGAGAAATTTAGGAACTACGTCCAAATTGACCATGCGATCATATGGTTAAGCATGGATGCGATCGCAAGACACCAATTTTATTTGCAAAACATATTTTCACAAAACCATGCGATCGCATGGCTTTCCTCATAAATTATTTTGTTGTTTTGTGATAGAAACAGAACTCTATTCAGTCCAAGATAAAACAACAACTTAAAACACGTTTTAGAGAGTTTTTGGGGTGGACATAAAAAGGCAGAGAATAGACAAATTGCAGGAGGTGAATTTTGGGAAGAAAAATACAAGAGAAGAATCGAAGATCAATGAACAAATTGAAGTTTCTTGGGCCGAAATCACGGGTTGTATTTCTATTTTCTTCTTTTTCATCTAGAACATGATTAATACAATTCTTGTAATATTTTATGAAATTGTGTCCGGCTAAGTTACTTATTGCTAAGATGAACAATGAAACCTCACGTTTTTAATTAATTAGAAGTTTTTCTGTTTTAGTAATTAATTGCTTTTGGATTGATTATTTTTTATTCATTATTTATAATATTTTAATGCCTGATCACTAGTAGAATGTTTTGTGATCTTTATTAAAGTCGAGAGATTCAATCTAGATAAGCACAAAGTATTAAACAACATAGGATCTAATAATAGATAGAAATTACTATTATGCCTAGTAAAAACCGTTTAAGTGTTCTTGTAATTTAAAGACATATTTTTATGTTCGAAACTTAATTAGAGATAATTAGGTTCACATATCGATATAGAATTGATTGACCATCGAGAGAGACTTTTGATTATTATAGGATAATCAATTTTCAATCTAGGATAATTATAAGCTAAAGCGATTAACAGATAATTGATTAAGGAACGTGTAGGCGGATTCACAAATCCTAGAGCTAGTAAAATTCGAATTCATTCTTAAAATTACTTTTTATTGCAAGATAATTTAGATTTAATTTAACGTAAATAGAATAATTTTAGGATTAATTTACAAACGAATCTATGTTCTTATATTAATAGGTTAATTGGTAGCTAGTCTTCGTGTGTTCCACACTCTTCACATCACTTTATTACTTGTTAACGATACATCCACTTGCGGGATTTAAATCTATAACAAGTTTTTGACGCTGTTACCGAGGACTAGTTTTATTAATTACTACATTAATTAATAATTTAGTTTTAACAATTATTATTATTATTATTTTAATTCTCCTTCTCAATTTTTTGTGTTACTATTGAATTCCAGCTATTTTCTAAAGTTTCAAGTGTCAATTGTGTATGCGCCGTATAAAAAATCTTGATCTATTTGATTTTGACCCAGAAATCGAACGGAGCTTTCACCAACGACAACGTGAACAACGAGAAAAGAAAAAACACCAAAATGGCACAATGGACGACAACAATCGAGTCCATGATCCACCACCAGTAGATATGAGAAATAATCTTGCACCTATGGCTCGACCAGTTGAAGTTAATTAACGAGATATTCTTATGGGTGAGTGTATGATGCCTCCGATTGTTGAGAATCGGTCCAGCATAATCTATCTGCCTTATAGACACGATAACTTCCAGTTGAGACTAGATGTGAGTAATCTATTCTCGAATAATCTGCCATTCTATAGGAGAACAGACGAAAATCATCATTACCATCTTTCTCGCTTCATAGAATACTGTGGAAATTTCAAATACCACGGTGTTAATGAAGAGGCACTTAGGATGAGGCTTTTCCCACACATGCTGAAGGACAAACCTAGAGAATGGTTAGACCTAGAGAATTGTTAGATTCTGAGAGCTTCACTACTTGGACAGATTTGATCCATAAATTCACATTGAAATATTTTCCTCCAGCTAGAGTGAACAGGCTGAAGCATGAAATATCCAATTTCCAATCATGTGAGTTGAAAAATTTTCACGAGGCATAGGAAAGATTCAGGAAACTACTCTGAAATTGTCTAAGTCATGGTTTTCCTTTAGCAGCTCAGAATCATTATTTTTACTCTAGATTAGCTCCAAATAGTCGTTCTTCAGTAGATTCTGCAATAGGTGGCTCTATCCAAAATAGATCTGTCAGAGACCTTCATGACTTGTATGAGATGATGAGTGAATAGTTCGTTATGTGGCCAGACAGAAGGTTGTAGAAGAAAGCAACAGGAATGCACAAGGTAGAAATCAATTCGCTCCTATTGGCGAAAATTGATTCATTGGTAAAGCAGATGGAAACACTGAAACACTCTCAATCAGCCAATATGGTTTAGATGTCCCTACCAATATGTGCAACTTGCGGGATAGACCATCAATCATCAGAGTGCCCTTTAACCACCGTTTATATGTTATCACCTAAGCAAACTATATACGCTCAGAACTTTCAGCAACAACAAAATAATCCATACTCACAGACCTACTATCCGGGGTGGAAAAATCATCCAAACTTCTCCTATAGCAATACTCAAAATATTTAAAATCCGTCAAATCATGGAAGACCCCAGGAAAAGGAAGGAATATTAATGGGAAGATTAGTCGTTAAATTGTTAGAGCAGATGGAGATTAGATTCAAAGAAATGCAGAAAAGACAAGATGTTGTGATAAAGAATGTTGAAAATTAGATTGGACAGTTCGCTAAACCGTTAACCAAGCGACAACCAAGCACATGGCCTAGCAATACCGAGGTCAATCTAAAAGAGCAAGTAAATGCAATTACCACGAAATGCGTAGTTGAGTTGCTAGAAATTCATGTAAAGAGACTAGGTGTAGAAAAAAAACTGTGTCCAACAAAGAGAGAGAAAACAAATCAAGTAAATTCAAATAAGCAGTTGAACAAGAAAAAAGAAACTCTCTACTAGATTATATTCCACCACCGACTTACATTCCTCCAATTCTATTTCTTCAGCGGTTGCACAAACAAAAGTTGGACAAGCAGTTTGAAAAATTGCTTGATGTATTCAAGAAACTCTAAATCAACATACATTTTGCCGACGCTTTAGCTCAAATGCCGAGCTATGCAAAATTTATGAAGGAAATTCTTTTGAACAAAAAGAAGTTAGAGGAGCACGAAACAATCATGCTTACTGAAGAATGCAGTGCTTTCTTGCAAAACAAGCTACTTCTGAAATTAAAAGATCCATTGAGTTTTACTATTCCTTGCACTATTGGTAATTTATTTTTTGACAAAGCTCTATGTGATTTGGGTGCTAGTGTTAACTTTATGCCTTATTCTATTTTTAAGCAGCTTAGTTTAGGAGAAGCAAAGCCAACAACAATATCGTTGCAGCTTGCAGATAGGACTGTCAAACGTCCATGGAGGATCGTTGAAGACATATTAGTGAAAGTGGACAAGTTAATATTCCCTATTGATTTTATTATTTTGGATATGTGCAAAGACAGGGATGTACCACTTATTTTGGGTCGACCTTACTTGGCTACTGGCCGGGCATTGATTGATGTACAAAAAGGGCAACTAAAGATGAGGTTGAATAATGAACATATTACATTCAATGTGTTTAAAGCAACTAAATTTCTGAGCTCTTTAGATTCCTGTTTCTAGATTGATGCCATTAACCAAAAGAAAACCAACACTTTCACATTGGAAAACAAGTAAGACCCGATGGAACACATTCCAATCATTAAAACAATGAGTGACAAACAACTGTCCAATGAAAAAGTTGAAGTTTTCATAGTTGTATTCAAGCAGAGTGGTAAAATAGAGTCAAATCAATATGATAAGAAAAAAAAATCAAACTCTGGAAGATAAACAAAAAATGGTGCGAAAACAATCGATGCAAGCAAATCAAGTCTTTCAAAGACCTATTCAAAGTGTCATGAGTGATCACCGCGACAAAGTCAAGCTAATGACTTTAAAGAAGCGCTTTAATGGGAGGCAATTTTTCTACCATTTTATTTAAATTTTCGTATCATTTAAGTTTTGGGATTTCAATTGACTTTTTGCACGTTTTATGCTTTTAGGACTTAAAGTAGGTACTATCAATTCTTAGGTAATGAGGAGATATGATCATCGTCAATCTATATAGGCACACATTTTTTTAAGTTATGTTAGATTTAAAAAAAAAACACAGAGTTCACTATGCGATCGCATGGAATTACCCTCTGTGATCGCATAGCCTGGGCAGAAATCATTCTGCCCAGATTTAAGTGATCTTGCGATCGTAGGATATTAATTCCTTGCGTTCGCAAAGAAACCAGTGAAATTAAAATCGGGAATCGGGCCACTTTTTCAAAACACAACATTCAACTTGAAACATTTGTTTCTCTCTTCAATCCGTGACTTCGAACTTCAACGATCATCAAATTCTTTATATTTTCATCAAAATCATTCATCTTTAGCATCCATTCCACATATTCAAAGGTAAGATTCAATCTTTTTGACGTATTTTATTCTCATTTTCATTCAATTTCATTTAAGTTCGTTTTTGTGTTAAGATGGAGAAGTGGGGATTAGATTAGGCTTGAATTGAATGAATAAAGGAGAATTGATAAGGTCTAGATCCTTAGGATTGTGTACAATTTTGGTTTTGATTAGACTACCCAAATTTCTCAACCTAGGAAGAACAACATCTTGTTTCCAAGGTGTTGGACAGAATGCCCCAACCGAATATTTTGCAAAAATTAGGGATTGTGTGACCATAGGCTAGACTTATTGACCAATACTATCATCTAGGATTGTTTACCGAGGTTTGGGCATACTTTTATCACCAAAATCCACTTGACCGTTTAGGCACACTCCGGCATGCCATGATAGGTCGCTTTTGCCTGCTTTTGTTAGAATTTTCGTCCTCTCTCCGTTTGGCCCAAACGACCTCGAAATGCTATGAAATTTGAACATGTAGTAGACCAAAGCATGCACTTCCATACCTACTTTTCTGGATTACTTTAGAACATTATTGGGTAATTTTCTGGGGATCCGAAGTAGCTTAGTTGAACACAATTTTAGAGAAAAATCGCCTAAAGTTCGGGATAGTTTGGGGGTGACAAATGCAATCATTTGTGTAATATGTCATATTTAATACATGACTAACGTAATTTCATTACTTTGTAGGCCATGGCTCCGAAACGACCAGTCTTGGATTATATTCATGCCAAGATTTGCCGACATGCACCTAGACAGGATCCTCCACCAGTGGATCCTACCATACGTCTTCTTCCATCCGATCCACCTCCAGGAAGTCTCTGATCTTTGTATAAATTTTTTTTTTATTTTTAACTTTACATTGGGGATAATGTTTCTTTCAAGTTTGGGGTGATGGATTAAAATGCTTGATTCTTGATTCGATTTTGATTGTTAACTTGGTCGTTTGAAAAAAAAAATGTAATTATTAATATTTGTGTTTTCTTGCATGCTTACGTGTCATGAATAGCCTTTCCGACTAATGTTGTAAACTGTTTCTTTGAGTTTAGCTTTAATCAATGACTTGTGGACATAATATTACTTTTGTTTAAATGTGAAGCTACTTAGCCATGTCTAATATTGTTGTGTTGTTATGATATTTTTAGCTATGATTGGTGCACTCTTGTCGAAAAATAATAAGATGCCTTTTTGAAACTTAGAACCATTTGCATACGTGTTGAACAGTGATGGTTGCTATCTAGGTTTGTGTTGATTCCATACGTGTTGAAAAAAAATTGTGTAGAGCACTTTAGACCAGTTAGAGGAAGCTAAGTAATGACCGAATATTAGAAATCCAATCCCCGTGCATGAACTTCTTGCATGCAAAGGACTAGGCTATTACTATCTTATAACTCTCTTCGTAGCCTTTTTGACTCGAGTGAAAAGGCCATATGAGGTTTTTCAAAATCCGATGCCCTAAGGTTCAAAAGACCAGAAGTCATCGGTCCAAAGCTCGTTACATAAGTCATCTAGAAAGGTTAATGAACTGAGTTTTACACATAATATATATATATACACTGCTGATCTCCTGCCCCTAAGGGACATGATATGTTTAACCCACCACCGACGTGGATGAGTCATGTCAGCGGTGGACCAATGTAAAAAAAGGGGGGGCTGCCCAAATTTCTTTGCCCCATTTTATCTGCCCCAATTTCCACTTCTGATCCCCATTTCCTCTCTCCGTAACCTCCTCTCTCTCTCTCTCTCTCTCTCTCTCTCTCTCTCTCACTCACGAATCCACCACCGCAGCTGGCCCATTTTTTCTGCCCCATATTTTTCGGCCCCATATTTTCTGGCGACCTTGTCTAAGCTGTCAGCTGTCACAATTTTTCGATGACCTAGTGGATTGGCCCTTGCGTATCCGTTGAAATTTCATCATTGCACCGCGATACACTCTCAACCGGAGAAGAAACCACTTCGGCTAACACTCCAATGGCGCGAATCCACTGTGAAAAAGTAGATATATCCTCTCTCGTACAGGTGACAACCCAACCAGTGGTAATCTCATATTCAGATTTTTCGGCCCATTTGGCATGTTCCCTAAATCTCGTATTCAGATTTATGGTTTATGATAATCGATTGAATGAGGAGAATTATTATAGGGTAATTATCCAAAATTTTTTTCCAATGATTGCTACTTCATTAATGTTGTGGAAATCTGATGTTAGTGTTGGGGCAGTGATGAATTTGATGTGGTTATGTGTTTGGGAAGTGATGAAATTCTTGTGGTTATGTGTTGGAACAGTGATGAATTTCTTGTGGTTATGTGTTGGGGCAGTGATGAATTTCTTGTGGTTATGTGATGAGGCAGTGATGAATTTGTTATTTGTAAATAAATGAAATAATGATTGTGGTAGGAGATAAACGGACACGTATCTTGGCTTGGCAATTCAGAAGGCATGCGACTATGGGTTGTGTACAACCCTTAGGTCAAATGCAACCGGTTAATTGCAGCCATGGCATTGACGTAGCTATCTTGCCCTCAATTACAATATTCTGAGCCTCTTACTTAACGTTGAATACAATATGAAGCTGGTTATATTATTTTGTTCTTAATGAATACTTGATGATTGTTGTTATTCGTTTGAACTCTGTTGCACATATAGGTAAGAAATGATGTCTTCATCTAATATGAATGATGCGCAATCACGTCTTAGATGTAGTTTTGGTGCATATATGAAGATACACACATCCCACACTGAACAGAATCTTCTTCGTAGGTATTGGAGATGCCATAATGTTACGGTACGTAACATAGTTTCAATTGTTATATGTTGTTATATACCTTCACTAATTACTTATATTTTTATTTGGTTGGTAGGATGGTGTCATGTGTAGAGGATTTACATCGGCTGATGAGGTCGAACAACAAATGGGAAGTGAAATGCTTGTATCTGAAATACACACTAAAGCTTTGAATGAATTGAAGGTTGATGTGATGTGATGGACAACGTCGTTTATGACATATGATCCCTCCGGCATTTTGTAACATTTGTATGTATTATTGTAATTTCACTTGTTGTAATCAAATTTATGTAATATTGTAACGAGTTTGTCTTAATATGTAATCTATGATGGAAACCATTTTGTATATTTACATGTTGTGTATATTATCAGTTTGTTTAATAGGTAAAAACAATAAGGCAACAATACAGCTAGGTACAAATTCATAATAGAAGTAAAAACATGACATAATCCATAACTCATAATCTGGAATACATAATCCATAATCCCTGACATAATCCATAATACAAACAAAAATATTGTTGTCACAATATGATTTTTCTAGATAAATGAACATTTGACGTCCGTACATATGTCAAAAAAACTAATTGCCAACATTATAATGACTACTTGCTTCTGACGTGAATGTTCCATCATCTCTTCCATCAAACTGCGTTCCATCGTCTTGGGCATCGTCTCGTTGATCCACATCCGTATTTGACCTACACCAATGATCAAATTGCATTCGATATTAGATACTAATAAATTAAAATGTTCATAAAGACAAATTAATAGTAATCATGAATGCCAACTAACCTTTCATTCCTTTTAGGACATGTCCTCTTGTCGTGACCATGTTGCCCACAAATCCGACATTGCATGTTTTGTTTTGTAATTGATTTTTCTTTTCCTAACTTCAATCTTTTTCCACAACCCTTTGCTCTTACTGCACTCAGATCTTGTATAGTGACACTGTCTGGGCACATAATACTTTTGTATCGGGTCGAACCAATATTACCTCCAGCTGCTATCTCTTTGACTCGTAGATGCAATGACTCGAACTCACCGATGAGGAATGTGCTGCGCTCATTTGTCAATGCTGCGTCATCAACAATCAAAGAATCCTTTTGGGACAAGAAACCATGTCGTGCCATTAATGACGTACTCGAACTATCATCAGTGGACAACCCCGCGGTAAGATCATCTGGGTAACCCAATTTCACATTTTTCGTCCATCTTCGTAATATGTACTTGTTCGGTAGAAGTAATAGGTGTTTTTTTCTCAAGTAGCTAATCATGTGCCGACACGGATACCCATTGAATTCAAATGTCCGACAACTACACGAAATGAAATCAGTCTCCGAATAATATGTAATGTGTCTAACACGATCAAATGTTTTTCCATGCTCCCTCTCTCAACCACATAAAAATTTGAATCGCCGGATGTAGATATCTTCATGCAAATGTAGAAATGACTTTGATCAATTTCTTTTTGGAACAACAAAAATATTTCCTTTGTATAAACATGAACCATTTGATTCTCCATCTGAAATTTTGATGTTAGTCGAGGTTGTTCGGTGATATCAATATGATTGGAAACCAACTCTTCATGTCACTGATGGCGTAATGCCATATTGAAACGAGTAATAAAATCCATAAGTGAGTTCTTTTGAGTTACATACCTCTTGAAGAAAGAGTGATTACTCTCTGACCACTGACTACTGGACATTCCCGCACTGAAAATGTGATTCACATATGCTGGAACCCATCGACTGCGAATAGCAAACATGTTACATAGCCATTCATTGTTGACGAAAGCCTCGTTTTCCATTACTGCAGCCCAACGTGACTCAAACTCACCGGGTGACTCCGAATTTTTAATAATATTTACCATCATGTGGTACTGTTCGTCGAAAACTTTATTAAATAAACCACAAGTGTACGGGTCGAACAAGTAGTAAAGTGGACGTGAGTCCAAGTATCGATCCCACGAAGAATAGTTTTAAGTACCCAAATTTACTATTTTAGCTTTATTCGAAAACATAGAAATTTGGGTGTTTTAAAATCAAGAAGAATAAAAACTATTATATTAAGTTAGAGGAAACAAGAAAAATAATGAAATAGCTTTTGATTTAATTAAATAAGTTTTGGGACTTGGGACTCACAACTTCACCATCGTTGATCCTCCTAGTTTCATAGTCATTGATTCAATAATAACTAATTCTAGTCAACGATCGAATTCACATAAATTAATTAACTATCTCTCTCGATAATAATTAATTCTATTTAATTAGGCCAACCCACCTATCTCTAGGTGAATACGTTATCAACCCTCTTAAATACATAAACAACAAGA
This sequence comes from Forsythia suspensa, assembly GCA_023638005.1. Taxonomy (NCBI): domain Eukaryota; kingdom Viridiplantae; phylum Streptophyta; class Magnoliopsida; order Lamiales; family Oleaceae; genus Forsythia; species Forsythia suspensa. Next base: position 11,644,842 of record CM042664.1, on the reverse strand, counting down.
ATTCATTAGAGCCTTATTAAAATTCAACCCTAAATGATCGCACTAACCACAAGATTATATCTCTATATCTTGTCCAAATTAATGATCTTTATTGTCTAAATCTAATTCATGTTTTCATCTCTCGAATCCACATAAACCAATGTAACATTCACCAATTAGCTAAAAAGATGAAAGTTTTAAGCAAACAATAAAGATTTAACAAAGAAATTAATTGTCATAAGTCGAATCAATAAACACAAAACTAGGGTTCACAACTTGGCTACGTTGTTCGTCCCAAGAAAATAAAATTAGCTAATCATAGAATTCATGGAGACAATTGAATGAAATAATAAATTCATAACCATGTAAAGGATTGAATCTTGAAGGTGAGAAGTTCTTGCACCAAGAATCGTCTATCGCCTCCTTGAATCCAATCTCTTGCTCTTGATTCTTCTCCTCCAATAATCTCCACAAAATTTCCTTAGGTTTTTGATCTTGTTATTTCTCCAAAATTATCTCTCAAAAATCCCGTTTTGTTTTTGCTGGTGTTAGTTCCTTTTATATCTCCTCAAAAAGCCCTAAGAAAATCGTGTACGGAATCATCCCAAAAATAGACTTCTAATTGAAAAAGGAAACACATCTGCACAGAGCCGTGCGGCCACATATAGAACCCATGTGGCCACATGAGAAGTTGTGTCAAAAATTTACATCCTAGATTCTGGTGACCCATGCGGCCACATGACAGGTTCTGTGATCTTCCTCCGTTTCATCTCTAGAGTTTCGTACTCCATGTCTACTTGGCCCGAACTTGACTCTTTTCATATTTTCTTGATTCCTAAAATAGATTTAAACAAAACACACGTAAATACATACTTATAACACATAAAACGCATATCTAAACACACTTATAGGGACTTTTAACATATTAAATAAACACTTATCAACTCTCCCACACATAGACCATTGTTCATCCTCGAGCAACAACAAAACGAAAACAAAACACAACTCACAAGAAATAAAAACATATAGACTCCCAGTCATGCTTGAAGTAGACAACCTATTAAAGGATAGTGAAAAAGCTCAACATAGCTTGCCTAATAAAAAGTCTCCCAAGAAAATAAGAAACATAACGACTTTTAACATCATAGCATCGACCATTCCAATACACAACTGGCATGTGTGTGTGTGTGTGCAATAAAGGCAAACGATCCATTCTTTTGTGAACACAAGAGGGAATGAAACATTGCCTTACGTCCCCGTCCCAAAGTAGTTCTTTGCACCTTTCACCTCTCGTGAATCTACTCTCAATTTTCATGCTTCCATGGGATCTTACAAGGGGTACTCATAAATTTTTTTTTGTAGAGTTAAAGCCTAGACCGAGCACTTCAAACCGCTTAAAATACGGGTGTAATGGGATATGATGCCTCAGGTAGTGTTCACTCTTCACACTCATAGTATTTAGGGATATCATATTATAATCTCAAATCTATGCACAGAGGAACCTTACCATAGGCTTGCTTATATATCACATTGGAGCCAACATTGATACGAATACAAGTAAGGGTCTTAATTGGGTTGTAATGGGGTTTCGGGTTTGGTATGATAACATGGATTTCTTTTTGGCTAATTACGTGGAGGAATTTCAATAACTTAGCTACCCAAGAGCTTAACTTTTCACGATATGCCATTCATCATTACAAACCACCATGCTCAAACCCACAACCTCTGAATAATTCCTTATGTTGCTTCATCTACCTCAACGATGAAATTTCAACGGATGCGCAGGGGACAATCCACAAGGTCGCCGAAAAATCGTGACAGCTGACAGCCTAGACAAGGTCGCTGGAAAATATGGTGCCAGAAAATATGGGGCAGGAAAAATGGGCCAGTGGTAGTAGTTGATTATTCGAGAGAGAGAGAGAGAGAGAGAGAGAGAGAGAGAGAGAGAGGCAAGGGTTACGGAGAGAGGAAATGGAGATCAGCAGTAGAAATTGGGGCAGATAAAATTGGGCAAAGAAATTTGGACAGCCCCCCATTTTTTTTACATTGGTCCACCGCTAACATGGCTCATCCACGTCAGTGGTGGGTTGTACATATATATATATATATATATATATATATATATATATATATGCTAAAGCCAAAGTGAAAGATCCTTTGCAAAGTTAAAATGGGGATTAGATAATTCATGGGTTCGAGTGCTTAGTGGAAACTTCCTGGTCGAGAGCACTCAAAAATAAGAGAATCTTCGTAAACCTAGTTTGTCAAAATTATTCACTTTCTGAGCCAGTTTTGAGCAAGAAAATAATAAGTAAAGCATATCCTTAGATCCAAAATCTCAGGAATTGAAAGAAAATAGGAATTTGGAGGAAAGTGTACCCTATGAGAGGAAAATGAAAATTTGACCAAATGGTTGGATTATTACCACCATAGAAATTAAGTACATCGGATTAATTACTCACACACACATATCAAATATGGTTTAAGTAGAATAACATTTGCAATAGTAATACCACCTGAACACTTGTCATGAGTTATTAGTTAGTATATTCGAGAACGAATAAAGGTTCAAGTTTGGGGATATTTGATAAGTACAATTTTGTACTGATCGAAGCCTACAAAAAAGGACAATTATGAGTACTATTACATATTTTCAGCATAATTGCATTTTTTTTTATCATTATAATAAACAAATTTAAGTGTTGATCAAATGAAAAGAAAGCAAACAGAAGAAAAAGAGACTCAATTGAACAGACAAAGACACTTGAGGAGCTTGTCATGCAAATATCAAATAGAGAAATTCAGGAACTGCGTCCAAATTGACCATGCGATTGCATGGTTAAGCATGGCTGCAATCGCAAGACACCAATTTTATCTGCAAAACATATTTTGACAAAATCATACGATCGCAAGGTTTAGAACTATGCGATCGCATGGCTTTCCACGTAAATTATTTTGTTGTTTCCTAATGGAAACATAACTTTATTCAGTCCAAGATAAAACAACAACTTAAAACATATTTCGGAGAGTTTTTGGAGAAGATATAAAAAGGCAGAGAATAGACAAATCGCATGAGGCGAATTTTGGGAAGAAAAATACAAGAGAAGAATCGAAAATCAAGGAACAGATTGAAGATTCTTGGGTCGAAATCATGGGATGTATTTCTATTTTCTTCTTTTTCATCCAGAACATGATTAATACAATTCTTGTAATATTTTACAAAACATGTCCGACTAAGTTACTTATTGCTAGGATGAACAATGAAACCTCACGTTTTTAATTAATTAGAAATTTTTTCGTTTTAGTAATTAATTGCTTTTGGATTGATTATTCTTTATTCATTATTTCTAATGTTTTAATGCTTGATTACTATTAGAATGTTTTGGCATCTTTATTGAAGTCGAGATATTCAACCCAGATAAGCACGTGGTTTTGAATAACATAGAGTCTAATAATAGATAGAAATTAATATTATGCCTTGTGAAATCAATTTAGATGTTCTTGTCATTTAAATACATATTTTTATGTTCAAAACTTAATTAGAGATAATTAGGTTCGTATATTGATATATAATTGATTGACCATCGAGAGAGGCTTTTGATTATTATAGGATCATCTATTTTCAATTTAGGGTAATTATAAGCTAAAGCGATTAACAGATAATTGATTAAGGATCGTGTAGGTGGATTCGCAAATCCTAGTACTAGTAAAATTCGAATTCGTTCTTAAAATTACTTTTGATTGCAAAATAATTTATATTTAATTTAACATAATTAGAATAATTTTAGGATTAAATTTACAAAAAAATATGTGTTCTTATATTGTTAAAATTAGAAGTATACATTAATAGGTTAATTGGTAGCTAGTCCTCGTGGGTTCGACATTCTTCCAATCACTTTATTACTTGTTAACGATCCGTCCTCTTACAGAATTAAAATCTACAACATTTGTCATAGTCTTCATCGAAGACATTCTCGTATATTTCGAGAATAGTGAACAGCATGAAGAACACCTCAGAATAGTTTTGGAGATCTTTAGAAATGATAAGTTGTACGCCAAATTCAAGAAGTACGAATTTTGGTAAAATAGAGTAAGTTTTCTTGGACATGTGATTACAACTCAAGGAATTGAAGTTGACCTGACAAAAGTAGGAGTGGTAACCAACTGGAACCAACCTACCAATGCTGGAGAAGTTCGAAGTTTATTAAGGTTAGTTGGTTACTATCAGAGATTCATTGAAAGATTCTCTAAAATTGCTGGACCAATTACTAAGCTAACCAAAAAAGGAATAAAGTTGCAATGGGATCACAACTGTGAATGAAGCTTTCAAGAGCTTAAACAATTGTTGGTCACATGACCAATACTGACAATACCAGAAGGATTGGAAGGTTTAATCCAGTATTGTCAGGTTTTGTCATTTATAGTAACACATTTAAACTAGGTATTGGATATGTGATTATGCAACATGGAAAAGTGATCGCATACGCTTCGAGACAACTAAAGTTGTAGGAACAAAATTACCCAATGCACGACCTAGAACTGGAAGTAGTAGTTCACGCCTCAAAAATATGGCATCACTATTTGTATAGTGGAAAGTGTGACATCTACATGGACCATAAGAGTCTCAAAAACTTCTTTACCCAGAAGGAGTTATATATGAGATAAAAGAGATGGTTGTAATTAGTGAAGGATTATGACTGCACGATTTATTACCACCTGGGTAAAGCCAACGTTGTTGCTAACGCATTAAGCAGAAAAACAGTGAGTCAGTTGGCATCATCAATCATAGTACAAGAAAAGTTGATAAGAGATTTTGAGATGTTAAAGTTGGAAATACTTGACAATTCAACCCCCTCTCAGGGATCGAATTAAATAAGCAAGAGATAAGGATCATTTCTATAAAAGATCAAAGCCAAAGTTGGTTCAGATAATCAAAACGACTTCAGTTTGAGTGCCGACAAGGCATTGATGTTCAAAAAAATAATACGTGTACCCAAGGATGAAAAGTTGAGAAAACAAATTTTGGAAGAAGCTCACTCGACCCTTATGCAGTTCATCCCGAATGAACGAAGATGTATCGTGACCTCTAAGACACGTTTTGGTGGAGAAACATGAAAAGAGGCGTAAGGATGTTCGTGGAAGGATGTATGATTTTTCAACAAGTTAAGGCAAAACACCAAAGGCCATCAGGGCCATTGAATCCGTTAAAAATACCAAAATGGAAGTCTCATGGACTTTTTTGTTGGTTTTCTAAAATCAGCAAGAGGCCATAGAGCAATTTGGGTAATAGTTGACCGGGGACCAAATTGGCTCACTAAGAACCTATAAAGATGACTTTCAGTATGGACCAGTATGCATAGTTGTATCTTAGAGAAGTTGTAAGATTGCATAGAGTTCCATGTCAATCGTGTCAGACAGAGACCAAAAGTTCACATCCAAATTTTGGAAGAGTCTACAAGCAGTTATGAGTACGAAACTCAACTTAAGTACTACTTATCACCCTCAGATAGATGGGCAATCCGAGCAGAAAATCAAAATTTTAGAAGACATGATGATCACTTAAAAATCTTAAAAATCCAGAGGATCACTTAAAAATCCTTAAATATAATATTTTCCCCCTTGAATGCTTTTTTAAAAAATCAACTATTGCGGAAAGTGGCAAGCGCGCAAGGGAAAAGGAAATAATCTTCTAAATTCATAAGGTTTTACCAAAACTGTATTAAGTGTCGCCACCAATTATTTGACCAATTAAACGTACTCCAAAAATTACAAACATTGAACCGTAAATACTTGGGACTTTAGACTACAATATATTAAAATTTCAAACATTAACCAAATCGTTTGATATGTGAAAAATGTGGCCAAAGTTACTTGAAAAACTGCCATGAGTGCATTGACGCAACCCTGTAAAACGATCATAATAAATTCATACGACATGGTTTTTGGGTGATTCCAAATTTTGTTATTACACAACATATAAATCTATCAATAGCCCCTAATTTAACTGGAAAATATGATGTACAAAGATTGTTATGATATTTCAAAGTTGGAGGCAGAAAGCTGAAATTTCAGAAAATCCTTACAAATCTTCATCTTTAAAATCCAACCGGCGGGTTAAAATATAAATTTGATTTTTCTAGTACTTTACATAATCAAAGATAACAAATTCAACATTATACTTAAATTTTTACATCATAAAGGGCTCGATTATTTCAACGCCAAACCATAAAATAAACAAACTACGTCTTTCATCAAGGTCGTACTTTATACCGTCACGCCAACACCAACAAAATCAATGTAGACATTTAATCATTCTAGGATGAGTATTTCATAAGAAATACTTAGTAGTAAATTATACTAACATTTTCAGTAGTTGGCACCATATGAACTTAAAAGTAATTACCTTCAATCACTAACATACATTTGTAATTACCTTCAATCACAATAATAAATTTCCAACTTTAGCATTAAGCATGTCATAATAATTTACATATCTTTTTCTCAATTTAAAATCATGGAACTTAAAATTAGGTAGCATAAGAAACTACATTGAGTGTCAAAGCTTTGTTGAGTTGAATTGAGTAAAGAAATTGATTGCACTTTTCCTCAATATAAATATGTCCCATTGCCTTTTTGTTCCCTCAAAATATAATATTATAGTGTGAGATTTAAATGCCAGGAAAAGGAAGAAATCGATAGCCGAAAGAAGGAAGAAAAACCAACCAAAACAGTTGGAAAACAGTTGGTAAAAAAGTTAACCAATTTGGCTATTGCATGTCCGAAATGGGAAGGAAAGTAATGGATGTTTGCTGTGATTTTTTACCTAGAATTTGAGTGGAAAAAAGGGACTTCAGAGGCAGTAAATGGAGGAGAAACAGTGCTCAAAAACAGCACAGCTTGCTGGAAATTGACAAAAGTACATGAAATACATGGGTTTGAGAGATAGTTTGGGGGCCGAACATTTGGAAGTAAATGGGATGACTTCTGGAGTCTTTTTGTTGATTGAAAATAAGAGGAAAATCACTACCTTAAGAGCTAATTTTGAGGACTTTTGGGCTGGAAGAATTATGATCTTCTTATGGCTCAAAAACTGATGGAAACTATCTTTAGGGCCAGTTTCCAGCACGTTTAAGGGAGAATTTAAGACGGTTTTCAGCATGTTTCTTAGAACTATTTTAGTAGTAATTCAAGTGGTTTAGAATAGGCGTGGAAATGACTCGGCTCGACCCATAAAATACGAGCTCGGCTCATCTCCAAAAGGCTTGCTTGATTCGGTCCACGAGCTCGTGGGCCGAACGGGCCGAGCCGACCTGTCCACGAACTCGGGTCGGCCCTCAAATTTTATTTTATTTTATTTTTATTAATTTTAAAAATGAGAAAGAAATACAATATCGGAAATCCTTTATGTTGAAAATTAAAGATTAAAAATCCTCCTCCTTTTTTCAGGTTTGAGACTGGCTACTTTGAAAATAGGCAGAGTTAAAATTATACACGAACAAGATGTTACGTGTGCAATTTTTTATGAAAATAAGAAAAAATATCAAATACTAAGGGAAAATATTATTTATTACGAATCTGAGTAATCCATATTCAAATCTTCAAGTTCTATGGACATTATTCTATCCACTTTGTCTTGGATTCGAAGTTCGGCATCATCCCAATCCTTTAGACACATTAAGCTTTCTAAAATGTCGACTTTGAGTCTTGACCTGATATCAGACAAAATCCTGCCACTTGTACTAAATGCAGCCTCCGATGCTACAGTTGAGACTGGTGGTGTCAGTAGATCACGTACCATTTTTGAAAGAATTGAGTAACTACATTGATGTTGTCTCCACCATCGTAGTATATCAAAATTTTGTCTCTCTTCGTCATCTAACATACTAAGCATGTCATGCGCAAAATATCTAACTAACTCTAAAGGTGTATCATTAGATAGGGGAAGGGAAGAACTAGAAGAAGAACCAACTGATTGTCGGCCTTGACCACTCATATGTGTACTCACGTAACTCCATAAGTCAATGTCATCAGTTGATGACGATATACATGTTGGAACAGTGGGTTGTACAACATTCGTACCGGCCTTTTCAGCATAGACCACATACATAGAACATGAAGTTTGTTCTAAACTACTACACGTTACTGGATGTCCGTAAGTTAATTTTTGTGAAATTGTCTTTATTATTACTTACGTACCCTCTAAGTTAACTCTAGGATCCATAATACATGCTAATGGAAATAACATGCGTAATTTTTCCGATATTTTATAAATTTAGCTTCCATGACCTTTTTAATACTAGAAAAAAGAGCAAAATTCTTATACATATTAAAATTGTTAATAATATAATAGAAATGATTTAAAACAAGTAGAGTAGTTGGATAATACACACCAGATATGTAGTTGTTGCGTCGTAAAAAGCTTTTAAAAATTTTCTAACATGACCATATATTTTTTAGTCATATAATTCTAAATCATATTCTGAGCCTTGTGAGTGTCAGCCATTATAATATATAGTAATACAATTTTCGTAGCTTTCACAAGATTCAAGCATAAGATATGTTGAATTTCATCTATTGGCAACATCAATTGCAAAAGATTTTGATTGCAACCCATTTTCTATACATAGAGCAACAAAAACTTGTTTTCTTAATGGTGAGACCGAAATATAATTAATAGTATATCTAATTTTTTATAATTGGGGTTGTAGAAATTTTAATCCATATTGTACAATTAAATTAAACACATGACATACACAACGAATGTGAAATAAAATACCATCAAATTCTAAGCTACAATGTTGAATTAATATCTCGATTACTATATTATTTGGGCCTGTATTATCAAATGTAAAACTACGAGTCTTAGAATCACATTTAAATTCATGTAACACACCTAATAAAACTTGATTAATATTATTTTCATTATGAGGATAGTCTATTTGTTTAAATGTTATTACTTTTTTATGCATTATCTAATTATTATCAATATAGTGTGCACTTGCAACTATGTATCCTTTTTTGTTACAACCTGTCTATAAGTCTGATATAAAATATACAATACCGTTGTAATTATTAATATCATTAACAATAGCTTCTTTTTTTACATTATATCTAATAATAGTGTCTTTACGAAGTGTATTTCTAGAAATATTCACGTACCTTGGTTGGAGATATTATTGGATGAATTTTGTCCAAGCATAGTAGAAACTCGACATTTGCTATCAATTCTGGCAGTCCTTTGTGGCACATGAATTCTTGTGAATATATCCAATTGTTGAGATTGGTACTACTGGACCCGGCTCCCGAAGATCCAAACTAGAGTTGTGAATAATTTGTATCCAAACCTCCATGTTTGTATTAATACTTTTTGAAGTGTCTATTTAGATGGGTCGTGCATTTCCCCTTTTGCCAAGCTAACTTCTCTTGACATTGTTTACACTGTTATTTGAACTCAGGGACTCCGTCTACTAGTTTACCAGTTGGCACCAACTCAAAATGCTGCCAGCACTTAGCCTTTTGTTTGGTGGCTTTTCGTTTAATGCTAGAGTCGATGTTAGTTTGTGTATCGACATCTTCTTGAAAGTCTTTCAAATCAATTGGATCAGTGCTACCACAAACTGATCAATAATATCGTTTGAAATTGGAATATCATTAAGACCACTGAAATCATCATCATTTCGATTATATGACATTTGGAATGATAGAATAAAGAGAAGATGAGAAGATGAAGATGTAGTAGAAACTAGAAAATAGAAATGTAGAGAATTAATAGAAGTAGAAAATTACAACTTAAAGTTATAGAGTAATATCTAGATAATAGATGCTAATTATAACACTAATATTGAGAGAATGAAATTTGAGAATTGTTAATGGATTGAGTATATAATTGAATGAGAGATAAGAGATTGAAGTGGAAAAAAATGAGCTTAGCTATGGGGTATTTATAGGAGAATAATGCAATTAAAAAACAATAAATAAATTGCTGTGACCGTTGGCCAACGGTCACTTAATCGTGACCGTTAGTGACCGTTACACGAGCCACGAGCCGGCTCAGCTCGTGGCTCGTGATTTTGGGTTCGTGGGAACGAGCCCACGAGCTGGCTCGTTTTTTATCGGCTCGGCCTTTTTTTACGAGCCTGAGTCTGAGCTGAGTCGAGCTTTTATGGGCCAAGCTGGCGAGCCTACAAGCTTTTTTGCCACCCCTAGTTTAGAATGTGTGAAAATGGGTAGGAGGTGGATGGTTTTGGCAAGAAACATGGGATAATATAGCTGATGGAAAATGAGACCTAAATGGGCGGTTTCTAGCAGATTTTGGAGAAGACCTTGGGGACATTTTCAGCAGTTTGATTATGGTTAAATTAGGTGAAAAATGTGGGTAACATTGTAGGTAAAAAGTGCTGATGATGGGAAAGAAATGTGTAGTTTTCATAATGGTTTTAGGGGCTATGAGAGGTTTTTTCAGCTGAAAATAGGGGAGGCTGGTGGCGTTTTTCTGTGAAAAATGAGGAGAATGGAGCTGCATTTTAAATGGGTTAGAAGGTGGGTAAATGGTGTTAAAAATTGGAGAGATGCGGGCTAGAAAATAGGGAGTGAAAGGGCGGTTTTCAAGTGAGTTAAGGGGCTATTTGGGATGTCTTTCTTATAGAGATTAAAGATCTATTTAGGTGTTTATTTGGCAGGAAATAGGGGGCTGTTTATGGGTGTATTTTTAAAGGTTAAGTGGACTGGGTTTTGTGCTAAATACTGGAGGATAATTAAGTTGGAAAAGTGTCGAAACTAAGGTGAACAAAAGAGCTAAATTTGGGCCGCAAATAAGATAAACAAAATTGGCCGAAGATGAGCCTGGAAGATGTTTAAATTTTTGTTGGTTTTTAATTTAAACAATTAGTTCATGATTAATCCAAAATTGATTAGAAAAAAGTTATTCGGGTTAAGAAAATTAAATTAGTCTCGGTTATTAATAAAAAAGCAAGTACGTGCAAAAATTAATTCGACTAAAATATTTGAAATATACTAGGAAGTTCGTAGCGACGCTGAAAGTTAAAATTTATTTTTGAAATTTAAAAGACGGCAAATTTTTCGGTCACTACAACACTCCGTACATAAAATAATTTTGTCCTCGAAATTTAAATTAATTGGTTTAAGAGGTCCGGGTACTTAGCTAAAACATAATATTCTCTTTCCCAAGTGACCTCATCATGCTCGTGTCTACCCCCACTGAACCTTGGCTAAAGGACCTCCTAGTTTCTCAAAACATGTACTTTTCTCTCTAGAACCACTACAGGTGCTTTATCATAAGTCATATCATTCTTTAATTACAACGACTCATAATTTACTACATGCGTAGGATCATCCACGTAATTCCTTAATATCGAAACGTAGAATACAACATGCACTACCGAGAGTTCAGGTGACATTGCCAGACGATATGCGACAATTCTAATTTGGTCAAGAACCTCAAATGGGCTGATGAATCGTGCTCTCAACTTCCATTTCTTACCAAAACACAGTATGTCCTTCATTGGGGCTACCTTCAGAAAAATATTTTCGCTGACCCCGAACTCTAGATCTTTTCTTCTTTGATCGGCATAACCTTTCTGATGGTCTTGCACTGTCTTAATTCTGGACCTGATTTTGTCTGATGCTTCCACTGTTTTCTCAACCAACTATGGACCCAAAATTCTTCTTTCACCAACTTCATCCTAACAAATTGGCAAACAACATCGACGACCATAGATTGTCTCATATGGGGCCATGTCAATAGTAGCTTGGGAACTATTGTTATAAACGAACTCCACTAACGGTAGGTGACTTTCTCATTTACCACCCAAATCTAAGACACATGCTCTCAACATATATTCAAGGATTTGAATAGTCTGTTTTGACTGCCCATTGGTGTGAGGATAATAGGCTGTACTAAATTGAATAGTACTCAAAGCTTTTTGAAGACTTCTCCAAAAATTTGAGGTCTCGATCCGATACAATGGACAGAGTATTCCATGAAATTGAACAACTTCCTTGACATACAACCATGCAACAAATGTTTAAAACAAAAATAAATAAGCAATATTTATCAAATAACAAACCAAAATATCAATATTATAGTTTAGTCCTAATCTTTTGGGCTCATATATATCCCAATAGTGTATTGACTGATCTTTTTCTTGTTATTTGATTTCCAAAAAAAAAAATCCAATTACCCAAAGGAAATAGAGTGATAGATTTAGATCTCGCCTTGAAAATAAATTTCGATCTCATTTGAGTCAAATTTAACACAAATAATTTATTAATTTGTTAAACAATAGTAACAATTGATCTCTCAGAGATCAAAATGAACACATGCAATGTCATCCATTGTTAAATGGAAATTAGTTTAGATTCTCAAGGTTTTCTAATTCGAGCAACAAGACAAAGAGACTTTGCTTGTCATTGAAAACATTGTGAGGAGTAATTAGTTTTAGATGAAAGGCATCTTCAATTCTACTTTAATCATTGAATTCATAAATCTCACAACCACACGGATGATCATAAGAGAGCATTCAATATATCCCTAAAAGTAAAATCTTTAACAACACTCTCTCTCATTAACTATGATTATTGAGAATCTTCATGGGAAATGTTGAGGGGATTTATCTCCAACAACTTGGAAATAAAAACAAAACCTAAGCTAAAGTTTTGACATTATACCTACAAACAACAAAAATGTTAAGCCCCACGTTGGTATAGGGCATCATTAATTGTTAATCAAACCAATTCTAGAAGAATAATTACTAGTGTAAGGAATTCCCGAGCTCAATCTTCATTAGTAGGTCCCTCAACCGGCCCTAAATACACGACAAGTAAAACCACCTAATTGTTCAATGACATCTAGCTCGTCCTTGTACTTAATGTAGACCTCGATATTCAATTGTTGAATCGCCTCATCCAAAAGTTTAAATGGCTTATTAGGCATTTTAGATTAAGTGGTTTAATATAGTAGCACACTAGATAGAGGCTTAAAATTCAATTCTTATAGTTTACTCATTTTTAAAAATTGTGTGCAAATCAAATGAATATGGTATGCACGTGAATGAGATGTGTTAAAGACTAAATTTAAATAACTAAACATGTCTCTTCGCTTTCAAGATGAAATAGTTCAATACTAATGTCCCCCACATACCTCGCCATCATCTTGATAACGGACTAAGATCAATAATCTCATGTTTTAAATCTTAATTACAATCCCATTAATTAAGAACACAATTTGAAAAGTTGATTTAATTGAGTATTCAAATTCCTCAAGCAATAAAAAGGAGGGGTCCTTAAACCGTGGGTGTGACCGATGGTCCATTAAGAATCTTGCATATGGTTCATAAAGTTTTGGGTAATTATATGAAAGGAAATGGTATGAAGACTTGTTGATGCCAAGTGTAACTAAAACTTAAAAAGAAAGCTCAGTTACTAGAAAAGAACATAAAGTATTAAAAAAATTTTAAAAAGTTTATTAGAAAGAATCAAATCTTTTGACAAACTAAGATTGCTTATCAAGGCAAAAATGTATCTAGAATCAAAGAAGCATGTTTGTCTCTCAAATACAGGCAAACTAGTCAATTTTAACGTGTTATACTTGATATGACATTGTGCACCACCCCCCACCCAACCCCCCAAATCACAAAATAGTCCTACCATAAAAGGTTTATCAATTTCGTTTTTATAACTATACACTGTATTTTGTACTTTATTTTTACACATCTTTATAATTTGAGTAATAGTATCTAACACTAATTGTGGCGTTACTATCACATTGATCAATAAAATTGAAATTTATTTTTATTTATTAGACAATATAGCAATAACTTTATTGCTGTCTAAATTGATGTACTATTAGCAAAATTGAAATTTATTTTTATTTATTAGACAATATAACAATTTTATTGCTGTCTAAACTGATGTACTATTAACACCACTAGCACTAGATAGCATTATTTTTATAGCCTATTATGTGTCCATTACATATAGCTCTCTTGACCATGGTACAAGAAATTTGATTTTCAAATAACAGCAATTCTCGTGAATAAATTATGCATATTTGTTTAAAGTTTGTACAAATAGATATGATAAGAAATGACAACACACATCAACAAGTAGCTACAGAACTAATTCAAGATAGAATTAAGGAAAAGATAACTTTGTACAGTTACTGGGACTTCTGTTCATTCAAGTGACCCAATCTCGATAAAAACATCTTATAAGATAGCGGCAAATACCAAATTAACATGATATGAGGTAGCTGTTTTAAATCTTTCCATAAATCTAGTAGTCAACCAAAATAAAATAACTGAAAAGAGTACATATAGTCGACGTTAAATTTAACGAAAAGAAGACTAACATACCGACATATAAGGGGGTAAATATATAACTAATTAAACTAATATCTAAAGTCCCACTGCACATACTGCAAAATAAAAAAAAAAATTGAAATTGGTAATGAATGAGAGGAATTGTCACAACCAAGCCATTTGGAAAGGCATCATCCACCACAAATCAAGGACCCCTCATCTCACCTTTGAACATCATTGGCATCTTAGTTTCCATTCCATCTATTTCACAAGGCCCATCTCAACCACTTTTGCTTATAGAGTTTCTGTTGAACTGAATCACTTACCCATCAATTTTGTTCCTCTATAGGAACAAATATAACACCATTTGGTTTATTCTTTACATGTAACAATCCAAACAAGGGATATGTAGTCCTTCAATTATAGAGTAGGGATCGTTAGTGTACTGCCCTGTTGTAGTCACAAGTCTTTTTATATTCACGACTCTTGTAATAGTAAACAAGAAAAATATTGCAGTTTCAAACTACGACGTCACTTTTTAGTAAACTACTTGAACAAAAGTGTAATCAGATCACTCAACATTAACACTATACTCAACCGTACGCCCAGATTGACGGTTTCAGCTTCCTTCCCCATACCATAGAAAAGGGTCTTTTTAATATCCACATGTTATCAAAATATCCAAAATTTACCCAGCCTAATGATTTTGATATGACCAAGTGTAGTTAATTAGCACTAGATGGTATAACACCAGTTTCATGCAAATATTTGTTCAGATTTCAATCAGTCACATTAACTTTATAAATTATAGATATGATGATTGGTTAATTTCCACAGGGTAATCCACTCTAGCAAATTTACATGATGATCAATCATCATCTCATAGAACAACAAGTTACAGGGAAAACAACAATAATTTCACCAAAATGTAAATAATGGGCACCAAACAATTGCTCATCATACCTGTCTGAAAGTGCTTATAATCTCATCTCATTTGTAACATTTTATGGTGAGATGTTATGCTCTAGAAATATGTTTGAATTTCTTTCCACTAAGGATTCAATCATAGTAAAGCCCCTATACAAGAAACTTGTGTTTCACACCAAAATATATATAAAGAAGGAGTTAGAGAAGTATTGAGGTTTGGAGTTTCATTTTAAAAAGTCAATATTGTTAAAATGAGTAGTACAAGTCTTTATATGTTGGTTATATTTTTCATCTTTATTCGATGTGGGATTCTACCATTAATATACCCTGCAAGATGGTGGATCATTTAAAGACACCAATCTTGAAATTCGAATGCTCTTTTGAATTTTAGACATGTCGAATTGTTGTTTGAGTTTAATGAGCAGATGTATTATTAATAAGAATATTGCAGCTATGTGTGTGTGTGTGTGTGGGGGGGTAGTCTATAGTAGTCAAGCTTTGCATGTTGGGGCAAGTTTAAAAAAGTTACTTATAAGCTACTTAATCTGAAGGTAATTCTTATCTCATAGTCAAAGTAAGTAAACCAAAAAAAAAAAAAAAAAAGATAGTAACATATTCGAACATGTTTGGAACAAAAAATTTAAGTAAAAGAACATTTGAAAGAGGGATTGTTTGGAGGAGGGTCAGTATCAACTGTGTAAGATCATCATATGAAACCCCACCCCACCCCCACCCCCACCCCCCCCCCAAGGGTTTCCTTTTGCTGGTTACACTGATGGGTGTATTTTCCTTGTTCATCTGTTTTCTGCGCTATGTAATACATATTGAGGTCAAATTCATTTTGTAGTAACACCATAGAATAATAGTCAAAATAAGTAATTTAAAACTGAACAAATATTACGTCAGTACAGAAATTTTGATTTTTCAACGTATTTAATAGGTCACAGTATTTTCAATAGCGGAAAATAATTCAGATTGAAAAGTTTTTTTCCAAAAGTCTCGTTAGACCATTTTAATACACGAATAGATATATAATTCTAGAGCATGATTGATCATTCACAGTGCCGAATAAGTTAAAAAGAATCCACTTTTCAGGATTTAAGCTAAGTCAATCATGCTCGCCAAGGTAAATACTATTTGTAATAACGATCGTATAATTAATAGGGAAAATTAGGTGTGGGTTCTCCAATTTTTCAGGTAGCATGGAAACGACTTCCAAACTTATTTAACACTGAAAAATTGAGTTCCCATCGTGATGAAATTTGACAATGTAAAAGTTAAAATTACATGCAACTTTCACGTTAAAATTAAAGAAATATATATTATAACAGTTTGACGTTTTGCCCTCTAACTTTATTGAAGATACATACTGTCGTAGTGTTCTTATAATTAAACAGTATTAATTAGAGAGAGAGAGAGAGACGAAAACAGAGAAAGAGATGTTTAAGAAAACACAAAACACCGCCCCAGATAGAACAATTTAAGTAAGGAATGAGCTACTATATATCCATGGTGATGGTGGTGGTGGTGGTGGTGGTGGTGGTGGGGACAAAAAGAGTATGAATGAATTGAATGATGCTTTCCGCCGCATGATTAATGGAGACCCACGGCCGACTGCACCGCCCTACCTGCATGAACTACCGCGTCCACATCACATTACCCTTACCAGTTATCCCTCTTTTGACTTACTTGTATAAAATAAGCCTTTAGTTTTTCTGTCTTTAATGGAGATAAATTAATAAATTCTACAACTAGTATAATATATGTAAAAACATGAAGAAACACAAATATTAGTTTTACAAACTATTTACATTCCTAGATTGTGCACAACCTTAATTTGACTCTTGTTGTGCTCCAAACGTGGTTATTTTGTTGGATATTATTTTTTTATTGTGTGATATCAATTGTGATTCTTGTTGTTTTATTTTTCGCAAAGAGAGTAGAGTAGCCCATGAAGTTACTTCTTGAGCTTTCTTAGTGATGGGTACTAGAATTTGGTACGATTGTATTTCCCTTTTTGTTTTGGCTGCAGTTCGAGGTGATTTGATTCAATCCATGATAATTAGTTGGTTCTCAAAAACAAAAATAACCTTCCCTTATTTTTTTTCTCTCTTAATTGCGATATTTTTACTTAATTACCCTTCAGTCATTTCAATGCACTGCACGGGTGCTGCCCTTTTTCCTCTTTCCTTTCGTGGTTCAAAAACTTGATCTTCAGTTCTTCACTTGAACCCTATAGCATCCACTTTTTCTTTTTTATTTATTTATTTTTATTTAAGTTAATTTCAAAAATCTCCACCTTAATTCAAATTATCCAAATTTGTATGCATTTCTTAATACCCAATTTCACACCAAATCTCCACCTGATATTGTTTTTCTTTACATGCTTGTACAAGTTCTCATTATCGCCATAGAATTTGTCTTAACATTTATATACCAACTCATATAAAATATTCATTCTATGTCTCAAACTACTTTTTGTGTGAGCACATATAATATAAACATCCCGAATCTAAAATTCAAGAGTCAGAGTTTCGCAATCTTCAACAGAATAAAGTTCACGATCACGATCATTGTTATTGTCAACAATATTCGTAGCATCTGAGATTTCTTGAGACTCTTTGACTTCTCTTCATCTCTTCGTTTCCATTTGCTTTGTTAGTTGCTCACAATTTCTCCTATAACAATCCCTTTAATTTCTTGTGATAACAATGACACTTCACATTTCTCCTAGAATGTGATTGAGAATGATCACCCTTCTTATCATATATAATTTCTTCTTCGCCATACACCTCTACCACACATTATTTGAAACTTTGCCAAGAAAGTTTGATAGCATGATTAGTACCACTTGTCTTCTTAATGCAGTTGTCTCTAAGAAAGAGTAGAAACCTCGTTCACTATCAAAATGGTTTTTCAAACTAGTAATAATGTCTCGTATAACTTGTAACTGGAAACTAGCCATCAAAATTAAAGCTTTATTTTTATTCTCAATTTCAACATCAACGTTATGCAATTTGATTAGGCACTTATTTATATTTTTCCTATTATCGATTTCCTCTTTTATCTTCGACTCATACAATTAATTTTTCAAATACAACCTATTTATAAATCTCTCGTTCATCCCAAGTCAAAAATTGTTCTTGAAGAAAATTCAAAACAAAATAAACTCCTCAATCTTGTCAAGGAGTTTATTTAGCATTTAGATAACTTAAATTATAATTTAAATTTGGTCAAACTAGTCAAACATAATTTTCATCCACACATTTCATGGGACCCACTACTTACAACCACTTTTTATCCACGCATTTACCAACTACTTATAATATAAAGACTTAAATTATAATTTCAAAGACTCCAAACATATGCTTACTTGTTTACAAAGTTTATTAATAATCGAAAAACTAATTTAAGTTGATAGACAACTTTAACATTAATGATTAGAACCTATTCAACCCTTTTAGATTGTAAGGCTACATTAATTTTGATTTTACCATCTTCTTCAATAATAATATCTACGATAAATTTAACTTAAAAAATATAATATTAAATCTTGTTACGTTGTCTATAGTCACTAATGGAATTCAACTTTTCGTTCCAAACGAAGACATCAAACTAATTTTATTAACAATAAATTTAAAGTTGACTAAATTTTTCATTTGAACTATCGAAAATTAATTAATTTATCAACTCGTCCTACGTTTGTGCAATAATATAATTATAAATGTGTTCCCTATTTTCTTTATTAATTTCTTTAGTATAAAAAGTTTTAAAATCCATTAGCTAAAAAATATTTGAAGGTGAAGTGGAGACCCACATGTTCCTCAAAAAACGAAGACTGTCCTTTAATTAGGATATTTTATATTTAATTTATTTACTTTTGGATATCTTCTACGTAAAGTAGTGTTGGGCTCCACCAACCGTTGACTGCCACGCTTTCAAAAGACCCATCTCTCTATGTGCTTAAATCATTTGGTTTGTTGCATTCACAAACCATCCAATTTTCATGTCACAAATGTGCCAATACCACATTTCCAAGGACTTTATTTTATGTTTATCTTAAAACATTAAAGAAATTATAATTTTTAATATAGCATTTTGTTTTGGATCCTCAAATAATTAGATATTTTCATATTTTTAGCGAAATAAAACTATATGTTTGAGGTATTCAGAATTAGCTCGATTTCAATTACTTAGTTGTTCAAAATTAATTACTTCATTACTTTGAGTTCCAAGATATTTTTAAAATCGTATTTTGTTTCAACATGAATTTCAAATTCGCTTTTCATTTAATTTCAAATTGACAAAAATAGAGAAAAAATCTAGTCCCTCCAAATTAATTCAGTTTGATGAGAGCATGTAACTAGCTCGAAGATTAATTAAATAAGTCAAATCTGGAATTATTTATAATATTTCTAATTCATAATATCAATCTAGGTTTAAATACCTACCTTACTCCTATACTAAAAAACTATTTATTGTAATGGTAAAAAGATCAAATATATATCTAGTACAGGGGCAGGTCGCACACTGTGTAATTGGAATTTTTTTTTTTTTTTTTTTTTTTTTTTTTTTTTTTTTATAGAAGTTTTGTTCAAGCTACCATGAGATTGTTATTTGGATATATGAATTAATGTTCTCAACATAGGACTATAGTATGTCAATTAGACTTCTGTGGATGAAACATTATAGAAATTAGGTATCCGATTCAGAATCTATGTGGCTACTTAGCGCATGTTTGATAGTGCTGAAATTATTTTTTAATTGTTTATATTATAAGTTGTTGGTGAATATATGGATAAAAAATAGGTTGTAAGTTGTAGGTTCTAAAAAATGTGTGGATAAAAAAGTATTTGACCAATTTGACCAACTGAAATTATAATTTAAAGAATCTCAAACATGTGCTTAGTAAATTGTGAGCACTTGCAAGAGGGACGACATTTTGGATTGGAGAAATTGGATTTGATTACACATAAAACAATTTGGAGATGAGAAAATACTATTTTCTCGGATATTGAAGAGTAACTTTAACTTAAAATAAGAATTCTATTATGAAAATCAACTTTGGACCGATAATGGTGAGTTAGATAGTGCAACCACAGCGGTCACAATTTTGAGTATTACGAGCTGTGTGAAAATTAATTAATTAGAGAGATACTAACAAAGTGTTTGTGAAAATGTATGAGCCAATTTTCAATTTGCCAAATGTTACATTTGATAAGAGCTAGAAAGTGACATAATGTGTCAAGTTTTAATAAAAATGTCATATACCGTGTAATTTGACTTTTTTTTTCCTTAGTGTTTGTAAAAATGTACTAGTCAATTTTCAATTTTCTTGCATAGTGTAAAAATGATAAGAGTTAGAAAGTAACGTGACGTCTCAGTTTTTAATTAAAAAGTCACATAGCGTAATTTGGCTTTTTATTCTAATAGAATGTGCTTAATTATAAAAACATCTTTAAACTTTAATTTTTTTTATGTGTCAAATAATAAATAAAGTTTTGCGTTAGAAAATGACATGTTTTGTCACTTCTTAATTAAAAAGCCACATACTGTAATAGAACGTCTTTGTGTAAGGTTACAATGTGATTATAATATTTCTTAAACTTATATTTGGCTGTTAGTTTTATTTTTTGTGTGTTTAATATGAATTAAAATTCTATTCTAAAATTTGAAATGATGTATCACTTGTTGATTAAAAAGTCACACCATATAATTAATAGCTTAGCTATTTTTTAGCATAACCTTCATTTTATTTGTCAATATCATCGAGCCTAATCAATTCGACTCTTTCCTCTAACTCCGACCTCTCACTACATTTTGTTCTACGAATGTACCATCACTTGAGTAAAGATACCCAATCAACCAAATTTTTCTAAAATTCCCACCATTAAAGATTACAGATTTAGTTGAATTTGTGTTAGAGACAAAAGCTCTCGACCTAGAAAGAGAAAATCTCTTTGGGTCATCCAAATTCCCTGTTACGCTCCAGTATTCAATTCAAAAATCTACTTTTTGCATCTAGATTCACCATGATTTTGCTCTATTAATGCAAAGTTATTGTTCCATTCAGCTGAGGGGCCATTTTTTCTTTGTTTATTTCCAAGATCCGAGTGTCAAACAACATTATCTCTGGATTTTCAATTTTTGCTACAGCTTCCATTATGGGTAAAAACAAAATGGAGTATCTGTTCGTAAGAAAAATGAATTCGGTTTGATGATTCGCGAAATGGACAAGGAAAGCTCCATGTCCGGTAAGACTACTGGTGTTACTTCAAAGAAGGGTGCTGGTTTTTCGACTCCATTAATGAAGATTTCAAACTCAGACTCCAAGGTGAATAAAGTTGCAGAAAATATTCAGCCTACTTCTTCGCCTTCGTGTTCTCAAACCTTAGGCGACTGTGATACCTAATCGGATGGGACTTTAGAAAAATTGCAACCGGTGAAAGGTATAGATAAAGAAGAGAAAGAAGTGGGTTCGAAAGAGTTGAAAGTCTCATGGGTTAGCCTTTTTAAAGATAACCGAAAACCAGATATATGCCTTGCCCTTGAGGCGTTTGAAAAATTGGCCAAATAACTTAACTTGGATTATAGTGTTGTGGATGATGTTGAAATTGCTTGGAGTTGTTGTATTGTGGGTTATTTTGCGGGTCGGTTCTCCGGAAAGAAAGCTCTTCTTAATATTTGTGACTCTTGGAATGTGAATTACAAATACTTCTCACATTCTACTGGTTGGTTGATTTTCAAATTTGAAGATTAATCCTCTCGAGAAAGCGTGTTAAATGGAGGTCCGTATTTTGTCTTTGGAAGACCCCTGCTTCTTAAAGCTATGCCGAAAAGTTTTGAATTTGACGACGAAGATATAAGCAAAATGCCGGTTTGGGTGATGTTACCGGGCCTTCCCTTGGATTATTAGAATCCCAAAGCACTTGGTATGGTTGCGTCCAAAATAGGGGGCCGCTTTTAATGGATAACCTTACATATACAAGAGGAAGACTCTCTTATGCTCAGGTTTTAGTTGAAGTGGATGCATCAATTGATTTAGTTCGTTTGGTAAATGATCGTCTGGCCACCGGGAAAGAACGTGACCAAAAAGTCCTTTTTGAACATGAGCCTAAGTTCTGTCCAACTTGTAGAGTATTTGGACACTCACTCAAAGGGTGTACCATGATTGACAAATCATTTTAGATCGGTTTGAAGGCCCCTGTTGCAACAGCAATTACTAACAATATCTCCCACGAAGTGCCGAATGTTCAGCCCGAGGTTATGCCGAATGGGGATAAGGTAGTTCAATCACCGCCTGCAGCCCTTATACCTGTGCCTGTTAGCGAGATTATTATTGATTTGTCCATGGACATTTCGAGTAAAAAAGATCATGTGGAATAAGTGAATCATATGTTGGTGACTACTGATGATTTAGATGATGCGAGGACTGATTTGGTTGATAAAGAAGACGAGGCTGCCTTCACTTTGTTTCAAAAGAAGAAGAAGAAGCAGATTGCTAAACAGAAAGGATTCAACATACAAATTTGAAACTGTTAGGAACGTTTTGGCAGGAAACTCATCACGATTAGGAACTGCTCGGACAATGACTAAATCCAAAAAATCAAAAGATGTTCCAATGAAACATGGTAACCCATCTTCTTCGTTGGATAAATCGAAGGACTCGTCCATTCCTTTATCACCATGAAGTGTGTGTGTGTGTTGGAATGTTAGGGGATTTAATAATCTCCTAACCCAAAATGGGGTCCGAGACCTAATGAAACACCACAATATTGATTTGATGGGTATTTTGGAAAATAAACTTAATTTGGCTAAGCTTCATCAGATTATGTGGAACAAATTTAATGGTTGGCAACAAATAAATAATTTTCAGATGCATGAGGCTAGTAGAATACTTGTACTATGGGATCCTGCTAAGGTTGATTTTAAAGAGACGGAATTTTCAGCTCAAGCCATTCATGAAGCTACTACTTGTAAGGTATCCTCTATTACTTTTCAAGTTAGCTTCGTTTATGGATTACATACAATTGTCAATCGAAGGCCATTATGGAATTCATTAGTGGAACGTAGTATTACTTGCTCATTGCCTTGGCTTGTTATTGGAGACTTTAATAATGTATTAACGGATGGCGAACGAAGTAATGAGGCACAAATCACGCCATATGAGATCAAAGACTTTGCTAATTGTTGCCTTTTGACGAGGTTGTCGGATATGAAATTAGCTGGATGCTTCTTTACTTGGAATAACTCTTCGGTTTTGATGAAATTAGATAAGGCCATGGTTAATAACAGATGGCAGCTTGCTGGATTTTTTTTGAAAGCTCTATTTACACCTCCGAGATGTTTTTCGGATCATTCTCCTTGCATTGTAACACTTTTTGATCCTATCCACAAGCGAAGAAAAAACTTTAAATTCTTCAATATGTGGGTTAATCATCAAGATTTTAATGATGTGGTTTGGGATAATTGGGTACAAATGGCTCGGGTACAAAGCAATTCACTCTTTGCGCAAAACTCAAAAGGTTAAAAGGTCCGCTAAAATCGCTCAACAAAAGGTAGTTTGCTCATATCGCTGTAAGGGCTGAAAATGCCAGAAATGACCTTATTGCTGCCCAACAAAAGCTCCATGATTAGCCTTTTAACACGGTCTTCCAGTTGGAAGTTTCAAAATTAAGAAAGCGGGCTGCTTTTCTTTCAGAATCAGAGAGGGATTTCTTCTTTCAGCTGGCTAAATATAAATACATGGTGAATAGTGATAAATGCACAAAATTCTTTCATGCTATGGTTAAAAGAAATACAAAACGAAATCATATCTCGGTGTGTATAAAGAACATGGCAGTTCGACCGTTTCTCAACAGGAAGTGGCTGATGAGTTTGTCAAATTTTACACAGATTTGCTTAGCTCGGAAAACAGGAGAGAGTCGACGGATCGTCATATCTTTGGTATAGGGCCTCAGGTTTCTTCACAGCAGGCGGCTAATCTTGTCAGATCTTTCTCTGTCCAAGAAATTAAACATGCTTTATGGTGTATTCATGAGGATAAATCGTCGGGACCGGATGGGTATTCGTCATGTTTTTTTAAAAACAGCATGGGACTCCGTTGAATTGGATGTGTGCGATGCTGTGGAAGAATTTTTTTCGTCTTCAGCTTTACTTAAGCAATTGAATCACTCCATTATTGCTTTGATTCCCAAATCAAAACATGCACCATCGGTTGGAGATTTTAGGCCAATCTCTTGTTGCAATGTGGTGTATAAAATTATATCCGAACTCCTTGGCTCCCAGTTAGCACCACAGCTGGACTCACTTATTGATCAGCCCAGTCTGCCTTTGTTGAGGGTAGAACCATGGTAGAAAATATACATTTGGCACAAGAACTCCTTAGACAATATAACCGAAAACATGTTTCACCGAGATATCTACTTAAAATTGATCTTAGGAAGGCATACAACTTGGTTGTTTGGGGGGGTTTTTTGCAAGCGATAATGGAAGGTCTCCAATTCCCACTTATTTTTGTTAAGTGGATCATGGAGTGCATTTCAACAACATCCATTTCCATTGCGGTGAATGGTAGCTTGGCTGGTTTTTCAAAGGAAAAAAGGGTCTTCGACAATGTGATCCTTTTTCCCCTTTCTTGTTTGTCCTTTGTATGGAATATTTCTCAAGATTGGAGAAACATCGTACGGACAATAGTGATTTTAACTATCATCCTAAAAGTGGGCTACTCAAATTTACACATTTGGCTTTTGCGGATGACCTTATGCTTTTGGCTAGAGGAGATCCAATCTTGGTTTCAATTCTTATGGAGTGCCTCCATGATTTTGGAAACAAATCGGGACATAGAGCAAATGTGATGAAGTCTACCTTGTACACGGCATGAATATGGGGGCCAGATCTTTTGGAAATTCAGCTTTTGACATCATTTCCAACCGGAACTAGGCCATTTCGTTACTCGGGAATCCCACTTGCAGCTAAGAAATTAAAAGTGATGCATTATGCCCTTTTTATTGATAAAATGGTAGCCTATATCAACTTATGGACTAGTACATCTCTTACGTATGCGAGAAGGGCCGAGCTCATTAGAGTGGTGTTGCAAGGAATCGAATGTTATGGTCATTACTCGTATCTCAAGCCATTGTAGGAATTTTCTTTGGGGTCACGGGAGACCACTTGTTGCATGGAATGAGGTTTGCTTACTGAAAGAGGAAATGGGGACTTGGATTCTGACAATTTCAAAGCTAGAATACGGGACTACTAGCCAAAACCCTTTGGAATGTTCACCAAAAAAAGATACATTGTGGGTCTGTTGGGTCAATCAAGTCTACTTTAAAGGGAACTAGATTTGGACATCGTATGTTTGGAAACCGTGCATTCAGCCGAAACACTCCTTCATTCTGTGGCTAACAATGAAGGGAAAACTGCTTACCAGAGAGGCGAGTGCTGCGTAGATATTGACAGGGGTGCGTTTTACGCCAATAGTCGGAAGAATCATTGCAAGATCTATTCTTTCAATGTCGTTTCACTCTATTGTTTGGACAAATATCGTGTCTTGGCTCGGGATTCATAGATCCATGTCTACCATATCAAGTTCATTTAAATAGATAAAGAATGAGGGTCGGGGTTCGAGTTGGCAAAGCAAAGCGAAGAGGATTGCATTAGCCGCCACAGTTTACCACTTACAGACCGCAAGGAATAGATGGATTTTTGATGATCTTAAAAAAGTCCCAGATAGTATTTGTAGAAGGATCAAAACACAAGTATATAAGGTTATGCTTTCTTTGTATCCTAATATTTTGATTAATTACGAGTCTTTGGCCGTGGCCGGGTAATGCTACACTTTGACTTTTAGTTTTTGTTTACATATCTTTTATGTACATGGGGATGCTCATTGTAGTTGTATTCTTTTCATGCTTTACTTAGATATTAGTACCGACTTGTGGTGCTAAGTTAGAATCTGTCATGAAACTTTGTATTCTTGGGGATGCCCAGCGTACTTGTATAGTCCTTTTTTTATCTATATATTTTTTACATTTTCGATTTAAAAAAAAAAAAAAAGAACCTTTTAAACCAATATTTAATTTTTACTTTTTTTGTGTGTGTGTGTGTTAGATGCTAATTAAAATTCTATACTTTCACGTGCCACTTTTTACTTAAAATGTCGATTAAGTTCATTTATTAAAAAGTCACACACTGTGTCATTTCTTATGTAAAAGTCGCATACCGTATTTTTAACTAATTAAAATTTTAATTTTATTCTTCAATTTTTTAAAAATATTTTCGTACTATATCTAATTTAAGTTCCATCTTAAAATATTAATATTAATTTTGTTAACCTAGTTTTCAACACAAAGTAGTTTATTTGACCACATTTAACTTATATAGTTAAAAACTAGTTTAAAAATGAGATTGGTTCTTATAAGATTATTTAACAATTATTTCTATTCCAAATGGCAATTAAAGACTGAAGGCCGATCTCCTGCCCAAGATCGGGAGTGATTAAAGAGTTAGCCCACGCTTGAAGTAAATTGGATGAAGGAGACAAGGGCTTGTGTAGCAAGCTAGGCAGTGACGTCAGCAATGGGGACAACCATCAAACCCATGCGCAATTGAGTGGTCCTCTCTTCTCTTCCTTCCACCCTTTTAATACTTGCTCTCTCACTCCTAAACACCTTGGTTCTCTCTCTATCTCTCTCTCTTCTTTTCATTTTTTTTTTCCGTCTTCTGCATTGGTTGTGTTACCAATAAACAGCCAACAACAATTAGCTGCCTGCTACAGGTGAGCCTCTCGATTTATAGTCATATTTCTCCTACGTTCAAACAAAGAGAAAATGATACGTAGATTTTGATTCACTGGACATTTGCAGTTCTTGATTACCTTTTGCTGATGAAAATGTAAATTGAACATGGAGTATAACAAAACTCTACCCCCACAACCGTGCATTATCTTCCATTAAAAACTCTCTCTCTCTCTCTCTCTCTCTCTCTCTCTCTCTCTCTCTCTCTCTCTAGTGTGTGTCCAACATTGTTCTTTTGATGTTTCAGATGGTTCTACCTCCACATGCAACATGTTATTTGATTCATTTGGTTTGTCAAGATAATGGTTCTGCAAACTGCCCCCCCTTCTCCCACACTCACCCACGAACCTCCACCCCACCCCAGAAGACAAGAAAAAAACTACCACATATACAATGTTTTAGCATGTCTAATTCCTCGTGAGTCTGCTGATTTGATGATTTCAGTGCAAGCATGAAGGTTAGGGAATCCACATAATAAATATATAGCTATGCTTCTGGCTTTCAAAATGGTATATTGAGTCTGCTAATATAGAAGAAAATAATAAGATTTTGCCATGTTTGTTACAGACAAGCAGACAAGAGGGTCTGAGTTCATCTCTTAAATGGATACATAAGCCTGCAAATTCCCTTCAAATTGTTCACTTTTTTCCTTTTCAAACATTCCCTTTCTGCAGGCTGCACTTCTTTTTGTCTCTCAACCTTTTTATACATACAAACGCGTGCTAAATACAGATAACGTCATCCACCTTGTCCATTTGGCACTGAACTCAACATTCTTAAAGCAATCAAGTGTAAGAAAAAATAAAACTACTGAAATGTATTACAAAATTGATGTCATTTTTGGGGACCAGCATATGCATATATATAAATTTAAATTAATTAGACAAAATTATATAATAATGATAATCAAGTGTCATTTCCACATTCACCAGCACAAGACAACATCATTACTTGTCCGTTTCTATCTCTAATTACCCTCTTTGTTTTCATCAGGAGCAATGCCTCATCATTTGGTTTTTCCTTTCCTTTCCGTTTCTACTTATAATTTAATAAGCCAAAACACACAAAAAAAAATCATTATCTAGCTAGGGAAAAAGAAGGGTTTTTTTTTTTTTTTTTTAAAAAATTTTTATATTAAACACGCGTTCATTACCTTTAGAGATGAAATGTCAAGTGTTGCTTACCACCAAATGAGTTGATGATTATATCTGATAACACTTGTCACCTTTTGATATGTAGGGTTCATAATTGTTTTCATTCTTCACTTTTTAACTTTTTTTCTTGTGGTAATATACATTCTGGCCTGTATAAATCTTGGTTCTTTATATATTGACACAAGCATAGTTATGATTTAGAGATGATGGAGAGTAAAAGAAGATAAGTGGTGTTGACCTTAATTTGTTGTGAATTTGATGCAGATCTAATTAGCATATAAACAGGCTTGATTTGTATAAAGACGCCATGGAATCTTGTGTTCCACCTGGATTTCGATTTCATCCCACAGATGAAGAGCTTGTCGGATACTATCTGAGGAAGAAGGTTGCATCACAGAAGATCGATCTAGATGTTATCAGAGATATTGATCTATACCGAATTGAACCATGGGATCTTCAAGGTAGGGTTATTTGTTATTGATGTGTTCTTGAATTATGCATCATTTGAACGGGTTTAATTTTTACCTTTTTTTTTTTTTTTTTCGTCTCATCAGATGATGAACATAGCCAAGTAATTATAGTCCAAAACCTAGGTGCTTAGATGTATAATTTTTGATTTCCTTGAAGATGGTCTAACCTGGGAGCGTGTTGAAAACTAAATTACAAATCGTGATTTTGTATATCGACCCTTTTAACACTTGAAGCTTTCTGAAATCTAGTCTGATGAGCTGCTCCAAGTTATGGATAAATAAAATAAATCCTAGTATGTAAATAGTTGCCTAAATATTTGTCTTCTTTCCATGTTTTTTAATAGAGTATGATGAAAATTGTAATGGACAGATAAATGCCGGATCGGATATGAAGAACAGAACGAGTGGTATTTCTTCAGCCACAAAGATAAGAAGTACCCAACTGGGACAAGGACAAACAGAGCAACCATGGCAGGGTTTTGGAAGGCTACAGGAAGAGATAAGGCAGTTTATGACAAGACGAAACTTATTGGTATGAGGAAAACCCTCGTATTCTACAAAGGAAGGGCTCCAAATGGACAGAAAACTGACTGGATCATGCATGAATACAGGCTTGAATCGGAAGAAAATGGTCCTCCACAGGCAAGTTTCTTCATTCATTCACATTTGTTTATATATAATTTTGTGTCTAGATTTATCCTACACATCCTTGAACTATGGGACAGAAACAGACACCCAAACCCCCCCCTCCCTCCCTCCTCCCTCCCTCCCTCCCTCCTCCTCTCTCTCTCTCTCTCTCTCTCTCTCTCTCTCTCTCTCTCTCTCTCTCTCTCTCTCTCTCACACACACACACACACACACACACACCCACCCACACAGAGAGAGACAAAACTTTTTGTATTGCATTGTTTCCCGTGATCGCAATACAACCGAACACGGCCATTTCACAAGTATGTGTCGGTATAATCTTAATACTTACACATTTCATCTAAAAACCAACACGAAATTTCTTTTTTAAACAGTTAGTCCACTAAAGAAAATGTTTACAAAGTTATCATTTAGAGCCATTGCATGTTCCTTTAATTACATGCAGTATTTTTAAGTATATATGCATGATAATTTCCATCTTAAGTCAAAAAGTCATTTTACTTTGTTCGCAAATAAATACATTCAAATCGGAATCACTTTTCTTGGGTGTGCTTTTCACTGTTTCAACTTGTCAAATTTGATCATACTGTTCTTTTCTTTACCAGACAGAAAGACCAACAAAAAGTCAAAAAATGTAGAGACTAAATATGTTTAAAAAATGTACTCCTAATTTGCGGTGCTATCAGTTCGTCTACAAGCTTCTGCACCTTTAAGGACATAATTTAAAGATTTTTCAATTTTTAACGCTTAAGCTTTTAACTGAAGTACTTCAACATCGCATGAGAACGCATCTTGAGTTCAAGTCTCAACGTCGTCTATTTATAACATAATGTGCACGTGTTTAAGCTTTGATGAACAGGTTTGTTTGATGTTGCAGGAAGAAGGATGGGTGGTATGCCGAGCATTCAAAAAGCGAACCACGGGACAAACGAAGGGCATCGAAGGATGGGACTCAACCTACTATTATGAAGAACCAAGTGGTGTAATCTCAGTTGTGGATCCTATTGATTATACGACAAGGAAGAACTCAA
Source organism: Forsythia suspensa (assembly GCA_023638005.1). Classification (NCBI taxonomy): domain Eukaryota; kingdom Viridiplantae; phylum Streptophyta; class Magnoliopsida; order Lamiales; family Oleaceae; genus Forsythia; species Forsythia suspensa. The sequence goes on along the minus strand of CM042664.1, from coordinate 11,614,517 downwards.
GCTTTCCATCCCAGAATTTCATGTGCAAGCAAGAAATAGAAGCAAAAAATTTGAATTTTGTACATTCATCAGCTGATCATCATCAATTTGTTCAACTTCCACAGCTAGAAAGTCCTTCCCTACCAACCATGAAAAAACCAAGTTTGGCATCGATACTTTCAGAAAATTATATCATTGAAGAAGATGAACAGATTAGGGTCGAATGCAATTCGAAAAAGATAACTGCAGATTGGAGGGATCTTGACAAGTTTGTTGCTTCTCAGCTGAGCCATGGAGACAGATACGAAGGCGACGATGCTGTTTCGAGCTTTGAAGCTCTTAACAATGATTCAGATTTGGAATTGCTTCTATTGCCAAGTGGTAGAGAAGAAGGAGAAAACTTAAATCAACTTTTGAGTTCAACTTCAGATTCTGATATTGGAATTTGCTTATTTAATAAATGAAGTGACTATGTAGGAAAATGGTTTCATCATCAATGTCAATTGCTATTTTCAGAGATATAAATATAAATATATACACATTTTCAAGAACATGTTGGCTGTGAATGATTAAAAGAGAATTCTAAATCTCTCTCTCTCATGGATCTCATGGAGAAATTAATCACTTTGGATGAATAATCAAGTATATATTGTTCTTCATTTTATTGTTTTTGAAATTATTTTTGTAGGATCAATGGTAACCTAAAGGAGAGGAATCCATGTAGGAAGAATCACTTGCATGTGATCCTATATATATGTTGAGGTGAGTTGCTTATGTTTTTCCTTTTTGTGTGATGATTAATTTTTAAATATCATTTTCATTATGATAATATAGAGATGAAACATGTAGAGACGATTTGTGATACATAGAGATGAAACATGTCGTCGCCAAATAGTTATACAAAATAGCGACGACTTTTCAATTTCGTCGTTATTGTCTATAACTAGTAGCGGCGACATTATGTGGTCGCTATAAATTTATTTCCTTGTAGTGAACTAATGCGTAACTAATATAACGTTTTTCCATATCAAATGAATATTCTTAATTGACCTCCAAAATTAATTAACAAGATCTTTTCCTAACAATTTGTATCCATGTTTATCTAATTTTTTTTATAAATAAAACAAAAAATAGAAAATTTGCAAATAAGCTGCTTTTGAAAATTAAATTTCAGGTGAATTTAAGAAACAGTATTAATAGTTGATTAAAAATATTGTGGATTATGCTAATTAATTAATTAAATCTCGACATATATTCCACATTTGTTGTATTAATTTTATATATGCATTTATAAAGCAATAAAAGAAATATGTTACTACATGTGGCTTTAATTTTAAGAAAATAAAATAAAAGAAATGGATATTCATCTAGTACTCTTAAGGATGTAACAAAACGTGTTGGAAATCCTGTTAATTATCTGCCCATGTATTATATATGGATATATCTTAGTATGATGCCAATTAATCTTAATTTTGGTTATAGTGAAATCTTATAGCTACAAGTAGTATAGCTTGTAACTCTAACATTGAAAATGAATTACTATAAATCATGTATTTTTTACTTGTTTTTTATTTTCATTTCATGTTATATTATTCTCGGTAGTATGGGATTAGGAGTTTAATCGATAAGGTAAAGATCAAATATACAACTCTTAACCAGATCATATAAAATCGATTGGTAGAAATTGAAAAGTACACAAAAATCTATTGCTGACAAATATTGCAGCAAATCCCTCTCTAATGCTCTCTTTGTTTATAAGCAATGGTCATAACGGTGAACATTAGAGAGGGAGAATGTTCTATCGGTGTATTCCTACTGCGCAAATTCCTAATGCTCTCTTTGATTTGAGAAATTATAATTAGGAGTTTATTTACTCGATTTTCTTCAATTAGAGAATCTAAAAGTGATAAGGAGTCAAAAGAAACACTACACACAATGTACGATCACGAGCACTATGACTACGACGCATAATACAAAACATTGTACTCTCCATCTCAAGATGGAGTAAGTTTATGTTTATTTTTATATCATAATCAGCTGGGAAGTTAAGTCGAGTCCCTCCTAAGTTTTGTATTATACTTTTTTTTTTCGAACTTAATGACTTTTTTTTTTTCTAAATAATCACACTAGGTGGCATATTTTATGCTCCATATTATATTTTACTTTTATCAATAAGAGATGCCACTTAGAATGGTGCAAAAAGAAATACAATAAACTCACATTTGAGGCATATTTTAGTACAGAATGCTAGACAAAACTAGGGGTAAGTGAACAATACAACACAAAAGATTTTATGTTTTTTTTTTTCCCTTTACTAGAAGCTTACCACACAAGTCATTATAGGATAAGAAGTTAAAAGTTTGTTTGGTTAAGTTTAAATTATAATTTAAGTCGGTCAAATATATTTTGTATCTATACATTTTATAGGATCCACATCTTACTTCACACTTATTATCAATGTTTTATAAACTGACCTGGGCATCGACTCAAAAAAGTGAAAGGGTCAAAGGTCAAAAAGTCAAATCGAGGTTTACCTAGAGATTTTTAAAAAAAAAAAAAATTACAAAAAAAGTTTTTAAAATGAAAAATAAGTCTTTGAAAATCACAAAAATTGTTCATAAGCAATTTTTTTTATTTTTCATTCTTTTAATCTATTTCGTACAAGGAGAGAGGTGAATTTCAATTGTAAAATGATTTTTAAAACTGGTAAAATCGGGAACGGTTCAACAAGTTCTCAAAACCGGACAAGTCAACGGGATTTTGGACGGGTTTTTAAATAGGGAGTTTTTCTGCATAACCAACCCGGTTCCCGATTTTACTGGTCGAACCAACTAGGCTAGACCGGATATGATAATACTACTTATTATCCATACATTCTAAAAAAATACTACCTATAAAATTTATAATTTACATGTAATTAAAAAATAATTTAAGAAATACGGATCATCCACTTTAATGTAAGAAAACACAAAGGAAATTAAATAATTTTGAGCCAATGAGAACACGTGAAAGTTTGATTGAATAGAATTGATAGTGAGGGGTAAAGAATAGGTGAGTGGTGCTATTGTGGGCCAGTGAATTGTCTAGCGTGCGCTGTGCAAATGGGGTTTGTATTAGGCATGCTTGTCTTAGGAGCTCCCTGCTCGGTATACCAACACTTTGACCCAAAATTGTACTCCTGCCACGTATACATACCAATTAGCATTAGTACAGATAGCAATTAATACCTTAATCACCTTAAAAGAGAAGGGATGGTAACATTCATGTTGCTTAAGTTGATACAAGATCAAAAGGAAAAGTTGCACTACATGTAACACGTTTGTATATAATAGATTAAATAATCTTGTTTCGTGGCGATCGTTGGTAGGGTACCACTTTCGTGGATAAAAAAAATGTAAGTTTGTATTATGGGTGACATTCGAATTACAATTTATGACATGATGAGTTATCACATGACATTTGGACACATGGCATGAGTGCAAGTCTTAGAACACATTGATGCAAGTGACGAGCAATATGGTGGCATGGGTGAAAGCCTAGCTAGCATGCATAGAGCTGGATGAGGCCCAAAGGTTTTTTTACTATGTGCATCGGCATCCTGCAGAGGATAACACCACTTATTTCTTATATTTTGAACCTATTTCCCAATGGCAAAGTTAACTCATACTTGATAACAATGCACAAGTTCAATCTTGCATGGTGGTGGATTACTTGTTAATGGGGACAGGGGGACTCAATTGTCATAGAAAATAATGTACAATAATCTAATTTGTTACAGTTTCAGAACATGTAGAAGATTGTTGGAATTTAGCAAATATATGATATTTTTTAATAAGGACTTAGATCATAAATATACCTATGGAGAGATGTACAAGTCTAGTTTCGGACAAAATAAACAAAATAAACAGTGTACAATTTCCTGCCTCCTACTTTCAATAAGTCTTTCTTGATTTAGTAAATATTGGGTCAAGATTCGATGTCATTTAAATTTGCAATGTATGAAGAATTTCTTATAAATATTGAGCCCGTTGGCCGTGGGCAATAAGAAGACTAATTTATTTTGTTCTCTACTCTTATTCCTACGTGATTATTGAATGGTCGCGTTTGTACTATCTCATACTTTTTGTTTATGTTTGGTTTCAAGTGATATCACATTGTACGGAGACCAAAATTGTTAACGTATTATATGCTAGTTAAAGAGACATCCACTTGAAAGATTATAACATCTTAAGTTTGAGAAAGTTCAAGTAGCAATTGAATATTTTTAACCAATAATAAAGAGGATATCAATATCATGTAAATCATAATCGACCAATCAATCTTAGATACATGTTACATAGAAGTGATTGGGGTCAATATTGGTGGTCTCTAGTCTATGATCTACCTATAGTTGAAGGGGACAAAACCATCATATTAAATTAAGATGAATTTTCATATGCTCAGCCCTTTACCCAATATTAACCTTATTTTGTTAACTTCTAAAATTTAGTTACTTTTTGATAATTTAGCACTTTTTTGAAAGAGTAACACTATTTAACACCAATGACGTTACAACATCATTCTAAGCGCATGTTTGGAGATGATAAAATTATTTTTTAAGTATTTATAAGTTGTGGGTTTTATAAAATGTATGGATCTTACAAAATATGTTGATAAAAAATATGTTTGATTAGTTTGATCAACATAAATTATAAGTTAAACTATAACAAACAAGCACTAAGTGGCATTAAATGATAGGCATAATTAAATGGGTTCCATATTCTTACATTTAATTGGGGCATATTTTTTCATGCTACTGAGACACGTGTTCAATAACATTATGAGCTTGTTTGAGATAGATTTTAAGTAAATTTTGATAAAAATTTGATGAAATGTGTTATTCACAAGTTAATAAACGTTGTAGGTCCCAAAAATATGTGGTTAAAATTAATTATTATTTTTTTACCAAAGTATTTTAGCAAATTTTAATCTAGACCAAACAAGCACTATTATTTTGAAAAAGCATCACAATTTCCGCACTCCTTATTCTTATGTCAACCTCGAATTAGACCATGTCCTTTAAAACGGGCAAGTTAGTCGTCAGCGAACTTTTAATAAAGTGGCATGATTAGTCTCAATAATAAAAACTGTTTAAATTTTTATTAAATTGTCACGTGGCTTCACATCCAGTTTATAAGACTACCAGTTTTTATCTCCAAACTTAAATTGGTGTTTAGAAATTTGAAACAAGGCATGGGGGTGCGGATAATTGCCATTAGTGGTAAATTATATAGCTAATTAATTAGTAATGTTCCATATTATTATATTTAATATATAACAATATGATTACTTCACAACAGGAATGTGTTGTTTTGCTAAAAAAAAAAGCATGCCCGACCAATCACATTTCATCAAATGAATACACTGAAAATTAAACATTATATATGTTATGTTTAAACACAACAAGAGCCCAAAACAATTCATAACTTTTTGTTGGGATCCAAGTTAAACATGACACTTGGAATGTGTCAACAAATTATAAAATAATTGAGAGATGAAAGGGGAAAAAAAATGTTATAACAGTTGACCAAATCAAACCCCCTTTTGCCAAAAACAATCATTGCTATTATGCACGCAACATTTTAAGCATATGCATATTATTTTGTGACCTTTTCATGCAACAAGATAATGTAGGGCAATTGAGAATAACACTTACAATACTAATTTCTAAGAGAGTTTACATTGGAGATGAGCTTATTTGAAATAATGAAAAGTGAAGAAAGAGAGAAAAGAAGCAACTCAAATGGCATTTCAAAATTTAATAGACATGTCGACTCTAATCGTGTGAAGGTAGTGCGATCGTATAATTAGTTGTATAAGTACTTGTTGGGAAAAATAGTTCACCGGATTATTGATTCTTGCAAGAACAATTGACAGGGCTCAGATTAATACTGTCCAACTCCACAAAGGTAACACCAAGTTATAAGGACAAACTAAGAAGGACCTATTTCACCAAAAGAGATAAAGGGAGGAAAGGAGTTGCAATTTTCACAAAGAAAATATCAAAACAATGGCAATGGCTGGCTGAAGCTTTTTTCTTGCTTTTGGCTTTTCTGCAGTTCACGTGTGGTGTTGTGATAATGGTTATATTCGTGGTGATTAATTATCTGCCAAACCAACTAATATATATAGTGTAATAATATATATTATATATAGTATAATATAATATATAGGTATGGTAATAGTATAATATATTAACACATAATATATTATATTCTAAATATATATACCCCAATTATATTATACCCTAAACCTAGCCGTCCCACTTTCAACAGGGTCAAACACATTGGGCCACTGAGTAACGACCCAAAGGTACATTAAAACCTTCAAGTGACCCACACACGTCCTTCATTAATTTTGGGCTAACACACTTGTGAAGTGAACTATACAATTATCATTCAATCATGGGCTCAAAGCCTATGAAGATATAACGGGTCTATTAATTATCACTGCCCCGGGTTTATTTGAGATCACAAAATCCCAACAAACATCCACCTTGATCCAAATATACCGCAAACCCCAAAAAAAAAAAAAAAATAGCTTAGTAGTTGTTAAAAAGGATTCCAAACAAATTGGAACTTTACATACCTTTACCGAAGTTTAGAAATATCAGCCAACTTCTAAACTTTACCATTATGAGCACCTTAGTGCCCATATTTACAAGGTTATAAACCTTCAAACAACTTTAAAGCTTTCCAATATTTGGGACCTGGATCAAACATGTACCTGCTTAAAACACTAACAATAAAGGCCAAGACTGGCCTAGTGTAAACCATCAAGTACATAACGGAGCCAATAACATTTGAGTAAGAGTTTTTACTCATAAACTCCTTTTTCTTATCATATTCCTCAGACAAGATAAATTGGTTACCAAGAGGCACATAAGTGGGTTTGCAATTAACAATGCCAAATTTCTTCAAAAATTTAAGCACATACGGAGTTTGATACACAAATAAGTATGAATTTGACCTATCTCTATCAATCATACCAAGGAACCTTCTAGAATGTCCTAGGTATTTCATGTCAAATTCTTTACTTAACTCAATACTTATCTTGTTTACCACTTTCATGTTAAGGCCATCCAATAACATGTCATCCACATAAAGTAACAAATACACACAATCATCATTTGTGCTGTGGTTCAGGTAATACAAACAATTATCAAACTCATTCCTCTTGTAACCAAAAACATGTGAATCAAACATTCTATACCACTTACCCTTGGCTACTAGCCTAGCCTCGTATCTCACAGGCTCATTCTCAGTGGTACCCTTTTTCACCTTATAACCCCATTTGCATCCCACTATGGATTTATTCTTAGGTTTAGGAACTAAATCCCAAGTTTGATTCATAACAAGAGAACTTATCTCTCCTCTCATGGTACTAAACCATTCTATGGACTTCTCACTCTTTATAGCCTCCACAAAGGTATTTGGCTCATTATCAACTAGTTCTTGATAACTAGCATAGACTATAGTGAAGTCGGATAGTCTTTGGAGTTCCCTACATGGTTTCCTCTCTCTATCTCAGGCCAATTGATAATTAGCCAAAGGATTTTGGTCAACGGAATTTTCCTCTATCACATCCTCGTTACCTTCTGCATCTATGTTCTGTTGATTTCGATGTGTGTCACTCTCCACCTCACTAAGGGTGATGGGGATGTGGATACTCACTTTCTCCACCTCAACTAAGGACTCTTCCCTAATGGTTTCTTGCTGTTTTTCACTCTCTAAACAAGGCATATCTGACTCATTAAAAATGACATCCTCACTAATGATGATTTTCACACCCTTTTGGCTTCTATCCCACAACCTATACCCCTTACCACCCTCTGGATATCCTAAGAAAACACATTTCTTAGTCTTAGGATCTATTTTTTCCTCACTCTGATGAAAGAAAACAACACAGCCAAAAGTCTTAAGTATGGAGTAATCAACACATTTACCATACCATTTTTCATAAGGTGTATCACCATTTAAAACAATAGAAGGAGTCATATTAGTCAAATAGCAAGCAGTCATAACAGCTTCACTCCAAAACGATCCAGGCATACCAGAACTCAACATCATACATTTAACCTTATCAAGCAAAGTACGATTCATCCTTTCAGCAACCCCATTCTGTTAGAGAGTGTAAGGCACAGTTATATGTCTAGTAATACCACACTCATAACATAAATTATCAAAGTCAACATTGCAGAATTCAAGACCATTATCATTACACAAATATTTTATCTTTTTACCTATTTGATTCTCCACCTGAACTTTCCAATTTTTAAATTTAATGAAAGTTTCACTTTTATCTTTCAATAGATAAACCCAGACGTGGAGAAATCATCAACAATAGACAAAAAATATTTGTTACCACCAAAAGTGGGATTGCTCCCGGGACCCCACAAATCAGTATGAATGTATTCTAACACTCTACTTGTCTTGTGTGTGCTAGATGAAAACGATATCCTACGATGTTTTCCAAGCACACAATGATCACAAAAAGGGATGTCAGACACCTGATCCTTACCAAACACACCCTTGTCGTTAAGGAACTAACGTCCTTTAACACTAATGTGAGCTAACCTATTATGCCACATTTGTGTGTGATCAGTGTCAATAGAAGAGATAGTGAAATTTAGACTACTCATCACTTCAACATGTGTAACATATATGCCATTTCTCCTAGTAGCTTTAAAAGCTCTAAGTGCACCCTTACACATTCTAATCATGCCATCACCAAGCCTACCCATGAAACACTGTGCTCTCTAACTCCCCTATAGAAATCAAATTCCTACCCATATGCGGAACATATCGACTTCTCTTAATGTATGCACAAAGTCATTTGTCAAACTTATGAGTTACATTACCAACACCGGTAATTCTATATGCAACTCCATCACATGCAACTACATGTCAATGATCGACCTCATGCAAATGATCAAACCAAAACTTATTTGAAGTGACATGAAAAGATGCATCGAGTCAAGAATCCACTCATGTATATGGGAGTTCATAGACGAGTTAATCTCACTAGGCTCGTAATTTAAAAGCATGTAAACTTCACGGACTCATCACTAGAGGTCACTACATTTGTCTCTCTCTCGATCTTCTCCTCTCTGTTTGTTCTTCTCTTTATAACACTCACTAATGAAATGTCCTATTTTCCTACATCCGTAACATTTTTTCCTTTTGCCCTCTCATGTGACTTAGAACTACTTCTACCCTTTCTATTGCTACCAGTGTTTTGCTCACCTCCATTTCCACTCCCATCCCCCAACTGAGGTCTACCACTCACAAAATGAATTTCACCATTTTTTCTCTCATTTTTCTCGAACTTCAACTCTCTCTCCTTACTTTTCAAAGAGTCTATGACAATGTCAGGTGTAAGGGTATCCCTCCCATACTTAATAGCATTCTTGACTTCCTTATATGAATCATGAATGTCATTTAACAAAATGATGGCTTTGTTAATTTCAGGGACCGTTTCACCACAGTTTGTAATATCTTGCACAAGTTTATTAAATACATCAATATTGTTATCCAAATCCTTTGAGGGATCAATTTGAAGCTGAAAAAATTTTCAAGGAGATAAATTTTATTTGGAGTAGATTGGATTAAATAAAGCTCTTCTAATTTTTTCTAAAGCTTTTACGTGGAATCAAATTTTCCAACTTTTCATAAAAGCAGTGGTCCGACAAATACAATATAATAGAAGTGTAAGCAAGTTCATCAAAATCTTTTTTTATCCTCGGTAACATTAGGACTATAAGAATTATCAATAGCTTTTGAAACCTTTTCTTTGAACCAAAATACTTTTCATTTTTTGTTGCCAAATAGAAAAATCACATTTACTAGTAAAGACATTCAAGTCAAAATGATGTGCAAACATCTTAACAAATAAGAATACACACCAACAAGCACCTCAAGATAATCACGCAGAAATACCTAAGGTCTCAATATACACCGTTTTAGATTCCCAGGGTTTCATGAGATTCGCGATCTCAGATCAAGGAAATTGTCAAACAGGTAAAGTCCAGGTGACAGTTCTAAATAATAATTCAAAAAAAAATAGAGTATCGCAAATAATCAGCACCAAACAAAAGCTAACATAAGTCACAATAATGGGCACATAAAATACCTAGCAACAGGCAATGGTTACCCCACACGGTAACCCCAAAACCTAATGGCCACCCCACACGATGACCAACTAGTACTCGAATGTAAAAGAAATGAGTCAATTTACCAGAGCAGACCAAATCTGATGGTCCGTGTTAAATAGGAGAGATGCGAAACAAATTAGAAAAGAAATCCAGCAGCAACAACAACTACACAAGCTCGAAAAACCACGAAGGTTTTGCAAACGCCAAATACGTTCACTATCGAACCACTGTCCAAGCTGTCCGGACCACCAAAATTATAACTGACCACCACAGAAGGTCAGAAATAGGACGAGGATCACAACGCCACCAGCCACTCATCGAAATAACCCTTCACGCGCCTCCACGCGCCGCTTGAAGAAATCTGCAGTCGAAAATCACGCGCCACCCACGCGCCGCCTCCTCTGTTTCACGCGCCGCTCAGCCTAATCCACCTCGACGTCAGAAACCGGAATATGGTCTCCGTTCACAAAGATGACGTCTCCTTTGGCCGAAAAATGGATGGACAGATTCGGGCAGATTCTTGTTTCTTCTTCTTCATTAATTTGATGACCCAAAATTAATTTTCTTGCACTACGGAATGCCACCGAGGCTCTGATACCAATTGTTGGGAAAATAGTTCACTGAATTGTTGATTCTTGCAAGAACAATTGACATGGCTCGATTAATACTGTCCAACTCCACAAAGGTAACACCAAGTTACAAGGACAAACTAAGAAGGACATATTTCACCAAAGGAAATAAAGGGAGGAAAGTGGTTGCAATTTTCACAAAGAAAATATCAAAACAATGGCAATGGCTGGTGAAGCTTTTTTCTTGCTTTTGGCTTTTCTCCAGTTCACGTGTGGTGTTGTGATAATAGTTATATTCGTGGTGATTAATTATCTGCCAAACCAACTAATATATATAGTGTAATAATATATATTATATATGGTATAATATAATATATAGGTATGGTAATAGTATAATATATTACCACATAATATATTATACCCTAAATATATATACCCCAATTATATTATACCATAAACCTAGCCGTCCCACTTTCAATAAGGGTCAAAACACATTTGGGCATTTTGAGCAACGATCCAAAGATACATTAAAACCTCCAAGTGACCCACACACGTCCTTCATTAATTTTGGGCTAACACACTTGTGGAGTGGACTATACAATTATCATTCAATCATGGGCTCAAAGCCTATGAAGATATAACGGGTCTATTAATCATCACTGCCCCGAGTTTATTTGAGATCATAAAAATCCCAACAGTACTTATATATTTTGTTAATTCAAAGAGCTTTTTTTAACAATGGATTTTTTTAAAAGTTAAACGGGACAAAATTTACTTAATTAAGAAGGCACGAAGAATTAAAAATATGAGATGAATTACATTCTTTTGATTTGGGATTTTAGTTGTTTCAATTATTGGCTTCTCTTATGATCAGTGAATCTTTGTCATTTTTACAACTCATACATTAAGCTCACGACACAAGTGAGGCCTCATGAATAAGCCATCACATAATAATGCATAATGGAGAGCACCAGGTGAGAAAGTAAGAAAAGTATATTTGTTCTTATTTGCTGGTGTTGGGATTTTCGGCGGGTAGTATTGATTAATCGGACCTATTATATCTTCATAGGTTTTGAGCTCGAAATTGAAAGATAATTTTTTAGTCTACTCCACAATGTGTCAACCCAAATTAATCAAGGACTTAATGAGTCACTTATAGGTTTTAATATACCTTTAGATCGTTGTTCAATAGTCCAGTGTGTTTGACCCAGTTTAAAATGTGATGGTTAGGTTTAGGGTATAATATATATTAGGAGTATAATATACTATGGGTTATTATATATATACATATTTTATGCACATATATATATGGACTTGGTTTTCGCAGCCAAATCACCACTATATTACCATACGAAAACTGTAGAAGCAGCAACCAAAAAAGCAAGCTACTTCAACCACCATTTCTTAGTGAAAATTGAAGCTACTTCCCTTCATTATTTCTTCGGTGAAATTGGTCTTTTTTCTTTGTCCTTCATAGATAGGTGTTACCATTGTAGAGTTTGGACAGTATTAATCTAAGTCATGATTATTGTTCTTGTAAGCAAACAAAGATTCGGTGAAACTATTTTCCCAACAATTGGTATCAGAGCTTCAGTGGTATTTCGTAGTACAAGAAAATTAACTTTGGATTAACGAAGAAGACGAAACACGAATCTGCCCGAATCGGTCCATTCATTTTTCGGCCAAAGCAGACGTCATCTTTGTAAATGGCGACCATATTTCGGCTACTGATGGCGAGGCGTGTGGAACAGGAGAAGGCGGTGTGTGGGTGGTGCATGGAGGTGGCAGTAGAGAACTTCCAGCGGCGCGTGCGAAGGTATTCCAGCGAGTGGCTGGCGGCTTTTTGATCCTCGTCCTATTTCTGACCTTTTGTGGTGGTCAATTCTATTTTTGGTCGTCCAGACAGTTTAGACAGCAGTTCGGTAGTGAACGTATTCAGTGTTTGTAAAACCTTTGTAGTTTTTCTAGCTTGTGTGGTCGATGTTACTGCTGAAATTATTTTAATCTATTTCGCATCTCTCCTATTTAATACAGACCGTCGGATTGGTCCCCTCTAGTAAATTGGCTAATCTCTTTTATATTCCAAAGAGTACTAGCAGGCGATTATGTGGGGGTGACCATTAGGTTTTAGGGTTACCGTGTGGGGGTAACCATTGTCTGTTACCAGTGACTTTAGGAATTTACGTGTCCATTATTTTGACTTGTGTTTTTATTAGCTTTTGTTTTGGTGCTGATTATTTGTGATACTTTGTTTCTATGCATTACTGTTATTATCTAGAACTTTCACATGGACTTTACCCATTCGATAATTTCCTTGCTATGAGATCATGAATCTCACGAAACCCTAGGAATCTAAAACGGTGTATATTAAAGTCTTTAAGTTTTTCTGCGTGATTATCTAAGAGGTGCTTGTTGGTGTATATTCTTATTTGTTAAAATGTCTGTATATCGTTTTGACTTAGGTGTCTTTACTGGTAAATGTAATTTTTCTATTTGGCAACAAAAAATAAAAAGTCTTTTGGTTCAGCAAAAGTTTCAAAAGCTATTGATAATTCTTTTGGTCCTACTGTTACTGAGGATCAAAAAAATGATTCTGATGAAGTTGTCTATACTTCTATCATATTACATTTATCAGACCCTATTTTGCGAAAAGTTAGAAAATTTGATTCCACACAAAAGCTTTGGAAAAAATTAGAAGAGCTTTATTTAACTCAATCCACTCCAAATAGAATTTATCTTTTTAAAAAAAATTTAAGCTTTAAAATTGATCCTTCAAGAGATTTGGATGACAGTCTTGATGTTTTTAATAAACTTGTGCATGATATTACAAACTGTGGTGAAACGATCTCCAAAATTAATAAAGCTATAATTTTGATAAATGTCATTTCTGATTCATATAAAGAAGTCAAAAATACAATTAAGTATGGGAGGGAGACCCCTACATCTGACATTGTCATAGACTTTCTAAAAAGTAGGAGAGAGAGTTAAAGTTTGAAATAAATGAGAAAAAAAATGGTGAGGTCCATTTTGTGAGGGGTAGACCTCAGTCGGGGGATGGGAGTAGAAGTGGAGGTGGGCAAAATAGTGGTGACAATAAAAGGGTAGAAGTTGTTCTAAGTCACAGAGAAGGGCAAAAGGAAAGAAATGTTACGGGTGTGAAAATATAGGACATTTCATTAGCGACTGTTATAAAGAGAAAAACAAACACAGAGGAGAATATCAAAGAGAGACAAATGTAGTGATTCTAGTGATGAATCTGATGAGGTTTACATACTTTTAAAATCTAAACCAGCTGAAATTAACTTGTCTATGAACTCCCATATACATGAGTAGATTCTTAACTCTGGTGCATCTTTTCATATCACATCAAATAAATTTTGGTTTGATCATTTGCATGAGACTGATCATGGACATGTAGTTGTATTGTGTGGAGTTGCTTATAGAATTACTGGTGCTGGTAATGTAACTTTTAAATTTGACAGAGGCTTGGTGCATACATTAAGAGAGTCAGATATGTTCCGCATATGGGTAGAAATTCAATTTATGTAGGGGAGTTAGAGAGTACATGTTTCATTAGTAAGCTTGGTAATGGCATGATTAGAATGTGTAAGGGTGCACTTAGAACTTTTAAAGCTACTAGGAGAAATGACATATATATTACACATGCTGAAGTGATGAGTGGCCTAAATTTCACTATCTCTTCCATTGACACTGATCACACACAAAAGTGGCACAATAGGTTAGCTCGTGTTAGTTATAAGGACTTAAGTTCCTTAACGACAAAGGTGTTTTTAGTAAATATCAGGTGTCTAGCATCCCATTTTGTGATCATTGTGTGCTTGAAAAAATTCGTAGGATATTTTCATCTAACACACATAAGACATCTAGAGTGTTAGAATACATTCATACAGATTTGTGGAGTCCCGGGAGCAATCCCACTTTTGTGGTAATAAATATTTTTTGTCTATTAATGATGATTTCTCCAAACGTGTATGGATTTATCTAGTGAAAGATAAATTGCAAGTTTCATCAAGACCATTAATGATAATAGTCTTGAATTCTGCAATGCTGACTTTGATAATTTGTGAAATGACTGTGGCATTACTAGACATAAAATTGTGACTTACACTCGCTAACAAAATGAGGTAGCTAAAAGAATGAATCGTACTTTGCTTGATAATATTAGATGTATGATGTTGAGTTCTGGTGTGCCTAAATTGTTTTGAGGTGAAGCTGTTATAACTGCTTACTATTTGACTAATATGACTATTTCTATTGTTTTAAATAGTGATACATCGTATGAAAAATGGTATAGTAAATATGATGATTATTCCATACTTAAGACCTTTGGCTGTGCTGCTTTCTCTCATCACAATGAGGGACAAATAGATCCCAAGACGAGGAAATGTATTTTCTTAGGATACTCAGAGGGTGTTAAAAGGGTATAGGTTGTGGGATATGAGCCAAAAGGGTGTGAAAATTGTCATTAGTCAGGACGTCATTTTTAATGAGTCAGAGATGCCTTGTTTAGAGAATGGAAAATAGCCAGAAACTATTAGGTAAGAGTCCTTAGTTGAGTTGGAGAAATTGAGTACCCACATCTCCATCACCCTTATTGAGGTGGAGAGTGACACTCATCAAAATCAGTAGAACATAGATGTAGAAGATAACGATGATGTGATAGAGGAAACTCCCGTTAACCAAAACCTTTTGGCTAATTATCAATTGGCCAAATATAGAGAGAAGAGACCACATCGGGAACCCCAAAGACTATCCGACTTCACCATAGCTTATGCTAGTTATCAAGAACTAGTTGATAATGAACCAAATACGTTGTGGAGACTATAAAGTGTAAGAAGTCCGTAGAATGGTTTAGTACCATGAAAGGAGAGATGAGTTTTCTTGTTAAGAATCAAATTTGGGATTAATTTTATATACCTAAGGATAAATCTTTAGTGGGATGCAAACAGGTTTATGAGATGAAATGAGGAACCACTGAAAGTGAGCCTGCGAGATAAGAGACTAGGCTAGTAGCGAAGTGACAGTGGTATAAAATGTTTGATTCATATGTTCTTTATATTGGTTCCAAGAGGACTGAGTTCGATAATAGCTTGTATTACCTGCACCACATCACAAATAATAATTGTGTGTATTTGTTATTTTATGTGGATGACATGTTATTGGATGGACCTAACATGAAAGTAGTAAACAAGATAAAATGTAAAATTAAGTAAAGAATTTGACATGAAATACCTAGGACATGCTAGAAGGTTCCTTAGTATGAAGATTGATAAAGATAGGTCAAATTTATGCTTATTTGTATATCAAACTCTTTATGTGCTTAAAATTTTGAAGAAATTTGGCATTGTTAATTGTAAACCCATTTTTGTGCCTCTTGGTGACCAATTTATCTTGTCAAGGAACATGATAAGAAAAATGAGTTTATGAGTAAAAACTCATACTCTAATGTTATTGGTTCCGTTATGTACTTGATAGTTTGCACTAGGCCAGTCTTGGCTTTTACTGTTAGTATTTTAAGCAGGTACATGTTTGATCCCGGTCCCAAATATTGGAAAGTTTTAAAGTTGCTTCTTAGGTATTTGAAGGTTTATAATCTTGTAGATATGGACACTAAGGTGCTCATAATGGTAAAGTTTAGAAGTTAACTTACACTAGTCAACTTCTAAACATCGGTAAATGTATGTTAAGTTTCAATTTGTTTGGAATTCTTTTTTTAGCAACTACTAAACTATTTTTTATTGGATAATTTACAATTTTGGTCCCCAACTTTTCTAAAAAGTAACTAATCTATCCTAAAACTTTTTTTTTTTGGCATTGGCCATTCCCAACTTTTACATTTTGTTGCAAATGACGTCCTTTTGATATATTTTGACGGATTTTCCCTTTTCTTTAAATAAACAAAAATACAAAAAAGTTAAAAAAAACCAAAAAATAAAAGAAAATTACAAATTAACTCCTACAACTTTTAAAAAATACAAAGTAAGTTCATCTCCTCCAAAAATCCACCCCACCCCGTCTCGTCAAATCTCTAACCATCCATTTATTGGTCTATTATCAAAATCTCAAATCTTTCCAGTGTACAAGAAAAAAAAAAGAGCCTCCCAATACAATAATATATACTATAATATAAGTGTCTATCACCTGTTTACTATAATATAAGTGTCTATCACATGTTTACTGTTCACCCTTCAACTAACACGACGTAATTTGGATGCTTTGTTAATCTTATTTTGGTCCAAATCTCACTCATTAGTACTATAAATTTGTTTAACTTATTAAAAAAACTACCTTTCTTGACTTTTACTCTTCTTTGGGAGCCGTCATTTTTGACAATTTTGTTTAGACATTTTGGTTTTCTTACAAAACTAAAGTATGTTTTTATTTTTAATATTTTTTTTCTGTATTCAAACATTAGACAAGCGCCGCTATTGTTGACTTTGTTTCCTATTTTGTTTTTTTAGCTTTTGCTTTTTTCTTTCGAGATTGGCCAATATTTGTTTGAATTGGTTGTCGAGTGTCTCGAAATAATTTATTGTGGCCATTTGTTATTTTGTTTTTTCCGAGTCAGTGGCCTAGGCCAATTTTTTATGAATTTTTTTAATATGAGCAAGCTGAATAGTATACCAGGGTACGTGTTTGTCCCAAAGAATATAAATAATATAAGCTGGGCTGGAATTGGTTTGTCTGAATATGCATATAATAAATTGATCTTCCAATGGTTGATGCACAAGGGCCTAACAAAATTACCACTCCATTTTTAAAAGTCTTTCAAATTGAATGCATTGCAAGAATCCATACTGTTGGGTTGTGTGTTGGGTTGTGTGTCCATATAGTATAGACAATTTTATAATAAATAGGATTTTGATTTTGATTATGCTTTATGTGTAATAAATGAACATTAAACATTTTTTTTATCTTACAAAACTAAAGTATGTTTTTTATCCAAATATTAGAAAGGAGTCGCTATTGTTGACTTTTTGTTCGTTTACTATTTATAGCTTTGGCTTTGTTTTTATCGTGGTTGGCCCAATTTTTGTTTTGTTCATTGTCGAGTCACTCGAAAAAATTTGTTTTGGCCATTTTTTTATTTGATTTTTTTCGAGTCACTCGGCATAGGACACTTTTTTATTATTAATTTTTTTTTGCCTTTTTTCGAGTTACTGGACAAATCCCATTGGTACCATTTGTTCACTTAATTTGTTTTACTTTGCAATTTTAGTCCCCTCCTACTTTGCTGGAGATATTGATTATCTTCATATTATTCTTATTATTATCATTATAATTTTATATTTATATTAATTGTTAAATTTGATATTTTGGTAATTGTTTTTGGCATGTCAGTAATCGAGCAACTCGGTATTTTCAAATTTGAATTTCTGGAGTCGCTTGATAAATTAGGCACATGTATACTTTTTTTACTCTAGCATTTATGATAACAATTTATATTAAATTATATATCATATAAAATTATTTTATATTATATGAAATTATGATTATTGATTATATTATATTTTATTTTATCAATTATTATACCAAATTGTTTAAAAAATGTACTATTATAATTGTATCAATTTTCTTACAAGAAACAGTTTTTATTATGTTTAATAATTATAATATAATGTCCTATCAATTTATTATAGTATCAACTTGTTATAGTATCAATGTATTGTAAATAAAAATATTTATTTTCTAGTTTTGTGGTTTGAGTCATATAATTCGTCGAGTAACTCGGCTGTATCAATGTTTAGTTTGTGAAATTAGTTGAAAAATTAACTGTATGCATTTGTTTTTTTATTTATTTTCATTTATATTAATTATTAAATTCAATTTTGTTTATTTTTGTCATATAATTCATCGAGCAAATCGACAATCTCAAGTTTGAGTTTGTCGAGATACTTGATAAAGTAAACATATGCATAAATTATTTTATTCTTTCATTTATTAGAAGATATTATAGTAAAATATATATTTTATAAAATTATTATATATTATATTAGATCCTTACAGTATATGATATTTTATTTTTATCAATTATTGTAAGTTAGTGTAGTTAATTTTTTGTATGATCATTATATTAATTTATTATAATAATTGTAGTCATTATATCATTTCTATTATAATAATCAGCTTTTATTATAATTAATAATGATGGTAAAATTTACTATGAATTTGCTCTTTTTCTGTAATTTGTTTTTTCGAGTAACTTGACAAACTGAAATGTAGTTTCTCGATTTACTCGAGGACTTACATGTCAACTAGCCCACCTAAATTTTTACTTTTGTTCGATTTTGCAATTTTGGTGTATAATTTTGTTACCCATTATAGCCGCAATGTAACTATTAACATGTTATTAGTATACCGAAATATAAATTAAATCAAGCAAGCAAAGGGAGATTCTTCGAAAATTCACTTTTTTTTCTTCTTTGGGAGCCTTCATTTTTGACAGTTTTTTTAAACAATTTTTTTATCTTACAAAACTAAAGTATGTTTTATTTATTTCCCCTATCCAAATATTAGAAAGGAGTCGCTATTGTTGACTTTTTGTTCTTTTACTATTTATAGATTTGGCTTTGTTTTTATCGTGGTTGGCCCATTATTTTATTTATTAATTGTCGAGTCACTCAAAAAAAATTGTTTTCGCCATTTTTTTTATTTTATTTTTTTCGAGTCACTCGGCATAGACAAATCCCTTTTGTACCATTTGTTCACTTAATTTGTTTTACTTTGCACTTTTAGTCCCCTCCTAATTTGCTCGAGCTATTAATTATTTGCATATTACTATTATTATTATCATTATAATTTTGTATTTATATTAATTGTTAAATTTGATATTTTAGTAATTTTTTTTGGCATGTAACTAATTGAGGAATTCGGTATTTTCAAATTTGAATTTCGGGAGTCGCTTGATGAATTATGCACATGCATACTTTTTTTACTCTAGCATTTATAATAACAATTTATATTAAATTATATATCATATAAAATTATTTTATATTATATGAAATTATGATTATTGATTATATTATATTTAATTTTATCAATTATTATAACAAAGTGTTTAAAAAATGTACTATTATAATTTTATCAATTTTATTACAAGAAACAGTTTTTGTTATGTTTAATAATTATAATAAAATGTGCTATCAATTTATTATAGTATCAACTTGTTATAGTATCAATGTATTGTAAATAAAAATATTTATTTTCTACTTTTGTGGTTTGAGGCATATAATTGGTCGAGTAATTCGGCTGTATTAATGTTCAATTTGTGAAGTTAGTTGAAAAATTAACTGTATGCATCAGTTTTTTTTTTCTTTTCATTTATATTAATTGTTAAATTCAATATTTTATTTTTTTCCCATATAATTCATCGAGTAACTGAAGAATCTCAATTATGAGTTTGTCGAGATACTTGATAAAGTAAACATATGCATAAATTATTTTATTGTTTCATTTATTAGAAGATGTTATAGTAAAATATATATTTTATAAAATTATTATATATTATATTAAATCCTTACAATATGTGATATTTTATTTTTATCAATTATTGTAGGTTAGTGTAGTTAATTTTTTGTATGATCATTATATTAATTTATTATAATAATTGTAATCATTATATCATTTCTATTACAAGAATCAGCTTTTATTATAATTAATAATGATAGTAAAATTTACTATGAATTTGCTCTATTTCTGTAATTTGTTTTCCCGAGTAACTCGACATACTGAAATTGTAGTTCCTCGATTTACTCGAGGCATTACGTGTCAACTTGCCCACCTAAATTTTTACTTTTGTTGGATTTTGCAATTCTGGTGTATAATTTTGTTTCCCATTATAGCCGCAATGTTTGACCTGATAATTTGTCTATTACATTTGGTTTTCATTTTGTAAGAGATGGATATATTTATTTATTATTATTTTTTCCCCGAGTTACAAGGTAATTAGGAAAAAATATTAAAATTGATTTCTTAAAAATTATACCAATTTCCAACACGTGTAATCATTTAGAAAGTAAAAGTAAATTGTTTTTCATTTATTTTCATTTCTTTATCCTTATCTTTGTATTTATTCTGAATAACATATAAAATTTTATGTACAAGAATACTATTCACGTGTTAGAAATAAACGGCGTTGTTGTGGCAGTGATATTTTCTATTTTTCCTTTGTTCGTTTTGTAGGAGACATAAATACTTAGTTTTTGCTTTTTGTCTATTTTTTGAGTTCTCAGCCTTAGTGCTTTATTTCTCCTCTCATCAAACCCTATAAAGCTCTGGTTAGTTATTTTTGGTTCTATGGTTTATCTTAACTGAAATCAGTCCTATTTTTCATTGTATTTCTCTTTTCCCCAGTTGAAATAAACTTATATCATATCTTATTTACGAATTTTGTATTCACCTAGATACATTCGAAATCATATTTCCTAACTATTTCCTCCACCTGTTGAGTTTGAGCCTCGATTGTAAAAGTTCTAATTCAGATTGTGTTGGTTTAATCTTATCAGTGGTTTTAGAGCAAGTTTGAAACTTAAATCTAAAGGTATGTAATTATTTATTCATAGAATTTTGTAATTAAATTTGATTTGTGTTATTTGGTTTAATCTTTCATTGTATCTTTATTAACAAATTTTTTTTAATGTAATCTATTTATAGGCTATACTAAAACATAAAAATTTTATGCAATGATTTTTTGTTTTTTGTTTATTCCATCTGTGTTGTAATCTTATTCTTATTTGTGTTCATAATGTCTATATTCCATATTTTTTTATTTTTACATGCAGTCATACTAATTTTTTTATTTTTCCTATGATAAAATCAAATAGATGTCAGGTGAAAAAATTATTAACTCAAATAAAGAAAAACAGAACAAAAAAAGGAGACATATGTATACTCAGTAAACACAGTATAAATCTAACAAGAACATTCGAAAAACAAGAATTCAGTTACTTGAAGATATTCAGTTAAATGATGTGAATACAACAGATAGTTTACAATTAACCGGTTAGTTATTGTTTTTTTAATGTTAATGTTTTCCCCATTATGAACATTTCACTTTCATTTATTTATTTATGTTGTTCTGATTTTTCATATTTTTTATAGCTGGAGAATTGAATGAACATGGACATAGAGTTTGTTTTATTAGCTCTAACAATTTAGAAAATAATAGCGTAGAACAACAGATTTATTATGAAGAACATGAAAATCAAAATCATGAATTCCAATGTACTCCTTGTATTTCAAATATTACTATGAGACGTGTGCCTACAAAAACTTACATATTACGTACTCCAACAAATTGTAATCACTGTCT
The DNA here is from genome assembly GCA_023638005.1 of Forsythia suspensa. Taxonomy (NCBI): domain Eukaryota; kingdom Viridiplantae; phylum Streptophyta; class Magnoliopsida; order Lamiales; family Oleaceae; genus Forsythia; species Forsythia suspensa. The sequence continues at coordinate 11,592,445 of CM042664.1, read as the reverse complement.
TGCAAAAAAAATTCAAAAAGAAAGTAAAGGTTTTGTTTTCTCATGGAAAAATAAAATTGCATATCAACTGTACACCTTCTATTTTATATGATTTATATACTTCGATTCGGATGAGGCATTAGATTTTAAAAATAATGTATGCGGAATTATAATAACCATTTTGCTTTTACTTCTTTTGGAGTGAAATTTGATAAAGATCTATGTAAATCTATTAACTACAAAGGTATTTACACATTTAGAGTTCAAGGACAAGTATACCATTATATAAATCCAATTCTAAACAATGATAATAATCCATCATATTCTGAGTTGTACTTTTATGATCTGAGACAATGAAATACAAAATAGGTTAAACACATCTATTAATTTCTCATCATCTTTACTACACACATTAGTAAATCTATTAAAGATTAATTCATATTCTAGATTTTTCCGTTCCCTAAGTGACATTGAAAGTCTTGAAACATGCAAAATTCATATTAGATGTGATGCTGGTCTTGATCAAAGAGTATATAATGCACCTTCTGTATCTCAAGTGGCTGCAGTTTGGGTTGATGAGGACCCATCTGTAGACATAAGATATCGTGAAATATCGATTTATTGCCACTCTAATAATTCACATAGAATACATTACTATTATGGATGTTATAATCCCCTACAATATCCATTATTATTTCCCTTTGGTGAGACTGGTTGGCATGAAAGTATTGAAAAGTCAAGAAATGGTACATTTTGATAGTCACAGTGTAATAGATAATTTTGTGTCTTGTAACAACATAACCTGTGCAGTTGATCTAATAGAGAAAGAGAAAAAAGGTAAAGACTAACAATATGTGTTTTCACTTAAACTTAGTAAATTTAATTTTTTCTTTAATTACTTTTATTTTTATTTATCCTATGCAGTTTCAAAGAAGAATAAAAAAGGTTTACAGGTCTCTTGTCGCAAATACTATTGTTACAAATTACATGTACGTGATACACAGGTAGACTTCTACAACAATATGTAGTAGATATGTATGTTAAACTTGAAACAAGTTGATTAGATTATTTTCATCAAAATCAAAGTGAAATCCGTGCTGAATTATATCAAGGAGTTGTTGATAGTTTAGAAAATGGTCAGAATAGAGGTGTACAAATTGGTCGTCAGATTATTTTACCTTCATCTTTTGTTGGGGGTCCTAGAGATATGAAAAAAAAGATATATGGACGCCATGGCATTAGTACAAAAATTTGGTAAACCTGATTTATTTTTAACACTAACATGTAACCCTAATTGGGTAGAAATAAAACAAGAATTAAGGAATAATGATGTAGGACAAAATAGACCTGATTTAACTACTAGAATCTTTAGATCTAAATTAGAAGAACTTAAAGTTGATTTATTGAAGCACCAAATTTTTGGTCCAATAGCTGCATATATTTATGTTGTAGAATTCCAAAAATGAGGACTTCCACATGCTCATTTCTTATTAATCTTACAAAGTGGTGCAAAAATTAATAATGTTGATTTAGTCGATTCTATTGTATCATGTGAAATTTCAGATAAAGAAAAATATCCCCACCTTCATTCAATTGTTGTTAAACATATGATGCATGTCCCATGTGGTAATTTGAATCCTCATAATGTTTGTATGGATAAAAAAGGTCATTGTAAGAATAAATACCCGAAGGAATATATCTCAAATACTTATATTGGTAATAATTCTTATCTAACTTATAGACGCTTGAACGATAAACGATCATTTATGATTAGAGGACAGTTATTAGACAATAGATGGGTTGTACCTTACAATCCATATTTGCGTGCTAAATTTGATTGCCACATTAATGTGGAAATATGTTCAACATTTAAAGCTGTTAAATACCTTTATAAATATGTTTATAAAGGCTATGATCGTGTAAGTTTTTCAATTAATAGTACTAATAATGAAAACCCTATTGATGAAATTGAAATATATCAAAATGGACGTTGGATTTCTCCACCTGAGGCAATGTGGAGAATATATGGATTTGTTCTGTATGAAATGTCTCCTGCAGTTATTTCATTACAACTACATCTTGAAAATAACCACTTAATAACATATAAAGATTATGAAAATTTAGAAACAATAATCAATACTGAATTAAGGCAACGCTCAATGTTAACTGAATTTTTTCATATGAATATTTCAAATGAACTTGCTAAATATTATTATATAAAGATTTTTCTAAGTTTTTTGTATGGGATGCCCAAAGGAAAATATGGTATCAAAGGAAAAAAGGAAATGTTATTGGTAGAGTAGTTACATCCAATATAACTGAAGGCGAAAGATATTACTTACGTATTTTATTGAATCATATTAAAGGAGCAACTTCATTTGAGAATTTGAAAATAGTTAATGGTGTTTATTTGTCGTCTTTCCATGAAACTTCTATCTCCCTCGGTTTATTGAAAGACAATAATTATTGTGAACTTTGTTTAGACGAAGCTATTAGTTATCAAATGCCTTCCTCTCTTCGTAGATTATTTGCTACTATATTCATTTTGTGTTCTCCTAATAATCCAGATATTTTATGGACAAAATTTTGCCTATCTTTATGCGAAGATTATTTATCTAATGGTATGTCTATTTCAAATGCAGAAATAAAAGCATTACATGAAATGAATTCTATATTAGAAACAAATAGTAAAAATATAAATGATTACCATCTTGTACCTTTTGAAATATATATGGAACAATAAGACATATTAGCTAAGATTATTAATGAAGAACTAAACAATATTGTTATTCACGATGATAGTACTATTTATACAAATAGCTTAAATAAATATCAAAAAATTGCTTATGATAAGATTCTAACAGATGTATTTAATAATACAAGTCATGTGTATTTTATAGATGGTCCTGGTGGAACTGGTAAAATTTACTTATATAAAGCTTTGTTTTCTACAATTCAATCTAAAAATCTTATAGGTTTAGCAACAGCTTCTTCAGGTGTTGCAGCTGCTCTATTACTTGGTGCACGAACAGCACATTCAAGGTTTAAAATACCACTAGAAATAAATCACTTATTCTGTTAGTAAGCAATCTGCTTTAGCAAGCTTATTTAGATTAACAAATTTGATTATTTGGGATGAAGCACCAATGGTCCATCGTTATGCAATAGAAGTTGTAGATAGGATGTTAAGAGATGTTAATGATTCTATGTTGCCTTTTGGAGGGAAAGTTGTTGTTTTAGGAGGTGATTTTCGCCAAGTTTTGCCGATAGTTCAAAAGGAAATAAAGAAGCAATCATGAGATCAAGCTTAGTCTATTCATTCTTATGGCCAAATTTTATCTGATTAAAATTAGTACAAAATATGAGAGCTCAATTAGATCCATACTTTTCTAAGTTATTACTTGATATAGGCAATGGAATCCAACCTAAGCATACTTGTAACATGATTAAATTACGGATGAAATAACTATACCATTTCATGACAAATTGGTTTCTCTAAAAGAATTGATTGCAAATGTTTACCCAAATTTACAAAATTATAGCAATGAATTAGATAAGATGATTAATCGAGTTATTTTAACTCCTAAAAATAGTGCTATAGATGAAATAAATAATATTGTACTTCATGAAATTGCTAGTGAAAGTGTTATATATTATAGCTTTGACGAAACATTAGAAAAAAAATGAACAAATTATTCACGAAGATTTCCTTAATACATTAACTCCAAATGGTATTCCACCTCATGAACTTGTGTTGAAAGAAAATTGTCCTATTATGTTATTGAGAAATAGTAATCCATCTGAGGGATTATGTAATGGCACTAGATTAATTTGTCGTGCTTTTGAGCGTAATGTTATTCATGCTGAAATATATGTTGGAGAATGGCATGGGAGTAAAGTTTTTCTACCTAGAATTCCATTTATTCTACTTGAAAGTAATAAAAGCACATTCCCTTTTAAAAGAACACAATTTCTTGTTCGTCCTTGTTTTGCAATGACATTAAATAAAGCTCAAGGTCAAATACTAGATTACGTTGGACTATATCTTCCAGAACCTATATTTTCTCATAGTCAACTTTATGTTGCATTATCTAGAGCAAAAACAAGTAAATGTATTAGAGCATTAATTATACCAAAAAAGATATTAAAAAATCATTTAAGATGTACAAAAAATGTAGTTTATACAGAAATATTAGCAATTGTGCATTCATAGTGTTTTTTAATTATTATGCTTCATTTGTTTACTACAGGATTTGTACTTCATAAAGAACAATTGCAACTTTATTCATAAAGTATATTTCGTGCAACCTCTGAAGAGCACTTCTATAGGGATTTGAAATTAATGATAGTTTAGTAAATAAATGGCCAGTCTACTCTTCGACCTCTATTGATGAAGAATATTGTATGCAGACTTTGAAGAAGACATGTACAAAGTTTCAAAATTATTGATAGTGCAGTGAATAAATAACCAGTCTGTTCAACTATATAGTGATATAGTTATGTTCCCTTTGTAATAGGATAAGCTCATAGTACACATGTAGAAAAGCTCAACATTTGATATAGATTAATTTTCATTTTTATGAGTAACCATGTGTTGTTTTATTGTACAAATATTATGGTACAAATGGTGCAGATTTGTCAATGATTATTGCTTAAGTAATTTTCATTTGCTTTACTACCAGGAACTATATATATAATTATTCAATGTAAGAAATTTATACTTCATTTGCCAACTAATGAGTTTGTCCAGTTACTTTAGAAACTAAATAGTTATTCATAGTACAAATCAACACCTGTTATTAAAAAATATCTAGGTTTACGTTTTTACTTAATTTTAGAAGTTAAGGATAAATTAGTACAAAAACCTATGCATTACTATGTTGCCTACTCCTACGTGTAAGCATACCTTTACAAACATTAATGGTAAAAAAAAGGTACTGCAGATGCAAATAAAAAAATAATATAATAATAGGAAAGTTTATCTACAAACAAGAAAGATATGTAAACAATATATTGATTTCAAATTATTTTGTCCCCACGTAAATAAAAAATATCCGTATTTTATGTCTTCGCAGAAGACATAGATACTTGTAGTTAAAAGTTTAGGTTTTTTTGTGTGCTTGAAATAAATACACTATTAAATCATAATTTTGATAGAAAACTTTAAAATGTAAAAAAATTTAGAGCAAATTTCTTACAGTTCACTTATAATATAAAATAAAAAAATATTTTATTGCATAAAACAAAAATGCACATGTATCTACTACTAAACTGTAAAAAACACTATTGAACCCCAATTTTTTTTTTTTTGTTAAATCAGCTTTTAGAATTACAATAAAAAAAAAATACATGCATAAGCTAAAATAGTTTATTTTTTTGTTTTTGTCATATACCATTTTTTTATTAAGTAACTCAAAAGACAATCGAAAACAAGAAAACCTAAATTGAAATTTATAAAACATATACAAAATATTTATAGGTTAATTTGAATGTTTGCAAAAAAAAATAAAAAATTTTAAACAAGATAATCATTATGAAGTCACATCAAATTACACAATTCTATTAATAAAATAATAATAATAATAATAATATTTTCTTATTGCAACTAAAATACATCTATATTTATTTTAAAATTTTTTGTAAACACAAAGTAAAAGATGAACATGTCACAGTTTACGTTAAAAAGGATTAATCTAATGAATTGAAACTAATATGTTTTCAAAATTAATGTGGAATTACTCAACAAACTGCAATTTAATTTGTTTGAATCATTGAACAAAATAATTTATTAAATAAAATGTGTTACAATGTCAAATTAGTTTTTTCTATTACCATTAGTTAACATATCCTACATCTAATCGTTGGTTTGCATTATGAATATACTAATATTATATAACATATTCATTTACATAAGGAGTTTAAGAGACATTATTAGTACAAAATTTTGTTTCTTTATATTTCTTGCAATAAAAATTCCATCAATAAAATTTGTCTTGAATTGTTTGTGCCATTTTAAAGTAAATCTCCAATTTTCTATAAATTGACATTCTTCCGAAATTATCAAATATTAATTAAAAAGTGAAAAAATATACAGAAAAAGAGGTTTTTATTATAATTAATTTTTGTTTACACCTACTCACTGTGTATAAAATTCATTTCACTGATTCCCTCCTATTCATAATAAACATGCAACATACTATACAATTTATATATAACAATTTAAGATTACAACAAAAAAAAAAAAAAAAAAAACAGAACTTTCAGATGTTTAAATATAATATAATTCGCAATAAAAAAAAAATATCAACTTATATAAATAAATGAAAATGTGGTTTAAATTTTTTTATATTTACGTGTGTGTTTGTCGAGTTGCTCGACAAACACACACCCCCAACAATTAAAATAGGCATTTACCTTTTCAATTTTTTTTTTTTTTTAATGTTTGGGTTTGAGCTTGTCGAACAACTCGACAAACTCAAACCATCCAAAAAACAAAGTCCATTATGACATTTTTTATTTTTTAATTTTTTAAATATATTGGCGTGTGTATTTGACAAACACACACCCCAAACAATTAAAATATCTTTTGGCCTATTTTAATTGAACTTAAACTTCTTTTTTTTTTAATTTTTGTGTGTGTTTGGTGAGCGCATTTGGACCTTTATTTATTATTTTTTTAGTTTGTTTTTTTAAAGAGTTTAGTAGCAAATAAATTTTCATTTAGTTTTTTTATTATTTTATTTTATTTTTTTATAAGCAAATTTTAGAGAGATTTGTGTTCAATTTGCTTATAAGAAAAAATTAAATAAAGTAGTAAAAAATTAAATGAAAATCTATTTGCTACTAAACTATAGAAAAAAAAACACACCAAAAAAATAATAAATAAAGATCCAAAGGCGTTCGACAAATACATACAAAAAAAAATAAAAAAAAAAAGTTAGTTTAAAATGGACTAAAAAGCCCATTTTTATTGTTTGGGGGGAGTGTTTGTTAAATACACACCCCAATATAAAAAAAAAAAAAAAAAGTAAAAAAGCTCAAAATGGACTAAAGATTTCACGTGGAGGAGTGGGTGTTTGTCGAGTAACTTGACAAACACCCACATACATTTAAAAGAAAACAAAAAAAAAATTAAAAAGCAAATTTGATATGTGTTGTCGAGTTTCTCGACAAACACACGCTCATATCAATCAAAATGGGGTTTTAAGCATATTTTGATTTTACAATTTTTTTTGTGGTTATATTTCTTTGATTTTAAACCAGAAAACCTTTGAATTATAAGGTAAATTTTTTATATATTTTTTTACAGATTATTCTAAATAAATGTTGCATATGTTTAAGAATCAAATTTTTTTTTAAACAAAAAAAAATCAGTGATTTAGGAATTAACGGTTCACGCCATTGAGTGAAGTAGCTGCATTTATCTTAAATTTTTATAAAATCAGCTTTTGTTGACTTTGCTATATTTTTTTTTAAAGATTTGACATTGGTTTTATCGAGTAATTCTAAAAAAATATAATAAAAAAAAAATAAAAAAGTTTGTCAGATAACTCGACTTTTTGTTAACTACAGTTCAAAAAAATAAATATCATGAAAGTTTTATATCATCATGTTATTCAATTAATTATATATTGGATAACTAAAATAAAATAAAAAATATATTAGGCAAAAATAAATTTATGATTTGAAAATGTTATTATGCAACATAATTTTTAAAATGAAATATATATATAACTTTTCTTATTGATTTCATTGAGGTACTTGACCTACTTTAGTTCATAACATAACTGGTCTAGAAGTAAAATTGTTTTTGATTATATTCCATTTACAAGTCGATGCATTTGACAAATTACTCAAGCAATTGTATAGTTATCCATAATATAATATCTTCTGTATATTTTATATTATTTTATCTTTAAATTAATGAATATCAACACTTGTAACCTAAAAAAATCTAAAATACCTTTTATACTTGATTTGAGAGATTTAGGAGAAATTGATACAAGTAACTATGCATTAGTATGTATCCTACTCCTACATGTAATTGTACCTTTAATAAAGTACTGAATAATTACATTACAAATGTACACATATCGTTTATTGTACACATGTCAACATGATTTTATTTTTCTCATCCTCACCACACACGTATGAAAAATCTATATACATAAGCATATATAATTTTCAAATAGTAGATACCATATCCCTCTATATATATACATCCCCTCTTATTACAAAATAAACACAAAAACATTCTACCTTTATATTTTTGCTCAAGTATTTGATTGTCAATCTTATACTCATCTTCAATATTTCATATAGAAGTACGTATTATATTCAAACATATACGATTACAATTAACTATTAGCATAAATAGCATTTCTCTTTGAAAACCTATTTACACTTTTTAGTTTAAATTGTATACTTTTTTCAGGCTCAAACGATGGAGAGACAATACAAATTAATACCAAATATTTCTCCCACTGATACAAACTGGACATCCAAAATCGTTGTTGTCGAAAAATCATTTCCAAGAACAGCTCAACGAAGCCCAACAAAATACCAAAATATGGTTCTTATGGATCCAAAGTTATATTACATAAATCCATTATTTATGTTTTTTACTCTATTTAATTTAAGACACATAGTATATTTAAAAAAAAAAATTCTTTCACTAATATCTTGCAACTTTAAATTGTCTTTGCTCATACTAAAAAATAATATCTAACAAAAATTGTATGCATGTTTTTCTACAAAGTATCTAATTTCACTGCATGGTGTTATACAGAAAAATAAAGTCCATGCAACTATCTATGATGCTAATATCGCAGCATACGATGAAAAGTTACTCCTCGGCAAAACTTACCTTATCTCGAATGCAAATGTGAAATTTACGAAGCCTGAGTATCAAGCTTCTATGGGTGACATACAATGGACGATATCTAGTCGAACAAGAGTTCAAGAAATCGATGAAGACCACAATGTTTTGATATCTTCTACATACAATTTTGTTCCTTTTGACAAATTGGAAGCCTACATGGACTCAAAATCTGATATTAGTATTTTTTCTTATTTTCCATAAAAATATTTATTTTCTTTCTATTTATTTAAATTATTATATTTACACATTTTAGATGTCCACACTAGACATTTTATTCATAACACATTTCATTTCAAGAAATTTCTTATTTTTTCCTTTTAGGTATCATTGGAGTTGCAGTAGACATCAAACCTAAAATATTGGTTCAAACTAGATTTGAAACACAGACATATATTCAAGATATAGTTCTCATTGACATGAGGTTTGTATATACATAACTATATTATTTTAAAATATAAATACATATTCCAATAATTACATTATTGTTAAATGAATTCATATATTACTCTCTCATATATTTTCTCTTTTTGTATACTAGCTTCAACACTATGTTATTAACCATGTGGGATAATTTTGTGGAGAAAGAATGCCGTTTCATTGCCGATAATTTAAGTAAGAAACAAATCATTATTGGAAACCATCTGAAAGTAACATCTTTTAGTGGTAATATGTTGTTAATAATTTTTTGACTCATCAATATAATATTAAGACACTTATAGGCAATATTAGCTCTATTAATGAATATATCTATATCTTTGTTCCATGCACAGGCCTTTCAATTTCAACAAAGGCAAATAGCATTTTCTCCTTCAATGTTCATTTGGAACAAGTGGTTCAAACTAACATCTTGGTAACATTTTATTTATTTATTATCTTATATTCAACCTCTAACTTATATATATATATATATATATATATATATATATATATATATATATATATATATATATATATATATGTGTGTGTGTGTGTGTGTGTGTATTAATTGCTAATATATTTACACATTTTGCAAGGGTTGAAGCAAATTTTGACAAATTAGATGAAATGATCTTAACAAAGATTTATTCATCCTCAACAACAAAGGCTATTTCGACACCAGACATAAACAATATAACCGAGATTCAGCATATTCCACAGTTATTATCTGGAGTAAGACTAATTCTAATTAAAATAATATATAAAAAATTACATTCCATTATTGCTAAATATTTATACAAATGTGTCTTCAATAATAGGTAACAGGGCAGGGATATTTCTGGGTTCATGCACGTGCATATATCAGAGTATTTAAACAAGCCTTTTGGTACATGTCTTGCAATACCTGCAACAAAGTATCAAGGCCTTTTGATTTCAATGAGACATATGAATGTGTCTTCTGCAAGTTTCCCCATGCAATTTGCAAATTACCACCAGTAAAACATGGTTCACAAATTATATATTATTTATAATTATTTACACATGCAATATTTTTAACTTCTTTTATATCTTAGAGCACGAGTATATGTGGAACTGGAGGACTCGACAGGCTCCCTATTCGAGACTATGATTGGAGAAACAGCAGAGACATTTTTGCAATGCACAGTCAAACGATTAATGGATAGTGGATCAGAAGTGTTAGAAAAAATCAGAATCACATTGGACGAAGAACAATTCTTTTACATTAAAGGAATGAAGAAAAATGTGTCTGAAGATGAATGGAATTACGACATTATCTTCCTCAACAAACCAATTCCTTCCACTTCGACCACCTCTACAAGTACAAGATCAAAAACCGACAAATGGAAAGCCATAGCGTACACCACTGAAACAACAATGCCTCCTCATGAGCAAACATTTCCATCTGTAATGAAATGTATTGATTTCCTCTTCGACCATTGGTAAATCCAAGAAAAGACAAAATGAAGAACATCCAATCTCATCCGACAATCTAGCCAACCTTGAGAAGTTACCTACTTCAAAAACAGATGGACATTCAAGGGTTTCAAAGGACAAAGACAAACTTTGAAAACTAACGATATCCATTTATGCATTGCTACATTATTTCCATTTTGAGGAATGAAGAATAGGTTTTCTTAGTAATGTTAAAAGGTTTTTGTCATGTATAAAAATTAGCCTGTTATAATGCAATGCAATGATCGAGCTTATATTTAACAAATCTACATAATGTTTTTTTTTAATGTAACTTTATTTTTCCTAATATATTAGTATTATTAGATACATATATTTACTTATTATAATAATAAATATAATAGTAACAAAATTTTTGTTACATAAATTAATATATAATATATTTTTCTTATTAAAAATAATGAAATCCATACAATATAACAAGCACAGACCGAATAAAAACTAAACATATACAGAGTATACTACAAAAGCTTAAACTTTTTTTTGCAACAATTAGAAGCTTATTAAATGTTATTCAAATTAAATTATAATACGATTAGCAACAAATATATATATATATATATATATATATATATATATATATATATATATAATCTAAATAACTTTATTGCATAATTTATTTAAGTTCATTGACTAACTTGACTAAAATAACAATTGCAGAAAAATAAAATTTCATTCATAATATAAATAAAAATATAAAGTATAAAATTTACTGCCTACGCTTGCATTATCGATTAACTCAATAAACTCATAGTTGAAATTGCCAAATCACTCAATGAAGTTTACTGCATAATTTATTTTTGTTGTGTCGCTTTTTGGTTGTTTTTTTTTTTTTTTTTTTTACTTTGCACTTTTGGTCCACAACCATTTTAATTTATAACAAATTTAGCCATAATCTTTTTTTTAGCATTGATCATCTCCAGCCTTTGAATTTTGTTTCAAATTTTGTTTTGTCTTCCTCTTTAAATAAACAAAATAAAAACTAATAACAACAAAATAAAATAAAATTGTAAAATTTTGTAAACTGTGACCGCATGAATATGAGAAAATGTCTAGGATGTTTCAATGAGTATTTTAGTAAGCCGAAATATGCCGTTGGATTATCAAATTTTGATATGTGGTAGCTAAATGAGTATTCTATGTTCCCTGAAAATTTCATACTTTTCGGTGATCATTTTCTATATCAAACAAATTTTTGTTACTCATGACCAGGTGAATAACAAAAATTATATTGTTAAGTTAGTCTATTACATATATACGAATTTATTTTCCAAATTTACATAAATATAAAATTATTTAATTATCAGTCCAGATATCTGCCTCAATGTCTAATTACCAATTCGGACCATCTCCTCTATTCCACATCGGGCCTCGTCCTCTGACATCATACTCGCGTCAGAAGCATATTTGTGTGACAGAAGTCATTTCACATTAAATGCCAATAGATGGAATATCTTGTAAACATTAAATGCCTATGTTGGCCATTTAATGCCTAGACTAAGCATTAAATAAAGATAATTATTACATATTCTCCTACAAAACAACTATTTGTTTTCTTAAAGTTTGTCATTTCACGCATGTAATTAATCGACTAATTAGCAATCACAATTTTGAATTTATTGAGTCACATGAAAAAGTGTTCATATGCATATTGTTTTCTACTCCCTCCGTCCCACAAAGATAGACCTGTTTTCCTTATTTATCTGTCCCAAATTATAGACTACTTACTTTATACGGGATATATTAAATTTTATTTTTCCTAATATACCCTTATTTAATTTACATTGTTATCAACCAAAATATCTCTCTCTCTCTAAACTTTTATTTATTTTTTTCATTTTCCCAATGTAATTCTCTCTCTATTTATATAATTCTCTCTCTAAACCTTCATTTATATTTTTTTTCCATGTAACTCTCTCTCTCTCTCTCTCTCTCATATATATATATATATATCTATCTTTTAATTTCTATTTAACTTAAATAGGGGTATAATAAGAAAATTGTGTGAAATTTTTACAATTTCAATTACATTAAATGAGTTTTCTTAATCTGTGTGTGAAAAAAAAAGTTGGTCTATCTTTCGGAGGGAGTAAGTTTTTTATAATATTTATTAAATATAATTTTTCCTGTTGTCATATAATTGATCCTTCGACTCAAAAATCTCAAGTTTGAGTTTGTCGCCTTACTTGATAAAGTAACCACATGTATAATTTTTTTTTTTCCTATTAATTGTTATAACATATTATATTTAATTATATAATATATAAAATTGTTATAAATTATATTAAATAATGAAAATATATTATGTTATATTTTATAAAGCATTTTAACAAATTATAATAATAATTTATTATAATAATTATATTAATTTATTATAATAATTATATCACTTTAGTTACAATAATCATTTCATAGTAATTAATAATCAGTACAAAAGGTAATATCAATTTATTATAATATAAATTTTTATACATACAGATTTTGTTTTTTAAATTTGTAAGTTGTATTTTTTATTCATCAAGTAAATCGACAAAATGGAATTTGAATTTCTCGTGTTAGTTGAGAAACTCATAATTTGCATGATTTAAATGTCTTATCTTCTTTTATTTGTTTGTATTATTTATTACATTGATTTTTTTTTTTGTATTTGTTTTTAGCATACTATTTTTCGAGCAGCTTATTATAATAATTATATCACTTTAATTACAATATTTAATTTTATAATTATTAATAATCAGTACAAAAGGTAATATCAAATTATTATAATATACATTTTTATAGATATAGAATTTTGTTTATTTAATTTGTGAGTTTTGTTATATTATTCATCAGGTAAATCGGCAAACTCAAGTTTGAGTTTCTCGAGTTGCCTCAGAAAGTAATAATTTCCATAATTTAAATGTCTTCTCTTGTTTTCTTTATTTCCATTATTTACTATATTCTTATTCCTCTTGAGTTACTTGACTAATTGATCATTTGCCTATTTTTCATTTTTTTTTTCTTTTTTTTTTAAAATTATTTATTAAATTTATTTTTCCCTACTTGTATTCTATCATGTTATTCTTGAGCAACTTTTATTTTCTTTTATTAATCGTAATAACAAAGTGTCATAAAAGTTTATTATAATCATTATATCAAATTATTATAATAACTAATTATAATAATACTTAATATTATGTTATTATGCTATCAATTTATATATATATATATATATATATTTGTCATTTATGATTTCTGTCTTATTATTGATATATTTTTCAATTTTTTTTTTGCTTTTTATTCAAATTATTTATTTTTGTATTTGTATTTTGTCATGCTATCCTTGAGCAACACCTTAATCTGAAATTTGGATTTGTTGAGTTACTTAATAAATTAAGCACATACATACTTTTTTTAATCTATAATTTATTATAACATAGTACAGTAAAATATATATCATATAAATGTAATATATATTATATTGAAGTAACATAATATATATATATTTTATTTTATTTTATTTTAGCAATTATTGTAACATAGTACAATAAATATTTTTATAATAAATTTATATTACAATAAAATTGATATTGTAGTAAAATATTTTTATTCAGTTATTTTTTATTATAATTATTAATTGATTATAATCAATTTATTATAACAAATTGATATTATATAAATTTTAGTATAAATTATTATAGAATTTATTACATATTTATTTATAATTTTGTAATAAATATTATTATAAATTACATTATCAAAATATTATAATTATTAATTATAAAAAACAATTATTTTCATAATATAATTTGACATAATTATTTTAAAAAATACATATCATTATTATAACACATTTTTATTACAATGTGTTTTCATAATTGATAAAATTAAATATGATATACTATAATAATTTAAACTAATATATAATTATTCTATATAATAGATCTTTTATTATAATATATTATATTAAATGATAGGATAAAAATAAATTGGACATCTTATAATGTTATCAAGTAACTCGACAAACTCAATATTGACCTTACCGAGTTTCTCGATTAATTACATACTAAAAAATAACTAAATATCACTTTAATTAAACTGAAAATTTCATATTGTTCGGTGATCATTTTCATCTTTCATAGCATTATACCATAAATCGAATTCTTTACAACTCATGGCATGTGAAAATGTTTTGGGATCATTTTCAGTTCCTATATTATAGTCCAATTCTTGTAGATACACGACATAGTCATCTAAAATTGCTGATCTTCTTTCTCTTGCAGATCTTCTTAATATTGGTTCAACATTTTCCTAAGGGTTATGTTGTCCAACTAGTTGTTCAACCATTTCTGGCATTTCCTGAACAATTTGATCTATAGAATCTAGCAGGTTGTGGAACTTCATTTATTGGTTGTACAACACCCATTTGGACTTGAGGAGTGTTGTGAACAATAATCAATCTTTTACTTGATGTGGAAGGTTGATCTCTTTCAAAGACTATGTTCTGAAATGGATCATTCTCACTGATTAAGTCATTCTCAAGAAACTTTGCATTTATTGATTCCACAATTCTAGTGCTATGAGATGGACAGTAAAATTTGTAACCCTTAGATCTTTCAGCATATCCAATGAAATACCCACTCATAGTCCTTGGGTCCAGTTTCTTCTCTTGTGGATTATAAACTCTTACTTTAGACAAGCATCCCAAACACGCATATGTCGTAAACTTGTCTTCCAACCTTTCCATACTTCAAATGGCATCGTTGGGAGAGTCTTGGTTGGAACTTGGTTCAATATACACACAACCTTTTTAAGAGCTTCATTCCACAAAGATTTAGGAAGCTTGGAGCTACTAAGTATACTTCACACCATGTCCAATAATGTTTGATTTTTCTTTTGACACACAATTCTAGTCCGGAGAATCAGGCATAGTGTATTGGGCAACTATCCCTTGCTCTTCAAGAAACTTTGCAAATGGACCAGGTGCTTGTCCATCCTCAATATATCTACCATAATATCTTCCACCTCAATCTGTTCTCACGACCTTTATTTGCTTACTACATTGTTTCTCTACTTCTGCCTTAAAAACCTTAAAGGCATCTAATGCTCCACTCTTGTTATGAAGCAAGTAGAGATACATGTATCGTGAATAATCATCTACAAAGGAGATGAAGTATTTTGGACCATGAGCATCCATGTCTGGACAACAACTATCTGAATGTATGATTTCTAAGATATTTGTACTCCTCTTGGCACCTTTCTTTGACTTGTTAGTCTGCTTTCCTTTAATGCAGTCCACACAAGTTTCAAAATTAGCAAAATCCAAAGTACTAAGTACTTTGTCATTTACTAATCTTTTAATTCTATCTATGGAGATATGTCTCAATCTCCGGTGCCACAATATAGATGAATCTTCATTCATAATACAACATGTATTACTAAGTGTGAACTTGTATAACATTATTAGCAACATCATGTTGTAAATTAATAGATAAAAGACTATCGCACAAAATACAATTCCCAACAAAGTTAGATTTATAAAACAAACTAAAAGATGTATCTGAAAAATTAAAGAAATATCCCAAAGGTACAAGTCTTGAAACTGAAACAAAATTTCTAGAAAAACTTGGAATATAAAAAGTCTGTTCCAATTTAAAAACATGGTCATTATTTAAAACTAAAATGCTTGTTTCAATAGCCTCCACATGTAAACCCATCTTGTTTTCTGATAAGATGCTTTGCTCACTTTCCACTACCTTCCTTAGGTTTTGCATATACTGCAAGGTATTCGAAATATGAATTGTAGCACCAGAATCAATCCACCATGTATTATGATTAACATCCACGATATTAGATTCATAGCAAACAAAAGAGATTGATTTACCTTTCTTCTCAAACCAAATCTGAAATTTGGTGCAATCCTTCTTCATGTGTCCTTCTTTTTACAGAAGATCGCACTTATTTTCATGTTTGATTCCACCTTAGGGTGGTATTTTACCTTTCCACTTTTGTTTGGCTTGGTTCTGGTCATTTTCACGTGTTACCAATAATGCACCCTCACATATTTCCATAACCAGCCTTCCTTCTTCTTGAACACACATGGTCAATAGTTCATTGACCGACTATTTGTCCTTGTGTGTGTTATAAGAAATTTTGAAAGGTCCATATTGCTGAGGAAGAGTGTTTAGTATGTTGTGCACAAAGAAGGAATCAGACATATCAACCTCAGGAATTTTCAATTGAGCTACAACATCCCTCATTTGCATGATGTGCTCAAGCACACCTCTAACACTGGTAAGCCTTAAGGATGAAAACTTCATTAATAGGGTGCTAGCAAGTAATTTATCTGAAGTCACAAACTGTTCATCAATAGCCTTTAGTAATGCCTTGATATCGCATGCTTATTGAAAGAACCTCGAATTCCAGCAGAGATTTTGGTCTTTATGAACATCACGCTAAGGCGATTAGATCGCTCCCATTGTTCATAAAGAGCATTTTCTTCTGGAGTGTTAGTTGGTCATAATAATAGTCGATTTCTCTTTCCTAATAGCATAATCAATGTCCATGCATCCCAAATGAAGGAGAATTCTCTCTTTCCATACCTTGTAGTTGTCCTCTTTCAGTTCGAGAATTTCACACTTAATATCAGAAAAATTCGCAGGCTACATGACTGCATAAAAATCAAACATACATGCATACAATATATTAACTTGAGACTAATAAACCCATATCATGTTTTACCAATGTTAAATCACGTTCCAAAAATTAAGAATTTAGTGATATAAAGCTTGCATGTGGGCTAAAGTCCTAATTCAATTAAATTCATGTATCTTTATGATAAAACTATCAAGTCATGTCCCTTTTCTTAATTCATGTGGGTTAATTAAGAAATACAATATGATATTCTACCCTAATTAATCATACCAATACAATAAAAAAAATCTTGTGGGATAAATTTTATTATATCATGTACAATTAATTACAATAAATGTCTTTTTTTCTTATATGTGATTATAAACCACTTAATATAAAATTTTGCATAATTAAAGATGTTGTGGCTGATCTTTAACTATTTAAAACTATATGGATCGTTAGACATTTAAAATTTTCCAAAATTATTCATATACAAAATTTCATGTAATAATAAGTAATATGAATAAATATGAACAAAGTTCAAAAAATATGCATTCCAAATATTTTATTCAAAATTACATGCATAAAAATAGTAAATCATACATAAGTGTCATTAATATTAATATTCTATTCAAATATTAATAACTCAGCCTGCTTAATTAATATAAGCGAGAATTTGACAAACAATAAAATTATTTTGGGCTTCTCAATAGTCTAAATTAACAACAAGAATTGCAAAGACGGATTATTGGGCTAGCCTATATGGTAGGGCTTGGTGGAGCTTAAATCTGACCTGCCCATTCCAAGATGGGACTCATTAGATCAATAAACAAGAGTGGCAAGTCGTCTGTATCATCTTCTTTCACTGGCCATTGATGGTTTCTCCACCTCCGGCCACCAAATTCGGCGTTTAAAATCACAATTTGTTGAAAAAATGATTTCTTAATGATTTCTAACATCATTTTATTAGAAAATCCAGAAGTAATAATGATAAATTCAAGGCATAATCGGGTATTCTTCATAAAGGTTTTCAGATAAAAAAAATTCAATTCAGAGGCAAAAGGTTCTCTTATACGAATTGTAAGCATCATATATGCTTAAATAACAATAAATACAATCAAATGCAGAATTTTGGATGATCGAAATACCTCCGGTCATTGACGACGTGATAGCTTTTTGTAGCCTCTGAATTTCTGGTTTGAGAGCTTCTAATGCCTTGTTCCAACCTCTGAATGATGGTACAAAGTGAAGTAGTAGACGAAATGACAATAGGGACCCCAAACATTCTTTCTTTTATAGACTCGGGTCCATCATTTTGAGTGTTTCTCAAAATGATTCCATAATTTAAGAAATCATGGACTAATCTCAGCAATTTTTAAATTGGCCAAACTACAATTGGAAATTCAAAATCATTGTAAATTAGTGATTAAGATGGAATGATTTGGATCATATACGTTTTTCTTGATCAATGAGATTTTTCTTAATCTGAAAAGGAAATTTCTACCCGTTATTGCATATTGGTAATGAATATTATGACCGGTTGTATGACAGTTAATTGTTACTAAAGAATGAACATAGTTTTGTTAAATGCACATAATGCAAACTTAAGATGTTAGATTATTTGTGTTCTATAATATAATAGCCATTGTTGATGATGTATGAAA
Source organism: Forsythia suspensa (assembly GCA_023638005.1). Taxonomy (NCBI): domain Eukaryota; kingdom Viridiplantae; phylum Streptophyta; class Magnoliopsida; order Lamiales; family Oleaceae; genus Forsythia; species Forsythia suspensa. Next base: position 11,573,401 of record CM042664.1, on the reverse strand, counting down.
ACCTTTTCATGAGTTTTGTGCTATTTTACATTACATTGTTAAATAAATTATGACCGTCTATCTAGATGTGTTTTATTCATTTGATACGTGTGAATGTTGTTGATGAGTTTTGTGCTATTTTACATTACATTGTTAAATAAATTATGACCCGTCTATCTAGATGTGTTTTATTCATTTGATACGTGTGAATGTTGTTGATTGTGATTTGTCTAAAGTGACAAAGTGCATCACGTGGTGTTTTTATGAATTCAATTGCAATATTATTGTTACTTGAAAGTGTCAGTATTTGTTCACACATTTTTCACCATTTTAGGCTGTTTGTTTCACATTTTTAATGTAGAAACGAGACTACTTGATAAACCTTGATAGATGTTCGGTATGAAAATTCAAGAAAATGAGAATGCTGAAACTAATATCTGCAACCTTGTTTTATGGACGTAGGACTCTTGATTTTTTGAATTTAAATTTTGGGATAAGAAACTTTAATTTGAAACGGGTTAAACACTTGTGAGAATGGTAAAATTGGAGTGAATTGGGTGGCTTCAAACTCCAATATGTTTAAGTTGATTTTGTTTTGATTTAGTATTTTTAATTTTTTTTATACCCAGTAAATCTCAACTTAAATAAAGAATCTAAGTTACGTGTGTAATTTTTCCAATATTCTAAAAAGTGTAAAGCGTGACTAGGCGTCGAGACCGAATTTCAAACTTTTTGGGTGTAAGCGAGAGCGAGACAAGAGCAATGCGAGGGCGATGCATGAGGTGTGGAGGCCAAGCTTTACACTTAGGCTCCGCCTAGACAAAGTTTAGACGGACTTTTTAGAACAATAAATTTTTGCGAATTGTTGGATCGAGATAGTAATAAAATTGAAGAATAATGATATAGATCATGGTGGATAATAATTATAGTCATACTTACACATTAAGATCACCATATTGGTCACTTTTTAAAAATTTAAAATATTATAAACAACTTTTTAAAAATAATCAATATATTGATCTTCATGCGCGTGTTTGCATCATAATTATTACCACCACATGATCTTTCTAACATTGAATATGGGCTTTCTTCATTAATCTTCTTATCTCTCTTCATTTCAAGCTCAGTGAGTTCTGTCATTAATCAGTGTGGCCCAAATGATATTATAGTACTCACTCTACTACAGTGTAAAAGTCTTGCCTTGGCCACATGAGCCCATTGTCTATATTATTGTTGAAAATTTCCAGCTCCTAGTAATAATATAAGAACGTGCAGCTCTTGAGTGATCACTGGAGCATTCTCTCCTTAATCCATGGGTGCGTCGGAATCATCTCTTATAGGTTCCCAGGTAGAAAGTTAACTTTTCAATTTCAATCCATTTTTCATATTTTTTCTTGAAATTTTAATTCTCAGTTAGTATTTTTCGTTTTTCTGCATTTGTTCTTTTCAATCATTTACTTTTTGCATTTTTAATTTAATTTCGGTAAGAATCCCGATGATGGAATCACCACCGTCTCGGAGCGTGCACAGGGCGTCGACTCCATCTTGGAAAGGGTTCAATCCCTCAAAATTGTAAGCTTCTATTTTATCCAATTTATTCATTCATTTTGTTCCCAGTGTATAATTTTATAAATTGCAGTATTATTGATTATGTATAATTATATTTCCCGAATAGACAACGCCGATACTGACGTCAGCGCCGCCAGAGAGTAGCTTGACTGACATTTTGGTCAGGAAACCATCTTCTAGCTCAGCTTCTGGTATTTTATCCATCTTCTCTTCTTTTTCCCCTTTTCTATTATTTCTGTAATTTTACTATTTTGGATGCGCTCTTCGGTAAAATTTTCTTATTGTTCGTTGTTTTGTGAGTTAAACTGTTCTTATTGTCTGGGCAGTAATGAAGCTTAGATGGAATTACGGTATTTTATGCAAATTTAACTCATAGCTAAAGTGCTATGCGAGTATTTAAAACCTATTTAAAACCTTTTTGCACATAAAAATACGTAGAAACCGTTACTAGTAGCTCTAGATGGGAAGATTTTTTTAAAATACATAGAAACTGTTACTAGTAGCTCTAGATGGGAAGATTGTTTATAAAATATTGCGTGATGAAGAATTGTTTAGTTGGGAATGGGGCTGAAGTTGGATATGATTATAACGGTAGATTGTCAATTATAATTATAACGAAAAAGTAGTCAGTAGTAATACACAGTTATTTACAGTCTTGATGCAGATGCCTTATAAGTGACTTTTTGTTCATTTGAGGAAATTTCAAAGAAAAAAATATGCCTGGTTAAAATCATTGTTTTGAACTAAAAGTGTATTTTGTGGGTTTGGACTAGAAAATAAATCAATTGATTCTGCATATTGTATGTGTCCTTTTGCGTAGTAGATCCTTTTATCAATTGAAGTATTATAGAACTTTATATTTAATAAATTTTCTCTTATTAAGAGGGACGACTGATTGTGTATTTGTATCAGAATGGTATAATTCTGTACCATTTTTGTATCTTATATGATTTTGATGTATTGTGATAAGCATTCTTGGGGAATGTTCAGAATATCCAAGATTTATAATTGATGATCAAGTTATATCTACTTTTCATAACATAACCTCATTGTTTTGGTCAAAACTTAAAGCATGTAGTAATAAAATAGTCAGCATCAAATCACTATATTATCAATGGAATCTCCCTACAGAATGGAGTCCCGCAATTTATTGATAATTTCGAGAAGTAGCTTCTGGCCCTCTGTCATCCCATCTTGATTTGGGTAGCTGCAGATACGCGGATGCAGTGGATGATATCACAACTCTGTTCAGGCCAACGTTTTCAAACTCGGCCTGGGCATTGATATGGAAAAGGTATAGGGTCAAGCGTTATAGGGTCAAGCGTCAAAAGGTTCAACTGGGGTCGAATCGGATGTCAAAAATAAATAAATAAATATTTATATATACTATAAAAACAATTTAACAACAATATTATGGTTACATTTTCACATCACTAATTCAGTAAATGCAAATTCATGTTTGTTATAGAAAGGTTATTATTTTGTAATTTGATTGAACATCTCAAAATTAAAATCAATCTAAATGTTTAAAGCCGTAGAAGTGATTTGCAACCAAATTGGTAGTAAAGACTTAAGAAGAGAAGTGTTTCATTGGCGTGCAATTGCTGGGGTTGTGTTGTTCCACATTGAAAGTGGAGAGTTGGGATGAGAGAGAAAATAGCTATTAAAGGAGCAGTCCATTAACTTTGAGAATCTGCAGCCTTAAGGTGAGCATTTGTTCTCAAAAAATATTAATCTTGGGGCTTGAGTTTTTATAATATAACCTAATCAGGCTGGTTGTTGGTCTAGTTCCCAGTTATAACGGTTGAACCGGCTTGTCGGTCCGATTTTCAAAACATTGGTTTAGACCCTTAAAGTAAACACCAGTAAAAAGTTTAAATGGGTGGCTAAATTGTCCTTTAAAATCTCTAGTTGATGATCAATTGATTCATGAAAATAGCTCCACAAGTAAGATGCTTCTAATGGTATCCACACGAGAAGCCTTAGGAACCCAAAATATTTTCATTCTTTGTTCAACTGTTCGACCCTTATGTGCTAATCACATAATTTAGTCTAGAGGTGAGCAATCAAGGGTAAAGGTTTTTGGTTGGTTTTGCTTTTGTTTTGTTCAGTGCTCTATATTTCGTTCTTCTTATTAATCTGTATATATATCTCATATTACACATATATACCAGTCCACCGCAAAAAAAAAAAAAAAAAAATGATAAAAAAAAAAACCCTCTATATGTCCAAAGATCTTCTTGTACATATTAAGATCTTCCAATTTCTCATCTTAGTTCAAAACCATTTCAAACAATCCCAAACCCTTTTGGACATGCCAAACTCTTTTAGCATCACTCTTATTTTTCTCAAGTTCTGTCACTCCTCTATATTGCTGACCCATTAGGGTCAAGGCCATTTGGCCATATGATATGATGTTAAACTCTTTTTAACATCCTAAACTCCTTCTCAAGTCCTTGATCTAGAAATTTTCAGCTATCTAGATTCGTATAGGACAAGAGTATCACTTGGCATGTACGTGATGACCACCTATATAGTGATGAATGAAATTCTTAGAACCTCTCCACAATCAGTTAATGAGTATTATAATCCTTCCATCATATTGTGTCTTAATTGGATAAAGACGTGGTCAAATGTTAAATTTACTGAATATAATGATGCGATCAATCTAAGTGATATCTCAAAAAAAAAAAAAAAAAAAAAAAATTCAAAGTGATAGCTCATTTGATGGCAATTGGAACTCCTAATTTTGTTCTACCTTGGCCGAGGATTTTCAAGTCATTCTCACTCTTAGATCTCAAAGGACATTCTAATTGCAAATTGGGGAATGGATTTCTAAATATACACGTCTCATTGCATAAAATATGTTGGTTGTATTTGTGTATAGATTTGCAAACGAACAAAATAACGGCAAGGAAACAAGAATAACGGCAAAGTCGAAGGCAGGTGTTGAACACTTTGTCTTTAAGTCGAATTTGTTCGCAATGGTGCCCACGGTTTATAGCGGCCACGGTTTATAGCAATCAACTCCTAAGATACAACGACCTCCACTTGTATTTGTAGCACTTCAAAACACAAGCACAACAAACTAAAAAACGGCTTTGTACTCCAAAAATAAATATGAAAAAAAATAAAATCAGAATTTTGAAACAAGAATACAAGAATTTGGTTCAAGAGAAGGAGATATGATGATATTTATGTTTGCATATCATTGGTGTAAGGAATAGGACGTCCCTAGTGTCCTATTTATAGATGATGAAGAGTTGGGAATGAAGTGGTGTAAAGCCAAATCGTACAATACTTCAAAAGGACGCGTTTGTTCGTTTAAAATTTTGACCCGATTTTTTTCTTCTCTGTTATTTTTCATTCATCCGATATTGGTTTTGAGACGCCAATATACCTTTTACAAATGCAGAGAAATTTGAATTCTCTTTCGGAGTGAAATGTTGAATTATCAAAATACCTTTCAAAAACTAGTTCAAAATCGAGGTAAACAACAAAAATGGTCCATGTGATCGCATGGCTTTGTTCTTTGCGATCGCATGGTAGGATCAAAAAATATTCTGTTGAAAAAATAGCACGTGGCGATCGTATGCTAATTTGCTCATGCGATCGCATAAGCCACTTGTTGTAAAAGACAAACTATTTGCCTAAACGAATTGAGTTGGGTTTGAATATTTGGTCGAAGTTGACACGAAGTCACTTTTAGTTGGTTTTCAACACTTAACTAATTTCTCGTTTGAATATTTGGCTGAAATTGACACAAAGTCACTTTTAGTTGGTTTTCAACACTTAACCAATTTTTCGAATTCTTAAATCAATTTTCAACAATCTCCCACATGAATGGAAATTTTTGATAAGCACAACACGATGTAAATGAAATGCAGACTCTAACAAATAGAGTACATGCGACAAATCATGGCATCAAGATAGGTGGCTTGTGGCTTTGAATCTTCTTTAATCGAGTACAATTGGATTTACTAGGCTAGTTGGTGAACGCGATGTTTTTGAACCATCCAGCCATTCGTGTAAGCCTAAACAACTGTACTAACACTATAACTCATCTAACCAATTCGGTTCTCATGGTTGTGTCCATTTTGGCCCTGGACAACTCTTGGTTTCATAAGTGCTCTATGAGAATTGAGCCTCAAATTCTTGTAGAAGCGGTCCCACTTTACACTTATATAAATGATTTCTTACTGTTCTATTTCAAAGTTTTAAATCATTAAAAGTATATATATATATACTTATACTTATACAAATTTTTCGAATCTTTTATGACTTAGTTGTCCCATTGAACCAAGATTTTGGGATCTCCAATCTACAAGATTGGGTATCGTCATAGTAATTCTATTCAATAGACTTTTGGCCCATTCTCCTCGGGAGATGGTATACTTGATATCTTGCAAGTCCTTTCGTCAAAGGATTAGCCAAGTTTTCTTTTAACTTCATATAGTTAATAGAGATTATACCATTCGATATTAACTGTTTAATAGTATTATGTCTCCGATGGATATGTCGAGATTTACTATTATACATACTATTTTGTGTCTTTGTTATTGCCGACTGATTATTTCAAAGTATGTTAATTGCAGAAATCGGTTTTTCCCAACATGGGATTTCTTCAAGGAAATTACGAAGCTATTCTGTTTCTTCTCTCGGCTTTGTCTAAGAAAATAAACTTAGATTCCATTGTGGATCGAGCTATACGTATTTGCTTAGACGATTTTTAGGATACGACTCCACCTCTAATGGTAAATACATAACCACTTGTGGATTTTAAATTCTTAGTGTCAGATATTCAATTTGCATCGATATATTCTTCTAATACCGCGAGATATCTTAAGTAGTGTAATTCATATTCAACTGTGTGTCTTAAGTATCTAAGAACTTGGCTTAACACCTTATAATGTTTAATACTTGGATTACTAGTGAATCTACTCAATTTGTTGACTATGTATATTATATCCGGTCTTGTGTAGTTGGTAATGTACATCAAACTTTCTACGACACGTGAATATTTCAATTGAGATACGGGCTCACCAGTATTTTTGGCTAAGTGTATACCTAAGTCAAGTCAGCGGTGCTTAAGCGGGTTTGTCGTCACGCTTTAAACTTTTTAAGTATGGTCTCAAAATAGTGTGATTGAGATAATGACAAACCATCAGATGTCTTAGAGATTTTAATCCCTAATATTATATCTGCCACTCCCATATCTTTCATGTCAAAATATTTTGTTAACATTTTCTTAGTCAAGGAAATGACTTTTAAGTTATTTCCCATAATTAGCATATTGTTAACGTATAGGCATACGATTACATATTCGTTAGGTGTGTTTTTAATGTAAACACACTTGTCACATTTATTGATTTTGAAGCTATTTGACAACATAATTTTATCAAATTTTTTATGTCATTACTTCGGTGCTTGTTTTAATTCATACAATGATTTTACAAGTTTACACACATTTTTTTCATTTCCGGTTGCAACAAATCCTTTGGGTTGTTCCATGTAGATTTCTTCTTCTAATTCACCGTTTAGAAACCCGTTTTAACATCCATTTGATGTATTTTAAAATTATGCAATGCCGTGATTGCAATCAAAACACGTATAGACGTGATTTTTGTCACTGGTAAATAAGTATCAAAGAAATCGAGTCTTTCCTTTTGTTTATACCTTTTGGCTATTAATCGAGTCTTGTATTTATCTATTGATCCATCCGACTTTAATTTCTTTTTGAATATCTATTTGCAGCCTAGAGCTTTGTTTCCAGAAGAGAGTTCAACAAATTCCCAAGTATGGTTACTTATGATAGATTCAATTTCGTTATGTATAGTTTTTTTCCAAAAAGGAGCTCCGAGAGAGGTCATTGCTTCATCAAATGTCTTTGGATCATTTTCAAGTAAATTGGTTACGAATTCTGGAACGAATATCTTATGAATTCGTTGCCATTTACTACGTCTTGGTTCTTCATTTATTTGAAGATTGTCGTCATTTTCATGTATGTTATTATAAGTTCATTTATTTGAACTTACTTCCTTTTCTTTACAAGAAAATTTGTCTTCAAAGAAGACCGTATTTTTTGATTCAATAATCGTACTTTCATGAACATCAAGTACTTTTGATTTATGAATCAAGAATCGATATGTACTACTATTGATTGCATATCTAATAAAGACATAATCAATTGTCTTTGGTTCGATTCTAACTTGTTTAGGTTTAAGTATTTGTACTTTTGCTAAGCACTCTCCACACTTTGAGATATTTGTACAAAGGTTTCGACCTTTCCATGATTCGTAAGGTAATTCAACTTTATTCTTGTGTGGTATTTTATTTAGAATATGATTTATAGAAAGTATGGCTTCTCTCCACAAGTTTTGAAGTAAGCTCGAACTAATTAGCATTGTATTTATTATTTTCTTTAGTGTTCGATTTTGCATTCAGCAATACCATTAGATTGAGGTGAATATGGTGCAATAGTTTGATGAATGATTCTAGATTCTGCACAAAATTCTTCAAATGGTGCAACGTATTCTCCACCTCTATCACCACGAATAATTTTTATTCGTTTTTCAAGTTGATTTTCAACTTCAATTTTGTAGTGTTTGAACACTTATAAAGCTTTATCTTTGCTTTTCATCAAGTATACGTAGCAGTACATTGTACAATCATCTATGAATGTGATGAAATACTTTTTACCACTTCTTGTTTGTACGAACTTTAAATCACACACATTCGTGTGAATTAGTTCTAAAGGTGTTGTGATTCATTCAACCAAATGAAAAGGTGTTTTGGCCGCTTTTGCCTCTACACATGTTTCACATTTTTCATTATTAAAATACATATTCGGAAGTAAACTTAAATTCATTAACTTGCGTATTGAATTAAAGTTTTCATGTCCTAATCTATGATGCCATAAATTAAATGACTTAAGAATATAAATGGAAGATGACGTTTTATTCCTCATATTTTTCAGTACAACAGTTAGGATATTCATTTTGAATAGTCCATCTTTTACATAGTCTTTGCCTACATACATGTTATTCTTGGTAAGTACAAATTTATCCGACACAAAGACTAACTTAAAGCCATTCTTGCTTAACAAAAAACCTAACACAAAGTTCTTGTGAATATCTGATACGTGAAGAATATTATTGAGGCTAAATTCCTTTCTTGATGTCATCTTCAATATCACTTTGTCTTGTCCTTTCACTTTGAATGTTGATGAGTTCTCCATAAACAGTTTTTCTCCTTCGGTTGGAGTGTAGAATGTGAACATTTATTTATTAGCACTTATGTGACGGGTTGCACCTATATCAACCCACCATTCTATGGGATTTTCAACGTTGTTACATTTTGAAACAATTGTCGATAAGTTCATATCAGATATGCCATTTGATATGACATCAGATTTGGCTATATTCGCTTGGGCTTGCTTCTTTGGTTTGCGACAATCGATGAAGCGATGTCTAGCCTTTCACAATAATAGCAGTTGCTCTTGAACTTCTTTGCATTCTTCTTTGTAGGTTCAATGGAATGCATTCTCTTCTTTTCTTTATTGTTGTTGGATTCCACCACATTTGCCTTTGAATGTGGTATGCTATTTCCAACACTTTTGTTCGAACTTCGGTTGTCTTCTTCAATCTTTAGTCGGACCACAAGTTCTTCAATATTCATCTTCTTGCGCTTATGCTTGAGATAGTTCTTGAAGTCCCTCCACATAGGTGGAAGTTTCTCGATGATTGCAGCCACTTGAAATGATTCACTTAGAGATATATTCTCCGCGTGAATGTTATGGAGTATGATTTGCAACTCTTGCACTTGACTGATGACCGTCTTTGAATCTACCATCTTGTAGTCCAAGAACTTTCCCACTATGAACATCTTTCTTCCAGCATCTTCAGTTCTGTATTTCCTTTCCAAGGATTTTCATAAATCCTTTGCAGATTTTTTGGAACAATACACGTTGTATAAGGTGTTGTCCAAACTATTCAGAATGTAATTCTTATATAGAAAATCTGAATGTTTCCGACATCCAAAGCAATCAATGATGCCTTATTGTTCTCTTATTTTTGTATGGCAGGATGATCTTTATTCAAGAATTTCGCCAAGTTGAGGGTCGTGAGATAGAATAGTATTTTCTGTTGCCATCTTTTGAACTCAACCCCAATAAATTTCTCCGATTTTTCTCCTTGTGAAACGGAGTTTGAATGTAAGATTGTAGGAAAGCCACAACGGAGGAATCACACCGTAGGAATACTTCTTTCAGAAGTTCCCATAATCGAAGTATCATTCGAAATAGTATTAGTATTAACTATTGTATTCATTTACATTTATGTAAAATGAAGATCAACCAAGAGTAGGAGAAGTTAAAGAGGTTTAAGAAGTTAAACCGAAAATTCGACTTAAGTTTAATCGATTTGTGTATAAGGATGTCTCTTACAACAAAAACAAGAATAACGACAAAGTCGAGGCAAGTGTTCAACAAAATTTAAGACTTAAGATTTTTGGTTGTATTGACCTCACTGATAGGGATGCCAACGAACAAAAAATAACTCGAAAATGAATATGAAAAAACAAGAATAACGACAAAAGTCGAGGAGTTAAACTGTTTGAACAATGTTTTCAAAATACCGAAAATTAAGTCAAATTTTGGTTGTATTTGCAATGGTCCCGAACAAAATTTACAAGGCAACAAGAATAACTTCCAAGAGTGTTACATTTTTCCTTAAGTCAAAACCTCCAATGGTCCCCGCGATTTATGCAATCAACTTCAAATCTGACGACAAGTGTTTGTTTATCTTCAAAACAACCGCAAACTAAATGGCTTTGTACTCCAAAAATGAATATGAAAAAATAAAACAAGAATTTTGCAACAAGAATGCAAGAGAATTTTGGTTCAAGAAAGGAAATGGGATGATATTTATGTTTGCATATCATTGGTGTAAGAAATAGGACGTCCCTAGTGTCCTATTTATAGATGATGAAGAGTTGGGAACGAAGTGGTGTGGAACCAAATCGTGCATCATTTCAAAAGGATGCGTCTGTTCGTTTGACCATAATTTTGACCGATTTTTTCATTCTCCGTAATTCGAGACGCTAAATATACCCTTCACAAATGCAGAGAAATCTGAATTCTCTTTCGGGGTGAAAGGTTGAATTACCAAAATGCCTTCCAAAAACCAGTTCAAAACTGAGGTAAATAGCAAAAATGGTCCATGCGATTGCATGGCTTTGTTCTCTGCGATCGCATGGTAGGATCAAAAAACATTCTGTTGAAAAAATTAGCAGGTGGCGATTGCATGCTAATTTGCCCATGCGATCGTATAGGCCACTTGCCGTGAAAGACAAACTATTTGCCTAAACGGATTGAGTCGGATTTGAAAATTTGGCCAAAGTTGACACGAAGTCACTTTTAGTTGGTTTTCAACACTTAACCAATTTTTCGTTTGAATATTTGGCCGAAGTTGACACAAAGTCACTTTTAGTTGGTTTTCAACACTTAACCAATTTCTCGAATTCTTAAACTAATTTCCAACAGAATATACCATGACAACTAAGGTTTGAGAAAGTTTGCCGTAAGGGCAAAGCTGTCTTGCCATAATAAGCTAGAGTGACTCATTCACAATATGACCATGGTGCCTCGGCTAAGAGGATCACATGCACAACCATGGCATAGGATGAGTGGTTCACAATGATTGAGCTCCCTTGAGACCGGTCCTATTCCGTGGTAACTTCAGCAAACTTGTTCTCTAACAAACATCCACATATCCACATGATTACTCTGACTGGTCCTTGGAACTTATCATCTCACTTGAGGTAGGTACATCATATGCTAGTCTTTCTAAGATTACAAGCACTCGATTTATAATCCAGCAATTAAAAATTTAGCATAAAGGAATGTGTGTTTCATATTCTTGACATGCTAATAATATTCTTCTTATGATATGAACATAAATATCATGCCCATTAATAAACTCCTGAGACTGAATTTTTATAGTAGCTTTCTTTAACTGGCAACTGTATTACTGTTTGTTGAGTTTAATATATAAATTTATAGCACTCACCCAAAAAATGAAACCTAGAAGCTTTTCATGCATACGGGTTTTATGTGCATAAGATAGCATTCCTTGTTGTCTTTTTCTCTTTTTGTTTCTTCTTTTCCCTTTTTGTTTTTTCTTTTCCCTTTCACGTTCCTTTCTTATGGTCAATATGATAATTCACATGTTTGGATTAGGTACTGTAAACCCTAATGTTCTACTGGAGCTCTTTGCGATGTACCGTGACTGGCAAGAGAAGAAGACCCAAAATATTAGCCGCAGACAGGTGCCCTCCTCAAGTTCATATCTTTTGAGTATGGGTCTTAAAGATGTCTTCAGTCACAGTGTAGGCATAGGACAGACTGACTCTGCCATGGATTCTTGTAATTCTATAATTGACACTGATTATTTTCACAAAGATATAGCTAGAACTGGTATTACCATTATTTAGGAATTTACGTGGACTTCAGTGACATGCATACAGCTTCATATCAGAATCATGGTCTTGATTTGGTAATCACATATATTTAAATAAAACCAGGTCATGGGAAACATTGGTCTTGCCTGGCTACCTGTGTATATACTAAAGAGAATGAAACAAGTGTTTAATTAGTATAGCCAGAATCAGAGGCTCTACTAATGGAATTTAAATCATCTAGATTGCCAATTTCTCCCCCTAAAATATTTTGCTTGAAGAACTTACTGCTTGAAAGTCAACGAATTGCTAGACTAGTTATAGATAGAGCTTAGAGCTACTGCATGCATGCTGCTTCATCTTGTTCATCTACCTGGAAACTTACCTGCATTTTTTAAATGCAAGTGGCTAACAATTGAACCTTGGAACTGGAAGTTTCATTTACTTTTTAGCTGTAATTTATTGGTTGTCAACTTGCCACATAACAGATGAGCTGGTTCTTGATCATTAAGATAGCTGTGCTGATTCTCGAATATATCTGTAATTATTTTAACTTAGTGCTCTAAAATCCTGGTGCGGCATATTGCCAATTTGTGTAAAATTTTGTAGTTCTGTTTCATGCTTTCTTGCTTGCTTATGTTGCATTGGTCGCTTTTACTCGAAGCTGGAAAAAAAGGATATGTTTGTTATATTCACCCAGATTTGATGATACATTATTCTTATTTTTTGTTCCATAGGAAGAGATTGAAAACAAAATAGAAGTAGTAGATGCTTTGGCAGTTAAGCTTCTTCAACGTTTCAATTACTCGATCTCTGCAATGAAATCAACCTCTCGTCATCTTTCAGAAGGTAATTGAAGCATTCAGCTAGAATCAGAGGAACAGTTATGTAGGGTTGCCTCATTGCATGGTAAAATTGATTAGCTATCTCTTATTATATGTTCGTTACTTCGTTGAAATGAATTAACCTGAAAACAACATAATCTTCGTTTAAGAGTTTTGACAGTTGAATTTGGTATTCACCTGAACAGTGAACATAGAGTTTTGAGTTTCTGCTGTGCTTGTAGTTTGATCTGAAGGGTTTATATTAACGGTAAATTGTATTATTAGTCTCTGGGCATTACCTAATATCCAATTAGCAAGTTGGTCCTCAGCCTTTTATTATAGATGCACAATCAATCTTCAACAGTATAAACTGTCCAAATCTTTGTTAAATTGTCAAGTGGCCTTCACATGCCCAACTTTGTGAAGCTGGATTTTGCTGTCCTACTTGGGTTGGTATCCAGAAATTTGAAGTGGAACATTTTTCTATGAGGATCAAGAGATGGTTTAACTCAAAATTGGACATTTTTCGTTGTTAGGGACTGATTGTGCTTACTATAATGGAAGTTTGAGAACCAGTTTGCTACTCGGGCAATAGGTTGGGGAATAATGATGCAATTTTTCCTTTAATTGTAACAAATCCCATCTGTATGGCCTAATACAGATTTCTCAATGGTTAATGCTGATAATGACATTAAGCAAGAGACTGGCATCGTGACTGCCAAATATCTTCTTGTTGATTGACATGAAAAGCCTATGTTTATCAAAACAAATTATTTCTACGTATCACCTGTTTTAGATCTATATCACCACTGTTAACATTATTTCTCAAATTGCATAAAGTCCATGCACTTCAAGTGGACCTCGGAGAGTTGAAAGGAAGACTGACTGAGGTAATTAGTAATTGCGACTCATTATGCAAGAGAATTGCTACTGAGGGACCAGAATCGCTGCAATCTTCAATCAAGCCTTTTACAGCAGCCTCCGATGACAGAAAGAACAGCTCCGTCTCGTCGTCTATGCAACTACCTGCGCAGGAATCAAACCAATTACCACAGCAGGACAGTTAGTTATCATTTCCTTCATCTATTTGTATTTGTACATATTTTTTGTAATAAAAATACAATTATAGAAGCCTGTCGTGCTTGGGACAATCTGATAACATAAAGATGACTTGTATTTGATTTAGGCAATGAAATGTTGTTTCTTTCTGCCTTGTCTATCTGGAATTTAAGTGGTTAAAAGGGCTGACAATTGTACGAGATCAAATGTTTGAGTTGTTACAATTTGGGGCAAGGGTATTTGAACATGCCCTGTTGGTTACCATTATTAGTTTCCCACTAGAGAGGATAGGAAATGACAAGTTTCTACAATGTCAATTATTTTCCAGAGAAATTTTTATGATCACTAGTATCCAAACCGTGCACATGCCAGTGTCTTATGACTGAGTGTCGGTCACCTGTGAGTGAGAGTATTTATTACTCCTTGAGTCATTACTCGTTTAGCATTCGTCTAAATGATACGTCTGATAAAATTGGTTCTATATTCTTAAATTATATTAAACTGATCATTTAATGTTTTCAAGAATTCTTATTCTTGTTCCAAATAGGTGAGTTGTTTTACATATGGATATGATCACTTTGCATTAGCATTGAAGTCGCAACATTAATAAAATGATTTAGCAATGAACTGAAATTGGAATTGGAAATAAAAAATAAAAAATGTGATCTATAAAATGTGTATGAAACTAACTTTTTATAAATTTTCATTTTTAAATTTAATCAAGATTATAATATAATACATGTGATGATATGGAACCCACGAAGCTAGTCGATCCAAGCAGAGTGTGGCAGTAGTACTTAGCACCAGTTTAAGCATAGATTCGATCAGAAGAGCATAAATTTTCAATCTGTTTTCTAAACACTGGGCAATATTTAAAGAAGCTGGTAAACAATAAACAAGTATACCATGGGAATAGTCAATAAAATACTCAATACAAACTTAGTGAATTGATGATTATTCCAAAAAAACTACTAATACTACAACTTAATTAAATGTATAAACAGAAAACATAGAGAATACATTTTGTAAACAACAATATTACCTAAATATGATCCAAAATTTTCAGAACTATACTGCCTTTAAAATCAAAATCATTAGCTAAACCATAACAAAATACTCCCAGCAGTACTAACAATTGAATTCAGTTCATATAACAAGAGAGAGAAAAAAATTCAAATGTTCTTGAATTCACTTTATGAGTAATGCTATCTACTACAATGACGATGCTTCCGCGGCTACATTGTCAAATGAAGTCGGAATGCATATTTACTCATCGGACAATGTAGTTGTAATCTAGGCTGATGTTCAGCACGATGCTAGACAGCATTATTCTTTACTCAATGCATTCAAGGATTTCAGGGCTGTTGATGGGCATCCATATAGCCAGCATCAACAAGAACTTTCTCTCTTTTAGCCAATTCAATATCTTCATCCACCATCATTTTCACCAGCTGCTCAAACCCTACTTTGGGTTTCCATCCCAACACTTTCTTGGCCTTAGTTGCAACCCCTTCCAAATTATCCACTTCTGCTGGCCTAAAATACCTCTTGTCAATCACCACATGATCCTTCCATTTCAATCCCACATACCCAAATGACACTTCTAAGAATTCTTCCACCGTGTGAGATTCTTCGGTTGCCACCACGTAGTCGTCCGGTTTTTCTTGCTGTAGCATCAGCCACATTGCCTCAACGTAGTCCCCCGCAAAACCCCAATCTCTCGAGGCCTGCAAATTCCCCAGGAAGAGCTTGCTCTGTAATCCGATCTTGATCCGCCCCACTGCCCGGGTGATCTTCCGGGTCACGAAGTTTTCTCCCCTCCTGGGGGACTCGTGGTTGAATAGAATGCCGTTGCAGGCAAATATCCCGTAGGCCTCCCGGTAATTGACGGTGTACCAGTGGGCGGCGCACTTGGAGACGGCGTAAGGGGAGCGGGGGTGGAACGGAGACGACTCCGTCTGCGGCGGAGGGGTGGATCCGAACATCTCAGACGAACCCGCCTGGTAATAACGAATATGGGATCTTCCAGAGGCAGATATGTGGGACCGGACCGCCTCCAGAAGACGAAGGGCACCAGTAGCAACAACGTCGGCAGTGTAATCCGGGATCTCAAAAGAAACCGCGACATGAGACTGGGCTGCAAGGTTGTAAACCTCATTGGGCTGGATGGTATCAAGCCAGCGGCGGAGGGAGGAGGCGTCGGTTAGGTCGGCATAGTGAAGCTTCATCCGGGCCTTGTTGGCATTGTGGGGATCAATATAGATGTGATTGATCCGCTGGGTGTTGAAATTGGACGATCTGCGAATAAGGCCATGTACTTCGTACCCTTTGTGAAGCAGAAATTCAGTTAAGTAGGAGCCGTCTTGGCCTGTGATGCCTGTGATCAGAGCGATTTTGCGGTTGGATTGGAGTGGTGGTGATGGAGATGAAACTGGGTTTTCGATTCCATTGGCGGCGGTGGATTCAGATCTGGAGTCGGTGGTGACATTGCTGTCTGTAGCCATACTGTAAAGTGGTGTGGTTGAATAGAGTAGGGAAGGAATGGGAGTTATAGGGAGAGTGGAAAATGGAGATTTAAAAGAGGGGTAGACGTTAGACCGAAGAACTTTCTAACTTAGAATATATACATATATATAGGTGTAAATCATCCTCATTTATGAAATTTTAATATTTTCACCCTCAAATTCATCATTATTTGCAAAAAATACCCTATTGTCTATTCAAAATCTCCGTTAAATTAATATGTGAACATCACTTGTAACACTTGATAAGGATATTTTCGATAACACACAATTTTTTCTTTATTCTCACCTAAACCATGTTCTTTCTTAATGGTAATATTATATATTTATTTTTTATATTATTTTATAAAATATAGAATAATTTTGATTTGTACCTTAATCTATTTGGTAAATTTGAAATAGACCAATTTTTATAATAATTAGAAGAATGACCATTTTGAGGATAAAATGTCATAAATATTTTTTTTTTGTAAAAAAATGTTTATAAGTATGTGCGTTTACGATTATGATTGAGTGAATCAATACATATTTTGTATGGTATATATTTGGCAAGGTTCTAAAATGCGTAATGTGCGGTGAGACGGTGATGTCGCGCATTGAGCCTAGGCGCGTTTAAGCGTGGCAATACGCGACTGATATACAAAAATAAGCGATGCGGTTCGAGGCGGCAAGGCCAGACATCAAACCTAGGCGGCGAACATTTTAGAACACTGATATTTGGTGAATTTCAACACAAGTTATATTGGTGGATCATCCAATTAACCACTAGATAAATAAAAATACAACATTAACCACTAGATGAATAGAAAGTGAGAATCATCTTAACTTATATTTTTACTTTTCACCCAAACGGAAACACAGTTATTGCAATTTGAGTGTTAAAAGATTTTTTCCTTTGGTACCAAATTGGTCATTTTTGCAACAAGTGGCTTAAAACTCGATAAATTTTCCTTTGGTACCAATTGGTCATTTTTGGATAGTAGATCGATCTTAATTTTTCAAATTTTGAGTCTTTAGAGTAAATTCCACCTAGGGTCCTCAATCTTTATCAAGTATTGCACTTGGATCCCAACCTACAAAATCTAGCACATAAGTCTCCAACCTTTATAAAGTGTGCACACATGGTCCCAGATAACAGAAAACAGAAAATGTATATATATTTATTAAAAAAATCAACACTTATTTTAATCATTTAGCACGTCTCGTCTTCACCCCACCTCCACCAACCCACTCCACCACAAGCACGTCCCACTCCCCTCTCCCTCAAACAAAAAATCCTATCATCTTCATCTATCGAAGATCTAGTATTTTGATTAGATTTTTTCTCCAAATTTATTGATCTCCCCCAATACATCAATTTATTGTTGTGTTGTGCTTTAACGTAGAATTATTTCCTAAGAAGTATGTATATCTTGAAGGTATTGCCGATTAATGGATTTAGAAAATATTTCTAAATCTTAAAAGTCCAAGTATGTATATCCCAAATACATAAAATTGTTCATCTCCCAAATACATAAGTCCACACTCTTCACATAAATGATTGGGCTTTGTTTGCAATTTCTAAGAAGTTTAGGGACAAAATTGCAATTTAGATAAAATTGCACTTTATTTATTGAGAAATAGATTTGTTTGAGTTATACTATAAGTTGGAAAGTCATTATTCGAGGTTTAGAAGACTTGTTGCAATTTTTGGCAAGTTTGACGCCAATATGCAATTTCACGGTTTCCAATGGACTAAAGTGAAATTTCAGCAAAATATATAATAAGTGTATAATTTGAGTCATCTTATGTTAATTGTGTTTTAGACTTCGAATTATAAGCTTAGTGAAGGGGCGTTAGCACATCCATTTTCTTGCTTGTTAGTGCTTTAGTTTTGAATAACCACGTTTAAACTTGACTAATAAGATAGAAATGGTTTCTTCATCACATGGACATGTTTGAAGCCCTATATATACAATATATATAAAGGGTAGGAAACTAAGAATTAATTTGAAACTTTGGGATTTATTTGGATTGAAAAAGGTTTAATTTCGGCTTATTAGATCTGTAGAAACTTAGCCACAACCTTAGAATTTTATTTGGCTAAATTAGAGAAACTTCCCTTGAGGTTTATAATACAAGTACTTTCTCTTTTTAAAAATTATAGAAACCTTCGTTTCAATTTATTTTTAATAAAAGATGATGCTCGTATTTTTCTAATTCGGCATTGTTTTCTTTTAGAAGCTGATTTTGAGCAAGGCAAGAGGCCCTCTGTTGTGTTGGCTAAGTGATGGCGAGAAAGTCAAGAGGTTCGGTAGGGCTCTTCAGGGACGGTAGCCGGCGGAAGAAAGTTCGGAGGAGATAAGCGGTCGGCTGACTAGGGAAGATGCGCAGCGGACGGTGGCTAAGTCGGGCGTGGAGGAAGTTTCTTCTAATGAAGAAGAGCCCGGTGAAGAGAGAAAGGCGACTCTTGGGCTGCGAGAAAAAGGCCCCGTTCGAAAGGCGTCGAGGAGGCGGGAGGGGGTGAGTCTACAGGAAAGGAAAATCGGTAGAGGTGGTTGAAGGGTGGCGTTCTTCCCAGGACCCCAAGCAAAGGAAGCTAGCGATGTGCGGCGGGGTGGTGGTGCCCCAGACAATCCCCCTGCCCGGTGAGAAGGCGGTTGGAGGATCTTATTTGCGGGAGAACTTCCAGGAGTCTCGCTTCATGAGGAATGTTGCCTGCAAACTTGTTGGGGGCTTGGAAGGAGGCTCCCGGTCCTCGGACTAAGGACTGGCATTGTGCGGCGATGGGGCCGAGAGTTTCAGTACATAAGCAAAGTGGAAGGCGTTTCTCAATGAGGGAGATGCGAGAGGAGTGGATGGAGGCTTCTGCGGCTCGCTGCGTGCGTTCTTTGCTGGGTTGGAGTCTCTGTGGCCTTGAGGGGCTGAAGAAAAGCTAGCTTTGCTATGGCCAAGCGCCTCTGAGTCTAATAAGATGAAGGGTGCTGAACAACGCGGTTGCCACGGCCGGAGAGGCGTAAAGTCGGCCTATGAGAAAGCCGGGCAAGAGATGGTGAGGCGGAGAGTCAAATAAGCGTGACTGGGAGACTTGATAATGCTCACAATCTGAGAACATAGCCTCGAATGCCTTGGAGGCTGCGAATGAGGATAAAAGAAAGATGGGCCGAGGGCTTTGCGGAGGCGGGAAGAGATATCGGTGGAAGCAAGCTGGATGAATCCCTTAAGGGGAAGGTGGCCTTGAGGTTCAAAATGCTTCATCTTTCTTTGGAGGTAGAAGTTTTGAACCGAAGTCGCAGGCCCAGTGGTGAGTTTGTCGCCAACTTCCATCGGGCCAGGGCATATGCTAGTTTCTCTAATTATTTCGCTAAGCGTGGGCCACGAGAAGTGCTCACCTCTCTCGGCGGACCACCGGATTTGGACTTGTCATTCTTTGAGCAGAAGTTCCCACTGTTGAGTTAGGGAGGCGAGGAGGCGAGGTGGGGATTTAGACTAGGGATGTTTTTATATATATATATATATATATATATTTTTTTTTCTAAGTGTTAGCTTGTAATTACGCTACCTTGTGAAGTGCAATGTTAAATCTTCATTTTCTTTTATTCTTATCGATTGTTTATCCGCCCCTCTTCTTCCGTTGAAGGCGGTAGCTAAATCATGAATGCTTGCGTCGGTAATAAATAACTTGAACGAACCAATCAGCGCATAAAGAGGCATAACAACGCTCGTCGCTGGGTAACTTTAGCGACATCCTAAGGCATGGCAATGCCTCGATGGTGCAGTAACACATTTAACCAATATACTAATTGAGGCATGATAATGCTTGGTAATAAATAACGAGCTATTTTAACAATCACGTAAAGATAGCGCATAGGCGCCACCTTCTATATATAAAGCGAGAAACTACGTTTGAGATAGTTCTCTTGGCGAGTCCTTATTAGTAGTATTAATGCGAGATGCTCGTGCATTCCAAAAGGTGGGGTTGTTTCTTAGCGTCGAGGCTTTCAATCGATATGTCCCGAGTCGACCTCCTTAATGATTCGATAGGGCCCTTCCAGTTAGGACCTAGGGGTTCCGATCCACAGGTCTTTGCTAGAAGGGAACATCCTTCTCGGGACCGAGGGGTTCCGAGGCGATCGACCTTGCTTTCACCTTTTGTTGAAATATCGGGCCATCTTCCTTTGGTATGTGGCCGGCTTGACAGGGCGTCTCGCCGTTCTTGACAAGTCGAATTTTGGACCTCGTGAGCGACTTGTTGTTTTGATTGAATAGAAGACGGCGGCGAAGGGACTACGATTTCTCTTGGGCTAACCGCTTACGCTCCATACGCCAAGGAGAAGGGGTTTCTCCGTTGAGGTCCTTGCGGTGGTTACGGTGCCCGGAGGACATGGGGAGCTCGTCAAGCCAAGCACCCTTAGATGCCTCGAGCTTTCGAGGGTATACTTGATAGTTTGTTGGTGACCTCTACCGTTTGCTTTGTGGGTGATGGGGGCTAGAGAAATGCTTAGTAATCCCGAGCTCCTCACACAGGCCTCGATTTTCTTGTTGTCAAAGCTGTCTCCCATTATCGGAGACCGAGGGAATGAGGATCCCAAATCGGCATATGATGTTTTCCATATGAATTTGGAGGTGTTGGCCTCTGTGATTCTTGCCATAGGCTCGGCACCGACCCATTTAAGTGAAATAGTCGATGGCGACTAAGGCATGACCGGCATTCCCCACCCAGGCATGGGACCTATGAAATCTATCCCCGTTTCGCGGCCAAAGGGCGGTGGTCGGCTGCGATAAGCTCTTGATGGGGCGGACGGTATAGTGGCAAAGCCGACACTTATCGCACTTCCTCGCGTGATTTAAGGAATCTTTTTTAGCGGGGCAGTATCCTTGTTTG
Source organism: Forsythia suspensa (assembly GCA_023638005.1). NCBI lineage: Eukaryota > Viridiplantae > Streptophyta > Magnoliopsida > Lamiales > Oleaceae > Forsythia > Forsythia suspensa. The sequence continues at coordinate 11,552,129 of CM042664.1, read as the reverse complement.
AGGATTTTTGTGCCAGGCCAAGCCCGGTGTGGTTGCCCTTGATTCCTTCGTGGACTTCGGGAGGATGTAATCGGCTTCATTCATTCCAACACACACGAGGGTGGTATGGAGTAGCCTCGTTTATCAAAGACATCGTCGAGATAAGGCGAAAGTGGGCTGACCCGCCTCCTTAGTTTTCTTGTTTCTTCTTTATCAGGGAGTGTTTGGTTTTTAGAAAACGAGGATGGGATCCATCCGGTGGTGGTTTCCTCGACCCGCATCACTTCGCATGACCGCCTCTATGGATGGTTTTGGAAGTGTTCGATGGGAACCATTTTAAGGAGTTACGAGTCTTTACTACTTGCTAGCTTGGAGAGTGCGTCTGCGTATGCGTTTTATTTCGACCCTCGGTGCTTGGATAAAGTTGAATTTTTCAAAGTAGGGGATGAGGTTTCTTACGATTTCGGTAGAGGCCATATTTTCTCTCTCGGCGTAGTTACCTTCACACGGCTCACCACCAAGGAGTCATTGGTCAGCAGAGAGCTTTCCGAATTTTCATTTCTTTAGCAAAGCGCATGCTGTGAGTAACACTTCATATTCTGCGACATTGTTTGAGGCTTTGAAGTCGAACCGAATAGTGCGATTCGACTATGGCCCTCGGGGCTCGTGAGGACCACTCCCGGCCGGCTCCGCATCTCCCGACGAGCCGTCAACGAAGAGGTACCAAGTTGGCGGCTCCATGGGATCCATCGGGGTGTCAATTAGGGGCATGTTAGCAAATTCCGCCACGAAATCTGCCAAGGCTTGTCCTTTGATGGACGACCGGGGTTTGAAGGTAATGTCGAATTGGCTCGATTCGACTACCCATTTTAACTTGACCTCCAGGCGTCGGTCTTCTGCATCACCGCCTCGGAGGAAGTTGGTTAGGACATGGATCTTGCGTGGGCGAAGTAAGGCCTCGGCTTTCGAGAAGCGGTGATAAGTGCTAACGCCGACTTCTCCATGTCCAGGACATCAGCGTCTCACGCCCTAGCGAGGGCTTTGCTTACATAGTAGGATGGCGGTTGATGTTCCTCTTGCACGACTAGGACCCGAGCTTCTTGATTCGGAGGAGGCGGCTAGATAAGCGTGGCTTCTCTAACTTGGGTTTTGATAGCAGGGAGCTTGGCGAGGTGCGCTTCAAGGCACGGAATGCGTTCTCGCACTCTTACATCCCACTCAGATCGGTTACCTCCTTTTAAGATTTTGAAGAAAGGGAGGCACTTATCGGTAGCCTTTGAGACAAATCGGCGAGGGCCGCCATTTCTCCCTGTGAGGCATTGCATCTTTGGGCCTCTCGGGTGACTTCATTTCTATTAGCGCTCGATTTTTCGGGGTTGGCGATACCTCTACGATTTACCATGTAGAGGAATTTCCCAGGCGACTCGCCAGCGCGCACCGAGGTTGAGCCTCATCTTGTAAGCCACAGTATTTGAAGGTCTTTTCAAGTCTTAGTATGTGATCCCTCGGCTCTTAAACTTTTGACAAGCATATCATCCGTAGACTTCCATGGTCGAACCAATTCGGCGAACATCCTATTGAGCGAGCTTTGGTAGGTTGCCCGGCGTTTTCAAACCGAAGGCATGACCTTATGTGATAGAGGCCTTTATGCATTTACAAGCGATGTGTGTTCCTCATCCGGTGGGTACATCGGGATCGATTGTATCCCGGTAGGCATCCATGAAACTTAGGAGTTCGTGTCCCTGCCGTGGCGTCGACCAGTTGATCAATTCGAGCGGTGGGGAAGCGTCCTTGGGACAGACGAACTGGTTGAGTTAGAGAAATCTATGCGAGGTTCTCGTCTTTCCATTCGACTTTTGACCGGTACGGGGGTTGGATACCTACTTGGATACACGGCTTCACATATAAAGTTGTTTTGCGAGAGTATGTTTACCTCTTCTTTCAAGGCTTCATATTTTTGAGGCGTTCGGTGGCCTCCTTTTTTGCTTTGCGTGTGGCGGGAACACGGAGTCGACATTGAGGTGGTGGCAACTTATCCTTGCGTCGATCCCAACCATGTCTTCGTGTTTCCGCAAAGACATCAGATTTCTTTAAGGAATTCTTCGGGGCCATTTGGGCCTTTCGTGGGAGTCTTTTCCTATCTCGAGCCTCCTCTGGGTCGTCATCGTCTACTTGAAAATGCTCAATTCCCCGGAGGAGACTTGGGAATCGACCCCCATCATTCTTGGATTTATCACGGCTTCTTCTTTTCTCTACGCCATTTAACAAGGTGGGTGGAAGGCCACTGCATTTCAAGTGCGGGTGGCTCCTCGTAGGCTCGTCTACATTTTGTATGTGTTCACGTGATCCAACGGATCGCCCACTAATGTGAGGGGTAATCTTGGAGTCTGTGAAACTTCGTGGGGGATGGATGCATTCTAATTTCGGTGAGAAAGGAAGGTTCTCGTCATCATCGTCCACTTCAAATGATCTCGTAGGCCTCGGGTATTACGCCCTTTGTGTTCATACGGAGGTAGTGGGGGCGTGGCATTGGGCTTCTTTGTCAGTCCCCATGGTTACTGCTGTGGTTGCATGGTTAATTTGGGGTACTTAGGGTTGGTAATCCGATTCTTCCTAGTCTCGGCTTCTCTCGCCCTCCTTTCCCGCCTATTTCTAGGGGACTTGAGCGATTCTTTCCTTCTTGGGTTGTCTTGGGGCCATCTCCTACCTCCCGGTTACGCCTAGCCTTCGAACACTTTGGCGAGACATCGTCAGTGGGGCCTTCTTTCCGGCGGCGGCTTTGTCCCCTCCCTCGTTGGTTCTAGCATGAGAGGTTTCTCCATCGGCTTCTTGGTCGCGGTGCCTGCTTGTCAACTTCTGTTCTTCCTCGGGCTCGTCTTGATCGAGACTCTTGAGGCGGTTCTCACCCCCTTGTATGCATCATTTGGATATATCCGCATTTCTTGGCGTGGTCTTTGAGCCAAGCGCCTCCTTATTTGGCTGGCCATGGTCCTCATTTCTCGTTCGAGGTTTGTGGGAGGCCTTCTTCCTCGCCTCATCCAGGGAGCTTCTTGACCCCTAACTCGCTGTCGTTTGTTGCGAACTTTGGTTCTTCTTGGATTCTCCTCTTCGTTGCTTCCACTCATTTTGTGGGTCGGTTGATCCCTTGTTCGAGGAAATTCCTTTGTTCAAGGAAAAAGAAACTTTTGTCGCGTTTCCCCAGAGGTGGCGCCAATCTGTTGACCTCAAAATGGTACGCCAGCAGGATCCCCACGCTACCTCTGCCTTTCCTCTCTCTAACAATTGATGGCTGCACCATTTTTTCTTGGCCGTGTACCATTGCATGAATTCACTGCGTGCGTATTAAAATCTAACCTATAATATAAGAGTCTTGGATTTTGTCACTATTCATAATTTTTGGTCCCACGAAGACAAATACGACGACGTTTTATCATGCTTAATTTAGTAGGGTTTTTTTTCTCTCTTTCTTCGATCCATTCCATCTATTCCCTCCTTGGCTTCTCTCTCCCGGCTTCTCTCTCTCTCCTCGTCCATCTGCAGAAGGTGTGTTCCCATTCTCTCAGATCTGTAAGGCATCCATTTGAAAAAGGTTGTCCAAAATCAGGTACATTTCTAAGTCATCTCTGTGTCCATTTATTCATTTTTTCGCCCCCGGCCTTATCATCGGCAGTATTAGACTGAATCCATTTCAAGAGATCAAAAAGGGGCACAAAATATGAGGAATTCTAGGTGGGCTACCCGAAAGGCACCATATGAGAATAGCTCATTTTGTGAGGAAATCCAAAGTGGGTTTGTTATGATGAAGAGGCTGAGTTGCAGTGGTAATGAAGAAAACGAAGGAGCTACTGGAAGAAGAAGAGGAATAAACCAGAAGCACCAGCAGCTTAAGATGAAGAAGAATGAGCCAACTGTATTAACTGAAACTTGAATCCCAAGAAACGGCATCGTTTTACAATTTAACTAAATAATTGATATTGTATTACGTTTCTTTGATTGCATTTTAGAAACACGTTTTTATTTTGTTTTCTGATATATGTATTCAGCCGAAGAGAGAGAATTCCACGTTGATGTAATAGTTAACTGATTTGCAGAGCCTTTTTCTCTCATTTTCTGAATTCTGTTCTTCCTAATCTCTTATTGTTCTTTATTTTAATTCTACCCATTCTGTAATTGAGCTGATTTTATTAAATATGAGCTGAGATTTATAAATTGAGTTTCAATTTGTTGATTTTGAGTGAGATTTTCCATTGTTGAAGTCCCATTCATTACAATTAGTACCAGAAAATTAAGATCCTAGAACCATATGGAAACCAAACTAAAAGCTAACGAGGAAGGTTGGAAAAGGGTTGATAAGGAGATAAATGATCTGGGAGTTGCCTACACTACTGTTGCTGGTAAGGTAAATTCCACTGAAAAGCTTCTCAGAACACTGAGCACTAAAGATGATAATTATATGCTGGAAATGAATGATAAATATGAATCTATAGTTGCTATGCTTGCTAAAATAAGTATGTCTAAAGATAAACAAGTAGAAGGAAGTTTGTCTAAAGATAAGCAAGTAGAAGGATTTCATCTGGGTTCAGCTGAGGGAGAGTGTGTTGGGTGGGAAATTTGGTGGTGAAACTAGATCCGGGAGAAATGGAAATGATTCCAGGATGAATCACAAGCTCCCCAAGATTGATTTTTCTCAATTTTGTGGTGAAAGCCCAAGAGAGTGGGTGAGGAAAGCCAATAAGTACTTTTAATTGCATCAAGTACCAGAAGAATTGAAAGTGGGGATAGCTGAGATGTATTTGAAGGGAAATGCAGATGTGTGGTTTCATGGATTTCAGTCTAGCCATCCAAATGCTGATTGGGGAATTCTGGCCACTGAAGTGTGCAGAAGGTTTGCTGAAACAACTAGTGAAGAGGTAGTGGAAACCTTTTGTAAGATTAGACAATATGGATGGATTGCTAAGTATGTGGAGAAGTTTGAGGAATTAAAAGCTCAAGCTATGCATGTGACGCCCCAAAACCTCCTCTACGAGGCCTCGGTGTATCTCTCATCTTCTTACCGTTTTAGAGCTCGAAAGTAAACTAAAATTTTGTGGAATTCTAGATATTATTCAAATAGTTTAAAAATGTGAACTTATCAACTACATGGGCTCTAAAATGGAAGTTATCAACTCTTAGAGGATTTCAATAAAAGTCTAAACCCCTAGAGTACATAATTGTAACATAAGGTTAATGCCCTTTATTTCTTATACACTCAAATGAGCAACCCAAAGGTCATAAAAGCTTATGAAGTTTTAACCAAATAATCATAACTCATCCATCAAATACATACTAAAATTTCACAATTTTAGGAAATGGTTAAGGTTATCAAAAGGGAAACAAAGTATACAAGAAACATAAGCTAGACAGCTTTCAGGCTCTTTTTAAATCTCAAATTTTCCCTATCAAAAGGCCTTGAAAAATTCAAATATTTTTAGAGATAAAACATAACATAACATATAAACTCATATCCACAATTCAGAATTTAATAAAATATGTAAGGTCTCCAAATCAATTTCTAAAACATGGAAGGCAGATTACTGAGTAGAACTGTCCATCGTCACCAAAACTTGCATATCTTGCTCTACAGACATCTGGACGAGGTGATTCCAAGTTTCAAAGGACTGAAATTGATAGGTTATCAATCCCACTAAATTTTGTCCCAAAACCTAAAGTCTACCATTCAGGACGTCCGTTTGAAATTGGACTTGCAAGCTAGAAATTCTGGGCAGTTACATCTCGGTCAACATTATACTATTTAAACATTATCTAACATTCATCAAGTTTAAAATATCATTTCATAGGGTTTCCAACAAGTTCATGCAACATTCGGAATTAACAATCTTCTCAAAAACATCATATAACATGTAAAATTCAAAAATCATAACATCATAAATAAATTGACTTTATTCGTCTTCTTGCCCGAAATCTCTTATCTCATGGCTCAATCCCCTCATCCTCAAGCCTTCATCCAACCCTACAATAAATCTAAGAATGGGAGAAGGGCGAGTTTGGGGAAAACTAAATAGGAATATCATCATTTATAAAAATATGCAAATTCCAATATATGTATTGCAATTAAATGTAAGTAAACCATGCTAACATTCATATTCCGGTGAGCTCAAAGGGTAGAAACTCTAAATTCATTCATAGGTTTAATCCCGAAGGATTTAAAACCAATAACATTCTTTCTTAGGTTTAATCCCAAAGAATTTAAAATCATAAACATTCTTCAATTTCATCCAAAGTAAGATAAACATCAATTCTTGTTCATTCCAAAGGAACAAACTACATTTATATCTGAATGGCCATAAACATTAAATCATATAGCATATCATACACATAAGTACAATACATAAAGGGATTTAAATTAACTTGCATATAATAATCCTACCTTGCTTCTTGAAAAAGAATGAAAAACCTTTGAAAAATATTTCTTTTTTTCTTCATTCTTTTTCTCTTTTCTTCTCTTTTCTTTCTTCTTCTCCTTTCTTCTCTTTTCTTTCTTTGTAAAAATGGTTTAAGTGTGTAAGTGAAAGGAAAAAGAAGGACCGGGGGGGAGGCGAATTTGAGAGGAGGGGAGGGAATAGGGAAAGAATTTTAGAATTTTGGGGTTTATTCCATCCTCTTGCAAGCACTTACCTATTTAGAAAATGGTAAGTTTTTTATATGGTAAAAATACCATAATTTTAAAATATCTTACAAATCTTGCCTTTTATATAAAAATAATTATAATTAATTAATATAATTAACTAAATAAATAAATCTCAAAAATCGTTAGATATTTTCTTTAGTGGACTCGGGTCGTTTATTATTATTGGACTCCGTTTGGACTTTGGACGGACATGTGTCCATAACTATTTACTAAGAATTTTACTTAACCCGAAATAAAAATTTCTAAATTTTTTGGGCGTTACAATGCAAGCCTTGCTGAACTTGAGAGGGGGAGAGGGAATAGGGAAAGAATTTTAGAATTTTTGGGTTTATTCCATCCTCTTGCAAGCACTTACCTATTTAGAAAATGGTAAGTTTTTGATATGGTAAAAATACCATAATTTTAAAATATCTTACAAATCTTGCCTTTTATATAAAAATAATTATAATTAATTAATATAATTAACTAAATAAATAAATCTCAAAAATCGTTAGATATTTTCTTTAGTGGACTCGGGTCGTTTATTATTATTGGACCCCGTTTGGACTTTGGATGGACATGTGGCCATAACTATTTACTAAGAATTTTACTTAACCCAAAATAAAAATTTCTAAATTTTTTGGGCGTTACAATGCAAGCCTTGCTGAACTTACCTAAATCTTACTATATCATTGTGTTTACAAGTGGATTGAAAGGAAAAATTAAATCTATGGTCAAAATAATCAAACCTTCTTCCCTAACCCAAGCCATTGAAATTGAATTGTTACAAGAAACTACCATATCAGCCATCAGTTAAAATGCCAAAACACACAAACTTTACATCTACCATAAACCACATGAATCACTAAATATAGAAACCAAAAGACCAAGCTCTCATTTTCCTTATAAAACTGTTGGAAAAATATGTTTCATATTTTTTCACTTTTTATATCTTGGCTCTCTTAATTAATATAACTGATTTTTAATGATAATAGAGCAGGTCAAAAATTTTTGTTTTTTACTGGTCTAGATAATGTCGATTCGACCGATTGCTATGATAAATGATTATTTTTCGGATCAAAAAGCGCATTTTTAATTCTGTTTCCATACACGATATATTCTGATCTCATAGATATTATCAACGGTTTTTTTTGTAGGTTAAAGAATCTTTTCTTATTCTCTTAGATTTGTTTAGGAAGAAAATATTTAGTTTCATAAATTCTTTTCTTCTATAAATCTAAGAATATCTCTCTATATATTCTTTTCTACTAATTGTCTTACCGTTCTTGTTGCAGATTTTTAGGTAAGAAATAATTTCTAATTTGATTTCTACTTTAACTATAAGTAAGAGTAGAAATCAATAAAGAATTAATGCTTTGAAATATAATTTTTGTTCTTGTTTTCTTCAAGAAAAAATCGGCCGAAATCTATGGAAGGAAAACAAGACATCAAGCTTCATTGATTCAACTTCAAAGCAATCAGGTTCTCTTCAAACTCATTGAAGAATAAAAAACAAATTGGTGCTCAACGAACAATTCCATATCTTGTTCAAGCTACTTGGCATGAAGTTAAGAACGGGGGTTCCTAATCCAAGTGGTGGTTGCAGACAAGTACAATAGGGAAGTGGTGATAAAGTCAAGATCGATGGTTTGATTCCACTTCATCAACAAGTCAGAAGAAGAAGTATCGAAGGGAGTTGATATGTTTTCTTTTGATTGTTATTTTGTTAATTTTGCGAAATTACAAAAACTGATACTATTGTATTTTTGAACAAGATTATTAATGGATTGTTTTTACCCATGGCATGGGTGTCCGTGGATGTTTCCCTTCAGAGTTTACTATGTTACATCTTGTGTTAAATATCTTGTGTTCGTATTTAACTGTTTAAATTCTGCACTTAACAAGATTAGGTAAATGAACACTGCTATGCGAATCAGAATTGTTTTTCTTTATCACTCGCAAGATCTGACCGCATTCTGTCCACTGCTTTTTTAATTAAGATTAAAATTACTTTTAATTTAATTGATCTATGTTTTAGAACTTTCAATTGGTATCAGAGCGGGTACACTTTATAAGTGCGATCCAAAGAAACCTAGATATGGACGGAACTCTGTTTAGACCACCTATTTTAGATGGTACTAATTATGTCTATTGAAAAATTAGGATTCAAGTTTATATTCAATCACTTGATGAAAAAGCTTGGAACTCTATTGTCTATAGCTATAAATCTATTGTCTATAGCTATAAAACTCTCACTATTGTTGAAAATGGTGTAGAGAGAGCAAAAAAGGCAGACGAGTGGGCTACAACTGATTTTAATTATATTAATTGGAATTCCAAAGCTTTAAATGCCATATTCTCCTTCGTAGAGTCTAATCAATTTCGTTTGATCTCTACTTGTCAGGTTGCAAAAGATGCTTGGGACATTTTACAAATTACTCTAGAGTTTGAACAACTAACCATGAGAGACGATGAACAATTCAAGGACTTCTATGCAAAACTCAGTGACATCACCAGTACTTCTTATACTTTGGAAAAGAAATATTCGGAGAGCAAAATTATAAAGAAAATTCTTAGATCATTGCCTGATCGTTTTCATTCCAAAGTAACTGCAATTGAAGAAAGAAAGGAGATTGAGAATATGAAGGTTGAAGAATTGGTGGGATCATTGATGACCTATGAATTACATCTACAAAGGAGAAAGAAAGAAAAGAAATCGGTATTGCCTTACATTGACCTATGGTTAACTTTAAACCTTAATGTTTTGATTATTACAAACAAATTGGTTATGTTTTCTAACATTTTATTTTCAAGCAAAATTCAAAGCGCTACAAATCGAACTCTCATGCAATGTTAAGTTCAAAGTCAAAATCAATACAAGAGTTCAAGCATCTCAAGATCACCGAATTTCAAGATTCGAATATCAAGATTGAAGAATAGATTTTTAGATAAAATTGTAAAGGTATTAACTCTTTAATCCTTAGCAATTAAATGAACGAAAGATCAAAAATAATTTTTATCACTTGCATAAAAATTAGTTTTATCAAAGCCAAAATCGATTTTCAAAAGCGTGGAAGCGGACAATCCGTTTGGTAAAGCCGGATGAACCGGTCGTCCGTTTAATTTGAACCGGTCGACCGTTTGAGCGATATCTTTTCAAAAAGTGTCCGTTCGACTTTTTGCGGTTCAGCGGCTAGTTCGACCAATACGACCGGGTCGACCGTTTGGTCATCCGTTTGGTCAGAAAGTGACGAAAATTCATCTCTATAAATACCACTTCATTTATTATCATTCAATAACAATTACAAGAGCATTTATAGAGAGAATCATATTGAAAAACATCATAAAAAGCTTCATTGCATTCATATCTTCAATATCTCTCTTAGAAAAACTTTGTTTGATTAAATCAAACTTTTGGTTCATCTTTCTCAACAAAGTTTTCTTCTAACACTTGAGCTTTCCTCATCCATTGCTATTCATTAAAGTGTTAGTCTCTCTTAGAGATAAACTTGTATCTATCATTTATCTAGAGAGAAATACTTAAATCAATCTTTTTATTTATTTGGGTCATATTGAGGTCCCTTGAAAAGCTCAATATTGTATAAGGATCGGTGCTCCTTGCTTGTAAGTCACCGGATACATTGTAAGGGTTTGGATTGCACCATAAGTCAATCAAAATAGTGGAAAGGCCGTGCTCGTGTTGGAGAGCTTGGTAGCAGGGAATAGATCATTGGTTGGATCGAACCTCCATAAAAATCGTTTGCACTCTCTCTTCTCTTTTATTTACTTATATTGTGCTTATATTCTTGTGAATCTATTTTTATCTCTTAAATATCATTTTTGAGAATATTTTTGAAAAAGTTTGAGAAAACCAATTCACCCCCCTCTTGGTTAGTTATTCTTGGACTATCAATTGGTATCAGAGCAAGGTGCTCATTTTTTTTTATTACACAATCTTGAGTAATGGCTAACCAAAATTTTCAAAACCTTGAAGGTCACTCTACAAATCGTCCTCCCTTCTTTAATGGCTCCCACTACAATTATTGGAAAACTAGAATGATGATTTATATTCAATCAATTGATTATAACATTTGGGAAGTCATCGAGTTTGGTCCATATGTGCCTACAAAAATTGTCAAAGTTGATGATAAACCGGACCAAACTATTTCTAAGCCTAGAGAAGAATAAGATGAAGAGGACAAAAGAAAATTGTCTTTGAATGCTAGAGCTAAAAATTTACTTTATTGTGCTTTAGACAAAAATGAGTTTAATCGTATTAGCACATGTGATTCCGCATATGATATTTGGCATGCATTAGAGATAACTCATTTAGGTACCAACAAGGTTAAAGAAACCAAAATAAATCTTTTGACAAAAGATTTGAAAATTTCTTTATGAAACAAGATGAACCTATTGTTGATATGATTACTCGTTTCACCGATATTATTAATGTCCTTAAGGGCTTTGATCGAAAATTTACTAACGGTGAACTTGTGAGCAAAATGCTTAGGTCTTTATCGGAAGATTGGAACTCCTTGAGGATGTTGATAGAGAATACAAAAGATATCAACACTTATCCATTGGAGGAGCTATATGGAACATTGATGACATATGAGCTCAACAATGCCGAAACAAAGGAGAAAACAAGGAGAAGCAAAGAAGAGATGAAGGAGCTTCCAAAGAAGCAAATTGCTTTGAAATCAACAAATGATGAAGGATCATCCAACACAAACTTGAGTGATGAAGAACTTGATGACTTAGTTCTTCTTGTCAAGAAATGGAGAGGATTTCGAAACAATAGGCGATTTCAAAAGAAAGAAGACAAAAGTGAAGAAAAGAACAAAAAGATCATATGCTATGATTGTGACAAACTCGGTCACAAGAGGACCGAATGCCCAAACAAGAAGAAGTTCAACAAAAAGAAGGCACTTCAAGCTACATGGGATGATAGTGATGAAGATGATCAAGAAGAAATCGCTAATATGTGCTTCATGGCTATTGAGGATGAGGTAAGTACAAACAACAATGACTCTTATATTGACTTATCTACCTCTTATGATGAAATTCTTGAAGAATTTGAGAAACTTATGTCAAAATACTCCATTCTTAACAATAAACACTCTTTGTTGAAAAAGGTAGTCAAGAAGCTTTTATTGCACAAAAGGACTTTGAAAAGAAAAGGATGATCATAAGTCCTTGATTAAAGAAAATGTTTTATTGAAAGAAAAAGTGGTTGATTTAACAAGCATTATTCACAAATTCACCCAAGGAAAGAAAAATTTTGAATTAATGCTTGGTGAGCAAAAATGTGTGTTTAACAAAGAAGGAATTGGATATAAACCTCTCTTGAAACAAAAATCCCTTGAAACCATTTTGTAAAATCATCCAACTTTTCTCAACAAAACATCACATGTAGTTTTTGCAAGAAAGATGGTCATGTTGCTTACAATTGTTTGACTAAAAAGAAACTATACTTTGAAAAGAAACACAAGTGGATAAAAGAATCCACAAGCACTAACTATCAAGGACCCAAACTTATGTGGGTACCAAAATCAAAAATTAAAATTATTTTTGTAGGTACCACAAAAGGTCAAGAGCAATTGGTTCTTGGATAGTGGTTGTTCAAAACATATGACGGAGATCGATCATTACTATCAAATTTTAAAAGAAAAGATGGAGGTCATGTGACTTTTGGAGACAATGCCAAAGGAAAAATCATAGGCATTGGAAATATTGGTAATCGTTCTTCTCCATCTATTGAAAATGTTTTATTAGTTGATAACCTCAAACATAACTTACTTAGTATAAGTTAATTGTGTGATAAAGGTTATCTCATTAAATTTGATTCTTCTAATTGCCTCATTGAGGATGCTATATCTAAAGAGGTATTGTTCATGGGAGCGAAGCAAAGATGTTTACATCATATCTATTGAATTTGAACTTGAAAAGGAAATAAAATGTTTTCAAGTATAAAGGATGATTCTTGGCTATGGCATAAGAGATTAGGTCATGTTAGCATGGACTTACTTTCAAAAATCTCCAAAAATAACTTTGTGAAAGGGTCAAATATAAAGTTTGAAAAAGATAAAATTTGTGATGCTTGTCAATTTGGAAAACAAGTAAAAAGTTCTTTCAAACTTAAACAACACTCTTCTACTTCAAGACCTTTGCAACTTCTCCACATGGACTTATTTGGACCATCTAGAACCGCTAGTTTAAGTGGAAAACATTATGCATTTGTTATTGTTGACGATTTTTCAAGATTTACTTGGATCATTTTCTTGAATTTAAAAGATGAAGCCTTAAATGCATTTAAACATTTTTGCAAAAGAGTCCAAAATGAAAAGGATACACCATTACCACAATTAGGAGTGATCATGGTGGAGAATTTGAAAATATAGCCTTTGATGAGTTTTGCAAATCCAATGGATATGAACATAATTTTTCGGCTCCTAGAACTCCTCAACAAAATGGTGTAGTAGAAAGGAAGAATCGAACATTGCAAGAAATGGCTCGAACCATGTTGAATGAAAACAATTTACCAAAATACTTTTGGGCGAAGCCGTAAACACTTCATGTTATATCTTAAATAGAGTTTTGGTAAGTCGAAAGAAAACCAAAACTCCATATGAGCTTTGGAAAATAGAATTCCCAATATCGGATATTTTAAAGTTTTTGGTTGCAAGTGCTTTATTTTAAACACAAAAAAGAAAATTTGGGAAAATTTGATCCAAAATCCGATATTGGAATTTTTCTTGGATATTCATCTACTAGTAAAGCTTTTAGAGTTTTCAACAAAAGAACTTTAGTAGTTGAAGAATCCATGCATGTTGTTTTGATGAAACTAACTCCTCTATACAAGAAAAAGTTATTGATGATGAAGATTTGAAATCTCATTTGAACAACTAAGTGTTCAAAATCAAGACAAAGGAATCCAAATAACATTGAAAGTCAACATGAGGAGGAAACAAGTATGCAACAAAATGATGAAGAACCTCATGAAGATCCCAACACTTCATCATTACCAAAAGAATGGAGGTTTGTCCCATCTCACCCAAAAGATCTCATCATTGGTGATCCATCAAAAGGGGTAAGCACAAGAAATTCTTCTAGAAATTTTCATAACAATTGTGCATTTCTTTCTCAAATTGAGCCAAAGAACTTTAAAGAAGCCGAGTTTGATGAATTTTGGATCCTAGCTATGCAAGATGAACTAAATCAATTTGAAAGAAATCATGTTTGGGATTTAGTTGCTAGACCAAATTCACAAACCGTAATTGGCACAAAATGAGTTTTTGAAACAAACGAGATGAAAATGGTATAATTGTGCGTAACAAAGCTAAATTAGTGGCTCAAGGTTACAATCAAGAAGAAGGCATTGATTTCGAAGAAACTTTTGCCTCGGTTGCTAGATTAGAATCAATTCGCATGCTTCTTGCTTTTGCTTGTCATAAGAATTTTACTTTATTTCAAATGGATGTCAAAGTGCATTCTTGAATGGAGTCATTCAAGAAGAAGTTTTTGTTGAGCAACCACCGGTTTTAAAAATCATAAGTATCCGGACAAAGTTTTCAAACTTAGAAAAGCTCTTTACGGTTTAAAACAAGCTCCTAGAGCATGGTATGAGAGATTAAGTAAATTTCTCTTATCAAATAGTTTTTTAATGGGTAAAGCGGATACTACATTATTTATAAAACCAAAAAGAATGATATGATAGTTGTTCAAATTTATGTTGACGATATCATTTTTGGTGCTACTAACATTTTCCTATGTGAAGAATTTTCTAAGTGCATGAGTAGGGAATTTGAGATGAGCATGATGGGTGAACTCAAGTTCTTTCTTGGTCTCCAAATCAAACAAACCAATGATGGAATATTCATTAGTCAAACTAAGTATATCTTGGATATGCTCAAAAGTTTGAAATGGATGGAAGAGTTGAAGCCAATGAACACTCCAATGAGCTAATCAATCAAACTAGATAAAGGCGAGCAAGGTACTTCCGTTGATGTAACAAAATATCGAGGTATGATCGGATCCCTTCTTTATTTAACCGCTAGTAGACCCGATATTATTTTTAGTGTATGCTTATGTGCTAGATATCAATCTAATCCTAAGAATTCCCATCTTAGTGCCGTAAAACGCATTTTTCGTTATCTTAGTGGAACTAGATCTTTAGGTCTTTGGTATCCCAAAGAAACTCATTTTGATTTACTTAGCTATTCGGATGCCGATTGGGCCGGTTGCACAATTGATCGTAAAAGTACTAGTGGAACGTGCCATTTTCTAGGCTTTGCTTTAGTTTCATGGTTTAGTAAGAAACAAAATTCCGTTGCTTTGTCAACCGCCGAAGCCGAGTATATCTCCGCCGCTAGTTGTTGTGCCCAAATCCTATGGATGAAGCAAACTCTAAATGATTATCACATTTCATTTGACAAAGTTCCTATTATGTGTGATAATACTAGTGCCATCAATTTATCTAAAAATCCGTCTTGCATTCTCGTACCAAACACATCGAGATTAGACATCACTTTTTACGAGACCATGCACAAAAGGGAGATATAACTTTGGAGTTTGTAAACACCGAAAAACAATTGGCCGATATTCTCACAAAACCATTAGCTCTTGAGCGATTTTCATACATTCGAAGAAATTTAGGTATAATTGATGAATGTGAAATATGTGGCTAAATCTTTATGTTTTCCTATGATTGATTGCTTTATATGTGACAAACATGCTCTTAAATTATCTCGTCCCAAGACAAAATCATTGATTTTGATGAATTTTTAAAACCGGTCGACCGTTTAACAAACCGGACGACCGTTTAATATCAACGGATGAACCCCCCGCTCAATCCGTTTGATCATCCGTATATGAGCGAGGATTTTTGCTAAAATTAAAAAGTTTAACCGGTTGACCGTCTATATCAAACGGACGTCCGTATGATTTTAAACGGACGACCGTACATCATCCGCATGATCATCCGTTTGAACAGAAAGTTTAAACATCAAATTTTCAGTCCAACCGGTCGACCGTCTGAGGTTTCCGGTCGTCCGTATAAGCGGAAATCAGGGTTTTTAAGTTAAAATTTTTTCAAATTTCTTCATTCCAACTTCCCGCGAACCACGGTTTTCTCTCCAAATCTTCCTCCAATCTTCCAATATTCCCAAAATCTCTTCAATTTACATTCAAAATCTCAAAACCCATATCATTTCACGCGTAAATCTTCAAAATCCCCAAATTTTGTCCACCAAATCGTGATAAATCCCTCAAACGGTCGACCTCCAACCCTAGACTCCAAATTCGCTTCCAAAACCATGCCTCGAATGAAAATGGCAGCCAAACGACCTAGGAGAGAAAGGCAGCCATCTCCATCCTCCTCCTCCTCCTCCTCCTCCTCCTCCTCAGAAGATCCTCAATCCAAACGCATCGAACGAAGTCCCGTCCTCATTGGTAAGAACGTCGATCTTGCCTCTTTCACACACGATGCACCATCTTTCAACATAGAATATCTTTTTATGGGTATGGGATGGGTTCCTCTTCTTACTCTCAATGAAAATGTTTACCCCCCCATTGTCAAAGAATTTTACAAAAACATGGTTTTTTCTCCGGGGTCGGGCATTTCATCCTTCGTTCGGGACAAACGAATTAAGATCACTCAAGATCTTATTCGTTCCATTCTCCATTTGGAAAATGGTGGTATGCGTCTCTATACCACCAAGACAATTCCTCACACCGAGCCAGTATAATCCCCGTCGAAGCATGTTGTCATGTCACCGGCAAGCATTTTGAGGCTGCCATATGTCTTAGCTCAAATCAACTTACTCTTCCTTGTCGTGTCCTCCATAACATCATTGCCCACATAATTGTCCCTTGAAAGGGTCATTTGGATGAGGTTAATCATTATGATGCTTTTATGCTCGACTCTATCCTCCGAGGGCGTAAGCTCGATTTCTCTTACATCATGATCCAACACATGCACTACGTCCTTAGCGGCAAGAGATCTAAGGCACTTCCCTACGGCATGATTCTCACCAAAATTTTTCAACACTTCGACATCTCCTTCCGTGATACGGTGACCCTCCTTCCAAAAGCCACCGACACCATCAATATTCTCACGCTCAAACGAATGAAAATTGTGAAGGAGAACGGTCAATGGGTGGCAAAGTCGAAGGGATTTGATAAAGAGTCGGGACCCTCCACTCTACCTTTCGAGGGGGAAGATATTGACGAAGATGCTCCTCCGTCCCCTCCGCGGCAAAGATCACAAAGGCCGTCGTCCTCCACTTCCGGCCATAACGAGGACCAATTCACTTTCTTGCATGGACGATCGACTCACTTACTTCTTGATGAGGTCTACACCATACCATGGGGACTCTCCAAAGACTCGATTGCCGACATGACGACTTTGCTCCGCGATCTTCATTCCCGTCTCGATGCCGTGCTTCCTCCACAGCCGCCCTCGGAGCCTTAGTTTATTTACTTCATTCTTGTTGTTTTGTAGCTATGTTTTGGAAAGCGAAGTCTATGTTCTAGCTTTCTTTTATGAAACTATGTTTGTTTTTCAATTTTAAGTTTATCAATGAATGGCATATATTGTTTCATTTAGGGAGAATATGTTTTTAAACCTTAATGTTTTATCTTTTGCCTTTTTGTTTATGCCAAAAGGGGGAAAATAAATATGTGATGAAATATTGATGAAATATGTTATGTATATTATGTATATGGAATTTGAAAATATATGTGATGTGATGAAAATTGGCAAATCAAATGAAAATGATATAATGTGATACAAATTCATCAAATCATGTTTACTTGAAAAGAAAGGGGAACATATATGCTTTATTGTATCTTATTATCCTATATTCTCACATTGTTTGTCATAATCAAAAGAGGGAAATTGTTGACCTATGGTTAACTTTAAACCTTAATGTTTTGATTATTACAAACAAATTGGTTATGTTTTCTAACATTTTATTTTCAAGCAAAATTCAAAGCGCTACAAATCGAACTCTCATGCAATGTCAAGTTCAAAGTCAAAATCAATACAAGAGTTCAAGCATCTCAAGATCCGCGAATTTCAAGATTCGAAGATCAAGATTGAAGAATAGATTTTTAGATAAAATTGTAAAGGTATTAACTCTTTAATCCTTAGCAATTAAATGAGCAGCTCAAAAATAATTTTTATCACTTGCATAAAAATTAGTTTTATCAAAGCCAAAAATCAGATTTTCAAAACTGTGGAAACGGACAATCCGTTTGGTAAACTGGATGAACCGGTCGACCGTTTAATTTGAACCGGTCGACCGTTTGAGCGTATCTTTTCAAAAAGTGTCCGTTCTGACTTTTTGCAGTTCAACGGCTAGTTCTGACCAATCTGACCGGTCGACCGTTTGGTCAGAAAGTGACGAAAATTCATCTCTATAAATACCACTTCATTTATTATCATTCAATAACACTTACAAGAGCATTTATAGAGAGAATCATATTGAAAACATCATAAAAGCTTCATTGCATTCATATCTTCAATATCTCTCTTAGAAAACTTTGTTTGATTAAATCAAACTTTTGGTTCATCTTTCTCAACAAAGTTTTCTTCTAACACTTGAGCTTTCCTCATCCATCGCTATTCATTAAAGTGTTAGTCTCTCTTAGAGCTAAACTTGTATCTATCATTTATCTAGAGAGAAATACTTAAATCAATCTCTTTATTTATTTGGATCATATTGAGGTCCTTGAAAAGCTCAATATTGTATAAGGATCGGTGCTCCTTGCTTGTAAGTCACCGGATACATTGTAAGGGTTTGGATTGCACCATAAGTCAATCAAAGTAGTGGAAAGGCCGTGCTCGTGTTGGAGAGCTTGGTAGCAGGGGACGTAGATCATTGGTTGGATCGAACCTCCATAAAAATCGTTTGCACTTTCTCTTCTCTTTTATTTACTTATATTGTGCTTATATTCTTGTGAATTTATTTTTATCTCTTAAATATCATTTTGAAAATATTTTTCGAAAAAGTTTGAAAAAACCAATTCACCCCCCTCTTGGTTAGTTATTCTTGGGCTATCACCTTCAAAATTAAAAGCGATGAAGAAGTGGTTAATACTGAGGAGAGTAAAACAAATGAAAACATGGCCATGCTCACCAAACAATTCAAATTTTTTTTGAAAGGAAATCAAAAGGGAAAGAACTTGAGTACCTCACTCCAACAAAATAAGAGATTTTTGAACAACACAAAACAAAACCCCACTACTTCTATGAATAGATTTGACAATCGAATTCAATGCCATGAGTGTGAGGGTTTTGGTCACATAGCCTCTGAATGTGCAAATACTTTAAAGAAATTTCATACCAAGAAGGCCATGAATATCACTTGGAGTGAAGATGATGAAAAAGATTCAGATGAGGACGAGGATGACAGATCTACCGTTGATCAGGTAGCGTCCTTAACTGTGAACTTAACATCTCGTATTGATTCGTGCAAAACTTGACTGTAGGTTCTGACGTCTTAACTACAACATCTGAAAAACCAGTTTGTGTCTATTCTAACTGTAGCAATGTGGTCAAAAAATTAAAAGATGAACAGGAGAAAAACTTTTCTACTCACGTCATGATAGAATTTTTAGAAGATGACAAGGCTGAAATTGATTCTCAAAATAATATTCTAACCAACATCTTAAAAGAGAAGGATGATCAAATTGCGAATCTTCGTGATGAATTAAAAGTTTCAAAAGAAAGGATCAAGCAATTAACAATTGGAGCCTCTCGCTTGAGTGAAACCTTAAGCTATAGAAGAACTCCAAACGTCAAAGAAGATTTGGGATATGTTGCAAAAGATAAAGGAAAAGTTGGGAATTAAATAAACTTTATCAAAGAAACACAGTCTGCTGTATTTTCAGACAAATCTGTTCCTATTGCCGTCGGGATCGAGGTCGACCGCCTATCAGTGAGGTTCTGACCAATGCCAAAACTCAAAAACAGTCACGACCATCAGTTACACAACCAATGTATCAATTCTCAAGACAGAGAGATAAATCAAATTACTTTGTAAAATATTTCATCTATGGTAATCTAGAGCACGACTTCTTTCATTGTTTATATAGTAAAAACTTGGTCAAATGAGACACCATAGCAACACTAAAGTAAGACAAATTTTGGTTAAAAAGGTGAATTAAATTGTTATATAGTTGATGTTGCTTATAGAACTTTTATTCTTAACTCTTGGTATTTTGATAGTGGTTGCATTAGACATATGACTGGTAATCGATCTTATCTAACTAACTACAAAAGTCATGAAGGTGGTTTGGTCACTTTTGGTGATGGAGCTTACGGTAAAATTGAAGGTGTACGCATTATTCTAATTGATGGATTCTCTCCATTAAAAGAAGTTCTTTTTGTTGTAGGTTTAAAAGCTAACCTGATTAGTATAGGCCAACTCTGTGACGATAAACACTTGGTTATGTTCTCAAAAAATTCTTGTAAAGTCTTGAATTATGATGGTAGCTGCATTCTGCATGGTACTAGATCTAGTGATAAATGTTATCTTCTTGACATCAAAATTACTTGTCATATTTCAAAGACTGACTCTACCGAATTGTGGCACAAAGGACATTTAAACTATAGTGATCTATTGAAACTAACAAAATTGAATGCAGTACGAGGCGTTCCTAAGTTTACTGAAAAATATGAAGGATTGTGTGGTTCGTGCCTAAAAGGTAAGGAACCCAAAATTACTCACAAGCAAGGTAAGTTTCTCACTACTTCACATGGATTTGATGTGACCTATTCAAACTGAGACTATTGGTGGAAAGAAATATATTTATGTATGTGTGGATGATTTTTCTAGATATACATGGGTAGATTTCTTGAGAGAAAAATATGATATTTTTGAAAGATTTAAATTTTTGCACTTAAAATTAACAACAGAAAAATATTTTGAGGGAATAAAAATATTAAGGATTAGAAGTGATCATGGGAGGGAGTTTGAAAATGCTATTTTCTCTACATTCTGTGATTAAAATGGCATTTTTCATAAATTCTCTACACCCAAAACTCCTGAACAAAATAGTGTTGTGGAAAGAAAAAATAGGTCTCTACAAGAAATGGCTAGAGTAATGCTAAATAGTAAGAAGCTTCATGTTAAATTATGGGCTTAAGATATTAATACTGCTTGTTATATTTTGAATCGTGTGTCTCTAAGAACAGGACCACTCAAACTCCTTATGAAATATGGAAAGAAAGAAAACCAAATTTCAAATATTTCCATACCTTTGGTAGTAAATGCTATGTTTTAAATGAACGGGAATACTTGGATAAATTCGATTCAAAAAGTGATGGAGGAGTATTTATTGGTTATTTTGAGAACAGCCGAGCTTACAGAATTTATAACATGCGTACTCAGACTATCATTGAATCAATCAATGTAAAAATTGATGACACTGATGATTTTTCATCTTATTCACAAGAGCCTAATATTCAGTCTTTGGAAGAACAGGTTGTTGGACTTCAACCTACTCAAGACAATCATGTGATTGCATCGAGACGATGATAAGCAGACAAAAGCAGCCCGACATCAAGTTTTGGTGTCTGCCCTTGCCTCTCACGAAAGTTCTGACATACCAAATACAAATATCGAACAGAACATGAGAAGGCAACCTCCTTCTTGGATATAGAAAGCACACCCATTGAACAATGTTCTCTTATTTTCTGGAAATGGTATGATGACTAGGAGGAGACTTGCTAATGAACTTGGAAATGTTTGCTACACTTCACAAATTGAACCCAAAAATATAAATAAAGCAATTATTGATAAAAATTGAGTTCTAGCCATGCATGAAGAGGTAGCTCAATTTGACAAAAATAAAGTGTGAAAACTTGTACCTCGGCCAAAGGACACAAATGTGATTGGGACAAAGTGGATATTTAAAAATAAATCAGATGAACATGGCAACATAGTCAGAAACAAGACACGCCTGGTTGCACAGGAATATACTCAACTAGAGGGAGTGGAATTTGATGAAACATTTGCACCTATGGCTCGACTTGAATTCATTAGAATTTTACTATCTGTGGCATATCAAATGAGGTTCAAGCTGGACCAAATGGATGTCAAAAGTACTTTTCTGAATGGAATCCTTAATGAAGAAGTCTATGTTGAGCAGCCTAAGGGATTTGTTGATCCTTACTCTCCCGACTATTTGTTCAGACTTAAAAAGGCCCTATACGGACTAAAGCAAGCTCCACGTGCTTGGTATGAACAATTAACTATGTTCTTACTGGAAGAGGGATACAAGAGAGGAGGAGTTGACAAAACTTTATTCATCAAACATTTCAAAGCTGGATTAATAGTTGTACAAATCTACGTCGATGATATTGTGTTAGTTCTTCACTAGAAACAAAATTCAAGGAGTTTGTTACACTTATGCAAAATGAATTTGAAATGAGTATGGTTGGTGAACTAAATTTCTTTTTAGGTTTGCAGATCAAACATGTTGGATCAAGGATATTTATCTCACATGCCAAGTATGCTAAAAATCTGGTGAAGAAGTTTGGCCTTGACCAAACCAAGTCAGTCAGAACTCCCATGGCCACGTCTTTGAAAATCTCCAAAGATGACCAGGGCAAGGCAGTTGACTCAAAACATGCTGAAGCATGATAGGTAGTTTCTTTGTACTGACGCAAGCCGATCTCGACATATCATTCAGTGTTGGAGTTTGTGTGTGTTATCAGGCCAAACAAAAGAATCACATCTTGCAACAATGAAGCGAATTATTCGCTATATTAACTGTACTTCTAACTTTGGTTTATGGTATACTAATGATACTAACTCTCTTCTTGCAGGTTACACTGATACTGACTGGACTGGAAACATGGATGATAGAAAAAGCATGAGGAGATGATATTTCTACATTGGTAACAATCTCATTGTATGGTTAAGTAAGAAACAAAACTCTATTTTCCTATCTACTGCAGAAGCTGAGTACATTGCTGCAGGTTGTTGTTGCACTCAGCTACTCTGGATGAAACAAATGCTATGTGATCATGGTATTGATCAGAACTCTGTTACTATATTATGTAATTACACTAGTGCTATCAATATTTCAAAAAATCCTGTTCAGCACCATTAGGACCACACATATTGACATTAGACATCATTTTATTAGAAATTTGGTCGAAGAAAAAGTAATTACTTTGGAACATATTCAGATTGAGTATCGGTTGGATGATTTGTTCACAAATGCCTTAGATTGTGCTAGATTTGAGACTCTATGGAAGGCCGTGGGCATTTTTTTGATGCATTAGTTTTTTAAAAAAAAATTTACTTCGTAGAAGTAGTGTTTTTCTTTTTGTTTGATTTTATCATGTGTGTTTGTTTACATTTTTTTATTTATTTTAAAAAAAAGGAGAGAAAGAAGGGTATTCTTGCAAATAGCATATGATATAAATGTATGATTGGTCTATGAATTATGGGATTTACTTGGATTAACCAATCAGTATGGTATACTCATTATACTTATGGTAAAATATGCTCAGATAAGCACACTTTGAGGACATATTGACTTGTTTGATTGTACCTTACTACTAACTAGATTGTTATCTTTAAAGTAGTTTCATACTTTTGTGACCTATGGTCAGTATTTATGTCTCTCGGTACTATAGTATGTTGTTGTGTTAAACAGACAATTTCATGGAAGAGAGGGCTACCACCGTAGATGTGTGCACATGTCCTTGATAATGAACATAAATCATGTAGAAATGGGCTACCTTTATGGCTATGAGAAAGTCAACTCTATAATCTTATAAATTCAGTGCTTTGACAAATACACACACACACACACACACACACACACACACACAAATAAAGTTAACATTCTGAGTACTCAAAAGAAAATTGCTATGGTACTCCTATCCACACGCATATATTTTTCTATTTAAAGAGAGATGTTCATATGATGACTTGGTTTTTGAAATACATCTCAATACTTATCTTCTTGACAAGGTTCAACTTGGCTTAGTGGGACATGTTATGATTGATTAGTCTAGTATGTCCTATCACACACTCACGTTATAAATCTGACCAATTAATTGAATCTAATTATGTGCATATATCTGATTGGAGGATTCTGGTTTATTTTGATATTTTTGGACTGATAGTATAATTTGTAGACTATGAAATTTGCCCATAAATAAACGATTCAATTTTATCTCATAAAATATTCTCATTAATTTTGTGTGATTATCTTGTGTGAGCCTTTTTGTAGAATTTTCAATCAATAGTCTAATTTTGGCAGCACAATTAGCTTTAACTGAGAAAAAAAATCTGCATGAATCGTATACGAAATCCAATCTTATTCTGTACTGAATTTTAAATTGACTTTCCTAATTTAAAAATTCCGTTTTCCAAAAATTAGCATCTTAGACGGTTTAATTCAAATTTGACATATTTGGTTAAGGAAGGTTGTTTTGTCCATAACTACCAATCATCAGATTTTGGTAACTTCTTTACACACGTCCCTAATTAATTGTTCTCTCCTTGTGCAATTTTGAAAATTTCTCCTATTAAACCGTGACTTAGGGTTTCTTTCTTCATCTTCTCACACTTGATTTTCGATTTCCTAACTCCGAAGCCTCTTATACTTGATTTTGAAGTTGTGTTGAGCTTTCTTTTTCAGATTCAAACAATGGTGAAGACTAAAATGCCAAAATCGAATAAACATCTAGAAAGTTCATCCAAGGACACTGTTGCTCCAATGTCTGCTGTTGAAACTGCGATGGGGCTTCAAATGTCGCCGGTAAGGACTCTCCAGCGAAGTGCACGAAGATTGGAACCCTCAAGTTCAGACCCGGACACTTCTCTAATGGCAGTTGCATCTCAGGCTGACCAATCGATGGATATTGTTGCATATCAACCGTCGGTTAGCTATTCTAAATCATAGGCCCATCAAACATCTAAAGACCCCATTACTTTTCTGAGCAAGAAAGTTATCCTAAGCGCTCAAGTACCAGATGAAGAAGGAGATGAAGATGACGGATCTGCGAGTGACAGTGGGTCTAACAATGTTGAAATTGAAGAGAAAGTTTGTGAGGATGAAAGGACTGGTGATGAGGAGTCTGAACAGCCTCCCGTAGTTGTAGAAGGTTCAAGTAAACCTCCTTCTAAAAAATCAGATTCTGATTTCGATGTTACTCTTGATGAATCTTCAAAATCTACTCCCACACCTCCTCCAATAAAAAAGGCCACGAAATTTGAAAAGAAAAAGGTAAAATCGGTGTTCTTCTTTGGAGAACCTATACTGCTTTGGTCAAAATAGGCCACCCACTGTCTCTGAAGATGCCTACAGAGTCTTGTCTACTCCGATTCGGACCCCAAATGTTAAGACTTAAAATATTAACTAGAGGTAGACACCCTGTTAACCCCTCAATTACTGTTTTTTTGTCGGAGAGTGCTGATAGTCTATTTCTTTCATTCACCACCTACCGTAAGTTTATCATTGAGTGCAAGGTTGCAATTCCTGAATTTAGTTCGTTTGGTTTGGTTAAAATTGTTGATTTTCACAACTTATATAATCTGTTAAGTTTTTCTGGGCCATCCAATGAAACTCTGGTCAAGGATTTATGGCCAATGTTCCAAAGAATCTGGAGAAGGCTGGCAATGAATTCAGGTGACTGGTTTATGTCCGAGAAAGACATGTTACCTTCAGTCCTAACTCTCTTAGAGTCTGGCTTAGGGTGACTACCATGGCTGCTATAAGTGACGAAGAATTGACAAAGGACATCATTGCGCATGAAATGATTGGCTTTGCCTGGCCAGAATTAGGAGAATTGACTATTTTTAGACTACTGCCCAAATATAAAATTCTTTATCAATTCTTATCAACAATATTGATCTATTGACTCATCGATTAGACATTTCGAGGGACTGCTATACTATACAAGTTAGGGATGAGGTTACTAGTTGATTGGGTCAAAATGGTTTTTGATAGAATTGTTTATGAAGGGTTGATGAGGGCCAAGCAATACAGACTACCACATCCAGCGTTCATTCATCATTTTCTTGCTCATCAATGAGTGCCTCCTATGACTTCAGATAGGTTTTCAGATGCTATACCTATCATGGGCATTCATGAATTTTCAAACTTAAGTGGAACACCAAATCTCACTCCTAGAGTCCCTAGGCACGTTCTGTCTTTGTTGGACCAATCTGGACGTCTGGATACACTGAAATTCAGATGGGGTCTAGTTAGAACACAGGTCAGACCAACTTCTTACCCTAACCAAAGGTTTTTCTGATGAATTTGATTTTATGCGTAGGGTCTTAACTAAAATTGAATACCTGGAAAGTGACCATATCAAGTCTGCTTATCGCCTAGTCACTCCGGTAGGTGAAAGACTACTACTCCTCGGTAGATGCTCCTTTAGCTGATGCTCCTTCAGATACCCCTGCTCATAAGAGAGTTGCAAACGTATCTGCATCCGATACAAAGAAGTCCAGATCCTCCTGGAACTAACTGTTTCCAGTTCTAACTTCTAACTTTCTAACTATTTGGTTATGGATGATTGTATTAACTCTTCAATTCTGCCTTCCTTCATTTCAAACACTGCTTTACTTTTGTTTTTTTCCTCTTCCTTTCTTGTTATTTCCTTTAGCGTTCCTCTTACAAAAGGGAGAGTAGTAGGGTATTTTTTTTTAAATTTTGTGGATTATCAGTTTGTGATTGCTGTTTATACTTTGCGGATGATACTTTGTTGGTTAAACTTTAATAGTAGTATTTTTAGGTTTATGGTGGTTTGATCATTACACTTTGATGATATCTTGCTAAGGAGGAGCAATATTAAAGTTGTGGCTAATATGTGTGGCATTTGCATATTTTGTCAACTTCTTTGCATGAGTTTTTGGTTTACACACTAAGGGGAGTTGTAACCCTTATATGTTGATGCTCATGGTTTCTTTATTTATTCACACACATCACACTTACATTAAAAATCTGATAGTTATGTGTTTGTAATTAAGCAACGCCAAAATAGGAGATTGTTGGAAAAATATGTGTCATATTTTTTCACTTTTTATATCTTGGCTCTCTTAATTAGTATAACTAATTTTTAATGATAAAGAAGCGGTCAACATTTTATTTTTTTTTTTGATGCGGATAACGTCGATTCATCGATCGCTATGACGATAAGCAAATTATTTTTCTAGATCAGTAAAGCTGTGTTTTTAATTCTGTTTCCATACACGTTATATTCTAATATCGTGGATATTATTAACATCTTTTTTTGTAGGTTAAATAATCTTTTCTTATTCTCTTAGATTTGTTTAGAAATGAAATATTTAGTTTTCTAAATTCTTTCCTTCTACAAATCTAAGAATATCTCTCTCTATATTTTTTCCTACTAATTGTCTTACCATTCTTGTTGCAGATTTTTAGGTAAGAAATAATTCCTAATTTGATCTCTACTTTAACTATAAGTAAGAGTAGAAATCAATAAGGAATTAAGGCTTTGAAATATAAACTTTGTTCTTGTTTTCTTCAAACAAAAATTGGTTGAAATCTATGGAAGGAAAACAAGACATGAAGCTTCATTGATTCAAATTCAAAGCAAAAAGGTTCTCTTCAAACTCATTGAAGAATCAAAAACAAATTGGTGCTCAACGAATAATTCCATATCTTGTTCAAGCTACTTGGCGTGAAGCTAAGAACGGGAGTTCTTAATCCAAGTGGTGGTTGCGGTCAAGTATAATAGAGAAGTGGTGATAAAGTCAAGGCCGGTGGGTTTGATTTTATTTCATCAATAAGTCAGAAGAAGAAGTATCAAAGAAAGTTGATTTGTTTTCTTTTGATCGTTATTTTGTTAATTTTGCGAAATTACAAAAACCAATACTATTTTATTTTTAAACAAGATTATTAGTGGATTGTTTTTACTCATGGCATGGGGGCTTGTAGATGTTTCTCTTCGAGGTTTACCACGTTCTATCTTGTGTTTGTATTTAACTGTTTAAATTCTGCATTAACAAGATTAGGTAAACAAACACTGCTGTATGAGTCAGAACTATTTTTCTTTATCACTTGCAAGTTCTAACTACGTTCTGTCCACTGCTTGTTTAATTAAGATTAAAATTATTTTTAATTTAATTGATCTAGGTTTTAGAACTTTCAAAAACTCTTACCTCTACTAATTTACAAACAAAGAGACTTTATTTTAAATGTGATGAAAAGTATACCATTGGACATGTCTGTAAGAACAGAATGTTAAATTACAAATTAGTGGCTGAAGAAGAAAAAGTAGAAAAGGCAGTAGAAGAGGTGCTGGCTGAGGAAGAAGATATGTGGGTCATGCAGATTTCTTTTGATGCATTAATGGAGAATCTTATCCATAAAACCATTAGAATTCCAAGGAGAATCAGAAGCAAAATCATATCTATTTTGATAGATAGTGGAAGCACTCATATATCTTTATAGATGATAACTTGGTACAAACTCTAGGACATCAGAATGATAATAGTAGGCCCTTAACTGTAATTGTAGCCAATGGACAGACATTGGAGAGTAATTCATTGAATTAACTTGTTGTCTAGCAGATGCAAAGTATGGAATTTCAATACAAACTGAGGTCTTTAAAACTTGGGATAAGTGACATGGTTTTAGGGGTTATATGGTTGAGCCAATTTGGGCCTATAACATTTGATTTCAACCAGGGGCACATTAGCTTCATGAACTAGGGGAGGAGAGTAACTCTCAGTAGTGGAGATTCTGAC
Organism: Forsythia suspensa; assembly: GCA_023638005.1. NCBI lineage: Eukaryota > Viridiplantae > Streptophyta > Magnoliopsida > Lamiales > Oleaceae > Forsythia > Forsythia suspensa. Next base: position 11,523,734 of record CM042664.1, on the reverse strand, counting down.
TGCATGTTTGAGTTAATCCAAGGACCACAGATGGAGTCCTTGATGACCCAACAACCATATGGGTTAGTGGGATAGTTGTTTACCATCTGGGATGAGGGGTATCAACTACACCAGAAGAAATTAAACCAATTTTGGAAGAATTTGAGGATGTTTTCAGAGAGCCTAAAGGATTACCTCCAGAGAGGCTACATGATCATCATATTCCACTAAAAGAGAGAGCCCAACCCTTCAAAATAAGACCCTACAGGTGCCCTTACATTCAGAAGACTGAGGTGGAAAGACTTGTAGAAGAAATGTTAGCCACAGGGATCATACAACCAAGCAACAGCCCTTTTGCTTTCCCTGTGCTACTAGTCAAGAAGAAAGATGGGACTTGGAGGTTTTGCGTTGATTTTAGACAGTTGAATAGCTTAACCGTAAAAGACAAGTATCCTATGCCCCTCATTGATGAGTTAATTGATGAGCTATATGGGGCCAAGTACTTCAGCAAGATAAACCTTAGAGCTAGTTATCATCAAATTAGGGTGAAGCTTGATGATGTGTTTAAAAAACATTCAAAACTCATCAAGGGTTATATGAGTTTAAAGTGATGCCATTTGGGTTGACTAATGCACCTGCCACGTTTCAGAGTCTAATGAATAAAGTTTTTAAAGATCAACCGAGAAAATATGTGCTAGTCTTCTTTGATAACATTCTGGAGTACAACAGAGATTTAATCAGCCATGGTGAGCATTTGGGCAATGTACTCCAACTCCTATGAGGAAACATAATCTTTTTGCTAAGCTAAGTAAATGTACTTTTGGACAGGTTAAGGTAGAATATCTAGGTCATGTGATTGACCAACAAGGAGTGACTCCAGATCCAAAGAAAGTGGAAGCTATGCAATCTTGGCTTTTTTCCACCAATCTCGAACAACTAAGAGGATTTCTGGGCTTGACTGGTTACTATAGAAAGTTTGTTAAGGGATATGGTACATTGGCTAGACCTTTAACTGACTTATTAAAGAAGGATAGCTTCTTGTGGAATGAAACAACTGAATCAACATTTAACACCGAAGGGAGCTTTGAGTTCCATCCCTGTTTTAGCCTTACCTGATTTCATTAAACCATTTATTATAGAGACTGATGCTAGCTATGGAGGATTGGAGGCTGTATTGATGCAAAACAGAAGACCCTTAGCCTATATCAGTAAAGCTTTTGGGCAGAGAGAGATGTCCATATATGAGAAAGAACTACTTGCCTTGGTGACTGTTGTAGTCAAGTGGAGACATTATCTTGAAGGGCACCGTTTTATCATCAAAACAGATCACCAATCATTAAAGTTTTTACTGGAGCAAAGGGTCACTACACCTCTGCAACAGAAATGGTTAACTAAATGGGGTTGGATTATGAGATACAATACATAAAAGTGGTATAAAATGTAGTGGCTGATGCCCTTTCAAGAAATGAGAAAGGAGTATGCAATGCTGTAACTCAACTTGTCCTAGCCTGGTTGCAGAAGTCATTGATAGCTATGAAAATGATATAGCTGCCAAGGAACAAATTCAAGCCCTGATGATTGGGACAAATACTGAACCTGTGTATCAATATTGCAATGGGGTGCTTAAATATAAATCTAAACTCTACATTGGCAATGGGCGAAACATTAGACAAAAATTATTCATAATATCCATTCTTCTCAAGAAGAGGGACACTCAGGTATTCATGCAAGTATTCTTAGGGCCAAGCAACATTTATTTTGGCCACGCATGACACGAGAAATCAGAAAGGAGGTTTTGAAATATGATGTGTGCCAAAAGTGTAAAGAGGAACATGTTCATTACCTGGGTCTTTTACAGCCACTCACTGAACCACTGCATTCTTGGAGTCACATAGCTATGGATTTTGTGGAGAGACTACTTAAATCAGATGGCAATGATGTGATACTGGTTGTAGTTGATAGATTCACAAAGTATGGTCATTTTTTAACACTATCCCACCCTTTTTTCAGCCATGAAGGTTGCTAAGTTGTTCCTTGATAATATCTGTAAACTACATGGATGTCCACAATCCATCATCTCTGACAAGGATAGAGTATTTACCAGCACTTTTGGCAAGGGTTGCTTAAGCTATTGGGAACTAAATTACAGATGAGCACATCATACCACCCTCAAACTGATGGACAGACTGTAAGACTTAACCAATGCCTAGAAATGTATCTAAGGTGCATGACTCATGCCAAGCCTAAGGCATGGGCAAAGTGGATTTCTTTGGCAGAATGGTGGTACAACACCACTTATCATACATTCATTCAGAGATCTTCCTTTGAAGTAATGGTGGTACATGGGACCTTACACCAATATTGTTCTTGTGGATGATATCTGAGGAGAGATACAAAATCTACGAGGCAAGAGCCATTCATGAGATCTTCCTTTGATAGTGAGGATAATTAATCGAATTCCACCTCCATAAAGTTGGAGAAGTAGCATCTGATTGGACCTTCCTATGGGGCCATTGAGAGGGACCTTACAAGATTTAGATAATGAGAACCAAGCGGTGCCGTTTTACTATTTTGTTCGTTGATGTGGATGATATATTATAGGAGAGATACAAAATGGATCACTTTCTCTTTCAATCTCTCCAATTTCTCACCAATTTTCAAAGAAATTGTTCAATTTTTTTTTTAAATTTGGTAACAAAATTATCAAAATGCGAGAAGATTTTAACGTTCAATGCATATTAGAGCTGGATTTCTTGGTTGGTAATTTCTTTCCTCTGTAATTTGTTGGTATAATTTGTTTCATAAAAAGCGAAATTGTGCTTGTCTTTGAAACTCATTATAAGGGCGTGAGTACTATTTGTAAAGTTCACTTGTGCTAAAGTTCATTATAAGGACGTGAGTACCATTTGTCAAGTTCCTAATCATCAAATCAATTAATTAATGAAGATTATAGAGCTAGAATCGAGGAACAATGGTAAATTAGAAGTTTTATTTGTTTTAAATCGAAGTACTTCTTTGTGATGATTTAGTGAATTTTGAATTTTGAACTTAGAGACTTAGACTCGGTTTGATTACCCAATTGTGTCTGGACTAACTTTAGGGATTTTTTTGTTATTTAGAGTACTTGGAATCATATCGATATTCATGCTAAATTTGGGTGTTCTTAGACCTAACCCTATTACATTCGCTCTCGCCTTGTCAACCCTAATTAAAGGAGGAGGAGGATAAAATAAAAAGATGATACGAAAAATGGAAAAAAAAACTTGTGTATTAGAAACAACTTCTCTTTGAAGAGATGCTAGAAAGCGAATAATCGTAATAACGTTATATTTCTTTCTTCCATCTTTTGTTATTAGCTATTTTTTTCTATCTAGAGGCATTTGAAGAGAAACTAGATATGCACATTACTAAGTGGTAGTTTGTGTTGCTATCTTTCGACAACTAGGAAAGTTGAAGCTAGAGAGTTAAAATTGGTCAATAAAACTAGGAACATATGGTCCTTCATTAGAAAACCCAAGAAGGCGTTACGGGTTTCATGCGGATGTACGTCATGTGAACTAATTCGCGGATGTCAAAATGCGAATGACTTGAACCGATCTCTCCTACTACGATGAGCAAACATGTCCTTGAGGCTTTTCATTATGTCATAAGAGGTTCAAAGGTACGTCATCTTCTCTTGTAACACATTCAACATTGATGCTAAAATGTAATAGCGAGCCAACTTGTTTCTGACCACGAAGGTATTTAAAGATATGCTTTACAATCACCCAATGTTCTAGTCCTAGCTAGTCTAATAACGAGTTATCATACCAACAACATAACAAATGTAAGGTTTAGTGGACAACATAACATACATGACACTACCCATTGCAAACGCATAAGGTATTCTACTCATGTCTTCTATCTCTTCATGAGAATTAAATAGTTAGATTCTATGTCTGAATGGAAAATTGCCCTTCTTAGAATCTTGTATGGAAATCTGACAAGCATCTTGTCAATATATATAGTTTGGGACAAAACTACCAGCTTGTTCCATTAGATCTCTTAAGATCTGAATTCCTAGAACACATCTAGCTTTGTCCAAAACCTTCATATGAAAACTGTTGGGCCAACCACGCTTTCGTAGATAATGACATTCCCACATCGTTTCCTATGAATAAAATATTGTCCACATAAACCACCATGAAAATTATCATTTTGTTAATAGCCTCCTTATATATAGTCGAATCATCTACTTGTTATACAGAGATTGCCTGTTTGGATTCTCTTACTAACAAGTACCTAGAAGGTTTTCAAGTGATCCTCTGACTTTGCATAATGGACGATGGAGCTTGAATCGTAACATTTTCATCAATGTTGAAGGTGATACAAATACCTCTTCATTACTTTGAACATTTTTTTGATCTATGGGATTAGATGATGAATCATTTCTCCTACTTAGATAACATTCCCTAGGTGTTTGCGATACCATGTGTTGTCTGTCACTAGGTTGTATTTCAGGAATTAATGTCGTGGAATCACTCCCACTAATTTATTCCAAACCAACCATACTCTTAGACTAATATTTATTAATATATTTATCCTCCCGGAAGGTTGTGTTTGTACTGACAAAAAGCCTTCCTATCTAGAGGACTATAAAAATAGTATCCCCCGGTGCCTCTAAGATATCCCACACACAAGTATATTTTTGACATAGACTCCAACTTTTCTATCTTTCCTTTCGGCACATAAGCGGACATCCCCAAATTCGGATGTAGCGCAAATTTGGTTTCGCACATTCCACAATTTGAGGAGTCTTGGGAGCACACTTAGATGAAACTAGGTTAAGAACAAGCAGTTGTCTCTAGTACATATCTCCAAAATTGAGATAGGTAGAGTTGAAAAATTCATCATTGACTTAACCATATCTAACAATGTCTTGTTTTTTCTTTACGAAATGCCGTTCTGTTGGGGTCTACTAGGCGCACTCGGTTGAGAAACTATACCATTTTCTATTAACTAATCCTGAATTCTCTTGAGAGATATTTGCCACCTCGATGTAATCGAAATGTCTTTATACTTTTATCCAAATGTTTCTCGACCTTAGTCCAATATGCTTTGAATTTCTCAAAAAGCCTCTGACTTTCGAGTCATCAGGTAAATGTATTCGAATCTAGAGTAATCATCTGTAAAGGTGATAAAATACTCATAGCCCCTCTCACAGGTGTACTCATGGGTCCACATACAACAGAATAAACTAGTTCTAATACTTATTTGGCTCTATATTCTTTTGCTAAAATTGAACTTCTTAGTCATCTTTTCTTCTAAACAAGAATCACAGAGATTGACAATGGTTCGACCTCAATTGAGTTGAGGGTACCATTCCTTGTCAGTCTTTATATTATGTTAAGGTTGATGCGTCCAAGTCTAAGAACCATAGATATATATTACTAGTATGGTATGCATTTTGTTTATTATGGTATGTAGAAGTATTATTATTTTCATTTGTGGAATAGTTTAATAAATAAAGACACTCACCAAATATCTGGTACAAATATGGGCTTTATTCATAAAAAGTAAAGCGCTTTAGCACAAAATAAGAGAATAACCTTATCCTATTAACAAGAAAAGAGGAATTATATTCCACTTTATCTGTGGGACATAGTAACAATCTTTAAGAATTAAACACCTACCACTATTGAAATAAAATAAACTACTCATATAGCTCTTGCCAAAACTATTGCTCATGTGCCGACTATAATAGTAAATTGGTCTTTACTAAATTTTCTGCTCTCCCGAATCATCAGCACCTTGCTCTTTTTTAACTAGTGCATCAGGACAGTCTTTCTTCTAGTGTCCTTTTTGACCGCACTTGAAACACTTGCCTTTCGACTTTCTATTTGCGTTGGTATTATTGCCTTCCTGCTTCTTGTTAGCTCTCTTCCTTTTCTTTCCATCTCCGCCTTTTGGCTTAGAAAGAGGAGCTACCAATTGCTGCATAAGCATCGCCACCTTTAGATTTAAGACCACTTTCTACATTTTGCAACTCATTCATCAACTCGATCAATGGCATATCCATCTTGTGTAAGTGATAGTTCACGATGGCGTAAAATCATATCGGATAAGAGTTCAATACCATATCAACTTTGAGTATCTTGATCAGCAGTTGCACCCAAATTCTCCCCATATTGAAGTGTCCAATCATGGTCAACATATGGTCCTTCACTAACGTTCGGGTTTCATGTAGATGTTACGTAAGAGTACGAATGACTTGAATCGATCTCTCCTACTCTGATGAGCAAACATGTCCTTGAGGCTTTTCATTATGTCATAAGAGGTTCAAGACTGTCATGCTTCTACTGTAACACATTCAACATTGATGCCAAAATGTAACAGCAAGCCAACTTGTTTGCAGCCACTCACTTATCATAAGAATCTCTCTTGTCCTTGCTTGTAGTCTCAGTGGGTTACTCAGGCCAATCTTCTTCAAGCACAAAATCAATTTTCTTAACGGTGAGAACAATTATTAGGTTACGTTTTCAATCCACATAATTTTTTCCAGTAAGTTGGTTTTGTTTTAGGATAACGGAAAATGGATTGAGAGACATTTTGCTGAAAATAACAAAATTATTGCATATTAAAATTGAGTAGCGAATTTAACATATGATGTATGAATGTACATGTAGATCCATAAAACTACAATAATATAACGACTACTTAATCCTTGTGATCCAACAGGCCTTTCTATAGGAAAGGTCACCGTGTTCCACTGATTAAGTTGGAATTCTCCCACCAGACAAATCATATCTTGACAATAAATGTCTAGATAAATCCAGTATCGCTTTATTTGGTCACCAAGATCATAAACGAAAGCCTCTATAGGAGGTTCGTAGATGATATCGATTTGAGTATATAACCTTTGTCTAGATCTCTAGATACTTGAAAATAATTCCGCCATCTATAGGATGATCTCAAATTATATTCTATCTAGACGATTTTATCAAAAAGAAATCCAATCAAACAATCCGAATCACGCAGCCCTCTTATAGAGATTCCGTTGTGTTACCGGTACAAGGCTAACGCATTCTATTGCTTATGGATTGACAAAAGGAGGCCGTGGTTTTTATTTAAATAAATACCCTCTCCTACTCAATATTTTAAAATAATAGATTTTAATTTAAAATAATTACCAACTGTTCATATTAATCAAATTAACATACAGTTTAATTATTATTGACTTCTCATTCTAGAAAAAATTAATTTAAATTAAATTAATCAAGAAAAAAATATTCTATTTTAACGAAATGAATTCTATTCTAAGTTTCATTAGCGATGTTAAAATTAATTCTATATGACATGATTTACAGAATAACAATATTTCAAACAAATATTTAAAGCATACATTATCAATAAATTAACAATTATTTGTGGCCCAAAACAAGACACAAGAAATAAATTAAAAACTAATTGGGCCCAAGCCCAATATTTAATTTGAAACTTGAGTCCAAAGTGTCAAAAGATCCAAGTAGCAACTATCTGTGTAACCAAACAACCAATCAGCCACTATCCAAGCATCCAATCCCAGCAACCAAACAATGATCATCTTTACCTTGAACTTTCTTTCCAAAAAGCAAACACCACCACCATGGCCGAATCGCAAGAGGGACACCGTCGGAGAATCTCGTCACAAATCTCAGATCTGCGTGGTACGCCAACCACGTAGATCCTGAAAGCTGCTATTCTCGCACCGACGTGCAAGCATAGATCACAGATCTGTGCACCTGCCAGTTGCATAGATTCGAGATCTGCACGTCCCGCATCGGTGCGCAATCCGTAATCTATGTAGGTGCCCGCCGTGTAGATCTGATGATCTGTGCAGCTGCACTGTTGCAAATTCGACAATCTGTGCTTGTAGTCGTCCTGTTCTGTTTCTTTTTTTTTTTTGTCTGTCCGATCGTCCATCTTCAATCATTACAAAAATTAACTAAGTCCTATTTTAGGGCTCACAATTTAAATTTATTTTGCAATTAAAAAATAAATCAAGATGATGGAGTCGTAATCCACCGATCTTGTTACATACTCAAAATAATGAAATACAATGAACAAGTGGGGCCACAAAAATAATTGGATCACAGTTTAAAATAATATCAATTATTCAATCAACATATAACCAAATAATCCTAGACATCGCTCGACTAGACCATGCAATTATCAGATCTATATAACATAACAAACACATGAACGATTTAGACTGCTTTGATACCACTTGTTGGAAACTGGCACGAGAATTAGCCAGAAAACAAAATTTTCTATAATTCAATAAAACCAGGATCTTTGCTAGGCATTCATGTGTTTATTATAATTAAATACTAATAGATTAGTATTATACTTGAATCGATATACAATATTAGATCTTGATTTGATTCACAAACTTGTTGCTTTTGATTCACGAACTTAGTGCTCCCAACATTCAAGTCTTCTATGCTATTCTCCAAGTATAGATTACACCGGCGTGTGGGAACCTTTTAATTTAATCAAAAACTAATTTTTGGAATTGTCTGATTTAGAAAATCAAGAAGATAAAATTCAAGTCAAACAAAACTTAAGAATTTTACTTTCTTCTCTTTTCTTAATCGATCGAATCAATTTATGTCACAAGCAATTTGATATAAATACGGCAAGCGTTTTGATTGTAAACAATGACAAGAGTCCTGATTGCATCCAAGTCCAATTGGTTTAGGATTGATTTAATTACATATGTAATCCCTAAACTTATATCACAATTACAATCAAGTCCAAAACTTTTATTGTAACTATGATTAAGCTCTTAACTTTATAGAGCTACCACAGGACCAATCCGGACATATATTTTCTAAGCTCTAATAATTAGATTATGTCTAGTCGACTCTAGACCCTTCAATTTGATTATTAGTCTTTTGCTTTTTTCTACAAAAGACAAGAGACTGCACTCTTAGAATATATAAGATTACAGAAACTATAATACTTTTTTCTGACCTACCGTATATATATTTTATCCCTGTTTGAGATCCGATAATTAGGTATGAGTATAAATGACTGTTTTGCCTTTCTAATTATTCTCACTAACTTTAAGTTGCATTTTTTCAACGATCCTGTGAACTAACTCACAGATGTCGAAGTTTAGCCATCGCTAAACACTAAGCTCAGATTTATAACCGTTCAACAAAAAATACTTAAGTTGTCACTCGACCCATTTTTCAAGGCGACAGTTCCCGACATGAATTCTTCGCTCATTCTCAAGCTGCCAACTCATCGAGATATTTGATCAACTAAATTGATATCACTCATTGGTGAATCAAAGAATCATCAAACTAACGAAAATATATACATAATCATGTCAAGGGATTTAGATGAAATACTTGGTGATCAAGTGGAATTTAATTATTCGCACGGTCATGCTATATAATTAAATTTGACACATGGTTCGTTCAATACACTTCAAGTGTACTAGTGTCACAATTAATCCATTTATGCGATAAGGACAAATTGTAAATCCGAATGATTAAATAGTCAACACTACAACCTTTCGGTACAATGCGCCAACCCTTATATTTTAGTTGTGAACAATTTTATTGATAATCAAAATATAAGTTGTGTCACACTATGTTTTTCAACGCAAGCACCCAACTTATATTATTACAAGTGATCACTCACACTTTATTTACATGCTCAATATTAAACAAATACAATAATAATAAATGAATACAAACCAAAATTTTATTCAATATAAAATTGTCATTTCATCACAACAAAATTATACTATTTAGGAATACAACCCAACATAAAAGTCTTTATGGGCGTCCGTTTTTACTCTTGTTGGGAAAATTTCTTCTTCTCAAGTAATTTGCTATATCTAATTTATATACTTTGGTTTGATAATGAATTGTGAAACAATTATGAGATTTGAAAAATTATGTGTTGCTTTATTAGTTGAAAATTGGGGATACATGGTAGTCTTTTTAACTAAAAAAGATAGTTAGAATTTCATGCTAATGCTTGTCTTTCAAGTTCAAATAGAGATGTTCTTTTGCTACTATAACTTGATATTCTATTTTGAAGTGGAGATGCAGACGGTTGTTAAATGAATATTCTATATTCATTTAACTATCACTATCAAATATCGGTTGTTAAATGCACGTGTTTCACCGGTATATTTATTATACAATATGAACAGTGCACACAACATCCTTGGGTGTATAATTATGTGTTCTTTTTATTTTGTGTTTTTCTTTTAATTTGTTAGCGTGCATGCAAATTATTTTGTTAGCTTTTATTTATAGTGTATTATGATGATGAGATTTGAAACATCTCCAAGCGTATAATTTCATTTTTATAATGTATTAAACAAAGGATTAGATTTTGTAATTTCCACTGTGTCTAATTGATTTGAGTCTGATCCGTTTGTTTGTGGTTTAGTTTTTGCTCAATTTGTTTTATGTTTTTATAGATCTACAATTTTGGACAGTGAGTAATTTAGTGGCTCCCAACCCACGGAGCAAGTGTATGAATCAGATTATGAAAATCATAGTTTCTTTTGGTTTCTTTGTAGTGTACACTTGCTTAACTTTATGAATCACGTTTCGTCTTAGATGGGAAGTCTGCTGCAGAAAGGAACATTGCAGGACATGAACCAAAAGCCTAAACTACCTCAATCTGTTCCACTATGAGAAACTCTATCGAAACCACTGCAATTAGTTCGTAATATGCTTTGTTCATGTACTGACTTATCTGAGCTCAACTTTTTACACATATAAATGCATATATCATTGATTTTGGGTGTGTGAATGATTGTTTTTGCGTGCGAAAATTTGATAGTTTCGTAAGCTTAAAAATTGCTTGAAGTTACTTTTCAAGAAGTACTTTTACTTTTTTTAAGCTTAGCTAAACATGATCATTGTCGTTATAGCTCTAGCAATTTTGACGTTGAACGTTGAGGAACTTTGTGGAATAAGTGGCATTTATCTTACCAAGTGTGTCATTGTTGAGTCGATACGTGGTTTGCAATGGTTTTTGTTGTCAGTTATAGAAAAATTCTTAGTTTTTGTGACCAAGAAAGTAAGATTTTGTGTGATTTTTCTGTGGAATTGGGATCAAAGATTTCTGTACAATGCAATTGGTAGATGATGAAATGTTGAATTCTAAGAGAAGGCGACTTTAAGAATTGTCAGTGACACCTGCATGTTAAATCAAAGTATTTGCACTTTAGCTTAAAAAGATGCTTAATAGATCTCCTTTCATCAATATTTTTGGTATCTCGTGAATTAGTAACATCCATTCAATTTCACCTCTAACTTCCATTTACTTGGTACTTTCCATTTATATGCCATTTGAGTTCACAACTAACGGGGTGGGGTGTTTGAAGGTTATGGAGCGCAATCTGCAAAATAGAAATAGTGGCTTTTCAAGCTAATGAGTAATCTCAAATTTAGTGAGGAATCTGGTTTTGAGCCTTACATTCACTGTCCAAAAGTCGCGTGCATTTGCTGCATGAGATGGCTTTTATTCTCCTGAGTTTAGAGGGGATTTGTGAGCTAGGCTTCTCAATCTGCATTCTATAGATGAAACTGAGCTTTTGTCTGATATATATGCAAATATTTGACTTCGAAAAATTTGATTTTACTTGTCGAAACTAGCAAGTGATCTTAACTGATAACACATAATTTCCTTGATTATCATTTCATCACGCTATCTCAGAGCTATTTGAGAAGTTTTCTTTCATGCATGCTCTATTTAATGCAATTGACAAAGACTTTGGCATGACGGCCAACAGGATGCAGGAAGGGCAGAAAGATGAAGACGCTCCACTTGTATTACTTGCAAATGAAAAAGAAAGTAGTACAAGGAAAAACAATGTGGTTATGATTAAAGTTGTGGTATGTTTGCTCAAGCTATATTGTTTCAACCCTCCATTCTCTCTCACAGGCGTGGTCTCTTTTGGCAATGTTGCATGATGAATTTCTGAATGACTAAAAGAAAAATGTGTACTTTCTTTATCAGGTCGCAAAAGACCTCTTAATAAAAAGGAAATTTCCTGTAAGGAGTCGGCATTGTAATTCTATGTGATGATTCATGTTTGACTATGCATGAACCCAAGTTAATGGTTTGCAAACATTTAAAGCAACGTGCACATTTTGAATTTATAATGACAATTATGACGAAGAGGTGTATTATAGCCAAGTGTTGGATTATTTTTCTTTATATGTCTGACTTGAGAAATTCATGTTTGACTATCATATTGAAGGTAGATCTATAAGTGTCTATGTAGAAAAACACGAGTTATATGTGCTTTGATTCCGTTCTAGATGAGCATATAGAACGGTGTGACGTGTTTTACATGGATATAGTTGCTTTACGATCTTTTTTTTTCATTTTTTTTCATTACTATTATTTTATTTATTTATTATTTGTTTTATGGGGTAGGTGGTGATTTGATGTTGTGAATGATTAGTAGACATAATGTAATGATTAGTTTTGTTAATTTGTTTTCTATAAGGTTTGATTGCTACATTTTTGTAATTAATATTTTACTTTTGGTGGCGAGCTTAAAATAAAGTTTTAGTCACCAGCTTCAAAGGAAATCAAGTTTAGCGATGTATATGAATTGGTATGCTAAAAAATTTCTAAATTTTCATGCCGGTAAATGTTGGATCAGGATGGACATCAACAACAATGGGGCATGAATATTACCAAAGGTAACAGATTATGCCACCATTTTCAGTCAATCGGCCCATGTTTAATACTAAAAATGACTGTGGACAACATCATAAACTACCCTTTCGAATTTAGTCAAAGAAATTCATCTCCTGAGACTATTAGTCTTAAACCAATGGGATGGCAGCATGAGAGTTACTGCAGATGATTTAATACTTAAGTCACCATCATCTGTAGTATCTCCAATTTTCCAATTAGACTAACAAAATATTGCCTGTGAAATTGAGGATGAGAGATTGCTACAGAATGGCACAGAACTAGAGGAAGATGACATTACGAGTTCTTATGTTATTGAAATCAACATTGATAATAGGGAAGTGAAATATGAAGCTATTGGAGTGGATGAAGCAATTGCATGAGCGAAATAGAAATTTCAAACATATTGTTCGAATAATGAACTAATAACAAAACAACACAAGAAAGAGAACCCAAGTAAAGGACATAAACAAGGTTGTGGAGTAGAGTTAAACCTTTTTGTTAGTGTATGGAAAGAAGCTATCGTTATTGTTAATAAGTTGGGGTCAATTATGTGAATTAATTGAGAGTTTATGACAATGCCCTGATCTTTGTTTCCTAGACATCCAAGTAAGAAATGTTCGATTTTTACTTTGAGCCATATTTTCTCCTTTTTCTTATTTTCTAGGAAATCTCCACAGGCAACACTCCACTTAACAACATGAGAAATGGCATGTAGTATAAACATAACAACTAGAACGCAAGGTCAGTTATTGACAACTTAAATGTTTATGAACTCAGATTCAATTCCTATTTTCTGATTTGTCTTTTTTCCCATAATTCTATGACATACAGTTGGAATTGCAACTACTTAATGAAAAAAATAAGGTGGTCGAAAACTGCAAAGGAAACTGACATCTGGTTGGTGCTTTCAACACTGGATATATGAAATCATCTTGAATTAGGATTATCATTTCTTATAGGATCGCCTGAAATGCACACAATGTAATTGTTACTTTAGTTATGTGATTCAGATTCTATGGCCTAATAGTGGCTGGTTTACAATCCTTTGATGGATATAATCGAAAGATCACAAGTGAAGAAGTCTTATTAGAAAGCATAGTTGTGCCTACACCCGACAAGATGCAACAAAGCGGCACCTCATTCCCACATAAACATATATCGGGAAGGCATTTTCATTCCTCCTCTTTCAGATTCAACCCCTCTTCAGGTTCTCTTTCTTTCCCTAGCCTCAATTTCTCTCCCTCATCCAAAACCTCTTCATTCAAGGTACATCACATTTATGCATGCATATGTATATGTATCATATTTTGATTGTTGTTACTTCAACGCAATTTGATTAGTAGAGTATTTGACCTGAATAATTCTCATTCTATTTTTATTTTAACAGAAAATTAGGAAGATGAAATAAATTCCATTTCAGTTTTATTCTATTTTGTTTTCATTCAGTTAGATCTCATTGTTAGCTTCTCTTTCTTTTCGGTTGCAGTTTGTTCAATGCATGCTGATTGTTATGCATGCTGTTAGGTTTGCTTTGTATATATATACTACACTGAGCCTCAATCATTTTGAGAGGGATTAATATACAATAACGAGTGAGTTCGTCCTCTTGGAGAAAGCAACTTTTATCCCTTCGCTCGAACATGGTATCGAGAGCCGATTTCTCCACATATCCATACACACTTGAAGCAACAGGATGGCTTACAATGGGGATCGGGATAATCTGCAAATGCCCTGATAATGGAGCAGGAGCTACAACAAAGGAGTATTCTAATGGTGATCCATTAGACTTGCAAGGCTCGGATCATCCGGGAATGGCACTAGTATCTTCACAATTGATGTAAGAACTACCTCATTTGGAGCAGATCGGTTAAATTAGCACTAGGGGCAAAATTAAAGTTGGGATTCATAAATGGAAAATGTGAAAAACCGGACAATGAATCTCGAAATTTTGATCAATGGAATATGGTTGATTGCATGGTAAGATCTTGGATTTTAAATTCAATTTGAAGGAGATCGTAGAAGCATTTATATATACAACATCGCCCAAAGATCTATGGGACGAAATGAATGAAAGATATGGTGAATGTAATGGACCTTTGTTGTATCACCGCAGAGAGAAATCAATGACATGACACAAGGATCACTCACGTGAGAAAAAATATTTCACCAATCTAAAGAAATTATGGGATGAGATTGCTTGCCTTATGCCATCTCCGATTTGCACTTGTGGAGCAAAAAGGAAGTCTCGGATCCGAGCTCTTTCAACAAAGCGATGCGCTTCGATGGGCTGAATGATTCATATGATAATGTCGAAACCGTGTACTTGTAATGGATCCTTTACCATCGGTAAATAGGGCATACTCAATGGTTACGGTGGAAAAACAAAGGAAGTACACATGATGTACCACGAAACCGGTGATCATGCTACTATGATGGTTAGGGGCCTCAACACCGTGAATGATGGACACACAAGAAATGGATCGGGCCGAGGAAATTGGACAGAAAACCTAACTTTGGCAGAGGAAATTATCTTTGGGGCAAAGGAACCGATGGGAGATATGGGAACATTGATAAAGAATTATTGCATTGTGATCACCGTGGTATGAATGGACATACAAAGGAGGGATGCTTCAAGTTGATTGGCTTCCCGGATTGGTACAAGAAAGATCAAAAGGAAAAGAAAGCGGTTGGAAGAATACAACAAACAATGTAATGAAAGATCAGCGACCTCTTGAATTTGAGGATGATCCACATGTTGCAAATATAATGGATACAACATCACCACATTCCAAAGCATTACGCCATAGTTCAACAAGAATTAATGAGAATCTTTGAAAGGAAAGAAACCGGTCGATAATGAGAATTAAACAAATTTTGCTCATCTCAAAGACTATTACGGTATGTGTGCTCAACACTTTGTTTTACTTCACTTGATGATTTGAAATGTGGCTCTTGGATCATTGACACAGTGCGATAATCACATATGTACAAACTCGGCACAAATGTCTAATTTAAAACTGTCATGATGCCTACCTACCGTCTTGTTGCACGATGGTTCCAATAAATCTATCAAAAAACATTGGAAACATTGAAATCAATCACGTAATCAAAGCGACCGATGTTCTTCATATTCCCACTTTCAAATTAAATTTCTTTCGTCTGTTCCTAAACTCGCCAAACCGCATAGATTAAGTTCACATTCTATCCTACATATTGCTTCTTGTGGGACACGAAGGATAATAGGACCTTGGTTTGTTGGAAAGTTGAGAGGAAGATTTATGTCCTTGATGATCATAGTGTCTTGAAAGGTCAAGTAAAAAGTTGTAATAAGGAAATGAATACGTCAGAACCTCATGTTTGCAAAAGATCCGAACTCCGAAATGAAAATTTTGTCAATAATAAGACTGTTCTTTCTCTCTTGTTGATTGGCATATTAAACTTGGCCATGCTTCATATCGATTATACGCAACACCGAACTTCATCAAACAAATGAGTAATCCTAATGAAATCGCAACCTTGTGATGTCGCCGCATAAAGCAAAACAAAAGCAGAACCCCATTCCTAAACTCACAAATTCACTCCAAAAACAATTTTGAATTATCGCATATTGACTTGTGGGGACCATACAAAGATACTCTAACAGAACCCCTTTCATGCTTACCATTGTAGATGATCATAGTAGAGCCACATGGACCTTCATGCTCTTCCAAAATCCCAAACTGTCAAAACCTTAGATGTGTTCTTTAAAATGATCAAAAATCAGTTTGAAAAGGATGTCAAAGCTATTAGAACTGACAATGGAAACTCTGCTGCAGTCCTTAGGAATCATTCACCAAAAATCTTGTGTCTACACTCCACAACAAAATGGAGTTGTAGAAAGGAAGCATAGACACCTACTTCAAATGGCCAGATCACTCATGTTCCAAGCACACTTACCTAACTATTTCTGGTCACACTCTATTCTGATGGCCACACACATCATAAATAGAATCCCAAGCTCATCTAGATTGGAAAAGTCCTTTTGAAATATTGCATAACAAGGAGCGACTACACCGCTCGGGACCTTTGGTCTGCCTCATTACGTACCCAATACTAAACCTCACAAAGACAAGTTTGAAACAGGGGATACAAATGTGTTTTATAGGATACAATCACGGACAAAAGGGTTTTAAGGTGTACAATCTATCTAACAAACAAGTTCAAGTGGCGAGAGATGTCATTTTTATGAAAATTGTTTTCCTTTTAAATCTAATATCGCCCGCATTCTTGATGAGTCTACTCTGTCATTTCACATCACGAATCTTTGTGATGATGATCCGGTTAACACACCTTTGTACCACCTTACACCAATCAACACAATGAGTTTTACAAAACAACAATATAGACCCATCACCGTGTGAAACCACCGCCGATTCTTCCTCCACCGATCACAATTTCATACCTCTTGTCCATGTGCCCTTCCACGATTCTCCGAGAGAACATGTCACCTCATAATCCAAAGACCCGGACATAGCACTAGGCGTAAAACCAAACACATGCGGATGGAAGATTACATAACTAATGTCACCGAAAGTTCAAATAATTCCACCATCGACCAACATCATCCTTGTACCCAAATGAAAATGGGACCACAATTTACACCACCTACATACCCTTACATAACCTCACCAAACTGCATCAATCAATCATATGTGGTATATCCGCAAATATGTCAAAGATTCAAGCACCAAATTTTTATCACCAAGCATGTAAAGATGAAGGTTGGATACAAGCCATGAATGATGAATTGGCGCAAAGATTGGAATCAAACAATACTTGGGATCTCACCGACCTACCAGAGGAAAAAGGGCTATAGGATGTAAGTGGTTGTACAAAGTCAAACTCAAACCGGATGGAAGTGTGGATAGACTTAAAGCAAGATTGGTGGCAAAAGGCTACAATAAGTTGGAAGGAATTGATTTCTTTGATTGCTTCTCACCAGTTGCCAAGTTGGTCACTGTAAGGATCTTCATTGCCTTAGCATTAGCTAAATCTTGGCCTCTCCACCAACTGGATATAAATAATGCCTTTTTACATGGATACCTTGATGAAGAAATTTATATGCAGCCACCTCCGAGGATATGGGAAGGCAACTACTAACCAAGTCTACAAAGTAAAAAGAAGCTTGTATGGCTTGAAACAAGCATCAAGACAATTGGAATGCGAGAACTCACCTTAAACTTACAGATTATGGTTTTGTCCAATCCAATCATGACCACTGCCTATTCCTCAAGCACACCTTTGATCGCAGCCTATTTCTACTCATTTATGTGGATGATGTCTTAATCACTGGAACCCATGAATCAGATATTGAGTTGGTTAAGAATTATTTGCATTCACAATTTACCATCAAAGACATTGGGGCTGCAAAGTATTTCCTAGGACTTGAAATTGCTAGAGGTAAAGAAGGGACATATGTTAATCAAAGGAAATATATCCTAGACATTATCAAAGATGTTGGACTCATGGGTGCTCGTTAGGTCTCGGCCCAATCCCAAAAGGTACAAAAGTCATCACAGGATCAAGCCCTCCACTTTCGAGACCAGACGGATATAGAAGGCTCATTGGAAGGCTTTTATACCTCATTACGACGAGACGAGACATTACCTATGGCATACAACATGGCTAAGTCAATTTGTCCACAGCCCTTGTCAAGTTCATTGGGACACTGACCATACATCTACTACGATATCCGAAAGGATATCCATCCCTTGGCCTTTATTTTCCGGCTCAACAGAAATTCAATTTGTTGCATACTACGATGCAGATTGGGCCTCATCTTGATGACACTAGAAGGTCACTCACTTGGTTTCTGCATCTTTCTTGAGACACACTAGTTTCATGGAAAACCAAGAAACAAACCACGTCTCACGATCCACGGTGAGGCGAGAATCTGAAGCTTGGCGACAACATTATGTGAAATCATATGGATCGACTATATTTTAAAAGACTTTGCCATTCCCACTCACTTGCACTGTTCCTTTATGGTGTGATAACAAGTCGACCTTGCATATTAGCGTAAATCCGGTATTCCATGAAAGAACTAAACATTTGGAGATTGATTGCCACATTGTCCGAAACAAATTCAAAGAAGGTTTTGTTTTGCCTCTACACATTAGTTCTTCCCAACAAATTGCGGACATCTTCACCAAAGCCTTAGACTCCTCAATTTAACTCCTTACTTTCCAAGTCGGGATTGGTGATCTTCACCAATGGCGACTTGAGGGGGGATGATGAAATAAATTCCATTTCGGTTTTATTCTGTTTTTTTCATTCGATTTAGATCTCATTGTTAGCTTCTCTTTCTTTTCGGTTGCGGTTTGTTCAATGCATCTTGATTGTTATGCATCTTTGTTAGGTTTGCTTTGTATATATGTACTACTAATCGAGCCTCAATCATTTTTAGAGGATTAATATACAATAACGGTGAGTTTGTCCTCTGGAGAAAGCAACTTTATCCCTTCGCTTACGAACAATTGACACTTCTAAGTTCTTCACTGAGGGCTGTCTACTCTCCTTTTGTGCAGTGAAAAAGAGCTCACGACATGGTATTTTGTCAATAAGCTAAATTTAATTTATGCAATTACCTCAAAAAAAAAATGGAATGGAAACTAATTTTCGTCTTCTTATTGAGGATATTTAGGGACGATTTACAGGTTCGTTTATTGCCAAACTTCCCGACTTATGTGCATGGAGGCAAGTATCACTTCCGGTGCAAGAGCGTTGCGCAAGTGTCATCAGCCAACTTTTTCAATATGTAAGTCATTATTATTCGGATTGCATTCTTACTCTCTAGTAAACATTTCTGGCTTAACTAATTGTAATATCGTAATTAAATTTGTTTATAGAGGATAATACATTGTGGAGGAGCATTAGACAATGATTAGCAAACATGATTTAGTAGAAATACAATTTATCTATAATTCAATTTCTTGGTGCTTCTTTGAAGTTGTTTGGCATGAATTTTTGTTGAAGAGAAAAGAAAGAATGTTGATAGGCTTTTAACCATTCATTTAATAAGTTAAGATTAATGTATAAAAATAAAATTCGAGAAGCCATTCAAATTGCAGGTACTCAAAGATGGAGGTAGAGTGATTTATCCAATTAGAGTTAATAAAACTCGCTCAATTTTGATATTTTGCCTTCAATTACAATTTGCAACCAAAGAGAAAAGAAGAAGATGGCAGAATGAAAAGAAAAATAAAGAATACTAGATTTACAAAAAAAACTAAAACTAAAAGCATGTATATTCAGAGGTGGGCTTTTAATTGAATGTGAAACTCATTAAATAATTGCCTCCTAACTCTAAATACGGTGGCTTTAAATAAATTTAATAAGTTTTAATTAATTAATAAACATTGTACTTAAAAAAAAGAAAAACTGAATGGCAGATATAGAAGTGGGCCTCTAATTGAATTGAATGTGAAACTAACTAATTATTTGCATATTAACCGTGCTTCTAAATAAAGGCAATTAATTAGTTTTAATTAATTGCCACCCACGCATAGCGCTTAGCATAACCGTGTGCGGTAGGTTTGATTGGACCTATATCTCTCTTTAACTTTGGTTTGCTTTCTATCTCTATATTTTTTTAGCAAATTGATTGATGTGTAGATTTGAAATAATTTCTATCATGCATATTTTTTCAAAAAATCTATTTTTTTCATCCCTTTAAGAATACGATTTTTGTAATGACCGGAAATTTTTGTTGATATTTAAAATTTCACAAAAAAATAAATTTCAATTTTCGGCGTCGTTGCGAACTTCCTAGTGCTTTTCAAACACTTTAGTCATTTTTTTCATGTATTTAATATCTCTTATGTCAAACAAAAGGACATTTTGTCAATCACCAAACTCATTTTTTTAATGCTAATTAAACACTCAAACAGCCCTTAATCACATGCCAAATTAAACCTCCAAACAGCCTCTAATTCTCATGCTAAAATCAACCCCAGACAGTCCATAAAATCCAAATTTTTAATCACCCATAATCTCTCTCATTTCAACCCATTTTCCTTACATCTTCCACCCTCTATTTTCAACCATTTTACCCCCAGGAAACGTCTCAAGTTCCCTCGTTAACTGCCAAAAAAGGTACCCAAGAGCTCTCCAAAGCTGCTCTATGATTAGTGATGAAATCAACCACTTGGTCCTTTTTCCCCCCTCATTGTTTAGCCACCAATTTACATTTATTCAACTCCACTTCCAGTCCTCTCTTTCACGCTATAAACCAGCAATTCTCTCATCCTTTTTCTGAAGAAAAACCTTCCCAAGACCTCTTTCTTAAATGCAAAAAAAAAAAAAATGTGCCCAAGAGCTCCCCAAAACTGCTCCATGATCAGTGATGAAATTAGCCATTTAGTCCCTTTCTCTCCTTCATTGTTCAGATACCAATTTACAGTTATTTAACCCCACTTCTAGGCCTTTCTTCCATACCATAAACCAGCCATTCTCTCTCCCTTTTTGCTGAAGAAAAACTATCCAAAGACCACCCCCCTAACTGCAAAAAACGATCCTATAAGAGCTTTCCCAAGTAGACATAAAAATCGTCCCACTGCTGCCCCAAAAAACCCAGTAGAAAATGCCCCATTTAATCTCACTAATTAGACCATTTTCCTCCCACTTATACACCACTAAACCAACTTCTATTGCTACCAAAAAATGCCTTGATCAAACCCTTTTTACTGAAGAAAAATCATGCATGAGGTCTGCATTTTTCAGCCAACAAATTGTCCAATTTCTCTCCTAGTTTTTAGCCATTTTAAAGTTACATTTCCTCCTTTTATCTTCAGCAAACTAACACCCATTTTGTTCATCGTTTTTGCCCTCTTTTTGACCAGATCTTGACCTCCATAAGTCTTGTTTCCCCTCTTTTCAGTCCCCCACAAATAATCCAACACCCCCTTCTTTTCTGTAATTTCACCCCAGCACCTGCCTTCCATACTCGAATTTTATATCAGATTCTTTATATATTTTCTTATACATTTCAGCCTCCAGAAGTGGGCATTCAATACCTTATTTTTGCTTCATCATTTTCCCCACTCCCATTTTGCTTCAGTTTTGCACCTCTTACACCCTTCTTTTCCAGCCACTTTTTCCAGCATGTAAGTTCTGTGGTTTTTCCTTTTTCGGCTAGAATTCTCTTCCCTTTTCCAGTTCTTATTCCCCATGCAATAACACTACAAATTGGAGATCAAAAAGGAAAAAAAGGCACGTAATTATTTTGAGGAAATGTACAACCAACTTTTACCTACCAGTTTAGCTCAACAGAAATCTTAATTTTTTTTTGCAAGGTAGTTTTGCTTACAACTTTTGTAATGATTTTTAAGTGATGTTTGGAAAATATATCATGTTATGTAAATGCTATGTAAATTAATTATGAAGGAATGTTATCATAGTGATTGAAGGTAATCACTTGTGATTTATGTGGTGTCGGCTATTGATTTATATATTTCTATGCACGTTTAAAAATGATGGCATGTGCATTTATGTTTCCATATAATTTTTTCCACATGATAGTATGTATTGCTACTGAGTGTTTATTATGAAAGACTCACCTCAAAACGAACAAATTTTCAAATTGAAAAGGCTCACGTTGACGCAATGGTGTAGGCTATGGAGCATGACATGGAATTTTCTTATTTAATTTAAGTTTTGATGTTGAGATGATCGAGTCAATTATGATGTAAATACGATATTTTTAAGCATTTTATTTTCAATATTTAATTATATAATATTTATGTAAAATGAGATGTTGGTTTCTTTGCCGTTAAAAAGTTTCAAGTTAGAAATTGCCTAATTCCATTTTTTAGAATTTTTCAGCTTACTGCCCCTACTTTGAAAAATCTTGATGTTTTCGAGTGAAATCAATGGCTATGGAAATCCTTATATGTGGTCTAATAGAATAATTTGAAATCACTCAAAAATTCTATCATATGAATTTATTATGAACGTTTTAGCAGGCTGCCTTAAGGCACTCGAGACAATTTTTCAAACAATTTTGTCTAATATTTTCACATATCAAACGACGTAGCTAATGTTTGAAATTTAACATGTTGTAGTCCATAGTCCCAAATATCTATATTAAAAATTTTAGAATTTTTGGAGTTTGTTGATTGATCAAATAAATTGTGGCGACATCTATCACGGTATAAGCAAAACCATGAAAATTTGAAGTAAAATCATTTCTCTTGGGTGGTTGTTATTTTTTTCCAAAAGTTATGTTTTTATAACCATTCAAGGTATTATTTAGAGTCGTCAAATATATTTTAGAGATTATTTTAGTGACCCTCCGGTTGATAAAATCTAGGGCGTTATTGGTATCAAAGCGCGGTTTTACTTTTCTGTAGACTCGAGAACATTTTTTTTAAATTTTTTTATTATATTTTTTACTAGGTAAATTACAGTTAGTGTCTCCAACCTTTGACTTCATTTGTACTTATATTCTCAGTATTTAATTCTTTGCATCCATCACCCTAACATTTTATATGATTAGCAGCCAATGCCCTCATGTCCTTATATAATTAGCAGCCAATGCCCTCATGTGAGGGCATTGGTTGCTAATTATATAAAAAGTTGGGGTGATGGATGCCAAAATTTAATACTGAGGATACAAGTGCAAATGAAGTCAAAGGTTGGGGACACTAGCTGCAATTTACCCTTTTTTATTTGGGTCTTTATTTTATTATGTCAAGATGAAATTTTATAAGTTGAGTTTTTAGAATTTAAGTATCGCTATTCACCATCATCGCACTTCGCCAACTCTGACATAAAGAAAATTTTGAAGAATTTTTTATACAAATTTTTATATCCGCTTCAATTATGATGAAATGTTATGTTTAGAAAAGATGAAATTGAAAATGAGATATGAATATTTATTCTTGCGCACTGAGTATTTTGAAAACGTGACCAAATTTTACGAAAATTTATTTTTTTAGTCCTCAAAATTTAATTAAAAGATGTTAGATACCCACCTAATCGGACTTTTCATAATTGGTATTCCAGACATGGTATGAACTAAGAGAACCTACAGAAAGACATGCACATTTGGGCCATTAGGCAGCGACGAAATTCTCAGACGATATGAAGAATACTAGTGGAACCCGAGACATGACATGAGCCAGCACATCCAGAGGATTCTAGTTATGTGGACAGAGGTAAGGTGGTTGGGTTTCGTTGTCACTAGTCACTGGACTATGGCGCCACCTTATCGGCACATTACCAGACGAGTGGCAAGACGTGGTTGAGATGGTTTATGGTCTATTATGGGCGTTAGCTATACTCATCCTACCACGAGAGATTGACTATGAGGCCTTTTGTGCAAAGTTGACGGCACTGTGGGAAGAGGCTCGGGATGATGCACTTTAGTTTTTCGAGGCCGAAAGAGTGCCATCGAAATGAGAATTTGAGAAGATGCACCGTCGCCTATCTCAGACGTTGAAGAGTAGAGATAGGATAACTCTAGTATAATTTTTGTTTCAGATGAATTTTAGATAGTAGTAGTTGGGAGTAGAATTTTCCTTTACAGTTGTTTGAGCGCCAAACGTTATTTTGTTATCTATATTTCTCTTGAAAGATAAAGTGAATGATAAAAGAATTTATCTTTTTCCTTCATTGTGAGTTCTCCTTCATTTTTTTTTTTTGCCAAGTATGATTATCATTAGTAAGACTTATAGACATATATAAAATTTCAAAGGTAGTACAGAAAAATTTCGATGGTTTGATCTTAGAAGCATATTTGATTGTGGTAGAATGAAATATTTTGATATAATTTTGAGTATAGTGTGGCTAAGAAATAACTTTACCGCAATTGTGTATTTTGGAGAAAGAAGTTGTGTTTTGGCAACCAGGATGTCAAGATTTTAGGTATTACGTCGAGGATTAAGGCATCATATCAAGGGTATCTTAACTGTCTCACCGGTACCTCATCGGAAGAGACGATACTAGATAATGTGCCAGTAGAAGCAAGTGTGAGATTTACACCGACCACAAGAGTCTCAAGTACTTTTTCATGCAGAAGGAGTTAAAAATAAGACAACGATGGTGGTTAGAGTTGGTGAAGGACTATGACTACACTATCTTGTACCATCCCGGTAATGCTAATATAGTCGCGAGTGCTTTAAGTAGGAAGAACATAGGTCAATTGTTAGCATTGTAAATGAAGTAAGAGAAATTGATCAAGGTTTTTGAGAATTTAAGAATTGAAGTGTTGGTGCCGCCAGTGCAGGCATCAACAATGATAACAAGTTTGACATTAAAACTGATACTCGAAGATAGAGTTGTGATAGCTAAGAAAGATGATCCCTTTTGAAAAAAAAATCAAGGCTGGAGTGGAAACTAAAAAGATGAAAGGATTTGAAATAGTCGAAGACAAAGCTTTAATGTTTAAAGGTTAGTTTTGCATGCCCAAGGATGAGAGGTTGATGAATGAGATTTTATTTGAAGCCCATTCCACTCCTTACGTCGCATACATCTAGGAGTAACCAAAATGTAAAAGGATTTACGTAATACATTTTAGTGGAGAAACATGAAATGAGTTATAGCTTGTCTTGTATCAAAATGTTTGGTGTGTCAACAAGTGAAGGCAGAACACCAGAGGCCATGAATGCCATTAAACCAATGGATATACATGAGTGGAAGTGGGAAAAACTCGCAATGGATTTCATTGTACGTTTTCCTAGATCGACAAGAGGTCATGATGATGCCATGGGTTATAGTAGACCGTTTGGAAAAATCTGTATATTTTCTTTCCATTCGAATGAATTTCAGTTTGGAGCAACTAGCACATTTGTATGTAAAAGAAATTGTTAGACTTCATGGGATACCAGCATCTATCATATCAGATAGAGACCTAAGGTTTACCTCAAATTTTTGGAAAAGTCTTCAAGGAGCTTTGGGTACTAAATTGAAATTTAGCAAATCTTATCATTCTCAGACCAATGGACAATCAGAATGCACTATTCAAATCCTTGAAGATATGTTGAGAGCATGCGTTTTGGATTTGGGTGGTAAATGGGAGGGTCATCTACCGTTAGTGGAATTTGCTTACAATAATAGCTTCCAAGCTACCATCGACATGGAAACAAATGATGCACTATATAGTCGTCGATGTCGTTCTCCAATTTTTTTGGGACGAGGTTGGGAAAGAAAAATTTTAGGACTAGAGTTGGTTGAGAAAACATTAGAGGCGATAGACAAGATTACGTCTAGAATTAAGACAGCGTAACACTGTAATAAAAGTTATGCCAATCTAAGAAGAAAGGAATTAGAGTTCGGGGTCAGCAAAAAAAATTTTCTAAGGGTGGCTCCTACAAAAGGAATGCCATGTTTTAGTAAGAAAGGAAAACTGAGACCGCATTTCATCGGCCCATTTGAGATTCTTGAGAAAAATTGAAAATGTTGCGTATCATTTGGCATTGCCACCTTAACTTTCAACAATGCACAATGTATTCCACGTTTCGATGTTAAGGAAGTATGTACATGATCCTACGCATGTGGTAAAATATGAGTTATTGGATTTAAGGAATGATATGACTTACCAAAAGTGCTGCGATGATTCTAGAAAGAAAAGTCTATATTTTGAAAAGGAAGATCCCTTTGGTCAAAGTTCAGTGGGGTAGACACGAAGAAGATGAGGTCACTTGGAAAAGAGAAGAAGATGTTTTAGCTAAGTACCCGGACCTTGTAAACCAAGTAAGTTAAATTTCGAGGGCAAAATTATTTTAAGTGGAGAGGGTTGTAATGACCGGAAAATTTTGTTGACATTTAAAATTTCACAAAAAAATAAATTTCAATTTTCAGCATTGTTGCAAACTTCCTAGTGCCTTTCAAAAACATTAGTTGCGTTAGAATTTTTTTTCACGTATATACCATATGATGTCAAACAAAAATGAATTTTTGTCAATCACCAAATCCATTTTTTTAATGCTAATTAAACACCCAAAAAAACCTAATCTCATGCCAAATTAAACCCCCAAATAGCCTCTAATTCTCATGCCAAAATCAGCCCCAAACAACCCCTAAAATCCAAATTTTTAACCACCCATGATCTCTCTCATTTCAACCTATTTCCTACCCATTTTTTCCACTTCTTCCACTCTCTATTTTCAACCATTTTACCCCTAGTAAAACATCCAAAGTTCCCTCTCTTAACTGCCAAAAAACGTGCCCAAGAGCTCTCCAAAGTTGATCCCTGATCAGTGATGCACTCAACCACTTATTCCTTTTTTCCCCATCATTGTTCAGCCACCATTTTACAGTTATTCAACTCCATTTCCAGCCCTCTCTTCCACTCTATAAACCATCCATTCTTTCTCCCTATTTTGCTGAAGAAAAATCGTCCCAAGACCCCTCCCTTAACTGCCAAAAAAGGGTGCCCAAGAGCTCTCCAAAACTGCTTCATGATCAGTGATGAAATCAGCCATTTAGTCCCTTTCTCCACCTCATTGTTCAGCCATCAATTTACAGTTATTCAACCCCACTTTCAGCCCTCTCTTCCACCCCATAAACCAGCCATTCTCCTACCATTTTTGCTGGAAAAAAACCGTCCCAAGAGAGCTCTCCCAAGCAGAGAGAAAAACTGCCCCACTGCTGCCCCAAAACCTAGCAGAAAATGCTCCATTTAGCCCCATTAATCAGGTCATTATTCCTCCCACTTATACACCACTAAACCCACTTCCATCACTGCAAAAAAACTACCTTGATTAGCTCATTTTTATTGAAGAAAAACCGTGCATGAGGTATGCTTTTTCAGCCAGCAAATTGTACAATTTCTCTCCCAGTTTTCGACTATTTTAAAGTTTTCCATTTCCTCCTTTTATTTTCAGCAAACTAACACCCATTTCGTTCATCATTTTTGCCCTTTTTTTGTCCAGATTTTGGCCTCCATATGTCCTCTTGTTTCCCCTCTTTTAGTCTCCACAAATAATCCAGCACCTCCATTCTTTTCTGTAATTTTCGGCCCCAGCACCTGCCATCCATACTCGAATTTTACATCAGATTCTTCATATATTTTTTATACATTTCAGCCTCCAGAACCTCCAGAAGTAGGCATTCAATACCTTAATTTTGCTTAATCATTTTCTCCTCTTTTTGCTTTAGTTTTGCACATGTTACACCATTCTTTTCCATCCACTTTTTCCAGCAAGTAAGTTCTGTGGACTCCCCTTTTTCAGCTAGAATTTCCTTCATGTTTTAGTTCTTATACCCCATACAATAACACTATAAATTGGAGATCAAAAAGGAAAAAAGCCACATAATCAATTTGAGGAAAGTGCAACCAACTTTTACCTATCAATTCAACTCAACAGAAATCTTATTTTTTTGCAAGGTAGTTTTACTTACAACTTTTGCAATGATTTTTAAATGATGTTTGAGAAAATTATCATATTATGTAAATGCCATGTAAATTAATTATGAAGGAATGTTATGATAGTGATTGAAGGTATTCACTTATGATTTTATGTGGTGCCGACTACCAATTTATGTGTTCCTATGTATGTTTAAAAATGATGACATGAGTATTTATGTTTCCATATAATTTTTTTCACATGATAGTATGTTTTGCTACAGAGTGTTTTTTATGAAATACTCACCCCAAAACGAACAAATTTTTAGATTGAAAATGGTGGCGTTGACGCGATGGCGTAGGCTAGCGAACGTGACTTCTAATTTTCCTATTTAATTTAAGTTTTGATGTTGAGATGATCGAGTCAATTATGATGTAAATACGATATTTTTAAGTATTTGATTTTCAATATTTAATTATGTAATATTGATGAAAATGAGATGTTAGTTTCTTTGCCGTTAAAAGTTTCAAGTTAGAAATTACCCAATTTCATTTTTCAGAATTTTTAGCTTACTCCCTACTTTGAAATATCATAACTCTTCTTACGTTTAGAGTTTTTGAGTGAAATCAGTGGATATAGAAATTTTTATATGTGGTCTAATTGCAGTATTTGAAATCATTCAAAAATTCTATCGTATGAATTTATTATGAACTTTTTAGCGGTGCCTTAAGGCACCCATGACAGTTTTTCAAACAATTTTGGCTAACATTTTCACCTACCAAATGACGTAGCTAAGATTTGAAATTTTAACATGTGGTATTTTGTGGTCCTAAGTATCTACAGTAAAAATTTTCACCTCCCATTTATTACTACGAATAACATTTATTCACTTGCTAAGTTGATTTCTCAACCTCATTCTTATGTAGTTTAAATAATTCTAAGACATGGTCTTTGCTTCTTAGCAAATAGACATAATAGTATCTTGTGGAATCTTTTATAAAAGTAATAGAATACTTTTTACCACCTATAGCTTGTATAAACTTTAAATCACATTTTGTTGTGAATTAATTTTAAAGGAATTGTGTTCATTTCAATAGAATAAAGGGTTAATTTCAGCAACAGTCACTAAAGTTTGTTAAGAAATTTCACAATGGGCATTGAAGTAATTTCCTTATAGGAGTAGTCACTCAAGTTTTTAATAGTTACAATAATGGTCACTTGGCTGAAAACATTAAAATAAAAAAAAAATACATGGCACTATTAAATTTCAACGTGGACATATAAAAGTGTTAACTAGTACGACACGTCAGACATAGTCATATTAATTGTAGCTAAATGCATAATTATCAAACACATATTTGTTCAATTCTAGTAAGCAATTGATTGGTGAAATTTCACATTTTTGTTGGTAAAATTTTGAAGGTGGAGTATTTTTGTCTAATGTTACGTACTAGTTAATGCTCTTTGAGTCCACATTAGATTTTAACAGTAATACGTATGATTTTAGGTTAAAGTTTACAATTGATTTACAACATTAATGTAACCGTTATAAACTTGGATAATTACTACTAAGAAAACTTCAGTGACTATTTTCATATTTTTAACAAACTTTAGTGATCTTTGTTGAAATTAACCCTTAGAATAAAATAGTGTTTGGCTAACTTAGTATCTACACAAATTTTGCATTTATGATTTTGATCAAATGAACAATAAGAAAATAAATCTAAACTTACTAATTTTCGTTAAAGATTAAAATTCACGTGTCATAATCTATAAAACCATAAATTAGAAGACTCTATCAAATAAGCAGAAGATTTATGTTATTATTATTGAAATCACGAAGTACATGCATTATATTCATTTTTGAATAGCCCATTGGCTAAGTTCCTCTTGCCCACATACACGCCATTTTTGTGGGTGCAAATTTTTTAAAATCAAACCCTAGTCTATACCCATTCTTGCTAAGCAAGGCACCATATACCAAATTATTGCGAATGTCTGAAACGTGCAACACATCAACGAGGGTTAATTTTTTGCACGCGTTCATTTTCAGCACTACTTTGCCCAATCCATCAACTTTGATGTTGCTGAGTTGTCGATGAAGAGCTCTCGTCTATTAATCAGGGTATTGGACAAAAACATCTCTTTATTAGTACAAATGTGAAAAGTAGCGCCAATATATACAAACCACTCTTTTGGATTGTCCACCGTATTTGCTTCAAACACTACTGTTGAGAGCATTAAATCAAACACTCTATTAGACATATTGTCTTCCTCGATCATGTGCACTTGGTTCTTTTTTTATTATTATTCTGTCGACGGCCTTTTACTAAATGTTATGTCTTACAGCAATTAAAGCATCAACCACATTCCCGATAATATCCCGCATTGATGTTGATGGTTTTTTGGCACTCGTCTCACAAGATACATCGACCACGCTTTGTAATAGTAGTACTCCAAATTATAACACCAATGAACCTATTTGGAAATAAGAACTTTAAATATGCTGAATATAATATTTGGGATTGAAATAAAGAACACAAAATAGTGCAGGAAAGAAAAGAATATTAAATTAGAGGAGAATGATTTGGAATGAACGAAATATATGAAATGGAGGCCTTTATATAGCAGTTATGTTCCAAAAGACACAACTGCTTTAAAAGTTTTGTTTGAACAACCACAACTCATTCGGACACATGACCAATGACCCAAGCGTGCATGGGCTTTGTCTCAACCCACTAACATATAGGTCATCTCCCTTCTAAAGACTATTGGTATATATATTGTAATGCTCCGAAGATTTTCTAGAAAATTTTAAGATTGGAGAAAAAATAATATAAAGTTAGTGGACTTAATTGAGCTAATAATATAAATTTAGTAGGACCAATAATTAAAGTTTTACCATGGGAAAAATTGTAATTTTAACCACACAAAAAAAAGGTGATAATTGCACTTTACCCTATGGTTAAAAGTGTAATTTTAGGAAAAAGTAAAATTGCATGATTAACCTCCACCTCCTTCTATAAATAAATAGGGGAAATGGAGGTGAATTTCTACACCTTCATGTACGTTATTAGAGGTGTCAAGACGGGCGGGCGGGCCGAACCCGCATCGGCCCACCTGCCCGACCCGAACCGCGGGTCGGCCGAGTGGCCGGGCCAGGCGGGCCGCCGGCCAAGGAGGCTCAGCCCCCCATGGGCCAGCGGTTAATATAACCCGTATAAAAAAAAATTTCAAATGCAGAGAGCAGTTTGCTCTCTGCAATTCAAATGTGACAGCCGCCATTTGCGGACCTTGCGAGCTACTTTTCAATTGCATTTATACCAAAAGTCGAAAAGCGACTGTTATGTTATAATATAGTAATATAAAAAAAAATTCCAAATCGTAATGAGGCATATGCAGAGAGCCGTTTGTTGTCACTCATTTATGACCCATTTGTGTAACTTTCACTCTTTCGCTTTTTAAAAATTGAATAAAAAGAAAAAGTGTGGCTAGAGAGTAGGGCAAGAGGCTACTAGGTGCTTTCGGTCAATAAATTAAAAAAAATTGTAAAATTTAATAAAAAAAAAAAAAAATTAAAATGTGTAAGTGTGTTGTCACACTTACACGATCAAGAAATGTTCAAAAAAATTTGTGAATTTATCATTGTTATTTTTTTTTTTTTTTGTAATTTCACACATTTTTACTATAAATGTAAATAATTTTTTGAATTACAATAAGTTCATTAAGTTGATAATTTGTTTTGTAATTTCAAAAAAATTAATTTTTTATTTATACGGGCGAGCAGGGTTGAACCGCTGCCCATATGAGCTCGACCAGTATGGGCCAATGGGTGGGCTGGGCTTTGAAAAAAATTTAGGTAAATTTGGGCGACCCGCCCGCAACCCATGATGTCCGGGCTTTTTCGAACGCGGGGTGTTATCGGGCTTCATCGGAGGCAGGCCGACCCGACCGCCTCGACCCGGATTGACACCACTATACTTTATTCTCTTCTATTATTCATTTATTTCTTTTTTTAAAAAAAACAATTATTTAGTTATTTTATTTTAGGAATTAAAATCTTAAATTCTGTTTCTTAAATTATAATCTCTTTAGTAAAAGTAAATAAATTTTGTAAATCTAAACTTTAAGTAAAAAAAAAAAAAAAAAAAAAAGAGGGGCCAAGATTGATGAACCCGTAACTGGATCCTTTTTCAAACTTCAACCTTATAATTGGTTTTAGAATTTATAAGGTATCCCAATAAATAATGAATTCTTTTGTACATAATGTGTACATTAATTACAAAAAAATAATTCTATGAAAGATAATTTGGAGAAACAAGTTGAATTCATGTCGGCAGGGGTTTATACCTATTTGTAATGAGCTAAGCTCCACAAATAGCAGAACCAGCTCAAAATCCATTGAGTTGTAATAGGATCAGTTCATAGAACACAAATTTCAACTCAATTTTTGGAATTAATTCGAAATAAGAAATGGGAAGAAAGATAAGAAAACGAATTAAGAGTTTGGGAAGAAGAAAAGATTGAATTTCCAGAATTCGGTTGAGTTTTTACATCCATCTATTTCTCCACTATGCCAAGTGCGTATTTACGCAGGAAAAAAATGAAAAATTTTGCCAAAATACAATTTAAAAAACGTAAAACAAAATAATTAATTACAATAGCTGAAAAGACACCATTCCCCAATTGAATTTCAGTTACCACGGTTGGTCCTTCTCTTCTTCCTTCCCCATCTGATTCTCTATAAGTTGTCTCCATTGTTATAACTCCCGTCTTATCCAAACCTCGTCCCCAATGTTTAAAAGTGGGATATTTCTTCTTAACTTGCTCTGAATCTTTCCAAGTTGCTTATTCCTCATTCTGAATTGTCCATACCATTAACTACTAAACTCCTGCTTGCCCACCTTTGTTGAAAATTCTAGCTAAGAGGATTTCAGTGTCTGCCTTTCATCGTTCTCTTCTGCCACTCTTGTGTCATACCTGGTCAATAGAAGTGTTGCTTGGCTCTAAAAATGCTTGCCTGAATTCCTGAGTGTCCTCCTTCTTGGAAATCATGGATGTTTTTAATCAACCTCAGTCTGATGTCGCTCCATTGCCCAACGTATAGCTTACCTTTATATTTTAGGAGGCCATTGATATATTGGTAATCCAGCTCAGCTCATTATCAGGATGTAGTAGTAGTGCTTTAATTTTTGCTTGAGCTCTTTCATCATCCTAATAACTCTCCATAATTTCTTGTACCCAAATTGGAGTCACCATGGAAATTTCTATACATTCAACTACTTCTTCTTGTTTCCTTGATAGAGCATCTGCCACAACATTCTCAGTTCTCTTTTTGTACACTATCTCCTAGCTAAGCCCAAGCAACTTAGTAAGCTTGTTGCAGAGGAGTTGTGATTCTCTGCTCTAACAAGTACTTAAGGATTGGTGATCAGTTTTAATTATAAAATGGTGACCCTCAAAGTAGTGCCTCCATTTGTTCACAACTGTTACCAAAGCCAATACTTCATTTTCATAAGTGGACAATCCCATGTTTTTAACCCCAATTACCTTACTCATGTAAGCCAGTAGTCTATTCTCCTGCATTAGTACAGCCCTAATCCCTCATTGGCTAGCATCCGTTTCCACAATGAAGGGCTGATTAAAGTCAGGTAAGGTTAGAACTGGGATAGTGGACTTAGTCTATTTGAGTTTCTAGAAGGCTATTTCAGTTGTTCTGAAGTTATCCTTCTTCAGCAATTCAGTAAGGGGCTTGGCTATGGCTCCATATCCTTTGACAAACTTCCCATAATACCTTTTTAGACCCAAAATTCGTCTCAGCTGCTTCACATTCTTAGGCCTGGCCATTGTTGCATTGCTTCTACCTTCTTGGGATCAGCTGATACTATTTCTCGAGTGATGACATGTCCCAAGAATTCTATTTGTGTTTGGCCAAAAGTGCACTTGGACCATTTGGCATACAATTGATGGCTTTTTAGTATCTGTAGAACCTTCCTAAGATGCTAACAATGAGTGATTAGTATCTGTAGAACCTTCCTAAGATGCTAACAATGAGTGATTAGATCTGGGCTATAAATGAGGATGTCATCATAGAATAGTAGTACATATTTTCTTAATTGTTCCTTGGAAATTTCATTCATTAAGCTCTAGAAGGTGGAAGGTGTGTTGTAAGGCCAATTGGCATTACCTTAAACTCATATAAGCATTGGTGTGTCTTAAAGGCAGTCTTGTGAATGTCTTGACCAGTAACTCTGGTCTGTTGATAACCAGACCTCAGGTATATCTTGGTAAAGAATTTTGGCCCATGTAGTTCATCAAGCAACTCATCAATTAGTGGCGTAAGATATTTATCCTTGATTGTCAGGTTATTCAACTGCCTATAATCCACACAGAACCTCAAGGTATCATCTTTTTTTATATGATAGGTTCAGAGATGCAAAAGGACTATTGTTCCTACTGGCCAGCATCTCTTTCACCATTTTCTCTATCTCTGTCTTCTAAATAAATGGACATCTATAAGGTCTTATTTTAAATGGCAGGGCACCATCTTTCAATGGTATGTGATGGTCATGAGACCTAGGTGGGTTAGCCCTTTTGGTTCTTCAAACACATTTGTAAATTGCTCTGCTACCTTTAGGATTTGGGCTGGTATATTCTCTTTTTTTCCCTCACTCATAGCATACAGTTGGCCACCATTACCATATTGTTGCTTGCATAACATGTATTCCATTTCCTTCTCCCCAATCATGATGATATTGCCTCATGGGGCTTTACCTCATCATTCAACCTGTTTTCCCTAGTATTGAAACTTGATGCTACTCTGAGTAAAATCAAACACCATTGGCCCAGACTGACTAAGCCAATCTACTCTCAATGCCATATCACTTCTCCCCTAGTTTGAAAGTTCTCATTTTAAACTGGAATTCCAAGACATGCATCCTCCAAATGAGTGGATTACACACTGCCTTACTCTCAAGCTTCTCTCCATTTGCTACTGTTATTTCCATTGATTTTGAAGGATCGGTAGCATACTTCAGCTCCTTCACTAAGTATAGACAATTTCCTCCTCTTGATCAGACTAGGAATTCTAATGGTTCTATAATTTTAAATTCCCAGCCAAGACATTGATTGAGATTTCCATTACTTCTTCAACCTCAAGTTCCTCCTAACAATCCGTCTTCCCACATCTCACTTCCATACCTTTCTCTTCATTCTCTTCATCCACCAGTATGAACTGCAACATCATGTTCATGCATATGTGACAAACAATGTACTTTTCATCACATTTGTAACAAAGACCCAAATTTTTTTGGTCTGGAAGTCTGTATAGGTTATGGTTTTGAACTTCGTAAGGGGTTTGGCAGGTTTAGATATTGACTCGGGGTTTTGGTTATGGCCAATGTCAGGTGGGTTATCTAGTTGGGGGTCCATTGGAGGTATTGTTGTTAAAGGGCTTGGGTTTTTTATTCTTGTTGATGGACGTGATGGCAGTTTCTTGTAGAGAGGCTATCTTAATAGCTTTAGCAATGGTGTTAGGTTCAATAATTTTAACCATGGATTTGATCTCACTCTTAAGGTCACTAGTGAATATGGAAATATAGTATGACTCAGGTAAATGGGATAGGGATAGCATAACTTGGGCTTTCAATTCTTCAAACTTCGCATGATATTCATCTACAGAACCATGCTGCCTGATCTTGCTAAATGTCTCCACCACTTCTTCTCTTGTGGTTTCAGAAATTCACCTACATATCTCATCTGAAAATACATTCCAATTAGCCTCTGGATGGTTGACAATGAATCCATGGAACTAGATATCAACATTGCCCTTCAAATACATCTCAACAATTCCCACTCTAAGATCATTAGGCACCTGGTGTAATTGGAAATATTTCATAAACGTTACCACCAAAATGAGAAAAATCAATTTTAGGCAGTTTGGTCCCTATTCCCATTCTATTATCTCCCATATTTTGGTTATTACTGGACTGACCACCATTTCTATGAATGGATAATCCATTCCCAGAATCTGAGTTGGCTATAGGACATTCAATATGCTTTTCCTTGGGCTCTGATCTACCTGCACTCAATTGCGCCATCATAGCTACTACGGATTCATATTTCTAGTTCATTCCACCTCATACCTTCTATTTTTTCTTGTATTGCACAATAGCTTAAGAGTTTGGTCAGATGAATCTACCTTACTTGGAACGGCCCTATAAGCTACTCCCACATCTCTCACTTCCTTGTCTACCTTCCTCAAGTGCTCTTCATATGCTTTGGTCCTTGTTTTATCCATTGCTATGGATCAATGGTCTCTGATACCAATTGTGATGAGCTAAGCTCTACGATTAGCAGAACCAGCTCAAAATCAACTAAGATGTAATGGGCTCAGTTTATAGAACACCGATTTGAGCTCAATTTTTTTGGAATTAATTCAAAATAAGAAATGGGAAGAAGAATAAGAAAACGAATTAAGAGTTTGGAAAGAAGAAAATATCGAATTTCCAGAATTCAATTGAGTTTTTACATCCATCTATCTCTCCACTATGCCATGTGCGTATTTATGCAGAAAAAATGAAAAATGTGTTTTGCCAAAATACAATTTAAAAAGGTAAAATAAACTAATTAACTATAATAGATGAAATGACACTGTTCCTCAATTGAATTTTAGTTACCGCGATTGGTCTTTCTCTTCTTCCTTCTCCAGCTTATTCTCTGTAAGTTGTCTCCATTGTTACGCTATTTTTGAAGCTTTGTAATTTTTCTTATAAGTGAATAATAATTTTGAAAGATGATGGGTTTTATGTTATATAACATGTGTATTACTCTTTAATTGGATTTTTATATAAAATAGTAAAGAATATTTGATGTTCTTGGTACAACCTCTTTCACATCTAAGTGTAGAGACCCATTTAAGATGAGAAATGTAGGAAGGAAATAATAGAGACCTTACCTTGAATGATTGAGAAGAAGTTGTGGGGGAAGAGTTTAATGGGTATGAGTTAGATATTATAACATAGTTGTTATTGCACAATGGAGGAGGAATAAAAGGATAGGTTGATTTTGAAATAATTATTAAAAAAAAAAAAATTGAAATAAATGCAAAACGGAATTAGGAATCAATATGTGGATAGCGGAGAATGAAGATCATACTTCTTGGTGTATGCATGTTATGGCCCAAATGTTAAAGCCCCCCCCCCACCCCCACCCCCACCCCCACCCCCACCCCCACCCCCACACTAAACATAAATCTATAAAATAGAATTGGGCTAAGTCAATTGATTTTTTCAACAAACTAGTTGAAGTTTTTCAACTACAATACAAGACATGTTGACATGTGAAATTATGTGCTTATATGTGTTTGTTATTATTATGTGACATGAAATCACGGCTTATGTGTGCATTGTGTTTATCATGGAAACATAGTGATGTTTACATTTTTCAAGGCCGTGCATAATTTATTATCATTCATACCAAGATTATGGTTGACAAGTGTGAGTGTGAATCCCATTATAGATGTACTGTACTATGGTGTCCAGATAAATATACTACTTGAGGCTCATGATGGTCATTAAGGGTTGCTGAGGATAGAGTATTTGGAGTTTGACACTCGTATACGGGCTGTGTCAGCACGTCGTTAGTGGCCTTGGGACTGCGGATAGGCACACCGAGCATCATGTGGCCAGACCTTTAATTTATATTTGTTATATACCGGATGTAGCATCCTGAGACTCGATGGGCAAGGACGGATGCACTGACATTGGTTTGCGCGCAAGTCTTGGCTATGTTATTTTAAACTCATACGGTACACTATAATAGGGATTTGGGCCCAAGTATGTTTGATATACATCATTGCACCATCATATTTACTGAATGTTATTGTTCACACTTTATATTTTGTACTGTAGATGGCACTTCGAGAGACTGAAATTATTCGAACAACTAGGAATGCCGAGATTACTGAGGATCTTACTATTA
Source organism: Forsythia suspensa (assembly GCA_023638005.1). NCBI lineage: Eukaryota > Viridiplantae > Streptophyta > Magnoliopsida > Lamiales > Oleaceae > Forsythia > Forsythia suspensa. The sequence continues at coordinate 11,485,740 of CM042664.1, read as the reverse complement.
TACATGTTACCCACACCCGTACACACTTTACTCATTTTACACTGTCGTTGATGGGGATGATGGAACATAGACTTTAGAAGAATATAAAGACTTTGTACTGGTTATTGTTGATGTTTGCAATTTGATTACAAATTTTATGTTAATACTATGAGAGATTTTGATGCAAATGGTTCCTAACGTATGCACTCAGTGCGATTTTGGTCCCTAATTTTTTATTTTTGGCTAGGAGGTCCCTAACCTATGCATTTGATTGCAAAACTGGTCCCCATGGACGGAATCCGTCCAATTGTGCCAATAGCCATTAATTTGTTTTGGGATTTTGGTACAAATGGTCCTTAACCTTTATCATTAGTGTGGAATTGGTCCCTAACATTTATTTTTGGCATACATGTCCCTAACCTATGTGTTTTGGTGTGAAATTGGTCCTTATGAGATGAAAAAGACAAATATGCTTTAGTTAATTTGAAAAAATTGTATGTGAATCTCTAATCATTACAAAATATGCAAATAGGTCCAATACTTTTATTTTTTATAAAAAAAATAAGGAAAACTAATGACCTTTTTTTTTGAATTAACACTTTAGTAATAAACATGTCAAATAAAATTATTATTTTTATTATTAAGTAATTATATTATTTAAAATTTAAAATTTTATTTTATTGTTGTATAAAAAAATTTTTGTCACAAACTTGATGTACAAATACGTTTATTTAATTGAGTTATATGTTTATTAACTACAAATATAAGACATCCAACTATATTCTTCATATTTTAATTTATCGTTTTATTTTAGTTCAAAAATAAAATACATAATGTGTAAATTAACTTTTATTAGTATTTTTATGTTAAATAATAAAAAATAAAATCGGTAAATAAAAATACTAATTTTTATCGGTCCACTACCACCTTCCATCATCATGCATTTGTAAAAACTATTAAATCTGGTAAATAAAATAATTTAAAACGTGAGCATTCAAAAAAAAAAAAAAAAAAAAACTCAATAGTATGTACACACTCCATTGAGAAAATTATATACCCACAATCACATGACATGTCAAATAAAAATTATACACGGCGATGTAAAATAAAAATAAAACTTTTATTAAATAAAAATTATTACATAACTTGAACTAATCTTATTACAATTTTATTTAATATAAAAATACTAATAAAAGTTAATTTACTCATTATGTGTGTTATTTTTGAACGAAAATAAAACGATAAATTAAAATATGAAGAGTATAGTTGGATCTCTAATATTTATAGTTAATAATCATATAACTCAATTAAATAAAAGTATTTGTATATCAAATTTGTGACAAAGTTATTTTTTTATACAACAATAAAATAAAATTTTAAATAATATAATTACTTAATAATATTAATAATTTTTTTGACATGTTTATTACTAAAGTGTTAATTCAAAAAACAATCGTTTGTTTTGTTTAATTTTTTATGAAAAATAAAAGTATTGGACCTATTTGCACATTTTGTATTGATTAAGAATTCACATACAATTTCTTCAATTAACTAAGGGCATATTTGTCTTTTTATCTCATAAGGACCAATTTCGCATCAAAACACATATGTTAGGGACATATATGCAAAAAATAAATGTTATGGACCAATTTTACACTAAGGATAAAGGTTATGGACCATTTGCGCCAAAATTTCAAAACAAATTAATAGCTAACAGTGCAATTGGACGGATTCCATCCATAGGGACCAGTTTTGCAACCAAATGCATAGGTTAGGGACCTCTTAGCCAAAAATGAAAGGTTAAGGACCAAAACCGCACTGAGTGCATACGTTAGGGACCATTTGCGCTAAAATCCCATAATATGATATATGTTGGGGTAGAAATTGATGTGCTGGTACGTAAAATAGTGTGATTGTATATAGTGATAGTACGTAGTGAAAGTGGGATGACTAGTTTAACACGAGCACACCGCAGCACTAGCCCGCTATTGCTTAGATCTAGAGGAATTTTTTGAAAATTTATTGGGCACTTCTTTTGACCAAAAGTTGTGTTGTGATATAGCAACCCGGTGTCACATGTATTTTGTAAAACATGTCTTCTTTTGGTATAATATAAAATCAGATAGTTCTTTTGACACTTTAGAGCTTTCTTTCGCTTTAAGATTTAAGAATTTTTATGGATTTTAATTAAATGGTTTCTGAAAGTGACGAAAATGAATAGAGCGTCACACCTAATTAGAATGGTATTAGAGCACAGTTTTGATAACATCCTGAAGACTTAACATGTATAGTGGGGGACTGAGTAATCGACGACATGCTGATATGTATATTTATTGTTTTTGAAATTACTTTTACTAAATTTATTTAAGAAAACTATGTTTTGAGTTGCCAGTGAGTAGGATTAAGTATAATTATGATCATACTAAGGGAATTATCCTATATAGGTTAGAAAATACATAGGTCGTCTTATATAGAAGACATGTGGAAATGGAAAATTATTATTAATAAACATAGATTTTTGTCCTATCGGTATTTAAAGGTATATGCATTAGTCACATGCTTAAAAATTTGTTTTATGTTAGATGACTAATGTAAATGAATCTACAACCAATGGAAATAACCGAGAAGCAATAGCTGAGCGTGGGTAAAGCGTGGGTGACTAATGCAAATGAATCTACAACCAATGGAGACACATTCGCAACAGCTTATACATCATATGCAAGATGTACCGGTCCCAAAAATTGATGAGAATGCAGGATAAAGATTTAGAAAACTGAACCCAACTATTTTTTACGGGACTGTTGACTCGATGAAAATAGAAGAGTGGGTGTGTAAGAAAGAGAACATGTTTAAATATAGTAGAGTTCCTGATAGTGAAAAGGTAAACTATGCAACCTTTATGCTACAAGGCGGTACCGAGTTTTGGTTGGATATGGTGCAGAGCATTAAGTCCAGAGACACTATGACCTGGACTCGATTTAAGGAACTTATTCTAAATAAGTATTTTACCACAGCTGCTAGGCAATAAAAGTTAAATAAGCTTATTCGTTACGAAAAAAAGCTATGTATGTTGGGGAGTATATTAGAAAATTTGAAGAAATTTCTTGCTTTGCCTCCCATATAGTCAGCACTAATGAGCACAAGGTATAACGGTTTCTTAAAGGACTCCGACAAGACCTACATAGAGATGTGGAGATAGTGTGCATTCAGTGAGTGACTTTCGCAACTGTTGTAGAACAAGCCCTGGAAGCAGAGCAAGGAGAGAATCGTATTCTTGGAGCATGAGAGTATTGTCCCCCTAATATTCCACATAGGCCTCATTGGCAGAGAGGCACTAATTCAAATAATTTTGAGAGAGGGCCTTCTGGACAGGTACATAGAAATAATATCTGACCTCCAAACAATAACCATGGGAAGAGACCACACCCCGACAACCAACTAGTCGGCCGTGCAATATGCCCTAAATGTAATAAGACTTACACTAGCTCGTGTATTACCTGTTAAAATTGTGGGAAGAAAGGACATATTATGCGAGTATGCACAAATCAGCCCAAGGACGATGGATAATAAGTACAATTTTGTACTTATTGGGGCTCACAAAAAAAGGACGATTATGAGTCGTATTATTTGATTTCAGTTTAATTGCATGCTGTTTTCTTGTTATTTTAGGAAATAATCAAATTCAAGTGTCAATCGGATGAAAAGAGAGCAAACAGAAGAAAAAAAAGACTAAATTGAACATACAAAGAGACCTGAAGGACTTAGCAAGCAAATACCAAAGAGAAAACGCAGGAAGTCACAAGATACAACCATGCGATCGCATTGTTATTACAAGCTGCGATCGGAAGACCTCCATAAATTAGGCGAGTAATGTTAATTGGCTAAACTATGCGATCGCAAGGATATATCGCGAACACTTTGGCGGTTTCTCGATGGATTTAGAACTCTACGAAGTCCATATTGATTGAGACACCTAAATCACATCTTGGAGGATTTGGAGAACATTATAAAAGGCAGAGAATAGCCATAACAGAATGGGACGAATTTTGGGAACAAGATACACGAAGAGAATCGAAGATCAAGGCACGGGATTGAAGATTCTTCAGCCAGAGTCACGGGTTTTATTTATTCTTTCTTCTTTTTCTTTCGCCGGATCATGATTTATACAATACTTGTATTATTCTAAATAATCATGTCCGGCTAATTTACTTATTTTTAGGATGAACGATGAAATCTCGCGTTTTTAATTAATTAGAAGTTTTTCCTTTTTAGTAATTGATTGCTCTTGGGTTGATTATTCTTTATTCAGTTTTTACATTATTTTAATGCTTGATCACCATTAGAATATATTGTGATCTATATTGAAGTCGAGAGATTCCATATAGATTAAGCACGTGGTATTGAATAACATAGGGTCCAATAATAGATAGAAATTACTATTATACTTTATGAAATCCATTTAGGTGTTCTTGAGATTTTAATACATGTGTTTATGTTCGAAGCTTAATTAGAGATAATTAGGTTTGCATAACATATAGAATTGATTGACCATCGAGAGAGGCTTTTGATTATTTTAGGAACGCCGATTTTCAATCCAAAGTAATTAAAAGTTAAAAAGTGATTAACGGATAATTGTTTTTAAAACGTGTAGGTGGATTGTGAATTCTAGTGTTGGTAATTCTTGATTTCGTTCTCTTCATTTTTGAAGTTACTTATTGTTATTTTCAATTTAATTAAAATAGTTAAATTAGTTTAGAGTCACACATCACAAAATTTAAATCGTGTTTCTTTTTATTGTTAAAATTTAAGTTATAAATTAATTGGTTAAATTAATGTCGGTCCTAAATAGATTCGACCTTCGTACACATCATTATATTGCTTGTAAACGATGTGTCCACTTGCGGGATTATAATCGCACAACAAATTTTTGGCGCTGTTGTCGGGGACTAGTTTTATTAATTGCTACGTTTATTTATAATTTAGCTTTTAACAATTCTTTATAGTATTATTTATTTTTATTTTATTATATTTTATTTATATTTTTAATTCTTCGTGATACTGCTGAATTTTATCTATTTTCTAAACTTTCAGGTGTATGCGCCGTACAAAAGATCTTGATCTATTTGATTTAGATCCAGAAATTGAACGGAGCTTTCACCGACGACAACGTGAAAAACGAGAAAAGAAAAGACAGTAAAAAGACACAATGGTAGACAATCAAGTACATGATCAGATAAATAATCAAGCACCGAAAGAGTTCGACCCGGTTGAAGTTAGTGAACGAAATATTCTTATGGGTGAGTATATGATGCCACCGATTGTTGAGAATTGGTCCAGCATAGTCTATCCACCTTATGGACATGAAAACTTCCAATTGAGGCCAGATGTGATGAATTTGTTTTCGAACAATCTGTCGTTCTATGGGATGACAGATGAAAATCCTCACTACCACATTTCTCGCTTCGATGAATCTTGTGGAAATTTCAAATACCATGGTGTTAATGAAGAGGCGCTTAAAATGAGGCTATTTCCACACACTATTTGAAGGATAAAGCTAGAGAATGGTTAGATTCTCTACGCTTTGGGAGCATTACTACTTGGGCGGATCCGATCCAAAATTTACACTGAAATATTTTCCTCCGGCCCGAGTAAACAAACTGAAGTATGAAATTTCTAATTTCTAACAATCTGAGTTGGAAAATTTTAATGAGGCATGGGAAAGATTCAAACAACGGCTCCGAAAGTGTCCAAGTCATGGTTTCCCTTTAGCATCTCAGAATCATTATTTCTACTCTGGACTAGCTACTGACCGATCGTTCTTGAAGAGATTCTGCAGCAGGTGGCTCTATCTAAAATAGATCCACCGGTGACCTTTACGATCTATTTGAAACCATGAGTAAACAGTTTATTATGTGGCGTAAAGAGGATTGCGTAAAAAAAAATAGCAGGAATACACGAAGTGAACACTAATTCACTTGTACTGGTAAAAATTAATGTATTGGTAAAGCAGATGGAAGCAATGAAATATTCTCAGTCAGCCAATATGGTTCAGATGTCCTTGCCAATATGTGTAACTTGCGGGCAAACCATCAGTTATCAGAATGTTCTTTAACCAAAGTTGATATGTCATCACTTGACCAAGCTGCATATGCTCAGAACTTTAAGCAACAGCAGAATAATCCTTACTCACAGACCTACAATCTTGGATGGAGAAATCATCCAAATTTCTCATATGGCAATACATAAAACATTCAAAATCCATCAAATTAGGGAAGACCCCAGGAAAGGGAAGGGGGATTAGAGGATACAGTTGCTAAATTGTCAGAACGCATGGAGTCTGCGCTAAAGGAGATGCAAAAAAGGACAGATGTCTCGATAAAGAATATGGAGAATCAGATTGGGCAGTTGGCTAAACTGTTAACCTAGCGACAACCAGGCACATGGCCAAGCAATACAGAGGTCAACCCAAAAGAGCAAGTCAATGCAATTACCACGAGAAGCGGATTTGAATTGCTAGAGATTCATGTGACTAGACCAGGTGTAGAAAAGGAAACAGTATCCAACAAATAGAGAGAAAACAAACCAGATATAAAATTTGCACAAGAAGAATGGAACTCTCCACCAGATTATATTTCACCACCGGCTTACGTCCCTCCAATTCCATTTCCTCAAAGGTTGCGAAAACATAAGCTAGACCAACAATTCAAGAAGTTCCTGGATGTTTTCAAAAAGCTTCACATCAACATACCTTTCGTCGATGCATTAGCTCAAATGCCTAGCTATGCTAAATTCATGAAGGGCATTCTTTCAAACAAAAGGAAGTTGGAGGAGCATGAAACAGTCGCGCTCACTGAGGAATGCAGTGCCATATTGCAAAACAAACTACCGTCGAAATTAAAAGATCAAGGGAGTTTTAATATTCCATGCACTATTGGTAGTTTATTTTTTGATAGAGCTCTATGCGATTTGGGTGCTAGTGTGAATTTAATGCCTTACTCTATTTTTAAGCAGCTCGGTTTAGGAGAAGCAAAGCCAACAATAGTAACACTACAGCTTGCAGATAGAACAATCAAACGCCCAAGGGAATAGTTGAAGACATATTGGTGAAAGTGGGCAAGTTCATATTCTTCGCTGATTTTATTTTTCTGGATATGTGTGAAGACAAGGATGTACCACTCATTTTGGGTGGACCTTTCTTGGCTACTCTTGGTCGAGCGATAATTGACGTTCAAAAGGAGAACTTATCTTTGAAAGTGAATGATGAACACATTACATTCATTGTGTTCAAAGCAATTAAACTCTTGATTCCTGTTTCGAGATTGATGTCATTGACCAGAAGGTAGGGAGCTTAGATGATAAAGTTGTTACCCAACATCAGGAGGCACCACTTAGAGAAGAAGATTATGTGCAGAAAGAAGAGTTTCATCCATCTTCCGTGATCAAAGCTGATGAGAAGGCTGAAATTTTCTTAGTTGAATTCGAGTAGGGTGGCAAAACAAAATCATATCAATATGATAAGGGAAAAATCAAGCTCTGGAAGGTAAACAAAAATTGTTCAGAAGTTGACCAAAGCAAGAAGAGCAGGTCCTCCAAATATTTATTCAAAGTGTCTTGAGCGATCACCACGACAAAGTCAAGCTAATGACTTTAAAGAAGCGCTCAATGGGAGGCAACCCATTTTTCTACCCTTTTATTTATTTAAATTTTGTATTATTTCAATTTTAGGATTTCAATTGACAATTTATACGTTTTAGGTTTTTAGGATTTAAAGTAGGTTTTTAATTCTTAGGTTTTGAGGCTACAATCATCGTCATTTTGCATAATCAAGTTGTTCAATTATTTTAAATTTATATTTGAAAAAAATTATTTATTTATATTTTAAAAAAAAATTAGATTCAGAAATTTTGTACCATGCGATTGCATGGTATACCCCTCTACGATCGCATGGCCTGGGCAGAAAACTTTCTGCCCAGATTTTTTATTCTTCGCGATCGCAGGATATTTTGTCCTTGCGATCGCACTGCATCCAGAAAAAAATTATATATTATTAATAAGTTCTTTTTTCTTTTCTTTTTTGAGTTACAACCTGTATGCTAGCTGGATGACATTCAAACAAAGATTTTCCGACCAACCTGTACAGATTTCTCCTTCAGTTGATCTTATCACACCTTTTCTCCCGGCACCATCAGATCTACCTCAAGGAAGTCTCTGATCTTTTGATTTTAAATTTTACATTGGGGACAATGTTTGTTTCAAGTTTGGGGTGATTATGAAAAAAATTGCTTGATTCGATAATTGATAGTTGACATTTGATTTTTAACTTATTTTTGTTTAAACCAAAAAAAAAATTATTTTCATATTTATGTGATATGAATAGCCTTGCCAGCTAATGATGCAACTTCTTATTTAATTATTTTACTTTAATCCATGAATTGTGAACAGATTATTACTATTGGTTAAATGTGAGACTATTTGACCATATCTGATATTGTGTTGTGTCAGTCAGTTAAGATGATTTTTAGCTATGTTGGTGCATTTAAGTTGAAAATAATAGGATACCCAGTTTGAACCTAAAAATCATCCATATCTCGAACAAGTAACCAATATAGTGAGAAAGTGTGGTAATTAAACTGTGATAGTGGTTATCTAGGTTATGATTGATTCCATGTATGCTGAAAAATTGTGTGGAGCACTTTAGACCAGTTAGACGAAACTAAGTAATGACCGAATGTTAGGAATCTAATCCTCAAGCATGAACTTATTGCACGCAAGGAACATTTTTATTACTTTTGCTTAACTCTTTTCGTAGCCTATTTGACTTGAGTGAAAAGATCTGCAGAGTTTTCTCAAAACTCGATGCCCTAAGGTTCGAAAGATCTGGGAGTCATCGACCTCAAGCTCGTTACACGAGTCATTTAGAAAGCTTAATGGACTGAGTTTTGCACTTTATTAATATCTTATAACTCCTTTCGTAGCCTATTTGAATCAAGTGAAAAGGTCCGTAGGGGTTTCTCAAAACCTGATAAAGACCTTGGAGTCATCGACCTCAAGCTTGTTACATGAGTCATTTAGAAAACTTAATAGATTGGGTTTTGCACATAAGATCTATATATAAAAACAAGAAAAAAATTTATTGTCCAGTGAAAAATCCTTTGCAAACTAAATTTGGGGATTAGATGACTAATGGGTTTGACATACTTAGTAGAAACTTTCTAATCGAAAGTGCTCATAAATTGGAGAATCTTCATATACCTAGGTTGTCACGATTATTAGTTTTCTCAACCAGCCTCGAACAAGAAAATAATGAGCGAAGTTTAACCTTTGAACCATAATCTCGGGAATTGAAAGAGAAAATTATTTTGGGAGGAAATGTACCTTACGAGAGAGAAAGGAAATTTTGACCAAGTGGTTAGATTTTCACCACCATAGAATTTAAGTTGATCAGATTAACTATTCTCACACACGCATCAAGTATGGTTTGAGTATAATCACATTTACAATAGTAATACCTGAACACTCGTCATGAATTATAAGTTTTTCTTTTTGCAAAAGCTGAAGCAAAAACGGCAAGCTATTTATATTATGAATTATGTTACTGCTTATTTTATTAAGTGCATGATTATTTGTAGCTAGTTTATTCAAGACGAATAAAAATTCAAGTTTGGGGTATTTGATAAGTACAATTTTGTACTTATTGGGGCTCACAAAAAGGACGATTATGAGTCATATTATTTGATTTCAGTTTAATTGTATCTTTGTTTTCTTGTTATTTTAGGAAATAATCAAATTCAAGTGTCAATCGGATGAAAAGAGAGCAAAAGAGAAGAAAAAAGGACTAAATTGAACATACAAAGAGACACGAAGGACTTAGCAAGCAAATACCAAAGAGAAAACACGTGAAGTCACAAGATACAACCATGCGATCGCAAGACCTCCATAAATTAGGCAGAATGTTAATTGGCCATACCATGCGATCGCAAGGGTATATCGCGGAACACTTTGGCAGTTTCTTGATGGATTTAGAACTCTACGAAGTCCATATTGATTGAGACACCTAAATCACGTCTTGGAGGATTTGGAGAACATTATAAAAGACAGAGAATAGCCATAACAGAATGGAGACGAATTTTGGGAACAAGATACAAGAAGAGAATCGAAGATCAAGGCACGGGATTGAAGATTCTTCTTTTTCTTTCGCCGGATTATGATTTATACAAAACTTTTATTATTCTACATAATCATGTCTGGCTAATTTACTTATTTCTAGGATGAACAATGAAACCTCGTATTTTTAATTAATTAGAAGTTTTTCCTTTTTAGTAATTGATTGCTCTTGGGTTGATTATTCTTTATTCAGTTTTTACATTATTTTAATGCTTGATCACCATTAGAATATATTGTGATCTATATTGAAGTCGAGAGATTCAATATAGATTAAGCACGTGGTATTGAATAACATAGGGTCCAATAATAGATAGAAATTACTATTATGCTTTATGAAATTCATTTAGGTGTTCTTGAGATTTTAATGCACGTGTTTATGTTCAAAGCTTAATTAGAGATAATTAGGTTCTCATAACATATAGAATTGATTGACCATCGAGAGAGGCTTTTGATTATTTTAGGAACGCCGATTTTCAATCCAAGGTAATTAAAAGCTAAAAAGTGATTAACGGATAATTGTTTATCAAACGTGTAGGTAGATTTGTGAATCCTAGTGTTGGCAATACTTGATTTCATTCTCTTCATTTTTAAAGTTGCTTATTGTTATTTTCAATTTAATTAAAATAGTTAAATTAGTTTAGAGTCACACATCACAAAATTTAAATCTGTGTTTCTTTTTATTGTTAAAATTTAAGTTATAAATTAATTGATTAAATTAATATCTGGTCCTCGTGGGTTCGACACTCTACACATCATTATATTGCTTGTAAACGATCCATCCACTTGTGGGATTATAATCGCACAATAATGGATATCGTGTTGTTGCTAGGGTTTATACACTGAATGAAAATGCTCCAAATGACGATCCAATGGTCATTGTTGGTAAGCTTCCTATAGCTGGAACCTTTGCTTATACCTTATTTGATTTTGGAGCTTCCCACTTTTTTTATATCTTCTATCATGGTTAGAAGGGCTCATTGGCTAACTGATAGTTTGAGATCTGAGTTAGATATACTCATTTGATATGGGCCAACATTACGAAATAAAGAAATAGTAAATAATTGTAAGGTGATGATCAACTTTTACTCACTTTTGTAAAACTTATTCTTTTAAATATGAGAGGCTATGATGTCATTCTGGGTATGGATTGGTCGTCAAAGTTTCAAGCCAATCTAGATTGTTCAAGGAAAACTGTTACTTTTTGTTTACGTGATGGTGAAATAGTTACTGTTAAGTGATTTTTTATCTTTAATATTCCGCAAGTGTACGGATCGCACAAGTAATAAAATAGATTTTGAGTCCAAGTATCGAACTCACAGAGATTTAGATAGTTTAATTTCAATTAAATTAACTTTAACCGAATCTAATGAACATTGGAAAATTGGTGTTTAAAAATTATTAAAATCTAATCTAAGAACAATTAACTAATTATAATTCAAAAGAGCAATAGATTAAATTAAAGAAGAATTAGTTTAGAATTGGAAACGAAAAGAAAAGAAAAGCGTACTAGGATCCCATATCCACTTATACCAATTCTCTTTAACCCGAACCGTTGAATTTGATAACATGATTTAATTATAAAGATCAATATTCCTAATTTGTTTAACAATCTTTCTCGAGTTGAATTAAACATATCCCTATATATGACCCGATTATATCTCTATGACGGATGCGAACATACAATAATGCATTAGAATTTTTGAATACTTAAAGATCACGTAAAGCATAGCGGTATATCTCTATTCCCTATCGGACTCTACGATAATTGATACTATGTATAACCTATTTAAAACAAGCCACAAGAATCATACAATTATTGTGCACAAAATTGTAGATGAAGAGAAATCAATATCAATTATTCAGAATTAAGAAACGTGCTTAAATATAAAAACTAGGTTCAAATAATTAAAGGATCGTGATACAAGTTTCATCATGATCCTAGCACTAAAAGAATTTAACCTAACATGCTAAGAAGAAGAAAATAAAAATAAAAATAAAATATGGAAGCCATCACCCAGATATGAAAAAAACTTGAAAGAGAAGAAATCTTGAACTTGATCTTCGTTTTAATTTTGAAATGATGAATCTTGATCTTCGTTTCTTGATTTGTCTCTTGTTTTTCTATCTAAATTGGCTTCCAAATCGGCTCTAATCTTATTCCCAAAACGTCTTCTTTGTTATGAGTTAAGAACTCAAATTTATAGTTCCATAATTGTGCCGCAAAAGATCCCAAAAAATTATTAAAATCGTGCCCAAAAAATTTTCTAATTCAATTAGAACTCAAAAAGGCAACAAAATTTCGTTTCTGCCAAAAATACACTGGGCAATCGCCCAGTGAAAACTCGGGCGATCGCCCAGGACAACAAAAACCCATTCTGTTGCCAAAAATTAGTGATGGGTGATCGCCCAGCTCTATTTTTCTCTGCTCCGCGGCTGTTATTCAAATGACCATAACTTCTTCTAGAAACTCCAAATTGAGATCCGTAAAAAGTGTTGAACTTATAATTCAATTATCTTTCCAATGGTATATAATTTATTTTTTTGGAGATTTTAATATCAAAAGTTGTGCTTGAATTTTTCCACATGCTTCGATAGATAGTTTCTCAATTCGGTTCTTTAATTTCTTTGGTGTTTGATCCATTGATTCAACTCTTCATTATCACTCCAAAACACTTTAAACTTATTGATTTTATCTTCTTCCTCATCCTCCAATGTTTAGCTCTTGATATTCTCTTCAAAAACTAAATTTAGTCGTCGATTTCATCAAGTTGTTACTCTTTCCACCCATTCTTTTCCGTTTGCTTATAAACGGGTCCAAAACTGAAATAAGAAGAATAATACACTAAACTAAATATAAAATCAATAATATGACGGGATAAAAGCTTAGTTTAAAGGTTCGAATAAGTGCACAAAATGACATATCAAATACCTCCAAACTAAACATTTGTTCATCCTCGAATAAAAAAATAAAATTAAACTACAAATTTAAACTAAGCTAAGAGAATTACCAGTAAATGAATTAATGTTAAATTTCTTATCATATGCCTCATGTTCGAATATAAAGCAACACTTTAAAAATATATTAAACAACACAACAATTAAATTTTTACTTATCCGATATTCGACCTTTTGTGAGTGTGTGAATTAGCCAAAAATTGAACTTACACATGTATTAGACCACAACCAATATTGTGTTGTTGATATTTTTATAATCCCGAACCCTTTGTAGTCATTTATTCAATACACATCTCATAAATTTATCCCACTTCTAATACTTTTCTCTTCAATCCCGAGGTGTTCTAGCAAATTTGGTTCCTATTGATCAACACAATGCTTTTTCAAATGAAGTGGTAAAATTTAGAACTTGCATTCCTAGAATTAGGGTGGTGAGTGATTTCTAAATTATCATCTTCAGTCTTTGAGGTCCTAACCTAGCAATCCTTACCGAGCACTTTTAACTCTTTTTATTTATTTTACTCATATAAACGGTTTTACATCATGTGCAATACTTCTCCTTCACAAGTTTTCTATGTGACCCTTATAGCGAGCTTTGGCCCGATGAATCCCAAGTCAGATGACCATAGGGCACCAAGTTTTGAAATATCCTAACATATTTAATTGCTCGAGTCCCACAAGCTATAAGAGAAGTGAAGATGTAATTTTTTTTTTACTCATGTAACGAACTTTGGGCGATGACTCCCAAGTCGGATGATCATAGGACACCAGTTTCAAAATACCCTAACATGCTTAATTGCTCGAGTCATATATATATATATATATTAGCGATGAGTAGTGCTTGATTTTGATTTCTTGACTACAACATATTCAATCAAAGATGAGACCCGTAAATTCAAACCATTAAAATTCTATTCAAAGGTTTGTCACATTGTCGCTCCTAATTTTAACACCCCGAAAAAGTTATTTTGTTCTCTTTTCCTTGTTTGGTTGTTAGGGATAAGCAATGCATAAGGATTTATGGATTCCTCCAACTCAATGAATGATTTTTGAGAACAATTATAAGTTTAACATATCAAAATGTTCCAAAAACAGTCTAAGATTTCATGTTTCCAATTAATGATAAGTCAATAGTATCAACCAAAAACACTTCAAATCTAGTCTAACATGGATAAGTCAATAGTTTAGGTCAAAAGTCTAACATGGATAAGTATTTAGGTAAAGTATGAGTTAAGTATTGTCTAATATTCTAACTAATAACATACTTAAATTCAAACAAATATCATCATTGGCGGCAAGATATTCAACAATAGCTAGAAATTTTTTTTAAATCATTTTTTTTTTTTAATAAGAATTTTTTATAAACTTAGACCCTAAAAATAAGTAAATTCAAAATAATTAAGTATCCTGATAATTAACCCACCCCAAACTAAAACATTACATTGTCCCCAATGTAATAACAAAATAAAGTAAATAAATGAGGTAAAAGATCAGTTACTCTCTGGAGATAGATGTGGAGAAGATGGATCTGGCTGGCTGAAGATCCGGTTGAAGTGGAATCAGATATGGAGCTGGGACTCTTGGTCAAAAGATGATGTCATAGATATTATCCAAGCGGCTTGCAAAGTGGGACATCCTGCAATTGACATAGTAAAGCTTTTTAAGGGCATTAAACAATAAATGAAATAAAAACTAATAAATTATTTAATCTACCTAAAACTACTACATATAAAGCAAGTAAATAAAATGATTAGAAAATAGGTTGCCTCCCATTAAGCGCTTATTTATAGTCATTAGCTTGACTTATTGTCTGGTTGCTTTACGACACTCTAAATAGTACTTTGGAGGACTAGTTTTGCTTGCATCTATTGACTTTACACTATTTTCGTTTATCCTCAAAATTTTGAATTTTTGCTCCTCATAAAAATAGGATTTTAGTGTAGCACCTTGCTCGAACACAACCACAAAAATTTCAACTTCTTCATCGACCTCGATCACAAAATCAAATTTAGAGGAAAGATAAGAGTTGGAGAATTGCTTGTCTAACTTGTGCTTTTGTAATCTGTGAGGAGATGGGATCGGAGGTTCATATGGTTTGGTAGGAAGGATTGCCTTAACATGTGGTGTATCTGAACTCTCTTTAATATATGTTGTCTACTCAGTCTGTTCCACATGTTCCTCATCAGTGGACGGTACCTTTTCTCATCTTTACATGAATTTCTGGGAATTGAACCTCACTTCTGGTAGTAATAGTCGTAACATTTTCTTTGGGATTCAACTCTGTATTGCTTTGGCAACGTATTTGGCACTCTGCCTGGTATAGCAACTGCCATCTGACCCATCTGTATTTCTAAATTTTTTATTGAAGCGCATTGATTTTGAAAATTGATCTCTGTCTATCTCATGAACTAATCAATTTTTTCGATGAATTTACCGAGAATGTCTTCTAGTAAAGTTCTCTTTCCTGACTGTTGAAATTGAGGACCTTGTGGTCTGATGTTATTGTAATTATCCTTCCAAGAAAAATTTAGATTATCTAACAAGCATGTTGTCCTCATCAATTTCAGAAGAAGCCTCATATTTCTCTATATTGGCATGCTGCATTGCAAGGAAATCACCAAAAAGCATGTTGTCCTTTTCAGTTTCAGAAGTAGTCTTATATCTCGCTATATTGGCGTGCTGCATTGCAAGGAAATTTCCAAAAAGCATGTTGTCTTCATCAATCTCAAAATTGCATCACATCTCACGATATTAGCCTGGTGCATTGTGAAGAAATCTCCAACAAGCATGTTGTCCTCATTAATGCTAGATTGTCTTTGGATGATCTGTGGAGTCAAAAAGTCTCCAACTAGCATATTGTCTTCATCAATCTCCTGATCTTCCATTTTGTGTTGAGTGTTAAAATAACTGAAAATAAGAAAAACTAAATCCACCAACAATGGCACCAAAAACTTGTCAAGTGATTTTTTTATCTTTAATATTCCTCAAGTGTACGGATCGCACAAGTAATAAAATAGATTTTGAGTCCAAGTATCTAACCTATAGAGATTTAGATAGTTCAATTTCAAATAAATTAACCTTAACCGAATCTAATGAACTTTGAAAATTGGCGTTTAAAAATTATTAAAATCTAAATTAAGAATAATTAACTAATTATAATTCAAAGGAACAATAGATTAAATTAAAGAAGAATTACTTTAAAAAAAGAAAAAAAAAAAAAGTGTACTACGATCCTGAATCCACTTATACCAATTTCCTTTAACCCGAATCGTTGAATTTGATAATATGATTTAATTATGAAAATCAATGTTCCTAATTTGTTTAACAATCTCTCTCGAGTAGAATTAAACATATCCTTATATGTGAACCGACTATATCTCTATGACGGATGCGAACATACAATAATGCATTAGAATTTTTGAATACTTAAAGATCACGTAAAGTATAGTGGTATATCTCTATCTCCTATCGAACTCTATGATAATTGATACTATGTATAACCTATTTTCATCTCTCGAAGGTAAAACAAGCCACAAGAATTATACAATTATTGTGCACATAATTGTAGATGAAGAGAAATCAATATCAATTATTCAGAATTAAGAAGCGAGCTTAAATATAAAAAACTAGGTTCAAATAATTAAAGGATCATGATACAAGTTTCATCATGATCCTAGCACTAAAAGAATTTAACCTAACATTCTAAGAATAAGAAAATAAAAAGAAAAATAAAATATGGAAGCCATCACCCAGATATGAAGAAAACTTGAAAGAGAAGAAATCTTGAACTTGATCTTCATTTTAATCTTGAAAGGATGAATCTTGATCTTCATTTATTGATTCATCTCTTGTTTTTCTCTCTAAATTGGCTCCCAAATCGGCTCTTATCCGGCTCCCAAAACGGCTTCTTTGTTATGAGTTAAGAACTCATATTTATAGTTCCATAATTGTGTCACAAAAATTCCAAAAATCATTAAAATCGTGCTCAAAAAGTTTCCTAATTGAATTAGAACTCAAAAAGGCAACAAAATTTCATTTCTGTCGAAAATACACTGGGCGATGGGCGATCACCTAGGACAACGAAAACCTAGTCTGGTTGCTAAAAATTAGTCTTGGGGCGATCGCCTAGCTCTATTTTTCTTTACTCCCGGACTATTCTTCAAATGACCATAACTTCTTGTAGAAAATTCCAAATTGAGATCCATAAAAAGTGTTGGACTCTTAATTCAATTATCTTTCCAATGGTATATCATTTTATTTTTGAAGATTTTAATATCAAAAGTTGTGATCATATTTCCCCACATGCTTCGGTAGATAGTTTCTCAATTCAGTTCTTTAGCTTGCTAGTGTTTGATCCATTGATTCAACTCTTCATTGTCACTCCAAAACACTTTAAACTTATTCATTTTATCTTCTTCCTTATCCTCCAATGTTTGGCTCTTGATATTCACTTCAAAAACTTAATTTAGTCATCGATTTCACCAAATTGTTGCTCTTTCTGTCCATTCTTTTCCATTTGTTTATAAACTAGTCCAAAACTGAAATAAGAAGAATAATACACTAAATTAAATATAAAATCAATAATATGACGGGATAAAAACTTAGTTTAAAGGCTCGAATAAGTGCACAAAATGCACATATCAGTTACCTTTCAAGGGGTGATCTAACCTTTATCTACTTTGATAGTATTAGCCATTAAGGCACCAAAATATGATCTAATGAGGCAATGAAGGTTACTTGGTTCAAGTTTGTAATACGGAGATCAAACCATAAACCTCTTTACATAACATTCCATAGTTTGGGAATTTTTTGATGTTTTTCCTCAAAGGTTGTCCGAACAAACATCTGATCAAGAATTTGATTTTACCATTGATCTAATTCCTGGTACACTTCCAAGATAAAAAACTCCTTATCGTATGGCACCTATGGAACTCAAAGAGTTGAAGTTGCAATT